>OX422213.1:193234713-194559504 GCA_949130495.1 Sambucus nigra | reverse complement strand
TGGTAATGGAATGCAACTTCCTATGGGGACTACGAATTTGTTTTCCCAACTGACAGGGTCCACAAACCATCGAAGTTGGCCTTCCAAGAGATGGTAAGACACGTACTAGGTCCTTTTTAGCTAAGAGAGTGAGATCTCTAATGTTAACATGACCTAGACGTTGGTGCCACACATCCATAGGAGTGATCGTGGCGCTATTGTAGACAAGTGAGGATGTGGTCTCAGTCCCATATAAATTATCCTTTGTCCTCAACCCTTGCACTAATAGTTTACCGGCTTGATTATGGACTTTATAAGCATCCCGGTCAAACTTTACTGTAAAGTCAGCATCACACAACTGGCTAATGCTGAGAAGGTTTTCTTTCAAACCTTTGACATATAACACCTTCTCTACCTTAGGAAATCCTGGTAACTCTACAGTACCTCGTCCTACAATACTAGACTTGCTCCCATCTCCAAAGGTGACTCTGCCATCCTGATAGTCCTCAAGAGTCGTAAAAAATGAGGCATCACCTGTCATGTGTCTGGAGCACCCACTGTCAAAATACCACTGTGAGGTATTATGAGCTTTGAGAGCAACATGAACAACGAAGGCCTTTTTATCTTTCTTAGGTACCCAAGAAGTGGTTACCTTTTGTTTGCCTTTGTAGTTGTTGGTTTTAGCTGGAATGTGAGAAGCATTCACTAATGGCAAAGACATCCGTCGGAATTCTTCCATTAAACTCAAGGACGTGGCAACTAAGAACTCAACTTGCTCTCTCAGACTAGAAAACTCATCAATATGATTTGGTGGAGTAGTAGTACGTCGTGTATGACCCATGCTATAGCAAAACTCCCTAAGGTGGCCTTTTCTTTTGTAATAAGTACAAAAGAACACAGTCAAAGGCGGACCTCGGTTTGCCTTTCTTGGTCGAACTCTCCTTCGAGGTTTTTGACGATGGCCATAAGGAGTCGTAGTAAACTCAAGGGCTGGTCCATGTGCAATTTGGGATGTGGAGGCACCATCATAACCAATTCCATGCCGATCACCAAAACCTAAACCGGGGCCGAGGAGCATCTTTCCCGTTTTCCCAGATCTGTCCTCGATTTGTACCTTGACTTCCCATGCTTTCTCAAGATCATGAGTCAGCTAGGCAATAAGGGCTTCAAGTTTTTTTCGAGTCTCCACGGAGGAATGGAGCTGACTCGTAAGACTAGCCACTAGTTTAGTCAAGTCCCCTCTCTCTTTCTCAAAAATGCTCTCTCTCTCTCTAAACAAACTTTCTTTCTCAACACGGGCAAATTCTCTCTCTCTCAGGGCGATGCAGGTGGATGACTCTCTCTCTCTCTCGCTTTTCTTAATTCTTCCTCTAAGCCGGTGATCTTAAGGACTAACGCTTTGTTACGCTTTTTAGTTTTAAATGACTCAGAATATAACTCAACATAGGCGCGTTGAATATCACTCTCGCTCTCACTTGTGTCATCCTCCCCCTCACTTACATCACTCTCACTGTCGAGGTGTCCCTGTGAAGCATCATCCTCATCGTTGTGAGGAGAAAAAGAAGTGCTCACATGACTAGCCATGAATGCGGTGAAGTTACACTCATGCGGTGACTCGACACCAGAATCCACCGACTCGACCTCACTGTCGTTGCTAAGGGTAGCATTAAGGACATCTTTCCCATTCTCTCTGTTCCGACGTGTGGCACACTCAAAGGCTCTATGACCCCTACCGTCGCACCGAAAACATCTCTCACTTTCCTTTTTAGGAGGATCTTTAAAATCTTTTTCATTTTTCTTTTCTAACTTATTTTTCTCAAAATTCTTTTTATCTTTAAAATTTCCATTTTTCTTAAATTTGAGAATTCTCTTGAAATTTTTTGCAAAAAGAGCCAAAGCATCTAAGTCAAAATCACAATCAGAATCTGACGTGTCGGTCTCTCTCTTTCAAGATGACTCTACCTTCTTTCTAGCTGACACCTCACTCCTTCTCTCTTGGACATTAAGTGCAATTCCCTTATCTTTAGACCTAGCAGTTTTAGGGAACATATCAATTTCATAAGATTGCAAATCTCCTACAAGTTCTTCCAATTTTAGCGTAATTAAATTACCCATAGAATTTAGCACAGTGACTTTTGGGATAAAACGCTTAGGCAAAGAACGAATAATCTTTTTAACAACTCTAGCATTAGGAATATGTTCACCAAGATTAAAGCTAGTATTAACAATGTCAGAAAGTCTAGCATAAAAATCATCAAAACATTGAGTCTCATGCATAGTGATGGTTTCAAATTGAGTTGTCAAATTTTGCAACTTAGACTCTTTCACAGCATTAGTTCCTTCATGGGTGAGTTGTAAAACATCCCATTCCTCTTTTGACGCGGTGCACGTCATTATGCGTTTGAACTCATCAGGTGTGACAGACCCAGAAATAGCACTTAAACCCTTAGAATTAAAAGATGACCATTTAAATTCTTCTTCAGTCCAAGAAGTGACAGGTTTCAAATTAATCACATTCTCAACAGTCACGGAGGGAGGTGTCCACCCTCTTTCAACCAAAATCCAGACACGTTCATCAATGTCTTTTAATGCAGATCTCATACGGGTTTCCAATATGCATAGTTTGTCCCGTAAAAAACTGGCATTTTATTACATAACTTCTCCATAATGAACACACTCGTTTTCAAAAAATCAACTTTTCAGAAAATTGATATCTTAGAAAAATTTTGCGGAAAATTACACGGTAAATTTGTGTAACTGGCTCTGATACCAATTTGAAGAGTGCGCTTGCATTCAAATAATGAAGTTATTTAATTAAACACTATTTTTACCAAACAGTTCCTAAGCATGCATCTATATGATATTAAGTGCGATGATGAAACATGCAAGAACACATATATGAGGAAAAATCCCCAACGAGGCAAAACATTTTATTTTCACAATAATATTTGTAAGAGAACGGCTTACAATGGATTACAATGAAAATACAGTGACACAGAAATACCCTCGGGTGTCGGTTCTATTGTCGGCGGCTGGAACAATCCCTTTCCAGTAGGGCAACAGTGACGAAGAGAACGACTTCTTCACACAGTATTCCAAATGAGTAAACGATCTTCTTGAAGGTTTAAAGATTCACAAACACAATTTTGAAAATGGTTTTGTGTATCAAAAAGGTTTAGAAGACCTTAAAAGGTGAAGTCTTATTCTGGGCAGTTTTTGCAGATTTTCGTGATTGCAAAAAGACTTCAAAAAACGTGTAGAAGGAGATCAAATATTTATACAAAAATTGAGGGGGTGGCTCGTTCGAACGAGATGACATGTCGCTCGAACGAGATAGCATGTCGCTCGAACGAAGGACAGAAGTCTTTCGAACGATATCACGCAACATTCTATCTCGCGCGAACGACTTGCAAAGTCGCTCGAGCGAACTCGTCGATCGAGGCCATTCGCTTCTACACTTCGAAAAATTCTTCTTTTGATAAAAAAATTAACCCAGTCTTCAAAAATAATTTTCAAAAAATATTTCCCAAATATTTATGCAAATATTTAAAACTTCAAAATAACATTTTACCGATAGAGTGTAGTGGAGTAGTGGGAATGAGCTGAGCAACACGTTGCATGAAGCATAATGCACGTGAAGAAAGTGGATGCAATGAATTTGGATACATGTCGTCGAGGATGTTCGTGTTGACGTGCCGAATGTAACGGTATCAGACATATGTACTGTGATCTAGGAGAAAATAGAAAATTCCTAGATTCTACCCCGGACATTTATAGAATTATGTCCTTACAACCTTGTCCCAACTAGCACTGAAGGATGCCTTTACAACAGACTTTTTCTTAGACCTTTCAGAGGTCACAAGATCCTCAGTAGTCTTAGCCTTGCGCTCAGCTTCCTCTGCCACGCGCTCAGCCTTCTTTTCTTTGCGCTCAGCTTCAAGGGCATGTTCATCAGACGTCTGACGAACAGTTTTAGCTGTCCTCAGTTTCTCCGCCCAAGTACTCTTATCAGTCTCCAAGGCTTGCTGAGAGTCGTCAAAAGACTTCTTCAAGACGGCCAAGGCTTCCTCCGCATCATTTGAAGAAGCCCTAATTGCATCATCCTTATCCATCATGTTATTAAAATGCACCAAGAACTACAAAAGAAAAAAATAAAGTTAATACATGAGAAATATGAAAGATAAAGGTACCAAGAAGATATAAATCACTTACTAATGCAAGGCTCTAGGCAGGCAGTTCAGAAACTTTACTCTGGGCAGCATGGCATCCACCCCCTGTGGTCTGAAAGAATACCAGACTTGATCAACTTCCTGGCCAAACTAGGAGTAATAACTAATGGAGGACCAACCTCATAAGAAGGTAATTCGACTAAGGACTGTTGGTCGGTCACCTGTCCAACCTGCTTCTCTGCAAGTCCTCTTCTAATTCTCCTCATAGGAAGAGCATCATATTTGGGGGCTAGGTCTTTGGGGACTAGGGGCTTCATAACATCCCATGTTTTCTTCTTAGTTCCTTCATCAGGTGCTTGGGAGTCAGAGGTGCTACTACTAAGAAAATATGTAAATTTTATCTTCTTCATAATATTATAAAGAGGAGTGTCTGAATCTTCCTGATCAAGATCAATCATCAGAGAAGGAGGATCAATAGATCGGGCGATGAAGGAGGAAATAATATTTATGTATTGAACAAATAAGAACAAACTTAATGTGCTCATCAACAATCGTCTTGTGAAGTCCCCAAATGAACTTCAATTGTTTCAAATTTACTCCACTCTCTTTGGGGTATTTTCTCTTCTTTTCATCTACAATAATATTCCCAAAATAAGAGTCAGTATGACATTTTATCAAACATAAACAAGAAAAAATTATTAAAACATATAACAACCTATCTCGTTGCAAAAGAGAGGACATCTAGGTCCTTGATATTTAGCTCCTCCAGTTAAGGGAGCATGTTGCCAATTTTTGACAACTATCCCATGATCAAAATAATCCCTATTAGAATCAGGGAGGTTAACTACTAAAGCTTTACTAACTACCCTAGTTTTAAAATAATAAGTCGTATTATTAGTTACTCATTTATAATAAAACATTATCTCTGAAATACCTAAATGGATTCCATAGATTTGATTTAACCTAAATACTCCATTCACCACTCTCCATGTGTTAGGACATATTATTGCAGGCACAAAATACTAACAAAACTCCAAACATATGGGATTGGGAGGAAATGTGAACCCATACTCATCAATAAAGATGGAAGGTGACCAATGGCCCTCACAAAGAGAGAAAAAATCAGAAGGAAAAGTGGGTTATTCTAGCATAGCCCAAGATGGAATGTTAAAGTCACTCCTCAATGTATCAAGAGACTCAACAGAATAAATCATGATGAAGAAAGAAAGAAGAAGAGAGAAAAGTTCTTACAAAGGTTTAAGGATTCAGCAAGAACTGAAGACAGAAAAGAAAATGATCGCACGAAAGTTCAAAGAACACAACAGCAGAATCAGAAGTGAGAGATTAAAGATGATCGAAATTTTACCTCCCTTTTTATAAGTCGCCTCGAAAATTGGCGAAAACTGGGAAAAGTAATGATTAAAGTGGACGACAGTTGAGTTTACGGAGGATAATAAGGGAAAAGACGAAGATACCCCATAAATGATGGCTAAAATTTGAAATTTTTACGAAATTTCCAGTCGCGTTAAAAAATTGGCAATTAAGTGATTAAATTTTAGAAGTTTGGATGGTCTGTAGCTCACCAAGAAGCCCAAACTACTATTAAAGCATAATATTCCACACTTTAGCATCATCTCCAAGTATGAAACATTGGGGGCTTCTGTTGATACCAAAATTTACCAGCTTACGTGGACCAATTATAAGCCAATACGTGTCATCCAATGTGACACAAATCCAAGTCAGTATGATGCAAAAGCCCGATCAATAAGGAAACCCGAGCAACAGGTCAACCCGACCAACTGGGACGCCCGACCAACTACTGAAAATCCAACAAGTATAGCCAACGAAGCGACAGCAGTCATACAACCTGTATAACCTGTGAAGTGACAACAATATTATATTTAATTCTCATTATGTAATTGATGTAAATGTCTAATAAATGAAGGTATTCCATCCTTTCAGATGATAACTATCAGTACCCCATTTGGCTATAAATACATTATATTACCCTCATTGCAGAGGATCGAAAAACAAATCAAGGTAGTCAATACATAACAGTGGATGTAGGATTTTCCATTTAGCAAAATCACTTTAAAAACCTCTTTGTCTTATTTGTTTTTGTTCATTTATCTGTGATCAATCAATTAAGCATAGTCTAGTTTTTTTGCATCAATAATAATCATGCTTCAATGCTGAAAGATTCTTTTATAAATTTTCTTTAAATATTTAAAGTCTAAATATAAATGAGTGTGACTCTAAAATCCTGAAGATCTTAGTTGAATAATTTAGATAATTTCACACTAAACATGAGTTTCAGATTATAAATCTGGATAAATGATTAATTATATACTTTTAGGACTTAAAATAATAATTTTTATAAATCTGGATAAATGATCAAAATAATATTTGTTATGGATATAGGAAAACAAATATTTCGTTTCCATTTTTAGTCCCTATTTTCAAATTAAAGGGACACGTGGCATGCTGTGATTGATTGACGTTTTATGAATATGCGTCCGCACCAGCGATTTTATTTAAAAATAAGGACTAAAACTATAAATAAAATATTTTTTGTCTTATTTTTAAACTATATATTACAATATATCCTAAATTTACAAAACTCCAATGCAATTAAAAACTAAGAAGAATAAACCGACTAAAATAGTGCACTCACCAACCAACATGGGAACTGAGAATGCATTAACAAATCAATTCTCTCTCTCTCTCTCTCTCTCCGACAGCAGATGTACCAAGTGTAACGCGTGTTACATAAGGGTCATCTTTTATTATTTTACAATAAAACTGCCTAAAGGCAATTAATTAAACGTATGATGTGGCGTACATACACAAAGTGTGTCTGTGTAGCTTTATTCTATTATAATTATTAAGGTATAGACACGACAAACATAGACCAGCCCATTCTCTTTGGATGCTCAGATATCGCGTAAAATCAAGTGGGCACCAAAAGGGGGATGCATAGTTATGAGAGTGTAAGGTGGGTGAACATATGATGGTGAGAGCTCGAATGAGAATTAATGCCAAAGTCATTTTAGCTTCCACCATAACTCCGAAATTTGTAATGGTGGTGAAGTAGTATTGTCGGCATCAGTACTTGAACTCTGGCAATTGTAATATTTTTAGGAAAAGCCATTTTAGCTTCCAGCATAACGAAGTTTTGTCCTATGCACATGCGTGGACCCAGGATAAAAGGGTAAAATGATCCTTGGAACTTTGTTACCATGAGTAATCCTTGGGAGAACCTCTCTGGTTTGAACTCTTTTACATCGTCACCCCGGATTTCTGGGTCATGGTGAAGTAGTATTATCGGCATCAGTACCTGAACTTCGGCAATCGTATCCTATCTTTTTTTTTGTTATACAATATTTATAGGAAAACTAAACAACAGAACTAAAAAACAATAAGGAAAAAACAAAAAGATTATTGTTTACCATTTCTTAACGACAAGAATCAATAGCAAAAAATATTAGAAAAATAAAATGGTAATGTTATGGAACCATAGCCTGGAAATATGAAGTGACAATGAAATGAGCTTTGGCAAAAGATAAAGAAAATAAAAAAATAGAGCTATGGAAGGTGGACCACAACCAAAATCTCAATTATTAAGGTTTAACCTATAAGGGCTGATTCAGTACTACTAGTGTCAAATTTTGAAATATATTGTTCATATAAATGTGACACGTAATAGCTAAGCAAAAAAATGAACCATAAATGTACCACAAAAAATCTCTGGAGTCAGTTGAGTCCTAAGATATTAGAAATTGCAAAAAGAAGCACTAGAGTCTCTCAAATTATTTGTAAGATGTGTATCACGTAATCCACGTGGCACAAAATCTCTCCATTTATAAAAACCATCCCACATAAAAGTAGTAGTAATGTTGGCTTCGGAAATGAATTGAGATAATAATAATAAGGAATTGATATTTGTTGTAGTCCATTTCAAAATTAAATCCCCCTTCATGTATCACTAATGTTACCTTTTACATGCGTCACAAATTCAATTGAATTATGCTTCAGAAATTGATTTTTTTCTACTTGATTCATGATTTAAGCGATTTATGCAATTGACCCTAATTATTAATACTTACGATTTTTATAAGCCCGTTATTAATGTATTATGTCATATACCGCTACACCGTCGAAGAGCATTGAGGAGCAATCTAAATCAAGACGGATCCGAATTAATAAAGATCTTCAACAAAAAGACTCCACAAAGTTTAATTTGGTAATGTTATGTTTTTAATACCTTAACTTTCCACTTAGAGCTTTTGGGATATTTTTACAAAATATTTTCTAAGTGTTGGAACGAAATTTTTCGTCAAAATTTGATAATGAGTTTTTTTTCTAAGTATTGGAGTGGACATTAAAACAATATTTTTTTGATGCAACAGTCGATCAAATGACAAAGCCCTGTCATTCGAACGAGATAAGCATGTCGAGCGATCTCGTTCGAGCGGCACGTGTCCTTCATTCGAGCGACATCCTTATCTCGTTCGAACGAGTTCTAATATCGAGGCGATTTATGCCATCATAGTCTGGTGTCTTATCCCCAAATATTTGTAAAATTTCTTCTCTAGTGCGTACTTGCCAGTGTGGATACCTACTCAACATGACCATTGTCCAGTAAAGTAAAGATGAAGTGGTGTCTTGACCATCAATGTAGAATAGCTTGCACTCCCCAGTAATCTCTTCAATGCTTAATCAAGCATTTTCATTTCCTTTTTGTTGAATTTCATTCAATTTGCATTCCAATAATATCCCCAAGAAGTCACTGCTATTACTGTTCCCTGCCTTCAATGCCTTAATCTTATTGTTAATAATTTTGAATATCGAAACTCCTACCTCTTTGTTGATTCTCTTCATCCTATTATTCCTCTTAGTTCGAACAAACCAACACAACAATGCTGTCATCATTAAACATACAAAAGAAAAAAATAATCAATAAATTTTGGAGGGCCAAAACAGATATTTTTAGCATTTTTTAAGAAAATATTTCGATAATAAGAGTGGGTTTCCAGACCTCCATGCGAATTGAGTTATAAACCTTTTATCTCATTCTGTGCTCATTTTATTTCGATGGTTTTCAAAGTTCATTATTCGTATTAGGACATTTTATTGTAATTATCATCATGGTTTTCAAAGTTCATATACCGCTACACTGTCGAAGAACATTCAAGAGCAATCTACATCAAGACAGATCCGAATTAATCAAGTTCTTCATCAAAAAGACTCCGCAAAATTTACTTTGGTATGGTTATGTTTTTAATAACTTAACTTTCCACTTAGATGTTTTGAAATATTTTTACAAAATATTTTCTAAGTGTTGGAGCGGACTTTTTCGTCAAAATTTGAGAATGAGTATTTTTTCTAAGTATTGGAGCGGACATTAAAATAATATTTTTTTGACCCAAAAATCTTTCAAACGACAAAGCATTGTCATTCGAACGAGATAAGCATGTCGCGCGATCTCATTCCAGCGACATTCTTATCTCATTCGAACGAGCTCTAATACCGAGGAAGTGCATTTTTGTATAAATACTCATTAAATGGTTTCATTTTCATTAAGAAGTCCCAGCGTTTTGAAAGACAGAAAACTGTGAAATAGCAAAATCCTTTTTGACTTATTCTTTTAGGGTTTAATCCATTTTTGTTTTCAATTCACAAAAATCACATATGCTTTGGTGAATTGTTTTGGTGTCGAAGTACACACTTTTGCTGTTGGTTATTCTTTATGGGAGAACTCTACAACCGGAGAGCTGCGTGCTATTATGGAAGGAGTCTCTACGAAGTTTTTGGGTTGCGGTCCTTGTGGTATAGCTGCTCGTGAACCACTGTATATTTCTAGCCGTTGCTTTGGAGGTTTGACGAAGACACCATGCGTTACACTTGTGGGAGATTATTAGGTTGTAAGTAAGTCAATGGTCTTGTGAATTCTTCAAAGTTCTAGAAATAAAAGGTTTTTCCTTCGGAAATTTTTTCTGAATTTTGTGTCACATGCTTTATTTATTTATGGGTTGACACACGAACACATGCAGGTGCATGTTTAGGGGCTGAATTAATTTGGTTTTAAAAATAGACTCTAATTAAATAGGGTTTACTTGGAAACTTGTCAATTAATTTAAATCAGTATCACACACCACATTTATACGTTTTAGAAATTGTTATCAGAGCAGGTTGTGCTAATTTATTACGTATTCCTATTTTTCGCAAGATTTGTGTGATATTGATTTTTTTTAAATCAATTTTGTGAAAAATTGCAACTTTTCGAATGGAACGCCCATCTAATGAGGAGCCTATTTTTGAAAAAGTTCACGACAATGCCGAATATTTAAAACTTTTGAATTTGAATCTTTGTAAAAGAATTAGGGCCCGTTTGGTTGCGTAAATTATTTAATTTTATAAATTGATCAATTTGAAATGAATAGATTGTCGATGTATTGATTTTAAATGGGTTTAAATCTAATTTGTGGTATGTTTGGAAAAGAAAAATGTCATTATTTACTTTTGATATATGTGTGTGTTTGTGTGTGTGTGTGTGTGTGTATAGAGAGAGAGAGAGAGAGTAGTATGATGAGAGTACTCTATGGGAGTGGTACATTTAAGATTCATGTTGTAATTATAAATTGTGCAATTTCAAGCTTTTGGTGAAATGAACTAATTTAAGTTTTTGTGAATCAACATGAATTGGTTCATTTTTTAATTTATTCATTCTTGTAACCAAACACCAATAATAAGGCAATTCATGAATGAGTTAATTTTAAATGGACTAATTTACAATTTTGGGGACAACCAAACAGGCCCTTAAAGTTTTGGAAAAAGAAAATTCTCCTTTTAAATTCGCAATGGATCTTTTGCAAATGGTTCAAAATGAAAGAGATTTTTATCGTGAAAAATTTGTTTCCTTAGACCATGATTTTGTTGGTTTAAAATTATCCAAGAAGGAAAGTGATGATAGGGTCCTATTTTTAGAAAAATAATTAGAGGACTTTAAAAATTCTAGGGTTCCCATTTGTTCCGTCGAGGATAAAAAATTAATCGATGATTTTACGGCATGAGAAAAGAATCTTAGGGATAAGTTTGTTTTAATTGAGGGGGAGCGCGATAAACTGTTAAGTTTAATTGAAAATTTGAAAAAGGTGTCCCTTAAATTGGAAGAGTCTAATTCTTTGCTTGAATCGAATATTTTGAAGTGGAAAAATGATTTAAGTAATTCAAGTAGGTTTGATAGTGATGGTAATGGCTCATCTTGTTCTCATGCTTCTAGTGCTAAAGCCAAAATCATTATTTGCTTTATAGGGTCAACCAATTTCAAGGATGTTAGAAAAGGTCAACCCATAGGTATCGTTCCACCTGTTTACACATGTTCATATTGTGGTAGGAAAGGTAACCTTAGGAGATTTTGTTTTGATCTTGGAAGATGTCCTAGGAAGTCGAAGTCTATTGTTTTGTTTGTTCCTAAATCCCCCACATGACGTTTTGCATATATTTGGGTTAGGAAATCACTTTTAGAGGCACTAGATTTTAGACAAGTTGATTTCCGTTTGCTTGCACATGATTCTTCTCTTGCCATATCATATAGATGAGTGTGTTCGCATGTTTGTCATACGCTAGTTTTTTTTCATGATAATTATGTTTGCTAGCGTTGTGACATGTACTTTTTGTATTGGATTTTTGTCTTTGAAAAATTTTGAAAAATACAAAAAGATTTTATTTTGTTAAATTTCGAAAAAATAAAAAAGATTTTGGTATTTTCTTTGCACCGTTTATGGATGGACACTTAGGATGATCAAGTCACAACATCATTCCATTTTTTTTCATGTGACTATTTGATAGTGTTTTGAGATAATAGGCCAATTCATCCATGTGCTTTATAATGTTTGGAGTCATTAAGATGTAATTAAGTGTTACTTCCTACATGTTTGACTCATGATTTCCTTTATTGGACACATGCACGAATTTTTTTGATTATTGTGCTTGTCTTATCACACGTTGGTTGAGTATTTTCACTTCAATTTTGTCCTTAAAACGAACTAAGCGCGATAAAACATGATAAGAAAGTTGTGCATGTAATAGTCGTTTGTGAGTTTTGTCTGTTTCGTTTGAAAACGGTGAAGGGCTATGAAAGAATTTACCCTTTTCGAATAGGCTGCCGTTTAAATTGGACCTAAAAAATTGAGAAATTTTATTATTCGGGGTCCAAAGAGGTTTAAAAGTGCCGAAAAAATTTAAAGGCAATAAAAAGAAATTCATGCCAATTAAGTTTTTGCACCAATTCTCCAAAGTTTAAGAATTTAGTTTATACACATCTAAAAGAAAATATATATGAGGAAGTTTGGATGGAGAATTAAAACAGGTTTTCACGTCCTTGAAAGTCTTGAAAAATCGGTACATAGTTTTGGACGTTATTGGTGTGGAAATCACTTTGACTTTGATTTGTTGATTTGCATAAGACGAGGTCATCTAAATTCAACAATTTTTACACCTAAGGATACTTTTGATGTTCATTCGTTAGGGGTACACGTATGCATTGTGCACATGTGATTGATTGAGTTTATTTACCTATCGAATGTGTTCACACCCATTCATTCTATTTTCATGACTTGGTTGTTTTTGTTAAAATCCATGGTGTGATTTTTGGTATCTTATTTTTGTATAAAAAATTTGAAAAATAAAAAATAGTGTGTGAAATTTTTGAGATACTCCTTTGCATGCGCGTAGTGTGACTCATGTTTGCTATGAATTTTATCGTGACACTCCATGTTTTGATTTTTTCTTCTTATCTATCTATTTGGGGACATCATAAAAAGGGGGAGGAAGAATTATCTTGTTATGGGGGAGTTTTTTCATTATGGGGGAGATTTGATTTAGTAATGATTTATTCTTATATCTTTTCGAACTTGATGCATAACGAAGTTTTTGCTTTATCTCATGTGTGTAGGTACAAAGACTGAAGATCATTATGTTGCATACCCTGATGTGAAAAGCTTTGAGATTTGACAGAGAGTTTTAAAGAACAGTTTGACATCTTGCAAATTTATTCATGGGAGGGTAGATTTGTATAGGCATTCTGGTTTTTGATAATTCGGATATTTTTATGTATGTAACGTCATAGACATAGGGGGAGATTTGTAAGGACATATTTTTATAAGTCCGTTATCAATTTATTATGTCATATACCGCTACACCGTCGAAGAGCGTTCAAGAGCAATATACATTAAGACAGATCCGAATTACTCAAGTTCTTCATCAAAAAGACTCTGCGAATTTTACTTTGGTAAGGTTATGTTTTTAATACCTTAACTTTCCACTTAGAGCTTTTCAGATATTTTTACAAAATATTTTTTAAGTGCTGCAGCAGACTTCTTTGTCAAAATTCGAGAATGAGTATTTTTTTAAGTATTGGAGCAGACATTAAAATAATATTTTTTTTGATGCAACAGTCCTTCAAACGACAAAGCACTGTCGTTCGAACGAGATAAGCATGTCGCGCGATCTCATTCGAGCGACACGTGTCCTTCATTCGAGCGACATCCATATCTCATTTGAACAAGCGCTAATACTGAGGCGATGTGTTTTTGTATAAATACTCATTAAATGGTTTCATTTTCATTAAGAAGTCCCAGCGTTTTGAAAGACAGAAAACTGCTAAATAGGAGAATCCTTTTTGACTTATTCTTTTAGTGTTTAAGTCAATGGTCTTGTGAATTCTTTGAAATTCTAGAAATAAAAGGTTTTTCCCCTTTGGGATTTTTCCTGAATTTTGTGTCACATGCTTTATTTATTTATGGGTTGACACACGCACACTCATAGGTGCATGTTTAGGGGCTTAATTAATTTAGTTTTAAAAATAGACTCTAATTAAGTAAGGTTTACCTGGAAACTTGTGAATTAGTTTAAATCGGTATCACACACCACATTTATACGTTTTACAAGAACCATCCCACATATAAGTAGTAGTAAAGATGGCTTACGAAATGAATTGAGATAATCATAAGAAATTGATATTTGTTGTAGTCCATTTCAAAATTAAATCCCCTTTCATGTATCACAAATGTTACCTTTTACATACGTCACAAATTAGATTGAGTTATTCATCAGGAATTGATTTTTTACTACTTAATTCATGATTTAGGCGATTTATGCAATTGACCCTAATTATTAAGCATTACAAATCATGCAAATGATTAATACTTATGATTTTAAGGCGATTTATGCCATCACAGTCAGGTGTCTTATCCCCAAATACTTGTAAAATTTCTTCTCAAATGCGTACATGCCAGTGTGGATACCTACTCAACAAGACCATTGTCCAACAAAGTAGAGTTGAAGTGGTGTCTTGACTAACAAAATAGAATAGCTTGCAATCCCCAATAATGTTTACAATGCTTAATCCAGCATTTTCGTTTCCTTTCTGCTGAATCTCATTCAATTTGCATTCCAATAATATCCCCAAGAAGTCAGTGCTATTACTATTCCCCGCCTTCAATGCCTTAATCTTATTGTTGATAATTTTGTACATCAAAACTCCTAACTCTTTGTTCATTCTCTTCATCCTATTTTTCCTCTTGGTTGGCACAAACCTATACAACAATGTTGTCATCATTAAACATACAAAATAAAAAAAACTTCAATAAATTTTTTAGGGCCAAAACAGATATTTTTAGCATTTTTTACAAATATATTTCGATAATAACACTGGGTTTCAGACCTCCATGCTAGATGAGTTACTAACCTTTTATCTCATTCTGTTCTCATTTTATTTCCATGGTTTTCAAAGTTCATTATTCGTAGTAGGAAATTTTATTGTAATTATACAGTAAACTAGTAAAATCTAATTCGACCATAGAGAAAATTTGTATTGATATAAAGATTAATATTAATTTACCTCCATCCGGGATGGAAACTGATTGTATAACCTGAATAGTGAGCACGGTTAGTTCTTTTACAAGATCGAATATCATTTTCCTTCTTTAAATCTACTACCAAAAAATGTCCGGGAAATCACATCACTAGTTAAAATTTCCAGGTCATGATGCACCTCAACCACAACTGATCCTTCTGCTTAGACTATCTTCTCCCACTTGTTCACCATATTCAGATAGCTCTCATAAAATGTAGGCAGCATAAGCTATATATAAGAAATGAAAACAAGTAAAAATTTAAGCACTGTAACTTATATGTATTACATAGCTATACAAGAAATTATATAAAATGACATATTAAATATGACTTTTCAATTTGAACAAATTTCCTTTAGCTGGTCAATCTTAATCTTAAGGACAAGTAAGTTATTTTTTTAATGATCCAGATCAAAAATATTTCCAATTAACCAAAGAAGGCGTAAAGCCCAAATGCTGTATCAAGTTCATAGCAAGGTGTGCCCCAAAACATAGGGAGTCATCTTCGTATGTTACGTAGTTTTGTATTCTGGATTCCAAAGCCTTTTGCTTTGTAAATTTTTAGCTTTGTGAAAACATAAAAATTTCTACTTCATTCCCAGCTACAGCAACTAGTTTTATTCAAATAAGAATGAACTAACCTTCTGCTTCTCAAAATGGAAAGCAGTATTAATAATTTTTCTGCGTTTGACCCATTGTTCACCCTCTAACTTCCAATTCTACTCAATAGAAACTTGGTTATTGGATAAAGTGAGTGAGGATTTTTAAGAAACTTGTAGTACATTTTCAACACCTCCCTTACGAGTTTTGGTTCAGTGATGTGCAACCTTGGCATGCGTCCCACCCACATAAATGAATTCTTACCTTCAAATAATGAAGAAGTTTTTGAACTAAGGCCAAATTCGTCAATATCACTCAATAATCCAAAACTTTTCTACTTATCTGCAACTTTTATGTAGATGGCAATAATACCATTTTTTCAAAAGTGAAAAATGTTGATGTATCTTAATTTTATTTTAAAATTAATGGAGGGATGCAGATTTAGTTTGTAGTTTAGAAATGCAAATATAGGATGACACATGAACTTGTATGTGTACAAAGTTTTACAGTGAGGCACAAATCCGACTCATTTTGTGTGACGCATCGGCGTGTCGCATCTGTATTGATCTATTTTTTGTATCCTGGCAGGATCCACACTATAGGACCCACAAAATGAACCAATACAAATGCCACACCTCAAGTAATCGCAAAAACTGAGTCGTATTATCTGAACTCCCTCTCGCCAAACAAACCTGTCATTGACAAACTAACCAGCACACCCTATCTCTCTGTTTTTGTCATTCTCTAATTTTTCTAGACACCACTCATGTACCTTATTTATTGGTTTTTAGGCCTTAAAAATATTATTCGGTAGCTGGTTTTGATGATTTAAATTTTGGATCTATAATTTTATATTTGTATTCGATTTGTAATTAATTTTGACACAGGTTTCCATTACATGTATTTATGGGTGCAAGTAGTTTTTGTTGATATCTGTAAGTATATTTATGTTGATAAAGTAATTTCTCCCATTCTTATTATCTGTGTTTTCTCATATTCTTACAAAGTAGATAAGTAAGTGAAATTTAGTTTTGTTTGTGTTTACAGTGAGTTATAGTTGAGTTCATAGTGAGTTTACATAGTGTACCACAATAGAGTTTTTTCACTAAAAAGATATTAGAGTTTAACATTGACAATTTTTCTTACTAAATGATTGGTGGTCCTTAGGTTTTTTTGTTAATTTCATAAAGTAGGTTGTTTCATGAAAATTAAAATTTCGATTTTAATGATTAATATGGGTTTGTAGTGGTATTCTACTGCAAGGGAAAAGAAGAAGAATCACGCGAAGAAGCAACATGGAAAGAGGCGAATCACGATATAGATCATCACAACAATATTTTCTCCTAGATTTAGGATTGTTTGAAACTAGATTTTTATGTTTTTTACTATTCTTTTACTATTTGAATCCTAATTGTATACGCTCTCTCCTTTTGTGTGTGTGTGTGTGTGTGTATGTGTATGTGTGTGTGTGTGTGTACTATTCTATTTTGGGTTTAATTGGTTGCTTCTTATTAGGGCCGAGCCCGCTTGGTTCTGTATTCAGAAAACATGATTTAAACGCTGTTATTAAATACAGTTTTAAAATTTAGTTTTTTGTGTTTATAATTATTGGTGTGCGTTTGGTAATTTTTTTTAAATACAATTTTTTGAATTTTTTTACAAAATTGACAAACATGTATATTTATATTATACATATATGAGTGTTTGTGTGTATATATATACATAAAATTTTCATACATACATAATACATGAATGTATACATATATACATACATACATGCATGCATACATACATACATGCATGCATACATACATCATAAATTAGGGATTAGGGATACTCTTACTGATGACAAGTATTCCCGGTCTGCTGCTTAGCTGCTCTAGTACAAGAACACTACCTCCAGTTTCACTGCTAGGCCAATGGACTCAATCCCTGATTTAGAGGTTCCAGAGGAGGAGGTTGTTGGTCTTTTTTAACCCATTCTATTAGAAGAAGAAGAAGAAGAAGAAGAAGAAGAAGAAGAAGAAGAAGAAGAAGAAGAAGAAGAAGAAGAAGAAGAAGAAGAAGAAGAAGAGGAGGAGGAGGAGGAGGAGGAGGAGGAGGAGGAAGAGGAAGAGAGGAAAGTGGAGGAAGAGGGAGAGGGAACCAATGAAGAGAGAGAAGAAGAGAGAATGGCACTACCCAGAAGGAGGTGTTTAATCAATAATGATGATAATGACGATCTGTTTTCCGATCGTAAGAAATCTTTGAAGGGGAAGGAAGGAGACTGCCCCAATGCAGGTGGCTCCAAATCAGGAGCCAGGGAGAATGAAGCAGAGATGAAGAAGAAGAAGAAGAGAGAAGAAGAAGAAAAGAAAATATCTATATATATATATATATATATATATATATATATATAGAGAGAGAGAGAGAGAAGGAGGAGGAGGAAATAAAGAGGGAAGATGAGAAGATGGCATAGGCCTTAAGGGCCCCAGTTGTGCCTTCTGTTGTTGTTTCTAAGGAAAGGAGTGTGCCTAATTCTCCCCATCTTGCCCATGAACTACTAGAGGGGGCAGTGCCCGCTGCCCATCGCGAGCGATCACTGAAGATGGGTGCCCACCAGTTAGCCCTAAAATCATCTCAAGGGCTTGCATTAGTACGTCACCTTCTCTTTGTAATTCTTTAATTCCTTTTCTTGATCCTCGACAAATTAACTTGTATTTCAATCCTTTTTGTAGTTTATTTATGATTTTATCACGTTATTTTGTGGTAGGGCTATCCATTTGAGAAAGAATGTTAAGATGGAAGAGTCCTTGAAGAGATTTGAAGAGGTCCTGGCCAATGCTAAGACCACTTTTGATTAAGAGAAACAAAAGGTCTTGGACGCTCTTAAGGAGCAGTCAATAAAAGAGCTCGTCGAGCTTCGGGAGGCTTATTCCCAAAGTAGTCAATGATAAGTTGAAGGTGCTAGAGACCAACAAGAAGCTAGTTGCTAAGTTGGAAAAGTTAGAGGGAGATGTTAATTCTTGGAGGCGGTGTATGACAATGTTGAGCGCCAAAATACCTGTATTTGGCGCTCGAGCTTCAAGAAGGACTGGGATGAAACTTTGGTTGCAGCTGAAGTTCCAGTTGACTTCCCTCTGTTTTCTCAACTCGAGACAGGTCAAAATCCGATGGATATTGGGGACACTTTGACCGACCAGCCTTCGATTAAAGCTAGGAGAGATCCAGCTGGTCCTACTATTGAAGACCTTTCTGCTGACCAGGTAACAGGCGGTCGTGGTGCGATCGTGGTTGCTGGCGATCAAGCTGCCTCAGCTACTGATAAGGGAAAGGGGTCAGCATCTTCTGATCAAGTGTAGACCTTTAACGCTGGTCTAAGGTTTCTGCTTTTTTGTCCTTTATTCGTTGTATTTTGCAATTTTTAGACTTGTACTTGACGTTTCCCCCACTAATATTTGAATGAAAAGAAAATTTTTGTTGCTGATCTTGTGTTAGTACTGATGTTCATTGAATCTATTGTTTGTTTTATTCATTGTAGCCCATTGATATGAATGAGTTCATACTTGTAAACTCTTCATTAGGGCAAATTCTTGGACCAAATATTGGCCTGAAGGTTTGCAAGACCTTCGTAAAGATCTATAAATCTTTGAGATTAAGAAACCAGCAGTATAATAACTAATCTGAGGTGGTCGCAAAGTTGAAAGATAATATTTAAGAGATAGAAGAACTTGGAACTTCAGTCCAAGAGGAGGTAAATGACCTGAAGACCAAGCTCCGGATGCCAGCGAAGTAAATCGAGTGAGCGAGCTAATCCAGAATGCGAATGATGATTTGAAGAGGGAGAATGCTCATTTGAAGATGAACACCCCACCGGGGTCTTCCTTGGTGCTGTGAAGATCTTCATCATCATCAAGGGGCCGCTCGAGGTGAGACCCAAGCTCTGTAAAAGGATGTTGTTGAGATGAAAGGGGATGTTAAGATGGAATTTGTAATTGTTGTTGGGTTTCATAGGGATGTGAAGAGGTTGAGGCACTTATTTAAAAGGTGGCCTAGACAAGTCTGGGCAGATGGTTACGACCAGGGCTAGATTGATGCCCCACTAAGGCTGAAGGAGGCAGACGACCTCACCAGGCTTAGTTCCCTTAGAGAGATAAAGATCCCTAAGGAATCTCCCTTGTGATACAAGTATCAGATCGATAGACAAGCCTATCGCCATAATCCCTTTTTTCAAGGATGATCGGTGGATCCCAATTAATGTTATTCCTGTTCAGCTTCTAGAACATCACTTAGAAGATGTATGATAAGAGATCGTGCCTTATTCAGATGATGGTCAAAGAGCACGTGTAGTAGATTACCTTGCTCGCCATCCTTTGCTATTGTAAATTCTTTGTATATTTTAGTTTTGATTATAAACATAACTTTTTATTCTACTAAAAAATTGTTGTTTACCGTTTTTTGATTTTTGAGCTCAAACTGACTAAACATTTTGTTCACTATATAAATATTCAACCAATCATCCCTTTGCCTCTAACTTTATCATTTTGAGCTTCACATCTGACTAAATGATATTGAAAGCTATTGAAGGTTACATGTTGTTTGTTTTTATCCATTCCCCAATCCAACAAGACTTAGCTATGTCGTTCCATCTACTTTACCTCTTAGGTAGCGTCGTCACACTTCCTTGGGCCCACTATTCTAAAAAACCCGGCTAGGCTCCGCCTAGGCACGCCTAGGCTTGAGGCTTGGGAGAAATGCCTCGCCTTAAGATTTTTACGCTTTATTCTTGGTAAAACCCTTAAGGCGCACTTTTTACTAAAAACAACAATGCTTTAGTGAAACGATATCACCTTTTAATGAATTTTTTTACAAACCGGACCATTATCGCATCCAAAATAATCAAATAGTATTTTAATTTATAAATATTCAGACATATTTTTGTGATATGAACAATTTTAGTATTTTAATAGCCTTGTTATGGTTATAAAATATTAAAATATATTAAGAAGGCCTAAACGCCTTTTCATGCCTTTTTACGCCTAAGGCCCGCCTAGGCTTCTAAGGCTTAAGGCTTGGCCTCCACGCCTCGATCACACCCCACATTTTTTAGAACCTTGCTTGGGCCTATGTAAGATGTTTACGAGAATGCACCTTGTTAATGGGCTATCCGCCAAAGCAGGTTTTTGCGACCAGTAATGTTGGTAACTAATATTTCCTAAGGATCCCCTGTGTGGATTTTTGTGGTTTCCAGGGCAACCCATGAGGTTCCTTGACAAGAACTCGAGGGACATAATAATTAAAATGAATCTACTGACTCGCTGTAATTGCTATGAACCCTACTCAGCTTGTTATGTTTCCTAATTTTAAAACCAAGTTGAACAACTTGCAGTAATCTCAAAAGATTAGTTATGAATGATGGAGACATTGCTTGGAAATAGAGCATATTAATGAGATGTTACTGATAAGAGTTCACAAATAAATGTAAAGATTTGAAAGAAAAAGGGCCAATCCATCCTTTATTCATTGAATACTTTATGAGGAGCATAATATTTAAAAAATAAAAAATTGCATAAACTAACTAAAAGATACGGAGAATGTCTAATAGTAGAACTTCTTGAGATTTGTTGCATTCCATGCTTTTGGTATCTCCCTACCCTCCAGCGTTTCCAAGTGATATGCTCCTTGAAGATCCTCTCTTATTAGCCCGAAGGGTCCTTCGCAGTTTTGTCCCAGTTTGTGATTTAATGGTTTTACAGCACTACCAAGGACTTTTGTCAGGACATAATATCCTATTAAAAACTTCCTTGGATTAACCCTCTTATTGTACTACTTAGCAAGTTGCACTTAATGGAGGCCAATTATATCAAGGCCAACTCTCATCACTCATCTGATAGGTCAAGCTCGGTGTGTATTGCTTCATCATTGAGGCCTTAGTCGATCAGGGTGCTTCTCATAGTGGGGAGATGTGCTTCCAAAGGGATGAGAACCTCAATTCCATAAGTGAATGCAAAGGGTGTTTTCCTAGTTGGTTTCCTGGATGTTGTACGATAAGTCCATAGAATATGAGGGAGTTCATCCAGCGAAGCACCCTTGGCTCTTTCCAATTGTTTTTTCAGTCCATCAATCATGGATTATTGAAAGCCTATCCTTACCCATTACTTTGGGGATATGCCATAGAGTTGAAGTGATGCTTAATGTTGTTCTCATCATAAAAGCTTAAAAGAATCCACTTTCAAATTTTATACCGTTATCGGTGATGATAGCCCTTGGTATCACAAAGCAAGTTATGATGTTCCTCCATATAAAGCTTGTCATGTCAGAATCTAGAATGTTTGCCAATGGTTCTGCCTCCACCTATTTGGTGAAGTAATCTATGGGGATCAATAGATATTTGCGATTTCTAGGTGCAGTAGGTAGTGGTCCCACGATGTCTAGTACCCATTGAGTGAAAGGCCATGGGCTAGTGAGTGATTTTAGGTCACTGGTGGACTGTTGAACTATAGGCGAGTGTTTCTCTCACTTTTCGTATTTACGAACATAGGCATCATTGTCTTTTTTCATGTGAGGCCACCAATATCCTTCCTTGATCGCGCGAATGGATAATGATCTTCCACTTTAATGACTCCTACAAATGCCCTCATGGAGTTCACTAAGTACTTGCTCGACATCTCGTGGGTGAATGCACTAGAGGTAAGGGCCTATATATGATTTCTTATAAAGCTTCCCTTCAGGGTTGTGGTAGAAACAAGTTTCCTTGTCCCTAATTTGATGGACCGACCTCCTGTTGTCTGGAAGTATGTCACTCCATAAATAATTGATGATATAATCCATCCAACTTGGGCCCTTATTTATGAGGAGGAACTGCCCATCTAAGACTGTTTGGTCGATACTGGGTTGTGTGAGGAACTCTATTTAAATTATTCTCCTTAGGTCAGAGTCAATTGTCGAGCTTAGTGCTATTAAAGCGTCAGCGTGACTGTTCTGTCCTCGAGGGAACTGTTAAATTTCCACATTTTCAAAGTCTGCTGTGAGTCCTATTACTACGTTGAGGGACATTGCAATTCAATCATCTTTGGAGTTAAGTCCCTCCTTACCTGCTTGGATTCCAGTTTGGAATCACTGAATACATGGAAGCATTTTTCCCCCAATAGTTTGGCTTTTAACAAACTAACGATCAGTTCTTCATATGCAACTCCATTATTGGAGACCTCAAATCCCAATATAATTCCTTACTCAATTATAGTGTCTTTTGTGGTGATGAGAACAATCCCTACTTCTACCACCTCGGAATTCGAGGCTCTATCAGCATACAAGGTCTGATCTTTGGATTGTGCTTCTTGTGCTATCGATTGCTCACTATTCAATTGATCTACTGGTTGATCTCCTGTGAAATTAGTAATGAAATCTTCTAGGATATGTCCCTTGATCCCCATTCTAGGCTGGGAGTGGATATCAAATCTCCCGAGTTTGACCGAACACTTCGAGAGTTGTCTAGAAAGGTCGTCCTTTCATAGAACATCCTTGAGTGGATAATAGGCGATTACGTGTATGGAGTGGGACTTGAAGTAATTCTTCGACTTCCTTGATGTAACCACTAATGCATAGAGGAGCTTTTCCAGAGGCAATACCATTGTTCAATGTCTAGGAGTGTCTAACTAGCGTAGTAAACCGGGTGATGTCCCCCTTCCTTTTCATATACTAAAGCAGAGCTCAAAACATAGTTTGATACTGCCAAGTAAAGATAAAATTGGTCTCCATCCTTCAAAATTACCAGTGATGGCAGCTTACTAAGGTAGGACTTGATTCCTTCTAGATCTAGAGAACAGTCATCATCTCATATGAGGCCTTTGCCCTTTTTTAGAAGGTGGAAGAATGGTCTACAGTGTGCCAAAGACTTGGACATGAAGCGATTAAGAGACATGAGCATTCTAGTAAGCTTTTGAACATATCTTAATGTCTGAGGAGGCTGGACTCTGTTCATAGCATTGATTTGGTCTGGAATGGCCTCGATTCCTCTCTTACTTACTAGATAACCTAAGAATTTTCATGACTGGACACCAAATGAACATTTACTTGCATTAAGCTTCACCCAATACTTCCTCAGGATATCAAAGGTTTTTGTTAAATCAAAAAGGTCATCGACCTTTTCCTTGCTTTTAACGAGAATATTGCCGATGTAGAATTCCATAGTTCCTCCCATCTTCTTATTCAACATCATAGTTATCAATCTTTGATAAACTTCCCTTACCTTCTTTAGGCCAAATGGCATGACCTTGTAACCGTACAACCCGATTAAAGATATAAAGGATGTCTTATCCTAGTCGGGCCCGTATAGAGGGATCTGGTGATATCTTGAGTAAGCGTCTAGGAAGCTGATCCACTCATGTGTCATTGTGGCTTCAACTAAGTAATTTATTTTTGGTAGAGGGAAGTTATCCCTGGGGCAATCCCTTTTGAGGTCGGTGAAATCAAGGCAAAACCTCCAGCGGCCATTACTTTTGGGCACAACCACTGGGATGGATAATCAGGCAGGGAACTGAACTTCTCTGATGGATCCTGCATCCAGTAGCTTCCTTTCTTATTTCTCCCCTTCCTTAGCTTTCTCGGGGGATGTTCGGTGAGCCTTTTAAGTGATGGCATTGAAGGTGGGATCAGCGTGCAGGCGATGGAAAGTCACGATGGGTTCAATCCTTGATAACTCGTAAGGCTCCCAAGCGAGAACATCTATGTTTTTTTGAGAAGTGAAACTAACTCCCCTTTCACTTGATCGATGAGAGCAGATCCAATCAGAAATTTCCTCTCCATCAAGTTGTCATCGGCTACAACTTCTTCGAGGCTTTCTACGACCCTATTGGTGGCATGGACCTTGGTCTCTTCCACCCCTGTCGACTATACCACAGTGGCGATTTGGAGAGAACATCCCCCTACTAGGCATTCTCTAATTGCTTCTTTTTTTCTTTCTTTGGTCCGATAGTTGCAATAAATTACTTTATGGCTGTAGCCCAGTCTCCACGGATCTCAACCACTCCTCGATGTGTAATGAACTTCAGCTTGTAATGATAGGTGGATGGCATTGCCTTCATGGCGTGGAGACAACCTTTACCCTAAATAACATGGTATGAGGACTCAATGTCCATCACTATAAACTCAATTAGCTTTGAAACATTTCATGCCCTGACCGGTAAGATTATCTTTCCTAACGACATCGTGATGCTTCCTACAAAGCTAGCCAATGAAATAGTGGCTTCTTTGAGGTCGAAAACATCCAACTTCAGTTTATGGAACAGTTATAGGTAGATAAATTTAGATGAACTCCCTCGGTCCATAAGTAGCTTATCAACATCTCAATTAGCAATTCTGAGTGTTATCACTAACACGCCATGATGTGGGGTTCTTAACCCAACCAAGTCTTCTTCGGTGAAAACGACGTGCTTGGTGTAATTAATGTCTTCTAGTCACCGACGTATTCCTGCTTGAGATTTGGCCGGTTCAATAAGAAAAAATTCCATCATGGTAGTCACCTTCTTGAGTTCCATTTGAACGGTGTTTCCCTGGATCTTCTTGAGGTTTGATTCTCCATATATTACTACGAACTCATGTCCTGTATTATCGTCGAGGATGTTGTCTAACTTTTATTCACCTTTGGTTGCGACCTTCTCTTTTTCTTTTTAACATACTCGTTGAGGTGTCCTTCCTGAATTAACTCTTCCAAGTGTGACTTCATAGCTTTGCAATTCTCGGTTCGGTAACCTTCCTTCTTGTAGAATGCCCATCTCAATGCGTTGTTCCTTTTGGTTGGGTCGCCGCACATCTTTTTCGGCCATTTGATGAAATGCTCATCTTTGATCTTGCTGAGAATTTTGTAAATAGATTCTTTAAAGACTGTGTTAACAACCTAGAATGCTTTGGAGGGATAAACCTTGTTTCTATTCTTGGAGCCATTTTTCCCCCATTCTTGCTTCCCTTCTTCTAGGTATCATTGTTCTCTGTTCCCTTGTTGTCCTTCACTTGACCATTGTCTCCTCCACTCGGATGAACCACATCTTCCACCTTGGAGTACTTCTTGATAAGAGCCATAAGATAATCGATAATTATGGCCTCCTTATTAGTGATGGATTGGTGCAGCAAAGAGGTGGTTAGCAATCCAATTTTAAAGGATGCTAGGAAGGCCTGCTGCGAGCAATCCTCTATCTGATAAAAAACTTCCCAATATCTTTTGGAGCATTCTCAGTGTTTCTCTTATGGTTTCCTCTTTAGAGAGAGCAGTGCATCCATCCACTTGGGATGAGAGATGCTATTTATGAATCGTGTCGTGAAAGCCTCTATCAGTGCTATAAAATTCCTGATCAACTTGTTAATAAGCCTCTCTAACCACTTATGTGCTACATCATGTAGGTTAGAAGGGAAGATTCTTCATATAAGCGCTTCATTGTGGCTCTATAAGGTCATTACTTATCGATATTGCCTAACATGGTTTATACGATCCAATTTCCTATCATAGGATTTTGAACCTGGGGATATCGATTTTTTTATGGGGTACCTCCTGTTCGCTTGACCTTGCAAAAGGGGACCTCGTTTATGTATTGAGAGATTTTTTATCTAGTTCTATAGTGGATCTAGCTCCTCGGTGTGTTGGGTGTTGATCCATCTCCTTATGTACCAGTATCCTTAAATCTTCATTCTGTCGATCATTACTTTTGTGGCTTCTCTCTTGCTGGCCACACTCTGATCGCACTCGCTCTGACCTGTCACGTTCAGTCCTTTCTTTTCATGCTGGGAGTTGTCTCCTCAGTTGCGAGTGTTTCTTACCTAAGGGCTAGGAGTCCTCACACAATGTTTCCCAGTGGCCCTTTGGAGGTATCTCTCCATTCTTTGGAGTCACCTCTGTACGCAAGTGTTTTCTTCCACTTGGAGGCGCTCAGCCCCTCTTGTTCCTAAAGCCTGAATTCATTGGCATTGACCAACCAAGATATCTGATTTGACCTAGCTGGCCCATGACTTTTTTCAGAGGGTTGCCTATCCTGGCGAAACTTGGGGTTTGTATGTTGGAGAATTTCAGACTTAACCCGAGGAGGAGCTGGGTCTTCTTAAACGTCGTCGGCTTGGGGGATGTTGCTACTGTGGTGAGACATTGAGGGTTTTTGGTAATGAATAATTTTTTAGGAATACAAGTAGTTTCCCACAGATGGCGCCAATTGTGAGTGCAGAAAATATCACAATAAAAGATTCTACGAAAAACAATCACAAATGGCAGAAAGTAAATGGAATCACACGCACAACCACGATTTACATGGTTTGGCAACTTGCCTACGTCCATGCAGAGGTTGCTTGTTCTTATTATGTTTTTCTTAAAATCACAAGTTTCAATCACTTTGCCCTGGATCAAGGTGTACAATTTATAGATATGTTGTAACAGAGTTTGAGTTGTTTAAGGAATTCAAAGTGGCATGAGGATTTTCCATGAGGTACCTGAATATCTCATTCGAGATTTTTGGTACCGAATTTGACCATATCCACAAGTGTTATTATACTACTAAAATACTCGTGTGAAAATTGAGTCATGATTTAGGTCGAGCCAAGTGTTTAATTTATCAAGACTTGATCGACTACTCTAATGAACTTATAAAAAATGGGCTTCCACATAAATGTTTACCTTTTTTATCACACTTCTCTTACGATTTTTATATTATATGATGGAAAAGTGGAATACATAAAAACTTTCATTTACATGAAACCCTTACCCACGCTCGTACTCGGAGAATGTAAGTTCCACCTTCTTTTATATGTTATTGCCATGTCTGTTTTTGAACTTGCAAGTTAACAATTGGCATGCCTATTCATTTGAATAGAACAGACAAATATTCGTTGGCTTTATAATATATTTTGACTAAATTAGCTATGTATTTATGCAGCCACCGAAGTATAAGAGTTGGATATGTTTTTTCAGTTGGGAAACCTTGTTTTGTTATTATTATTAGATTTTTTTTATTAAGGGCTTCTATAGTGACTCAAAATTAGGACACAAAAATTGCAACTCGCTGACATGGCGTGTCGCAATTGGTTAGTGTCGCTGGCTCGGACCCACATTTATAAGGAATCAACCAATGAAGGCACACCATGTCAGCGGGAATCCTAAGTTTGAGTCCCAATCAAGAGTCACTATAAACTTTATCTTTATTATTTTATGTACATTAGAGTTTATGATTATTTTTGTTGTACTTTAACTATGATTAAGACCCACCATGTCTACAAAAATTTTATTTGTATGGAGGATTCTGTACAAAATCCTCTGTATAGACTGACGTGTTGTGTCTGTATTAGTCCAAGCCTTGAGTGGACCCAGACAGGGATCAATACAAACACGACACGTCAGTTTGTACAGAAGATTCTGTATGAATGCTCTGTACGCATAGAATCACTCCCATGTCTATTACTACGAAGCACTTGCATACGGATAAACGCATCTAAAGGAAAATAGGTACCCATTTAGAATTTTTGTGCTTTTCCAGAAAATAAATGAGGATCCTCTAATAAAAAAAATATTGAACAAATATGATGAATTTCATTAGTTTCTAAAATGATTAGTGGTGTTTATAATGAAAAAATGTTTTCTTTCTTATATTTTTTTCAAAATAAATTAATAAGGTAATAAAAGATTTACAAGAGAGTAACAAAGGACATCAATCAGGTCCGGTATCCCTTTGTTTTCAAAGCTTAATATATGAGAATACCAAGGGTTAGTTTTTTCTTTCAATATCATGTAGAGGTGACAATTCATGTTTTTGGGATCATGTTTCGGAACATAAACAGGGACGATACGAATTCATGTTTTTTTAGCTAACACGAACACCATACATATACAACATGACAAGACACGGATAACACGATTTATTCAAATTTCATAGTAAATTAAACTTATAGACATGATAACCCGAATAAAAAATGATTAGTACTAGAAGACACTATAACACGATTCAAAATTTTGATACGAACAAGACACGACTTTGTGTAAAAAAATGACACGAACATAATATATTGTGTAAATTTTGTGTCGTTCCGTATCATATTCTCATGTAATTTTTAAAATTATTATTCCTAATATCATACTGCCTAATTCCAGTGCTGAGAGGAAACTATAGCATTGAATATTTTATTTTTCTTTTATTGTTAATTATTGAGGGCTTGACAATATTTGTGACCCTTGTATGGTTGGTTCCATAAAAGAATAAGATACCATGAGTGATGATTTTTGGATTTGATACAGTAGATAGTGCTAATTTTAATGGTGATGGTCCCCAATCGCGATTGGGTAAATGTGATGGTCACCAATCGCGATTGGGAGCAGGGTACTGTAAAAGATGTGTAGTCATCTTTAAGTAGAATCTATTGGTAAGTTATGAAATTGAAAATAAAGTCATTATACATAAATTATTCATGAATTGCATTGCATTGGTACTCTTTCTTTAATCTAATTGGTGCAACCATACTATAGAGAATACAAGTATATTTTTTCCTAAACACCATTTATTCCGATTGGATCCAAAATGTGGGATAATTTTTTACAGAGAATTATGGTAAAGGTTATGCTCCTTTCTATAGTTAAATTTTTAGGACAATGCTTTTCAAGTTTATAAATTTAGTCCCCGTGGTACAATAACATTTATTTGGGAGGTCCCTTTAGAGTTAGGAGTTCATTTTTTTGGTCCGCTCCAGTGGCACCATTTTTCATGGTGTTTTTTTAGTAGAGGGACTAAATTTATAAAATTATATGGTGTCCCCTATTTTTATACTCTTTGAGAATTATGTGGACCTTTCCCCAAAACCCACAAATTTTTAATAAAGAGTAAACATGTGCATAGATAATATTGCCAAATACTTTTTGGCACCAATTTCCTCCCCGATTTAACTATATTTAATTATCATAGTAATTATTGAATTTTTTATTTTTCTCACAGAACCAATAATTTTTTAAAGATGATGGGTAATTAGTATGAAAATTATGTGGTTATATTAAGTCAAATATATTGTGAATATGCAATTAGTTGCAAAAATAATTTGTGGTAGAGCGATACTATATAATGTAAAGATAAATTTCACCGTAGCAACATGGGCGCAACTTTTTTTTATTTGAATATATTACAGCTTGTAGTGCTAGTCATATAATACCACATGCCCACTGATGGACTTTGAAACTGTCCCAATGTTTAGAATCTTTAACAGTATAGTAGATGAATATCTGAAAGAGTTTAATGTATGTGATAGTTTTAATACATAATTAAAAAGTTGCATCAACCAAAAATTATAGTTTCGGGTAAAATCCCTTGACTCTTTAATCAATATACTATAAATAATGTATATAATAAGATTGTGAAATTAAGGTTGTTATTATTGTTTTAGTAGTTTGTTTCTTCTCCTATTCAATCGTATTTATTGTGAGACTATATTTGGGTTTTTATTGGGCCTTTCGGTTCCAAAGTTGTCTTAAAGATTTCAGTTGGGTTGGATTTATTGTAATAATTGAGATATTAGGAGATTGCATGTGACGGACTTTATATTGCATTTTGGTGATAAATCAGTTGGATGTTCTTAATATTTGGGATTGATTTAAAATATTTATATTGTGGATTAAAATTTAATATGTCTCACATCTGTCGCATGCTAAGGATGATATTTAATTTAATAACGTCCTGCTTAATTTTGGTGGCAGCCGACGCCAAAATTTAGTAGGGTGTTACAGATGGTATCAAAGCATGGTCTTTTAGGTCTCATAGGTTATGAGTCTGTTAGCCTTTCGCGTTGCTTACCTTTTATTTCCTTTCGATGATTTGTACTCTTAGTTTTTCTGAGTCTCATGATGATTGTTCCTATATTTTTATATGACAAACACTAAGAGAATTGGTAGTAGGAGGGAGGAGTCTGTTTCTAGTCCCGCGGTTCACGAGGGACAAATGCAGATTATTCTAGGTGCCGAGACACTAGCGACAATTGTGCGAGAGGCCATAATGACCAGGATTGAAATCGGGAGACAGTGAGTGATGACGTTAGTACCCCAACAGCAAGGACCACCCATCTCAAATTGGGACATAGTGAGGACCAAATTTTTCAAGGGAAATCCTTCTACCTTTGCCGAAGGATCCGATCCCACGGTCTCTCACCAATGTATAAAGGACATGGAATGACACTTGAGATTAGTGGAATTCATGGAGGTGCAAAAGCAGTTATTAGCAACATTTAAGTTGTCGTGAAATGCTTTACAATGGTGGGAGAGCACCACCACACCGGAGGAATGAGATCAATTAAATTATGTTGAATTTCAAATAAGGGTTAACAACAAGTACTTCCCATATGATATCAAGAGTGCAAATAAAATATAATTTCTGGAGTTGGACCAAGGTTCAAAACCAGTTGTCGAGTACGAACAAGAGTTCACCAATTTATCTATGTTTGTATTGGAGGAGGTAGATACTGAGAGTAAAAAGATGGAGTGCTTCACCAAAGAGTTGTCATGTCCCATCAGGCAAATGTTTTTTGGAAATCCGACGTACACTGCTTACTCCCAAGTAGTGGATGTCGCTATGTTGCATTGGCAGTAGAGAATAAACCATCAGAAGAAATTGGGAAAGTGGCAAGACACAGAGAGTTAGGGCGGAGACAACAGGGGTCGCAATGATCTAGCATGGAAGAGGCAGAGGCCCTGAGCATGAATACTGGATACTCCTTTCAATTGGGGTCCTTGAGCCCAGACAATAGTGCTATACATATCGGCCATGACATTAGAATCTTTTAATTAAAAGAAAGTCTGTAATTCAATAGTAAATTTCTAAGTACCCGCAAGGTTTAAATGTGCCACACCAATATAATTCTAAATTAACCCCACGATGTTAATGTGTTTGAATTAACAAGAATTATTTATTTTCACTTTATTAATAGGTATAGAGGTCCCCCCGCCACGAGTGGTTTTCCCAACAAAATACATTATTATCGCGGTCCTCCCGCCACGGGTGATTTCCCCACCAAAATTTTAACGGTACTCCCATCATGGGCAATTTACACCAAAATACACATCCCCATGTCACACTCGCTGTCTGATCCATTTTTATCCCACAATCGTTGACATATGACAAGATTCCACTCACATCACGACATAAATCCCCCTCTGACCCGGTTAAACTGTCGGCGTGGACACATTATGTCGCCAATAAATTTTATTACTCGTTGTAGTCATGCGGTATTAATTTCCAAAAATTTCTCATACTCATTATTCACATAAAGTTCCCCCACCCTTAAAAGCGATGTAAAAATCCTCAAAATACCCCTTAGTCCCAACTAAAGGTTTCTATAACAAAATTTCGTCCCATCTTTAATAAAGGATGATTATAACAATTTCACTTCACCTAGATATCAATCCTAGGTTATCGCAACAACGGTAAATATAAAGAATTTGCCACCACCCCAATTTATATAACCCACATAGGCTCATACTAACTAGTCCCATACCTAATTAGCATAAATCGCAACAAACACCCACTTACTAATCCCTTATGTAACAAGTGTACTATAACAAGGGGTGAAAACCAATTACCTACAATACCCAACGTTCCCGAGATATTCAAAATTATAATATTTCATAAGTGACACAATAAAAAATTTATGATAATATTCTCAACAACACTAAATTCCCAAATAAATGATTTTTAATCTAAATAGGGGGAATCAAGAACACGTAATTATTGTGATTTTTCGGATCATTATTACTCGCAAGTTCCAAATTAGCTATTATTTTTCTAGCACAAGTAATTTAATTAATTTAGGATTTTTTACATGAAACACCAAAATTAAATTGCTAAGGTCTCCTCTAAATGTATATGCCCATAATATAACCAACTACGTAAATACAATCCAAATAACAACAAATTTGTAATTATTTGGTATCATTAAGAATTTATACAAAACAGTCCCGAAATTAATTTCTTCAAAATATTATGTTCTTAATTTATTTTAGAACACATGAGTTTAATGGAGGCTATAATCAAAACACATAACACTAAAGGAAAATAATAGGATAAAACATGCCTGATTTTTAGATGTAGAAATTGACGAGAGATTTCAGTTCTCCTTGAAAAATTGATCGAAAACCCCTCTTGAAACGCCTTGATTTATTTATGTTTAGGCCCCCAAAATTGAGCTTGAAAAATCTATTTTAATGGAGGTTGAGGTTTGGAGGTGGAAGACGATGGAAAAGTAGAGGTTGGATGCTCAAATATTGATAAGGTATGAGTTTTAGAAAACTAAACCCGTAACTCCTCTATATAGGTAAGTTTAGGGGTTAAAAATAAAAATAAAAATCATCATTTCGATGAACTGATGCGCACAGTTTTCACTAGGATCAATCAATCGACCCCTGGCATCGATCGATCGATCGCTCAGATATTTTTATTCTGCCCGCTTATTAATTTTAAGAGGTAAATTTTTAAAAATTAATTAAGAATTCATTTTAACTCCGAATTCAATTCCTCTTGAAGTTTTATTCTTCTAAAATCATTACCAACATATTTAACCAATAAAATTTATAAAATTCAAAATTTATTTTTCCCGAATTATTTCACTTTTATTTACAAATACCCATTTAAAAAATCCAGGTTGTTACATTTTATTTTGAAAAAAAGGAAATTAAGGAAAATTATGTTTTCTTTCCGTCATTAAGGAGTTTACATATGACAAAAAATATTGTTTCCTTATTTTCCATTGTGTGAGAGTTTAAAAGGAGAGAAAAGAAAAGAAAATTATTAATAAAATTTCCCTTCCTTTCTCTCCAAAACCTTCATTCCAAATCGGAAAAAAATGAAGAGAAAGGAAAGTTTTCTAAAGAATCTTTAATATACTGTAAAATTCCCTACAAGCTTTTAATTATTCTTCTTGTAAAGCTGTGCACGTCGATAGTAAAACTTAAAACTAGAACTTCTTATTCCAGTCTTGTAAGTGTATTTGTTAAATGAGTTTTTTCCAATTTTCTCTCACTAGCTCTCACGAGGCTTTACCACCTCTTCATTTTCTCTTCTCTATTTTCCTCTTCTGATTAATACATAAGTAAAACTGTCTTAAATCCCTCGACCCCCATCTTTAACTCTTCCTCTTCCTCGTACACATATGTGAATGTAAGCTTCCAAATTCTATGGTCTTTCTATCTCCTCCCTCCCCTATATATTTGTAGCCCATAGTAAACCATTCTTTGAACAAAGTAAGTGCCAATTTTGGGGGCAACTACACTTTTGTAGAGCTTAGTGGCGGAACTAGGGGTGCTCGTGGTATAGTAAAAATTTGTACCGTATCGTTTTGTACCACAAATTAGTGGTAATGGTTTACATTTTTTATTTATAGAAACCGAAACTACCGAAACAAAAATTACTGAATTTTTGGTGGTTGGTTTTGGTTTTCGCATTTTAAAACTCAATTTACCTTTTGTACCGCATCGAAATAAAATACCGAAAAACCGTATCACAAATTACCATATATTACCGTACCACATATTACCAAATTAATCAATACCCATCATTTTTAAAAAATAATCAATACCCTTTTTTAAAATAATTAATATTGTCCATCAGCCACCATCATAAACGGCACATCTTCTCCACCGACCACAACCTACCGCGCGTCTTCTCCTCCGGCCATAACCTACCGCACGTATTCTCCTCCAGCCACAACCTATCGCACATCCCAAAAGTATGGTAACTTCTTAATTTTTCTACCTTTTTCGGCCTCCCCCTCAGGCTACCCTTTTTTCCCCTTTTCATCACTACAACAAATTATTAATGGCTATGTTTATGTTTAAGTCAGAATATATATGTTTAATAGCTATATTTTAGTGAGAAATAATAATTTTTATTGTGATTTTTATTATTTGGGTTTAACATACGTGGCCCCGTGGGTATGGGGTGTCTCCGAAAGCTGGGTGTTCCACCACAAGTTGGTGGTTTGGGGAGTGTGTAATGGTGAATGAGTTATACTGAATGAGACTCAACACTTGGGTGCTGCAAATAATTGATGTTTTAGAAAATTGGTTGACATGAGTAACAATTATTTCCAAACATCATATCTTATTTAGATATTGTCATACATTTGTCCTTGAATGCTAACCCATTTGGTGTTGCCATTTAAAGGAGTTTGACAATAGGAATTTGTTACTTGCATTTAATTTATGTAGAAAACTTTCCTACTTGTAACAGACTAATACCTTGTAACAATGTAAGTAGCAGACTAATACCTTGTAACAATGTAAGTAGCAGACTAATACCTGCTGCTAAGAAACAAAGAATTTTGTCAAGTAGCAGCAGCCTTGTTTTTAATTTAGGCAAGTGGTAAAAAATTACCATTACGTACCAAGTACTATCAAAATTACCCTAAAGAGAAATTTATCGAAATTACCGTATTTTTTGAAAAACCGATTTTATCACAAAAAAAATAATTTTACCGATGTACCATGCGGTTTGGTTTTGGTTTATGCCTTAGCGTACCGACTACTAAAACTGGTAATTTTGATTTGATTATTTCAAAGTTGGTATGGTATTGGTATGGTCCTTTTACCGGCCAAACCGACCGAAAACCATCCCTAGGTGGAACCTCCATTTATACAATCCTAACCATAAATATACACATATATAACCCAACTTTATACTATCTACCCTAAGTTACTTTAACAACCGCTACTGACATCTCTTTTGACCATCTTCTCCTTCTCTTCCACGTGATAAAACCCATCAAATAGAAGGTAACTCAAAAATCTATGGACAACCTTAGGTCGAAGCAGTTGGGGTATAATGTTAGAAACTGTGGAGGGCCTCAAGTCATAACAGTTGGAGTGTGGGAAAATCTCTAATCCAAAATAGGGGCGATGAAAAAGGTGATGTGGCGGTGGAAGGGGAAGAAGGCAAAAATATAAGGGTGACGAGGTTAAGAGTTTGGGTACGGTTCTAGGACATTGACAATAGTCATTTATTGGATGGAATTCCATTCCATATACTAGCCATATGCCTTCAGTCGCAAACATTCAGAACCATTTCAAACATTAAGAACTATGTATTCACTTGTGATACCGGTATCCAAACATTTCATGGATGTAGTACTTTATGAAAATCCCCATGCATCCAATTTATTTTTTGATAACTGGGTATGTGAAGTTGGTCAGACGGTATGGAACATCCATCAAAGATCTGGATTAATATCAAGCTTCCACTTCTAGATTAATATCAGTTGTTATTTTCTTTGGAGATAGTTTATGCTGTGTAAGTATATTTGGGGATATGTGGTTTGATTTAGAGAGAGAATAGTGAACTTTGTTGACGTTTTTTTAATAGATTATGCATTTTTAGGACTTAAAATAATATTGGTCATGGATATAGGAAAACAAACATTTTGTTTTCATTTTTAGTCCCAATTTGTATATGGGTACCGCTATAGGCGCTCCTACAATTCTTAAAACACTCCAAAATATTTGATAAATGACAAATATACCCTTTGCCCACAAACCCAATAAAACCCACGTTACTATATCCTCAAACATATCCCCTTCTACACAAAAAACATATTAAGTTTTCTGGAAAATTATCCAAGCCTCCATTTTTGCATTCAAGCCTCCAAATTATTCAAGATTCCAAATTATTTTCAAAAATCAATTTGAAAAAATATATGTTCAAAATCTTATTTTAATTTTATGCTAATACCTCGGCCTATTTTCATATTAATTTTTTATTTTAATCTTTTGTTAAAATTTTGTCCCATTTGTAACATTGTCATTTAAACCTTTATACAAAAATACACAAACAAAATTTTGTTGACACACATTGATATAATAGTAAATGATAAAGAAAAATAACAAGAAAAAAATCATTACAGAGATAGTATTTAACGGATAGTAGAAAACTAATACACAATAAAAAAAAATTACGCATATTAATATAATACTAAAATAATAAAAAACAAACAAAAAAAACAATTCGTTTAAGAGATTGTTTTGAAAGGATAGTAAAAATATAATACACAAAGAAAAAAAGTTCCACACATTAATTATAGTAGAAAAAAAGTTCCACACATTTTTTTATTGAAAACTATTCATAAAACATAAAAAATATTTTATATAAAATAAAAACTGTTTTTTTACAATATAAACCGTTTTTATGAATCATTTTTTTTTAAGTAACACAATCACAATACAAATAAAACGCGACGTGGCATGGAGTCCTAATTTTGTTTCATATCGCTGGCACGCACCATTTTTAAGTATTTTAAAAATAATCTTATTACTATTTAGAAAAAATGGTTCACGCCAGCGATATGTATAGGCGGTTTGACCACCTATACTTATCGCTGGCGCGAACTATTTTTTCTAATATGGCGCGAACTATTTTAAAAATAATCTTATTACTAGAAGGGGAACCTTTCGCTAATCCATGGAATGCTGATCACCTAAAGAAGTATTACATATGATGTTGCAAAGAGTTTTATGTAAATGTACCATCTTATTATAAAGAGGTTATCAATAAAAGATCAGTTCCCATGACGATTCTTGATACATTGTGTACTTATGACATAAATTATGAGGATAACATCTTAGGTGATGACCTCAGACCTTCATCACACCATTCAGTGGTGACGAGGTCTGAGCTCAAACACCATAATGGGATGACCTCAGACCCTTAACATCATTGATTTGGTGAGATTAATTATGAGAATAACATCTTAGGTGATGACCTCAGACCTTCATAACACCATTCAGTGGTGATGAGGTCTGAGCTCAGACACCGTAATGGGATGACCTCAGACCCTTAACACCATTAATTTGGTGAGATTAATTACGAGGACAACATCTTAGGTGATGACCTAAGACCTTCATAACACCATTCAGTGGTGACGAGGTCTGAGCTCAGACACCATAATGGGATGACCTCAGACCCTTAACATCATTGAGATGGTGAGATTAATTACGAGGATAACACCTTAGGTGATGACCTCAGACCTTCATAACACCATTCAGTGGTCACGAGGTCTGAGCTCAGACACCATAATGTGATGACCTCAGACCCTTAACATCATTGATTTGGTGAGATTAATTATAAGGATAACATTTTAGGTGATGACCTCAGACCTTCATAACACCATTCAGTGGTGCCGAGGTCTAAGCTCAGACACCATAATGGGATGACCTCAGACCCTTAACATCATTAATTTGGTGAGATTAATTATGAGGAAAACATCTTAGGTGATGACCTCAGACCTTCATAACACCATTCAGTGGTGATGAGGTCTGAGCTCAGACACCATAATGGGATGACCTCAAACCCTTAACATCATTGATTTGGTGAGATTAATTGCGAGGATAACATCTTAGGTGATGACCTCAGACCTTCATAACACCATTCAGTGGTGACGAGGTTTGAGCTCAGACACCATAATGGGATGACCTCAGACCCTTAACATCATTAATTTGGTGATATTAATTATTATGATAACATCTTAGGTGATGACCTCAAACCTTCATAACACCATTCAGTGGTGACGAGGCCTGAGCTCATACACCATAATGGGATGACCTCAGACCCTTAACATCATTAATTTGGTGAGATTAATTACAAGGATAACACCTTCGGTGATGACCTCAGACCTTCATAATACCATTCAGTGGTGACGAGGTCTGAGCTCAGACACCATAATGGGATGGCCTCAGACCCTTAACATCATTGATTTGGTGAGATTAATTATGAGGATAAAATCTTAGGTGATGACCTCAGACCTTCATAACACCATTCAGTGGTGACGAGGTCTGAGCTCAGACACCATAATGGGATGACCTCATACCCTCAACATCATTAATTTGGTGAGATTAAATATGAGGATAACATCTTAGGTGATGACCTCAGACCTTCATAACACCATTCATTGATGATGAGGTCGGAGCTCAGACACCATAATGGGATGACCTCAGACCCTTAACATCATTAATTTGGTGAGATTAATCGTGAGGATAACATCTTAGGTGATGACCTTAGACCTTCATAACACCATTCAGTGGTGACGAGGTCTGATCTCAGACACCATAATGGGATGACCTCAGGCCCTTAACATCATTAATTTGGTGAGATTAATTATGAGGATAACACCTTAGATGATGACCTCAGACCTTCATAAAACAATTCAGTGGTGACGAGGTCTCAGCTCAGACACCATAATGGGATGACTTCAGACCCTTAACATCATTAATTTGGTGAGATTAATTATGAGGATAACATGTTAGGTGATGACCTCAGACCCTTATAACATCACTCAGTGGTGACGAGGTCTGAGGTCAGACACCATAATAGGATGACCTCAGACCCTTAACATCATTAATTTGGTGAGATTAATTATGAGGATAACATCTTAGGTGATGACCTCAGACCCTTATAACATCACTCAGTGGTGACAAGGTCTGAGGTCAGACACCATAATGGGATGACCTCAGACCCTTAACATCATTAAATTGGTGAGATTAATTATGAGGATAACATCTTAGGTGATGACCTCAGACCCTTATAACATCATTCAGTGGTTATGAGGTCTGAGCGTAGACACCATAATGGGATGACCTCAGACCCTTAACATCATTAATTTGGTGAGATTAATCGTGAGGATAACATCTTTGGTGATGACCTGAGACCCTATAACATCATTCAGTGGTGACGAGGTCTGATCTCAGACACCATAATGGGATGACCTCAGACCCTTAACATCATTAATTTGGTTAGATTAATCGTGAGGATAACATCTTAGGTGATGACCTCAGACCCTATAACATCACTCAGTGGTGACAAGGTCTGAGCTCAGACACCATAATGGGATGACCTCAGACCCTTAACGTCATTAATTTGGTGAAATTAATCGTTTGGATAACATTTTAGTTAAGAACCTCAGACCCTTATAACATCGTTGTGGTAAAAATGTCTGAGGTTAGACTACTAATTTGGTTTAAGAAGACACCATTGCAACAAGACTTCAAGAGTTAGAATATCACATGACAAACATTCAATAAAGTAAATGAAGAAGACAATCCTCCTCAGAGATTGACATATTCAGGGATTATAAATATTCAGAGGTTACAAGATTAAAAAAATGAGTCAACCATGTTCATTCAGAGATTACAAATGTTCAGGGGTTATAAATAAGCTTCACAATTGAATTCAAGGGTTTGAGGGGGGAATAATGGTATCTTCGGCCTGGTTAAGCTGGATGACATTGGTCACCTCGACAATGTCATCATTGTGGTCTTCCGCTCCAACCTCTGTGCCATCCAACGTTGCAGTCTTGACAGGCACGGTAACCTCCTCCTTAACCTCCTGAAGGGCCTGGGAAAGTTGGGGATTAGCAAAGCCAAGGCCTAAGAAGTCAGAGGATTTCAAAGTTCCAGCCACCTTCTCCTTGGCAGCTGCCCACTTGGTAGTAGCTTTGATACCTCTCTCGAGGTATTCAAAGCCAAAGCTCATAAACTCATCAGAAATTTTTTATTCAGCCATTATCCCCTCAGAGGCATCATCGAGGGCTGCCTTCACAGCCGAGTTAACCTTCTACTGCAGAATGTCATCCTTGGCCTTCATAGCCACAACATGGTCCTTCTTGAGCTGAGAAATCTCCTTCTCCAGCCCCTTCACCTTCTTCTCAGACTCACCCATCTCAAACTTCAGCCAGTCAATTTTGGCATTCAGAGTGCTTTGCAGCTTCTCGACCTCTTGACCCTTCTTGATGAGGGGTAACATCCTCAGAGTCCAGTTGGAGAGGTGGTGCATAGCTGAATGGATCTCTGCATAGCTGAATGGATCTAAGTTAGAGTTAAATCAGAGGTTACACTTGGAAATTACAAGGGAATATGAGGTCATACCTGAATGGATCTGTGGATGATGAACTCAATCAGTAAGGGAGTATCCAGTGACCGAAAGAAGCGCTTATCGACCTCGATCATTGTAGAGCTGAAGGTATCCAGGTCCTGCAGACTGTGGCCGACGATTCTGTTAGTAATCTTTAATTGCTATAGACGGGCCGACAAAGCGTCTGCTGAAGAGATTGGGATGGCAGAGTCAACATTCTTTTTCTTCGTCCTCTGATCCTTACGGGCATGATCAGCATGATCCCTCTTCTTTATGGCTTGGGGCTTTGAGGCAGAGGGAGCTGAAGTAGGAGCATTAAGACCTGCCTTCTTTGCGAGCCTCGTCAAGCTAGGCATAGCCATTTCCCAAAGCTCATCTGAGATATCCTTTGGGCGCTCTGCAAAATTGAAAGGTCCGAGTTATAAGATCATACATGAATAAACTCAGAGGTTTAACTTAGAATAAAAAATGCTTACCAAGCTCAGCAAGGGGACTTCCACCTAGACCTGTCTCGGAGAGGTAGTGGGGGGTCATCAAGTGTTCGAACTTAATGAACAGGCCATGTATCCCCTGATCTTGAAGGGCTTTCACCGTCTGAAGATTTTGCGGGCTCAGACCAGGGTCGGCCCTCACAGACATTGTGACATTACCCCATCTCAAGGGCATCCTCGGCTCTAGCAGGGATGAGGGAACACATGGACCAAATTCCCATGGCCCAGAAATGAAAAAGTATCGAGGCTTCTAGTTGTGGTTGGAAGTTTGAGTTATTTGGATCATCTTTTTCTCAGGCTTTCGAACTACGAAATGATAGTAGCTCGAATGATATTTGGCAGAGGAGGGAACATAATAACCAACAAAGACTAGAACTAGAAGGTCTGAGTGGTGGATAGCCCTCCATAAGACTATGGCCTCTACTATGACCCTCCAGGCATTAGGGGATAGTTTAGAGGGGGCCAAATTGATATAGGAAAGGATGGAATTGATAATGGGATGGATGGACAAACGAAACCCTAACTTGAACATCTACTCGTACAAGCAGATCTCACCATCTCATCCATGGTAATCCCTCTCTTCCCTCAGAGTTCTCCTAAGCTTTATGGAGGGACTGATAGAGTACAGATATCTGAAGCAAAGAAGATCTACCTCAGTAACAGTACTCTCGATCTCGGCCGCCTCAGAGACATCGACATCACTCTCAGCGTCATCATCGTCATCATTATCTTTCTCAATGTCGACCGGAGCAGACGTTGATGGGTTGCTTGGGAACCTCTGAGCGAATTCAGCCCTGGTGACGACTGATAGAGGAATGGCGTCAAGTATGGGTGGAATAGCCACACTCGGCTTGACAATCTCAACATCTGAGGATGAGGATGAGGATGAGGTGCTTGAATTATTATGGGACGAGGCCCAGCTAGAGACTTCGGCTTGATCAGGGGCCTGATCTTGCCGAGTTGAGAAGTCCATGGCCTCCTGGAAGGAATCCACATACATAGGGTCTGAGGTTGAGGACTTAGACTCAGACCTCGGCACTGGTTCGGCAGGGACCTCTGTTTGGCTAAATGGCTCTACTAGATCAGGATATATCACCTTTAAGGGTGGTGGAAAGATGGGCCTCAGAGGAAATTATTGTGACCTACGAGCCTCCTCCTGTGCTCTCTCTATTTGCCTAATTTTTTGTAAAGTCTTCTCTCTGAGAGAAGGGAACTCCTAAAGAAATTGGTAGAGGGGTCTGAGCATCAGAGGAAGACACTACACTTTAAAGATCAAGCGACAAATAAGATTGGCTAAGTAAATAAAGCAATTTAAAGATCAAACTACTCAAACTTAGAAAAAATAGTTCGCCTAAAACTATGGTGGTCTCTTCGAAAAACTCAGAAACTCATCGAAAAACACAAATAGAAGGGGAAAAAGCAGAAAAAATGAAGAGAAATGAAGGGAAAAAGATACCTGAAGCTGACACGATGAGGGAAAGCGAAGAAAATGCAAGAAAATCACCATCAATGACTTCTGAAGTGAAATCGTGAAGAAATTGCCCCTTAGTGAGAGAAACTGCTAGAGTGGAATCATGCTAGGAAAGAGAATTGAGGAAGGAGGGAAAAATGAGTGTTCAAACCCTTAAATACACAGGCATGTTTCCCAAGGCCAATCATTGTCTTGGGAGCCCCAAAGGGCGGCTGACAACACATGCTTGCCAAGAAAGCCACACTTTAGCATTGGACAAGTGTCAAACGAACATTGGCTCATAAGAAAAAGGCCTCGGAGGTTTAGAGCTCCCATAGTCACCTGCTCTCACATGTAACTAAGGGCTGGGGGTGATTGATATGCCCCAAGTGGGACCTCGGCTCAGAGACACCAACCTCGATCGAGAATGTAGCCGACTTTGGAAAAGCCTTGGATCTGTGATAGCGACTCTCGGCCATAAAAGGGTCGGCCCAGGACGACACTACCACCAATCTCTCCAAGGGACACTACACGTATCATAAGGGTCAACAGCACTCCAGTACACCCGGGAATGGCAACCTCGGCCAGATGTAAGCCGAGCCCGTAAGAATCCTTTCTTTTACCAAGGTCAATATCATCAAGATATCAGTTACTGCACCAAGCACATGCCATCTCAACCTCGGTCCAGGCCGACCCCTATCCATTGTCTCAGCTGAACTTAAGCCTAGACCTTCATGACTCATCTCAAATTAAACGAGCAACTAGACTTATCAACCTCGGCTTCTCCCAGACCAAGGTCATGACCAAGCACGATAGCCGAGCACCTATTGACATGGAAAAGGACACGTGGACACAAGTTAGTAATAACAAATCATTCTCCACACGTGGGGATAATATTTCATCATCATTCTCTACATGTGACAGTGACAGATGGCTTCTCCATATTGTCTAGGGTAAACACACACATGCTCATTGCATGCATGGGGGGTACATTGCACCCCCTAGGTACTATATATAGAGGTCATCCTCTACAATGTAAAGGGACCCGAAATTAGCAACCCTAGCTGAAACTCTGTCTAAACATACACACTAGAGAGAGAGAAAGCTTGAGAGATTGTATCCATGGCCATTAGAGCCCTCATACAGTGATACACATCATACACTTGCACAGTGGACGTAGGCCTGATTGGCTGAACCACTTATATTCCGATGTTAATCCTCTTCTCCTCACCTCCTTCTACTATATGTGTATACCTTCTATGTACCTTTATTCTGCCATTGTTGACATTGAATTGAGCTTGCAAACACCTTGAAGGGTGGTGCTGTTTCCAGCATCATCAGTAACTTTTGTTCTTTGTGTATTATTGTTTTACTATCCCTTCAAAACAATCTCTTAAACGAATTTCTTTTGTTTTTTATTTTTTATAATTTTAGTATTATATTAATGTGCATAATTTTTGTGATTGAGTATTAGTTTTCTACTATCCATTAAATACTATCTCTGTAATGATTTTTCTCTCGTTATTTTTCTTCATCATTTAGTATTATATCAATGTATGTCAACAAAATTTTATTTGTGTATTTTGATATAGAGGTTTAAATGACAATGTTAAAAATGGGACAGAATTTTAACGAAATATTAAAATAAAAAAAATATGTAAAATACGCCGAGGTATTAACATAAAATTAAAACAAGAATTTGAACATACATTTTTTCAAATTGATTTTTGAAAATAATTTGGAATCTTGAATAATTTGGAAGCTTTAATGCAAAAGTGGAAGCTTGAATAATTTTCCTAGTAAACTTAATATGCTTTTTGTGCAGAGAGGGATATGTTTGAGGAGATAGTAACGTGGGTTTATGGGCAAAGGTTATATTTGTCATTTAACAAATATTTGGGTGTGTTTTAAGAATTGTAGGAGCGCCTATAGAAGTACCCTTTTTAAATTATCGATTGACGTGACATACTGTGATTGGTTGACGTTTTATGGATATGAGTCTGCGCCAGCGGTTTTATTCAAAAATAGAGACTAAAAATGAAAACAAAAAGTTTGTTGTCCAATTTCCAAAATACATTGTAACACCCCACAATTTTTGGGACTGAGAATTTAATTTATTTCGGAGAAATAAATTAATTTAAATTGAAGAATTTTAAATTTTGGCAATTAAGGTCAAAATCGGAGGAGGTTAAAAAGTAGTTCGGATGACGATTCTGAGCGTGTGGTTGATTCCGAATGGGTCGAGATAGTCAAAATGACTCCTTGGGTTTTATTTCGGATCTGGAATATTTTTAAGTTAGTTTGACTCGAATTGGAGTAAACGAGTCATTTAAAGTGTGTATTATCATTTAAAATTTGGAATTCAGTTTTTAAAGGCTTAAGAGACTTATGAATCAACCTATCTTATTTGAGAGAGAGAAATAAAGAGAGAAAGAAGAAGAAAGGAAGAAGAGAGAGGAGAAACCTTGGAGATTCCAGCCAATACGCGATCTCGGGGATGATTTAACCTCTACAATTCCGAGGAAAGTGTTTAATCTTCCTAAATAATTCATTGGTGTATTTTGTTTCATAATTCGTGGACAAAAGAATTGGATTTTTGGTTATATGTCAAAACCTAGGTTTTTGTAGATTAAATCTTGCATTTGATGTTTATATATGGTTTTGATGGTGTAGGGATGGTTGGGATTAGAGTTGAGTTGATTTTTAGGTTTAAAATCATGATTTGATGAAAGTATAGGGTTTAGAAGTGATGATTTTTGGGTTTGTAATTCGTAGGTCTTGTGAAGAAGAAGAAGAAGAAACCTTCAAGTTCTGCAGACCCGAATCAATTCGCCCCCTTAAGCGAATCGATTTGGCTTAGGAAAAAGTGTTAGGTCTGTATGATCGAATCAATTCAGAGCCAAAGAAAAATGATTCGGCCTAAGACAGACTCTCAGGTCCTTTGGACCGAATCGATTCGCATTAGGGGTGAATTGATTCGCCTTTGGAACTGAATCGATTCAGGCCAGGTCGAATCGATTCGGAAACATGTCTGTTTTGGGAAACTTTTCTAGAATGAGTTTTCCTCCATTTCGATTGGGTTTCCCGATTTGGAATATTCTTATATGATTCTAGGGATACGTTTAGAAGATTTATTGGGAGTTTCTTACAAGATATGATCGTGGGGACAAATCGAGCTATTTTAGGAACTTACGCTCATATGTATTGGAGTTTATTGCATTGATGTTGTGGGAAATATCCCATCATAGATGGGAGTCCTATTTTGAGATTAGAAGTAAATTAATATATGACGGAAGGTTGAGGAATCCTCGAGGGAGTTGTAAAGGCATGATGTGAAGGCGTTAGGCCGACGTTTGGATCGAATCCTTACAGCAAATGGATTCTATTAAGGTATGATTAGGGAACAACGAGAGAGAATGGTCGCGTATCCTTAGCGATGTTCAACTTAAGGAATAAATCGTAAACGCAATAAGATTAAGGGTTCATAGGGGCAATTAAATAGTAGGCTGAATTGAGAATGAGGGGATTTTACTATCGACTATAATAGGATTGTGATGAATTATAGTCGGAGTAGTCACTACCTATCGATGTGTGATTAACGATGGGTATTTCACTACATGATGAAATCGTGAAATGAATTTAATTTTAAGCTTGAGGCTTGCAGGCTATTAGTTAGGTGTATACTTATAGTCGGGATTATTATTACATATATCAACGTGCTTTCAGATATAGACGAGATGTATATTGATTGTTACATACGTTAAACTTTGGGTTAGTAACCTTAATGTTGGATATATTGGAAGACTATTCATATCATAGGGACAATGGATGAATATGCTTCAAGTGAGGGATCGTATTAATATAACGAATTAAGTTAGTACGCTTGGAACGACGGCTAGTATAATGAGGATTATGTACACTTATAGCCGAGTTTATAAATTTCATACATACGAAGGAAAGATAGTATGTATAGATGTGTATATATAGATATATATATGTCTATATGTGTGTATATATGGCGTGAATATCTATACCATGTGTGATGGTTTGTATATATGATGTGATCATATGTAGGTATATATATGGTGTGAATGATATATATACTTATTGTGTGAGCATACCCGGCACATGATATCACGGGAGGTTGCGTGATGAGGGTGAGGCCCCTGGCTTGAGGAGCAGGGTGCGTATAGTCCCTAGGTCATAGTCGTCCATTATTATTTGTGTGATTTTATTTTTAGGGGTGAGAAGTCTTGGGTATGAGTCGTTCTCACTTTTCGGTTAGGAAATATGACAGCTTCCCATACGTTAGGATTAATTTTGTTACCATGGCGGTGTTATAACAGTCCGATATGTGGTAACCCAGGAGAAAGTGAGTAATTCTTGGAAGATGATAGCATGGTGTAGCATTTTTGTATCCTATAACCGTTTATGTTATGTGTATTGCAAAGTGTACATTATGTGTGTTATGTATCCGTGGTTATAGGAATTCATATATATATATATATATATATATATATATATCCTATAGGTGAAGGTGATATGAATTTTTTAAGATGTACATCTTGTGTGATCTCGGTGTACTAATTTATTAGGGTCGAAAGATCGTACTTAGAGAAAATTGCGAATATATCGAACCCAAAGATTTTGATAGAGATCCTAGCTATGTTTTTAGATATGGTACTCAACATTTAAGTAGTTGCAATAGTAGGATTAGTGTGGAGGATATAATGGATCCCTATAGTCAACATTGTTAAGGAGTAGTGTATTAGGGGGTTCTTTGTTTGGATTTCGCTTTGCGAGACGCCCCACACATGAAACGTAGTGCAATGTTAGGAGTGGAGAGAAGTTACGTCCTTAATAATCGAATGTATACTATTTAGAGAATGAATTCTTTATATGTAACCTAATGATAATGTGTGTCGTGCTAAGACTATTAACTAGAATCAAAGCCTAGTAAGGCATATATGTGTGTATATATTTATGTGTGAGTAGAATGAAAAGGATTTTTGGATTATGTTAGGATGGCGGGGCATGCAGGTATAGGACATGCGTATAGTTAGGTAGGCTGTCCTTTAATGTGTCGGGTAGCTTAATTAAGGTTTCGGGACACGAATAGATGCGCGCGGTAGATGAGAGGTGAGTTTAGGATTTCACGAGAGTGCGCCTCCACTTTAGTTATGAAATTTTGCATTTATATTTATTATGTACGGTTAATACACTTGCTGCAAATATTTTTACACCTCGGGCTCTGACCCGTTTATATTTTTCTTTTGCTATATATATATATATATATATATATATATATATATTGTTTACAATAGGTGTCCCACCGCAAGGATACCATGGATGCTCTTCCATCCAATGTTTTCGGAGCTGTAATAGATGCGGACTGTTGCGGGATTTAGATTGTAGTCGTTTTCTATTCCTTTGAAAATCAAGATAGGATTCATTTTGTATATCAGGTTTATACCAAAGGGTTATTTGTAGTTGTTTATTTTTCTTCTTTATGGATGTTGTACTATCTGTGACCCGACAACTTATTCAGATATATTTCCTTTCATGTACTCATTTTATTTTAATGTTTATCACTTCTTTTATCATGGTACTTGTGTACATTTTACCTTTGTTAGTACTTTTATATTGTTGGGTTGATGTCCATTATAAGTTTTTATTAAATTTTGGCATCCGCTTTTATAGTTTTGGCTAGTTAGCCTTATCTAGTTCAGTATCGTCAGTAGATGCTAAGAATGAGTCATCTGAGATTCCTGATTAAATGTAGTATAGGGATGGCCACCCGTTATTATTTTAAGCGGGGTGTCACATACATATTATAATATGTGCTAAATTTACAAAGCCCCTTTTTTAATTGGCAAATTAAGGGTTGTTTAAAATGCAACTGAATGTGTCATTTTTGTGGATTTTCATTTGCCCCACAAAAGGCTCCGGCATAGGATCTTCTCTCTATTTACCATTTGAAATGTGTAATGTTGGGTTTATTCCGAATTCATATCATGGTATGTTTATTTACTTACATTTTGTAATGTTTGGACGATGCTATAATGGTAATGTACCATGTACTATAAAGAGTTCATAGTGACTATATTCAACAATTAGTTTTTTGATGTTACAATTCAATTTCTTATCAGGTAATTTACTGTCTACACATTGGCTTTATTTTTTTGCATAATAAATATCATTTTCAAAAATGAGATTTGACATTTTTGCAAAAAGATAAAATTCATAATTCTGAGTTTTTAAGATTTTTTGGAATAATAAGTTTTCTGAAGTTTTCGAATATTGCAAATTAGTTCAATTGAAAAAAAAAAATCAAAATTTATTTTTTTGAATTGGAAAAGATTTCAGAATTTCCAAAATTTTGAAAAAAAATCGAAGACCTTAATTCAATCGACTTCAACCAAAACACGTCCCTGTCTCTATAATACTTAAGATGGCTTTCTAGGGTTTGGGTGTAAGGTGGGTGAGTTATTAATCACGGGAGACCTAAACATATCCATTCATGTTAGATAAAGTGTCCTGAATTTTAGCCCGAAAACCCAATATATCCCCTCACCCAGTGTACATGAAATGAAATTAAAAGATATGTATGTGTGAGCATGAAAACACTATTACTTTGCACCCTTAATTATGTGCATAATAGAAGTTTTCAAAATAAATAATTATTTGGAAGCTTTATTTCAACTTCTAAGAGGGAAGTGATATATTTGGTAAAATTAATTGTACTTCTATAATTGCTGATTTTTCTTGAATTTTTTTTCAGGAGAAACTAAGTTTTCTTTGTTCTGGAAAATTTGAGTGTGAGAAAGCTCATCATTTTCATAAAAATAATGAATCATATCTCTTAGTTATTTCTTTTACATGAACATGGTCTTATGTCTTAATTTTTTCTATGTTAATTTTTTTTAATTACGTGGTGAAAATATTACAATCAAAGTTAATACTCAGTCATAATTAATGCTTCAATTTCGGTTTGTAGACATGTTTAGCGATAATATATTTTAGTTGAGAATTTTTTCTATCTTTCACACATTCCGATTCGCCCGCGCATTGTGCAGGTTTACAACTAGCGTATCTTACTTCCCTTAAAAATATTATTTTCCTTCCAACTCCCAAACACTAGAGAAGAAATTTATTTTAACCTCCTTCCTAAATCCTTTCACTTCTCCCCCTTTCTTTTCTCTCCTACAAATTTCCTTTATTTTCATTTCTCTCCTGATAAAACTTTCATTTCCTTTCCTTCCTCTACAAAACTGCCAAACAAGTTGTTATTTCCCAACATGTGTCCTTTCTGCTCCCTCCGTCTTCCCATTTACCCGACTGTTGGAAATTTGAGATTCAACCCATCTCCCATTGATCTTTCAAGACACGGTAAAAAATATATATCCGAAAAACTGATAAGGCGATTCGTGGAGTAAATCGAAATCCAACACCATAGACCTACAGATCTATGTAAAGTTTTAAGATCAACGGATCCTTCTTTTACAAAATGAATCGGAATTTCAAATTGTGTATAACCTAAATGTGGCCCAGCTTCTTAAGCAGTCTGTAAATAAAAATGGCATTACATATCCATGCCCCATACATGGATATAATAAAATTGGAACCAATCAAATAAACTATTTGGTACATGCTTAATGGTCTGGATGCCTAATGTGATTTTCCCCTCTTTTTCTCTTTGACCCAAGTTATCCCACGCTCTTCCCCTTTGGTGTACCCCTCACTACAAACATTTCTTCTCTACCCTATTAAAGATCAACACGTTCCTGTATTTTCAGTCGGAGAACAAAATCCCTCCAATTCGGTACAATCATGAATAGCCATAAATGTTACATTCCAGGCCTTTCAAAGAAATTAAATTTATAACGGGTTAGGGTTATTTTACGAGGGGTTTTGGAGAAGAGTTCGATCTAACTCAGAGTATATAAATATAGGATACTCCACATAATTTTATAAATTTAGTCCCTCTACAAAAAACACCATAAAAAATGACCAATATGCCATTGGAAATTCACAATTCAAATCTACAAATCCAAAATTCACAAAATTTATATATTTAAAATCTACTTGTCGAGATGTATAACACCCATATTTGATATTTTTTGACAAAAAAATCGATATCAATAAATTTACTATTTCACTAAAACCTTCATTTTTCCTCGTGAACACTATATTTTTTTTGGCAAAAAACCTTCTTTTCCGGCGCTGGCAATAGTGTCGCTGGAGCGAACCAAAAAAATGAAAGATATAGGTGAAGGGAGAGTGAAATGAGAAGAGAGAAACAATCCGGCAGACTCTGACGAAAATTTTGACGTTCTAGCGAGGATTCTTGTGGGTGGGTGGGGTGGGGTGGAGGTGGGGTTATGTTTTTTTTTAGAATGAGCTTTAAATGAGTATGACTAAGGAAATAAATACAAATACATCTTTAACTTAAACAAATGAAATTACCTATTTTGTCTACTCTTAACTCTAAAGGGACCACACAAATAAATGTTAGTGTACCCGAGGGACTAGATTTATAAACCTGAAAACCACTCTCCTAAAAATCTAAATATATGAAGGAACATGACACTGACCTTAATGATCTATTATTTCATTTGGTATTTGTTCAGACTTGATATATTAATGCATTTATTCAACTATATGTATTATCTAAGATATCAGGTAATAGATGGGAGTATGTTTTTCTTTCTTCTTCCTTTTTATATTTTATTTTATATTTTCTATTTTTATGTTAAGTTGGTTGTACAATCTATTGGTGCAGATTTGTTTATGAAAATTTATGTTCATTTTTTAAATAGATCTTTTATGTTTATCTTTTTAACGTATCTTTCAAAATTAGTAGTAGTAAGACCACAAGTAATTGTAAGAGTCTTAAGTATGGGGAGTTAAAAGCTCAATGTTGTCCATCTAATCTTACACATTTGTGAAGTTGCATACATTATAATTTTGTCTCATTTTCTTGAGATAAATATTGTTAGGAATCCTTATTTTTGGTTAAAATTTGTATGCTTCTTGGTTGACAAAATGCTTAATTGAAGTGTTCAATATATTTTTAAGAATTATGTTTGAATTTTATTGTGTATAATTCTGTATGACATGTTCTGATTACTAAATTTGCACTGGTGCTTTTGGGTCGATTTTATCAAACGATGGTGGTGTTCGACTTAAGATATTTTGTTGGGTTTTATGTTCACCTTCTTTTTTCCCATTGAATTATACTTCATAAGTGAACCACATCACACCACCATGCAAATAAGGTCTCTCTATCTCTCTCTCTCTCTCTCTCTCTCTCTCTCTCTCTCTCTCTCTCTCTCTCTCTCTATCATAGAGAGAGAGAGAGAGAGAGAGAGAGAGAGGAAGGCTCACCTACATCATGCACTATACATCACACCAAATTCTAGGCCCTAGAAAACTTTTTTTTAAAATTTTATATTTTTCCCTTGAAAGTAACCTTCCAATCAACACATATGCAAAAAATGAGGTAAAAATACATTTTGTACCTATTTTTAAACAATCCACAAAAAACTGCTAAAAATGCCTTATTTTTAAGGATCGGCGCCAACAGTTTTTTGTGGATTTTTTAAAAATAGGTACAAAATGTATTTTGACCTAATTTTTTGTATATGGGTTGATTGGAAGATTAATTTCAAGTGAAAAATATAAAATTTTAAAAAAAAGTTTTCTAGGGCCTAGAATTTGGTGTGATGTATGGTGTGATGTATAGTGCATGATGTAGGTGAGCCTTCCTCTCTCTCTCTCTCTCTCTCTCTCTCTCTCTCTCTCTCTATATATATATATATATATATATATATATATATATATATATATATATATATATATATATATATTACAAACAACTTTTTACCTCTAATTATGGATTTTATTTTTCGCTTTTTTGAAATTGTTGTTTCAATTTTGGATTAGGGTTCTAATTTGTTTCATTTGTTTCTACAACCTTTTGATAATAAAATATAGGCCCATTTTAGCCAATGCCTCATTTCCTCTCATTCTCTCTTAAATAATGACTCCTTTACTTTCATTAATTTCTTGATGAATCATTTCTTAAGAATAATAATGGTTTCTTTTTTTCTTTTAAGGTCTGACTAACGTCTCTTGATAATATTTCGAAACAAAAAAATCATAAACTAATTTTCCATTCTAACTATTTATAGAAAATTCACCGACAATGGATCATAGAGTCTTAATAAATTCTCACCTTTATTGTATTTAGTTCAAAAATCACACTCAGACCAACTAACCGCCATACTAGTTGTTAGATTGCTCTTTTTAAATGACCAAAATGACCCCACTTTTCAATGGTATTTATCACTTCTAGCCTACCTCAATTGTGCCACCCCAATATTTATGGTTTTTCTCCAACACCCACTTGAAAGAATTGTAAGATTTTTCTTAATATAAGCTGATTTTTTTGTTTTGCTTGAGTGTTGAGTTTCTCATTTTGTAAATGTTCAGAATATGCAAAAGGCTTTTATAAAATTTAGTTATTTTTTGGTTGGATCGTATTTATTGAGTTAACTTAATTTTTAGTGCTCGCATGTGGTGGCAATTGATAATTGGGACAAATCAATTTTAGAATCCGTATAGATTTTTTTGGCATTAGTGGCAATTGTCTAAATTAACAAGGTCCCGGTAGAAAGCTGATGACAAGTATGGGAGTTCAATCAACAGATATATAATTTGGGTTTAGTTTCAGGTCATTACGCAGGTTCCATAAGGCTTCGCACGTGGAGTTAACTGAAGAGGTGTTGAAAAACGCAAAGTGGTAAGGACTTTACCAGAAGGGGGATGTGATTTGTTGGTTGCATCGCATTGAGATGAGTGGCCTTTGATGGTATATGAAATCATATAAATATTACTATATATATTGATTTATGTGCCTATTTTTTTCCCTTTTGAGATCATTATATATCAGTTGACTAATTAAAATCGTTGTTATGGGACTTTAATATTAACCTTTTTTATGATTAAATGTGAAATATGTTCCAGACTATGGAATAGAAATGTTGTTTGATTAAAAACAATACTTCTTCCAAAAAGCTTCGAGTAAATTCCTAGAATAATTATTGTTTAGCATCTAATTTATTCTTCTTGTATACATAAAGACAGTGATGTGCTGCTCTAATGGAGATAATATAATGTCTTTGTAATGGCTATAATTTTTTGAGGACAACTTGATGTACGGTGATGTACTAAAAATTATAGTGATTGTATTTTGCTTATTTTATATATTGCCTTAATATGCAATTTCATTTGCTTCAGAGAATATTTTATGCATCCAAATTGAACTAAACACATATATTTTCTCAACCACGCTGCAACAACAACCGAATCGAGTTATATAACTGCGGCCATGCAATGCATAGCCCACATGATAGTAATAATTATATATTTATATTAGGGCTTGTTTTTGGTCATTTTGATCGATAAATGGCGCAGACTAGTATCATACCAACTTTAAAATGATCAAATCAAAATAACAAGTTTTCTTAGCTGGTACACCAGCCTATAAACCAAAACCAAACCGTTCGGTACATCGATAAGATCAATTTTGTGCGATAAAATTGATTTTTTGAAAAATACGGTAGCTTTCAATAAATTTCTCTTTACGGTAATTTGGTACTACTCGGTACATAATGGTAATACACTTACCTAAACTTATTATATGCATGTTTAAAAAAAAACTGAAAATAACATACATAATTGTGTTGTTTCCATAGCTATATATAAACACTAAACTATAAAATAAACATCACAAATTATAACTCAAGTTACACTATTGTCCAAATAACTTGAATAAATATCAACTTGGATCGTCATATTAAATAGCAAACAAAAAAAAATATTTTTATGTTCTTAAAATATGACTATCACCATATTGCCCAAAAAGTTAAAAATTAGTTGAAACCTACAAAAAATCATGTGTACAAAAAAATTACAAAATAAAAGTACAAAACAAGATGCAAAATAGGGTGAACAAGAACTGACTTGAGTTTGGTTTATCATCAAAATATTTTGTGCTTATCATGTTTCGTAAATCACAACTTGCACCCATTTAAAACTTAAAATTTCCTAACGACCCTGAATGTTCCTCAAGTAATTTCTCCTGTATTTGTATATTTATTTTTCCATTTCTTTCACTATTTTGTAGGTTGTTGCATTGAGTGACATTTTTAATGGACAGTGATGTTCGGACTAGATTCCATCCATAAGGATCTACAATGTGAAATAAATTTTCTTATCCCATTATGAACATTTGTTCTTAGGCCTAATGCAAAATATAGCGTTCCTCCCCGAAAAGACTATTTTCGAGCTTTGGAACTCCATAATATTTTTTAGCATATGACTGTTAACAACCGTAGCACATATGTTTTCTTTAGCATATGACTACAATAATGTTTACAAATAAATAAATATAAAAAAGAAAACATAATACAAGAGTAAAACGGAATAAAAAAGTCCAGAAAATGAAAAAAATACACTAAATAAAATAAAAGTAGAAAAATAGAAAATAAAAAACAAAAGGAAAAAAAATAGAAAATACTTGTATACCTCATTCATTTCAAGGGTTACTAAAAGTTTGACTAATTAAAGAAAAATAAAGAACCTGTAAAAGAAGTGTGGCTATGTTTGGCATTAGCCATTAGGTATTCTTGTTTGATTTAATTTGGTATTTTCAATTTGGTAAGTTCGATAATATCATTTTAGTATTTTTGGTACATTAATTTTTGTATTTCATTTCGGTACAGTACAGTCGGTTAATCATTTTTTAAAATATTAAAATCAAAACCAACTTCAAAAATTTCTGTAATTTCGGATTCGATTGTTTCGTTTTCGCTAAGTAAAAAATGTAAACCAACATAAATAATGGTCGATATAAAATGGTACGTTACATGTTTTTACCGTACCTTGAACACCCCTAATTTCTACGCATTTAAGAATATAGATATTAACAATATATGATGATATTCAATCAAATAATGGATTTACCTCCACTCTACATAGATATTTATGACATTTTTAAAATTTATGTTATGTCACATAATATTTAAATAAAATAAATATCTTTCACATAATATCATTTATCATATATATTTGATTATATGAAAATGTGATATATATTAACCCAAAATCTTGAGAGTTTAACAAAAAAATGACATAAAATCCAAAAAATAAGCGGGTGCTAGTTTTCATTTCCCCCCACTAAACAATGTGTAACAACCCTTAACTTCGGAGACTCAGAAATTAAATTTTTGGGAAAATAAAATTTAATTGAATTGGAGAATTTTAAAATTTGGGAATTGAAGTCCAAAAATAGAGGACGTTTCAAAGTATTCCGGATGATGATTTTGAGGGTACCATTGATCCCGGAAGGGTCACGATAGTCAAAATGACTGTCATTGGATTTTATTTCGGTTCTGGATTATTTTAAGTCAGTTTGACTCGAATTGAAGTAAACGAGTCATTTAAAGTGTGTATTAACATTTAAAATTGGGTTTATTGTTTTAAAGGCTTAAGAGGTTTATAGATCAAGCCATCTCATTTAGAGAAAGAGAGAAAGAGAAAGAAGAGATAAAAGAAGAAGGAAAGAAGAAGAAAAGAAGAGAGAGAGGAAAAAAAGTTTGGAGATTCTAGCCCAAACTCAACATCGAGGACGATCCAACCTCTACAAAATCGAGGCAAGTGTTTAATCTTACTAAATAAGTCATTTGTGTATTTCATTTCAGAATTTGTGGGTTTAAAAAAATGGAATTTTGGGTATAAATATCAAAACCTATATTTTTTATTTAAATCTTGAAATTGATGTTTACACATGGGTTTAGGGGTACAAATTGATGAGGTGAAATTATAGGATGTCTTTTGATGTTGGGAACATGATTGGGTTACAATTTATACTTAGAATTTTTTGATTTGGAATTTTTGGGAAATTAGGTTTTTGTAGAAAATTGACCATTTCGTAGCCTGCTGAACAGGCCGAATCGATTCGGCCTTTTTTCGAATCGATTCGGAATGTTGAAGAGTCCCAGGTCTATGTGACCGAATCGATTCGGACCCAAGGCGAATTGATTTAGCCTGAGACAGAAGCACAGGTCTTTGGACCCGAATGGATTCGCCTTGGAGGCCGAATCGATTCGAAATAGGACCGAATTGATTCGGAAACAGGGCATTTTGAGGAATTTTGTCTATGGTGATTTCAAACCCTTTTTGGTTGGGTTTATTGATTTGGGGCCTTCTCTTATGATGTAAGAGATATGTTTTGGAGACACACTAGGGGTTTCTCACACATTGCGATTATGGGGACTTCTTGGGACAATTTGGGAAAAATATATCCATGTATGCTTTTGGAGTTGTATATAGAGATTATGGGGAAACCTCATTGGAATTGAGAGTCCTATTTATAGATCAAATGTAAGTATAGATGTGATGGGAGGCTAGAACTCTTAGAGAGAGTTGCGAGGGTATGTTGTGAAATTTCTGGGCCGACATTTTTATCGAATACTGATAAGGATAGGATATTATTAAGATACAATTTGGGGCCAAATGGAAGAGAGTGGTCGCATACCCTTAGTAATGATAAAATTTAAGGAATAAATCGGAGAGGCGTTAGACTAGGGGATTCATAAAAGTGATTGAACCGTAGACGAAATTGAGAGCGATGGGATCATATTACCAACTAGAGTAGAATGTGTAAATCTAGTTGGAGTAGATGTTGTTTATCGGTGTGTGATTTACAACGGGTATTTTCCCTAAGTAATGATATTATTTGATAAATGTAATATTGAGCTTGAGTCTTATAGACTATTAGCTATCTGTATACCTGTAGTCGAAATTATTACTTGATTCATCAATGAGCCCTCGGATATGGATGGTATGTGTAGTGATGGTTTCCTACACTAAACTTTGGGTGATAGCCCTAATGTTGGGTATATGTATATACATATGATTTTGGGAAATTATTCATCATAGGAAAAATGGATGAATATGCTTTAAGTGAGGGATTGTATTCACATATCGAGGTAAATTAAATGAGTTTATGGTGACGGCTGGTATTCTGTGGATTATGTATACTCATAGCCGAGTTTAGATAACTTGTACATATGAACGAGAAATAGTTTGTATATATAGATATATGGATATGTGAATATATGTATATATATATTTATGGATATGAATATATGGATATATTTATGCTATGGATATATATAAACCGTATATGATGGTTTAATGTTTGATCATACGATGGGATCTTATGGATGTGTATATATTGTGCATGAGAATGATATATATACTTATGTAGTTAAGCATACCCTGCTCATTCTATCATTGGGAAGTTTATGCGCAGAGGATGAGCATCCTGGCTCGAGGAGTATGGAGTGGATATTCCTCAGGTCATAGTCGTCCCGTGTGTTATTATGTGATTTTTATTTTTAGGATGAGACATGGTGGGTATGTTTCGTCTCATTGCCGGTTAGGAGCTATGACCGCTTCCCGGGACGTTGTGTGCATGAGTTTATCACGAGATGGGTGTCGTTGATCGCCACTAGGTGGTCCTCAGTATTTCTACGTGAGCCGGGCACTGGGAAGATGATAGCATGGTGCAGTTTATCGGTGATATATATAGCCGGGTATATTATGTGCATGGCCATTGTACATCAGATGTGATATGTACACTTGGTCATGGGTATGGATGATGGTATATATGTATATATATATATATATATGGTTAGAATGAATGCCTATATTTGTATTTATATATCCTTTAGGTGAAAGGGTATGGAATTTGTATGGAGTACATCTTGGATGATTATGGTGTACTAGATTGATTGGGGGGGGGGGGGGGGTTGATGTATCGCATTTAAGGAATATTTCGGTTACATCATCCTAAGGATATTATTGGAGATTTTTAATCTAATGTTATACGGTAACCTAAATTGAGTAGAATTGTATGTATGGCATAATGGATCTCTAGGATCAACATTGTCAATGAGTAGTGTTACGGGGTGGTTCCTTATTTGGATTTCGCTTTGCGAGACACCCCACGCACGAAACGTAGCGCAATGTTGATATAGGAGAAAAGTTTAATATAGTATGCATGGCATAATGGATCTTTAGGATCGACATTGTCAAGGGGTAGTGTAACGGGGTGGTTCCTTGTTTGGATTTTGCTTTTCGAGACACCCCATGCACGAAACGTTGCGCAATGTTGAGATTGGAGAGAAGTTTTGTCAATAATAATTTTGTATGCATGTTATTTAGAGATTAAATCATATGATTTAACCCAAATGTATATGGGTAACGTATTAACAATTATAATTGATTAAACCATAAACCGGAATCCATTAAGCCTAATATGGCATATATGTTGGTAAAAATAATTAAGTGTGTTTAAGAAGAGTGGGTTCTGGAGTTATGATAGGAAGGTAGATCTCGTGGTATAGGTTATGCCTATGGTAAGTTAGATTGTCCTTATAATTGGGCTAACTTAACTAAAATTTTGAGGACACAAATAGGTGCACGCCGTTAGATGAGAGATGAGATGGGGTTTCACGAAAGTGGGATTCCACTTTAATTATGAAATAAGTGCATCGATATTTATTATGCATGGTTAACACACTTGCAAAATATTTTTCACAACTCGGGATCTGACCCGTTTACTTTTCTCTCCTGCATGTATATATATATATATATATATATATGTATATATATATATATATATATATATGTATATATATATATATATATATATATATATATATATATATATATATATATATATATATATTACTACAGGTGTCCTGTCGCATGGATGCCGGATGACCTTCTATCTAGAGTCTTGGGAGCCATGACAGGTGCGGACTGTTGCGGGATTTAGCGGTAGTCGCTTTCTATCTCTTAGTATCTCTAGATAGGACTCGTGTTGTATATCGGGTTTGTACCCAAGGGATATTTATATACATGTTATATTTATTCCATTTCAGTTATTGTATTGGCTGTGACTCGACAGCTTATTCGGGTTTATCTCGTTCTGGCACATTCATTCGCAGTTATTCATTTTATTTATTGTATTTCTGCTATGCATCTTTCTTTTCATTGTTAGTAGCTTAGTGTTGGATTGTTATCTGTGGCATATTTTATTTAATTTTAACATCTCGCTTATATGCTATCGGGTAGTTAGTCCTATATTATGTAGTACTGGCAGTTGATGTTGAGACTGAGCCATCTGAGACTCCTGATTTATTATAGTATATGGCTGGCCACCCATTATTATTTTAAGCGGGTTGTTACAGATGGTATCAGAGCATCAGGTTCTAGAGTCTATAGGATATGTGCGGGTTTTCCGCGTTCTTCCATTAACGTTCTTTATATAAAGCCCTACTATTAGGATTGTAGTGTTCACTGCATTTATTTTCTTCTGTGAAGTGTATTCACTTAATCGACATTCTAATAACAGTTTCTCTCATTTCAGACGTCGCCTAGATTATGTCATCTAGGAAATGACAAGATTAGAGATACAATACTCCTAACAGATTTTGGGTAAGCTTTGATTGGAGGAAATTGTTTTCCTCGATTCAGGCGAAAATAAGAAGGAGAACTCTAGCAGTGGTTCAGGGTGTTCTATCGGTGGTTGAGTAAGAAAAGGAAATTACTTGAATGGCACATCTTGGACTTAGTAAGGTAAGTCTGAGGAGAGGTATGTAGTGTAGTCCTTAGGAGGTTAAATTGAGAAACCCGTCAACCTTTGTTAGGAAACCCGGTGTTGGTGACTTTTCTCGACGTGAGGTGTGTGGAGTTGTCCCAATATCAGGAGTACTGCCTTTTAGGAAGAGGGAGTAAGAAATTGGAGAGTCGGTTTCGTTAAGTAGGACTGGGGGAGTTTTCGGTTATCGCAATCACGTTTTGTCCTTCAAAAGGCTTAGGAAGGATTTTGAGGAAAATCTTTCTCTTGTGGAGAAATAGGTTTAGGAATAATGATGGTCCTGGAAGAAGTAGCAGACTTTAAGTAAGGGTCCAAGGATGAAGTAAAACAATTGGATTATGGAAGTATAAGGTAGAATACCTTTCTTTAGGTTTGAGCCACGTTTTATGCGATGTCGAGAACGTCACGCGTAAGGTATGATGAGCTGTTAGCCGTTACACCGTAAGGGTGTATAGAATTTCCTTGGAAGATGGAGTGAGTAAGTATGGACTTTGTATGGCATCTTTTGAGATAATACACCTTCTTGTATAGAGATAGTAGAGAGTTGGGCTATTAAATTCCGGAAGTGAGGAATGTCGGAGTTTGTTGAATAATGGTCATAAGACTATTGTCTTATGGATAGGTTCGGGTGTGAAATTGTAGAAATCCAATAAGGGGCGGACTTACCTTGTGGAAAATGCTTTGATGCAATGCAAGGGAGTAGTATAACTGAGAGATTTGGAGTTTAGTGGAATTATTTTTAGCGGATAATTTAGCTTATAGTTGTGCTAGTTTTGAGAACTAGGTATTGGTTAGAGTATTGTATTTGTTGAGGCCTTGTGTCCTAAACATAAGGTGTTTGCTTGGCATGTCGAAAGATATGGATTTGTTTTATATTATATTGTTGTATAGGCCTTTGGGCAATATCTAAAATATGAAAATCTTTTATGAAACCTTAACCCTGGTTCAACTAATCTCAATCCCCAACCTAGCTACAGAGTAGTGTATTGGGAGGGTTCCGTGTTTGGATTTCTCTTGCGAGACCTCCCCCGCATGAAGGTAGGTAGCGTCATGAATTAAGGAGAGTTCAACCATTGGGAATTTTCAAACTTTTATATAATTAATATGTTTTTATAGATTATACTGGTGATAGTTATATTACGATTTGAGGCTAATGGATCCTGGTTATAATTCTTCGAGTTGAGCTCGGGTACGGGGTGTATGGGAGCCATGAGTAGCTAGTTTGTTTTAAAATTAATATGGTTCGACTTGAGAACTAGGAAGGATCGGTATAGTGATCGTGAGGGTTGATGTAAGGACTAGATGAGATTGAGGTCCTAGGCATATCTTAAATTTCGCGGGAAAAATTTTTGTAAGGGGGGAAGTATGTAACAACCCTTAACTTTGGAGACTGAGAAATTAAATTTTGGGGAAAATAAAATTTAATTGAATTGGAGAATTTTAAAATTTGGGAATTGAAGTCCAAAAATAGAGGACGTTTTAAAGTATTCCGGATGATGATTTGGAGGGTACCATCGATCCCGGAAGGGTCGAGATAGTCAAAATGACTGTCATTTGGTTTTATTTCGGTTCCGGATTATTTTAAGTCAGTTTGACTCGAATTGGAGTAAACGAGTCATTTAAAGTGTGTATTAACATTTAAAACTGGGTTTATTGTTTTAAAGGCTTAAGAGGCTTACGGATCAAGCCATCTCATTTAAAGAAAGAGAGAAAGAGAAAGAAGAGAGAAACGAAGAAGGAAAGAAGAAGAAAAGAAGAGAGAGAGGAAGAAAAGTTTAGAGATTCCATCCCAAACGCGACATCGAGGATGATCCAACCTCTACAAAATCGAGGCAAGTGTTTAATCTTGCAAAATAAGTCATTTGTGTATTTCATTTCATAATTTGTGGGTTAAAAAATGGAATTTTGGGTATAAATATCAAAACCTAGATTTTTGGTTTAAATCTTGAAATTGATGTTTACACATGGGTTTAGGGGTACAAATTGATGAGGTGAAATATAGGATGTCTTTTGATGTTGGGAACATGATTGGGTTACAATTTATACTTAGAAATTGTTGATTTGGAATTTTTGGGAAATTAGGTTTTTGTAGAAAAATGACCATTTCGTAGCTTGCTGAACAGGCCGAATCGATTCGGAATGTTGCATAGCCCCAGGTCCGTGTGACCGAATCGATTCGGACCCAAGGCGAATCGATTCGGCTTGAGACAGAAGCATAGGTCTTTGGACCCGAATCTATTCGCCTTGGAGGCCGAATCGATTCGCTGGCCCGAATCGATTCGGAATAGGACCGAATCGATTCGGAAACAGGGCATTTTGAGGAATTTTCTCTATGGTGATTTCAAACCCTTTTTGGTTGGGTTTATTGATTTCGGGCCTTCTCTTATGATGTATGAGATATGTTCTGGAGACACACAAGGGGTTTCTCACACTTTGCGAATATGGGGATTTCTTGGGATAATTTAGGAAAAATATATCCATGTATGTTTTTGGAGTTGTATATAGAGATTTTGTGGAAACCTCATTGGGATTGAGAATCCTATTTATAGATCAAATGTAAGTATAGATGTGATGGGAGGCTAGAACTCTTAGAGAGAGTTGGGAGGGCATGTTGTGAAATTTCTGGGCTGACATTTATATCGAATCCTGATAAGGATAGGATATTACTAAGATTCAATTTGGGGCTAAATGGAAGAGAGTGGTTGCATACCCTTAGTAATGATAAAATTTAAGGAATAAATCGGAGAGGCGTTAGACTAGGGGATTCATAAAAATGATTGAACCGTAGACGAAATCGAGAGCAATGGGATCATATTACCAACTAGAGTAGAATGTGTAAATCTTGTTGGGGTAGATGTTGTTTATCGGTGTGTGATTTACAACGGGTATTTTCGCTAAGTACTGGGATTATTGGATGAATGTAATATTGAGCTTGAGGCTTATAAACTATTAGTTATGTGTATACCAGTAGTCGAAATTATTACTAGATTCATCAATGAGCCCTCGGATAGGGATGGTATGTGTAGTGATGGTTTACTACACTAAACTTTGGGTGATAACCCTAATGTTGGGTATATGTATATACATATGATTTTGGGAAACTATTCATCATAGGAAAAATGGATGAATATGCTTCAAATGAGGGATTGTATTCACATATCGAGGTAAATTAAATGAGTTTGTGGTGACGGCTTGTATATTGAGGATTATGTATACTCATTGCCGAGTTTAGATATCTTATACACATGAACGAGAAATAGTTTGTATATATTGATATATGGATATGTGAATATTTGTATATATATTTGTATGGATATGAATATATAGATATATTTATGCTGTGGATATATATAAACCGTATATGATGGTTTAATGTTTGATCATATGATGGGATCATATAGATGTGTATATATTGTGCATGAGAATGATATATATACTGATGTAGTTAGGCATACCCCGCTCATGCTATCATTGAGAAGTTTCCGCGCAGAGGGTGAGCATCATGGCTCGAGGAGCAGGCTGTGGATATTCCCTAGGTCATAGTCGTCCCGTGTGTTATTATGTGATTTATATTTTTAGGATGAGACGTGGTGGGTATGTTTCGTCTCATTGCCGGTTAGGAGCTATGACCGCTTCCCGGGACATCGTGTGCTAGAGTTTATCACAAGGTGGGTGTCATTGATCCCCACCAGGTGGTCCCCAGTATTGCTACGTGAGCTGGCCACTGGGAAGATGATAGCATGGTGCAGTTTATCGACGATATATATAGTCGGGTATATTATGTGAATGGCCATTGTACTTCAGATGTGATATGTACACTTGGTCATGGGTATGGATGATGGTATATATATATATATATGGTTAGAATGAATGCCTATATATGTATTTATATATCCTATAGGTGAAAGGATGTGGAATATTTATGGAGTAAACCTTGGATGATTATGGTATACTAGATTGATGGGGGGGGGGGGGGGTTGATGTATCGAATTTAAGGAATATTTCGGTTACATCATCCAAAGGATATTATTGGAGATTTTTAATCTAATGTTATATGGTAATCTAAATTTAGTAGAATTGTACGTATGGCATAATGGATCTCTAGGATCGACATTGTCAAGGAGTAGTGTAGCGGGGTGGTTCCTTGTTTGGATTTCGCTTTGCGAGACACCCCACGCACGAAATGTAGCGCAATGTTGAGATTGGATAAAAGTTTAATATAGTATTCATGGCATAATGGATCTCTAGGATCGAAATTGTCAAGGAGTGGTGTAACGGGGTGGTTCCTTGTTTGGATTTCGCTTTGCGAAACACTCCACGCACAAAATGTAGCGCAATGTTGAGATTGGAGAGAAGTTTTGTCAATAATAATTTTGTATGCATGTTATTTAGAGATTAAATCATATGATTTAATCCAAATGTATATGGGTAACGTATTAACAATTTTAATTGATTAAACCATAAACCGGAATCCATTAAGCCTAATATAGCATATATGTTGGTAAAAATAATTAAGTGTGTTCAGAAGAGTGGGTTCTGGGGTTATGATAGGAAGGTAGATCTCATGGTATAGGCTATGACTATTGTAAGTTAGATTGTCCTTATTATTGTGGTAATTTAACTAAAATTTTGAGGACGCGAATAGGTGCGCGTCGTTAGATGAGAGGTGAGATGGGGTTTCACGATAGTGAGATTCCACTTTAATTATGAAATAAGTGCATCGATATTTATTATACATGGTTAACACACTTGCTAAATATTTTTCACAACTCAGGCTCTGACCCGTTTACTTTTCTCTCCTGCATGCATATATATATATATATATTACTACAGGTGTCTTGCCGCATGGATGCCGGATGACCTTCTATCCAGAGTCTTGGGAGCCATGACAGGTGCAGACTGTTACGGGAAATAGCGGTAGTCTCTTTCTATCTCTTAGTATCTCTAGATCGGACTCATGTTGTATATCGGGTTTGTACCCAAGGGATATTTATATACATGTTATATTTATTCCATTTCAGTTATTGTATTGGGTGTGACCCGACAACTTATTTGGGTTTATCTCGTTCTAGCATATTCATTCGCAGTTATTCATTTTATTTATTGTATTTCTGCTATGCATCTTTCTTTTTATTGTTAGTAGCTTAGTGTTGGATTGTTATCTGTGGCATATTTTATTTAATTTTAGCATCTCGCTTATATGATATCGGGTAGTTAGTCCTATATTATGTAGTACTGGCAGTTGATGTTGAGACTGAGCCATCTGAGACTCCTGATTTATTATAGTATAGGGATGGCCACCCATTATTATTTTAAGAGGGGTGTTACACAATGGAGAGTTTTTCACCTTCTCTACAAAACCCTAACCTAAACTGTCTACCTTTCTTCTTTTACTCTCTCTCTCTCTCCCCCTAGGATCTCAAGCAGGCAACCATTCCAATCTTCCCTTCCTTAACTTTTTCCCTCTCCACGCACCACTTTCCAAGACAATGAAGAACCACCAATTTGCATCACTTTCGAAGAAGCAAGGAGAAGACTAGGGCCAAATTTGCATTCTTCATCAATCAAAATCCTGTGGCAATTGCCTGCTAATTATTAGACATTAATTGAAATCTATGGGGGGTCAATATGTTTGGATTTATGTGTTTCTCTCTTGATTTTTGCCTTTTGGGGCTGATTGGAGTTCAAATCGGCTGTATAGATTTTTTATTCAAATTTTAGGGCTCATTTAGGTATTGATTTTTAAGATATCTCAAGTATGGCCCCTATAACTTATGTTTAATTTTTAGGATTTTTGAGTTCAATAACTCATTGCTATTTAAGACCTCTCTTAATTTTTAACTTTTGTTTATAACATCCTATATTGTTTTACATTTGACCAAGTGCTTCTGTCTTCAATATGTTCTCTAGCTTTGTTTGTATTAGCAGTGACATATAGTTATTTTTGAGGTTATGATTTTTCATAGTTGGATTTGAAATTAATGCTACCATAGTGAAAAGTAAGAGATCTTTTACATTTTTATTTATTTATTTGTGGTTACTAATTTTAGTTCATATATGACGAGTTCAAATATGTAAGGAGCATTTGGGTGAAATGGAAGCATTATGGGATTATTATAAGACAATACTAATTAGAAATAGAATAAATTGATCTTTTCACAATAGCTAAAAAGTGTTATAAAAAACTATTTACATAAACTTTTAATTATAATTGAAATTGTCTTAAAAACCACTATCATAAACAAACTCAAAAAAGTGTCTCAAAAATAGAGTTTTTACGATGCCTTATTTTGCAAGGGTTGCAAAAAATTCAATAAAAACGTTTTAAAATTGAACTTTTTAAGACGTGTTATTTACAAGGGTTGCAAAAAAACTTTCCATCTAACTACCCACCACTTGACCAAAAAGCATCCTAAATATATTTTTTACAGGATTCTTCATTTGAATATGTTGTGACCATATTCATATATTATATTAAAAAATTATCCTACGAAATAAAATCAACACAAATGTTCACAAAATCAATTCTAACTAGTCATATCCATATATACATTCAAAAGTTGTCCTTGCAAATATATACATCCAAGAGTTGTCTTATGAATATATATATATCCAGTAATTGTCTTACCAAAGTAATATATACATTCATAAAGGTATTTTTCCCAATTACATTCCATATAAAACAAGTTGAAATTAAAAATTCCCATCTAAAATAGTAAAAAATGTAACTGTTGATGTAAAAAATTAGATTATCTCTCATTACTTAATCACAGATAAAAAATAAATAAGACAAGAGATTTTTAAAGTGGTTCGGCCTTGAATGAATGGCCTACGTCCATTGTTTGTGTTATGATTGACTATTTGGGAATTCTCGATTACAAGTTTTACCAAGAAATTTGGAGTCCCCCTATAATGAGGATGATACAATGTATTTATAGCCCTCAGGTTGTAAATGTGAAAGGGTAATACATAGCTATCCAATAGGCGTGTACATATGTATGATAATAATCATCATTTAATGCGCATTGAATCCGCTTAATTATTCAGTTATAAATGATCCGAACGAGGTACAACTCGGACTCTCTGAGTTGCTCAGACCGCCTAAGTAGATCGGTATAATAAAGTTCCTTAGAGAGAACCTGTTGCTCGGAGTGTCTGAGTTGGTCGAGGAGGTTGAGTTCCTCGAAGTCAAGGTGTTGTTCAGAAATATTTGTAAGTGTCATGTAGATTGACACGTGTCTCCGCTTAACTGATCCACATCAGCAGACTAAATTTAGTATCAACAGAAGCCCCCAATGTTTCACAGTTCGAGGTTGAGGAGTGTGGAACATTCTTCTTGAAATATGGCAGGATTAAATAGTCATCCTGAATTTTAGGAGTGTTTTCCTTGTATTTAATTTTCTTTTCGAATTCATAGAATCATACATTTTGAATTTTTCCCCCTGCTTTGGTCTCCGTGCCTTTTTTTTTCCTTTTAGCCGCCGGTAGCGCAAACGTCTTTCTCTGTAATCATTATTTTTACCCCTTATCAAGGTAAGGTATTTAAGCATTACAGAAAATCCTATCGTCTCTTACTTTTTCAAATATGTATCTTTGATCTCTCCATTTCTTCTCCATCTTGTGCGTTCATTCCTTCCATCGTTCGTTATCAAGTGATCTACTCTTCTTCTGTAAGATCTTCTTCCTTCTCTTTTTTATTCTTTGTTCATTATGGTTTACCTTATTGAGTCGCTTGATAAATTTTGTTCTAATTTTTATATTCCTTCCTGGGTCATTTTGGAAGAACTTTCTGGTCCTCCTGATTATTTTCATTTGGCTGAGGGACACTGGTTCGCCAGTCTCTTTGTAGCCGAATGTGGCTTTTCTTTTCCTCCAAACCCATTGTGTTTGGAATTCTGTCAATATTTTGATGTAGTACCTACAAAAATATCCCCCAATAGATGAAGAAAAGTTAATGGAGTCCATAGGTTAAATCAGATTCATGGAACCCGTTTAGGAATTCCAGAGATTATGTTTTGGTATAAATGGGCTGTCAGTGACAGTACTGTTTATTTGAAAAGTAGGTTTTTAAATTGGTCTTTAGTTGTCAATATCCCAGATTCCAACAGGGATTACTTTGACAATGGGGTTGTCATGAAAAATTGGCAACATGCTCCATTAACTGAAAACGACGTATATCAGGGTCCTAGATGCCCTCCCTATGGCAATGGGATAGGTTGTTTTTATTTTATTTAGTTTGTGAAATCATGTTTTCTTTATATTCGATAAAATGTGTCACTGATATATTGATTTTTATTTATTTGCAGTTGACAGCAAAAGAAGGTCTCCAAAGGAGACAAAAGTTAATTTAAAGCATCTGAAACTTATCTGGAATTTGCATCAAACTGTCGCTGACGAACACATCAGATCAGCTTCATACTTGTTGCAGTACAAGAGTTACACCTCGTCTTTCACTGCTCGTCAAGTGATAAGTAACATAGAACCAACACCAGCTTCTGAAGGTTCTTCTCCTGAATTGCATATTCCTCTCCGCGACATAATGAAGAGAAAAATAGCTCCTTCCCTCTTCGATAAGTCTGCCTCTACTGCTAGAGAGGCAAAGAAAAGTAAGTAGGATGTCCCAGAACAAGGGACAAGACAAATTGAGGCACTTCCTCCAGCTGCTACTAATAAGGTTGCCGAGAAGCCCCCTATCGCTCCAAGAAAGATTGCAGCTATTTCACCTCCAAGCGAGGTTATAGTTATATCACCGACCAAGACGACATCCTTGGTCGAGAATGTTCCTACTCCCACGAGGAAGTTGAATAAAAGCTCCTCGGACAATTTAGCTGAATCCATCTCTCAGCCTTTACCTACTGGAAGTGGTCTTCCCACTTTTGTTGCTCCAAGCTCTGCCATGAGCTCGGTGAAGTCTTGGATCATCCCCGAGATCCAAGGTATTGAAGACAGTCTTTCTCGGGATAGGGTTACCACCTTGGAAGCTCAACACATTGCCTCAGTAAGTATTACTACTCTAAACTTTCATTTTTCAATATTATGTCCTTGTACTGACATACAATTATTTTCTTTTTCTAGTTGGTAACATGCTTTAATACTATTCTGAAGAAGGACGAAGCCATCAAATCGTTAATCTCCTCGGGAGGTGTAGAGGAGGCTTTTACTGGATTATCCCAATCTCTAAAGGATTCTCGTAAGAAGTATGACGAAGACAAAGTTTCTTGGGGGAAGTAACTAAAAGCCACCGAGCAAGAGAGAGATAAGGCTGTTGAGGTATCCAAGGGTTTGGAGAAGAAGATAAAAGACTTGGAAAATAAGAATAAAGAGCTCGAGGGGAAGCTCCAAAATGTTGGAGAGCTTGAGACCAAGTTCAAGGCTGCTGAAGAGGAGTTAGGCAAACTTCGTGAAGTGGATCGCCAGAGGGAAGAGGCAGAAAAGAAATTAAAAGCTCCCGAGGAGCTCATGACTGAGAGGGTTTCCTCAGAGAAGGCGAAGAGGAAACTTGCTGTTAAGAAGTCCTTCAATACCGACTAGGACAAGGGTTGGAATAAGGGTTTGGCTTCCATGGTCTCACAAATGGAGTATGGCAGCCTTAAATATTTCAGGGATGGTTGGGTGGCTACTCTGAAAGAGATGAATGTCGATGAGAACTCCGACCTATTTCGACGACACATTCCTGACCCCCCTCCTACTCCCGGGGAAGAAGAAGAAGACGAAGTTGCTTCTGAGGAATACTCCATGCTGATTGGAGATCAGATTTCTCATGCCCCAGTTGTCCAGACATCCCGTGAGCAGCTTCAACCAAGCAACATTTCAGCCGAGCAGCTTCCAGCGCCCACCGAATAACCTTCTATGCCATCCGAGCAACCTACCTCCTCGTCCCAGCTTCTTGAGAAAGTTTTGGGAAACAAGGAGAAGGTGTAGAGTTGTTCAGACTTTTCTCTCTGTTTATTTTTGTCAAATATAACTCTGAACTATGTACTTCCCTTTTATGATGTAATGAAATTTGAGATTTTGATTGTTCATACTGTTGATTCTCTTCTTCTTGCTCTGTTTGCACTCTTATTGATTCTTGCTATCTCTTCCTTTTACTAGTTTATGGCCAGGATGGAATTGTTATCAGCTCATGTTACAAAATTGTTGAGACAATGCAATGAATACTTCAAAGTTGGTCATACAGATATGACTGAAGCTCAAATCGTTGATATCCTTGGTCCAGATGCTTCAGAGCGATCAGTTGAAGCCTACCAGTATTTAAAGTGTGTGCTGGACCGAGCAGTGGCTACTAATGTATCATATTATGAGATGATTGAAGACATCCAGGTCACTCTTGAGGAGATTCAACAACAATACAAGGAATCTACAACCCTCTTGCACTAGGGATATGAGAAGAAGTATCAGAAACTAAGTGCTGATAAAGGATATGATAAGATGTTTTCTGCTTACGATATAAAGGAAAGGACTTTGAAGACCGAGGTTGAAGAGCATAGGCAAATCGCCAAATTGTTAGATCAGGAAAATAATAATTTGCGAGGAGAGATATCTCAGCTGAAATCTGCAGCCTCTACCTCGGGAGCCTTAGTTACTCTCAACGATTAAGGTTTTTATTTCTTGGAGGTTGAAAATGCCAATATGAGAGACAAATTGGAAACCTTAAAGAGAGCTGGTCTTTCTACCTTTGCTCGCGGACGAGCAAGAGCTTATCGGGGACAAGCAAGGGCTGCTCGAGTTACTATTAAGGAAGCTAGAACACAGGTAGCCTTGGAGAATCAAGCATTCCAGTTGGTGGCAAAGAATCAAGCATTAACTGAGATGTCCAAGAAGATTCTGAATCTGGACGAGCAGCTCTCTGCACAAAAGTCTACCTTTGAGAGTAAAGAACTTTTAATGAAGAACCTCTACAAGCAACTGGAGAGGTTAACCTATCAATTCCACAAGCAGCCCAGGGAGTTCTAGATGGCTGGTTATAATGAAGCCCTCTACCATCTAGATGATCGGATCCAAAATGAAAATAATGTGGGTTATAAGCAAGGATTGTTGAATGCCTTGGGCGTGCTGCAGTTGGAACAGGGTCACTATTTGTTGGATTACGATGACCCTGGGTTATTCGAGTTGCCAGTGCCACCTTTCAAACTGGATATGAGCTGGATTCCTGCTCGGGCCATTCCTCAATGTCTGATTTCAAAGTATCTCGGTGACTATAGTCTTCATTCCAATTTCGAGATATCTCACCCTGAACACCTACTTGATCGTCCCTCAGTAATGAATATCCGGATGCTTAAAGATATAAATTTCATCAATTCCCCCTATGCCTTAGACGATCCTCCCGGTGGTGAAGAACCTATTTCAAAGTCAGAGGGGAAAAAACCAATAGAATAGGATTCTTGATGTAACAATTTTTTATGTATTTCATTCTCAATGTATTTTGTTTTGGATTTAATGAAAAACTTCTAGTTTTCTTTTCAATTTGTCATTGTCTTTGGAAATATTTTGTAAGACATTTTCTAATGAATGTGCATGTATATCTGTTGAAACGATAAAGATATTTTGTGCTATTTTAAATTGTCGATCAACTAGAGTTGGTGAAAATTTATTGTCGACTATCTGAATTTATCTGACGACCAAGCAGAGTTGGTGATATTTTATTTCTCGACCAACTATGGTGGTAGTTTAAAATGCCATAAGTTTCAAGAACTTTATCTTTTTAATTTTAAGCCTTGAAATGACTTTCATTTATTTAACCAATTGTTTCCGACCAACCGGAGTTGGTGGTTTTTGTTCCCGACCAACCTTAGTTGGAAGATTTTTGTTCTCGACCAACCTTAGATGGTAGATTTTCTTTCTCGACCAACCTTAGCTGGAAGATTTTCTTCCCAACCAACCGTAGTTGGTATTTCTGGGAAATTTTTTATTCCCGACTAACTATAGTTGGTGGATTTTCTTCCCAACCAATCGTAGTTGGTATTTCTTGGAAATTTTTTATTCCCGACCAACTATAGTTGGTGGATTTTCTTCCCAACCAACCGTAGTTGGTATTTCAGGGAAATTTTTTATTCCCAACCAACTTATAGTTGGTGGATTTTCTTCCCAACCAACCGTAGTTGGTATTTCTGGGAAATTTTTTATTCCCGGCCAACTTATAGTTGGCGGATTTTCTTCCCAACCAACCGTAGTTGGTATTTTTGGGAAATTTTTTATTCCCGACCAACTTATAGTTGGTGGATTTTCTTCCCAACCAACCGTAGTTTGTATTTCTGGGTTTGATGCGTAGTGTGTAGCACTAATACTCCGAAAAATTTTCAACAAAAGGAGAGAATTGGGAGAAATATCAAAAACTTTATTCATATCGAAGAAATCTGCATTATATAAAGATTAAATTACTGATAATATTTGCGCAGATGCTCTGCGTTCCATGCATTCTTAAACTCCTCTCCTTCTAAGGTTTCGATTCTATACGTTCCTGGTCAAACAACCTCTGTTACTCTGTAGGGCCCATGCAGTTAGCTTCTAGTTTGCTGTGCTTTTGAATTACTTTCTTTAGCACGTAGTCTCCTTCTTTTAGGTCTTACTCTCTTGTTATAGAACAGAGCTGTCCGTTGCTGGTATGCAGCGTTTCTGATTGCTGCTTCTTCTCTAACTTCCTCGAGCATATCCAAATCTAATCTTCTCATCAAGTCAGTGATAGGAGAGTTGAAATTCAGCACTCTATGTGGGGGGAAACCCAGCTCAGCAGGTATAACAGCTTCACTTCCAAATGCCAGCATATATGGAGATGCTCCTGCGGCTGCTCGTGGAGTAGTATGATAAGCCTATAGTACAAAATACAGCTCATTGATCCAATTTTCCTTTGCATCATTTAATCTTTTCTTCAAGCCATTCAGCAGCGTTCTGTTCATCACTTCAGTTTTCCCATTGCTCTCGGGATGGCCTAGTGCAGAATGGGTTTTTAATATGTTCGACTGATGAGAATATGCAGCGAACTCCTCGTTGTCAAATTGTGTTCCATGGTCGGTGATGAATGCATGGGTAAGACCAAATCTACAAATGATATTCTTCCAAATAAATTGGTATACCTTTTCTTACGTCATGTCGACAAGAGGCTCGGCTTCCACCCACTTAGTAAAGTAATCCACTACGACGACGAGATATTTAAACATTCCTCTAGTCGTTGGAAGTGGCCCGACCAAGTCAATTCCCCACATGGAAAATGGCCAAGGGGAGGTAATGGGTGTCAACAATGCTTAGGGAGTTCTTCGGATAGTGGATAAGCGTTGACATTTATCATATTTTTTGGCATAGGCTATGCAATCAGCCCTCATTGTAGGCCAATAGTATCCCTGAGTCATTATCCTTTGCAGACGTGTCCGACCTGCTACATGGGCTCCACAAGACCCTTCATGGATTTCTTCGATCAAGTCTTTCACGTCGGTACACATCTCTGCAAGCCAACTATAATTCCTCGCCTATATGGAACACCATTGGTCATCACATAACGAGCAGCTTTAAACTTTAGTTTCTTGGCTGCGAGTTTATCAGTTGGAAAATACCCTTCTTCAATATATGCCCTGATAGGATCCATCCAAGATGGTCCTAAATCAAGGGTAATAAAATTCATTATCAGATCTTCATCTATGCTCTGACTAACCAAGACTTCTATTGGGAATGTTCTTCATAACTCGGTGCGTGTGGCTGAAGCTAACCGAGCTAAGGCATCTGCTCTGGCATTCTCCAATCTTGGAATTCTAATTATCTGCACTACCATCAGACTTGATAAAACTCCATTGCTTTTTTATGATACTTGATCATTAATTCACCTTTGGCTGCGTATACCCCCAATATTTGATTCACGATTAGTTGTGAATCACTGAATACGATGACCTGCTCTACCCCCATAGTTTTTTCTAAACTAAGACCTGCAATCATAGCTTCATACTCAGCCTCATTATTAGAAGCCTTGAATTGTAAGCACAAAGAATACTCCACATTGACCTCATCCGGGTTGTTCAAAACAATCCCTACTACACAACCTGCAGTACACGAAGATCCATCTACATATAGATTCCATATAAGTACCTCGTCTTCAAATTTTTGATCGGACAGAATTCCTCGGTGGAATATTTGCTGCTTCCTTTTATCCTCCTCTAGCACTTATTGCTACTCGTCGAACATCTTCTCTTACTCTTCGACCACCTTAAGTTGATCGGGGTTTAAATTTGATGATCCTGTAACATCCACAGGCTGGTTGGTGTGCAACTTTTACTCCTCGGAGGTATCCGGATAGGTGAACTCTGCTGTCAAATCTGCTACTGCCTGCCCTTTTAGCGATGGTCTAGGCTCATAAACTATGTCATATTCACCAAGTTCTACTACCCAGTACATGAATCTCCCTAATTTTTCTGGTTTATGGAGAGCTTGCCTCAATGGCATATCAGTATACACGACTATGGTATGATCTTGGAAATATAGCCTCATTCTCCTACTCGCCTCGATCAATGCGAGTGCCAACTTTTCTAGTCTCAAATATCTGATCTCTGCTCCTCGGAAGGCCTTGCTAGTGTTATAGATGGTCACCCTTGCTAGTATCATTCTCGAGCTACCTTTTGGTCACCCTTTACAACTCCTACTCCAAAATTGGTTGGAAACTTCAGACATTGATGTACAGTAGATGGTACTGCTTTGAACTTCTTCAAGCCTACCCTTCCCATGATGATATTGTAAGCTGAGTGGACATTTTTATCCATCATAAAGAAACGTACTCTTTCTGTTCGACGAGAAGGCCATGTAGCGATGAACATATCCAACTTGATCGTCCCAAGTGGAAAGACTTTCTCGCCAGCAAACCCGAGGAGGGGCCAACTGAGACAACTTTAGATTTAAACTATCGAAGCATGAGTAGAACATGATATCCACCGAGCTACCATTATCCACCAGTACTCTTGAGATTATTACTTCCTTCATCCTCATTTTGATCACTAGTGGGTCATCATGAGGATATAGTACACGTGCGAGGTCGTTCTTGGAGAAACCAATGACCAATTTTTCTTTGTTCACCTTCCTCGGGCAATCATCCTCAGCTAGATTTATTCGCTGAATATATGAACAAGATTGAACTTCATTGAGGTAAGCTTTCATTTCCGCAGTAAGGTCCCCACCTCCTGCATCTCCACCTGTAATAACGTTACAATCAAATGATCCAAAACGAATAGAAAATACCTCACGTTCTGGCTGTCTTGGTGTCTTGGGAGATCGGGGTCGTCTTCTGGATCATCTTAATGATATCTTTTCTTGTTTTCTTCTGATCACCGTATAAGACCTTTGTCTTACTCGGTCGTTGCTTTTTCTTTCATTTCTTCGATCAACATACTTGGTCAGATTTCCTCGTCTGATGAGTGCTTTAATTTCATTCTGGAGAGCTATGTAATTTTTGGTCGTGTGACCATGGTCTTTATGGAACTCGCAATATTTGGCTTTGTTCCTCTTGTCAGGATCTGACTTCATTTACTCAGGCCAGTTTAGTTCCTCACTGTTCTTGATCTCTTCCAAGACATGGTTTATGTCTACTTTCAAAGGAGTATAATTTTTAAATTTCTTTAATATTTCCCATGATGGTTTTTCTTTTGACTTCTTGGCACCACCATTGTTCTTATGTTCTTTCTTTTTAGCCTTATCAACCTCCACCTTGGTCTCTTTGGTGTACATGTTCTTCTTCGCAGTCATAGCCTCCTCGGCATTCATGATCTTGGCCGCTTTTGCCATTAGTTATGACATTGTTCTAGGTGGATCTTTGGCCAAAGTATAGTACAATTTATTGGGCAACAGTCCACTCATCAAAGCAGTAATTGTTGCTTTTTCCTCATAATCAATAACTTTGATCTTCTCGTTATTGAAACGAGTTATGTAATCCCTGGTTCTCTCACCTGTTTTTTGTCTAACACTTAACAAATGTGCCACCCGCTTAACTGGTTTTGCTCCAAAATAGAAATTTCCAATGAAGAGCTCGGCCAGTTGAAAGAAAGGCCAAATCTTCCCCCGAGGAAGATTATTGTACCATATTTGTGCAGATCCGATAAGAGTTCCCAAAAATGCCCTTCATCTCATCTCGTTTGGCAGGACATAGATGTCGGCAGCAGCTTGGTATTGTTCTATATGAAGGACATGGTCAGTTTTTCCATCATATTTAGGGGTCACAACAGGTGCTTTGAACTTCAATGGTGTGGGAAAATCCACAATTGCCTGTATAAAAGGCGTCCCTTGGACAAAAGTTCTTTGTAGAGGATTCTTGGCCTTAACCATTTCCCCTAGTCTATCCTCCAACCTTTGAGTAGAGCCTTTCCATGCATCCTTTCCCTCCTCAGGCCTATTGGTTCGAGCAATTGATCGTGTTGAAGTCTCTTCCTGGGATCTATCATTTCGGGCAACTGGTTGTGATTGGGCAGAACCGTTTCTTAGATCAGATGGTCGTCGAAAGTTTCTCGACACAGACTTAGGAGGACTTTTATTCTTCCTAGGGCCCAATTGATCAAAAGGAGAGATCTTACTTAATATTTCCAATGTACTAGTCCTTTCTGGAGAGAGAGTGATGTGTTGTTCAGTATCTATGGCTCGTACTGACGAAGTTAGACCCGATTTATAAGAAAAATCATCAGATTTCTCAGTGCGATATGAATCTCTTTGCCTAATACGCGAAGAAACTAAACGGGTATTTCTTTGAACACTTCGTTGTCCTTAATGGGTCGGCGCTCCACCTTGGATAGTTTGCATGAGTTGTCGCATAGTCTCTTGTATGGAGGTCTGGCCCTGAGCTAAATTAGCCATTATTCCATCCAGATCTTGGACACTTGGAGGAGTGGATGGATTTGGGGGGTTTCCAGCATTTCGATTACTGGATTCAGGATTATCAGCCATTGAGGATGAATTATTTTGGTGAAAAACGATAGTTTCAGTCGTTTCCCACAGATGGCGCCAATCTGTTGATGTAAAAAATTAGATTATCTCCAATTACTTAATCACAGATAAAAAATAAATAAGACAAGAGATTTTTAAAGTGGTTCAACCTTGAGTGAATGGCCTACGTCCACTGTTTGTGTTATTATTGACTATTTGGGAATTATCGATTACAGGTTTTACTAAGAAATTCCGAGCCCCCCTACAATGAGGATGATATAATGTATTTATAGCCCTCAGGCTGTAAATGTGAAAGGGTAATACATAGTTGTCCAATAGGTGTGTACATTTGTATGATAATAATCAGTATTTAATGCGCATTCAATCCTCTTAATTATTCAGTTATAAATACTCTGAACGAGGTGCATCTCGGACCGCCTGAGCTGCTCGGACCGCCTAAGTAGCTCGGTATAATAAAGGTACTCGGAGAGCACTTGTTCCTTGGAGTGTCTGAGTTAGTCGGGGAGGTTGAGTTCCTCGAAGTCAAGGTGTTGTCCAGAAATGTTTGTAAGTGCCATGTAGATTGACACGTGTCTCCGCTTAACTGATCCATGTCAGCAGACTAAATTTAGTATCAACAGTAACTATTATAAACCAATTATGTCGTCGATATTCTAAATGTCCGCTCCATTCTTTCTTTACAAAGCCACTTCTCATAAACCCACAAAAGAATAAAGGAAATATTATAATCCTTGCAACAAGAAATAATTTATGAACATCCATATAACCAAAATAACCCAATAATAACAATTTAATTTAGCATAAGTAAAAATAACAATAAAATTCTTAAACATTTTATTTTTTGTCGGATAAATGGTGTGAATTTTATACATAATATTGAACTTAGTTAAACTTACCACGATACGTTGTGTTCATATTGAGACTCTATTATAATCATGGACTATCGTGTACATGTCACAATTAAAAACATCTTCATGAAAAAGCATCTTAACAACCCCCACCCATAAAAACAATATATAGCAAAGTACTCTTAGGTCCCTCGCAAACAATTTTTAAACATTAAAGGTATTATGATAAATTTTAAACACTTAGGTCGACTAATTCTTCTCTTCTAGAAGTCCATGCTAGCGGCACAACAACTGGAGCTAATAGTAAATTACCCTTAAATGTTTAAAAATTGTCAACAAGGCAGCTAATTGTAAATTGCTCAAAAAAAAAATATCATCCCCCACCCCCAAAACCCGACAGCATCCTTTCCAACACCTCCCACCCAACAACAACAACAACAAAAAGGAAGACCTCCCCAGCCCCAATGTTTAGCGCGACATGTTAAAAGTTTAAATTTTATGTCACAATAAAGGGTGTGAATTTTGACACAATATTAAATTTAGTCAAATTTCACATGATACATTGTGTTTATGTTGGGACTGTTTTACAATCATCTTATGCCAGAATAAAGAACATATTCTTCATGACAATCATCTTAACAACCCCCAACCATAAAAAAAATAGTAGCTCCCCACCCTCAAAAACCTAGCAGCCTCCTTCGTAATACCTCCACCCCAACAAAAGAAAAATGACAGCTCCCCTTCCCACTTAAAAAAAGCAGAAGCTACCTCCCCGGTGCCCCCTAAACCCCAAACCTAACCTAACAACCACCCCCGCCCACAATAATAATAGTAGCCCCTCCTACCTTATCAACCCCCACTCTTGCCGATTTCCATTACATGGACATCGTATCACTATTTGAATTTTCATAAACCAAGGAAAAAAATCTTGCTTCAGACAAACACTCATAGATATTATTATTTAATAGTAAGCATCACACATGAATGTCGTGTGTACCATTATCTAATTCATATAAATGTCTCACATATATGGGAAAGGGAGAAACTTACTATTCTTTGATGTGCCTTAAAATGAATTGAATGAAATCAACACATACATCATCAATCTCATCCTTTTTGTATGTCTCTTTTTTAAATAGCATGCTCATCTTAAACAATCTAATAATAAATGATGAGTTTTTAAAACATATTAAGAGATGATGGAAATAAGGATAATTAATTACCTTTGAATTAATAAACTTAGAAGGACACATTATTAATTCTCTCATATATTTCATCACATAGGATCCCCACTCAACGTTTGTAGGTTGTTTCTGGAACCAAATGACACAAGCGCTAATATTCTAGTAATAGGAAGTGAGGGAAGAAAGATTACAATATTACTAATACTTATTTACCGTTACATCCTTCTAATGTGGTATTACGGGTCATTTACTTCCATCAAGAGCCAATGGAATGAGCCAACAACTAGACAAGAATTTTATGATTAATTGTGAATATTTGATTACACTCGAACCAAAGTAAAGATGAAATTTTACTCGCGCATTGAAATAAAACATAATTGCTTCATCGCTTGGGTGAGGCAGAGGCTCCAACCAATAAACATTCATCAAATATACATCAATGACAATCCAAATCCAATGATAACTACAAAAGAATAAGTATATTACAAATACATTACGTATACATAATTACTAGTTAAAATATTACAATGTAAGAAAATAAATTAATACTCACATTTCTAGAAGTTGTAAGGAACAAAATATATATGATTTCTACTTACATATTCCAATATTTTAGTGAGAAATTATAAAAGACAGAAAGTGGAATGGAAATAGTCAAAATCCCATGCCAAAATTTCATTCAATGTTTTGCCATCGATCGAATGCTCGTTCTATTTTCATATTGAATCGAAAGTCCATATATTTACATTGGAGGTAACACTAATACATATTTTAATTGTTCAATATTAACAAAAAAATATAAAAAGTTCATCTACGGTTATGTCCATACAGAGACCCTCATGAAGCTGGCCAAAACCAAGCATAACCCAAGCGAAAGTCCTAAAACGACAATAACCATATGTCCCATTAGCAGGTCATGGGAAATCATCGTGATATAACTCAAGTGGTTTCGATAATACATAAATGACGATGATACACATTATAAAAATTAGACATGAAAATAATAGAAATAGAACTAGTCTGTGAATAGTGGTACACAAATCGACTTAAGTAGCCTTCCTAGGTGTAAATATAAAATAGAATCATAGAATCATGGTAACTCCTAATGTCAGTTTTCGTTGAGAAAGGAATAGTAAATCCTAAATGTTATATATCATCACATATAACAGTGTATATATATATATTTGAATTATTGATGATTATCAAAATCAAACGAAATCTACTTATTTTGAACGATAATAAGGCTATTAAAAGTACTAAATTGTACAGACCCTAAAAATATGTCTGAATATATGCAAATTACAATACTATTTGATTATTTTGGACGAGATAATGGCCTGGTTCGTAAAAAAGTATTTAAAAGGCGATATCATTTCATTAAAGCATTTTTGTTTTAAAAAAATGTGCCTTACGATTTTTACCAAGAATAAGGCGTCAAAGAATTAAGGCGGGACATTTATCCCAAGCCTCAAGTCTATGCGCGCCTTTTAGACCACTGGTCATATAAAAATTAAGACTCACAAGAATCATACCATTGTAGAATGTGAGTGCCAAATAATGAGATGTAATTGGTCATGTGTCTCCAAATGAATGTTTTGTCCTACATAGCCCTAATTCCTGGGTCCACCTCGACTTCAATATGTACTTCTCCAGAGTTAAAAATGTATTTCATTATAATGGTATTTTCCAATCAAACATCAAGCTGTATAACAATATATGCCATATGATATGACTATTTTGATGATACGAATGTAGATATTTGACGTCATAATTTTAATATTTCAGTGAGTTCTAAGGGATATTGTTGAATTATATGACTCTTTTTCATACTTGCATGTCATTGGAGAAAGACTTAGTTCCTATGCATTGGAAAGAATAAGTAAGACGTAAAACGAAACTATAAATAATGGGTAGAAACATGATTCACAATTTTAGACTGGCCTGGTAACAAAAGCATGACTATAAGTTAGAAGAAGTATTATATTTATTAAACATACTATCAGGAAAGTAATCTACAAGTAAGATAACAACATCTACATCTGGTATAATAAACTCCAAAAAATAGTATTTTTTGGAAAGGTAAATATGTCAGTTAGTTCATCATTGCACCTGCATCCTAAATTTGAAAAAAAGGGTCAAAAGTGAGATATATTATTAGATTCAACATGTGCCATATCTGATTGTCAAATTCTGAAAAATAAGTTAACCTTTAAAAAACTTAACACTTCATATTTTGTTCCAATTTTTTGATTAATTAATCATATGCAGTATAATATATATATATATATATATATATATATATATATATATATATACAGTACTGCTCTTGTACGGACCAATCCACATTTTAAAAGTGCAGATCGAACATGTGTCGCCTGGCGGTGAGCCCAGAAAAGAGAGAGAGTGTGCTTATAATTTAGTCGATAATTTCTAGGTTCACTGCCAGGTGACACATGTCTGGTTCTAACTCATAAAATGTTAATTGGTCTGCACAAGAGAAGTACACTATATATATATATATATATATATATATATATATATATATATATATATATATATATATATACACACACACACACTAGGGTATGCCCGTGCCTGAAGGCACGACGCTAATTTTCAAAAGTGTACATCGTTGATAGGACCATACGACGTATTTAATTCGCAATAGCGAAATAATTTTTGAAATAGCTTATGGTACGATCCTATTAATTTAAAAAAATTAGGCAAAATTTCCATTATTTATGAGCCAATCCACCATGTTTAAGAGGAAAACTACCAACTACCATGTGTATCATGTAGAATCAAATGTATAGATCACAATAATAATTAAATAATTAACAAACCAATTATGTGTTAAATTATGTACAACCTCAAACCTAAGTTGCTAAATTAGCACACCCAACCAACCTCAGTTCTTTCTTTCTATCTAAGAAACTCTCTAGTCATGTTCCAACAAAAAAAAAATCAAAAAGGCATCCATATTGTAAAGTTAGTTATGCATTTTGTCAACCATATTTCACGTATTATCTAAATATTATCACAATCCATCCCCAACTAAGAAAAGACACATTTGGTCCATTTTCCTTTCGAACATATGTAGGAAACGGTGTAAAATATTTCATGCTTAAGATGATTGAATGATAAAGAATAAACATGAATGTATTGATTGATATAATGTAATACATTTATTAATATCAACAATATCATAATATAATTACAAATTAATGAAGGCACCATATAAGAACTATTTATATATGACAAACTAATGAACCCAAAATACTCTCACTAAGACACTAAAATTGAACTGTCATCGTATTATGTTCCATAAGAAGACGGCTTCCTAAATCTCCTTTTAAATTAAAGTTCTAAATGGTATATAGTTTCAACAAAGATAAAATAAAAGAGGAATTCTTAATGTGTTATGCAAAAGAAATTGAGACTATCGAACTTATAGTACGGTAGGATGTGTTGTTAATTATGTAAGCCTCTATTGACAGTTATCCATCTCAGTCTACCTTCATGACATCGTGTAAATATTGAAAGTTGCAAATGTATTAACAGTTGCAAATCTGTATATAGAATATATGCATCATCTAGAATATCTGTAAATCTTCATCACACCACAGCTAGAATACCGTACTGTCAATAGATGCAAATCTGCATACGTAGTGAGTGTTTGTCCCAATTGTCCAATGGAGGTTTGCTTTACCAATAATTTTCTAAACTCTTACTAACAATATATTACTTGATAACAGTTCTAAAGTTCCATCACCCCCTAAAGATACAATACTAATAAGAAATAATCATTGTTAAATCGTTATAAACAATATTCACCCATTTATTCCACCTGCTAGTGAATCTTTCAATCACAACACAAAATTTGAGGTGCCAGTGTCAGCTCATAAGATGGAGCAGCTCCTTTGTTACTTCTTTGAATCTTCATAATAGCTTAATGCTTATTCGAATTTAAGCCATGCATGGCCAGTTCCTTGAAGGTTTATAATCTTCGGATCTGAAGGATAAGCCTGTACAAATGGATAAAGTCGATATTATTACTCCCGATTGCTTCTGCTACTGTCTTCCTTGCCTCTGCTCAGGATTTAGTACTCGGGATTTAGTTTTGCCCACATGATCATCCTAAACACCACCGGGTGATACTTCATAAATTGCTTCTGCTGCTGCCTTCCTTGCCTCAGTTGACTTTGACTTCAAGAGCGAGAGTAGTGGCGGGATGCATCCGTCTAGAAGCACATTCAAGCGCAAGTCTTCGTCTTTCAAAAGCACACTCGATTTTGCAGCAACATTTTCCTTTGCCCCAGGAGTGCAACATTTTCCTTTTCCACTGGAAAAATTAAAAAGTTTCATGAGAAAAAGGCAAAGAGAAATAAAAAGTAGCATGTATCTATGACCAACCAAAATAGGGCAAAGAAAAAAATCAAATGTGGATGAACAGTTGAATTAAAAGTGGATGAACATTATGAGCTGAGAGATGAACAATTGAGAGATGACCTCCCGCGGTGATATCGAAGTCCTTTCGGAGGCGAAGCATTCGATTCTTAGACTGAGATGCATACCTATTTTCATGTGATTGCCACACCTAATGAGAATTACTTGATTCCCTTTATCTCTTTCCCATTCTGCTAGAAATCGCAACTTGTTTAAAATCTCCAAATTCATAACAAACGATAAAACAAACAAAAAGAAATTTAACTTTATCTAGCATAGGAAGAAGAAAAGAAGAGATATATTGAACATAAAACTCGGGCATCCGTAAGTCGAGCATGAATAGTATTAATTATAGGTAGAAACTGAAGATTCTAATAATGGAAAAGAATGGTGGGATATGGAAACTGATCATACCTAAACACATACAAATTGCAGAGACTATACGGTTTTTGCCAACAACAAAACTGAAACTATATACATATTGTCCAACACTAAAAAATCTGGTGGAATTATCCAACACTGCATTTCTGCCATTGCAAATTTATGATGCCAACTGCAGTGGTTCTAACATGGCTGCTGCATTTTTGATTCTCTAGAGTCATAAAAAATTCCTTAAAAAATGTTCAGTATCTTTGTAACTCACATATTCATTACCGTGACATATGTTCAGCCCAAGACAGCATCGAGTAGCCGATGAAACAAAGGCTGGATCACACCAAACACTTAAACATCCTCAACACCACACATGGAGACAATCCTGAAAAAAATCGTACAGAGGTGTCATAAATGAGAGAGTGACCTACAGAGATGCCATAAATGAGAATAGCAACAACAATACCACATTTGATATCTGTTCGTACCTAGTTTATAAGAAATAACATAAGTATGGATAAAGAACTAATAACTGATATCTAAATATGAAAAGTTAGCAACAAAAAAAAATTTAAAACGTGAAAAAATAGATATATACAAAATTAGAAAACCAAGAAGTTATGAAATATCACCAGAGCCGACATAAACTCAAAAAAATTGAGTGTTCGCTGGAGTAGAAGAAAACCCTTCAGATTTGAGAAGAAAAAAATAGATCTGAGTAGATGAAAACCCCTCAAACTTGGACAAACCCTCTTTCTCCTCCAAATAGTCCCCATTTGATATCTGTTCCTACCTAGTTTAGATGAAATAACATAAGTATGGATTAAAAACTAATAACTGATATCTAAATATGAAAAGCTAGCAAAAAAAAAAAAATTAAAACGTGAAAAAATAGATATATACAAAATTAAAAAACCAAAAACTATTGAAGCCTCACCGGAGCTGACATAAACTCAAAAAAATTGAGTGTTCGCCGGAGTAGATGAAAACCCTTCAGATTTGAGAAGAAAAAAATAGATCTGAGTAGAAGAAAACCCCTCAAACTTGGACAAACCCTCTTTCTCCTCCAAATAGTCACTCGGCTATCTTCATTAGCTCAGTACCGGTTGGAAGTTTAAAAAAAAGACTCAGTACCAGGTATAAATTAGCACCACTTGAAAAATAAGATGTAATTTGTGTTTCAATACCAACTGATATACCCATATGTATCCTCGTCCAGGACGAGGGCACCTTGTAACCAGACGACCCTCCAAGGGGCCGACCCCTCATCATGGTCCAGACGACCCTCCAAGGGGCCGACCCCTCATCAGACCCAGACGACCCTCCAAGGGGCCGACCCCTCATCAGTCCCAGGCGACCCTCCGAGGGCACGATAGTACGAGGCCTAAATTAGGCCTGATTCACTACCAGATGGAACTTTTCCCTCGTCCACATATCATAGGCCGAGGGTGACATCATCACAGTGCGTGGTTTGGGAGACGCGTGGAACAGTGCGCGTGAGGCTCGCATGGCACGTGGAAGACCGTTATAACAATATCACCCCCTCACGTGAGGGAATATTATGTCATCATTTGGCATCTACAGGTGTCAATAGGAGATTGGCTAGATCATCATTCACATGCACCATGCATACTTGGGGGGTACACCACACCCCCCAAGACCTATATATACTTGTCACCTACAACCCTACAAAGGGGATCGATAATTGTAACCCTAGAAAAAAATCTTCTCGTACACACAGTAGAGAGAGAAAGCGAGCTTATGAGCATTGTATCCAAGGCCATTAGTGCCCATACTTAGTGGATCACACACTCACAGTGGATGTAGGCCTAATTGGCTGAACCACTATACATCATTGTCTTATTCCTCTTATACTCACCTCCTTCTTCACACTTATACACTTACGTCTCTATGGATGTTATGGCTACTATTGTTTGAGATCATCATCACTTATCTGGTGGTGCTTAATCCAAGCATCATCATTTTGGCACCGTCTGTGGGAACGATAAGACATCTGTTCCTGTGTACAGCTTGACCTCACTGGGCACTCTGGTGGTGAGCCAGTTCTCCCCCTGTGTGGAGATGTTTCGCCATTGAAAGAGACCCATTAAGGTTCTCAAGCTCACCAGTCTTTTTTCCAGTTCATCTTTTCATAGCTCAAACACATGGCACCAGAGATGCCACCACCACCACTCCCTCCACCAGAGAGTGGAGTTGGACCCAGTTCTAGTCAGTCACCACCTCAGTCAGAGATGGCTGATGTTGTGGCAGCCTTGAAGTCTCTGGAAGCAAGCCAGCGGATCATGCAGGAGCAGTTCACAGCTCTAGGCCAGAACATACTAAGACCACTAGGGGTCTCACCTGAGATGATTACCCCGGCAGCATGAGGCAAGGGGACCACCCCAGGAACCACGCAAAGTCCTGCCACCCCCTCAACTTTGTAGTGATGTTGCTGACCCCCGACGTCTACATCTTGGGACGCAAGGAAACCCTCGCCTTGAGGATAGGTATGAAGATCTGGAAGGAGATAAGGCCCCCATAAAATGCTGGGAACCATATGAGGTCTCCAACTATACTGTACGACCTCTCCAGGAAAGTAGAGGGAAGTGCGGGAGACCAAATCCTGACGATCGCCCAAGAGGCTCAGCTTTTGATCGCTTGAGCAAGGGTTCGGCCTTTAAGAGGCTGGGACCAGTAAATGACCTGCGAGAAAAATTGTCCAGATCAAGGAGCACTGCGAGGTCCAGAAGGGAGGCAGCAGATGGCTGACCCCATAAGGGCCGACCCCTAGGACGAGACGATGGTCAGGGGGAAGTAAATAGGCGACACAAGCCTGTCGCCGCAGAACCCTCCGTCCACCTTAAAGAGGCGGTGGGGGCTAACATCGGTCAGGGAAACCCTACGAGGCCCTGGAATGACTCAATCCAGCGACTGGAGGACAAGATTGGTGATATTCTGAAAAGTCGGGACCCTCTTCATAGAGGATACTCCATAGGTTCTCCCTTTGTGGCGAAGATAATCAACTTTCCTACGCCATCAAAGTTTAAGCCACCTACGGTCACCCCATGGTATGACGGGAGTACTAATCCTGTCCATCATATTGAGATGTATCAATCAGCAGCATACATATACTCTATCTCAGATGAGATGAGGTGTCGTGCCTTTTCTGGCACTCTGACAGGGGATGCACATCTCTGGTATATGTCTATTCCAAAAAATTCCATTGTAAGCTTTATGTAGCTGGTAGACTGATTTATCAACAACTTTTTCTTTGGGGTGAGGCAACAGAAGAAGACCACCCACCGGATTTATGTTAAGCAGGGGAAGAATGAGAGTCTAAGGGACTACATAGCCTGATTCAGCAAAGAAAAGTTGGAGATGGAAGACTATGAGGAGAGCATAGCTATAACAGCCCTAATTGGACGACTCCAAAAGGGGAAGCTACTATGGAAGATTGATGAACACCCTCTGAGGACGATGGCTGAATAGGAAAGGTGATGAACGCCGAAGAGGCGATGGCCGCAAAATACGAAGACAAAAAAGGGGGCGCTAGTGGGGGTAAGTACCCTAAGAAGAACAAAGAGGAGAAGAAGAGATCTACGGATGACAAGTTCGCTAGTTACACCCCTCTAACGGTCAGTTGTGAAGATATTCTCAATGAGATAAAGAGCGATCGATCCCTGAAATGGCCCGAGAAGTTGAGGGCAGCCCCCAACAAGAGGAACAAGAACCTGTGGTGTGAATTTCACCAAGACCATGGCCACGTGACAGACAAATACTTTGCTCTGAAAGATGAGATTGAGAAGATTTTGAAAGACGAAAAGCTCAGGAAGTACGTTGATAAAGATGCCTTCAAGAGGGGACAAAGGGACGACCCAAAAAAAAAGCGAGGCGATGCATGTAGAGGAGGTCCTCAAAAAAGAGGAGATGACCCTTCTGACGATGAGGACGACCCTGACCTCCCGTCGAGAGACGACCAAGGCCCTGTCAAGAGGCTTAATATGATCTCACTAGGAGTAGGAATGATCTCCGGGTGTCTAGCAGGAGGAGGGTCAGAGGTCGCTGACAGGAAGGCCCATGTGGCTTAGGCCAAGGCAGTGACGAAAACAGTACACTCAACCTCCTTGGAGGCAAAGTCAGAAAAGAGAAAGAAGGTCAATATGGACACTCTGATAGTGGGATTCCTAAGAATGGACTTTAAAGGCCTCTTAGCCACACATGATGACCCTCTCGTCATCACTACGAGGGTGCACAGGTGCGAGGCGTCGAGGATCCTGGTAGATGGGGGCTCATCTGCTGACGTGATGTTTTGTCCATGCTTCAAAGATTTAGGTCTCAGCCTTGCTAGACTCATACCATACCATCACCCATTGATTGGTTTCAGTGGAGAAAAGGTTCAACCCCTCGGAGTGTATGAGGCTGATGTCGGGATGGGGGACGAGTGGCCGAGATGGCTTACAAAGAAGGTCAGCTTCTTTGTGATGGATGAACATGTCTTTTCGGCCTACAATATTATACTGGGGCGGGTAGCCCTCAAGGGTTCGAAGTTGTGCCATCTACGGTCCATCAGATGATTAAATTTCCATACCCTTACGGGGTGGGGGAAGTTCAAGGAGACTAGACAACAGCGCGAGAATGTTATTACAACTCCGCTGAAGAAAGAGAGGCACACAAGAAGGCTACAACCACTTACAATATTGATACCCTCGACCCCAGGGATGAGACAAAGCTGAAGAAAGGAGAGGCCACGGAAGAGGTAGAATACATCATCCTCAATGAGGATGACCCAAAAAAAACCGTCCAAGTCGGCAAGTCTCTGAAGCCAAATATCAAGGAAGACCTCATTAAACTGTTGAGGAAAAGACAGCGCGTCTTTGCATGGAGTCATGTAGATATGCCGGGAATCGACCCTGAAATCATGTGCCACAAGATCAATGGGGTAGAGCGTGCGAGGCCGGTGAAGCAGAAGATGAGAATTTACTCTAGAGAGAAGTATGAGGTCATAAGGGATGAGGTCAAAAAATTAGAAGATGCGGAGTTTATCAGAGAGGTCATCTACCCTGAATGGCTGTCCAATGCAGTCATTATCCCAAAGGCCAACGGGAAGTGGAGAATGTGTGTGGACTTCACCGACCTCAACAAGTACTATCCCAAAGATATTTTCCCTTTCCCCGGCATTGACCAGATGGTAGACGCTATCGCAGGCCATGAGCTCATGAGCTTCATGGATGACTATTCAGGGTACAACCAGATCTTCATGGACCCTGAAGACTCGGAGAAAATAGCCTTCATTACCGACAAGGGGACATACTGTTATAGGGTGATTTCCTTTGGTATGAAGAATGCAGGGGCAATGTATCAGCGCCTTGTAAATAAAATGTTTGAAGACCAAGTTAGGAAATCTATGGAGGTCTATGTAGATGACATGCTGACTAAGAGCCTGAAGGCAGAGGATTATGTGGATGACCTGGAGAGGACCTTTAATACGATGGACAAATACAAGATGAAGCTCAACCTGGCCAAGTGTGTTTTCAGGGTCAGAGCAGGGAAATTCTTGGGGTTCATTGTTAACCAAAGAGGTATCGAGGCCAACCCTGAGAAAATAAAGTCCCTCCTGGAAATGAAGTCCCCCAAGACCATTAAAGACGTTTAGAGTCTCACTGGGCGAGTGGATGCTTTGAATAGGTTCGTATCCAGAGCCACAGACAAGTGTTTTCCATTCTTCAAGATCCTTAGGAAGGCCTTCGAATGGAGTGAAGAGTGTGATGAGGCTTTCAGGGAGCTAAAGTCACACTTAGGGTCTCCCTTGCTGTTGTCATGACCAGTGCAAGGTGAATGACTTTACATGTATCTAGCTGTCTCTGAGTCGGCCATTAGTGCAGCAATCATCAGAGACGAAGACAGGGTACAGAGGCCAGTGTATTTCAACAGTAAGGCACTTCAGGGGGCGGAGGAAAGATACCCGAGGATATAGAAGTTAGCCTACGCCTTGATCCATGCCTTAAGGAAGATGAAGCCATACTTCCAGTCCCATACAATGGTCATCCTCGCTGACTCTCCTCTTTGGTAGGTTCTACACAAGCCAGAAAAATTAGGCAGGTTAATGGCCTAGGCTATAGAGCTGGGGGAGTTTGACATTGTGTATCAACCTAGGACGACCATTAAGGGGCATGCACTGGCGGATTTTATGGTCGAGTTTACTTGGGAAGATGATGAAGCCGAGGGTGAGAGCCTCGGGAAGACAGATACCCAACAAGAGAGGCTCACCGACACACCTGCAGATAAGGCTGAGACAAGCACCGCTAGAAGGAAAGTGGCTGAAAATGAAGAGGGAAGATACCTCTTTAGACAGGAATCCCTCACCGAGGGAAATTTCTTAGAGGAAAATACTCTGTGGAGCCTCTTCGTTGACGGGTCCTCCTATGACAACGGAAGTGGAGCTGGACTGATACTATGAGCACCCGATGGCATAGACATTGATTACACCCTAAGGTTCAACTTCAAAGACTCCAACAATGAATCCGAATATGAGGCCCTGATAGCAAGACTCTCCTCGGCCAAGTCTCTTAGTGTTGACCAGATTTTGGTCCATAGTGATTCAAGGCTGGTAGTAAATCAGATACTGGGAGCCTACGAGGACAAGGACGAGCGGATGGCCAAGTACCTTGAGAAAGTAATGTCATTACTGAAGAGCTTCAGAGAAGTGAAATTGAAGAGGATACCTAGGCATGACAATGGCCGAGCCGATGCACTTGCAGGCTGGCCTCAGTAACTAGGACAGGCATTAGGAGGACAGTCCCAGTGAAAATTTTGCTTCGACCAACTATTGAAGATGCTGAGGGAACACTTGGCACTTGCCTGAATATTGCTAAGGAAACCTCATGGATGGACCCTATGATTAGATACATTGAAGAGGGGTAGATGCCAGAAACAAGTCAAGAAAGGAAAAAGTTGAGATACAGAGCTGCAAAATTCACTGTCATTGGGGACACCTTATACAAAAAGGGGTTCTTGCTCCCCTTACTTAGGTGTGCGCACCCATATGAAGTCCCTTCCATTTTGCAAGACGTGCATGAGGGGTCAAGTTCAAGCCACATTGGGGGAAGGTCCTTAGCGAAGAGGGTGATCACCCAAGGGTACTGGTGGCCGACCTTGGGGAAAGATGCCATGGCATATGTAAAAAAGTGTGACAAATGCGAAGGATTTTCCACCATCCCTCGCTAAACCCATCAACCTCTTACTTCCATTACATCCCCGTGGCCATTTGCAGTGTGGGGGATTGACCTAGTAGGACCCTTGCCTAGGGCCATCAATAACTATCAGTTCCTCATCGTGGCCATTGACTATTTTTCAAAATGGGTGGAGGCGGAGCCGATGGTAACGATCATAGAGCAGAAGACCTTCCAGTTTATATGGAGAAACATTATATGCAGATATGGTCTCCCCAATACCCTCATCTCGGATAACGGGACTCAATTCAAGAATACGTCTCTATAAAAAAACTGTGAAAGGGTGAGTATCAAACAATTCTTCTCTACGCCGGGCTGACCTCAGGCAAATGGACAAACAGAAGTTACAAATAGGACGATCCTATACGAGGTCAAGAAGAGACTTGAGGAGGCTAAAGGAAGATGGGTTGAAGAGTTATATGTTGTACTGTGGTCCTACAGGACGACGATAAAGACCTCTACCGGAGAGACCCCATTCATGCTAGCTTATGGCTCAGAGGCCGTTATCCCCACTGAGATTGGGTTTCCTTCTCATAGGGTCCAAATGTATGACCCCCAGAGAAATATGGAAGAGAGGAGACTTGACTTAGACCTGATTGAGGAAAGTAGGGAAGACGCCGAGATAAGGTGAGCCGCCTACCAGTAGAGGACTGCAAGGTTTTACAATCAGAGGGTAAAACAGAGACAAATTGTAGTGGGGGACTTGGTCCTCAAAAAGACTTGGCAGAAGCCCAAGAAGCTCCATCCTAATTGGCATGGCCCATATAGGGTCATCGACGAAGTTGTCCCAGGAACCTATAGACTAGAAGACCTAGAAGGGGAACCCTTTTCCAACCCCTGGAATGAAAATCATTTGACGAAATACTATCAGTAATTTTGTAAAAGTCCTATCGGATGACAGTTGTAATGAATGTGTTGCTCTGACAGAACACTTAGAAAGTTAATGAGAATGTCACATTGGTCCCTCATTTTATGTTCAATTAAAGCAACTGTGATTGGGATAATGCTTGCCAAGTCCACCCTCGGCCATAATGAGGGTCAATGATGTGGACGACCCCACCATTTCCCTCAAGAAAGACGAGGGAAGACTTTATTAAAAACCATTAATTTGGTAATTATAACCCTCGGCTATAATGAGGGTCAATGATGTGGACGACCCCACCATTGCCCTCAAGAAAGACGAGGGAAGACTTTATTAAAAACCATTAATTTGGTAATTATAACCCTCGGCTATAATGAGGGTCAATGATGTGGACAACCCCACCATTGCCCTCAAGAAAGACGAGGGAAGACTTTATTAAAACCCATTAATTTGGAAATTATAACCCTCGGCTATAATGAGGGTCAATGATGTGGACGACCCCACCATTGCCCTCAATAAAGACGAGGTAAGACTTTATTAAAAACCATTAATTTGGTAATTATAACCCTCGGCTATAATGAGGGTCAATGATGTGGACGACCCCACCATTACCCTCAAGAAAGATGAGGGAAGACTTTATTAAAAACAATTAATTTAGTAATTATAACCCTCGGCTATAATGAGGGTCAATGTTGTGGACGACCCCACCGTTGCCCTCAAGAAAGACGAGGTAAGACTATTAAAAACCAATAATTTGGTAATTGGAACACTCGGTTATAATGAGGGTCAATGATGGGGACGACCCCACCATTGTCCTCAACATCAGAGAAGTCTCCTCGACAACCACGACAGGCTGATCTTCGGATGTGCCGACATCCTCTACGTGCACTTGGGACTCCACGTGAGCTAAGGCCTCAGCAACCAAGGGGTCGTCCAACTGAACTGCCTCCAGAGAGGGGCGGACTGAAGAGACGACATCACCAAACTTGAGGACGACCCGCCGACAGGACGTCCTAATCCCCCTAACCAAACATTCGAGGACGAAGCCTCGAAACTCATCCGAGAGTTTGTAGGCCTCCACAGCATCGGCCTTGGCTTTTTTGACAACCGCCTCAAGATAGGCCTTGTGTTGAACCACCATGTTAGTCAAGGCCTCGTCCTTCTCCTTTATGAGCACATCCTTGGCCTATAAATTTGCATCGTGCTGCCTCGTCAGCTCGTCCAAGACCCTGGCATGTTCAGTCCTGGCACTCTCTAGTGTAGCCCTTACAGTCTCCAACTCCGTGTGCAGATCAGCCTCACGTTGAATGGCCCTCTCGGCCTCATGAAATTTTTGTTGATTCTCCGCCATCCACTTGGTGGCTGAGGTAAAGGCGCATACATACTGCACATAAATAGTAAAAAATTATCAAAAGGCTGAGAAAACAGTTTGTGAAAGAATGCAACTAAGGGAATAAAGTAAGACAAGTACCTGAGCTAGGGTATGCAGAGCATAGTCATACACTTTCGCTGGTGGCATCTTAGACAAGAATTTATAATCGGTAGCTGAGGGGGCAGAGAACATTGACTCTTTGGCCGCCCTCAGGTTGGCAATCAAAGAAGATGGCTCGGCCTTGAGTAATGTCAAATTGTGGGACCAGAAGGCCCCCGTGCTAGAAGAAGAGGTGGTCCCCTCAGACACCTCTACCCTTGCCCTCGTCCGTGAATCTGGCCGAGGGTCGACAGGGACTTCAGGCTCTTTCCTCTTCTATTTGTTGAGGGTCGGCTCAGCAGGTGTCGGACCCAATTCTTGCATCTTCCTTGGAGGTTGATGAGGCTCCTTGCCCTTCTTTTTGCCCAAGACTGATAGCAAACTGTGAGCAGTCATTTCCCAAAGTTGATCTGATATACCAGGAGGATGACCTGAAAAGAGGATGACATGTTAGAAAAATGCAGAGGCAAAGATAAAACACTTGAAAAAAGTTGAGAATAGGTATAAAATGATGTAACTCACATAGATCCGTCAGGGGACCGACCCTCAAACCAACTTCCTTGAGGAACCGAGGGGTCATCAAATATTCAAACTTTGCAATTTCGCCCCCTTTCCCTTGTTCCCTCAGATACTCTACTATGTCTTTCTCATCCATACTAAGTCGAGGATCAGACCTGGCCTTCATCGAGGGGTTTGACCATCTTCTGGGAACCCTCGGACTGTCATCCAAATGTTGAGACTTGGCAGAAAAATCCCACTCACCAGAAACGAAGAAAAATATCTTGTTTCAATCATGGTTGGAGGTTTGCACCACGTGGAGAAGTTTTTTATCAGACCTCCTCGCCCCCGGTGATAGTACCCAGGCTGTTTGGATGAGGAAGGGATATTATAACAAGCCAAAAATACGTCGGTTGAGGGCTCATCAGTGAAAGCATTCTTCCACAGGGAGATATAATCGAGGATCATCCTCCAGGAGTTGGGAGGAAGCTGAGAGGGGGCAACGCCGAGGGCTGACAAGATCTTAATGACGGCAGGGTGCAGAGGGAATCTGACACCAATCTTAAACATTTGTTCATATACTTCAACCTCTCCCTCTTCACCCTCGAAGACCCTCTCAGACTCAGAAGGAACCCTCATAGTTATGTTGAGGGACACACCATATGCATGCCTCCACAGCAAGAGGTCGCGATCCCTAACTGAGGAGATATAGGACGAGGCATGGGAGGTGTCAACTGGGTCAACATCTGAGTCCTCGACATCATCTTTAATCCCCTCTCCCTCGGCCTAATCACCTGGAAGAGGCCCTTGAGGAAAAGCCATCTAAAAAGCATATGGGGATAGAGTTGTCACAGGGACAGCCTCGGAAGCAACCATAACCTCAGCCTGTTAGCCTGGGCTTGGCTCAGACGTATCTCTTCTCCCAGATGGCCTAGTGCCAGTTAGTGACGATGTTCGCTCATCCATCTCTCCTAAATAACTCTCGACTGGACGACAGGACGACCCACAAGACTCAGATGGTCTAATTGTGTCTAGAGGAATGGGGAAGATGGGTTTTACCCAAATTGGGTCGGCCCCTCATCTTCTCTTCTCCTCTTCCTATATTCATTTGATCTCAAAAAATAACTTCTCTCTTAGGGAAGGGAATTCTTCAGCTAAGCTATAAATCCTCCTAAGCATTAAAGGGAAGACCCTACACTTAGAAGGATTTGGCTTCACCAACTACAAACAATCTCATAATTGACCAGCTTGGACTTTCTGATCAAAACCAAATAATTAAAGGGATTTTATCAAGAACATTTAAGAACAAACCATCGGAGAATACGTCGGAAAAATTATGGGACACCTAAAGAGAAGCCTAGTCTTACAGACCTAAAACAGCCAAGGTGTAGAAAGCAATGAAATGTAAAGAGATCACTAGCTCAGAAGGATTACAGGACAAGGAATGGCGAAGCTTGATGGTAAAATTGCAAAAATAGTTATGGCAATGGTGCTGTAGAAAAATGTAGAGAGAGAGCCTGGGCGCGAAGAAGATGGAGAAGAAAAAGAGAAACTTCAAAAATCTGTTTAAATACCTTGGCAATGAGTGGGCCCACTCACCAATGTAGAGCACAGCCCATGAGGAGGGCATCATTAGGGCACAAACTCCCAGGGAGTGTGTCGCCGCCACGCCTAGAAAACTGGAACGACATTGGATAAAAATTTGACAGGTGTCATTCATCTAACTGACCATACACTCATCTCAGGGGAAGCACTATCCCTCAACCATCTCAACAACATTGATAGCTAAGGGCTGGGGGGTGATTGATATACACATATGTATCATCGTCCAGGCTGAGGGCACCGTATAACTAGACGACCCTCCAAGGGGCCGACCCCTTGTCATGGTCTAGACGACCCTCCAAGGGCCCGACCCCTCATCATGGCCCAGACGACCCTCTAAGGGGTCGACCCCTCATCAGGCCCAGACGACCCTCCGAGGGGCCGACCCCTCATTAGGCCCAGACGACCCTCTGAGGGCACGACAATACGAGGCCTAAATTAGGCCTGATTCACTCCCAGAGGGAACTTTTCCCTCGGCCACATATCATAGGCCGAGGGTGACATCATTACAGTGCGTGGTTTGGGAGACGTGTGGAATAGTGCGCGTGAGGCTCGCATGGCACGTGGAAGACCGTTATAACAATATCACCCCCTCACGTGAGGTAATATTATGTCATCATTTGGCATCTATAGGTGTCAACAGGAGATTGGCTACATCATCATTCACATGCACCATGCATACTTGGGGGGTACACTACACCCCCCAAGACCTATATATACTTGTCACCTACAACCCTACAAAGGGGATCGATAATTGTAACCCTAGCAAAAACTCTGCTTGTACACACAGTAGAGAGAGAAAGTGAGCTTATGATCATTGTATCCAAGGCCATTAGTGCCCATACTTAGTGGATCACACACTCACAATGGATGTTGGCCTAATTGGCTGAAAAACTATACATCATTGTCTTATTCCTCTTATACTCACCTCCTTCTACACACTTATACACTTACATCTCTATGGCTGCCATGGCTACTATCATTTGAGCTCATCATCACTTATCTGGTGGTGTTGAATCCAAGCATCATCACCAACTATCAAAGGAAGCATAAGCATCGCCGGTGTATGTGTCTTTGTGTGTGTTTATGTGTGTGTATGAGAGAGAGAGAGAGAGAGAGAGAGAGAAAAAGCACTTGTAAAAGGATAGAGGGATCGGGAGCACCGATGGTGAACCACACCGGAATAAGAGAGGACACAGAGAGGGAGAGGCAGAGAGTGGACTGTGTATAGAGAGAGGGAGAGACAGAAAACATTGTGAGAGAGTGGCTTGTGAGAGTGTAGGTATCTTGTGTGGTATGTTAGGGTAGAATTTGGGCATTTACTCTTTTATCCCTCATTTTGATTTTTGATTTAGACAGCAAGAATAATTGAGTGTTGGTTTTGGGCGAACCTAAATTTTGGAGGGGTGAATTAGGTAATGCAAGAAAATTATATTGGATGATATCATCAAGCAAACTTATGACATACATAAGTTTGCTACTTTATTATATATATATATATATATATATATATATATATATATATATATATATATATATATAGATAGATAGATAGATAGATAGATAGATAGATAGAGAGAGAGAGAGAGAGAGAGAGAGAGAGAGAGAGAGAGAGAAAGAGAGAGAGAGATGATTGGTAAAAATATATACACACAAAGCACAAAATAACGAAATACTCATCATCCTTTTCTTACTAAAAAAACAGTTAAATATAAATTTCTAAAGATAGGTTAACTTAGATGTTCAACTCAATCTGTTTTTAAAACTAATTTAAGAAATAAAACTATTGGGCATTAATCAATATTTATTTAGATGCATGAGTTCATTTGATTTTTATTGTATTTTATGGGAGATACATGGGCTGATGACTAATTTTTTTTTTGTTCATCTAGAGTGACTTAAAAAAATTCTTTTTTCGTGTCCTTCTTTATTTCCCTTCTTTTTTGTTTTGCATATAGGGTTCATCCTCTCAAAGCAATTTTTTGTTTACAGTAGCAATCAGGAAAAAAATCCATGTTCATGAAAGTAGTGCTTGACAGTCATGACATCATCTCAAAAAATTACCCGTCAATGCTGAAAAGATGGTGGAAAAGCCACCATCCCTTGGAGCTTATCTCCGTTCATCATTTTAATAGCCGTGAGTTATGATGAATATTAATTTTTGTACTGGAACTGTAATCATTCTCACTATTTTGTGAAATAAATTTTGACCAGCTGGAAAAATTATCTAATAATAATACAATAGATAATAACTAATTTATAATAAGAACTAACTAGAGACCAAAATCTACCACTTAACTTATAGATAAACCTAGATAACTACCGACTAATAATAATCATCTAATAATAATATAACAGATAGTAACAAAATAAAAGAAAAGAAGAAAAAAAATAAATGTCTCTCTCTCTCCCTTGGTCGGAGTGGATAACTCCCTCGGGGCTGCTCGTATGCACATCGTATTAATTCATAAAACTCATTGTTGTATGTAAACATTATACCAATCCGATGGTCGTAGATTTTTCCACCCGCGAGCTCACCCCCTTGTCCTCCCCTTGCGATCAACGCCAAGCACTTGAATGAGTGCGTCTGAGGACAAAGATGCCTTCTCGGCATCAGACTACGACTCATGCACTTCCTTAAGCTTTGCCTGAAATGACAAAAAGACCATGATTAGTAAAATTAGTAAATAAAAAAATTATAACGTAATTAACAAAAATTAAACTGTCGGATTACTTACAATCGTGGCCGTGACGCTCGGGGACACCTCCTTATCCTTCCCCTTCTTCGTCCGAATAGCCACATAAGTATCGAGCCTATGTGGCCTACCCCCAGGGCCACTCCCTGTCCCCTGAAATTAAATAAAGGAAAATTAGTATCGGCCCCACAAAGTAAAATAATGCAAAATAATATATTTATGTAGTTATAGAAAAATTAAATTTTACCATCATCATATGCTCCACCTCGGCGTAAGACGTCCGACCGGAGTAGTGCACGTCCGTATTTTTTGCCCGATTGGTGGGATGCCAATTGACTCTCCCCGATCTCATTGTCAATGAACTTTTGCCATTGTGCCAATGAGATTGGCTCCTTCAGTGGGACAGATTCACACATTCGGATATCGAACTCTCGGGCTTTCCAAAGTACTGAGTCAGCATATTTTTCTTTCACATCTTGTGTTGCTCCCTCAATTGCTCCAAGACGGAATCGCGTAGATTTGGATCCAAGCTGAATTGTTCCTGTCCAACAAATACAACGTTAGTTGCGAATAAATATAGATATAAATATAAAATGGAATTGAAATTGAAATCGAAATCGAAATTGAAATATAAATATAAATATAAATATAAATATAAATATAAATATAAATATAAATATAAATATAAATATAAATATAAATATAAATATAAATATAAATATAAATATAAATATAAATATAAATATAAATATAAATATAAATATAAATATAAATATAAATACATTACCTGTAGTGCCACACAAATAGCTAACTTGAGCTCATTTGACACCTCCCTCCAACTAGTGTACCCCGGGCGATGATTGTGTTTACCAGCTCAAGGGATCTCGCTAATAACCCCATTTTATTCTCGATGGCCATCCCCAATTTACCATATTTGGGGAGCCTAGGAGACAAGGAGCCCTCGCCGCTTCCGCTACAACCGAGCCCAGACGACATCATCATAATCAGCATCATCATCTCGCCATAATACCTAAAGGAGACATTTTCTGTAAAAAAATGTTGTTATAAGTACAAATCAAAATGAATAAGAATAATACATGCAAATATGTACAATTACTACAAATCTAAATGAATTGTTATTAGTACAAATCATAATATGCACAATTACTGAAAATCCGAAACATCCCCACCCCCACCCCCACCCCCACCCCTCTTGCCAATACACATGCAGACTACACGAGTGAAAATGATAAAGTGCAAATCAATTAAAAGCATTAAAAATGGATTGATAAAGTACAAAATGGAATATTTATTACAAAAATTAAAAATTGTTTAAAATTCGGGTTACAATAAAAAATGGATAGATATTCGGTAGGAGCAGCCAAGTCATCCAAACTACTATTTAGACGCTTTGGTGCATGTAGGCCAATTGAACACGGCTCGTTGTTGAAATATTCCGAGTAAAAAACTTGGTTAACCTTTTGAAATGCACAAACAAATGGCTCATCGCTCAAGTAGTCGTTGTTCTTCAACTTGGACAAGTCAACGATGATCAAATTGGTGACATGATCAACTTTACAAGCTATTTTTTCCTCAACTCTTACCCAGTCACAGTAAAATACAACCTTTTTGAATCTTATATAATCCAATTCAAATATATTTCGAATTACACCATATTAAGTCATTTCAGCTTCAACGAGGTTTTTATCTTTTGTGCTCGCTCGAAATAAAGTAAGAGCCTTGTATGAAATCCCCGAGTTCAGTACATTTGTAATTTCCTTGTACACTTTTGCGCCGAATACGTAACCATTCAATCGATACTTTTTGTACTCTTGTACCACAAACAAGGGTCCAGTGGCTAGACAAGCAAGCCTTGATGTCGCATCACCCGTCTTTAAGAGCTAAGAATATATATAAATTAATTATATGGGTTGTAAAGTTTGAGTGTAATGTAACGTTATATAACGACCATTTTCATTATAATTACCTCTTGTGACAACCACAACTTAAATTCGATGTCTGATTGTACCATTATTTTTCGTCTTTTATTATTCTCACAGGCTTCATATTTTCTACATATTACAAAATTAATCATGTATAAATAATCTAAAATATTCTAAAATAATGTTAAACATTAAAATAATTTAAACTTACTTTTTCCATTCTTTAACATCTTCATGTGTGTCAAATAGATAACGAGCTACTTGTTCATGTTGGAAACTCGTTAATTTCACTCGTTTTCCCATCACATGACCACCATCATCGACGAACTCATCAGTGTCATCAACACTGGTCGAGTCAGTCATATATGTAAATCATGAGTAGGATAATTCACAATCCTTTGCAAGTTGGATGAAAAATTAGATCGGCCCTTCAAATTATATATTGTGTCTAAAATCACCTTCTTTTCCCCACTCGTCAAAGTAAACGCGCCAGGAGGAATTATTGTCCTTCCCCTAGTATATTCCTTCAACCATAGTTATGGCTTAAGTTTCAATGATTTAAGGTCTTTTCGTGGATTTTCTCCATCCTTCGATTGACTCCCCCCAAGGCAAGTGCCCACAATATGTTCAATGAAGTTATTCTCTGCATGCATAACATCCAATACACGGTGCACCGGGTTATTCTTCCAATAAGTTAAGTTAAATAAAATTGACCTCCTAGACCAGGCCTTTCGTGTCTCAGTTTCATCCTCAGTTGGGGTCTTCTTATGCTTGACATTCTTAAATTTGGGATTCTTACCTGGCATATTAGGGCCACATTTAGAAGATTTAGATTCAATTTCCAAACCTGAAATTTGTCTCGGTGGTAGCCTATGTTCAACCCCACCCAATAAAAATTGGAACCGTTCTCAAATCTAAAACTATGAGCTGGGGGGTAAAAACCTCCTATGGAAATGGTATAAATTTTTTGAGCTAAATGATAGACGAAGAGATTCAGTCTCCTCTCCACAAATAGGACACCCCAAATAACCATGTTCTACACAACCGTATAATGTCCCATAAGCTGGAAAATCATGCATTTCCCACATCAACATAGCTTTCAGCGTAAACTCTTCTTTTATAAAAGATTCAAATGATTGCACACCCTCTTCCCACAACTCATTTAATTCTTCTACCAAAGGAGCCAGGTAGACATTAATGTCATCACTTGGGGCCTTTGGCCAAGGTATCAACGAAAACATCACCGAAAATTCAGGTCTCATACACTGTGAAGGAAGGAGGTTGAGTAGGGCTAGGATCACTGGCCATACACTCTGATTGGTGCATAGATTTCCAAATGGATTGAAACCATCTTTTGATATAGACAAATTAATGTTACGCTGTTCTCGAGCAGAATCGAGATACTTATAATTCATACTCCTCCAAGCTGTAGAATCAATAGGATGACGCGGGAGATTAACCCCTACTTCTGCCCTTGCATGCTAAGTTATTGACTCCGCTATCCATGGTGCTGTAAAAAATTGCTTTAATCTAGGCCCAGCGGAAAATTATTTTAACACTTTTTGAGGCACTTTTGAGCTTGTGCCTTCCTTACTAGTAGATTGTACATATCTAGGTTCATCGCATACCTGAAAACGATCGAGATTTTCATACTCCTTTCAGTATAGTATGCAGTCATACACACAAGCATGAATCAATTTATACTTCATTCCCAAACCTTTTAAATTATTCTTCATAACAAGATAGCTATTTGGAATCATATTCTCCTTGGGTAGTAAGCCCTGCACCCATTTCAGAATTCCTATCATGCTATTTCCAAACAAACCGTACCGCGTCTTCAAACTATGCAAACCAACCATGGCATGTAAAGTTGTTTGATCTTTCTCACAGCCAGAGTATAACGGTTGGGTCGCCTTAAATTTTAAACTTTGGTAGTCATCGTCAAGGTTTATCGTGATATTTTCATGAGCACTTGAAACTCGTACATCATCAGTAACCTCATTATCCTCTGCTTTATCAACTTCGTACGCCTCATCAACTAAATCCTCTAACATATTATGATCTACGTCGTCCCCTTCTACATCTATCCTAGTTGTTGAAGGTTGTTGTGAAGGTTGTTCGGGGATGAAAGGAACTTTCAATTCACCGGAAAAACTCCAAAATCTATAATTATCTTGCATACCCAATCTTAACAAATGTAGTTCAACTATTTTCCAGTCAAACACCTTACCATTCTTATATCTAGCACACGAACACGGAAACTCTTCAACATTATGACATCTCTTTGCGTATATAAAAAATTCATCAGCACCTCTCCGAAACACATCCCCCATTCTATTTGTCTCACACATCCACTCTTTGTATTTTGGAAATCCGATCAAAGTTACCACAACTAATCACCTATTAAAGGTAAGAAACGTATATTCATGGATTAGTATAAACAAAACTTAGATTTATAGTATGAATCGTTAATTATGTCTTATTTATATTCGGGTTTTAAATGTCAAATTCAAATTCAATTTATAATATAATTTCATATTTCCTCCATCTCCTCTCAAGGGTGAGTGTTCCTATCCCACTCAAGACTGCATATTTCTGTAATATACATAACATCTCATGCACATTGTTATGATTTGAGAAAAAATAGGCAGCATATCCCCGTAGTTCTCCAAGTACACATCATAGATTGAAAAGTGTGAGTGTTATTTCAATTGATCAATTGAAATAACAGTCACACTTGTCAATCTAGTATGTACCCAGAGAACATTAGGATACGACAGTAGAACTTCCTCCAAAAGTAACAACTTTAAGACACTAAGAATATTATTATATAAAAATTATGTAGTCCCAAACTATCCAAACGGGACAATTTAAGAGATCTCATTACAGGGATAATGACTTTCGAACAGGTCAAAAGGATATTGAATGCGTACGCATAAAAACTAGAAGGCTATTATCTATGCGCACTATATGTAATTTCAAGTATGTTTCATTTAATTATGACACACTATATATATATATATATATATATATATATATTGTTCGTTATACAAAGTAATTTTCAAAAAAAGTTAAAAAATTCCACCCCTATATGGCCAATAATCCAGTGATCATGCCACTTTTAAAATTAACCAACCCAACATCGATCCACTATAATCCAATCGCAATGGCAACAACAAATGTGTTTCATGTAGTCTTTCTAATTCATATAATCAATTAATTCTTTTCATCAATTAAACTAACAATTAAAGTATACAATTATTAATGTACTAATTTACAATGAGGGGCAATCCTACTTGCATATTAAAGGGGCACTAATTATTAATTTATGAAAAAATTAACAACCAATCAATATTAAATCAATCAATTCTTTTACAGGGGGGACTACAATATGAGGGGTAATATCTAATAAACCAATAAAAATTTAATTAAAAAAACACACATACGCACATACACACACACACACACACACCCCCCCCCCCGCCCTGCCCCCTCCCCCCCACTGCCGCTGCTCACCACACGTGCACACACACACATATACACACACACACGCATATATACACACGCAAACACACAAACACACACACACACATGCACAAACACCCCCTCCCCTCCCCCAGCCCTACCCCCCCTCCCCCACATGCATATCACTACACCAAAAACAGCAAATTGGCACACCCTGATATTAAAAATCTGGCACAGTTTAAAACTATGCCAGATTCTGGCATAGTTTAATGAAAATCTGGCACACTTTAAAACAGTGCCAAAATTTGGCATTGTTTTAAAGTGTGCCAAAATTGAGTACAGTTAACTAAAATATAAAAGCCCTAAAAAATAATACCCTTCACAATTTTTTTTCTCTCCCGCTCACTTTGATCTCTCTTTCTAGTCTCCCTCTCTCTCTCTCTTTCTAGTAAGGGTCGGGAGTTTCTTTATATGGGAGATTTGGGTGATTTTATCCCCGATGAAGACCATGTTGCCCCTACCCTCTTTCTTCGTGGTCCTGATTGGGTCTACATCGGATTGATGTAGATTGATGTAGGATTTTTTCCCGGCGATCGAAGTTTATGGGGTTGGGTGCGATATGGGGGTGATAGGGAGGTGGCTGGATATGGTGTGGTTCGTGGTGTTATGCTGGGGTTGCTATGGTGGTTGATGGTTTTGTTCTGGCCGGTGATGGTTGATATGGTTGTATACGATGGGATTGTTTAGTGGGTGGTCATTTACTCGCTTGGTTTGGCTCGTTTTGGACCTTGGTGCTTCCCTAACATACTGACGGTCTTAGAGGGATTCGGTGCTGGTGCTGGGCGTGGTGGTGGTGGTGGCGGTTTCGGCGCTGACGGGTTGAATTCTAGGGATTTCTGAATATGAGTAAGAAACTATTACTGGTACGTGCATATCATTATATGCAAAAGAAACATTGAAGACGTTTGAAGTTTGTTATTGTTGTATAATATTGTATTATTAGGGTTTGATTTCATCTTTTCATAAATTTAATAAGATACTAAATTTGGTAACATAAACATCGAGGGCTAAATACTATTATTCTTGTTATCAATTATTACAAATCATGGTTAATTAGTATGGAATTCAGTGGCAATTAGTTAGTTATATTATAATTTGATAATTTAAGTTTTCTATTGCATTGAATAACCTCTTTGTATTTGCATTTCTATTAGTTCATCTGAATGCCATCCTGCCTAAATCCCTTGATTAAGAATTGTAATTTCACTCCTATCTTCTCTGACCTATGGAGACTTTGATTCAAAGAATCTCAAGAAGACTCAAAAAGGTTTTTTCGGAGCCGAACTATTTTTTAATAAAATTTTAAACTTAATCAAACGCACCTTAAAAGGATAATGTTGTGTAAAATGGACCATCACATGTTACTTCTTTCTTCAACTTATATTCTGATTTCATATACCTTGCATATTTTTCTATAAAATGAACTAGAAGGATCAAAGAATGAAGCACAAAAGATGTATAATGAAATTAACGAACAAGTAATCTTCTCATATAAGTTTAGTGGTTTGGCATTCTGATAGTTACTACTGTCAGTTTATATATTTCATATGTTTAATGGATTCCTTATTCGATCAGTGTCATCATTTATAATTAGATTTTGGGCCTAAGATGCATTTGAACATCTCCTAGCTTCAACGAAATTAAATTTAGAAAAAAGGGAAAAGTCAGTTATGTAACAACTTCACCCATAAATGATCTATCTCTATTAGTTTGTAACCATAGTATGATTAGCATCCATTTTGGTGTTGGTTTTGGTTAAAAAGTAAGAATTAACATGTGAAAGAGTGTTGTATTTCACTGTGTAATCATTTGGTTTTCTTCTACAATGTGAACATGCTGAATGTCATAATTAATTGGAATTTCAAGTTTGAGGTGTTATGCCGAATTTGGTTTCCCTTCTTTAGTGTAGTGTTATTACTTAATCGACTTTGTTTCTTTATTGCGGGAGATCCACTCTCATAGGTAACCTCTCTATATCTATTCTTAAAAATAACATTCGTCTTATGGCATGGATTACTCATGATCTGTAAATAACATGTTTCATAAAACATAACATTTGTCTTTGGTACCTATTTAGTAATTTTTTTGTCATCGAATATAAAATGTCTTATTTTATGACCTTATTCAGTTAAAATAGTGGAAGGGAATTCTGGTGGTTTGGTTTTGGAATTTGATGTTGCTGTTGAGTTTATTTCAAATGTTAAAACATGTCGGATTTAACGAATAAAGAAATGAAACTATATCAACATTTTCTAAAATCAATAAACGGGACCAATGTAACATGTACGAACTGTCGCCGTAGTCGCGGGTCTCCCAATTTGAGAATATGATGATAATTTGCAAAAATAACACTTAGAGTTAAAAACATGTCGTTAAAGGTGAAAACCCAAACCAACCCCCAAACGACCCCGTGGGAGGCACGAACACCTCGTATTGGACCAATGTAAATTGTAGGAACTGATCGCATAGTCCCGGATCTCCCGGTTTGAGAATACGATGATAATTTACAAAAATCAACACTTAAACATAAAAATAAGCCGTCAAAGAGTGAAAACCCAAACCATCCCCCAAACGACCCCATACGAGGCACGAACACCTCGCCCGGGACTAATGTAACTTGTAGGAACTTACCATGTAGTCCCGGACGACGATAATTAGCAAAAATAACACTTAGATTTAAAAACATGCCGTTAACGGGTGAAAACCCAAACCAGCCCCCAAATGACCCCGTAGGAGGCACGAAAACCTTGCACGGGACCAATGTGACTTGTAGGAACTGACCGCGTAGTCTCAGGTCTCCTGGTTTGAGAATATGACGATAATTTGCAAAAATCAACACTTACACTTAAAAACAGGATGTTAAAGGGTGAAAATCCAAACCAACCCCAAACAACCCCGTAGGAGGCACGAACACCTCGCACGGGATTAATGTAACTTGTAGGAACTAACCGCGTAGTCCCAGTACTCTCGGTTTGTGAATACGACGATAATTTGCAAAAATCAACACCTAAACTTAAAACACAAGCTGTTAAAGGGTGAAAACCCAAACCAGCCCCATAACGATCCCGTAAGAGGCACGAACAGCTCGCACGGGACCAATGTATCTTTTAGGAACTAACCGCGTAGTCCCGGGTCTCCCAGTTTGAGAATTTGACGAAAATTTGCAAAAATTACACTTAGACTTAAAAACATGCCGTTAAAGGGTGAAACCACAAACCAGCCCCCAAAAGACCCCAAAGGAGGCACGAACAACTCGCACGGGACCAATGTAACTTATAGGAACTGACCGCGTAGTCCCGAGTCTCCCGGTTTGAGAATACGATGATAATTTGCAAAAATTAACACTTAAACTTAAAAATAAGTCGTCAAAGGACGAAAGCCCAAACCATCCTCCAAACGACCCTGTAGGAGGCACGAACACCTCGCGCGGGACCAATGCAACTTGTACGAACTGACCGCATAGTTCCGGGTCTCCTGGTTTGAGAATACGATGATAATTTGCAAAAATAACACTTAGATTTAAAAACATGCCGTTAAAGGGTGAAACCCCAAACCAGCCCCCAAACGACCCCGTAGGAGGCACGAACACCTCGCACGAGACCAATGTAACTTGTAGGAACTGACCGCGTAGTCCCGGTCTCCCGGTTTGAGAGTACGACGATAATTTGTAAAAATCATACTTAGAGGTAAAAGCATGTTGCTAAAGGGTGAAAGCCTAAACCATCCGCCAAACGACCCCATAGGAGGCACAAACACCTCGCACGGGACCAATGTAACTAGTAGGAACTGACCGCGTAGTCCCAGTTCTCCCGATTTGTGAATACGACGATAGATTGCCAAAATCAACACTTAAACTTGAAAACAAGCCGTTTAAGGGTGAAAACCCAAACCAGCCCCATAACGACCCTGTAGGAGGCTAGAACACCTCGCACGGGACCAATGTAACTTGTAGGAACTGACCGCGTAGTCCCGGGTCTCCCGATTTGAGAATATGACGATAATTTGAAAAAATTACACTTAGACTTAAAAACATGTTGTTCAAGGGTGAAAACCCGAACCAGCCCCCAAATGACCCCGTAGGAGGCACGAACACCTCGAATGGGACCAATGTAACTTATAACAACTGACCGCGTAGGCCCGAGTCTCCCGGTTTGAGAATACGATGATAATTCTCAAAAATCAACACTTAAACTTAAAAACAAGCCGTCAAAGGGTGAAAACCAAAACCAACCCACAAATGACTCCGTAGGAGGCACGAACACCTCGCACGGGACCAATGTAACTTTTACGAACAGACCGCGTAGTCCCGGGTCTCCTGGTTTGAGAATACGATGATTATTTGCAAAAATAAGACTTAGATTTAAAAACATGTCGTTAAAGGGGGAAAACCCAAACTAGCCCCCAAACGACTCCGTAGGAGGTACGAACACCTCGCACGAGACCAATGTAACTTGTAGGAACTGACCGCGTAGTCCCGGGTCTCCCGGTTTGAGAGTACGATGATAATTTGTAAAAATCACACTTAGAGTTAAAAACATGCTGCTAAAGGGTGAAAGCCCAAACCATCCTCTAAACGAACCCGTAGGAGGCACGAACACCTCGCACGGGACCAATGTAACTTATAGGAACTGACCGGGTAGTCCCAGTTCTCCCAGTTTGGGAATACGACGATAATTTGCAAAAATCAACACTTACACTTAAAAACAAGCCGTTAAAGAGTGAAAACCCAAACCAGCCCCGTCACGACCCTGTAGGAGGCACGAACACCTCGCACGGGACCAATGTAACTTGTAGGACTGACCGCATAGTCCCGGGTCTCCAGGTTTATGAATATGATGATAATTTGTAAAAATTACAGTTGGACTTAAAAACATGCCGTTAAAAGGTGAAAACCCAAACCAGCCCCCAAACGACCCCATAGGAGGCACGAACACCTCGCATGGGACCAATGTAACTTATAGGAACTGACTGCATAGTCCTGAGTATACCGGTTTGATAATACAACGATAATTTGAAAAAATCAACACTTAAACTTAAAAACAAGCCGTTAAGGGTGAAACCACAAACCAACCCCCAAACGACCCCGGAAGAGGCGTGAACACCTCGCACGGCACCAATGTAACTTGTAGGAACTGACCGCGTAGTCCCGGGTCTCCCGGTTTGAGAGTACGACTATAATTTGCAAAAAAAACACTTAGAGTTAAAAACATGCCGTCAAAGGGTGAAAACCCAAACAAGCACCCAAACGACCCCGTAGGAGGCACGGACACCTCGCACGGGACCAATGTAACATGTAGGAACTAACCGCGTAGTCTCGAGTCTCCCGGTTTGAGAATACGACGATAATTTGCAAAAATCAACACTAAAACTAAAAAAAAGTCGTTAAAGGGTGAAAACCCCAACCGGCCCCCAAACGAACTCGTACGAGGCACGAACACTTCGCACCGGACTAATGTAACTTGTAGGAACTGACCGCGTAGTCCCGAGTCTCCCGGTTTGAGGGTATGACGATAATTTGCAAAAATCACAATTAGAGCTAAAAACATGCCGTTAAAGGGTGAAAACACAAACTAGCTCCCAAACGACCCCGTAGGATGCCCGAACACCTCGTACTGGACCAATGTAACTTGTAGGAACTGACCGTGTAGTTTCGGGTCTCCCGGTTTGATATTATGACGATAATTTGCAAAAATAACACTTAGACTTAAAAGCATGCCTTTAAGGGTGAAAATCCAAACCAGCCCCTAAACGATGCCGTAGGAGGCGCAAACACCTCGCACTGACCAATGTAACATGTAGGAACTAATCGCGTAGCCCCGAGTCTCCCGGTTTGAGAGTACGACGATAATTTGCAAAAATCACACTTAGAGTTAAAAACATGTCGTCAAAGGGTGAAAACTCAAACTAGCTCCCAAACGACCCCGTAGGAGGCCCGAACACCTCGTACGGGACATGTGTAACTTGTAAGAACTGACCGTGTAGTCTCGGGTCTCCCGATTTGAGAGTACGATGATAATTTGCAAAAATCACACTTAGAGTTAAAAATATTTCGTTAAAGGGTGAAAACCCAAACCAGCCCCCAAACGACCCTGTAGGAGGTACGAATACCTCGCAAGGGACTAAGGTAACTTGTACGAACTGACTGCATAGTTTCGGGTCTCCCGGTTTGAGAGTACGACGACAATTTTAAAAAACCACACTAAGAGTTAAAAACATGCCGTTAAAGGGTGAAAACCCAAAGCAACCCCTAAACGACTCCGTAGGAGGCACGGTCACCTCGCACGTGACCAATGTGACTTGTAGGAACTGACCCTGTAATCCCGGGTCTCCCGATTTGAGAAAACGACGATAATTTGTAAAAATCAACACTTACACTTAAAAACAGGTCGTTAAAGGCACAAAATCCAAACCAGTCCCCAAACGACCCCGTAGGAGGCACGAACACCTTGCACGGGACCAACGTAACTTGTAGAAACTGACCGCGTAGTCCCGGGTCTCCCGATTTGAGAGTATGGTGATAATTTGTAAAAATCACACTTAGAGTTAAAAACATGCCGTTAAAGGGTGAAACCCAAACCAGCCACCCAAAATACCCCGTAGGAGGCACGAACACCTCGCACGGGACCAATGTAACTTTTAGGAACTGACCACGTAGTCCCGAGTCTCCCAGTTTGAGAGTACGACTATTATTTGCAAAAATCACACTTAGAGTTAAAAACATGTCGTAAAAGGGTGAAAACCAGAACCAGCCCTCGAACGACCCTGTGGGAGGCACGAACAACTCGCATGGGACCAATGTAACTTGTAGTAACTTATCGCATACTCCCGGGTCTCCCGGTTTGAGAATAAGACGATAATTTGCAAAAATAACACTTAAACTTAAAAACAAGCTATTAAATGGTGAAACCCCAAACCAGACCCCAAGGAGGCACGAACAGCTTGCATGGGACAAATGTAACTTGTACAAACTGATTGCGTAGTCCCGAGTCTTCCGGTTTGAGAGTACGACTATAATTTGCAAAAATCACACTTAGAGTTAAAAACATGCCGTTAAAGGGTGAAAACCCAAACCAGGCCCCAAACGACCCCGTAGGAGGCACCAACAACTCACAGTGAAAACCCAAACTAGCCCCAAATGACCCCGTAGGAGGCACAAACACCTCACACGGGACCAATGTAACTTGTAGGAACTGACCGCATAGTCCCCGATCTCCCAGTTTGAGAATACGACGATAATTTTCAAAACTAACACTTAAACTTGAAAATAAGAGGTTAAAGGGTGAAAACCCAAACCAGCCCCCAAACGGCCCGGTAGCAAGCACGAACACCTCGCACGGGACCAATGTAACTTGTAGGAACTGACCGCGTAGTCCCGGGTCTCCCGGTTTGAGAATACGACGATAATTTGCACGAATCAACACTTAGACTTAAAAATAAGCCGGTAAAGGGTGAAAACCCAAACGACCCCGTAGGATGCACGAACACCTTGCACAGGACCAATGTAACTTGTAGGAACTGACCGTGTAGTCTTGGGTCTCCCGATTTGAGAATACGACGATAATTTGCACAAATCAACACTTAGACTTAATAACAAACCGTTAAAGGATGAAAACCCAAAACGAGCCCCCAAACGACCCCGTAGGAGGCACGAACACCTTGCACGGGACCAATGTAACTTGTAGGAACTAACCGCGTAGTCCCGAGTCTCTCGGTTTTAGAGTACGACTATAATTTGCAAAAATCACACTTCAAAATAAAAACATGCCGTCAAAGGGTGAAAACTGATACCAGTCCCCAAACGACCCCGTAGGAGGCTCGAACACCTCACACGGGACCAATGTAACTTGTAGGAACTGACCGCGTAGTCCCGGGTCTCCCGGTTTGAGAGTGCGATGATAATTTGCAAAAATCACACTTAGAGTTAAAAACATGTCGTTAAAGGGTGAAAACCCAAACCAGCACCAAAACGACCCCGTAGGAGGCACGAACACCTCGCACGTGACCAATGTAACTTATAGGAACTTGTCGCGTAGTCTCAGGTCTCTCGTTTTGAGAGTGCGACGATAATTTGCAAAAATCACACTTAGAGTTAAAAACATGCCGTTAAAGGGTGAAAACCCAAACCAACCCCCAAATGACCCCATAGGAGGCACGGACACCTTGCACGGGACCAATGTAACATGTAGGAACTGACTGCGTAGTCCCGGGTCTCTTGGTTTTAGTGTACGACTATAATTTTCAAAAATCACACTTCGAAATTAAAATATGCCGTTAAAGGGTGAAAACCCAAACTAGCCCCCAAACGACCTTGTAGGAGGCACGAACACCTCGCACGGGACCAATATAACTTGTAGGAACTGACCGCGTAGTCCCGGGTCTCCCGATTTGAGAGTAGGATGATAATTTGCAAAAATTACACCTAGAGTAAAAAAATGCCGTTAAAGGGTGAAAACCCAAACCATCACCCAAACGACCTCGTGGGACGAACGAATTCCTCGCACGGGACCAATGTAACTTGTATCAACTGACTACGTATTCCCAAGACTCTCGGTTTGAGAGTATGACGATAATTTGCTAAAATCACACTTAGAGTTAAAAGCATGCCGTTAAAGGGTGAAAACCCAAACCATCACCCAAATAACCCCGTAGGAGGCACGAACACCTCGCACTGGACCAATCTAACTTGAATGAACTGACCGCGTAGTCTCGGGTCTACCGGTTTGAGAGTTTGACAATAATTTGCAATAATTACACTTAGACTTAAAAACATGCCGTTAAAGGGTGAAAACCCAAACAAGCCCCCAAACGACCCCGTATAAGGCACGAACACCTCGAATGGGACCAATGTAACTTATAGCAACTGACCGCATAGTCCCGAGTCTCCCGGTTTGAGAATACGATGATAATTTTCAAAAAATAACACTTAAACTTAAAAACATGCCGTCAAAGGGTGAAAACCCAAATCATCCCCCAAATGACCCCGTAGGAGGCACGAACACCTCACACGGGACCAATGTAACTTGTACGAACTGACCGCGTAGTCCGGGGTCTCCTGGTTTGAGAATACGATGATAATTTGCAAAAATAACACTAAGATTTAAAAACATGTCGTTAAAGGGGGAAAACCCAAACCAGCCCCCAAACGACTCTATAGGAGGCACGAACACCTCGCACGAGACCAATGTAACTTTTAGGAACTGACCGCGTAGTCCCGGGTCTCCCGGTTTGGGAGTACGACGATAATTTGTAAAAATCAGACTTAGAGTTAAAAATATGCTGCTAAAGGGTGAAAGCCCAAACCATCCTCCAAACGACCCCGTAGGAGGCACGAACACCTCGCACAGGACCAATGTAACGAATAGGAACTGACCGGGTAGTCCCAGTTCTCCCGGTTTGTGAATACGACGATAATTTGCAAAAATCAACACTTAAACTTAAAAACAAGATGTTAAAGGGTGAAAACCCAAAACATCCCCATAACGACCCTGTAGGAGGCACGAACACCTCGCACGGGACCAATGTAACTTGTAGGACTGACCGTGTAGTCCCGGTTCTCCCAGTTTGAGAATATGACGATAATTTGCAATAATTACACTTGGACTTAAAAACAAGTCGTTAAAGGGTGAAAACTCAAACCAGCCCCCAAACGATCTCGTAGAAGGCACCAACAACTCACAGTGAAAACCCAAACCAGCCCCAAATGACCCCATAGGAGGCACAAACACCTCGCACAGGACCAATGTAACTTAAAGGAACTGACTGCATAGTCCCTGATATCCCAATTTGAGAATACGACGATAAGTTTCAAAACTAACACTTAAACTTACAAATAAGAGGTTAAAGGGTGAAAACCCGAACCAATCCCCCAAACGACCCCGTAGGAGGCACGAAGACCTCGCACGGGACAAATGTAACTTGTAGGAACTGACCGCGTAGTCCGGATCTAGCGGTTTGAGAATACGACGATAATTTGTACAAATCAACACGTAGACTTAAAAAAAAGCTGTTAAAGGGTGAAAACCCAAACTAGCCCCCAAACGACCCCGTAGGAGGCACGAACACCTTGCACGGGACCAATGTAACTTATAGGAACTAACCGCGTAGTCCCGGGTCTCCTGGTTTGAGAATATGACAATAATTTGCAAAAATCAACACTTACACTTAAAAACAGGTCGTTAAAGGGTGAAAATCCAAACCATCCCCAAACGACCCCGTAGGAGGCACGAACAAGTTGCACGGGACCAATGTAGCTTGTAGGAACTGACCGCGTAGTCCCGGGCCTCCCGGTTTGAAAGTACGATGTCAATTTGCAAAAATCACACTTAGAGTTATAAACATGCCGTTAATATGTGAAAACCCAAATCAGCCCCCAAACGACCTCGTAGGAGGCATCAACACCTCGCACGGGATCAATGTAACTAGTAGGAACTAACCGCGTAGTCCCGGGTCTCCCAGTTTGAGAGTACGACGATAATTTGTAAAAATCATAATTAGAGTTAAAAACATGCCGTTAAAGGGTGAAAACCCAAACCAGCCCCGTAACGACCCCATAGGAGGCACCAACAACTCGCACTGAAAACCCAAACTAGCCCCCAAATGACCCCGTAGGAGGCACGAATACCTCACACGGTACCAATGTAGCTTGTAGGAACTAACCGCATAGTCCCAGGTCTCCCGGTTTGAGAATACGACGATAATTTCCTAAAATAACACTTAAACTTAAAAACAAGCAGTTAAAGGGTGAAAAACCAAACCCTCCCCCAAACGACCCCGTAGGAGGCACGAACACCTCGCACGGGACCAATGTAACTTGTAGGAATTGACCGCGTAGTCCCGGGTCTCCCGGTTTGATAATACGACGATAATTTGCAAAAATCAACACTTAGACTTAATAACAAACCGTTAAAGGATGAAAACCCAAAACTAGCCCCCAAACAACCCCGTAGGAGGCACGAACACCTTGTACGAGACCAATGTAACTTGTAGGAACTCACCGCGTAGTCCCGAGTCTCTCGGTTTGAGAGTACAACTATAATTAGCAAAAATCACACTTCGAAATAAAAATACGCCGTTAAAAGGTGAAAACCCAAACTAGCCCCCAAACGACCCTGTAGGAGGCATGAACACCTCGCACGGGATTAATATAACTTTTAAGAACTGACCGCATAGTACCAGGTCTCTCGATTTGAGAGTAGGATGATAATTTGCAAAAATTACACTTAGAGTAAAAAAATGCCGTTAAAGGGTGAAAACCCAAACCATCCCCCAAACGATCCCGTAGGAGGCACGAACACCTTGCACGGGACCAATGTAACTTGCAGGAACTGACCGCGTAGTCCCGGGTCTCCCGGTTTGAGAATATGACAATAATTTGAAAAAATCAACACTTATACTTAAAAACAGGTCGTTCAAGTGTGAAAATCCAAACCAGCCCCAAACGACCCCGTAGGAGGCACGAACAAGTTGCACGGGACCAATGTAACTTGTAGGAACTAATCGCGTAGTCCCGAGTCTCTCGGTTTTAGAGTATGACTATAATTTGCAAAAATCACACTTCGAAATAAAAACATGCCGTCAAAGGGTGAAAATCGATACCAGCCCCCAAACGACCCCGTAGGAGGCTCGAACACCTCGCACGGGACCAATGTAACTTGTAAGAACTGACCGCGTAGTCCCGGGTCTCCCGATTTGAGAGCACGATGATAATTTGCAAAAATCACACTTGTTAAAAACATGCTGTTAGAGGGTGAAAACCAAAACCAGCACCCAAACGACACCGTAGGAGGCACGAACACCTCGCACGTGACCAATGTAACTTATAGGAACTTATTGCGTAGTCTCGTGTCTCCCGGTTTGAGAGTGCGACGATAATTTGCAAAAATCACACAATTAGAGTTAAAAACATGCCGTCAAAGGGTGAAAACCCAAACCATTCCCCAAACGATCCCGTAGAAGGCACGAACACCTCGCACGGGACCAATGTAACTTGTAAAAACTGACCGCGTAGTCCCGGGTCTCCCGGTTTGTGAGTACGATGATAATTTGCAAAAATCACACTTAGAGTTAAAAACATGCCGTTAAAGGGGAAAATCCAAACCAGCCACCAAACGACCCTGTAGGAGGCACGAACACCTCGCACGGGACCAAAATAACTTGTAGGAACTGACGACGTAGTCCCAGGTCTCCCGATTTGAGAGTAGGAAGATAATTTGCAAAAATTACACTTAGAGTAAAAAACATGCCGTTAAAGGTTGAAAACCCAAACCATCCCCCAAACGACTCCGTGCGACGAACGAATACCTCGCATGGAACCAATGTAACTTGTATCAACTGACTGCATATTCCCGGGTCTCTCGGTTTGAGAGTATGAAAATAATTTGCTAAAATCACACTTAGAGTTAGAAGCATTTCGTTAAAGGGTGAAAACCCAAACCATCCCCCAAATGACCCTGTAGGAGGCACGAACACCTCGTACTGGACCAATCTAACTTGTAGGAACTGACCGCGTAGTCTCGGGTCTATCGGTTTGAGAGTACGACGATAATTTGCAAAAATCATACTTACAGATAAAAACATGTCGTTAAAGGGTGAAATCGAAACCAGCCCCCAAACGAACCCGTACGAAGCATGAACACCTCAAACGGGACAAATGTAACTTCTAGGAATTGACCGTGTAGTCCCGGGTCTACTGGTATGAGAATATGATGATAATTTGCAAAAATAACACAGAAACTTAAAAATAAGTCGTTAAAGGGTGAAAACCCAAACCAGCCACCAAATGACCCCGTAGGAGGCACAAACACCTCCTACGGGACCAATCTAACTTGTAGGAACTGACTGTGTAGTTTCGAATCTCCCAGTTTGAGAGTACAACTATAATTTGTAAAAATCACTATTAGAGTTAAAAACATGCCGTCAAAGGGTGAAACCCAAACCAGCCCCCAAACGACCCCATAAGAGGCACAGACACCTCGCACGGGACCAATGTAACTTGTAGGAACTGACCGCATAGTCCCGGGTCTCCCGGTTTGACAATACGATAATAATTTTCACAAATCAACACTTAGACTTAATAACAAACCATCAAAGGGTGAAAACCCAAACCAACCCCCAAACGACCCCGTAGGAGGCACGAACACCTTGCACGGGACCAATGTAACATGTAGGAACTGACCGCGTAGTCCCGGATCTCTTGGTTTAGAGTACGACTATAATTTGCAAAAATCACACTTCGAAATAAAAACTTGCCGTGAAAGGCGGAAAATCGATACCAGCCCCCAAGCGACCCTGTAGGAAGCTCGAACACCTCGCACGGTACCAATGTAACTTGTAAGAACTGACTTCGTAGTCCCGGGTCTCCCGATTTGAGAGTACGACGATAATTTGCAAAAATCACACTTGTTAAAAACATGACGTTAAAGGGTGAAAACCCAAACCAGCACCTAAACGACCCCGTAGGAGGCACGAACACCTCGTACGTGACCAATCTAACTTATAGGAACTTATTGCGTAGTCTCGTGTCTCCCGGTTTGAGAGTGCAACGATAATTTTCAAAAATCACACATAGAGTTAAAAACATGTCGTTAAAGGGTTAAAACCCAAACCAACCCCCAAACGACCCCGTACAAGGCACGAACACCAAGCACGGAACCAATGTAACTTGTAGGGACTAACCGCGTTGTCCCGGGTCTCCCGGTTTGAGAGTACGACGATAATTTGCAAAAATCACACTTAGAGTTAAAAACATGTCATTAAATGGTGAAAATCCAAACCAGGTCCCAAACGACCTCGTAGGAGGCACGAACACCTCGCAAAGGACCAATGTAACTTATAGGAACGGATCGCGTAGTTTCGTGTCTCCCGATTTGAGAGTACGATGATAATTTGGAAAAATCACACTTATAGTTAAAAACATGCTGTTAAAGGGAGAAAACCCAAACTTGTCACCAAACGAACCCGTACGAGGCACGAACACCTCGCACGGGACCAATGTAACTTGTAGGAACAGATCGCGTAGTCCCGGGCCCTGTTTGAGAGTACGATGATAATTTGCAAAAATCACACTTAGTGAAAAACATGTCGTTAAAGGGTGAAAAACCAAACCAGCCCCCAAACGATCCCGTAGGAGGCACGAACACCTCGCACGAGACCAATGTAACTAGTAGGAACTGACCGCGTAGTCCCAGGTCTCTCGATTTGAGAGTAGGACGATAATTTGCAAAAATCACACATAGGGTTAAAAACATGCCATTAAAGGGTGAAAACCCAAACCTGCCCCCAAAGGACCCCGTAGGACGAATGAATACCTCGCACGGGACCAATGTAACTTGTATCAACTGGCTGCGTATTCCAGGGTCTCCCGATTTGAGAGTATCAGGATAATTTGCAAAAATCACACTTAGAATTAAAAGCATGCCGTTAAAGGGTGAAAATCCAAACCATCCCCCAAACGACCCTGTAGCAGGCACGAACACCTCGGACGAGACCAATGTAACTTCTAGGAACTAACTGCGTAGTCTCGGGTCTCTCGGTTTGAGAGTACAATGATAATTTACAAAAATCACACTTAGATTTGAAAATGTGCCGTCAAATGGTGAAAACCCAAACCAGCCCCCAAACGACCTCGTAGGAGGCACGAATACCTCGCACGGGACCAATGTAACTTGTAGGAACTGATCGCGTAATCTCGAGTCTCCCTATTTGAAAATACGATGATAATTTTCAAAAATAACACTGAAACCTAAAAACAAACCGTTAAACGGTTAAAACCCAAACTAGCCCCCAAACGACCCCGTAGGAGGCGCGAACACCTCGCACGGGACCAATGTAACTTATAGGAACTGACCGCGTAGTCTTGGGTCTCCCAGTTTCAGAGTATGACTATAATTCACAAAAAATCACTCTTAGAGTTAAAAACATGCCGTTAAAGGGTGAAAACCCAAACCAGCCCCCAAACGACCCCGTAGGAGGCACGAACACCTCACACGGGACCAGTGAAACCTGTAGGAACTGATCGCATAGTCTCGAGTCTCTCGATTTGAGAGTACGACGATAATTTGCAAAAATCACACTTAGAGTTAAAAACATGCAGGTAAAGGGTGAAAATCCAAACCAACCCCCAAACGACCCCGTAGGAGGCACGAACACCACGCATGGGACCAATGTAACTTGTAGTAACTGACCGCATAGTCCCGGGTCTCCCGGTTTGAGAGTACGACGATTGTTTGCAAAATTCACACCTAGAGTTAAAAACATGCCGTTAAAGGGTGAAAACACAAACGAGCCCCCTAACGACCCCGTAGGAGGCACGAACACCTCGCACGGGACCAATGTAACTTATAGGAACTGATCGCGTAGTCTCATGTCTCCCGATTTGAGAGTACGACGATAATTGGCAAAAATCACACTTAGAGTTAAAAACATGCCGTTAAAGGGTGAAAACATAAACCAGCCACCAAACGAACCCGTAGGAGGCATGAACACCTCGCACGGGACCAATGTAACTTGTAGGAACTGATCGCGTAGTCCCGGGCCCTGTTTGAGACTACGATGATAATTTGCAAAAGTCACACTTAGGTAAAAACATGCGGTTAAAGGGTGAAAACCAAAACCAGCCCTCAAACAACCCCGTAGGAGACACGAACACCTCGCACGGGACCATTGTAACTTGTAGGAACTGACCGCGTAGTCCCAAGGCTCCCGATTTGAGAGTAGGACGATAATTTGCAAACATCACACTTAGAGTTAAAAACATTCCGTTAAAGGGTTAAAACCCAAACCATCCCCCAAAGGTCCCCGTAGGACGAATGAATACCTCGCACGGGACCAATGTAACTTGTAGGAATGGACCGCGTAGTCCCAGTTCTCCCGATTTGAGAGTACGACGATTATTTGCAAAAATCACACTAAGAGTTAACAACATGCCGGTAAAGGGTGAAAATCCAAACCATCCCCCAAATGACCCCGCAAGAGGCACGAACACCTCAAAGGAGACCAATGTAACTTCTAGGAACTAATTGCGTAGTCCATGGTCTCCCGGTTTGAGAGTACGATGATAATTTGCAAAAATCACACTTAGAGTTAAAAACATGCCATTAAAGGGTGAAAATCCAAACTAGTCCCCAAACGACTTCGTAGGAGGCACGAACACCTCGCACGGGACCAATCTAACTTGTAGGAACTAACCACGTAATCCCAGGTCTCCCGGTTTGAGAATACTATGATAATTTGCAAAAATAATAGTGGAACTTAAAAACAAGCCGTTAAAGGGTTAAAACCCAAACTTGCCACCAAACGACCACGTAGGAGGCGCAAAGACCTCACACGGGACCAATGTAACTTGTAGGAACTGACCGCGTAGTCTCGGGTCTCCCAGTTTGAAAGTACGACTATAATTTGCAAAAATCACTTGTAGAGTTAAAAATAAGCCGTCAAAGGTTGAAAACCCAAACCAGCACCCAAACGACCCCGTAGGAGGCATGAACAGCTCGCACGGGACCAATGTAACTTGTAGGAACTGACCATGTAGTCTCGAGTCTCCCAGTTTGAGAGTATGATTATAATTTGCAAAAATCCTCTTATAGTTAAAAACAAGCCGTCAAAGGGTGAAAACCCAATCCAGCCCCCAAGCAACCCAGTAGGAGGCACGAACATCTCCCACGAGACCAATGTAACTTGTAGGACTGACCGCGTAGTCTCGAGTATCCCAGTTTGAGAGTATGATTATAATTTGCAAAAATCACTCTTAGAGTTAAAAACATGCCGTCAAAGGGTGAAAACCCAAACCAGCCACCAAACGACCCCGTAGGAGGCACGAACACCTCACACGGGACCAATGTAACTAATAGGAACTGATCGTGTAGTCCCGAGCCCTGTAACTTGAAAAAATCACACTTAGTTAAAAACATGTCGTTAAAGGGTGAAAACCCAAACCAGCCCCCAAACGACCCCATAGGAGGCACGAACACCTCGCACGGAACCAATGTAACTTGTACGAACTGACCGCGTAGTCCCGGGTCTCCCGATTTGAGAGTGGGACGATAATTTGTAAAAGTCACAGTTAAGGTTAAAAACATGCCGTTAAAGGGTGAAAACCCAAATCAGCCCCCAAACGACCCCGTAGGATGAACGAATACCTCGCACAGGACCAATGTAACTTGTATCAACTGACTGCGTGTTCTAGGGTCTCCCGATTTGAGAGTACGACTATAATTTGCAAAAATCCTCTTAGAGTTAAAAGCATGATGTTAAAGGGTGAAAACCCAAACCAGCCCCCAAACGACCAAGTAGGAGGCACGAACATCTCGCATGGGACCAATCTAACTTGTAGGAACGGACCGCGTAGTCCCAATTCTCCCGATTTGAGAGTACGATGATTATTTGCAAAAATCACACTAAGAGTTAAAAACATGCCATACCATCCCCCAAACGACCCCGTAGGAGGCACGAACACCTCAGACGAGACCAGTGTAACTTCTAGGAACTAACCGTGTAGTCCAGCGTCTCCCGGTTTGAGAGTACGATGATAATTTGCAAAAATCACACTTAGAGTTCAAAACATGTTGTTAATGGGTGAAAACCCAAACCAGCCCCCAAACGACCTCGTAGGAGGCACGAACACCTCGCACGGGACCAATGTAACTTCTAGGAACTCGCCGCATAATCCCAGGTCTCCCGGTTGGAGAATACGATGACAATTTGCAAAAATAACACTAAAACTTAAAAACAAGCCGTTAAAGGGTTAAAACCCAAACCAACACCCAAACGACCCCGTAGGAGGCGTGAACACCTCGAATAGGACCAATGTAACTTGTAGGAACTGACCGCGTAGTCTCGGGTCTCCCAATTTGAGAGTATGACTATAATTTGCAAAAATCACAGTTAGAGTTAAAAACATGCCGTCAAAGGGTGAAAACCCAAACCAGCCCCCAAACCACCCCGTAGGAGGCACGAACCCCTCGCACGGGACAAATGTAACTTGTAGGAATTGACCATGTAGTCTCGAGTCTCCCAGTTTGAGAGTACGACTATAATTTGCAAAAATCACTCTTAGAGTTAAAAACATGCCGTCAAAGGGTGAAAACCCAATCTAACCCCCAAACGATCCCGTAGGAGGTACGTACACCTCGCACGTGACCAATGTAACTTGTAGGAACTGATCGTGTAGTCTCGAGTCTCCCAGTTTGAGATTATGACTATTATTTGCAAAATTCACTCTTAGAGTTAAAACATGCCATCAAAGAGTGAAAACCCAAACCAGCCCCCAAACGACCCCGTAGGAGGCACGAACACCTCGCACGGGACAAATGTAACTTATAGGAACTGACCGCGTAGTCCCGAGTCTCCCGATTTGATAATACGACGATAATATGCAAAATAAGCACTTACACTTAAAAACAGGTCGTTAAATGGGTGAAAATCCAAACTAGCCCCAAACGACCCCGTAGGAGGTGTGAACACCTCGCACGTGACCAATGTAACTTATAGGAACTGACCGTGAAGTCCCAGGTCTCCCGATTTGAGGGTAGGACGATAATTTGCAAAAATCACACTTAGAGTTAAAAACATGTTGTTAAAGGGTGAAAACCCAAACCCAAACGACCCTGTTGGACGAACGAATACCTCGCTTGGTTCTAATGTAACTTATATCAACTGACTGCGTATTCCTGGGTCTCCCGATTTGGGAGTATGACTATAATTTGCAAAAATCACACTTAGAGTTAAAAGCATGCCGTTAAAGGGTGAAACCCAAACCAGCCCCCAAACGACCCCGTAGGAGGCACGAACACCTCGCATGGGAAAAATATAACCTATAGGAACTGATCACGTAGTCTAGGGTCTCCCAGTTTGAGAGTACCACGATAATTTGCAAAAATCACATTTAGAGTTAAAATAAAACCGTTAAAGGGTGAAAACCCGAACCAGCCTCCAAACGGGCTCGTAGGAGGCACGAACACCTCGCACAAAACCAATGTAACTTTTAGGAACTGACCGCGTAGTCCCGGGTCTCTCGGTTTGAGAGTACGACGATAATTTGCAAAAATCATACTTAGAGTTAAAAACATGTCGTTAAAGGGTGAAAATCCAAACCAACCCCCAAACGATCCCGTAGGAGGCATGAACACCTCGCACGGGACCAATGTAACTTATAGGAACTGACCGCATAGACCCGGGTCTCCCGGTTTGAGAGTATGACTATAATTTGGAAAAATCACACTTAGAGTTAAAAACATGCCGTTAAAGGGTGAAACCCAAACCATCCCTCAAACGACCCCGTAGGAGGCACGAACACCTCGCACGGGACCAATGTAACTTGTAGAAACTGACCGCGTAGTCGTGGGTCTCCCGGTTTGAGAGTACGATGATAATTTGTAAAAATCACATTTAGAATTAAAAACATGCCGTTAAAGGGTGAAAACCCAAACCAGCCCCCAAACGACCCCATAGGAGGCACGAACACCTCGCACGGGACCAATATAACTTGTAGGAACTGATCGCAAAGTGTCGGGTCTCTCGATTTGAGAGTACGACAATAATTTGTAAAAATCACACTTAGAGTTAAAAACATGTCGGTAAAGGGTGAAAATCCAAACCAACCCCCAAACTACCCTAGAGGAGGCACGAACACCACGGACGAGACCAATGTAACTTGTAGTAAATGACCGCGTAGTCCCGGGTCTCCCAGTTTGAGAGTATGACGATAATTTGCAAAAATCACTCTTATAGTTAAAAACATGCCGTTGAAGGGTGAAAATCCAAACCAGCCCCCAAACGACCCCGTAGGAGGCACGGACACCTCGCATGGGACCAAAGTAACTTATAGGAACTGACCGCGTTGTCCCAGGTCTCCCGATTTGAGAGTTGGACGATAATTTGTAAAAATCACACTTAGAGTAAAAAACATGTCGTTAAAGGGTGAATACCCAAACCAGCCCCGAAACGACCCTGTTGGATGAACGAATACCTCCACCGGGACCAATGTAACTTATATCAACTGACTGCGTATTCCCGGGTCTCCCGGTTTGAGATTATGACGATAATTTGCAAAAATCACACTTAGAGTTAAAAGCATGCCGTTAAAGGGTGAAAACCCAAACCAGCCCCCAAATGACCACGTAGGAGGCATGAACACCTCGCACGGGACTAATGTAACTTATAAGAACTGACCGCATAGACCCGGGTCTCCCGGTTTGAGAGTACAACTATAATTAGCAAAAATCACACTAGAGTTAAAAACATGCCGTTAAAGGGTGAAAATCCAAACCAGCCCCCAAACAATACCGTAGGTGGCACGAAAACCTCGCACGGGACCAATGTAACTTGTAGGAACTGATCGCATAGTCCCGGGTCTCCCCGTTTGAGAGTATGACTATAATATCCAAAAATCACACTTAGAGTTAAAAGCATACCGTTAAAGGGTGAAACCCAAAACCAGTCCCCCAACGACCCCGTAGGATGCACGAACACCTCGCACGGCACCAATGTAACTTGTTGGAACTGACTGCATAGTCCTGGGTCTCTCGATTTGAGAGTACGACGATAATTTGTAAAAATCAAACATAGAGTTAAAAACATGTCGTTAAAGGGTGAAAACCTAAACCATCCCCCAAACGACCGCGTAGGAGGCATGAACACCTCGCACGGGACCAATGTAACTTGTAGGAACTGACCGCATAGTCCCAGGTCTCCCGATTTGAGAGTAGGACGATAATTTGCAAAAATCACACTTAGAGTTAAAAACATGTCGTTAAAGGGTGAAAACCCAAACCAACCCCCAAATGACCCCGTAGGACGAACGAATACCTCGCACGGGACCAATGTAAATTTTATCAACTGACTGTGTATTCCCAGGTCTCCCCGTTGTAGATTATGACGATAATTTGCAAAAATCACACTTAGAGTTAAAAGCATGCCGTTAAAGGGTGAAAACCCAAACCAGCCTCCAAACGGCCCTGTAGGAGGTACAAACACCTCGCACGAGACCAATGTAACTTGTAGGAACTGATCGCGTAGTTCCGGGTCTCCCAATTTGAGAGTATGGCGATAATTTGCAAAATCAAATTTAGAGTTAAAAACATGCCGTTAAAGGGTGAAAATCCAAACTAGCCCCCAAACGACCCCGTAGGAGGAACGAACACCTCATACGAGACCAATGTAACTTGTAGAAACTGACCGTGTAGTCCTGAGTCTCCCTGTTTGAGAGTACGACTATAATTTGCAAAAATCGCACTTAGAGTTAAAAACATACCGTCAAAGGGTGAAAATTGAAACCAACCCCCAAACGACCCCGTAGGAGGCACGAACACCTCGTACGGGACCAATGTAACTTATAGGAATTGACCGCGTAGTCTCGGGTTTCTTAGTTTGAGAGTACGACGATAATTTTGAAAAAATTAAACTTAGAGTTAAAAACATGCCGTTAAAGGGTGATAAACCAAACCAGCCCCCAAACGACTTCGTAGGAGGCAAGAACACCTCGTACGGGACCAATGTAATTTGTAGGAACTGACCGCGTAGTCCAGGGTCTCCCGATTTGAGAGTACGACTATAATTTGCAAAAATCACACTTAGAATTAAAAGCATGTCGTTAAAGGGTGAAACCCAAACCATTCCGCAAATGACCCCGTAGGAGGCATGAACACCTCGCACAGGACGAATGTAACTTGTAGGAACTAACCGCACTGTCCCGGGTCCCCGGTTTGAGAGTACGACGATAATTTGCAAAAATCAACACTAACACTTAAAAACAGGCCATTAAAGGGTTAAAATCCAAACCAGCCCTAAACGACCACGTAGGAGGCACGAACAGCTTGCATGGGATCGATGTAACTTGTAGGAACTGACCGCGTAGTCCTGGGTCTCCCGGTTTGAGAGCATGACGATAATTTGCAAAAATCAGACTTAGAGTTAAAAACATGTCGTTAAAGGGTGAAAACCCAAACCATACACCAAACGACCTCGTAGGAGGGATGAACACCACGCACGGGACGAATGTAACTTGTAGGAACTGACCGCGTAGTCTCGGGTCTCCCGGTTTGATAGTACAACGATAATTTGCAAAAATCAGACTTAGAGTTTAAAACATGTCGTTAAATGGTGAAAACCCAAACCAACCCCCAAACGACCCGGTACAAGGCACGAACACCTCGCACGGGACCAATGTAACTTGTAGAAACTGACCGCGTAGTCCCGAGTCTCCCTGCTTGAGAGTATGACTATAATTTGCAAAAATCACATTTAGAGTTAAAAACATACCGTCAAAGGGTGAAAACCGAAACCAGCCCCCAAACGACCGCGTAGGAGGCACGAACACCTCGCACAGGACCAATGTAACTTGTAGGAACTGAACGCGTAGTCTCGGGTTTCTCAGTTTGAGAGTACGACGATAATTTGAAAAAATTAAACTTAGAGTAAAAAACATGCCGTTAAAGGGTGATAATCCAAACCAGCCCCCAAACGACTTCGTAGGAGGCACGAACACCTCGTATGGGACCAACGTAACTTGTAGGGACTTGCCGCGAAATCTCGGGACTCCCGATTCGAGAATATGACGATAATTTGCAAAAATAACATTGAAACTTAAAAACAAGCTGTTAAAGGGTGAAAACCCAAACCAACCACCAAATAACCCCATAGGAGGCACGAACAGCTCGTACAGGACCAATGTAACTTATAGGAACTGACCACGTAGTCTCGAGTCTCCCAGTTTGAGAGTACGACTATAATTTGCAAAAATTAGTCTTAGAGTTAAAAGCATGCCGTTAAAGGTTGAAAACCTAAACCATCCCCCAAACGACCCCGTAGGAGGCACGAACAACTCGTACGAGACCAATGTAACTTATAGGAACTGATGGCGTAGTCTCGGGTCTCCCAATTTGTGAGTATGACTATAATTTGCAAAAATCACACTTTGAGTTAAATACATGTCATCAAAGGGTGAAAACCCAAACTAGCCACCAAACGACCCCGTAGGAGGCACCAACAACTCATAGTGAAAACCAAAACCATCCCCAAACGACCCCGTAGGAGGAACGAACACCTCGCACGGGACCAATGTAACTTCTAGGAACTGACCACGTAGTCCTAGGTCTCCCGATTTGAGAGTACTACGATGATTTGAAAAAATCACACGTAGAGTTAAAAACATGTCGTTAAAGGGTAAAAACCCAAACCAGCCCCCAAATGACCTCGTAGGACGCACCAACACCTCGCACGGGACCAATGTAACTTTTAGGGACTAACTGCAAAATCTAGGGTCTCTCGGTTTGAGAGTACGACTATAATTTGCAAAAATCAGTCTTAGAGTTAAAAGCATTGTGTTAAAGGTTGAAGACCCAAACTAGCCCCCAAATGACCCCGTAGGCGGCACGAACACCTCGCACGGGACCAGTGTAACTTGTAAGAACTGGCTGCGTAGTCCCGGGTCTCCCGGTTTGAGAGTACGACGATAATTTGTAAAAATGACACTTAGAGTTAAAAACTTATCGGTAAAGGGTGCAAACCCAAACCAACCCCAAATGACCCCGTAAGAGGCACGAACACCTCGCATGGGACCAATGTAACTTGTAGGAACTGATCACGTAGTCTCGGGTCTCCCGGTTTGAGAGTACGATGATAATTTGCAAAAATCACACTTAGAGTTAAAAACATGTCGTTAAAGGGTGAGAACCTAAACCAGCCACCAAACGACCCCGTAGGAGGAACGAACACCTCGCACGGGACTAATGTTACTTGTAGGAACTGATCGCGTAGTCCCGGGCCCGGTTTGAGAGTATGATGATAATTTGCAAAAATCACACCCGATTAAAAACATTCCGGTAAAGGGTGAAAACCCAAACCAGCCCCCAAACGACCCCGTAGGAGACACGAACACCTCGTACGGGACCAATGTAACTTTGAGAAACAAATCGTGTAGTCCCAGATCTCCCGATTTGAGAGTAGGACGATAATTTTCAAAAATCACACTTAGGGTTAAAAACATGCCATTAAAGGGTGAAAACCCAAACCAGTCCCAAACGACCCAGTAGGACGAACTAATAGCTCGCACGGGACCAATGTAACTTGTATCAACTGACTCCGTATTCCCGGGTCTCCCGGTTTGAGAGTATGACGATAATTTAAAAAAATCACACTTAGAGTTAAAGCATGCCATTAAAGGGTGAAAACCCAAACCAGCCCCCAAACGACCCCGTAGGAGGCACGAACACCTCGGACGAGACCAATGTTACTTGTAGGAACTGACCGCGTAATCCCGAGTCTTCCGATTTTTTCGTACGATGATAATTTGCAAATATCACACTTAGAGTTAAAAACATGCCGTTAAAGGGTGAAAACCCAAACCATCCCCCAAACGACCTAATAGGAGGCAAAAACATCTCGCACGGGATAATGTAACTTGTAGGAACAGTTCGCGTAATCCCCGGTCTCCCGGTTTGAGAATACGATGATAATATGTACAAATAACACTGAAACTTAAAAACAAATCATTAAAGGGTTAAAACCCAAACCATCCCCCAAACGACCCCGTAGGAGGCGCAAACACCTCGCACGGAACCAATGTAACTTATAGGAATTGACTGCGTAGTCTCGGGTCTCCCAGTTTGAATCTACGACTACAATTTGCAAAAATCACTCTTAGAGTTAAAACATATCGCCAAAGGTTGAATACCCAAACAAGCCCCCAAACGACCCCGTAGGAGGCACGAACACCTCGAACGGGACCAATGTAACTTATAGGAACTGATCGCGTAGTTCCGGATCTCCCAGTTTGAGAATACGATGATACTTTGCAAAAATCTACACTTATACTTAAAAATAGACTGTTAAATGGTGAAAATCCAAAACAGTCCCAAACGACCCCGTAGGATGCACGAACACCTCGCACGGGACCAATGTAACTTGTAGGAACTAACCGCGTAGTCCCGAGTTTCCTGATTTTAGAGTACGACTATAATTTGCAAAAATCACACTTAGAGTTAAAAGCATGCCGTTAAAGGGTGAAACCCAAACCAACCCCCAAACGACCCCGTAGGAGGCACACACACCTCGCACAGGATGAATGTAACTTGTAGGAACTAATCGCGTAGTCCCGGGTCCCCGGTTTGAGAGTACGACGATAATTTGCAAAAATCACTCTTAGAGTTAAAAACATGCCATTAAAGGGTTAAAATCCAAATCAGCCCCAAACGTCCCCGTAGGAGGCACGAACACCTCGCATGGGATCAATGTAACTTGTAGGAACTGACCGCGTAGTCCCGGGTCTCCCGATTTCAGAGCACGACGATAATTTGCAAAAATCACACTTAGAGTTAAAAAAATGCCGTTAAAGGGTGAAAACCCAAACCATACACCATACGACCTCGTAGGAGGGACGAACACCTCGCACGGGACCAATGTAACTTGTAGGAACTGACCGCGTAGTCCCGGGTCTTTAGGTTTGAGAGTACTATGATAATTTGCAAAAATCACACTTAGAGTTAAAAACATGTCGTTAAATGGGGAAAACCCAAACAAAACCCCAAACGATCCAGTACAAGGCACGAACACCTCGCACGGGACCAATGTAACTTGTAGTAACTGACCGTGTAGTCCCGAGTCGCCCTGTTTGAGAGTACAAATATAATTGAGTTAAAAACATGCCGTCAAAGGGTGAAAACCGAAACCAGCCCCCAAACGACCCCGTAGGAGGCACCAACACCTCGCACGGGACCAATGTAACTTGTAGGAACTGACCGCGTTGTCTCGGGTTTCTCGGTTTGAGAGTACGACGATAATTTCAAAAAATTAAACTTAGAGTTAAAAAAATGTCGTTAAAGGGTGATAATCCAAACCAACCCCCAAATGACTTCGTAGGAGACACGAACACCTCGCACGGGACCAATGTAACTTGTAGGGACTTGTCGCGAAATCTCGGGTCTCTCGGTTTGAGAATATGACGATAATTTGCAAAAATAATATTGAAACCTAAAAACAAGCCGTTAAATGGTGAAAACCCAAACCAGCCCCCAAATGACCCCGTAGGAGGCACGAACATCTCGCACGGGACCAATGTAACTTGTAAGAACTGACCACGTAATCTCGAGTCTCCCAGTTTGAGAGTACGACTATAATTTGCAAAAATCAGTCTTAGAGTTAAAAGCATGCCTTTAAAGGTTAAAAACACAAACTTGTCCCCAAACGACCCCGTAGGAGGCACGAACACCTCGCACGGGACCAGTGTAACTTGTAGGAACTGACTGCGTAGTCCCGGGTCTCCTAGTTTGAGAGTACGACGATAATTTGCAAAAATCACACTTAGAGTTAAAACACATGCCAGTAAAGGGTGAAATCCCAAACCAACCCCAAACGACCCCATAGGAGGCACGAACAACTCGCACGGGACCAATTTAACTTATAGGAACTGATGGCGTAGTCTCGGGTCTCCCGATTTATGAGTACGATGATAATTTGCAAAAATCACACTTAGAGTTAAAAACTTATGATTAAAGGGTGAAAATCCAAACCAGCCACGAAACGACCCCGTAGGGGGCACAGACAACTCACAGTGAAAACAAAAACCAGCCCCCAAACGACCCCACAGGAGGCACGAACACCTCGCCCGGGACCAATGTAACTTTTAGGAACTGACCACGTAGTCCCGGGTCTCCTGGTTTGAGAGTACTACGATGATTTGCAAAAATCACACTTAGAGTTAAAAACATGTCGCTAAAGGGTGAAAACTCAAACCAGCCCCCAAACGACTTCGTAGGAGGCACAAACACCTCGCACGGGACCAATGTAACTTGTAGGGACTGACCGCGAAATCTAGGGTCTCCCGGTTTGAGAGTACAACTATAATTTGAAAAAAATTATCTTAGAGTTAAAAGCATGCCATTAAAGGTTGAAAACTCAAACAAACCCCCATACGACCCCGTAGGAGGCATGAACACCTCGCACGGGACCAGTGTAACTTGTAGGAACAAACCGCGTAGTCCCGGGTCTCCCTGTTTGCGAGTACGAGGATAATTTATAAAAATCACACTTAGAGTTAAAAAAATACCGGTAAAGGGTGAAAAAACCAACCCCAAACGACCCCGTAGGAGGCACGAACACCTCGCCCGGGAACAATGTAACTTGTAAGAACTGATCGCGTAGTCTCGGGTCTCCCGGTTTGAGAGTTCGATGATAATTTGTAAAAATCACACTTAGAGTTAAAAACATGTCGTTAAAGGGTGAGAACCCAAACCAGCCACCAAACGACCTCGTAGGAGGCACGAACACCTCTAACGGGAACAATGTAATTTTTAGGAACTGATCGCGTAGTCCAGGGACCGAATTGAGAGTACGATGATAATTTGCAAAAATCACACTCTGTTAAAAACATGCCGGTAAAGGGTGAAAACCCAAAATAAGCCCCCAAAGGACCCCGTAGGAGGCACGAACACCTCGCACGGGACCAATGTAACTTGTAGGAACTGATCACGTAGTCCCAGGTCTCCCGATTTGAGAGTAGGATGATAATTTGCAAAAATCACACTTAGGGTTAAAAACATGCCGTTAAAGGGTGAAAACCCAAACCAGTCCCCAAACGACCCAGTAGGACAAACGAATACCTCGCACAGGACAAATGTAACTTGTATCAACTAACTGTGTATTCCCCGATCTCTCGGTTTTAGAGTATGATGATAATTTACAAAAATCACACTTAAAGTTCAAAGCATGCCGTTAAAGGGTGAAAACCCAAACCAGATCCCAAACGACCCCGTAGGAGGTACGAACACCTCGGACGAGACCAATGTAACTTCTAGGAACTGACCGCGTAATCCCGAGTCTCCCAATTTTTTAGTACGACGTTAATTTTCAAAAATCACACTTAGAGTTGAAAACATGTCGTTAAACGGTGAAAACCCAAACAATTCCCCAAACGACCTAGTAGGAGGCACGAACACATCGCACGGGACAATGTAACTTGTAGGAATAGATCGCGTAATCCCGGGTCTCCCGGTTTGAGAATACGATGATAATATGTAAAAATAACACTGAAACTTAAAAACAAGTCGTTAAAGGGTTAAAACCTAAACAACGCCCCAAACGACCCCGTAGGAGGCACGAACACCTCGCACGGAACCAATGTAACTTGTAGGAACTGACTGCGTAGTCTCGGGTCTCCCAGTTTGAAAGTACGACTACCATTTGCAAAAATCACTCTTAGTGTTAAAACATATCGTCAAAGGTTAAATACCCAAACCAGCCCCCAAACGACCCCGTAGGAGGCACGAACACCTCGCACGGGACCAATGTAACTTGTAGAAACTGACCGCGTAGTCCGGAGTCTCCTTGCTTGAGAGTACGACTATAATTTGCAAAAATCACACTTAGAGTTAAAAACATACCGTTAAAGGGTGAAAACTGAAACCAACCCCAAACGACCCCGTAGGAGGCACGAACACCTCGTACGGGACCAGTGTAACTTGTAGGAACTGACTGCGTAGTCCCGGGTCTCCCGGTTTGAGAGTACGACGATAATTTGCAAAAATCACACTTAGAGTTAAAAACATGCCGGTAAGGGGTGAAATCCCAAACCAACCCCAAACGACCCCATAGGAGGCACGAACAACTCGCACGGGACCAATGTAACTTATAGGAACAGATGGCGTAGTCTCGGGTCTCTCGATTTATGAGTACGATGATAATTTGCGAAAATCACACTTAGAGTTAAAAACTTATCATTAAAGGGTGAAAACCCAAACCAGCCACCAAACAACCCCGTAGGAGGCACAGACAACTCACAGTGAAAATAAAAACCAGCCCCCAAACGACCCCATAGAAGGCACGAACACCTCGCCCGGGACCAATGTAACTTTTAGGAACTGACCACGTAGTCCCGGGTCTTCCGGTTTAAGAGTACTACGATGATTTGCAAAAATCACACTTAGAGTTAAAAACATGTCGTTAAAGGGTGAAAACTCAAACCAGCCCCCAAACGACTTCGTAGGAGGCACAAACACCTCGCATGGGACCAATGTAACTTGTAGGGACTGACCGCGAAATCTCGGGTCTCCCAGTTTGAGAGTACAACTATAATTTGAAAAAATTTATCTTAAAGTTAAAAGCATGCCATTAAAGGTTGAAAACTCAAACCAACCCCCAAACGACCCCGTAGGAGGCACGAATACCTCGCACGGGACCAGTGTAACTTGTAGGACCTAATCGCGTAGTCACGGGTCTCCCTGTTTGCGAGTACGACAATAATTTGTAAAAATCACACTTAGAGTTAAAAAAATCCTGGTAAAGGGTGAAAAAAACAACCCCAAACGACCCCGTAGGAGGCACGAACACCTCGCCCGGGACCAATGTAACTTGTAGGAACTGATCGCGTAGTCTCGGGTCTCCCGGTTTGAGAGTACGATGATAATTTGCAAAAATCACACTTAGAGTTAAAAACATGTCGTTAAAGGGTGAGAACCCAAACCATCCACCAAACGACCCCGTAGGAGGCACGAACACCTCGCACGGGAACAATGTAATTTGTATGAACTGATCGCGTAGTCCCGGGCCCGGATTGAGAGTACGATGATAATTTGCAAAAATCACACTCTGTTAAAAACATGCCGGTAAAGGGTGAAAACCCAGAACCAGCCCCCAAAGGACCCCGTAGGAGGCACGAACACCTCGCACGGGACCAATGTAACTTATAGGAACTGATCACGTAGTCCAAGGTATCCCGATTTGAGAGTAGGATGATAATTTGCAAAAATCACACTTAGGGTTAAAAACATGTCGTTAAAGGGTGAAAACCCAAACCAGTCCCCAAACGACCCGGTAGGACGAACGAATACCTCGCACGGGACCAATGTAACTTGTATCAACTAACTGTGTATTCCCCGATCTCTCGGTTTTAGAGTATGATGATAATTTAAAAAAATCACACTTAAAGTTAAAAGCATGCCGTTAAAGGGTGAAAACCCAAACCAGATCCCAAACGACCCCGTAGGAGGCACGGACACCTCGGACGAGACCAATGTAACTTGTAGGAACTGACCGCGTAATCCCGAATCTCCCGATTTTTTAGTACGACGTTAATTTGCAAAAAATCACACTTAGAGTTGAAAACATGTCGTTAAAGGGTGAAAACCCAAACCATTCCCCAAACGACCTCGTAGGAGGCACGAACACCTCACATGGGACAAGTTAACTTGTAGGAATAGATCGCGTAATCTCGGGTCTCCCGATTTGAGAATACGATGATAATATGTAAAAATAACACTGAAACTTAAAAACAAGTCGTTAAAGGGTTAAAACCTAAACCATCCCCCAAATGACCCCGTAGGAGGCGCGAACACCTCGCACGGAACCAATGTAACTTGTAGGAACTAACTACGTAGTCTCGGGTCTCCCAGTTTGAAAGTACGACTACCATTTGCAAAAATCACTCTTAGTGTTAAAACATATCGTCAAAGGTTGAATACCCAAACCAGCCCCCAAACGACCCCGTAGGAGGCACGAACACCTCGCACGGGACCAATGTAACTTGTAGGAACTGACCGCGTAGTCCCGGGTCTCCCAGTTTGACAATACGATGATACTTTGCAAAAATATACACTTATACTTAAAAATATACCGTTAAAGGGTGAAAATCCAAAACAGTCCCAAACAACCCCTTAGGATGCACGAACACCTCGTACGGGAGCAATGTAACTTTTAGGAACTGACCGCGTAGTCCGGAGTCTCCCGGTTTGAGAGTACGATGATAATTTGCTAAAATCACACTTAGAGTTAAAAATATGCCGTTAAAGGGTGAAAACCCAAACCTTCCCCCAAACGACCTCGTAGGAGGCACGAACACCTCGAATGGGACCAATGTAACTGGTAGGAACTAACCGTATAGTCTCAGGTCTCCTGATTTGTGAGTACGACGATAATTTTCAAAAACACACTTAGTGTTAAAAGCATGCCGTTAAAGGGTGAAAACCCAAACCAGCCCCCCAAACGATCCCTAGGAGGCACGAACACCTCGCACGGGATCAATGTAACTTGTAGGAACTGACTGTGTAGTCCCGGGTCTCTCGGTTTAAGAGTACGATGATAATTTGCAAATATCACACTTAGAGTTAAAAATATACCGTTAAGGGGTGAAAACCCAAACCAGCCCCCAAACGACCTCGTAGGAGGCACAAACACCTCGCACGGAACCAATGTAACTTCTAGGAACTGACCGCGTAGTCCCGGGTCTCCCGATTTGAGAGTACAATGATAAATTTCAAAAGCACACTTAGAGTTAAAAACATGCCGTTAAAGGGTGAAAACCCAAACTAGCCCCCAAATGACCCCGTAGGAGGCACGAACACCTCGCACGGGACCAATGTAACTTGTAAGAACTGATCGGGTAGTCCCGGGTCTCCCAGTTTGAGAATACGATGATAATTTACAAAAATCAACACTTACACTTAAAAATAGGCCGTTAAAGGGTGAAAATCCAAAACAGCCCCAAACGACACCGTAGGATGCACGAACACCTCGCACGGGACCAATGTAACTTGTTGGAACTGACCGCGTAGTCCCGAGTCTCCCAGTTTAAGAGTTCGACAATAATTTACAAAAATCACACTTAGAGTTAAAAACATGTCGTTAAAGGGCGAAAAGCCAAACCAACCCCCAAACGACCTCGTAGGAGGCAAGAACACCTCGCACGGGACCAATGTAACTTGTAGGAACTGACCGCGTAGTTCCGAGTCTCCCGGTTTGAGAGTACGATGATAATTTGCAAAAATCACACTTAGAGTTAAAAGCATGTCGTTAAAGGGTGAAAATCCAAACCAACTCCCAAACGACCCCGTAGGAGGCACGAACACCTCGCACGGGACCAATGTAACCTGTAGGAACTGAGTGCGCAGTCCCAGGTATACAGATTTGAGAGTAGGAAGATAAATTATAAAAATCACACTTAGAGTTAAAAACATGCCGTTAAAAGGTGAAAATCCAAACCAGCCCCCAAACGACCCCGTAGGATGAACGTATACCTAGTACGGGACTAATGTAACTTGTATCAACTGACTGTGTATTCCTGGGTCTCCCGATTTGAGATTATTACGATAATTTGCAAAAATCACACTTAGAGTTAAAAACATGCAGTTAAAGGGTGAAAACCCAAACCAGCCCCCAAACGGCCCCGTAAGAGGAACGAACACCTCGCACCGGACCAATGTAACTTTTTAGGAACTGACCGCGTAGTCCCAGGTCTCCCGATTTGAGAGTAGGACGATAATTTGTAAAAATCACACTTATGGTTAAAAACATGTCGTTAAAAAGTGAAAACCCAAACCAGGCCCCAAACGATTCCGTAGGATGCACGAACACCTCGCACGGAACCAATGTAACTAATATCAACTGACTACGTATTCCCAGGTCTCTCGGTTTGAGATTATCACGATAATTTGCAATAATCACACTTAGAGTTAAAAGCATGCCGTTAAAGGGTGAAAACCCAAACCAGCCTCCAAACGGCCCTATAGCAGGCACGAACACCTCGAACGGGACCAATGTAACTTGTAGGAACTGACTGCGTAGCCCCGGTCTCCCGATTTGAGAGTCCGACGATATTTTGCAAAAATTACACTTAGAGTTAAAAACATGCCGTTAATGGGTGAAAATCCAAACCAGCCCCCAAAAGACCCCGTAGGAGATGCAAACACCTCGCACGGGACCAATTTAACTTGTAGGAACTGACCGCATAGTGTCGGGTCTCCCGATTTGAGAGTACGACGATAATTTGCAAAAATCACACTTAGAGTTAAAAACATGTCGTTAAAGGGTAAAAATCCAAACCGGTCCCAAAACGACCCCGTAGGAGGCTCGAACACCTCGCACGGACCAATGTAACTTGTAGGAACTTACAGCGTATTATTGGGTCTCCCGGTTTGAGAGTACGACGATAATTCAAAAAAATCACACTTAGAATTAAAAACATGCCGTTAAAGGGTGAAAACCCAAACCAGCCCCCAAACGACCCCGTAGGAGGCAAAACACCTCGCATGGGACCAATGTAACTTGTAGGAACTGACTGCGTAGTCTCGGGTATCTTGGTTTGAGAGTACGACAATATTTTGAAAAAAATAAACTTAGAGTTAAAAACATGCCATTAAAGGGTGATAATCAAAACCAGCCCCCAAACGACTTTGTAGGAGTTACGAAGACCTCGCACGGGACCAATGTAACTTGCAGGGACTTGCCGCGAAATCTCGGGTTTCCCGGTTTGAGAATATGACGATAATTTGCAAAAATAACATTGAAACTTAAAAACAAGCCGTTAAATGGTGAAAACCCAAACTAGCCCCCAAATGACCCCATAGGAGGCACGAACACCTCCCACGGGACCAATGTAACTTTGAGGAACTGACCCCGTAGTCTCGAGTCTCCCAATTTGAGAGTACGACTATAATTTGCAAAAATCAGTCTTAGAGTTAAAAGCATGCCGTTAAAAGTTGAAAACCCAAACCAGCCCCAAAACTACCCCGTAGGAGGCACGAACACCTCGCACGGGACCAGTGTAACTTGTAGGAACTGATCGCGTAGTCCCGGGTCTCCCGGTTTGAGAGTATGATGATAATTTGCAAAAATCACACTTACAGTTAAAAACATGCCGATAAAGGGTGAGAACTCAAACCAACCCCAAACGACCCCGTAGGAGGCACGAACACCTCACACGGAACCAATGTAACTTCTAGTAACTGACTGCGTAGTCCCGGGCCTCCCGATTTGAGAGTACAATGATAAATTTCAAAAATCACACATAGATTTGAAAACATGCCGTTAAAGGGTGAAAACCCAAACCTGCCCCCAAACGACCTCGTAGGAGGTACGAACACCTCGTACGGGACCAATGTCACTTGTAGGAACTGAACGCGTAGTCCCGAGTCTCCTAGTTTGAGAATACGATGATAATTTGCAAAAATATACACTTACACTTAAAAGTAGGCCGTTAAAGGGTGAAAATCCAAAACAGCCCCAAACGACCCCGTAGGATGCACGAACACCTCGCACGGGACCAATGTAACTTGTAGGAACTGACCGCATAGTCCCGAGTCTCCCAGTTTGAGAGTACGACGATAATTTGCAAAAATCACACCTAGAGTTAAAAACATGCCGTAAAGGGTGAAAACCCAAACCAGCCCCCAAACGACCCCGTAGGAGGCACGAACACCTCGCACGGGACCAATGTAACTTGTAGGAATGGACCACGTAGTCCCGGGTCTCCCGGTTTGAGAGTACGATGATAATTTGCAAAAATCACACTTAGAGTTAAAAGCATGTCGTTAAAGGGTGAAAACCCAAACCAGCCCCCAAACGACCTCGTAGGAGGCACGAATACCTCGCACGGGACCAATATAACTTGTAGGAACTGACTGCATAGTCCTAGGTCTATCGATTTGAGAGTAGGACGATAAATTGTAAATATCACACTTATAGTTAAAAACATGCCGTTAAAAGGTGAAAACCCAAACTAGCCCCCAAACGACCCCGTTGGATGAACAAATACCTAGCACGGGACCAATGTAACTTGTATCAACTGACAGCATATTCCTGGGTATCCTGCTTTAAGATTATGATGATAACTTGCAAAAATCACACTTAGAGTTAAAAGCATGCCGTTAAAGGGTGAAAACCCAAACTAGCCCCCAAATGGCCCCGTAAGAGGCACGAACACCTCGCACGGGACTAATGTAACTTGTAGGAACTGATCGCGTAGTCCCGAGTCCTCCAGTTTGAGAGTACGACGATAATTTGTAAAAATCACACTTAAAGTTAAAAACATGCCGTTAAAGGGTGAAAATCCAAACCATCCCCCAAACGATCCCGTAGGAGGCACAAACACCTCGCACGGAACCAATGTAACTTATATCAACTGACTGCGTATTCTCGGGTCTCTCGATTTGAGATTATCACGACAATTTGCAAAAATCACACTTAGAGTTAAAAGCATGCCGTTAAAGGGTGAAAACCAAAACCAGCCTCCAAACGGCCCCATGGGAGGCACGAAGACCTTGCATGGGACCAATGTAACTTGTAGGAACTGATTGCGTAGTCCCGGGTCTCCTGGTTTGAGAGTATGACGATAACTTGAAAAAATTACATTTAGAGTTAAAACCTGCCGTTAAAGGGTGAAAATCCAAACCAGCCCCCAAACGATCCCGTAGGAGATGCAAACACCTTGCACGGGACCAATTTGACTTGTAGGAACTGACCGCATAGTGCCGGGTCTCCCAGTTTGAGAGTACAACAATAATTTACAAATATCACACTTAGAGTTAAAAACATGCCGTTAAAGGGTGAAAACCCAAACCAGCCCCAAAACGACCCCGTAGGAGGCAAAACACCTCGCATGGGACCAATGTAACTTGTAGGAACTGACTGCGTAGTCTCGGGTATCTTGGTTTGAGAGTACGACAATATTTTGAAAAAAATAAACTTAGAGTTAAAAACATGCCATTAAAGGGTGATAATCAAAACCAGCCCCCAAACGACTTTGTAGGAGTTACGAAGACCTCGCACGGGACCAATGTAACTTGCAGGGACTTGCCGCGAAATCTCGGGTTTCCCGGTTTGAGAATATGACGATAATTTGCAAAAATAACATTGAAACTTAAAAACAAGCCGTTAAATGGTGAAAACCCAAACTAGCCCCCAAATGACCCCATAGGAGGCACGAACACCTCCCACGGGACCAATGTAACTTTGAGGAACTGACCCCGTAGTCTCGAGTCTCCCAATTTGAGAGTACGACTATAATTTGCAAAAATCAGTCTTAGAGTTAAAAGCATGCCGTTAAAAGTTGAAAACCCAAACCAGCCCCAAAACTACCCCGTAGGAGGCACGAACACCTCGCACGGGACCAGTGTAACTTGTAGGAACTGATCGCGTAGTCCCGGGTCTCCCGGTTTGAGAGTATGATGATAATTTGCAAAAATCACACTTACAGTTAAAAACATGCCGATAAAGGGTGAGAACTCAAACCAACCCCAAACGACCCCGTAGGAGGCACGAACACCTCACACGGAACCAATGTAACTTCTAGTAACTGACTGCGTAGTCCCGGGCCTCCCGATTTGAGAGTACAATGATAAATTTCAAAAATCACACATAGATTTGAAAACATGCCGTTAAAGGGTGAAAACCCAAACCTGCCCCCAAACGACCTCGTAGGAGGTACGAACACCTCGTACGGGACCAATGTCACTTGTAGGAACTGAACGCGTAGTCCCGAGTCTCCTAGTTTGAGAATACGATGATAATTTGCAAAAATATACACTTACACTTAAAAGTAGGCCGTTAAAGGGTGAAAATCCAAAACAGCCCCAAACGACCCCGTAGGATGCACGAACACCTCGCACGGGACCAATGTAACTTGTAGGAACTGACCGCATAGTCCCGAGTCTCCCAGTTTGAGAGTACGACGATAATTTGCAAAAATCACACCTAGAGTTAAAAACATGCCGTAAAGGGTGAAAACCCAAACCAGCCCCCAAACGACCCCGTAGGAGGCACGAACACCTCGCACGGGACCAATGTAACTTGTAGGAATGGACCACGTAGTCCCGGGTCTCCCGGTTTGAGAGTACGATGATAATTTGCAAAAATCACACTTAGAGTTAAAAGCATGTCGTTAAAGGGTGAAAACCCAAACCAGCCCCCAAACGACCTCGTAGGAGGCACGAATACCTCGCACGGGACCAATATAACTTGTAGGAACTGACTGCATAGTCCTAGGTCTATCGATTTGAGAGTAGGACGATAAATTGTAAATATCACACTTATAGTTAAAAACATGCCGTTAAAAGGTGAAAACCCAAACTAGCCCCCAAACGACCCCGTTGGATGAACAAATACCTAGCACGGGACCAATGTAACTTGTATCAACTGACAGCATATTCCTGGGTATCCTGCTTTAAGATTATGATGATAACTTGCAAAAATCACACTTAGAGTTAAAAGCATGCCGTTAAAGGGTGAAAACCCAAACTAGCCCCCAAATGGCCCCGTAAGAGGCACGAACACCTCGCACGGGACTAATGTAACTTGTAGGAACTGATCGCGTAGTCCCGAGTCCTCCAGTTTGAGAGTACGACGATAATTTGTAAAAATCACACTTAAAGTTAAAAACATGCCGTTAAAGGGTGAAAATCCAAACCATCCCCCAAACGATCCCGTAGGAGGCACAAACACCTCGCACGGAACCAATGTAACTTATATCAACTGACTGCGTATTCTCGGGTCTCTCGATTTGAGATTATCACGACAATTTGCAAAAATCACACTTAGAGTTAAAAGCATGCCGTTAAAGGGTGAAAACCAAAACCAGCCTCCAAACGGCCCCATGGGAGGCACGAAGACCTTGCATGGGACCAATGTAACTTGTAGGAACTGATTGCGTAGTCCCGGGTCTCCTGGTTTGAGAGTATGACGATAACTTGAAAAAATTACATTTAGAGTTAAAACCTGCCGTTAAAGGGTGAAAATCCAAACCAGCCCCCAAACGATCCCGTAGGAGATGCAAACACCTTGCACGGGACCAATTTGACTTGTAGGAACTGACCGCATAGTGCCGGGTCTCCCAGTTTGAGAGTACAACAATAATTTACAAATATCACACTTAGAGTTAAAAACATGCCGTTAAAGGGTGAAAACCCAAACCAGCCCCAAAACGACCTCGTAGGAGGCACGAACACCTCGCACGGGACCACTGTAACTTATAGGAACGGATCGTGTAGTCCCGGGTCGCCCAGTTTTAGAGTACGACGATAATTTGCAAAAATCACACTTAGAGTAAAAAATATGCCGTTAAACGGTGAGAACTCAAACCAGCCACCAAACGACCCCGTAGGAGGCACGAACACCTCGCACGGCAATAATGTAACTTGTAGGAACTGATCGTGTAGTCCCGGGCCCGGTTTGAGAGTACGATGATAAATTGCAAAATTCACACTCATTTGAAAACATGCCGTTAAAGGGTGAAAACCCAAACCAGCCCCCAAATAACCTCGTAGGAGGCACGAACACCTCGCACGGGACCAATTTAACTTGTAGGAACTGACCGTGTAGTCCCCGGTCTCCCGATTTTAGAGTAGGACGATAATTTTCAAAAATCACACTTATGGTTAAAAACATGTCGTTAAAAGTTCAAAAGCCAAACCAGTCCCCAAACGACCCCGTAGGACGAACGAATACCTACCACGGGACCAATGTAACTTGCATCAACTGACTGCGTATTCCATCGTCTCCCGATTTGAGAGTATGACGATAATTTGCAAAAATAACACTTAGAGTTAAAAGCATGTCGTTAAAGGGTGAAAACCCAAACCAACCCCCAAATGACCCCGTAGGAGGCACGAATACCTCCGACGAGACCAATGTAACTTGTAGGAACTGACCGCATAATCCCGAGTCTCTCGGTTTGAGAGTACGATGATATTTTTCAAAAATTACACTTAAAGTTAAAAACATGTCGTTAAAGGGTGAAAAACCAAACCAGCTCCCAAACGACTCCGTAGGAGATGCAAACACCTCGCACGGGACCAATTAAACTTGTAGGAACTGACCGCATAGTGTCGGGTCTCCCGGTTTGAGAGTACGACGATAATTTGCAAAAATTACACTTAGAGTTAAAAACATGCCGTTAAAGGGTGAAAACCCAAGCTAGCCCCCAAACGACCCCGTAGGAGGCACGAACAGCTCGCACGGGACCAATGTAACTTATAGGAATGGATCGCGTAGTCTGGGGTCTCCCGCTTTTAGAGTACGACGATAATTTGCAGAAATCACACTTAAAGTTAAAAACATGCCGTTAAAGGGTGAGAACCCAAACCAGTCACCAAACGACCCCGTAGGAGGCACGGACACCTCGCACGGGAACAATGTAACTTGTAGGAACTGATTGCATAGTCCCGGGCCCGATTTGAGAGTACGATGAAAAATTGCAAAAATCACACTCAGTTAAAAACATGCAGTTAAAGGGTGAAAACCCAAACCATCCCCCAAATGACTCCGTAGGAGGCACGAACAGCTCGCACGGGACCAATGTAACTTGTAGGAACTGACCGCGTAGTCCCAGGTCTCTCGATTTGAGAGTAGGACGATAATTTATAAAAATCACACTTATGGTTAAAAACATGCCGTTAAAAAGTGAAAACCCAAACCAGTCCCCAAACGACCCTATAGGACGAACGAATACCTCGCACGGGACCAATGTAACTTGTATCAACTGACTACGTATTCCCGGGTCTCCCGATTTGAGAGTATGACGATAATTTGCAAAAATCACACTTATAGTTAAAAGCATGCCGTTAAAGGGTAAAAACCCAAACTAGCCCCCAAACGACCCCGTAGGCGGCACGAACACCTCGGACAAGACCAATGTAACTTGTACAAACTGACCGCGTAATCCCGAGTCTCTCGGTTTGAGAGTACGACGATAATTTGTAAAAATCACACTTAGAGTCAAAAGCATGCCGTTAAAGGGTGAAAACCCAAACCATCCCCTAAATGACCTCGTAGGAGGCACGAACACCTCGCACGGGAATAATGTAACTTGTAGGAATTAATCGCGTAGTCCCGAGCTCGGTTTGAGAGTACGTTGATAACTTGCAAAATAACACTGCAACTTAAACACATGTCGTTGAAGGCTGCAAACCCAAACCAGCCCCCAAATGATTCCGTAGGAGGCACGAACATCTCGCACGGGACCAATGTAACTTGTAGGAACTGCCCGCGTAGTCCCAGGTCTCCCGATTTGAGAGTAGGCCGATAAATTGTAAAAATCACACTTATGGTTAAAAACATGTCGTTAAAGGGTGAAAACCCAAACTAGTCCCCAAACGACCCCGTAGGACGAATGAATGCCTCGCATGGGACCAATGTAACTTGTATCAACTGACTGTGTATTCTCAGGTCTCCCATTTTGAGAGTATGTCGATAATTTGAAAAAATCACACTTAGGGTTAAAAGCATGCCGTTAAAGGGTGAAAGCCCAAACTAGCCCCCAAACGACCCCGTAGGAGGCACGAACACCTCGGACGAGACCAATGCAACTTGTAGTAACTGATCGCGTAATCCCGAGTCTGTCGGTTTTAGAGTACGATGATAATTTGCAAAAATCACACTTAGAGTTAAAAACATGTCGTTAAAGGGTGAAAACCCAAACCATCCCCCAAACGACCTCGTAAGAGGCACGAACACCTCGCACGGGAAAATGTAACTTGTAGGAACTAATCCCGTAATCCCAGGTCTCCCGGTTGGAGAATATGATGGTAATCTGTAAAAAAAACACTGAAACTTAAAAACACGCCGTTAAAGGGATAAAAACAAAACAGTCCCAAACTACCCCGTAGGATGCAGGAACACCTCGTACGGGACCAATGTAACTTGTAGGAACTGACCGCGTAGTCCCGAGTCTCCCGGTTTGAGAGTACGACAATAATTTGCAGAAATCACTCTTAGAGTTAAAAACATATCTTCAAAGGGTGAATACCCAAACCAGCCCCCAAAAGACCTCGTAGGAGGCCCGAACACCTCGCACGAGACCAATGTAACTTGTAGGAACTGACCGCGTAGTCCCGAGTCTCCCGGTTTGTTAGTACGGCGATAATTTTCAAAAATCACACTTAGTATTAAAAGCATGCCGTTAAAGGGTGAAAACCCAAACCAGCTCCCCAAACGACCCCTAAGAGGCACGAACACCTCGCACGGGGCCGATGTAACTTATAGGAACTGACCGCGCAGTCCCGAGTCTCTCGATTTAAGAGTACGACGATAATTTGCAAAAATCACACTTATAGTTAAAAACATATCGTTAAAGGGTGAAAACCCAAACCAGCCCCCAAATGACCTCGTAGGAGGTAAGAACACCTCGCACGGAACTAATGTAACTTCTAGGAACTGACCGCTTAGTCCCGGGTCTCCCGGTTTGAGAGTATAATGTTAAATTTCAAAAACCACACTTAGAGTTATAAACATGTCGTTAAAGGGTGAAAACCCAAACCAACCCCCAAACGACCCCGTAGGAGGCACGAACAGCTCGCACGGGACCAATGTAACTTGTAGGAACTGACCGCGTAGTCCCAGGTCTCCCGATTTGAGAGTAGGACGATAATTTATAAAAATCACACTTATGGTGAAAAACATGCCGTTAAATAGTGAAAACCCAAACCAGTCCCCAAACGACCCCGTAGGACGAACGAATACCTCGCACGGGACCAATGTAACTTGTATCAACTGACTACGTATTCCCGGGTCTCCCGATTTGAGAGTATGACGATAATTTGCAAAAATCACACTTATAGTTAAAAGCATGCCGTTAAAGGGTAAAAACCCAAACTAGCCCCCAAACGACCCCGTAGGCGGCACGAACACCTCGGACGAGACCAATGCAACTTGTACAAACTGACCGCGTAATCCCGAGTCTCTCGGTTTGAGAGTACGACGATAATTTGTAAAAATCACACTTAGAGTCAAAAACATGCCGTTAAAGGGTGAAAACCCAAACCATCCCCTAAATGACCTCGTAGGAGGCACGAACACCTCGCACGGGAACAATGTAACTTGTAGGAATTAATCGCGTAGTCCCGAGCTCGGTTTGAGAGTACGTTGATAACTTGCAAAATAACACTGCAACTTAAAAACATGTCGTTGAAGGGTGTAAACCCAAACCAGCCCCCAAATGACTCCGTAGGAGGCACGAACATCTCGCACGGGACCAATGTAACTTGTAGGAACTGCCCGCGTAGTCCCAGGTCTCCTGATTTGAGAGTAGGCCGATAAATTGTAAAAATCACACTTATGGTTAAAAACATGCCGTTAAAGGGTGAAAACCCAAACTAGTCCCCAAACGACCCCGTAGGACGAATGAATGCCTCGCATGGGACCAATGTAACTTGTATCAACTGACTGTGTATTCTCAGGTCTCCCGTTTTGAGAGTATGTCGATAATTTGAAAAAATCACACTTAGAGTTAAAAGCATGCCGTTAAAGGGTGAAAGCCCAAACTAGCCCCCAAACGACCCCGTAGGAGGCACGAACACCTCGGACGAGACCAATGCAACTTGTAGTAACTGATCGCGTAATCCCGAGTCTGTCGGTTTTAGAGTACGATGATAATTTGCAAAAATCACACTTAGAGTTAAAAACATGTCGTTAAAGGGTGAAAACCCAAACCATCCCCCAAACGACCTCGTAAGAGGCACGAACACCTCGCACGGGAAAATGTAACTTGTAGGAACTAATCCCGTAATCCCAGGTCTCCCGGTTGGAGAATATGATGGTAATCTGTAAAAATAACACTAAAACTTAAAAACACGTCGTTAAAGGGATAAAAACAAAACAGTCCCAAACTACCCCGTAGGATGCATGAACACCTCGTACGGGACCAATGTAACTTGTAGGAACTGACCGCGTAGTCCCGAGTCTCTCAGTTTGAGAGTACGACAATAATTTGCAAAAATCACTCTTAGAGTTAAAAACATATCTTCAAAGGGTGAATACCCAAACCAGCCCCCCAAAGACCTCGTAGGAGGCCCGAACACCTCGCACGAGACCAATGTAACTTGTAGGAACTGACCGCGTAGTCCCGAGTCTCCCGGTTTGTTAGTACGACGATAATTTTCAAAAATCACACTTAGTATTAAAAGCATGCCGTTAAAGGGTGAAAACCCAAACCAGCTCCCCAAACGACCCCTAAGAGGCACGAACACCTCGCACGGGACCGATGTAACTTATAGGAACTGACCGCGCAGTCCCGAGTCTCTCGATTTAAGAGTACGACGATAATTTGCAAAAATCACACTTAGAGTTAAAAACATATCGTTAAAGGGTGAAAACCCAAACCAGCCCCCAAATGACCTCGTAGGAGGTAAGAAAACCTCGCACGGAACCAATGTAACTTCTAGGAACTGACCACTTAGTCCCGGGTCTCCCGGTTTGAGAGTATAATGTTAAATTTCAAAAACCACACTTAGAGTTATAAACATGTCGTTAAAGGGTGAAAACCCAAACCAACCCCCAAACGACCCTGTAGGAGGCACGAACACCTTGCACATGACCAATGTAACTTGTAGGAGTTGATCGCGTAGTCCTGAGTCTCCCAGTTTGAGAATACGATGATAATTTGCAAAAATCTACACTTACACTTAAAAATAGGGTGTTAAAGGGTGAAAATCAAAAATAGCCCCAAACGACCCCGTAGGATGCACGAACACCTCGCACGAGACCAGTGTAACTTGTAGGAACTGATCGCGTAGTCCCGAATCTCCCAGTTTGAGAGTACGGCGATAATTTGCAAAAATCTACACTTACACTTAAAAATAGGCTGTTAAGGGGTGAAAATCCAAAATAGCTCCAAACGACCCCGTAGGATGCACGAACACCTCGCACGAGACCAGTGTAACTTGTAGGAAGTGACCGCGTTGTCCCGAATCTTCTAGTTTGAGAGTACGATGATAATTTGCAAAAATCACACTTAGAGATAAAAACATGTCGTTAAAGGGTGAAAACCCAAACCAGCCCCAAACGATCTCGTAGGAGGCACGAACACGTCGCACGGGACCAATGTAACTTGTAGGAACTGACCGCGTAGTCCCGGGTCTTCCGGTTTGAGAGTACGATGATAATTTGCAAAAATCACACTTAGAGTTAAAATCATGTCGTTAATGGGTGAGAGCCCAAACTAGCCCCCAAACGGCCTCGTAGGAGGCACGAACACCTCGCAGGAACCAATGTAACTTGAAGGAACTCATCGCGTAGTCCCGAGTCTTCCAGTTTGAGAGTATGACGAAAATTTGTAATAATCACACTTAGAGTTAAAAACATGCCGTTAAAGGGTGAAAATCCAAACCAGCCCCCAAACAATCCCGTAGGAGGCACGAACACCTCGCACGGAACCAATGTAACTTATATCAACTGACTGCGTATTCCCGGTTCTCTCATTTTGACATTATCACGATAATTTGCAAAATTCACACTTAGAGCTAAAAGCATGCCATTAAAGGGTGAAAACCAGAACCAGCTTCCAAACCGCCCCATAGGAGTCACGAACACCTCGCACGGGACCAATGTAACTTGTAGGAACTCACCGTGTAGTCCCAGTTTGAGAGTACGACGATAATTTGCAAAAATCACACTTAGAGTTAAAAACATGCCGTTAAAGGGTGAAAACCCAAACCAGCCCCCAAATGACCCCGTAGGAGACCCGAACACCTCGCATGGGACCAATGTAACTTGTAGGAACTGACCGCGTAGTCCCGGGTCTCCCAATTTGAGAGTACGATGATAATTTGAAAAACTCACACTTAGTGTTAAAAACATGTCGTTAATGGGTGAAAATCCAAACCAGCCCCCAACTGACCCCGTAGGTGGCACGAACACCTCAAACGGGACCAATGTAACTTATAGGAACTGATGGCGTAGTCTTGGGTCTCTCGGTTTGTGAGTACGACGATAATTTACAAAAATCACCCTTAGAGTTAAAAACATGCCGTTAAAGGGTGAAAGCCCAAACCAGCCCCGAAACGACCTAATAGGAGACAAGGGCACCTCCCACGGGACCAATGTAACTTGTAGGGACTGACCGCGTAATCCCGGGTCTCCCGGTTTGAGAATATGACGATAATTTGCAAAAATAACACTGAAACTTAAAAATAAGTGTTAAAGGGTGAAAACCCAAACCTGCCCCCAAACAATCCCCTAGGAGGCACGTACACTTCGCACGGGACCAGTGTAACTTGTAGGAACTGATGGCGTAGTCCCGGATCTCCCGGTTTGAGAGTACAACGATAATTTGAAAAAATCACACTTAGAGTTAAAAACATACCGTTAAAGGGTGAAAACCCAAATCAACCCCCAAACGACCTCGTAGGAGGCACGAACACCTCGCACGGGACAATGTAACTTCTACGAACTCACAGCGTCATCCCGGGTCTCCCGGTTTGAGAGTACGATGATAAATTGCAAAAATCATACTTAAAGTTAGAAACATGCCATTAAAGGGTGGAAACCCAAACCAGCTCCCAAAAGACCCCGTAGGAGGCACGAACACCTCGCACGGGACCAATGTAACTTGTAGGAACTGACCGCGTAGTCTCGGGTCTCCCAGTTTGAGAATACCACGATAATTTGCAAAAATTAACAATTACACTTAAAAATAGGCCGTTAAAGGGTGAAAATCCAAAACAACCCCAAACGACCCACTAGGATGCACGAACACCTCGCATGGGACCAATGTAAGTTGTACGAACTGACCGCGTAGTCCCGAGTCTCCCAATTTGAGAGTACGACGATAATTTGCAAAAATCGCACTTAGAGTTTAAAACAAGCCGTTAAAGGGTGGAAACCCAAACCAGCCGCCAAACGACCTCGTAGGAGGCACGAACACCTCGTACGGGACCAATGAAACTTGTAGTAACTGACCGCGTAGTCCCGGGTCTCTCGTCTTGAGAGTACGACGATAATTTGCAAAAAACACACTTAGAGTTAAAAGCATGCCATAAAAGGGTGAAACCCCAAACCAGCCCCCAAATGACCCCTTAGGAGGCACAAACACCTCGCACGGGACCAATGTAACTTGTAGGTACTGACCGCGTAGTCCCAGGTCTACCGATTTGAGAGTAGGGAGATAATTTGCAAAAATCACACTTAGAGTTAAAAACTTGCCATTAAAGGGTGGAAACCCAAACCAGCCGCCAAACGACCTCGTAGGAGGCACGAACACCTCGCACTGGACCAATGAAAATTGTAGTAACTGACTGCGTAGTGCCGGGTCTCTCGGCTTGAGAGGACGATGATAATTTGCAAAAATCACACTTAGAGTTAAAAACATGCCGTTAAAAGGTGAAAACCAAACCAGCCCCCAACCGACCCCGTAGGACGAACGAATACCTAGCACGGGACCAATGTAACTTGTATCAACTGACTGCGTATTCCTGGGTCTCCCGGTTAGAGGTTATGATGATAATTTACAAATATCACACTTACAGTTAAAAGCATGCCATTAAAGGGTGAAACCGCAAACTAGCCCCCAAAACGGCCCCGTTGGATGCACGAACACCTCGCAGGGACCAATGTAACTTGTAGGAACTGACCGCATAGTCCCGAGGCTTCCAATTTGAGAGTACGACGATAATTTGCAAAAATCACACTTAGAGTTAAAAACATGCTGCTAAAGGGTGAAAATTCAAACCAGCCCCCAAATGATCCCGTAGGAGGCACGAACACCTCGCACGGAACCAATGTAACTTATATCAACTGACTGCATATTCCCGGGTCTCTCATTTTCACATTATCATGATAATTTGCAAAAATCACACTTAGAGTTAAAATCATGCCGTTAAAGGGTGAAAACCCAAACCAGCCTCCAAACGGCCCCATATGAGGCACGAACACCTCGCACGGGACCAAATTAACTTGTACGAACTGACCGTGTAGTCTGGATTTGAGAGTACGACGATAATTTGCAAAAATCACACTTAGAGTTAAAAACATGCCGTTAAAGGGTGAAAACCGAAAACAGCCCCCAAACGACCCCATAGGAGGCCCGAACACCTCGCACGGGACCAATGTAACTTGTAGGAACTGACCACGTAGTCCCGGGTCTCCCGATTTGAGAGTACGATTATAATTTGAAAAACTCACACTTAGAGTTAAAAACATGTCACTAAAGGGTGAAAATCCAAACCAGCCCCCAACCGACCCCGTAGGTGGCACGAACAGCTCGCACGGGTCCAATGTAACTTATGGGAACTGATGGCGTACTCTCGGGTCTCCCAGTTTGTGAGTACGATGATAATTTGCAAAAATCACCCTTAGAGTTAAAAACATGCCGTTAAAGGGTGAAAACCCAAACTAGCCCCCAAACGACCTCATAGGAGGGACCAATGTAACTAGTAGGGACTGACCACGTAATCTCGGGTCTCCCGGTTTGAGAATATGATGATAACTTGCAAAAATAACACTGAAACTTAAAACACAAGTGTTAAAGGGTGAAAACCCAAACCTGCCCCCAAACGACCCCGTAGGAGGCACGAACACTTCGCACGGGACCAGTGTAGCTTGTAGGAACTGACCGCGTAGTCCCGGGTCTCCCGGTTTGAAACTACAACGATAATTTGCAAAAATCACATTTAGAGTTAAAAACATACCGTTAAAGGCTGAAAACCCAAACCAGCCCCAAAACGACCTCGTAGGAGGCACGAACACCTGGCACGGGACAATGTAACTTCTAGGAACTGACCGCGTCGTCCCGGGTCTCCCGGTATGAGAGTACGATGATAAATTGCAAAAATCATACTTCGACTTAAAAACATGTCGCTAAAGGGTGAAAACCCAAACCAGCACCCAAAAGACCCCGTAGGAGGCACGAACACCTCGCACGGGATCAATGTAACTTGTAGGAATTGACCGCGTAGTCTCGGGTCTCCCAGTTTGAGAATACAACGATAATTTTGCCAAAATCTACAATTACACTTAAAAATAGGCCGTTAAAGGGTTAAAATCCAAAACAGCCCCAAACGACCCAGTAGGATGCACGAACACCTCGCACGGGACCAATGTAACATATAGGAACTTACCACGTAGTCCCGAGTCTCCAAGTTTGAGAGTACGACGATAATTTGCAAAAATCACACTTAGAGTTAAAAACATGCCGTTAAAGGGTGGAAACCCAAACCAGCTGCCAAACGACCTCGTAGGAGGCACGGACACCTCGCACGGGACCAATGAAACTTGTAGTAACTGACCGCGTAGTCCCGGGTCTCTCGACTTGAGAGGACGACGATAATTTGCAAAAATCACAATTAGAGTTAAAATCATGCCGTAAAAGGGTGAAAACCCAAACCAGCCCCCAAACGACCCCGTGGGAAGCACGAACACCTCGCACGGGACCAATGTTACTTGTAGGTACTGATCGCGTAGTCCCAGGTCTACCGATTTGAGAGTGGGACGATAATTTGCAAAAATCACACTTAGAGTGAAAAACATGCCGTTAAAAGGTGAAAACAAAAACAGCCCCCAACCAACCCCGTAGAACGAACGAATACCTAGCACGGGACCAATGTTACTTGAATCAACTGACGGCGTATTCCTGGGTCTTCTGGTTTAAGATTATGATGATAATTTGCAAAAATCACACTTACAGTTAAAGGCAAGTGGTTAAAGGGTGAAAACCCAAACTAGCCCCCAAACAACCCCGTAGGAGGCACGAACACCTCGCACGGGACCAATGTAACTTGTAGGAACTGACCGCATAGTCCCGAGTCTTCCAGTTTGAGAGTACGATGATAATTTGAAAAAATCACACTTAGAGTTAAAAACTTGTCGTTAAAGGGTGAAAATCAAAACCAGCCCCAAAACGATCCCGTAGGAGGAACGAACACCTCCCACGGAACTAATGTAACTTCTATCAACTGAATGCGTTTTCCCGGGTCTCTCGATTTGAGATTATGACAATAATTTGCAAAAATCACACTTAGAGTTAAAAGCATGCCGTTAAAGGGTGAAAACCCAAATCAACCTCCAAACGGCCCCGTATGAGGCACGAACACCTCGCACGGGACCAATGTAACTTGTAGGAACTGATCGCGTAGTCCCGGGTCTCCCGGTTTGAGAGTACGACGATAATTTGCAAAAATCACACTTAGAGTTAAAAACATGCCGTTAAAGGGTGAAAATCCAAACCAGCCCCCAAAGACCCCGTAGGAGGTGCAAACACCTCGCATGGGACCAATTTAACTTGTACGAACTGACTGCATAGTCCCGGGTCTCCCGATTTGAGAGTACGATGATAATTTGCAAAAATCACACTTCGAGTTAAAAACATGCCGTTAAAGGGTGAAAACCCAAACCAGCCCCAAATGACCCCGTAGGAGGCACGAACACCTCGAACGGGACCAATGTAACTTGTAGGAACTGACCGCGTAGTCCCGGGTCTCCCGATTTGAGAGTACGATGATAATTTGAAAAAATCACACTTAGAGTTAAAAACATGCCGTTAAAGGGTGAAAATCGAAACCAGTCCCCAACCGACCCCGTAGGTGGCACGAACACCTCGCACGGGACCAATGTAACTTATAGGAACTGATAGCGTAGTTCCGGGTCTCCCGTTTTGTGAGTACAACGATAATTTGAAAAAATCACCCTTAGAGTTAAAAACGTGTCGTTAATGGGTGAAAACCCAAACCAGCACCCAAACAACCTCATAGGAGGCACGAACACCTCGCACGGGACAAATTTAACTTGTAGGGTCTGACCGCGTAATCCCGAGTGTCCCGATTTGAGAATATGACAATAATTTGCAAAAATGACACTGAAACTTAAAAACAAGTGTTAAAGGGTGAAAACTCAAACCAGCCTCCAAACGACCCCGTAGGAGGCACGAACACTTCGCACGGGACCAGTGTAACTTGTAGGAACTGACCGCGTAGGGTCTCTCGGTTTGAGAGTATAACGATAATTTGAAAAAATCACGCTTAGAGTTAAAAACACACCGTTAAAGGGTGAAAACCCAAACCAACCCCCAAACGACCTCGTAGGAGGCACGAACACCTCGCATGGGGCAATGTAACTTCTACGAACTGACCGCGTCATCCCGGGTCTCCCGGTTTGAGAGTACGATGATGAATTGTAAAAATATCACTTAGAGTTAAAAACATGCCGTTAAAGGGTGAAAATCCAAACCAGTCCCCAACCAACCCCGTAGGTGGCACGAACACCTCGCATGGGACCAATGTAACTTATAGGAACTGATGGCGTAGTCTCGGGTCTCCCGATTTGTGAGTACGATGATAATTTGCAAAAATCACCCTTAGAGTTAAAATGATGTCGTTAAAGGGTGAAAACCCAAACCAGGACCCAAACGATCTCATAAGAGGCACGAACACCTTGCACGGGACCAATGTAACTTGTAGGGACTAACCGCGTAATCCCGGGTCTCTCGGTTTGAGAATATGACGATAATTTGCAAAAATAACACTGAAACTTAAAAACAAGTGTTAAAGGGTGAAAACCCAAACCAGCCCACAAACGACCCCGTAGGAGGTACGAACATTCGCACGGGACTAGTGTAACTTGTAGGAACTGACCGCGTAATCCGGGTCTCCCGATTTGAGAGTACGATGATAATTTGAAAAAATCACACTTAGATTTAAAAACATGCCGTTAAAGGGTGAAAATCCAAACCAGTCCCCAACTGATCCCGTAGGTGGCACGAACACCTTGCATGGGACCAATGTAACTTATAGGAACTGATGGCGTAGTCTCGAGTCTCTCGGTTTGTGAGTATGATGATAATTTGCAGAAATCACACTTAGAGTTAAAAACATGTCCTTAAACGGTGAAAACCCAAACCAGCACCCAAACAACCTCATAGGAGGCACGAACACCTCGCACGGGACCAATGAAACTTGTAGGGACTGACCACGTAATCCCGGGTCTCCCGGTTTGAGAATATGATGATAATTTGCAAAAAATTACACTGAAACTTAAAAACAAGTGTTAAAGGGTGAAAACCGAAACCAGCCCCCAACGACCCCGTAGGAGGCATGAACACTTCGCACGGGACCAGTTTAACTTATAGGAACTGACCGCGTAGTCTCGGGTCTCCCGGTTTGAGAGTACATTGATAATTTGCAAAAATTACACTTAGAGTTAAAAACATACCGTTAACGGGTGAAAACCCAAACCAGCCCCCAAACGACCTCGTAGGAGGCACGAACACCTCGCACGGGACAATGTAACTTCTACGAACTGACCGCGTCATCCCGGGTCTCCCGGTTTGAGATTACGATGATAAATTGCAAAAATCACACTTAGAGTTAAAAACATGTCGTTAAAGCGTGAAAATCCAAACCAGTCCCCAACCGAACCCGTAGGTGGCACAAACACCTCGCACGGGACCAATGTAACTTATTGGAACTGATGTCGTAGTCTCGGGTCTCCCGGTTTGTGAGTACGATGATAATTTGCAAAAATCACCCTTAGAGTTAAAAACATGCAGTTAAAGGGTGAAAACCCAAACCAGCACCCAAACGACCTCTTAGGAGGCATGAACACCTCGCACGGGACAATGTAACTTCTACGAACTGACCGCGTCATCCCGGGTCTCCCGGTTTGAGAGTACGATGATAAATTGCAAAAATCACACTTAGAGTTAAAAACATTCCATTAAAGGGTCAAAATCCAAACCAGTCCCCAACCAACCCCATAGGTGGCATGAACACCTCGCACAGGACCAATGTAACTTATAGGAACTGATGGTGTAGTCTCGGGTCTCCCGGTTTGTGAGTATGATGATAATTTGCAAAATTCACCCTTAGAGTTAAAAACATGTCGTTAAAGGGTGAAAACCCAAACCAGCACCCAAACGACCTCATAGGAGGAACGAACACCTCGCACGGGACCAATGTAACTTGTAGGGACTGACCGCGTAATCCCGGGCCTCCCGGTTTGAGAATATGATGATAATTTGAAAAAATAACATTGAAACTTAAAAATAAGTGTTAAAGGGTGAAAACCCAAACCAGCCCCCAAACGACCCGATTTGAGAATACAACGATAATTTGCAAAAATGTACAATTACACTTAAAAATAGGTCGTTAAAGGATGAAAATCCAAAACAGCACCAAAATATCCAGTAGGATACACGAACACCTCGCACGGGACCAATGTAACTTGTAGGAATTGACCGCGTAGTCCCGAGTCCCCCAGTTTGAGAGTACGACGATAATTTGCAAAAAAAATACTTAGAGTTAAAAACATGTCGTTAAAGGGTGAAAACCCAAACCAGCCCCCAAACGACCCCGTAGGAGGTACGAACACCTCGCATGGGACCAATGTAACTGTTAGGAACTGACCGCGTAGTCCCGAGTCTCCCGATTTGGGAGTACGATGATAATTTGAAAAAATCACACTTAGAGTTAAAAACATGCCCTTAAAGGATGAGAATCCAAACCAGCCCCCAACCGACCCCGTAGGTGGCACGAACACCTCGCACGAGGCCAATGTAACTTATAGGAACTGATGGCGTAGTCTCGGGTCTCCCGGTTTGTTAGTAGGACGATAATTTGCAAAAATCACACTTAGAGTTAAAAACACGCCATTAAAGCATGAAAACCCAAACTAGCCCCCAAACGACCTCATAGGAGGCACAAAGACCTCGCACGGGACCAATGTAACTTGCAGTAACTGACCGTGCAGTCCCGGGCCTCTCGGCTTGAGAGTACAATGATAATTTGCAAAAATCACACTTAGAGTTTAAAGCATGCCGTAAAAGGGTGAAAACCCAAACCAGCCCCCAAACGACCCATAGGAGGCACGAACACCTCGTACGGGACCAATGTAACTTGTAGGAACTGATCGAGTAGTCCCGGGTCTCCCGATTTTAGAGTATGATGATAATTTGCAAAAATCACACTTAGAGTTAAAAACATGTCGTTAAAGGGTGAAAATCCAAACTAGCCCCCAAACGATTCCGTAGGAGGCACGAACACCTCGCACGGAACTAATGTAACTTCTATCAATTGAATGAGTTTTCCCGGGTCTCTCGATTCGAGATTATGACGATAATTTACAAAAATCACACTTAGAGTTAAAAGCATGCCGTTAAAGGGTGAAAACCCAAACCAGCCTCCAAACGGCCCCGTAGGAGGCACGAACACCTCGAACAGGACCAATGTAACTTGTAGGAACTGACCGCGTAGTCCCGGGTCTCCCAATTTGAGAGTACGACGTTAATTTGCAAAAATCACACTTAGAGTTAAAAATATGCCGTTAAAGGGTGAAAATCCAAACCAGCCCCCAAACGACCCCGTAGGAGGTTCAAACACCTCGCACGGGACCAATTTAACTTTTAGGAACTGACTTCATAGTCCCGGGTCTCCCGGTTTTGAGAGTACGACGATAATTTGCAAAAAGCACACTTAGAGTTAAAAACATGTCGTTGAAGGGTGAAAACCAAAACCAGCCCCCGAACGATCCCGTAGGAGGCCCGAACACCTCCCACGGGACCAATGTAACTGTTCGGAAGTGACCGCGTAGTCCCGAGTCTCCCGATTTGGAAGTACGATGATAATTTGAAAAAATCACACTTAGAGTTAAAAACATGCCATTAAAGGGTGAAAATCTAAACCAGCCCCCAACCGACCCCGTAGGTGGCACGAACACCTCACACTGGACCAATGTAACTTATAGGAACTGATGGCGTAGTCTCGGGTCTCCCGGTTTGTTAGTAAGACGATAATTTGCAAAAATCACACTTAGAGTTAAAAACACGCCATTAAAGCGTGAAAACCCAAACCAGCCCCCAAACGACCTCATAGGAGGCACAAACACCTCGCATGGGACCAATGTAACTTGTAAGGACTGACCGAGTAATCTTGAGTCTCCCGATTTGAGAATATGATGATAATTTGAAAACATAACACTAAAACTTAAAAACAAGTCGTTAAAGGGTGAAAACCCAAACCAGTCCCCAAACGACCCCGTAGGAGGCACAAACACTTCGAACGGGACTAGTGTAACTTGTAGGAACTGACCGCGTAGTCCCGAGTCTCCCGGTTTGGGAGTAGAACGATAATCTGCAAAAATCACACTTAGAGTTCCAAACTTGCCATTAAAGGGTGAAAATACAAACCAGCCCCCAAACGACCCCGTAGGAGGCACGAACACCTCGCACGGGACCCATGTAACTTATAGGAACTGACCGCATACTCCTGGTTCTCTCGCTTTGAGAGTACGAAGATAATTTAAAAAAATTACACTTTTAGTTAAAAACATGCCGTTAAAGGGTGAAAACCCAAAGCAGCCCCCGAACGACCACGTAAGAGGCACGAACACCTCGCATGGGACCATTGTAACTTGTAGGAACTGACCACGTAGTCCCGGGCCCAGTTTGAGAGTACAAAGATAATTTACAAAAATCACACTAAGTTAAAAACATGTTGTTAAAGGGTGAAAACACTAACCAGTCCCCAAACGACACCGTAGGAGGCACGAACACCTCGCACGGGACCAATGTAACTAGTAGGAACTGACCACGTAGTCCCAGGTCTCCCGATTTGAGGGTAGGATGATAATTTTCAAAAATCACACTTACAGTTAAAAACATGCCATTAAAGGGTGAAAATACAAACCGGCCCCCAAATGACCCCGTAGGAGGCACGAACACCTCACACGGGACCCATGTAACTTATAGGAACTGACCGCATACTCCCGGTTCTCCCGATTTGAGAGTACGGCGATAATTGGCAAAAATCACACTTTGAGTTAAAAACATGCCGTTAAAGGGTGAAAACCCAAACCAACCCCAAAAAGACCCCGTAGGAGGCACGAATACCTCGCACGGGAACAATCTAACTTGTAGGAACTGACCACGCAGTCCCAGGTCTCCCGGTTTGAGAGTTCGACGATAATTGGCAAAAATCACACTAAGAGTTAAAAACATGCCGTTAAAGGGTGAAAATCCAAACCATCCCTCAAATTACCTCGGACGAGACCAATATAGCTTCTAAGAATAGACTGCGTAGTCCCGAATCTCCCGGTTTTAGAGTATAATGATAATTTGCAAAAATCACACTTAGAGTTAAAAACATGTTGTTAAAGGGTGAAACCCAAACCAGCCCCCAAACGACGTCGTAGGAGGCACGAACACATCGCACGAGACCAATGTATCTTGTAGGAACTGACAGCGTAATCCCGGGTCTCCCGGTTTGAGAGTAGGGTGATAATTTGCAAAAATCACACTTAGAGTTAAAAACATGCTGTTAAAAGGTGAAAACCCAAACCAGACCCCAAACGACCCTGTAGGACGAACGAATACCTAGCATGGGACCAATGTAACTTGTATCAACTGACTGCGTATTCCTGGGTCTCCCGATTTGAGATTATGAAGATAATTTGCAAAATTTACACTTAGAGTTAAAAGCATGTCGTTAAGGGTGAAAACCCAAACTAGCCACCAAACGGCCCCGTAGGAGGCATGAACACCTCGCAGGGACCAATGTAACTTGTAGGAACTGACCGCGTAGTCCCGAGTCTTCCAGTTTGAGATTATCACGATAATTTGCAAAAATCACACTTAGAGTTAAAAGCATGTCGTTATTGGGTGAAAACCCAAACTAGCCTCCAAATGGCCCCGTAGGAGGAACGAAAACCTCGCACGGGACTAATGCAACTTGTAGGAACTGACCGCGTAGTCCCGGATCTCCCGGTTTGAGAGTACGACGATAATTTGCAAAAATCACACTTTGAGTTAAAAACATGCCGTTAAAGGGTGAAAATCCAAACCAGCCCCCAAACGACCCCGTAGGAGGTGATAACACCTCGCACGGGACCAATTTAACTTGTAGGAACTAACCGCATTGTCCCGGGTCTCTCGGTATGTGAGTACGATGATAATTTGCAAAAACAACACTTAGAGTTAAAAACATGCCGTTAAAGGGTGAAAACCCAAACCAGCCCCCAAACGACCCCGTAGGAGACCCGAACACCTCGCACAGGACCAATGTAACTTGTAGGAACTGACCGTGTTGTCCCGGGTCTCTCGATTTGAGAGTACGATGATAATTTAAAAAAATCACACTTAGAGTTAAAAAGATGCCGTTAAAGGGTGAAAATGCAAACCAGCCCCCAACCGACCCCGTAGGTGGCACGAACACCTCGTACGGGACCAATGTAACTTATAGGAACTGCTGGCATAGTCTCGGGTCTCTCGGTTTGTGAGTACGACGATAATTTCCAAAAAACACACTTAGAGTTAAGAACTTGTCGTTAAAGGGTAAAAACTAAAACCAGCCCCCAAATGACCTCATAGGAGGCACGAACACCTCGCACAGGACCAACGTAACTTGTAGGGACTGACCGCGTAATCCCGGGTCTCCCGGTTTGAGAATATGACGATAATTTGAAAAAATAACACTGAAACTTAAAAACAAGTCGTTAAAGGGTGAATACCAAAACCAGCCCCCAAACGACCCCATAGGCGGCACGAACACCTTGCACGGCACCAATGTAAATTGTAGGAACTGACTGCGTAGTCCCGGGTCTCCCAGTTTGAGAATACGATTATACTTTGCAAAAATCTACACTTATACTTAAAAACAGACCGTTAAAGGGTGAAAATCCAAAACAGTCCCAAACGACCCCGTAGGATGCACGAACACCTCGTATGGGACCAATGTAACTTGTAGGAACTGCCCGCGTAGTCCCGAGTCTCCCAGTTTGAGAGTACGACAATAATTTGGAAAAATCACACTTAGAGTTAAAAAAATGACGTTAAAGGGTGAAAACCCAAACCATCCTCCAAAAGACCTCGTTGGAGGCACGAACACCTCGCACGGGACCAATGTAACTTGTAGGAACTGACCGCGTAGTCCCGGATCTCTCGATTTGTTACTACGACGATAATTTTCAAAATCACACTACGTGTTAAAAGCCTGCCGTTAAAGGGTGAAAACCCAAACCAGCTCCCCAAACGACCCCTAAGAGGCACGAACACCTCGCACGGGACCAATGTAACTTGTAGGAACTGGTCGCGTAGTGCCGGGTCTCTCAGTTTAAGAGTACGACGATAATTTGCAAAAATCACACTTAGAGTTAAAAACAAGCGGTTAAAGGGTGAAAACCCAAACCAGCCCCCAAACGACCTCGTAGGAGGCACGAACACCTCGCACAATACCAATATGATTTGTAGGAACTGACCGTGTAGTCCCGTGTCTCCCAGTTTGAGAATACAACGGTAATTTGCAAAAATCTACACTTACACTTAAAAATAGGCCGTTAAAGGGTGAAAATCCAAAACAGCCCCCCGTAGGATGCACGAACACCTCGCACGGGACCAATGTAACTTGTAGGACCTGACCGCGTAGTCCAGAGTCTCCCAGTTTGAGAGTACGATGATAATCTGGAAAAATCACACTTTGAGATAAAAATATGCCATTAAAGGGTGGAAACCCAAACCAGCACCAAAATGACCTCGTAGGAGGCATGAACACCTCGCACGGGACCAATATGACTTGTAGGAACTGACCGCGTAGTCCCGGGTCTCCTGGTTTGAGAGTTCGATGGTAATTTGGAAAAATCACACTTAGAGTTAAAAGCATGCCGTTAAAGGGTGAAAACCAAAACCAGCCCCCAAACTACCCCGTAGGAGGCATGAACACCTCGTACGGAACCAATGTAACTTATATCAACTGACTGCGTATTCTCGGGTTTCTCGGTTTGAGATTATGACGATAATTTGCAAAAACCACACTTAGAGTTAAAAGCATGCCGTTAAAGGGTGAAAACCCAAACCAGCCTCCAAACGGCCCCGTAGGAGGCACGATCACCTCGCACGGAACAAATGTAACTTGTAGGAACTGACCGCGTAGTCCCAGGTCTCCCGGTTTGGGAGTACGACGATAATTTGAAAAAACCACACTTAGAGTTAAAAGCATGCCGTTAAAGGGTGAAAATCTAAACCACCCCCAACCGACCACGTAGGAGGTGCAATCACATCACACGGGACCAATTTAACTCTTAGGAACTGACCGCATAGTCCCGGGACTCCCGGTTTGAGAGTACGACAATAATTTGCAAAAATTACACTTAGAGTTAAAAACATGTCGTTAAAGGGTGAAAACCCAAACTAGTCGCCAAACAACCCCGTAGGAGGCACGAACACCTCGCACGGGACCAATGTAACCTGTAGGAACTAACCGCGTAGTCCTGGGTCTCCCGATTTGAGAGTACGATGATAATTTGAAAAAAACACACTTAAATTTTAAAACATGCCGTTAAAGGGTGAAAATCCAAACCAGCCCCCAACAGACACCGTATGTGGCACGAACACCTCGCACGGGACCAATGTAACTTATAGGAACTGATGGCGTAGTCTTGGGTCTCCCGATTTGTGAGTACGACGATAATTTGCAAAAATATCACTTAGAGTTAAAAATATGCCATTAAAGGGTGAAAACCCCAACCAGACCCCAAACGACCCCGTAGGAGGCACGAACACCTCGCACGGGACCAGTGTAACTTATAGGAACTGATCGCATAGTCCCGGGTCTCCCGGATTGAGAGTAAAATGATAATTTGCAAAAATCAGACTTAGAGTTCCAAACATGCCAGTAAAGGGTGAAAATGCAAACCAACCTCCAAACGACCCCGTAGGAGGCACGAACACCTCGCACGGGACCCATGTAACTTGTAGGAACTGACCACATAGTCCTGGGTATCCCAGTTTGAGAGTACGATGATAATTTGTAAAAATCACACTTAGAGTTAAAAATATGCGGTTAAAGGATGAAAACCCAAACCAGCCCCCAAACGACCCCGTAGGAGGCATGAACACCTCGTACGGTACCAATGTAACTTCTAGAAACTGACCGCGTAGTCCTGAGCCCGATTTGAGAGTACAAAGATAATTTGCAAAAATCACACTTAGTTAAAAACATGCTGTTAACGGGTGAAAACCCAAACCAGTCCCAAAACAACATCGTAGGAGTCACGAACACCTCGAATGGGACCGATGTAACTTGTAGGAACTGACCGCGAAGTCCCAGGTCTCCCGATTTGAGAGTTGGACGATAATTTTCAAAAATCACACTTAGAGTTAAAAACATGTCGCTAAAGGGTGAAAACCGAAACAAGCCCCAAAACGACCCCGTAGGATGAACGAATACCTCGTACGGGACCAATACAACTTGTATCAACTGTCTGGGTATTCCCGGGTCTCCCGGTTTGAGACTATGACGATAATTCGCAAAAATACACTTAATGATAAAAGCATGCCGTTAAAGGGTGAAAACCCAAACCAGCCCTGAACGACCCCGTAGGAGACACGAATACCTCGCACGGGACCAATCTAACTTGTAGGAACTGACCACATAGTCCCACGTCTCCCGATTTGAGAGTACGACGATAATTTGCAAAAATCACACTAATAGTTAAAAACATGTCGTTAAAGGGTGAAAATCCAAACCATCCCCTAAACGACCCCGTAGGAGGCATGAACGCCTCTGAGGAGACCAACTTAGCTTCTAGGAACAGACCGCGTAGTCCCGGGTCTCCCAGTTTTTGAGTACGATGATAATTTGCAAAAATCGCACTTAGAGTTAAGAACATGTCGTTAAAGGGTGAAAACTCAAACTAGCCCCCAAACGACCTCGTAGGAGGCACGAACACCTCGCACGAGACCAATGTCACTTGTAGGAACTGACCGCGTAATCCCGGGTCTCACGGTTTGAGAATACGACGATAATTTGCACAAATCAACACTTAGACTTAAAAACAAGCCGTTTAAGGGTGAAAACCCAAACTAGCCCCCAAACGACCCCGTAGAGGCACGAACACCTCGCACAGGTCCAATGTAACTTGTAGGAACTGACCGCATAGTCCTAAGTCTCCCGGTTTGAGAGTACGACGATAATTTGCAAAAATCAGACTTAGTGTTAAAAACATGTTGTTAATGGGTGAAAACCCAAACCTGCCCCCAAACGACCCCGTAGGAGGCACCAACAACTCACAGTGATAACCCAAATCAGCCCCCAAACGACCTCGTAGGAGGCACGAACACCTCGCATGGGACCAATGTAACTTGTAGGAACTGACCACATAGTCCCGGATCTCCTGGTTTGAGAATACGACAATAATTTTGAAAAATAACACTTAAACTTAAAAACAAGCGGTTAAAGGGTGAAAACCCAAACCCGCCCCCAAACGACCCCGTTGGAGGCACGAACACCTCGCACGGGACCAATGTAACTTGTAGGAACTGACCGCGTAGTCTCGAGTCTCCCGGTTTGAGAATACAACGATTATTTGTACAAATCAACACTTAGACTTAAAAACAAGCCATTAAAGGGTGAAAATCGAAACCAGCCCCCAAACGACCCCGTAGGAGGCACAAACACCTCGTACGGGACCAATGTAACTTGTAGGAACTGACCGCGTAGTTCTGGGTCTCCCGATTTGAGAGTACGAATTTAATTTTAAAAAATCACACTTAGAGTTAAAAACATGTCGTTAAAGGTTGAAAACCCAAACCAGCCCCCAAACGACCCCGTAGGAGGCACGAACACCTCGCACGGGACTAATGTAAGTTGTACGAACTGAGTGCGTAGTTCCGGGTCTCCCGGTTTGAGAGTACGATGACAATTTTAAAAAACCACACTAAGAGTTAAAAACATGCCGTTAAAGGGTGAAAACCCAATGCAGTCCCTAAACGACCCCATAGGAGGCACGAACACCTCGTACGAGACCATTGTAACTTGTAGGAACTGACTGCGTAGTCCCGAGTCTCCCGATTTGAGTGTACGTTGATAATTTTCAAAAATCACACTTAGAGTTAAAAACATGCCGTTAAAAGGTGAAAACCCAAACCAGCCACCAAACGACCTCATAGGAGGCACGAACACCTTGCATGTCACCCATGTAACTTGTAGGAACTGACCGCTTAGTCCTGGGTCTCCCAGTTTCAGAGTACGACGATAATTTGCAAAAATTACACTTAGAGTTAAAAATATGTCGTTAAAGGGCGAAAACCCAAACCAGCCCCCAAACGACCCCGTATGAGGCATGAACACCTCGTACGGGACCAATGTAACTTCTAGGAACTGACCGCGTAGTCCTGAGCCCGGTTTGAGAGTACGAAGATAATTTGAAAAAATCACACTTAGTTAAAAACATGCTGTTAACGGGTGAAAACCCAAACCAGTCCCCAAACGACATCGTAGGAGGCACGAACACCTCGCACGGAACCAATGTAACTTGTAGGAACTGACCGCGAAGTCCCAGGTCTCCCGATTTGAGAGTTGGACGATAATTTTCAAAAATCGCACTTAGAGTTAAAAACATGCCGTTAAAGGGTGAAAACCGAAACCAGCCCCCAAACGACCCCATAGGACGAATGAATACCTCGTACAGGACCAATATAACTTGTATCAACTGTCTGCGTATTCCCGGGTCTCCCGGTTTGATACTATGACGATAATTTGCAAAAATACACTTAGAGATAAAAGCATGTCGTTAAAGGGTGAAAACCTAAACCAGCCCCGAACGACCCCGTAGGAGGCACGAATACCTCGCACGGGACCAATCTAACTTGTAGGAACTGACCACATAGTCCCACGTCTCCCGATTTGAGAGTACGACGATAATTTGCAAAAATCACACTAATAGTTAAAAACATGTCGTTAAAGGGTGAAAATCCAAACCATCTCCTAAACGACCCCGTAGGAGGCATGAACGCCTCTGAGGAGACCAACGTAGCTTCTAGGAACAGACCGCGTAGTCCCGGGTCTCCCAGTTTTTGAGTACGATGATAATTTGCAAAAATCACACTTAGAGTTAAGAACATGTCGTTAAAGGGTGAAAACTCAAACTAGCCCCCAAACGACCTCGTAGGAGGCACGAACACCTCGCACGAGACCAATGTCACTTATAGGAACTGACCGCGTAATCCCGGGTCTCACGGTTTGAGAATACAACGATAATTTGCACAAATCAACACTTAGACTTAAAAATAAGCTGTTTAAGGGTGAAAACCCAAACTAGCACCCAAACGACCCCGTAGGAGGCACGAACACCTCGCACAGGTCCAATGTAACTTGTAGGAACTGATCGCATAGTCCTCAGTCTCCCGGTTTGAGAGTACGACGATAATTTGCAAAAAATCACACTAAGTGTTAAAAACATGTTGTTAAAGGGTGAAAACCCAAACCTGCCCCCAAACGACCCCGTAGGAGGCACCAACAACTCACAGTGATAACCCAAATTAGCCCCAAAACAACCTCATAGGAGGCACGAACACCTCGCACGGGACCAATGTAACTTGTAGGAACTGACCACATAGTCCCGGATCCCCCGGTTTGAGAATACGACGATAATTTTGATAAATAACCCTTAAACTTAAAAACAAGCGGTTAAAGGGTGAAAACCCAAACCCTCCCCCAAAGGACCCCGTAGAGGCACGAACACCTCGAACAGGTCCAATGTAACTTGTAGGAACTGACCGCATAGTCCTGAGTTTCCCGATTTGAGAGTACGACGATAATTTGCAAAAATCAGACTTAGTGTTAAAAACATGTTGTTAAAGGGTGAAAACCCAAACCTTCCCCCAAACGACCCCGTAGGAGGCACCAACAACTCACAGTGATAACCCAAATCAGCCCCCAAACGACCTCGTAGGAGGCACGAACACCTCGCACGGGACCAATGTAACTTGTAGGAACTGACCACATAGTCCCGGATCTCCTGGTTTGAGAATACGACGATAATTTTGAAAAATAACACTTAAACTTAAAAACAAGCGGTTAAAGGGTGAAAACCCAAACCCGCCCCCAAACGACCCCGTTGGAGGCACGAACACCTCGCACGGGACTAATAGAACTTGTAGGAACTGACCGCGTAGTCTCGAGTCTCCCGGTTTGAGAATACAACGATAATTTGTACAAATTAACACTTAGACTTAAAAACAAGCCATTAAAAGGTGAAAATCGAAACCAGCCCCCAAACGACCCCGTAGGAGGCACAAACACCTCGTACGGGACCAATGTAACTTGTAGGAACTGACCGCGTAGTTCTGGGTCTCCCGATTTGAGAGTACGAATTTAATTTTCAAAAATCACACTTAGAGTTAAAAACATGCCGTTAAAGGTTGAAAACCCAAACCAGCCCCCAAACGACCCCGTAGGAGGCACGAACACCTCGCACGGGACTAATGTAAGTTGTACGAACTGAGTGCGTAGTTCCGGGTCTCCCGGTTTGAGAGTACGATGACAAGTTTAAAAAACCACACTAAGAGTTAAAAACATGCCGTTAAAGGGTGAAAACCCAAAGCAGTCCCTAAAAGACCCCATAGGAGGCACGAACACCTCGTACGAGACCATTGTAACTTGTAGGAACTGACTGCATAGTCGCGAGTCTCCCGATTTGAGTGTACGTTGATAATTTTCAAAAATCACACTTAGAGTTAAAAACATGCCGTTAAAAGGTGAAAACCCAAACCAGCCCCCAAACGACCTCATAGGAGGCACGAACACCTTGCACGTCACCCATGTAACTTGTAGGAACTGACCGCTTAGTCCTGGGTCTCCCAGTTTCAGAGTACGACGATAATTTGCAAAAATCACACTTAGAGTTAAAAATATGTCGTTAAAGGGCGAAAACCCAAACCAGCCCCCAAACGACCCCGTATGAGGCATGAACACCTCGTACGGGACCAATGTAACTTCTAGGAACTGATCGCGTAGTCCTGAGCCCGGTTTGAGAGTACGAAGATAATTTGAAAAAATCACACTTAGTTAAAAACATGCTGTTAACGGGTGAAAACCCAAACCAGTCCCCCAACGACATCGTAGGAGGCACGAACACCTCGCACGGAACCAATGTAACTTGTAGGAACTGACCGCGAAGTCGCAGGTCTCCCGATTTGAGAGTTGGACGATAATTTTCAAAAATCACACTTAGAGTTAAAAACATGCCGTTAAAGGGTGAAAACCAAAACCAGCCCCCAAACGACCCCGTAGGACGAATGAATACCTCGTACGGGACTAATATAACTTGTATCAACTGTCTGCGTATTCCCGGGTCTCCCGGTTTGATACTATGACGATAATTTGCAAAAATACACTTAGAGATAAAAGCATGTCGTTAAAGGGTGAAAACCTAAACCAGCCCCGAACGACCCCGTAGGAGGCACGAATACCTCGCATGGGACCAATCTAACTTTTAGGAACTGACCACATAGTCCCACGTCTCCCGATTTGAGAGTACGACGATAATTTGCAAAATTCACACTAATAGTTAAAAACATGTCGTTAAAGGGTGAAAATCCAAACCATCTCCTAAACGACCCCGTAGGAGGCATGAACGCCTCTGAGGAGACCAACGTAGCTTCTAGGAACAGACCGCGTAGTCCCGGGTCTCCCAGTTTTTGAGTACGATGATAATTTGCAAAAATCACACTTAGAGTTAAGAACATGTCGTTAAAGGGTGAAAACTCAAACTAGCCCCCAAATGACCTCATAGGAGGCACGAACACCTCGCACGAGACCAATGTCACTTGTAGGAACTGGCCGCGTAATCCCGGGTATCACGGTTTGAGAATACAACGATAATTTGCACAAATCAACACTTAGACTTAAAAATAAGCCGTTTAAGGGTGAAAACCCAAACTAGCACCCAAACAACCCCGTAGGAGGCACGAACACCTCGCACAGGTCCAATGTAACTTGTAGGAACTGATCGCATAGTCCTCAGTCTCCCGGTTTGAGAGTACGACGATAATTTGCAAAAAATCACACTAAGTGTTAAAAACATGTTGTTAAAGGGTGAAAACCAAAACCTGCCCCCAAACGACCCCGTAGGAGGCACCAACAACTCACAGTGATAACCCAAATCAGCCCCAAAACAACCTCGTAGGAGGCACGAACACCTTGCACGGGACCAATGTAACTTGTAGGAACTGACCACATAGTCCCGGATCCCCCGGTTTGAGAATACGACGATAATTTTGATAAATAACCCTTAAACTTAAAAACAAGCGGTTAAAGGGTGAAAACCCAAACCCTCCACCAAAGGACCCCGTAGAGGCACGAACACCTCGCACAGGTCCAATGTAACTTGTAGGAACTGACCGCATAGTCCTGAGTTTCCCGATTTGAGAGTACGACGATAATTTGCAAAAATCAGACTTAGTGTTAAAAACATGTTGTTAAAGGGTGAAAACCCAAACCTGCCCCCAAACGACCCCGTAGGAGGCACCAACAACTCACAGTGCTAACCCAAATCAGCCCCCAAACGACCTCGTAGGAGGCACGAACACCTCGCACGGGACCAATGTAACTTGTAGGAACTGACCACATAGTCCCGGATCTCCTGGTTTGAGAATACGACGATAATTTTGAAAAATAACACTTAAACTTAAAAACAAGCGGTTAAAGGGTGAAAACCCAAACCCGCCCCCAAACGACCCCGTTGGAGGCACGAACACCTCGCACGGGACTAATGTAACTTGTAGGAACTGACCGCGTAGTCTCGAGTCTCCCGGTTTGAGAATACAACGATAATTTGTACAAATTAACACTTAGACTTAAAAACAAGCCATTAAAGGGTGAAAATCGAAACCAGCCCCCAAACGACCCCGTAGGAGGCACAAACACCTCGTACGGGACCAATGTAACTTGTAGGAACTGACCGCGTAGTTCTGGGTCTCCCGATTTGAGAGTACGAATTTAATTTTCAAAAATCACACTTAGAGTTAAAAACATGCCATTAAAGGTTGAAAACCCAAACCAGCCCCCAAACGACCCCGTAGGAGGCACGAACACCTCGCACGGGACTAATGTAAGTTGTACGAACTGAGTGCGTAGTTCCGGGTCTCCCGATTTGAGAGTACGATGACAATTTTAAAAAACCACACTAGGAGTTAAAAACATGTCGTTAAAGGGTGAAAACCCAAAGCAGTCCCTAAACGACCCCATAGGAGGCACGAACACCTCGTACGAGACCATTGTAACTTGTAGGAACTGACTGCATAGTCCCGAGTCTCCCGATTTGACTGTACGTTGATAATTTTCAAAAATCACACTTAGAGTTAAAAACATGCCGTTAAAAGGTGAAAACCAAAACCAGCCCCCAAACGACCTCATAGGAGGCACGAACACCTTGCACGTCACCCATGTAACTTGTAGGAACTGACCGCTTAGTCCTGGGTCTCCCAGTTTCAGAGTACGACGATAATTTGCAAAAATCACACTTAGAGTTAAAAATATGTCGTTAAAGGGCGAAAAGCCAAACCAGCCCCCAAACGATCCCGTATGAGGCATGAACACCTCGTACGGGACCAATGTAACTTCTAGGAACTGACCGCGTAGTCCTGAGCCCGGTTTGAGAGTACGAAGATAATTTGAAAAAATCACACTTAGTTAAAAACATGCTGTTAACGGGTGAAAACCCAAACCAGTCCCCAAACGACATCGTAGGAGGCACGAACACCTCGCACGGAACCAATGTAACTTGTAGGAACTGACCGCGAAGTCGCAGGTCTCCCGATTTGAGAGTTGGACGATAATTTTCAAAAATCACACTTAGAGTTAAAAACATGACGTTAAAGGGTGAAAACCAAAACCAGCCCCCAAACGACCCCGTAGGACGAATGAATACCTCGTACGGGACTAATATAACTTGTATCAACTGTCTGCGTATTCCCGGGTCTCCCGGTTTGATACTATGACGATAATTTGCAAAAATACACTTAGAGATAAAAGCATGTCGTTAAAGGGTGAAAACCTAAACCAGCCCTGAACGACCCCGTAGGAGGCACGAATACCTCGCATGGGACCAATCTAACTTGTAGGAACTGACCACATAGTCCCACGTCTCCCGATTTGAGAGTACGACGATAATTTGCAAAAATCACACTAATAGTTAAAAACATGTCGTTAAAGGGTGAAAATCCAAACCATCTCCTAAACGACCCCGTAGGAGGCATGAACGCCTCTGAGGAGACCAACGTAGCTTCTAGGAACAGACCGCGTAGTCCCGGGTCTCCCAGTTTTTGAGTACGATGATAATTTGCAAAAATCACACTTAGAGTTAAGAACATGTCGTTAAAGGGTGAAAACTCAAACTAGCCCCCAAATGACCTCGTAGGAGGCACGAACACCTCGCACGAGACCAATGTCACTTGTAGGAACTGACCGCGTAATCCCGGGTCTCACGGTTTGAGAATACAACGATAATTTGCACAAATCAACACTTAGACTTAAAAATAAGCCGTTTAAGGGTGAAAACCCAAACTAGCACCCAAACAACCCCGTAGGAGGCACGAACACCTCGCACAGGTCCAATGTAACTTGTAGGAACTGATCGCATAGTCCTCAGTCTCCCGGTTTGAGAGTACGACGATAATTTGCAAAAAATCACACTAAGTGTTAAAAACATGTTGTTAAAGGGTGAAAACCCAAACCTGCCCCCAAACGACCCCGTAGGAGGCACCAACAACTCACAGTGATAACCCAAATCAGCCCCAAAACAACCTCGTAGGAGGCACGAACACCTTGCACGGGACCAATGTAACTTGTAGGAACTGACCACATAGTCCCGGATCCCCCGGTTTGAGAATACGACGATAATTTTGATAAATAACCCTTAAACTTAAAAACAAGCGGTTAAAGGGTGAAAACCCAAACCCTCCACCAAAGGACCCCGTAGAGGCACGAACACCTCGCACAAGTCCAATGTAACTTGTAGGAACTGACCGCATAGTCCTGAGTTTCCCGATTTGAGAGTACGACGATAATTTGCAAAAATCAGACTTAGTGTTAAAAACATGTTGTTAAAGGGTGAAAACCCAAACCTGCCCCCAAACGACCCCGTAGGAGGCACCAACAACTCACAGTGCTAACCCAAATCAGCCCCCAAACGACCTCGTAGGAGGCACGAACACCTCGCACGGGACCAATGTAACTTGTAGGAACTGACCACATAGTCCCGGATCTCCTGGTTTGAGAATACGACGATAATTTTGAAAAATAACACTTAAACTTAAAAACAAGCGGTTAAAGGGTGAAAACCCAAACCCGCCCCCAAACGACCCCGTTGGAGGCACGAACACCTCGCACGGGACTAATGTAAATTGTAGGAACTGACCGCGTAGTCTCGAGTCTCCCGGTTTGAGAATACAACGATAATTTGTACAAATTAACACTTAGACTTAAAAACAAGCCATTAAAGGGTGAAAATCGAAACCAGCCCCCAAACGACCCCGTAGGAGGCACAAACACCTCGTACGGGACCAATGTAACTTGTAGGAACTGACCGCGTAGTTCTGGGTCTCCCGATTTGAGAGTACGAATTTAATTTTCAAAAATCACACTTAGAGTTAAAAACATGCCGTTAAAGGTTGAAAACCCAAACCAGCCCCCAAACGACCCCGTAGGAGGCACGAACACCTCGCACGGGACTAATGTAAGTTGTAGGAACTGAGTGCGTAGTTCCGGGTCTCCCGATTTGAGAGTACGATGACAATTTTAAAAAACCACACTAGGAGTTAAAAACATGCCGTTAAAGGGTGAAAACCCAAAGCAGTCCCTAAACGACCCCATAGGAGGCACGAACACCTCGTACGAGACCATTGTAACTTGTAGGAACTGACTGCGTAGTCCCGAGTCTCCCGATTTGACTGTACGTTGATAATTTTCAAAAATCACACTTAGAGTTAAAAACATGCCGTTAAAAGGTGAAAACCAAAACCAGCCCCCAAACGACCTCATAGGAGGCACGAACACCTTGCACGTCACCCATGTAACTTGTAGGAACTGACCGCTTAGTCCTGGGTCTCCCAGTTTCAGAGTACGACGATAATTTGCAAAAATCACACTTAGAGTTAAAAATATGTCGTTAAAGGGCGAAAACCCAAACCAGCCCCCAAACGACCCCGTATGAGGCATGAACACCTCGTACGGGACCAATGTAACTTCTAGGAACTGACCGCGTAGTCCTGAGCCCGGTTTGAGAGTACGAAGATAATTTGAAAAAATCACACTTAGTTAAAAACATGCTGTTAACGGGTGAAAACCCAAACCAGTCCCCAAACGACATCGTAGGAGGCACGAACACCTCGCACGGAACCAATGTAACTTGTAGGAACTGACCGCGAAGTCGCAGGTCTCCCGATTTGAGAGTTGGACGATAATTTTCAAAAATCACACTTAGAGTTAAAAACATGCCGTTAAAGGGTGAAAACCAAAACCAGCCCCCAAACGACCCCGTAGGACGAATGAATACCTCGTACGGGACCAATATAACTTGTATCAACTGTCTGTGTATTCCCGGGTCTCCCGGTTTGATACTATGACGATAATTTGCAAAAATACACTTAGAGATAAAAGCATGTCGTTAAAGGGTGAAAACCTAAACCACCCCCGAACGACCCCGTAGGAGGCACGAATACCTCGCACGGGACCAATCTAACTTGTAGGAACTGACCATATAGTCCCACGTCTCCCGATTTGAGAGTACGACGATAATTTGCAAAAATCACACTAATAGTTAAAAACATGTCGTTAAAGGGTGAAAATCCAAACCATCTCCTAAACGACCCCGTAGGAGGCATGAACGCCTCTGAGGAGACCAACGTAGCTTCTAGGAACAGACCGCGTAGTCCCGGGTCTCCCAGTTTTTGAGTACGATGATAATTTGCAAAAATCACACTTAGAGTTAAGAACATGTCGTTAAAGGGTGAAAACTCAAACTAGCCCCCAAACGACCTCGTAGGAGGCACGAACACCTCGCACGAGACCAATGTCACTTGTAGGAACTGACCGCGTAATCCCGGGTCTCACGGTTTGAGAATACGACGATAATTTGCACAAATCAACACTTAGACTTAAAAATAAGCCGTTTAAGGGTGAAAACCCAAACTAGCACCCAAACGACACCGTAGGAGGCACGAACACCTCGCACAGGTCCAATGTAACTTGTAGGAACTGATCGCATAGTCCTGAGTCTCCCGGTTTGAGAGTACGACGATAATTTGCAAAAAATCACACTAAGTGTTAAAAACATGTTGTTAAACGGTGAAAACCCAAACCTGCCCCCAAACAACCCCGTAGGAGGCACCAACAACTCACAGTGATAACCCAAATCAGCCCCCAAACAACCTCGTAGGAGGCACGAACACCTCGTACGGGACCAATGTAACTTTTAGGAACTGACCACATAGTCCCGGATCCCCCGGTTTGAGAATACGACGATAATTTTGATAAATAACCCTTAAACTTAAAAACAAGAGGTTAAAGGGTGAAAACCCAAACCCGCCCCCAAAGAACACCGTAGAGGCACGAACACCTCGCACAGGTCCAATGTAACTTGTAGGAACTGACCGCATAGTCCCGAGTTTCCCGATTTGAGAGTACGACGATAATTTGCAAAAATCAGACTTAGTGTTAAAAACATGTTGTTAAAGGGTGAAAACCCAAACCTGCCCCCAAACGACCCCGTAGGAGGCACCAACAACTCACAGTGATAACCCAAATCAGCCCCCAAACGACCTCGTAGGAGGCACGAACACCTCGCACGGGACCAATGTAACTTGTAGGAACTGACCACATAGTCCCGGATCTCCCGGTTTGAGAATACGACGATAATTTTGAAAAATAACACTTAAACTTAAAAACAAGCGGTTAAAGGGTGAAAACCCAAACCCGCCCCCAAACGACCCCGTTGGAGGCACGAACACCTCGCACGGGACCAATGTAACTTGTAGGAACTGACCGCGTACTCTCGAGTCTCCCGGTTTGAGAATACAACGATAATTTGTACAAATCAACACTTAGACTTAAAAACAAGTCACTAAAGGGTGAAAATCGAAACCAACCCCCAAACGACCCCGTAGGAGGCACAAACACCTCGCACGGGACCAATGTAACTTGTAGGAACTGACCGCGTAGTTCTAGGTCTCCCGATTTGAGAGTACGACGATAATTTGCAAAAAATCACACTAAGTGTTAAAAACATGTTGTTAAAGGGTGAAAACCCAAACCTGCCCCCAAACGAACCCGTAGGAGGCACCAACAACTCACAGTGATAACCCAAACTAGCCCCCAAACGACCTCGTAGGAGGCACGAACACCTCGCACGAGACCAATGTCACTTGTAGGAACTGACCGCGTAATCCCGGGTCTCACGGTTTGAGAATACAACGATAATTTGCACAAATCAACACTTAGACTTAAAAATAAGCCGTTTAAGGGTGAAAACCCAAACTAGCACCCAAACGACCCCGTAGGAGGCACGAACACCTCGCACAGGTCCAATGTAACTTGTAGGAACTGACCGCTTAGTCCTGAGTCTCCCGATTTGAGAGTACGATGAAAATTTGCAAAAAATCACACTAAGTGTTAAAAACATGTTGTTAAAGGGTGAAAACCCAAACCTGCCCCCAAACGACCCCGTAGGAGGCACCAACAACTCATAGTGATAACCCAAACTAGCCCCCAAACGACCTCGTAGGAGGCACGAACACCTCGCACGAGACCAATGTCACTTGTAGGAACTGACCGCGTAATCCCGGGTCTCACGGTTTGAGAATACAACGATAATTTGCACAAATCAACACTTAGACATAAAAATAAGCCGTTTAAGGGTGAAAACCCAAACTAGCACCCAAACGACCCTGTAGGAGGCACGAACACCTCGCACAGGTCCAATGTAACTTGTAGGAACTGACCGCTTAGTCCTGAGTCTCCCAGTTTGAGAGTACGACGATAATTTGCAAAAAATCACACTAAGTGTTAAAAACATGTTGTTAAAGGATGAAAACCCAAACCTGCCCCCAAACGACCCCGTAGGAGGCACCAACAACTCACAGTGATAACCTAAATCAGCCCCCAAACGACCTCGTAGGAGGCACGAACACCTCGCACGGGACCAATGTAACTTGTAGGAACTGACCACATAGTCCCGGATCCCCCGGTTTGAGAATACGACGATAATTTTGATAAATAACCCTTAAACTTAAAAACAAGCGGTTAAAGGGTGAAAACCCAAACACGCCCCCAAACGACCCCGTTGGAGGCACGAACACCTCGCACGGGACCAATGTAACATGTAGGAACTGACCACGTAGTCTCGAGTCTCCCAATTTGAGAATACAACGATAATTTGTACAAATCAACACTTAGACTTAAAAACAAGCCATTAAAGGGTGAAAATCGAAACCAGCCCCCAAACGACCCCGTAGGAGGCACAAACACCTCGCACGGGACCAATGTAACTTGTAGGAACTGACCGCGTAGTTCTGGGTCTCCCGATTTGAGAGTACGAATTTAATTTTCAAAAATTACACTTAGAGTTAAAAACATGCCGTTAAAGGTTGAAAACCCAAACTATCCCCCAAACGACCCCGTAGGAGGCACGAACACCTCGCACGAGACTAATGTAACTTGTACGAACTGAGTGCGTAGTTCCGGGTCTCCCGGTTTGAGAGTACGACGACAATTTTAAAAAACCACACTAAGAGTTAAAAACATGACGTTAAAGGGAGAAAACCCAAAGAAGTCCCTAAACGACCCCATAGGAGGCACGAACACCTCGTACGGGACCATTGTAACTTGTAGGAACTGACCGCGTAGTCCCGAGTCTCCCAATTTGAGTGTACGATGATAATTTTCAAAAATCACACTTAGAGTTAAAAACAGGCCGTTAAAAGGTGAAAAACCCAAACCAGCCCCCAAACGACCTCGTCGGAGGCACGGACACCTCGCAGGTCACCCATGTAACTTGTATGAACTGACCGCTTAGTCCTGGGTCTCCCAGTTTGAGAGTACGACGATAATTTGCCAAAATTACACTTAGAGTTAAAAATATGCCGTTAAAGGGTGAAAACCCAAACCATCCCCCAAACGACCCCGTATGAGGCATGGACACCTCGTACGGGACCAATGTAACTTCTAGGAACTGACCGCGTAGTCCTGAGCCCGGTTTGAGAGTACGAAGATAATTTGCAAAAATCACACTTAGTTAAAAACATGTTGTTAACAGGTGAAAACCCAAACCAGTCCCCAAACGACCTCGTAGGAGGCACGAACATCTCGCACGGAACCAATGTAACTTGTAGGAACTGGCCGCGAAGTCCCAGGTCTCCCGATTTGAGAGTTGGACGATAATTTTCAAAAATCACACTTAGAGTTAAAAACATGCCGTTAAAGGATGAAAACCGAAACCAGTCCCCAAACGACCCCGTAGGACGAACGAATACCTCGTACGGGACCAATGTAACTTGTATCAATTGACTACGTATTCCCGGGTCTCCCGGTTTGAGACTATGATGATAATTTGCAAAAATCACACTTAGAGTTAAAGCATGTCGTTAAAGGGTGAAAACCCAAACCAGCCCCCGAACGACCCCGTAGGAGGCACGAATACCTCGCACGGGACCAATCTAACTTGTAGGAACTGACCACATAGTCCCACGTCTCCCGATTTGAGAGTACGATGATAATTTGCAAAAATCACACTAAGAGTTAAAACGTGTCGTTAAAGGGTGAAAAACCAAACCATCCCCTAAACGACCCCATAGGAGGCATGAACACCTCTGAGGAGACCAACGTAGCTTCTAGGAACAGACCGCGTAGTCCCGGGTCTCCCAGTTTTTGAGTAAGATGATAATCTGCAAAAATCACACTTAGAGTTAAGAACGTGTCGTTAAAGGGTTAAAACTCAAACCAGCCCCCAAACGAGCAAGTAGGAGGCAACAACACCTCGCACGAGACCAATGTCACTTGTAGGAACTGACCGCGTGATCCCGGGTCTCACGATTTGAGAATACGACGATAATTTTCACAAATCAACACTTAGACTTTAAAATAAGCCATTTAAGGGTGAAAACCCAAACCAGACCCCAAACGACCCCTTAGGAGGCACGAACACCTCGCACAGGTCCAATGTAACTTGTAGGAACTGACCGCTTAGTCCCGAGTCTCCCGGTTTGAGAGTACGACGATAATTTGCAAAAATCACACTTAGTGTTAAAAACATGCTGTTAAAGGGTGAAAACCCAAACCTTCCCCCAAACGACCCCGTAGGAGGCAACAACAACTCATAGTGAAAACCCAAATCAGCCCCCAAACGACCTCGTAGGAGGCACGAACACCTCGCACGGGACCAATGTAACTTGTAGGAACTGACCACATAGTCCCGGATCTCCCGGTTTGAGAATACGACGATAATTTTAAAAAATAACACTTAAACTTAAAAACAAGCGGTTAAAGGGTGAAACCCCAAACCCGCCCCCAAACGACCCCGTAGGAGGCACAAACACCTCGCACGGGACCAATGTAACTTGTAGCAACTGACCGCGTAGTCTCGAGTCTCCCGGTTTGAGAATACGACGATAATTTGTACAAATCAACACTTAGACTTAAAAACAAGCCATTAAAGGGTGAAAATCGAAACCAGTCCCCAAACGACCCCGTAGGAGGCACAAACACCTCGCACGGGACCAATGTAACTTGTAGGAACTGACCGCGTAGTTCTGGGTCTCCCGATTTGAGAGTATGAATTTAATTTTCAAAAATCACACTTAGAGTTAAAAACATGCCATTAAAGGTTGAAAACCCAAACCAGCCCCCAAACGACCCCGTAGGAGGCACGAACACCTCGCACGGGACTAATGTAACTTGTACGAACTGAGTGCGTAGTTCCGGGTCTCCCGGTTTAAGAGTACGATGACAATTTTATAAAACCACACAAAGAGTTAAAAACATGCCGTTAAAGGGTGAAAACCCAAAGCAGTCCCTAAACGACCCCATAGGAGGCACGAACACCTCGTACGAGACCATTGTAACTTGTAGGAACTGACTGCGTAGTCCCGAGTCTCCCGATTTGAGTGTACGTTGATAATTTTCAAAAATCACACTTAGAGTTAAAAACATGCCGTTAAATGGTGAAAACCCAAACCAGCCCCCAAACGACCTCATAGGAGGCACGAACACCTTGCATGTCACCCGTGTAACTTGTAGGAACTGACCGCTTAGTCCTGGGTCTCCCAGTTTTAGAGCACGAAGATAATTTGCAAAAATCACACTTAGAGTTAAAAATATGTCGTTAAAGGGTGAAAACCCAAACCAGCCCCCAAACGACCCCGTATGAGGCATGAACACCTCGTACGGGACCAATGTAACTTCTAGGAACTGACCGCGTAGTCCTGAGCCCGGTTTGAGAGTACGAAGATAATTTGACAAATTCACACTTAGTTAAAAACATGCTGTTAACGGGTGAAAACCCAAACCAGTCCCCAAACGACATCGTAGGAGGCACGAACACCTCGCACGGAACCAATGTAACTTGTAGGAACTGACCGCGAAGTCCCAGGTCTCCCGATTTGAGAGTTGGACGATAATTTTCAAAAATCACACTTAGAGTTAAAAACATGCCGTTAAAGGATGAAAACCGAAACCAGTCCCCAAACGACCCCGTAGGACGAACGAATACCTCGTACGGGACCAATGTAACTTGTATCAACTGACTACGTATTCCCGGGTCTCCCAGTTTGAGACTATGATAATAATTTGCAAAAATCACACTTAGAGTTAAAGCATGCCGTTAAAGGGTGAAAACCCAAACCAGGCCCCGAACGACTCCGTAGGAGGCACGAATACCTCGCACGGGACCAATCTAACTTGTAGGAACTGACCACATAGTCCCACGTCTCCCGATTTGAGAGTACGACAATAATTTGCAAAAATCACACTAAGAGTTAAAACATGTCGTTAAAGGGTGAAAAACCAAACCATCCCCTAAACGACCCCGTAGGAGGCATGAACACCTCTGAGGAGACCAACGTAGCTTCTAGGAACAGACCGCGTAGTCCCGGGTCTCCCAGTTTTTGAGTAAGATGATAATCTTCAAAAATCACACTTAGAGTTAAGAACGTGTCGTTAAAGGGTTCAAACTCAAACCAGCCCCCAAACGAGCTAGTAGGAGGCAACAACACCTCGCACGAGACCAATGTCACTTGTAGGAACTGACCGCGTGATCCCGGGTCTCACGATTTGAGAATACGACGATAATTTGCACAAATCAACACTTAGACTTTAAAATAAGCCATTTAAGGGTGAAAACCCAAACCAGACCCCAAACGACCCCTTAGGAGGCACGAACACCTCGCACAGGTCCAATGTAACTTGTAGGAACTGACCGCTTAGTCCCGAGTCTCCCGGTTTGAGAGTACGACGATAATTTGCAAAAATCACACTTAGTGTTAAAAACATGCTGTTAAAGGATGAAAACCCAAACCTGCCCCCAAACGACCCCATAGGAGGCACCAACAACTCATAGTGAAAACCCAAATCAGCCCCCAAACGACCTCGTTGGAGGCACGAACACCTCGTACGGGACCAATGTAACTTGTAGGAACTGACCACATAGTCCCGGATCTCCCGGTTTGAGAATACGATGATAATTTTAAAAAATAACACTTAAATTTAAAAACAAGCGGTTAAAGGGTGAAAACCCAAACCCGCCCCCAAACGACCCCGTAGGAGGCACAAACACCTCGCACGGGACCAATGTAACTTGTAGGAACTGACAGCGTAGTCTCGAGTCTCCCGGTTTGAGAATACGACGATAATTTGTACAAATCAACACTTACACTTAAAAACAAGCCATTAAAGGGTGAAAATCGAAACCAGTCCCCAAACGACCCCGTAGGAGGCACAAACACCTCGCACGGGACCAATGTAACTTGTAGGAACTGACCGCGTAGTCCTGGGTCTCCCGATTTGAGAGTACGACTTTAATTTTCAAAAATCACACTTAGAGTTAAAAACAAGCCGTTAAAGGTTGAAAACCCAAACCAGCCCCCAAACGACCCTGTCGGAGGCACGAACACCTCGCACGAGACCTATGTAACTTGTAGGAACTTACAGCGTAATCTCAGGTTTCCCGATTTGAGAACACGAGGATAATTTGTAAAAATAACACTGAAACTTAAAAACAAGCCGTAAAAGGGTGAAAACTCAAACTAGCCCCCAAACGACCCTGTAGGAGGCACGAACACCTCACATGGAACCAATGTAACTTGTAGGAACTTTCCGCGTATTCCTGGGACTCCCAGTTTGAGAGTATGACAATAATTAGCAAAAATAACTCTTAGAGTTAAAAACATGGAGTCAAAGGATGAAAACACAAACCAGCCCCCAAACGACCCCGGAGGAGGCACGAACACCTCGCATGGGACCAATGTTACTTGTAGGTACTGACCGCATCGTCCCGGGTCTCCCGGTTTGAGAATACGCTGATAATTTCCAGAAATCAACACTTACACTTAAAAACAGGCCGTTAAAGGGTGAAAATCCAAACCAGCCCCAAACGACACCGTAGGAAGCACGAACACCTCGTACGGGACCAATGTAAGTTGTAAGAACTGAACGCGTAGTCCTGGGTCTCCCAGTTTGGGAGTAATATGATAATTTTCAAAAATCACACTTAGAGTTAAAACACATGCCGTTAAAGCGTGGAAACCCTAACCAGCCGCCAAACGACCTCGTAGGAAGTACGAACACCTTGCACGGGGCCAACGTAACTTGTAGGAACAGACTACGTAGTCCCAGGTCTCCTGGTTTGAGAGTACGATGATAATTTGCAAAAATCACACTTAGAGTTAAAAACATGCCGTTAAAGAGTGAAAACCCAAACCAGCCCCATCACGACCCCGTAGGATGCACCAACAACTCGAAGAGAAAACCCAAACCAGCCCCCAAATGACCCTGTAGGAGGCAGGAACACCTCGCACGGGACCAGTGTTACTTGCAGGAACTAACTTCATAGTCCCGGGTCTCCCTGTATGAGAATAAGACGATAATTTCCAAAAATAACACTTAAACTTAAAAATAAGCGGTTAAAGGGTGGGAACCCAAACCAGCCCCCATAGGAGGCACGAAAACCTCGCACGGGACCAATGTAACTTGTAGGAACTGACCACATAGTCCCGGATCCCCCGGTTTGAGAATACGACGATAATTTTGATAAATAACACTTAAACTTAAAAACAAGCGGTTAAAGGGTGAAAACCCAAACCCGCCCCCAAACGACCCCGTTGGAGGCACGAACACCTCGCACGGGACCAATGTAACATGTAGGAACTGACCGCGTAGTCTCGAGTCTCCCAATTTGAGAATACAACGATAATTTGTACAAGTCAACACTTAGACTTAAAAACAAGCCATTAAAGGGTGAAAATCGAAACCAGTCCCCAAACGACCCCGTAGGAGGCACAAACACCTCGCACGGGACCAATGTAACTTGTAGGAACTGACCGCGTAGTTCTGGGTCTCCCGATTTGAGAGTACGAATTTAATTTTCAAAAATCACACTTAGAGTTAAAAACATGCCGTTAAAGGTTGAAAACCCAAACCAGCCCCCAAACGACCCCGTAGGAGGCACGAACACCTCGCACGGGACTAATGTAACTTGTACGAACTGAGTGCGTAGTTACGGGTCTCCCGGTTTGAGAGTACGATGACAATTTCAAAAAACCACACTAAGATTTAAAAACATGCCGTTAAAGGGTGAAAACCCAAAGAAGTCCCTAAACGACCCCATAGGAGGCACGAACACCTCGTACGGGACCATTGTAACTTGTAGGAACTGACCGCGTAGTCCCGAGTCACCCGATTTGAGTGTACGATGATAATTTTCAAAAATCACACTTCGAGTTAAAAACATGCCGTTAAAAGGTGAAAAACCCAAACCAGCCCCCAAACGACCTCGTAGTAGGCAAGAACACCTCGCACGGCACCCATGTAACTTGTATGAACTGACCGCTTAGTCCTGCGTCTCCCAGTTTGAGAGTACGACGATAATTTGCAAAATCACACTTAGAGTTAAAAATATGTCGTTAAAGGGTGAAAACCCAAACAATCCCCCAAACGACCCCGTATGAGGCATGGACACCTCGTACGAGACCAATGTAACTTCTACGAACTGACCGCGTAGTCCTGAACCCGGTTTGAGAGTACGAAGATAATTTGCAAAAATCACACTTAGTCAAAAATATGCTGCTAACGGTTGAAAACCCAAACCAGTCCCCAAACGACATCGTAGGAGGCACAAACATCTCGCACGGAACCAATGTAACTTGTAGGAACTGACCGCGCAGTCCCAGGTCTCCCGATTTGAGAGTTGGACGATAATTTTCAAAAATCACACTTAGAGTTAAAAACAAGCCGTTAAAGGATGAAAACTGAAACCAGTCCCCAAACGACCTCATAGGACGAACGAATACCTCGTACGGGACCAATGTAACTTGTATCAAATGACTACGTATTCCCGGGTCTCCCGGTTTGAGACTATGATGATAACTTGCAAAAATCACACTTAGAGTTAAAGCATGCCGTTAAAGGGTGAAAACTCAAACCAGGCCCCGAACGACCCCGTAGGAGGCACGAATACCTCGTACGGGACCAATCTAACTTGTAGAAACTGACCACATAGTCCCACGTCTCCCGGTTTGAGAGTACGACGATAATTTGCAAAAATCACACTAAGAGTTAAAACATGTCGTTAAAGGGTGAAAAACCAAACCATCCCCTAAACGACCCCGTAGGAGGCATGAACACCTATGAGGAGACCAACGTAGCTTCTAGGAACAGACCGCGTAGTCCCGGGTCTCCTAGTTGTTGAGTAAGATGATAATCTGCAAAAATCACACTTAGAGTTAAGAACGTGCCGTTAAAGGGTCAAAACTCAAACCAGTCCCCAAACGAGCTAGTAGGAGGCAACAACACCTCGCACGAGACCAATGTCACTTGTAGGAACTGACCGCGTAATCCCAGGTCTCACGATTTGAGAATACGACGATAATTTGCGCAAATCAACACTTAGACTTTAAAATAAGCCATTTAAGGGTGAAAACCCAAACCAGGCCCCAAACGACCCCTTAGGAGGTACGAACACCTCGCACAGGTCCAATGTAACTTGTAGGAACTGACCGCTTAGTCCCGAGTCTCCCGGTTTGAGAGTAAGACGATAATTTGCAAAAATCACACTTAGGGTTAAAAACATGCTGTTAAAGGGTGAAAACCCAAACCTACCCCCAAACAACCCCGTAGGAGGCATCAAGAACTCATAGTGAAAACCCAAATCAGCCCCCAAACGACCTCGTAGGAGGCACGAACACCTCGCACGGGACCAATGTAACTTGTAGGAACTGACCACATAGTCCCGGATCTCCCGGTTTGAGAATGCGACGATAATTTTGAAAAATAACACTTAAACTTAAAAACAAGCGGTTAAAGGGTGAAAACCCAAACCCGCCCCCAAACGACCCCGTTGGAGGCATGAACACCTCGCACGGGACCAATGTAACTCGAGTCTCCCGGTTTGAGAATACAACGATAATTTATACAAATCAACACTTAGACTTAAAAACAAGCCACTAAAGGGTGAAAATCGAAACCAGCCCCCAAACGACCCCATAGGAGGCACGAAAACCTCGCACGGGACCAATGTAACTTGTAGGAACTGACCGCATAGTCCCGGATCTCCCGGTTTGAGAATACGACGATAATTTTGAAAAATAACACTTAAACTTAAAAACAAGCGGTTAAAGGGTGAAAACCCAAACCCACCCCCAAACGACTCCGTTGGAGGCACGAACACCTCGCACGGGACCAATGTAACTTGTAGCAACTGACCGCGTAGTCTCGAGTCTCCCGGTTTGAGAATACAACGATAATTTATACAAATCAACACTTATACTTAAAAACAAGCCACTAAAGGGTGAAAATCGAAACCAGCCCCCAAACGACCCCGTAGGAGGCACAAACACCTCGCACGGGACCAATGTAACTTGTAGGAACTGACCGCGTAGTTCTGGGTCTCCCGATTTGAGAGTATGAATTTAATTTTCAAAAATCACACTTAGAGTTAAAAACATGCCGTTAAAGGTTGAAAACCCAAACCAGCCCCCAAACGACCCCGTAGGAGGCACGAACACCTCGCACGGGACTAATGTAACTTGTACGAACTGAGTGCGTAGTTCCGGGTCTCCCGGTTTGAGAGTACGATGACAATTTTATAAAACCACACTAAGAGTTAAAAACATGCCGTTAAAGGGTGAAAACCCAAAGCAGCCCCTAAACGACCCCATAGGAGGCACGAACACCTCGTACGAAACCATTGTAACTTGTAGGAACTGACTGCGTAGTCCCGAGTCTCCCGATTTGAGTGTACGTTGATAATTTCCAAAAATCACACTTAGAGTTAAAAACATGCCGTTAAAAGGTGAAAACACAAACCAGCCCCCAAACGACCTCATAGGAGGCACGAACACCTTGCACGTCACCCATGTAACTTGTAGGAACTGACCGCTTAGTCCTGGGTCTCCCAGTTTGAGAGCACGACGATAATTTGCAAAAATCACACTTAGAGTTAAAAATATGTCGTTAAAGGGTGAAAACCGAAACCAGCCCCCAAACGACCCCGTATGAGGCATGAACACCTCGTACGGGACCAATGTAACTTCTACGAACTGACCGCGTAGTCCTGAGCCCGGTTTGAGAGTACGAAGATAATTTGAAAAAATCACACTTAGTTAAAAACATGCTGTTAACGGGTGAAAACCCAAACCAGTCCCCAAACGACATCGTAGGAGGCACGAACACCTCGCACGGAACCAATGTAACTTGTAGGAACTGACCGCGAAGTCCCAGGTCTCCCGATTTGAGAGTTGGACGATAATTTTCAAAAATCACACTTAGAGTTAAAAACATGCCGTTAAAGGGTGAAAACCAAAACCAGCCCCCAAACGACCCCGTAGGATGAACGAATACCTCGTACGGGACCAATGTAACTTGTATCATCTGTCTGCGTATTCCCGGGTCTCCCGGTTTGATACTATGACGATAATTTGCAAAAATACACTTAGAGATAAAAGCATGCCGTTAAAGGGTGAAAACCTAAACCAGCCCCGAACGACCCCGTAGGAGGCACGAATACCTCGCACGGGACCAATCTAACTTGTAGGAACTGACCACATAGTCCCATGTCTCCCGATTTGAGAGTACGACGATAATTTGCAAAAATCACACTAATAGTTAAAAACATGTCGTTAAAGGGTGAAAATCCAAACCATCTCCTAAACGACCCCGTAGGAGGCATGAACGCCTCTGAGGAGACCAACGTAGCTTCTAGGAACAGACCGCGTAGTCCCGGGTCTCCCAGTTTTTGAGTACGATGATAATTTGCAAATATCACACTTAGAGTTAAGAACATGTCGTTAAAGGGTGAAAACTCAAACTAGCCCCCAAACGACCTCGTAGGAGGCACGAACACCTCGCACGAGACCAATGTCACTTGTAGGAACTGACCGCGTAATCCCGGGTCTCACGGTTTGAGAATACAACAATAATTTGCACAAATCAACACTTAGACTTAAAAATAAGCCGCTTAAGGGTGAAAACCCAAACTAGCACCCAAACGACCCCGTAGGAGGCACGAACACCTCGCACAGGTCCAATGTAACTTGTAGGAACTGACCGCTTAGTCCTGAGTCTCCCGGTTTGAGAGTACGACGATAATTTGCAAAAAATCACACTAAGTGTTAAAAACATGTTGTTAAAGGGTGAAAACCCAAACCTGCCCCCAAACGACCCCGTAGGAGGCACCAACAACTCACATTGATAACCCAAATCAGCCCCCAGACGACCTCGTAGGAGGCACGAACACCTCGCACGGGACCAATGTAACTTGTAGGAACTGACCACATTGTCTCGGATCCCCCGGTTTGAGAATACGACGATAATTTTCATAAATAACCCATAAACTTAAAAACAAGCGGTTAAAGGGTGAAAACCCAAACACGCCCCCAAACGACCCCGTTGGAGGGACGAAGACCTCGCACGGGACCTATGTAACATGTAGGAACTGACCGCGTAGTCTCGAGTCTCCCAATTTGAGAATACAACAATAATTTGTACAAATCAACACTTAGACTTAAAAACAAGCCATTAAAGGGTGAAAATCGAAACAAGCCCCCAAATGACCCCGCAGGAGGCATAAACACCTCGCACGGGACCAATGTAACTTATAGGAACTGACCGCGTAGTTCTGGGTCTCCCGATTTGAGAGTACGAATTTAATTTTCAAAAATTACACTTAGAGTTAAAAACATGCCGTTAAAGGTTGAAAACCCAAACCAACCCCCAAACGACCCCGTAGGAGGCACGAACACCGCTCACGGGACTAATGTAACTTGTACGAACTGAGTGCGTAGTTTCGGGTCTCCCGGTTTGAGAGTACGACGACAATTTTAAAAAACCACACTAAGAGTTAAAAACATGTCGTTAAAGGGTGAAAACCCAAAGAAGTCCCTAAACGACCCCATAGGAGGCACGAACACCTCGTACGGGACCATTGTAACTTGTAGGAACTGACCGCGTAGTCCCGAGTCTCCTAATTTGAGTGTACGATGATAATTTTCAAAAATCACACTTAGAGTTAAAAACATGCCGTTAAAAGGTGAAAAACCCAAACCATCCCCCAAACGACCTCGTAGGAGGCACGGACACCTCGCACGGCACCCACGTAACTTGTATGAACTGACCGCTTAGTCCTGGGTCTCCCAGTTTGAGAGTACGACGATAATTTGCCAAAATCACACTTAGAGTTAAAAATATGCCGTTAAAGGGTGAAAACCCAAACCATCCCCCAAACGACCCCGTATGAGGCATGGACACCTCGTACGGGACCAATGTAACTTCTAGGAACTGACCGCGTAGTCCTGAGCCCGGTTTGAGAGTACGAAGATAATTTGCAAAAATCACACTTAGTTAAAAACATGCTGTTAATGGGTGAAAACCCAAACCAGTCCCCAAACGACATCGCAGGAGGCACGAACATCTCGCACGGAACCAATGTAACTTGTAGGAACTGACCGCGAAGTCCCAGGTCTCCCTATTTGAGAGTTGGACGATAATTTTCAAAAATCACACTTAGAGTTAAAAACATGCCGTTAAAGGATGAAAACCGAAACCAGTCCCCAAACGACCTCGTAGGACGAACGAATTCCTCGTACGGGACCAATGTAACTTGTATCAACTGACTACGTATTCCCGGGTCTCCCAGTTTGAGACTATGATGATAATTTGCAAAAATCACACTTAGAGTTAAAGCATACCGTTAAAGGGTGAAAACCCAAACCAGCCCCCGAACGAGCCCGTAGGAGGCACGAATACCTCGCACGGGACCAATCTAACTTGTAGGAACTGACCACATAGTCCCACGTCTCCCGATTTGAGAGTACGACAATAATTTGCAAAAATCACACTAAGAGTTAAAACATGTCGTTAAAGGGTGAAAAACCAAACCATCCCCTAAATGACCCCGTAGGAGGCATGAACACCTCTGAGGAGACCAACGTAGCTTCTAGGAACAGACCGCGTAGTCCCGGGTCTCCTAGTTGTTGAGTAAGATGATAATCTGCAAAAATCACACTTAAAGTTAAGAACGTGTTGTTAAAGGGTTAAAACTCAAACCAGCCCCCAAACGAGCTAGTAGGAGGCAACAACACCTCGCACGAGACCAATGTCACTTGTAGAAACTGACCGCGTGATCCCGGGTCTCACGATTTGAGAATACGACGATAATTTGCACAAATCAACACTTAGACTTTAAAATAAGCCATTTAAGGGTGAAAACCCAAACCAGACCCCAAACGACCCCTTAGGAGGCACGAACACCTCGCACAGGTCCAATGTAACTTGTAGGAACTGACCGCTTAGTCCCGAGTCTCCCGGTTTGAGAGTACGACGATAATTTGCAAAAATCACGCTTAGTGTTAAAAACATGCTGTTAAAGGGTGTAAACCCAAACCTGCCCCCAAAGGACCCCGTAGGAGGCACCAACAACTCAGAGTGAAAACCCAAATCAGCCCCCAAACGACCTCGTAGGAGGCACGAACACCTCGCACGGGACCAATGTAACTTGTAGGAACTGACCACATAGTCCCGGATCTCCCGATTTGAGAATACGACGATAATTTTAAAAAATAACACTTAAACTTAAAAACAAGCGGTTAAAGGGTGAAAACCCAAACCCGCCCCCAAATGACGCCGTAGGAGGCACAAACACCTCGCACGGGACCAATGTAACTTGTAGGAACTGACCGCGTAGTCTCGAGTCTCCCGGTTTGAGAATACGACGATAATTTGTACAAATCAACACTTACACTTAAAAATAAGCCATTAAAGGGTGAAAATCGAAACCAGTCCCCAAACGACCCCGTAGGAGGCACAAACACCTCGCACGGGACCAATGTAACTTGTAGGAACTGACCGCGTAGTCCTGGGTCTCCCGATTTGAGAGTACGACTTTAATTTTCAAAAATCACACTTAGAGTTAAAAACAAGCCGTTAAAGGTTGAAAACCCAAACCAGCCCCCAAACGACCCTGTCGGAGGCACGAACACCTCGCACGAGACCTATGTAACTTGTAGGAACTTACAGCGTAATCTCAGGTTTCCCGATTTGAGAACATGAGGATAATTTGTAAAAATAACACTGAAACTTAAAAACAAGCCGTAAAAGGGTGAAAACTCAAACTAGCCCCCAAACGACCCTGTAGGAGGCACGAACACCTCACATGGAACCAATGTAACTTGTAGGAACTGTCCGCGTAGTCCTGGGACTCCCAGTTTGAGAGTATGACAATAATTAGCAAAAATCACTCTTAGAGTTAAAAACATGGAGTCAAAGGGTGAAAACACAAACCAGCCCCCAAACGACCCCGGAGGAGGCACGAACACCTCGCATGGGACCAATGTTACTTGTAGGTACTGACCGCATTGTCCCGGGTCTCCTGGTTTGAGAATACGCTGATAATTTCCAAAAATCAACACTTACACTTAAAAACAGGCCGTTAAAGGGTGGAAATCCAAACCAGCCCCAAACGACACCGTAGGAAGCATGAACACCTCGTACGGGACCAATGTAACTTGTAAGAACTGAACGCGTAGCCCTGGGTCTCCCAGATTGGGAGTAATATGATAATTTTCAAAAATCACACTTAGAGTTAAAACGCATGCCGTTAAAGCGTGGAAACCCTAACCAGCCGCCAAACGACCTCGTAGGAAGTACGAACACCTTGCACGGGGCCAACGTAACTTGTAGGAACAGACTGCGTAGTCCCAGGTCTCCTGGTTTGAGAGTACGATGATAATTTGCAAAAATCACACTTAGAGTTAAAAACATGCCGTTAAAGAGTGAAAACCCAAACCAGCCCCATCACGACCCCGTAGGATGCACCAACAACTCGAAGTGAAAACCCAAACCAGCCCCCAAATGACCCTGTAGGAGGCAGGAACACCTCGCACGGGACCAGTGTTACTTGCAGGAACTAACTTCATAGTCCCGGGTCTCCCGGTATGAGAATACGATGATAATTTCCAAAAATAACACTTAAACTTAAAAATAAGCGGTTAAAGGATGGGAACCCAAACCAACCCCCATAGGAGGCACGAAAACCTCGCACGGGACCAATGTAACTTGTAGGAACTGACCACATAGTCCCGGATCCCCCGTTTTGAGAATACGACGATAATTTTAATAAATAACACTTTAACTTAAAAACAAGCGGTTAAAGGGTGAAAACCCAAACCCGCCCCCAAACGACCCAGTTGGAGGCACGAACACCTCGCACGGGACCAATGTAACATGTAGGAACTGACCGCGTAGTCTCGAGTCTCCCAATTTGAGAATACAACGATAATTTGTACAAATCAACACTTACACTTAAAAACAAGCCATTAAAGGGTGAAAATCGAAACCAGCCCCCAAACGATCCCGTAGGAGGCACAAACACCTCGCACGGGACCAATGTAACTTGTAGGAACTGACCGCGTAGTTCTGGGTCTCCCGATTTGAGAGTATGAATTTAATTTTCAAAAATCACACTTAGAGTTAAAAACATGCCATTAAAGGTTGAAAACCCAAACCAGCCCCCAAACGACCCCGTAGGAGGCACGAACACCTCGCACGGGACTAATGTAACTTGTACGAACTGAGTGCGTAGTTCCGGGTCTCCCGGTTTGAGAGTACGATGACAATTTTAGAAAACCACACTAAGAGTTAAAAACATGCCGTTAAAGGGTGAAAACCCAAAGAAGTCCCTAAACGACCCCATAGGAGGCACGAACACCTCGTACGGGACCATTGTAACTTGTAGGAACTGACCGCGTAGTCCCGAGTCTCCCGATTTGAGTGTACGATGATAATTTTCAAAAATCACACTTAGAGTTAAAAACATGCCGTTAAAAGGTGAAAAACCCAAACCAGCCCCCAAACGATCTAGTAGGAGGCAAGAACACCTCGCACGGCACCCATGTAACTTGTATGAACTGGCCGCTTAGTCCTGGGTCTCCCAGTTTGAGAGTACGACGATAATTTGCAAAATCACACTTAGAGTTAAAAATATGTCGTTAAAGGGTGAAAACCCAAACCATCCCCCAAACGACCCCGTATGAGGCATGGACACCTCGTACGGGACCAATGTAACTTCTAGGAACTGACCGCGTAGTCCTGAGCCCGGTTTGAGAGTACGAAGATAATTTGGAAAAATCACACTTAGTTAAAAACATGCTGTTAACGGGTGAAAACCCAAACCAGTCCCCAAACGACATCGCAGGAGGCACGAACATCTCGCACGGAACCAATGTAACTTGTAGGAACTGACCGCGAAGTCCCAGGTCTCCCGATTTGAGAGTTGGACGATAATTTTCAAAAATCACACTTAGAGTTAAAAACATGCCGTTAAAGGATGAAAACCAAAACCAGTCCCCAAACGACCCCGTAGGACGAACGAATACCTCGTACGGGACCAATGTAACTTGTATCAACTGACTACGTATTCCCGGGTCTCCCGGTTTGAGACTATGATGATAATTTGCAAAAATCACACTTAGAGTTAAAGCATGCCGTTAAAGGGTGAAAACCCAAACCAGGCCCCGAACGACCCCGTAGGAGGCACGAATACCTCGCACGGGACCAATCTAATTTGTAGGAACTGACCACATTGTCCCACGTCTCCCGGTTTGAGAGTACGACGATAATTTGCAAAAATCAAACTAAGAGTTAAAACATGTCGTTAAAGGGTGAAAAACCAAACCATCCCCTAAACGACCTCGTATGAGGCATGAACACCTCTGAGGAGACCAACGTAGCTTCTAGGAACAGACCGCGTAGTCCCGGGTCTCCTAGTTTTTGAGTAAGATGATAATCTGCAAAAATCACACTTAGAGTTAAGAACGTGCCGTTAAAGGGTCAAAACTCAAACCAGCCCCCAAACGAGCTAGTAGGAGGCAACAACACCTCGCACGAGACCAATGTCACTTGTAGGAACTGACCGCGTAATCCCGGGTCTCACGATTTGAGAATACGACGATAATTTGCACAAATCAACACTTAGACTTTAAAATAAGCCATTTAAGGGTGAAAACCCAAACCAGCCCCCAAACGACCCCTTAGGAGGTACGAACACCTCGCACAGGTCCAATGTAACTGGTAGGAACTGACCGCTTAGTCCCGAGTCTCCCGGTTTGAGAGTACGACGATAATTTGCAAAAATCACACTTAGTGTTAAAAACATGTTGTTAAAGGGTGAAAACCCAATCCTGCCCCCAAACAACCCCGTAGGAGGCACCACCAACTCATAGTGGAAACCCAAATCAGCCCCCAAACGACCTCGTAGGAGGCACGAACACTTCGCACGGGACCAATGTAACTTGTAGGAACTGACCACATAGTCCCGGATCTCCCGGTTTGAGAATACGACGATAATTTTAAAAAATAACACTTAAACTTGAAAACAAGCGGTTAAAGGGTGAAAACCCAAACCCGCCCCGAAACGACCCCGCAGGAGGCACGGACACCTCGCACGGGACCAATATAACTTGTAGGAACTGACCGCATAGTCTTGAGTCTACCGGTTTGAGAATACGATGATAATTTGTACAAATCAACACTTACACTTAAAAACAAGCCATTAAAGGGTGAAAATCGAAACCAGTCCCCAAACGACCCCGTAGGAGGCACAAACACCTCGCACGGGACCAATGTAACTTGTAGGAACTGACCGCGTAGTTCTGGGTCTCCCGATTTGAGAGTACGAATTTCATTTTCAAAAATCACACTTAGAGTTAAAAACATGCCGTTAAAGGTTGAAAACCCAAACCAGCCCCCAAACGACCCCGTAGGAGGCACGAACACCTCGCACGGGACTAATGTAACTTGTACGAACTGAGTGCGTAGTTCCGGGTCTCCCGGTTTGTGAGTACGACGAAAATTTTAAAAAACCACACTAAGAGTTAAAAACATGCCGTTAAAGGGTGAAAACCCAAAGAAGTCCCTAAACGACCCCATAGGAGGCACGAACACCTCGTACGGGACCATTGTAACTTGTAGGAACTGACCGCGTAGTCCCGAGTCTCCCGATTTGAGTGTACGATGATAATTTTCAAAAATCACACTTAGAGTGTAAAACATGCCGTTAAAAGGTGAAAAACCCAAACCAGCCCCCAAATGACCTCGTAGGAGGCACGAACACCTCGCACGGCACCCATGTAACTTGTATGAACTGACCGCTTAGTCCTGGGTCTCCCAGTTTGAGAGTACGACGATAATTTGCAGAAATCACACTTAGAGTTAAAAATATGCCGTTAAAGGGTGAAAACCCAAACCATCCCCCAAACGACCCCGTATGAGGCATGGACACCTCGTACGGGACCAATGTAACTTCTAGGAACTGACCGCGTAGTCCTGAGCCCGGTTTGAGAGTACGATGATAATTTGCAAAAATCGCACTTAGAGTTAAAAACATGCTGTTAAAGCGTGAAAACCCAAACCAGCCCCATCACGACCCCGTAGGATGCACCAACAACTCGAAGTGAAAACCCAAACCAGCCCCCAAATGACCCTGTAGGAGGCAGGAACACCTCGCACGGGACCAGTGTTACTTGTAGTACTAACTTCATAGTGCCGGGTCTCCCGGTATGAGAATACGACGATAATTTCCAAAAATAACACTTAAACTTAAAAATAAGCAGTTAAAGGGTGGGAACCCAAACCAGCCCCCATAGGAGGCACGAACACCTCGCACGGGACCAATGTAACTTGTAGGAACTAACCGCGTAGTATCGGGTCTCCCGGTTTGAGAATACGACGGCAATTTGCACAAATCAACCCTTACACTTAAAAGCAAGTCGTTAAAGGGTGAAAACCAAAACCAGCCCCCAAACGACCCCGTAGGAGGCACAAACACCTCGCACGGGACCAATGTAACTTGTAGGAACTGACCGCGTAGTTCTGGGTCTCCCGATTTGAGAGTACGAATTTAATTTTCAAAAATCACACTTAGAGTTAAAAACATGCCGTTAAAGGTTGAAAACCCAAACCAGCCCCCAAACGACCCCGTAGGAGGCACGAACACCTCGCACGGGACTAATGTAACTTGTACGAACTAAGTGCGTAGTTTCGGGTCTCCCAGTTTGAGAGTACGATGAGAATTTTAGAAAACCACACTAAGAGTTAAAAACATGCCGTTAAAGGGTGAAAACCCAAAGAAGTCCCTAAACGACCCCATAGGAGGCACGAACACCTCGTACGGGACCATTGTAACTTGTAGGAACTGACCGCGTAGTCCCGAGTCTCCCGATTTGAGTGTACGATGATAATTTTCAAAAATCACACTTAGAGTTAAAAACATGCCGTTAAAAGGTGAAAAACCCAAACCAGCCCCCAAACGACCTCGTAGGAGGCAAGAACACCTCGCACGGCACCCATGTAACTTGTATGAACTGGCCGCTTAGTCCTGGGTCTCCCAGTTTGAGAGTATGACGATAATTTGCAAAATCACACTTAGAGTTAAAAATATGTCGTTAAAGGGTGAAAACCCAAACCATCCCCCAAACGACCCCGTATGAGGCATGGACACCTCGTATGGGACCAATGTAACTTCTAGGAACTGACCGCGTAGTCCTGAGCCCGGTTTGAGAGTACGAAGATAATTTGCAAAAATCACACTTAGTTAAAAACATGCTGTTAACGGGTGAAAACCCAAACCAGTCCCCAAACGACATCGCAGGAGGCACGAACATCTCGCACGGAACCAATGTAACTTGTAGGAACTGACCGCGAAGTCCCAGGTCTCCCGATTTGAGAGTTGGACGATAATTTTCAAAAATCACACTTAGAGTTAAAAACATGCCGTTAAAGGATGAAAACCAAAACCAGTCCCCAAACGACCCCGTAGGACGAACGAATACCTCGTACGGGACCAATGTAACTTGTATCAACTGACTACGTATTCCCGGGTCTCCCGGTTTGAGACTATGATGATAATTTGCAAAAATCACACTTAGAGTTAAAGCATGCCGTTAAAGGGTGAAAACCCAAACCAGGCCCCGAACGACCCCGTAGGAGGCACGAATACCTCGCACGGGACCAATCTAACTTGTAGGAACTGACCACATAGTCCCACGTCTCCCGATTTGAGAGTACGACAATAATTTGCAAAAATCACACTAAGAGTTAAAACATGTCGTTAAAGGGTGAAAAACCAAACCATCCCCTAAACGACCTCGTAGGAGGCATGAACACCTCTGAGGAGACCAACGTAGCTTCTAGGAACAGACCGCGTAGTCCCGGGTCTCCTAGTTTTTGAGTAAGATGATAATCTGCAAAAATCACACTTAGAGTTAAGAACGTGCCGTTAAAGGGTCAAAACTCAAACCAGCCCCCAAACGAGCTAGTAGGAGGCAACAACACCTCGCACGAGACCAATGTCACTTGTAGGAACTGACCGCGTAATCCCGGGTCTCACGATTTGAGAATACGACGATAATTTGCACAAATCAACACTTAGACTTTAAAATAAGCCATTTAAGGGTGAAAACCCAAACCAGCCCCCAAACGACCCCTTAGGAGGTACGAACACCTCGCACAGGTCCAATGTAACTGGTAGGAACTGACCGCTTAGTCCCGAGTCTCCCGGTTTGAGAGTACGACGATAATTTGCAAAAATCACACTTAGTGTTAAAAACATGTTGTTAAAGGGTGAAAACCCAAACCTGCCCCCAAACAACCCCGTAGGAGGCACCAACAACTCATAGTGGAAACCCAAATCAGCCCCCAAACGACCTCGTAGGAGGCACGAACACCTCGCACGGGACCAATGTAACTTATAGGAACTGACCACATAGTCCCGGATCTCCCGATTTGAGAATACGACGATAATTTTAAAAAATAACACTTAAACTTGAAAACAAGCGGTTAAAGGGTGAAAACCCAAACCCGCCCCCAAACGACCCCGCAGGAGGCACGGACACCTCGCACGGGACCAATGTAACCTGTAGGAACTGACCGCGTAGTCTTGAGTCTCCCGGTTTGAGAATACGATGATAATTTGTACAAATCAACACTTACACTTAAAAACAAGCCATTAAAGGATGAAAATCGAAACCAGTCCCCAAACGACCCCGTAGGAGGCACAAACACCTCGCACGGGACCAATGTAACTTGTAGGAACTGACCGCGTACTTCTGGGTCTCCCGATTTGAGAGTACGAATTTAATTTTCAAAAATCACACTTAGAGTTAAAAACATGCCGTTAAAGGTTGAAAACCCAAACCAGCCCCCAAACGACCCCGTAGGAGGCACGAACACCTCGCACGGGACTAATGTAACTTGTACGAACTGAGTGCGTAGTTCCGGGTCTCCCGGTTTGTGAGTACGACGAAAATTTTAAAAAAACACACTAAGAGTTAAAAACATGCCGTTAAAGGGTGAAAACCCAAAGAAGTCCCTAAACGACCCCATAGGAGGCACGAACACCTCGTACGGGACCATTGTAACTTGTAGGAACTGACCGCGTAGTCCCGAGTCTCCCGATTTGAGTGTACGATGATAATTTTCAAAAATCACACTTAGAGTGTAAAACATGCCGTTAAAAGGTGAAAAACCCAAACCAGCCCCCAAATGACCTCGTAGGAGGCACGAACACCTCGCACGGCACCCATGTAACTTGTATGAACTGACCGCTTAGTCCTGGGTCTCCCAGTTTGAGAGTACGACGATAATTTGCAGAAATCACACTTAGAGTTAAAAATATGCCGTTAAAGGGTGAAAACCCAAACCATCCCCCAAACGACCCCGTATGAGGCATGGACACCTCGTACGGGACCAATGTAACTTCTAGGAACTGACCGCTTAGTCCTGAGCCCGGTTTGAGAGTACGATGATAATTTGCAAAAATCACACTTAGAGTTAAAAACATGCTGTTAATGAGTGAAAACCCAAACCAGCCCCGTCACGACCCCGTAGGATGCACCAACAACTCGAAGTGAAAACCCAAACCAGCCCTCAAATGACCCTGTAGGAGGCAGGAACACCTCGCACGGGACCAGTGTTACTTGCAGGAACTAACTTCATAGTGCCGGGTCTCCCGGTATGAGAATACGACGATAATTTCCAAAAATAACACTTAAACTTAAAAATAAGCAGTTAAAGGGTGGGAACCCAAACTAGCCCCCATAGGAGGCACGAACACCTCGCACGGGACCAATGTAACTTGTAGGAACTAACCGCGTAGTATCGGGTCTCCCGGTTTGAGAATACGACGGCAATTTGCACAAATCAACCCTTACACTTAAAAGCAAGTCGTTAAAGGGTGAAAACCAAAACTAGCCCCCAAACGACCCCGTAGGAGGCACAAACACCTCGCACGGGACCAATGTAACTTGTAGGAACTGACCGCGTAGTTCTGGGTGTCCCGATTTGAGAGTACGAATTTAATTTTCAAAAATCACACTTAGAGTTAAAAACATGCCGTTAAAGGTTGAAAACCCAAACCAGCCCCCAAACGACCCCGTAGGAGGGACGAACACCTCGCACGGGACTAATGTAACTTGTACGAACTGAGTGCGTAGTTCCGGGTCTCCCGGTTTGTGAGTACGACGAAAATTTTAAAAAACCACACTAAGAGTTAAAAACATGCCGTTAAAGGGTGAAAACCCAAAGAAGTCCCTAAACGACCCCATAGGAGGCACGAACACCTCGTACGGGACCATTGTAACTTGTAGGAACTGACCGCGTAGTCCCGAGTCTCCCGATTTGAGTGTACGATGATAATTTTCAAAAATCACACTTAGAGTGTAAAACATGCCGTTAAAAGGTGAAAAACCCAAACCAGCCCCCAAATGACCTCGTAGGAGGCACGAACACCTCGCACGGCACCCATGTAACTTGTATGAACTGACCGCTTAGTCCTGGGTCTCCCAGTTTGAGAGTACGACGATAATTTGCAGAAATCACACTTAGAGTTAAAAATATGCCGTTAAAGGGTGAAAACCCAAACCATCCCCCAAACGACCCCGTATGAGGCATGGACACCTCGTACGGGACCAATGTAACTTCTAGGAACTGACCGCGTAGTCCTGAGCCCAGTTTGAGAGTACGATGATAATTTGCAAAAATCACACTTAGAGTTAAAAACATGTTGTTAAAGAGTGAAAACCCAAACCAGCCCCATCACGACCCCGTAGGATGCACCAACAACTCGAAGTGAAAACCCAAACCAGCCCCCAAATGACCCTGTAGGAGGCAGGAACACCTCGCACAGGACCAGTGTTACTTGCAGGAACTAACTTCATAGTGCCGGGTCTCCCGGTATGAGAATACGACGATAATTTCCAAAAATAACACTTAAACTTAAAAATAAGCAGTTAAAGGGTGGGAACCCAAACCAGCCCCCATAGGAGGCACGAACACCTCGCACGGGACCAATGTAACTTGTAGGAACTAACCGCGTAGTATCGGGTCTCCCAGTTTGAGAATACGATGGCAATTTGCACAAATCAACCCTTACACTTAAAAGCAAGTCGTTAAAGGGTGAAAACCAAAACCAGCCCCCAAACGACCCCGTAGGAGGCACGGACACCTCACACGGGACTAATGTAACTTGTAGGAAGTGACCGCGTAGTCCTGGGTCTCCCGGTTTTAGAATACGATGATAATTTGCACAAATCAACACTTAGACTTAAAAACAGGCCATTAAAGGGTGAAAACCCAAACCAGCCCCCAAACGACCCCGTAGGAGGGACGAACACCTCGTACGAGACCAATGTAACTTGTAGGAACTGACCGCGTACTCCCGAGTCTCCCGGTTTGAGAGTACGATGATAATTTGCAAAAATCACACATAGAGTTAAAAATATTCCCTTAAAGGGTGAAAACCCAAACCAGCCGCCAAACGACCCCATAGGAGGCACGAACAGCTCGCAGGGGACCAATGTAACTTGTAGGAACTGACCGCATAGTCCCGAGTCTCCAGGTTTGAGAGTATGATGATAATTTTCCAAAATCACACTTAGAGTTAAAAACATGCCGTTAAAGGCCGAAAATCCAAACTAGCACCATAACGACCCCGTAGGAGGCACCAACAACTCGCAGTGAAAACCCAAACCAGCCCTAAAAGAACCCGTAGGAGGCATGAACACCTTGCACGGGACCAATGTAACTTGTAGGAACTAACCTCATAGTCCCTGGTCTACCAGTTTGAGAATACGACGATAATTTCCAAAAATAACACTTACACATAAAAACAAGAGTTTAAATGGTGAAAACCCAAACAAGCCCCCAAACGACCCCATAGGAGGCACGAACACCTCGCACGGGACCAATGTAACTTGTAGGAAATGATCGCGTAGTCCCGGGTCTCCCGATTTGAGAGTTCGACTATAATTTGCAAAAATCACACTTATAGTAAAAAACCTGTCGTTAAAGGGTGAAAACTGAAACCAGCCCTCAAATCAACCCGTAGGAGGCTTGAACACCTCGCACAGGACCAATGTTACTTGTTGAAACTGACCGCGTAGTCCTGGGTCTCCCGGTTTTAGAATACGATGATAATTTCCAAAAATAACACCAGACCCCAAAACGACCCCGTAGGAGGCACGAACACCTCGCCCGGGACCAATGTAACCTGCAGGAACTGACCGCGTAGTCCTGAGTCTCCCGATTTGAGAATACGATGATAATTTACAAAAATCACACTTAGAGTTAAAAACATGTCGTTAAATGGTGAAAACCCAAACTAGCCCCCAAATGACCCCGGAGGAGGCACGAACACCTCGCACGGGACCAATGTTATTTGTAGAAATTGATCGCGTAGTCTCGGGTCTCTCGGTTTGAGAGTACGATGATAATTTCAAAAAATCACACTTAGTTAAAAACATGTCGTTAAAGGGTGAAAACCCAAACGACCCCGTAGGAGGCACGAACACCTTGTACGGGACCAATGTAACTTGTAGGAACTGACCACCTAGTTCCAGGACTCCCAATTTGAGAGTAGGACGATAATTTGCAAAAATCACACTTAGAGTTAAAAACATGCCGTTAAAGGGTGAATACCCAAACCAGCCCCCAAACGACCTTGTAGGACGAACGAATACCTCGCACGGGACCAATGTAACTTGTATCAACTGACTGCGTATTCCCGGGTCTCTCGATTTGAGAGTATGATGATAATTTGCAAAAATCACACTTAGAGTTAAACGCATGCCGTTAAAGGGTGAAAACCCAAACCAGGCCCCAAACGACCTCGTAGGAGGTACGAACACCTCGCACGGGACCAATGTAGCTTGTGGGAACTGACCGCGTAGTCCCGGGTCTCCCAGTTTGAGAGTACGATGATAATTTTCAAAAATCACACTTAGAGTTAAAAAATGTCGTTAAAGGGTGTACACACAAACTATCCCCCAAACGACCCCGTAGGAGGCACGAACACCTCGCAGAGGACCAATCTAACTTGTAGGAACTGACCGCGTAGAACCGGGTCTCTTGGTTTGAGAATGCGACGATAATTTGTAAAAATCAACACTTAAACTTAAAAATAAGCCGTTAAAGGGTGAACACCCAAACCAGCCCCCAAACGACCCCGTAGGAGGCGCGAACACCTCGCACGGGACCAATGTAACTTGTAGAAACTGATCGCATAGTCCTGGTTCTCCCGGTTTGAGAATACGATGATAATTTTCAAGAATAACACTTAGACTTAAAAACATGTCGTTAAAGTGTGAAAACCCAAACCAACCCCCAAACGACCCCGTAGGAGGCACGAACACCTGACACGGGACCAATGTAACCTGTAGGAACTTACCGCGTAGTCCCGGGTCTCCCTGTTTAAGAGTACGACGATAATTTGCAAAAATTACACTTAGAATTAAAAACATGCCGTTAAAAGGTAAAAACCCAAAGCAGTCCCTAAACGACCCCATAGGAGGCACGAACACCTCGTACGGGACCATTATAACTTGTAGGAACTGACCGCGTAGTCCCGAGTCTCCCGATTTGAGTGTACGATGATAATTTGCAAAAATCACACTTAGAGTTAAAAACATGCCGTTAAAAGGTGAAAAACCCAAACTAGCCCCCAAACGACCCGGTAGGAGGAACGAACACCTCGCACGGGGCCCATGTAACTTGTAGGAACTGACCGCTTAGTCCTGGGTCTCCCAGTTTGAGAGTATGAAGATAATTTTCAAAAATCACACTTAGAGTTAAAAATATGTCGTTAAAGGGTGAAAACCCAAACCAGCCCCCAAACGACCTCGTAGGAGGCATGAACACCTCGTACGGGACCAATGTAACTTCTAGGAACTGATCGTGTAGTCCTGAGCCCGATTTGAGAGTACAAAGATAATTTGCAAAAATCACACTTAGTTAAAAACATGCTCTTAACGGGTGAAAACCCAAACTAGTCCGCAAACAACATCGTAGGAGGCACGAACACCTCGCACGGGACCAATGTAACATGTAGGAACTGACCGCGAAGTCTCAGGTCTCCCGATTTGAGAGTTGGACGATAATTTTCAAAAATCACACTTAGAGTTAAAAACATGCCGTTAAAGGGTGAAAACTGAAACCAGCCCCCAAACGACCCCATAGGACGAACGAATACCTTGTACGGGACCAATGTAACTTGTATCAACTGAATGCGTATTCTCGGGTCTCCCGGTTTGAGACAATGACGATAATTTGCAAAAATCACACTTAGAGTTAAAAGCATGCCGTTAAAGGGTGAAAACCCAAACCAGCCCCCGAACGACCCCGTAGGACACGAATACCTCGCACGGGACCAATCTAACTTGTAAGAACTGACCACATAGTCCCACGTCTCCCGGTTTCAGAGTACGACGATAATTTGCAAAAATCACACCAAGAGTTAAAAACATGTCGTTAAAGGGTGAAAATCCAAACCATCCCCTAAATGACCCCGTAGGAGGCATGAACACCTCTGAGGAGACCAAAATAGCTTCTAGGAACAGACCGCGTAGTCCCGAGTCTCCCAGTTTTTTAGTACAATGATAATTTGCAAAAATCACACTTAGAGTTAAGAACATGTCGTTAAAGGGTGAAAACTCAAACCAGCCCCCAAACGACCTCGTAGGAGGCACGAACAGCTCGCACGAGACCAATGTCACTTGTAGGAACTGACCGCGTAATCCCGGGTCTAACGGTTTGAGAATACGACGATAATTTGCACAAATCCACACTTAGACTTAAAAATAAGCCGTTTAAGGGTGAAACCCCAAACCAGCCCCCGAATGACCCCGTAGGAGGCACGAACACCTCGCACCAGTCCAATGTAACTTGTAAGAACTGACCGCATAGTTCCGAGTCTCCCGGTTTGAGAGTACGACGATAATTTGCAAAAATTACACTTAGTGTTAAAAACATGTTGTTAAAGGGTGAAAACCAAAACCTGCCCCCAAACGACCCAATAGGAGGCACCAACAACTCACAGTGATATCCCAAATCAGCCCCCAAACGACCTCGTAGGAGGCACGAACACCTCGCACGGGACCAATGTAACTTGTAGGAACTGACCACATAGTCCCGGATCTCCCGGTTTGAGAATACGATGATAATTTTAAAAAATAACACTTAAACTTAAAAACAAGCGGTTAAAGGGTGAAAACCCAAACCCGCCCCCAAACGACCCCGTAGGAGGCACGAACACCTCGCACGAGACAAATATAACTTGTACGAACTGACCGCGTAGTCTCGAGTCTCCCGGTTTGAGAATACGACGTTAATTTGTACAAATCAACACTTAGACTTAAAAACAAGCCATTAAAGGGTGAAAATCGAAACCAGCCCCCAAACGACCCCGTAGGAGGCACAAACACCTCGCACGGGACCAATGTAACTTGTAGGAACTGACCGCGTAGTCCTGGGTCTCCCGATTTGAGAGTACGACTTTAATTTTCAAAAATCACACTTAAAGTTAAAAACATGCCGTTAAAGGTTGAAAACCCAAACCAGCCCCCAAACGACCCCGTAGGAGGCACGAACACCTCGCACGGGACCTATGTAACTTGTAGGAACTTACAGCGTAATCTCAGGTCTCCCGATTTGAGAAAACGAGGATAATTTGTAAAAATAACACTGAAACTTAAAAACAATCCGTTAAAGGGTGAAAACTCAAACTAGCCCCCAAACGACCCCGTAGGAGGCACGAACACCTCACATGGGACCAATGTAACTTGTAGGAACTGTCCACGTAGTCCCGGGACTCCCACTTTGAAAGTATGACAATAATTAGCAAAAATCACTCTTAGAGTTAAAAACATGCAGTCAAAGGGTGAAAACACAAACCAGCCCCCAAACGACCCCGGAGGAGGCACAAACACCTCGCATGGGACGAATGTTACTTGTAGGTACTGACCGCATAGTCCCGGGTCTCCTGGTTTGAGAATACGCTAATAATTTCCAAAATCAACACTTACACTTAAAAACAGGCCGTTAAAGGGTGAAAATCAAAACTAGCCCCAGACGACACCGTAGGAAGCATGAACACCTCGTACGGGACCAATGTAACTTGTAAGAACTGAACGCGTAGTCCTGGGTCTCCCAGTTTGAGAGTACGATGATAATTTTCAAAAATCACACTTAGAGTTAAAACGCATGCCGTTAAAGGGTGAAAACCCTAACCAGCCGCCAAACGACCTCGTAGGAGGTACGAACACCTTGCACGGGGCCAATGTAACTTGTAGGAACATACTGCGTAGTCCCAGGTCTCCTGGTTTGAGAGTACGATGATAATTTGTAAAAATCACACTTAGAGTTAAAAACATGCCGTTTAAGGGTGAAAACCCAAACCAGCCCCATCACGACCCCGTAGGAGGCACCAACAACTCGTAGTGAAAACCCAAACCGTCCCCCAAATGACCCTGTAGGAGGCAGGAACACCTCACACGGGACCAGTGTTACTTGTAGGAGCTAACTTCATAGTCCCGGGTCTCCCGGTATGAGAATACGACGATAATTTCCAAAAATAACACTTAAACTTAAAAATAAGCGGTTAAAGGGTGGGAACCCAAACCAGCCCCCATAGGAGGCTCCAACACCTCGCACGGGACCAATGTAACTTTTGGGAACTAACCGCGAAGTTTCGGGTCTCCCGGTTTGAGAATACGACGGTAATTTGCAAAAAATTAACCCTTACACATAAAAACAAGCCGTTAAAGGGTGAAAACCAAAACCAGCCCCCAAACGACCCCATAGGAGGCACGAACACCTCACACGGGATCAATGTAACTTGTAGGAAGCGACCGCGTAGTCCCGGGTCTCCCGATTTTAGAATACGATGATAATTTGCACAAATCAACACTTAGACTTAAAAATAAGCCGTTAAAGGGTGAAAACCCAAACCAGCCCCCAAACGACCCCGTAGGAGGCACGAACAACTCGTACGGGACCAATGTAACTTGTAGGAACTGACCGCGTACTCCTGAGTCTCCCGATTTGAGAGTACGAAGATAATTTGCAAAAATCACACTTAGAGTTAAAAACATTCCCTTAAAGGGTGAAAACCCAAACCAGCCGCCAACGACCCCATAGGAGGCACGAACAGCTCGCAGTGGACCAATGTAACTTGTAGGAACTGACCGCATAGTCCCGAGTCTCCCGATTTGAGAGTACGGCGATAATTTGCAACAATCACACTTAGAGTTAAAAACATGCCGTTAAAGGGAGAAAACCCAAACCAGCACCATAACGACCCCGTAGGAGGCACCAACAACTCGCAGTGAAAACCCAAACCAGCCCCCAAAAGACCCCGTAGGAGGCACGAACACCTCGCACGGGACCAATGTAACTTGTAGGAACTAACCTCATAGTCCCTGGTCTCCCGGTTTGAGAAGACGACGATAATTTCCAAAAATAACACTTACACATAAAAACAAGAGGTTAAAGGGTGAAAACGCAAACAAGCCCCCAAACGACGCCATAGGAGGCACGAACACCTCAAACGGGACCAATGTGAGTTGTAGGAACTGACCGCGTAGTCCCGGGTCTCTCGGTTTGAGAATACGATGATAATTTGCACAAATCAACACTTATACTTAAAAACAAGCCGTTAAAGGGTGAAAACCCAAACCAGCCCCCAAACGACCCCGTAGAAGGCACGAACACCTCGCACGGGACCAATGTAACTTGTAGGAAATGATCGCGTAGTCCCGGGTCTCCCGATTTGAGAGTTCGACTATAGTTTGCAAAAATCACACTTAAAGTTAAAAACCTGTCGTTAAAGGGTGAAAACTGAAACCAGCCCCCAAACGACCCCGTAGGAGGCTTGAAGACCTCGCACAGGACCAATGTTACTTGTTGAAACTGACCGCGTAGTCCCGGGTCTCCCGATTTTAGAATACGACGATAATTTCCAAAAATAACACCTAAACTTAAAAACAAGCAGTTAAAGGGTGAAAATCCAAACCAGACCCCAAATGACTCCGTAGGAAGCACGAACACCTCGCCCGGGACCAATGTAACCTGTAGGAACTGACCGCATAGTCCCGAGTCTTCCGATTTGAGAATACGATGATAATTTGAAAAAATCACCCTTAGAGTTAAAACCATGCCGTTAAATGGTGAAAACCCAAACTAGCCCCCAAATGACCCCGTAGGAGGCACGAACACCTCGCATGGGACCAGTGTTATTTGTATGAATTGATCGCGTAGTCTCGGGTCTCTCGGTTTGAGAGTACGATGATAATTTCAAAAAATCACACTTAGTTAAAAACATGTCGTTAAAGGGTGAAAACCCAAACGACCCCGTAGAAGGCACGAACACCTTGTACGGGACCAATGTAACTTGTAGGAACTGACCACCTAGTTCCAGGACTCCCGATTTGAGAGTAGGACGATAATTTGCAAAAATCACACTTAGAGTTAAAAACATGTCGTTAAAGGGTGAACACCCAAACCATCCCCCAAACGACCTTGTAGGACGAACGAATACCTCGCACGGGACCAATGTAACTTGTATCAACTGACTGCGTATTCCCGGGTCTCTCGATTTGGGAGTATGATGATAATTTGCAAAAATCACACTTAGAGTTAAACGCATGTCGTTAAAGGGTGAAAACCCAAACCAACCCCCAAACGACCTCGTAGGAGGAACGAACACCTTGCACGGGACCAATGTAGCTTGTGGGAACTGACCGCGTAGTCCCGGGTCTCCCAGTTTGAGAGTACGACGATAATTTACAAAAATCAAACTTAGAGTTAAAAAATGTCGTTAAAGGGTGTACACACAAACTAGCCCCCAAACGACCCCGTAGGAGGCACGAACACCTCGCAGAGGACCAATCTAACTTGTAGGAACTGACCACGTAGTCCCGGGTCTCTCAGTTTGAGAATATGACTATAATTTGTAAAAGTCAACACTTAAACTTAAAAACAAGCCGTTAAAGGGTGAACACCCAAACCAGCCCCCAAACGACCCCGTAGGAGGCGCGAACACCTCGCACAGGACCAATGTAACTTGTAGGAACTGATCGCGTAGTCCTGGGTCTCCCGGTTTGAGAATACGATGATAATTTTCAAGAATAACACTTAGACTTAAAAACATGCCGTTAAAGTGTGAAAACCAAAACAAGCCCCCAAACGACCCCGTAGGAGGAACGGACACCTCAAGCGGGACCAATGTAACTTTTAGGAAGTGACCGCGTAGTCCCTGGTCTCCCGGTTTTAGAATACGATGATAATTTGCAAAAATCACACTTAGAGTTAAAAACATGTCGTTAAAGGGTGAACACCCAAACCATCCCCCAAACGACCTTGTAGGACGAACGAATACCTCGCACGGGACCAATGTAACTTGTATCAACTGACTGCGTATTCCCGGGTCTCTCGATTTGGGAGTATGATGATAATTTGCAAAAATCACACTTAGAGTTAAACGCATGTCGTTAAAGGGTGAAAACCCAAACCAACCCCCAAACGACCTCGTAGGAGGAACGAACACCTTGCACGGGACCAATGTAGCTTGTGGGAACTGACCGCGTAGTCCCGGGTCTCCCAGTTTGAGAGTACGACGATAATTTACAAAAATCAAACTTAGAGTTAAAAAATGTCGTTAAAGGGTGTACACACAAACTAGCCCCCAAACGACCCCGTAGGAGGCACGAACACCTCGCAGAGGACCAATCTAACTTGTAGGAACTGACCACGTAGTCCCGGGTCTCTCAGTTTGAGAATATGACTATAATTTGTAAAAGTCAACACTTAAACTTAAAAACAAGCCGTTAAAGGGTGAACACCCAAACCAGCCCCCAAACGACCCCGTAGGAGGCGCGAACACCTCGCACAGGACCAATGTAACTTGTAGGAACTGATCGCGTAGTCCTGGGTCTCCCGGTTTGAGAATACGATGATAATTTTCAAGAATAACACTTAGACTTAAAAACATGCCGTTAAAGTGTGAAAACCAAAACAAGCCCCCAAACGACCCCGTAGGAGGAACGGACACCTCAAGCGGGACCAATGTAACTTTTAGGAAGTGACCGCGTAGTCCCGGGTCTCCCGGTTTTAGAATACGATGATAATTTGCAAAAATCACACTTAGAATTAAAAACATTCCGTTGAAGGGTAAAAACCCAAGGCAGTCCCTAAACGACCCCATAGGAGGCACGAACACCTCGTACGGGACCATTGTAACTTGTAGGAATTGATCGCGTAGTCCCGAGTCTCCCGATTTGAGTGTACGATGATAATTTGCAAAAATCACACTTAGAGTTAAAAACATGCCGTTAAAAGGTGAAAAACCCAAACCAGCCCCCAAACGACCCCGTAGGAGGCACCAACATCTCGCACGGGACTAATGTAACTTGTGGAACTGATTGCGTAGTCCCGGGTCTCCCGATTTGAGAGTATGATGATAATTTGCTAAAATCACACTTAACTTAAAAACATGTCGTTAAAGTGTGAAAACCCAAACAAGCCCCCAAATGTCCCCGTAGGTGGCACGAACACCTCGCACGGGACCAATGCAACTTGTAGGAACTGACCGCGTAGTCCCGGGTCTCTCGGTTTGAGCGTATGACAATAATTTGCAAAAATCACACGTAGACTTAAAAACAAGCCGTTAAAGGGTGAAAACCACACTTTGACTTGAAAACAAGTCGTTAAAGGGTTAAAACCCAAACCTGCCCCGAACGACCCCGTAGGAGGCACGAACACCTCGCACGGGACCAATATAACTTGTAAGAATTGACTGGGTAGTTCTGGGTCTCCCTGTTTGAGAATATGACTGTAATTTCCATTCATATGTGTAATTTTTTAGTTTGAGTAAAAAAAAAATTGTAAATTATTGGGTTACTAATATCGTATCATTTTTGTATCATATTGTTTTGCAGGATAACAGTTTATCGTTGTCATTTATTCACGTAGAACACACTGAGAACTCAATGGTTTACGACAAGGGATTTATTCATGATTCCATTTTTTGTGTCATGGTCGTGCGGTCTTTTGTTGTTTTATTGGTGACTTTTATGGCCGTGTAGGCTTTTGTAAGTTAATTGTTATATTTTGTGGCCATGCGGGCTTTATGTTAGGCAGATTTTGTATTAACAGGTTTTGGAATGTCCAGAAAATAGAGGAAACTCTGCCCAATTGTTTTTGGGCCTGTGAACTGTTAAAGACTTGTAATATTTTGAAGTTTGTATGTACATTAGTTTATTAACAACGTACAATATTATTAATTTGTGAATTTTGTGATTTCAAATAATTATTTTTTTTATATAAAAAATTTGGCACAGTTCAAAACCGTGCCAAAAGTGTGCCAGAAATATCAAACTCTGGCACGATTTAAAAGTGTGCCAGAAGTGTTCTTGTTTGGCTGAATCTGGCACAGTTAAAAACTGTGCCAAAAGTGTGCCAGAAATATCAAATTCTAGCATGGTTTAAAAGTGTGCCAGAATTGTTCCTGTTTGGCCAAATCTGGCACACTTTTTTGCCATGCCAGAAAAAAATGCCATTTTGGAAAACCTGATTCTGGTACAGTTCAAATCCATGCCAGATTTGATCTGGCACAGTTTTAAACCATGCCAGATTCCTGTTTTTGGTGTAGTGTATATACACCACAAACACATATATATATATATATATACACACACGCACATATACATACACATATATATAAATGGAGGAGAAATAGAGAGAGAAAACATACCAAAGTTGTAGAGAGAGAGACAGTGTGTTCAGTCGCTAGAGAATGAGAGAGAAATGGAGGGACTGAGAATCGGTGGGAAAAAAGAAGAGGGAGGGTTTTTTCTGACATAATTGTCACAGACATGTCACGATAATTGACCGTGATAACTTTATATGATATTCCCGGTCAATGATCGTTACAAGTCTTGTCGGTTGAAGGGTGCCAATTTGACCATTTGGTGTAGTGAAACTCAAATAATTCATTTCTGAGCTATTGTAAATGCTGGAATAAAATAACAGTGTATGTAGGCTTTCTTTCATAGCCGAACCACTTTAAAAACCTTTGTCTTTGTGTATGTGATTTGGTTATTTCCTTTTTTATTTATCTGTGATTATAAATCTGGAATCAATCCAATTTCTGTCATCCACAGGTCGGCGACGTCTGTGGGAACAACTAGTCAATCATCGTTCTCTATCTCACTTTGTTCCATAGATCATCCCTTGCCTTAAAGGATGACTAATAAATCCAAAAAGTATTCTTGTTGTTACGGATAACATCTTAGAATCATCTTCCCCTCCTGACGATGCAAATCTCTTCAAAATTTTGTTCACTTTGACAAATCTCTCAAAATCCTACAACGGTTGTGATCACCGTAATACACGATCTAATCAATTATTAAATTTAGAGAACTAATTTTATACCCATGCAAACCACATCGGGTTGGGTTAAAGCATCCCAAACCATAAAAATCTTGCCTACCATGGTGAAATTAGTGAAAACTACGTTATCTGCGTTTAATGAACTCATAATTGTGTGGAAAGGGAGATTAAACACGAGAAATAATAATAATAAAGGTACTGGAAATAAAGGTTACCAAGATTGAATAACAAGACCATGCAAGAAGAAATCAAAGGTTGAAGAAAAACTGGAAAAGCTCTTGAATTAATGTTGCAAAATATGTAAATTTTCTCCTAGATGTTCCTACTTATTGTGGAGCTTTTACATGAATGAAGTCTTCATAAAAACAGTCATAATGACTAAATATAAAGGCTAAAGGTCGTTTAGAAAAGTTCCCAAAACATAAAATTCCTTTGGCTAAAAGATAAGGACAAAATAAAAACCCCATATCTCGCAATTTTATCACACTTAGAAAGCGTGACTAATTTTGTAACGGATCCTGAGCATGACAAAAGGTCGGTCCGAATCTTTTATTTTTAATAGGTCCGGATCGCCCTTGAAATTCCTGCATAACTTTTTTCTTGACTTCTCTCGTCTTCAAATGATCATAACTTCTTCACCGTAGCTCGGATTAAGGTGTCGTTTTTTTCGTATTCTTATAATTGAAAGCTATTCAACTTTCAAGTTCGCCTCATCTTCGGACTTGTGACGCCCCGGATCGGATTTAGAGTAATTTTCGGTCTTAACTCACATCCTAATCCGAGGGTCAAGGGGGAAATTACTTATAATTTTTTTAAGAAAATGTTTATTAAAAATTGTCATATTAAAGAAAAACCATTTATTATCCAATTATTCCACAATAATTTCAGTCCATTAATTTGAATAAATCTCATTTATTTATTTTGTAAAAGAGTCCAGCTAAAATATCATTAAACCACAATTAATAGAAAATGTCCTGTATTATTACAAACAAAAGTTCCAAGTTCAAGTCCAAATTTAAATAGTACAACTGATACATAATTAAATATCGAATATTACCGCTACGGGATAGCGGTAATCGGAGCTCTAACAACGACAGGAACTGTCGGGAACCTTAACGACACAAGCTTTTGCGTCCTTACCTGAAGTATTTGTGGGTTTTGAAAAGTAGGTATGAGTGGAATGCCCAGTACGGTGGGAGATACTAAGTAATAATTTGTACTAAAATACTATACATATACAATATCTTTTAATATTTCAAGCAAACAATTTATTCAATTTATGAAAATGAATGCAACTACATGCAACGCTCCCGGGCTAGATGCCCAAACTCACACTTAAGCCATTTCATGTCTCGTGCCAGAGACTTAATTAATTGAATATTGGTCCTTAATAATTTCTTGACTTAAATGCCTTTAACTTAAGAATATTATCATTCTTAATTATTTATTGCAAGATTTATTAATCTTTGCCTTAGAGTCTAGCCATCAGTCCTGGACTTCATGCGCTCTACACCATCGGTCTCTAGTTGCCATATGTTCTACTGTACAGGCTTTGGGGTCTTTCACCACTAGGGACGTCATGCCCTACTTAATTCTTGGCCTCATCCAAGTATCCTTTCTTATATTTCGATGCATTTCACATTTATCACATTTCATATATTTCATTATTCTCATCATTTTCCAAGTCCATTATTCTTTTCACTTTCACTCAAGTCACACTTTATTATTTATCACTTTCTTAATTTCTTCAATTAAACTCGGCCGAGGATGCCACAAATGCAACACCATTTTCGAATATTATTTCCATGAAACTCATTATTTTATCTTAGAAAAAATATATCATTAATTTCTTTTTATCAAACTCACTTCATACATTTAATTGCAAAATAAATTCTTGACAGCATACTATTCACTGTATTTACGACAATGCCACTACTATTTGTTTTACACAAATATTATCCTTTTAAATGGGTTTAATCATAATAATTTCACCAAAAATCATTTTATAACTTCTCAAAAATATATTTATGATATTTACAACATAATTTCAGTAATGAATTCAAAATTTCATAAAAAGAGTTTATTTTCATTTTAAACAGCTAGAAAATCCATATTTCAGCCTTTAATCTTTATTCATGAAATTAATAAAATAGGCCTGCATTTTTCATATTTCTAAAAACATGTTAAAAAAAGTATACTCCATCTTTAATCCTCTTAATTAGTAAACCCATGAATTACTTCAAGATTTTACACAAGTTCCATGGATTTCTATCTAAGAAATCCTCCAAAATGCTACTAACATGCTCATTATTATAAAGTCTTTCACCATAATAATTTTCTCAATATTTCATGCTATAATGATTCATTATAAATATAATAACATAATTTATAATTATTTCAATTTCAAAACTAATTCTAGCACGAAAATCATAATTTTCAACAAGGCAAAATAAGTAAAATACTTCCATTTTTAAGCATGATTTTCACTACTTTAACACATGATTTTAAGCTTTAGAAAAGAGTTGAGATGAGAACCCTACTTGTATAATATTAAGCTCCAAAAATAACTCCAAAGTAAGCTCCAAACTTGTAATATTAAGCTCCAAAAACATGATGAAAATATTTCTTTAAGCTTTTTCACCCTTATGTGGTTGTTCTAAGGTGTTTATATGCCCAAAATAAAGTATTTGGGTGGTTTTATGGAGGGTAGAGAAGGGTGTTATGGGTTTGAAAGATTGTATGGGTAAAGAGGGAGTGTGTACGAGGTAGTGAAACATAGACAAAAATCTGTTGAGTTAATTTTTGTTTTGGCATCCCTCACCTCTCTCTTATAATTACACTACAACTCACACCCATAATGACAAACAAAAATATTTTTTCCACTCTTCATAATACTCCAAGGATGACCATCACACACCAGCTCAAAAGAGGGGCTGGCGGGAATAAGAATCAAGCCAACAAAGTGAGGTGGAAAATAATATTTTTCCATTGTCTGACCGAGTAGAAATTGTACCAAAAAGGCATTATATGAATTATTTTAGGGATGTACAAGAATAGAAAGTTTCTCAAAATTACATTTTAAGTCAATTGTGGATTTTTCTGAATTTTCTAAGCACTTTTATTTTTTGACAAAAATAATAATATTTTATTTACTTATTCATTTTTTGACTTTTGACCCCATGGAACTCTTAGGCCTATTTTTATCATCCCATAAATATGGTCAAATTATTTTTAACCCTAATAAAACATCCTACAAAAATTGCGCAAGTTGTAGTTTACGCGTTGGTATTATTTATGTCACAATTCTACAACTTATATTGCTTCTAACCAATATTCATTCAGACAATTCTAATTGTTTTAGAATAATATGGGGAATATGAATAAATAATCATACGAACTCGTGCAATGCGAAAATAGAGCACAACGAATTAATATTACCGAATAATTCGATTACCATAGGATGGTGAGAACAAAATAAAAGGGGCGGGTATTACATTCTCCCCTCTTTAGGAGATTTCATCCCCGAAATAAAAACCAAATCATTCGAAAAGATGAGGATGTTCTGCTTGCATATTGGCTTCTCGTTCCCAAGTGGCTCCTTCGACACCATGGGATTCCCCAAGGACTTTCACCAATGGGATGACCTTGTTACGTAGGACCCTGTCCTCGTGATCAAAGATGGATATAGGTCGCGTTAAGAAAGTGATATCTTCTTCCAACTTGATGTTATTCCAGTTGATGACATGTCGTGGATCGTGAAGATACTTTTTCAACATCGAAGCATGGAATACATTATGAACACGAGCTAACTACGGAGGTAATGCTAAATGATAAGAGACGTTCCCAATTCGTTCCAGAATCTCAGAAGGACCAATAAAATGTGGAGCAAGTTTACCCTTCTGCCCAAATATTTGGCTTTCGGTCCGTGCCCAAACTTTCAACAAGATAAGGTCACCTACTAAAAACTTCAAAGGTATGCGTCGATTATCGACATAATTCTTTTGCTGATCCGGAGACATGACAAGTCTCTATCAGATCAACTTAACCTTGTATGTCATCTCCTTGAGTAGATCAGAACTAGTGAGGTGCTTCTCTCCAACCTCTGCCCAACATATAGGAGAACGACATGGCCTTCCATATAAAGCTTCAAACGGAGCCATCTAAATACTGGCCTGATAACTGCTGTTGTAAGAGAACTCTGCCAGATGCAAATTTTTATCACAACTTCCTTGGAAATACAGTGCACAAGCTCTCAACAAGTCTTCTAAGGTTTGAATTGTACGTTCCGACTGTCCATCCATTTCTGGATGATATGTCGTACTCAAATTCAATTTCGTCCCCAACTCTTGTTGAACCCTTCTCTAGAATTGTGAAACAAAATGTGGGTCTCTATCTGAGACAATCGTTCGAGGGATACCATGAAGTCGGGTTATTTCTATAATGTATAACCTTGGTAACTTGGCTATATTATTCGTAATTTTCATCGGGAGGAAATGAGTCGGCCTAGTGAGACGATCTATAATAACCCAAACTGTGTCGTGACCCCATTTAGATCGAGGTAGAGCAGTGACGAAGTCCATCGTGATATGTTCCCATTTCCACTTGGTTAAAGGGAGTGGTTGCAGCAACCCTGCTGGTTTCTTGTGCTCAGCTTTTACCTGTTGACAAGTGTAACACCTTGTAACAAATTTATCCACATCTCTCTTCATACCGGACCACGAAAAATCCCTATAAAGAACCTTATACATCTTTGTTGCCCCAGGGTGTATACTAAATCGAGACTGGTGGAATTCTGCCAAAACCTCTTCTCATAGTTCTCTAATGGACAGAACAATCAACCCGCCCTTACGATGTATGCCACCATCCTTGTCCATCGTGAGAGTATCAAACTCACCAATGGCCCGAATACGATCCCTGAACTTCACAATATCTTCGTCGAGTGACTAAGCATCAAGGACATTCTGATGAGCAAGTGGACTGGATATTATTCCCCATAAGTAGGCCCTATCACTCCTCCTTTGAGCATGCAATCCAAAATTTCACAGTTCACGGTACATCCTTCGTCGATAACACTTTATCGCATCTAAGGAAGGTTCTGAATTCCTGCTTAAAGCATCTGCCACTACATTGGCCTTTCCAGGATGATACTCTAAGGTAAAGTCCGAATCTTCCAGGAGTTCAATCTATCTCCGTTGTCATAAATTGAGATCTCGCTGAGTGAAGATGTACTTGAGGCTCTTGTGATCTGAGAATACTTCGAATTGTTCACCATAGAGATAGTATCTCCAAATCTTGAGAGCAAACACTATAAATGCTAACTCCAAGTCAGGTGTGGGGTAGTTCCTTTCTTGTATCTTGAGATGTCGGGATGCATAAGCAATTACTTGACTCAATTGCATAACCACTGCGCCAAGTCCTAATCTAAAAGCATCGCAATACAGTGTATAGACTTTCCTTCGCTCGGGAAGAATGAGAACGGGTGCCGATGTGAGTCTAACTTTCAACTCTTTAAAAGAAGCTTCACATTCACCTGACAACTAGAAGCGAACATCCTTTTGTATCAGTCGAGTAAGAGGCAAGGCAATATTGGAGAATCTCCTTAATGAACCTTCGATAATAACCTGCTAATCTGAGGAAACTTATCACCTCAGTAACTGACTTAGGCTTGTCCCAACCAAGAACTGCTTCAACCTTGGATGGGTCGATCGAAATTCTTGCTACAGATATCACGTGGTCGAGGAATATGACTTCATCCATCCAAAACTCGCACTTGCTAAATTTGGCAAATAAATGATTCTCTCTAAGAACCTGGAGAGTAGTGCGAATATGCTCCTCGTGATCGACATCAGAGGATGAGTACACTATAATGTCGTCAAAAAATACCACTACAAACCAATTCAAGTATGTACAGTAGATACAGTTCATCAGGTCCATGAAAGCTACTAGAGCATTAGTTAGGCAAAAAGGCATAACTAAAAACTCGTAATGACCATATCGAGTGCGGAATGATGTTTTGGGAATATCTTCTTCCTTGACTCGTAACTGATGGTAACTAGATCGAAGGTCGATCTTAGAAAATCTACTTGCTCCTCGAAGCTGGTCAAATAAGTCATCAATCCGTGGCATAGGATACTTATTCTTTATAGTTACCCAATTCAGTTGTCTGTATTCGATGCAAAGTCAAAGATAATTATCTTTCTTTTTAGGAAATAATACTGGTGCTCACCATGGAGACACTATTTGGCCGTATAAACCCTTAGCTCAAAAAATCTTCTAACTGGGTCTTCAATTCCTGTAACCCTTTCGGAGCCATTTTACGGGGAAGAATATAAATGGGTGAAATGTCATGATAAACATCAATGGCGAAATCAATCTCCCGACACGGAGGCAAACCAGAAAGGTCTTTAGGAAAAACATCGGGAAATTATCGAAAAACTAAAAGGTTTGATAGCGTGCGACTAGGATCTTCTTGAGCGACAATACTACTCAACCAACCAAAGCAATGTCGTTGCTCTCAAACCGTAGATAACTTACATGGATAGTAGACATTTTGTTCGCTATTGAAACAATAAAGAGATCCATCTGGAAGTAGTACTGAGACACTATGTCAGTGACACTCAGTAATGGCGCCTAAAAATAATAGCCAATCCATACTGAGTATCACCTCAAAGACATCCATATCCATTAGTATTAAATCATATTCCAGAATAAAATCTCCCATAACAACTACGCAACTTCTATAAATTTTATTCAGAATAATACCACCATCTACGGGTAATCCTATGAAGATCGGAGGACTAAAATTCTCTACATGAAGACCCAAACAGAATGCTAAAGAACTCTATATAAAGGAATGAGATTCACCCGAATTGAATAACGCTTTAACCCACGTACTGAATAGTAAAATAATACCTTCCATGACTGAAGGATTCTGGGGAGGTGTTGAGTGTTGGGTAAGAGAATAAGAACGACCTAGATTGAATCTGCTATCCTGGCCACCACTAGTCTGAGTTTGTCCATGATTGCCCGGACTTGGACGAGGCATACCAAAACTATGCATAGGTTGTTGTCGAGGTCCTGAGATGGGTTATTGTTGTTATTATAAAGGGGGAGTCTGACTGGGATTTCTTCCAGACATGATATTGCCATTTTGATAGCTTCCCTTATGTCCCATGTTCTCCCGCTGAGGACACTCTTGCATCATATGATCTGTGGACCCGTAAATAAAGCAAGCCCTAGGGGATGTTGGGCTCTGGTTGTTACTTCTCTCTCCTATGCCTGTTTTGATGTTGGCAACGAAACCCCTATTTTCGTATCTAAATTTCTTCCCATTAGGAGAAGATCCACCATTCGGTTTTAGTTGGGTCCCGCCAAGAGTTCTTTTCTTATCCCTAATGACTCGGGAGTCTTCAGCCTTGAGCTCTAGACGGATCATCTTGTTTACTGCCATCCCAAAATCTAGATGATCAAAACCCACCACAAGCTTATGGATGTGAGGATTTAATCCTTTCACAAATAATCTCGTCTTCTTGGTGTCATTGGATTTGACAGACTTTACGTGCTTTAATAGGCTTTCAAACTGAGACTGATATTCGTTCACTGGCAGCTTTCCTTGAATCAGCTGGGTGAACTCGTATTTATACGCCCGGGGAAAGTATCGATCAAGAAAAGATGTCCTAAAACTGTCCCATGCCACTGTCTCGGTAACGCTGGCAATGTGAGTGGTTCACCATCGCTGCGCCTGTTCCGTGAGTTGGAAAGTAGCTGATGATGCTAAGATTTAGCACCACCGGATAAGTGATAATGAGCTCAAGTAGTAGTAACCATGGCAGCCATAGAGATGTATAGGTGTATAAGTATGCAAGAAGGGAATGAGTATAAGAGGAAATAAGACAATGATGTATAGTGGTTCAGCCAATTTGGCCTACCTCCACTGTGAGTGTGTGATCCACTAAGTATGGGCACTAATGGCCTTGGATACAATGCACATCAGCTCTCTCTCTCTCTCTCATGTGTGTATAAGCAGAGTTTTAGCTAGGTTTGCAATAATCTGATCCCCTGTAGGGTTGTAGGTGACAAGTATATATAGGTCCTGGGGGGTGTAATGTACCCCCCAAGTATGCATGGTGCATGTGAATGATGATCTATCCAACCCCCTGTTGACACCTGTAGATGCCAAATGATGACATAATATTCCCTCAGGTGAGGGTGCGATTTTGTTATAACGGTCTGCCATATGCCATGTGAGCCTCACGCGCACTGTTCCACGCATCTCCTAAACCATGCGCTGTGATGACGTCACCCTCGGCCTATGAGATGAGGCCGAGGGCAAAGTTCCTTCCGGTAGTGAGTCTGGCTTAATTATGGCCTCGTACTGTCGTACCCTCGTAGGGTCGTCCGGAGCCTGGTGGAGGGTTGGCCCCTCGTAGGGTCGTCTGGACCCTGGTGGAGGGTCGGCCCCTCGTAGGGTCGTCTGGAGCCTGGTTGAGGGTCGGCCCCTCGTAGGGTCGTCCGGGCCTGGTGGAGGCCAGCTGGAGCCTGGTGAAGGGTCGACCCCTCGTAGGGTTGTCCGCTTTGGAGATAATCTTCAGCCAGGCCAGGGATATAAACGGGTATATCAATCACCCCCCAGCCCTTAGCCATAGGTGCCATTGAGATGGCTGAGGGATATTGTTGAAATTGAGATGCGTGTATGATCAGTTAGGTGAGTGACACATGGGCAGGTACTCATTGCTATTCAAGTTTCCAAGGCACGGTGGTTGCACACTTCATGGGGCTTTGTGCCCTAATTATACCCTCCTTGGCAAGTGTGTCCATTTATTACCAGAGTATTTAAGAGTTTTTCAAACTCTCTCTCTCCTTCTTCTTCTTCTTCGCGCCCAAGACTTTTCTCTCTCTAGAACCAGTTCCCATCGCCATTTGCAGCCTTCGAACCTTCAGGCCTAGCAGCGTTCTTGCCCTTCTCCTCATCAGGTAACCTCTTTCACCCAGCGCTTTCTTTTGTCTTCATTTCTATTTGTTTTTTAGGGTCGTAGGGCGACACTTTCTTTGAGTTAACCCATAGAATTTTCCGGTATCTTCTCCGGTCACTGGTTCTTGAACGTTCTTGACGAAAACCTTTGAGTTCTTTTGTTTAATCGAAAAGTCAAACCAGGTCAATTCCCCATTTGTTTGTAGCTAAATTAGCCAAGTCTAGTGTAATTTCTCCAAGTGTAGAGTCTTCCCTTTAATTCTTAGGAGGCTTTACAGCTTAGTGTCTGAATTCCCATCATTGAGAGAGAAGCTCTTTGCCGAGATTAGACGAATAGAGGAAGAGGAAGAGAGGAGACGAGGGGCCGACCCTAATTGGGTACGACCCATCTTTCCCATTCCTCTTGCCACCATAAGACCATCTGAACCCACTGAGTCTTGTGGGTCGTCACATCGTCCGGTCGAGACTCCCAAACCCAGTGAAATGGACGAGAGGGCCTCCTCTCCAACTGGTGCTGGAACTTCTAGTAGGAGGGACACGTCTGACCTTAGCCCTCCCCGAGAGGCCGAAGGTATGGTCCCTTCCGAAGCTGTCCCTGTGACAACCCTGTCTCCTCATGCTTTCCAAGTGGCTTTTCCCCAGGGTCCTCCTATAGGTGACGAGGGGGAGGGAACTGATGATGAGGATGATGATAAAGACGATGAAGTTGATACCTCCCACGCCTCGTCCTTTATCTCCTCCGTTAGGGATACAGACCTTCTAATATGGAGGCATATTTACGGAGTGCCCTCGGGGGTAACTATGAGGGTTCCCTCTGAGATTGAGAGGGTTTTTGATTGTGAGGAGGGAGAGGTTGCAGTCTATGAACAAATGTTCAAGGTTGGAGTCAGGTTCCCTCTGCACCCTGCCATTGCCGATATCCTGTTTGCCCTCGGCGTATCCCCCTCTCAACTTCCCCCCAACTCTTGGAGGACGATCTTAGGCTATGTCTCTTTGTGGAAGAATTCGTTCACCGACGAGCCCTCGTCTGCCCTATTTTTGGGCTGCTACAACATCACTTCCTCGTCCAAACAGCCCGGATACTATCATTTGGGGGCAAGGAGGTCTGAGAAGAAACTCCTTCACGTGGCACAAACTTCCAACCACGATTGGAAAAAGAGGTTTTTCTTTATTTCTGGGGAATGGGAGCCCACCGCCGATGTTTCGAGGGTCCCCAGAAAATGGGCCAACCCCTCCATGAAGGCCAGGTCAGACCCTGGACTTAGTCTGGAGGAGAAGGACATCGTAGATTATCCGAGAGGACGAGGGCGAGAGGGTGAGCTTGCAAAATTCGAAGACTTGATGACCCCTCGGTTCCTTAAAGAAGCTGGTCTGAGGGTCGTCCCCCTGACTGAACTATGTGAGTTATACTGAACATTCCCTATTCTTTGCTTTTTCCAAGTGTTTCCTCTTTAGATCTGCAGAAGTACTTTTCTAACATATCGTCCTCTTATCAGATCGTCCTACAGGTACACCAGACTATCTTTGGGAAATGACGGTTCCCAGCTTACTATCTGGATTGTCCAAGAAGAAAGGGAAGGAGCCCCAGCAGGCTCCGAGGAAGACAAAGGCCGCTGGGCCGACAGTAGTGGAGCCGACCACTGACAGTCACAAAAGGAAGGAGTCTGAGGCCCCTGTTGAGCATCGGCCTGATCCTCGGACAGGGGCCAGGGTCGAAGCCTCTGAGGGGACGGCCTCTTCGTCGAGCATGGGGGCCTTCTGGTCTCAAAACCTGGCACACTTGAGGGCCGACCCCTCGTCACTGATCACAAACTTAAGGGCCGCCAAGGCCTCGATGTTCTCTGCACCGTCGGCCTCTGACTACGAGTTCTTAGCCAAGATGCCTCCTGCTAAAGTGTACGACTATGGTCTGCACTCCCTTGCTCAGGTATTGGTCTTGAACTACCTCTTTAATTTCATTCTTTCACCAATTGTTCCCTCGGCCCCTCTTGACATCTATTTTTTATTTATTTTTTGTGCAGTCCATTTGTGCCTTCACCTCAGCCACCAAGTGGATGGCTGAGAACCAACAAAAGTTTCATGATGCTGAGAGGGCCATTCACCATGTGGCCGACCTTCGGACAGAGCTGGATACTGCGAGGGCCGAACTGGAGAGTGCGAGGACTGAGTATGCTAGGGTCCTAGATGAGCTGACGAGGCAACATGATGCCGACCTGCAGGCCAAGGACTTGCTCATCAAGGAGAGGGACTCGGCCCTAATCAACCTGGAGGCCCAGCACAAAACTGATCTTGAAGAGGCTGTCAGAAAAGTCGGGGTCGATGCCGTTGAGTCCTACAAGGCTTCTGATGAATTTCAGGGCTTCGGCCTTGAGTATCTGGAGAGGGGGATCAGGACGGCCTGCCGATGGGTCGTCCTCAAGTTCGGTGATGTCGTCTCCTCGGTTCGTCCTTCACTGGAGGGTGTTCAACTGGATGACCCGCTAATTGCCGAGGCACTCAACCAAGTGGAGGCCCAAGTTCAGGTCGAGGGGGTCGGCACTTCTGAAGATCATCCTGTTTTGGTTACTGAGGAGACCATTCCTATAGATGTTGAGGCCCTGCCCTCTGATGTCGTCCCATAGGGTGGCTACCTGTATCCCATACCCTTCTAGTGTATTTTATCACTTTTGATGCTCTCATATGTAAAACACTTGAAATTTGTATAACATTGGCATTTTACTAATACCATCATCTCTTCTTTTACTGTCTTCCATAATTACTGTCTTCCATAATTTTAATTCTTTTATGGTTTGCTCTTTGTTGGTTTGCTGTCTTTGCTAATGCTACTAACCCCTTCCTCGTCTTTTTTCTGAGGACCAATGTGGGGTCGTCCCCCCATGTGGCCTCATCATAGCCGAGGGTCATAATAACCAGACATGAAAACCAAGTAGCTCCCTCGTCTTTCTTTGAGGATCATGGTGGGGTCGTCCCCTCCACTGGTCCTCATTATAGCCGAGGGTTCAAATAACCAACTTGTAATGAAGTCTACCCTCGTCTTTCTTTGAGGATCACGGTGGGGTCGTCCCCTCCACTGGTCCTCATTATAGCCGAGGGTTCAAATAACCAACTTGTAATGAAGTCTACCCTCGTCTTTTTTTAGGACAGTGGTGGGGTCGTCCCCTCCACTGGTCCTCATTATAGCCGAGGGTTCAAATAACCAACTTGTAATGAAGTCTACCCTCGTCTTTTTTTAGGACAGTGGTGGGGTCATCCCCTCCACTGGTCCTCATTATATCCGAGGGTTCAAATAACCAACTTGTAATGAAGTCTACCCTCGTCTTTTTTGAGGACAGTGGTGGGGTCGTCCCCTCCACTGGTCCTCATTATAGCCGAGGATTCAAATAACCAACTTGTAATGAAGTCTACCCTCGTCTTTTTTGAGGACAGTGGTGGGGTCGTCCCCTCCACTGGTCCTCATTATAGCCGAGGGTTCAAATAACCAACTTGTAATGAAGTCTACCCTCGTCTTTTTTTAGGACAGTGGTGGGGTCGTCCCCTCCACCGGTCCTCATTATAGCCGAGGGTTCAAATAACCAACTTGTAATGAAGTCTTCCCTCGTCTTTGTTTAGGACAGTGGTGGGGTCGTCCCCTCCACTGGTCCTCATTATAGCCGAGGGTTCAAATAACCAAATTAATGGTTTTAAATAAAGTCTATCCTCGTCTTTTTTCTGGACAGGTTCATCTTACCAAATTAATGGTTTTTAAATAAGTCTACCCTCGTCATTTTTTAGGAAAGTGGTGGGGTCGTCCCCTGCACTCGTCCTCATTATAGCCGAGGGTTCAACTTACCAAATTAATGGTTTTTAACAAAGTCTACCCTCGTCTTTTTTTAGGACAGTGGTGGGGTCGTCCCCTCCACTGGTCCTCATTATAGCCGAGGGTTCAACTTACCAAATTAATGGTTTTTAACAAAGTCTACCCTCGTCTTTCTTGAGGACAGTGGTGGGGTCGTCCCCTCCACTGACCCTCATTATAGCCGAGGGTTCAACTTACCAAATTAATGGTTTTCTGTAGATGTTTCCATGCATATTAGAACTGATAACCATAGGGTGAGGGGAAACACTTTTCATTAATTTTCCAAAGTGTCCTGTTGGAGCAATTCCTATTACAATTATGGTCTATCAAGACCTCACAACACTACTGGTAGTATTTCTTCAAATGATCTGCATTCTAGGGGTTGGAAAAAGGTTCCCCTTCTAGGTTTTCTAGTCTATAGGTCCCATGGACAACTTCATCGATGACCTTATAGGGGCCATGCCAATTAGGATGGAGTTTGTTAGGCTTTTTCCAAGTCTTCTTGAGAACCAAGTCTCCTACTGCGATAGGTCTCTGTTTCACCCTCTGATTGTAAAACCTTGTGGTCCTCTGCTGGTAGGAGGCCTGCCTTATCTCGGCGTCCTCCCTCCTTTCCTCAATCAGATCCAAGTCGAGTCTCCTCTCTTCTGCATTTCCCTGGGGGTCGTACATTTGGACCCTATGAGTAGGAAACTCGACTTCGGTGGGGATGACGGCTTCTGATCCATAAGCTAGCATGAATGGGGTCTCCCCGGTAGAGGTCCTCACTGTCATCATGTATGCCCACAACATGGCATATAACTCCTCGACCCATCTTCCTTTTGCCTCCTCAAGCCTCTTTTTAATCCCATCTAGGATTGTCCTGTTCGTAACTTCGGTTTGCCCATTAGCCTGAGGTCGGCCTGGGGTAGAGAAAAATTGTTTGATACTTACCCTCTCACAGTACTTCTGCAGAGAGGCATTCTTGAACTGAGTCCCATTATCCGAGATGAGGGTGTTGGGTAGACCGTATCTGCATATCACATTTTTCCAGATGAACTGAAAGGTCTTCTGCTCTGTAATCGTGATCATTGGTTCGGCCTCTACCCACTTTGAAAAGTAGTCAATCGCTACAATGAGGAATCGATAGTTATTGACTGCCCTCGGTAAGGGTCCTACCAGGTCAATCCCCCTTACTGCGAACGGCCATGGGGATGTAATGGAAGTAAGAGGCTGATGGGGCTGATGAGGGATAGTGGCAAATCTTTGGCATTTATCACACTTCTTTACATATGCTGCGGCATCTTTCACCAAGGTCGGCCACCAGTAGCCTTGGGTGATCACCCTCTTCTCTAAGGATCTTCCCCCAATGTGGCTTGAGCACGACCCTTCATGCACATCTTGCAAAATGGAAGGGACTTCTGTGGGATGCACACACCTAAGTAAGGGGAGCAGAAACCCCTTTTTGTACAGCATGTCTCCAATGACAGTGAATTTTGCAGCCCTGTATCTCAGCTTCTTCCTTTCTTGCCTTGCTTCTGGAATTTCTCCCTCTTTAATGTATCTGATCATAGGGTCCATCCATGAAGCTTTTTGAGAAACATTCAAGCAATTTTCAAGTGTTCCCTTGACATCTTCGATAGTTGGTCGAAGCAAGATTTCTACCGGGACTGTCCTCCTTATATCTGTCCTAGTCGCTGAGGCCAGCCTTGCAAGGATGTCGGCACGGCCATTGTCGAGCCTAGGTATCCTCTTGAATTTTACTGCTTTAAAGTCTTTCAGTAATGACCTCACCTTCTCAAGGTACCTAGCCATCCTCTCGTCCTTCGCCTCGTAGGCTCCTAGGTATCTGATTCACCACTAACCTTGAATCACTATGGACCAAAATCTGGCCGATACTAAGAGATTTGGCCAAGGAGAGGCCAGCCATCAATGCCTCATATTCAGTCTCGTTGTTGGAGGCTTTGAAATTGAACCTCAGGGCGTACTTAATGTCTGTGCCGTCGGGTGCTGATACTATTAACCCAGCTTCGCTCCTGCTTTCGCAAGAGGACCCGTCGACGAAGAGACTCCATACGGTGTGTTCTTTTGAGAAACCTCCCTTGGTGAGTGACCCCTGTCTGAAGAGATATCTTCCCTCTTCATTTTCATCCACCTTCCTCCTTGCGGTGCTTGTCTCAGCCTTATCTGCAGAGGGCTCGGTGAGTCTGCCTTGTTGGGCATCTGTCCTCATGAGGCCTTCATCCTCAGCTTCATCATCTTCCCGAGTAAACTCAGCCACGAAGTCCGCCAACGCCTGCCCTTTAATGGCTGTCTTAGGCTGATACACAATATCGAACTCCCCCAGCTCTATAGCCCAGGTCATTAGCCTTCCTGATTTTTCAGGCTTGTGTAGGACCTGCCTAAGAGGAGAGTCAGTAAGGATGACCATAGTATGGGACTGGAAGTACGGCTTCATCTTCCTTGAGGCATGGATCAAGGCGTAGGCCAACTTCTCCATCCTCGGGTATCTTTGCTCTGCCCCCTGGAGTGCCTTGCTATTAAAATACATAGGCTTATGTATTCCGTCCTCGTCTCTCACAATGGTTGCGCTGATGGCAGACTCTGAGATGGCGAGGTACACGTAAAGTCGTTCACCCTTCACGGGTCGTGACAGCTGCAAGGGAGACCCTAAGTATGATTTTAGCTCTTTGAAAGCCTCATCACACTCTTCGCTCCATTCGAAGGCCTTCCTGAGGATCTTGAAGAATGGTAGACACCTGTCTGTGGCCCTTGACACAAATCTGTTCAGGGCAGCCACTCTCCCTGTGAGCCTCTGAACGTCTTTAATGGACTTGGGGGTCTTCATCTCAACAAGGGCCTTTATCTTTTCAGGATTGGCCTCGATGCCTCTTTGGTTGACAATGAACCCCAAGAACTTCCCTGCTCCGACCCCGAAGACACACTTGGCTGGATTAAGCTTCATCTGGTACTTGTCCATCGTGTTAAAGGTCCTCTCCAGGTCTTCCACATGATCCTCTGCCTTCAAACTCTTGGTCAGCATGTCATCCACGTAGACCTCCATAGACTTCCCAATTTGGTCTTCAAACATTTTGTTTACGAGGCGCTAGTACGTTGCCCCTGCATTTTTTAGACCAAAGGGCATGACCTTATAGCAGTATGTCCCCTTGTCAGTGATGAAGGCAGTCCTCTCCGAGTCTTCAGGGTTCATGAAGATCTGGTTGTACCCTGAGTAGGCATCCATAAAACTCATGAGCTCATGGCCTGCTGTAGCGTCTACCATCTGGTCAATGCGGGGGAGAGGGAAGCTGTCTTTGGGGCAGTGCTTGTTGAGATCTGTGAAGTCCACACACATTAGCCACTTCCCATTGGCCTTTGGGACAATGACTGCGTTGGACAGCCATTCAGGGTAGATGACCTCCCTGATAAACTCAGCGTCTGGTAATTTTTTAACCTCATCCCTGATGACCTCGTACTTCTCTCTAGAGTAAATCCTCCTCTTCTGCTTTACCGGCTTCACTCCCTCTACCACATTGAGTTTGTGGCACATGATTTCAGGGTCGATCCCCGGCATATCTACATGACTCCACGCAAAGACGCTTTGTCTTCTCCTCAACAGTTTGATGAGGTCTTCCTTGATATTGGGCTTCAAAGACTTGCCAACTTGGACGGTTTTTCTCGGGTCATCCTCATCGAGGATGATGGATTCTACCTCCTCAGCGGCCTCTCCTTTCTTGAGCTTCGTCTCGTCCCTGGGGTCTAAGGTATCAATATTGTAAGTGGTTGTAGCCCTCTTGTGTGCCTCCCTTTCTTCAGCGGAGTTTTAGTAGCACTCTCGGGCTGTCGTCTGGTCTCCCTGAACCTCCCCCACCCCGTATGGGGTAGGGAATTTAATCATCTGGTGAACTGTAGACGGTACAGCCTCGAATCCTTTGAGGGTCACCCGTCCCAATATGATATTATAGGCTGAAAATACATGCTCATCCATCACAAAGAAACTGACCTTCCTGGTGAGCCATCTCGGCCACTCGTCCCCCATCCTGACATCAGCCTCATACACTCCAAGGGGGTGAACTTTTCCCCACTGAATCCAATCAACGGATGATGGTACGGGACGAGTCTAGCACGGCTGAGACCTAAGGCCTTGAAGCATGGCCAAACCATTACATCTGCAGATGAGCCCCCATCCACTAGGATCCTCGGCACCTCACACCCATGCACCCTGGTCGTGATGACGAGAGGGTCATCATGCGGGGCCAAGAGGCCTTTGAAGTCCATTCTTGAGAACCCTACTATCAGTGTGTCCATGTTCACCTTCTTCCTCTTTTCTGGATTGGCCTCCAGAGAGGTCGAGTGTACAGTCTTCGTCACTGCCCTGGCTTCTGCCACGTGGGCCTTCCTATCTGCGACTTCTGACCCTCCTCCTGCCAGACCCCCGAAGATCATTCCCACTCCGAGCGAGATCATATTAAGCCTCTTGACGGGGCCCTGATCGTCTCTCGGCGGGAGGTCAGGGTCGTCCTCATCATCAGAAGGGTCATCCCCTCTTTTCTGAGGACCTTCTCTACATGCATCGACTCGCTTCTTTCTGGGGTCGTCCCCTCGGCCCCTCTTAAAGGCGCCTCTGTCGATGTACTTTCTGAGCTTCCCTTCTTTCAGCATCTTCTCAATCTCATCTTTCAGAGCAAAGCATTTGTCTGTCACGTCGCCGTGGTCTTGATGAAATTCACACCACAGGTTCTTATTTCTCTTCCCAGGAGCTGCCCTAAGCTTCTCAGGCCACTTCAGAGATCGGTCACTCTTTATCTCATTGAGAATTTGTTCACAGCTGACCGTCAGAGGGGTGTAACCAGCGAACTTGTCATCCGTGGACCTCTTCTTCCCCTCTTTTTTCTTCTTGGGGTACTTACCCCCATTAGCTCCTCCCTTTTCATCTTCGTATTTTGCGGCCATCGCCTCTTCGATGTTCATAACCTTTCCTGCTGTTGATAGCAATTTGACCATCGTCCTCGGAGGGTCTTCAGCAAGCTTCCATAACAGCTTCCCCTTTTGGAGTCCTCCAATCAGGGCTGTCATAGCTATGCTTTCCTCGTAGTCTTCCACCTCCTGCTTCTCTTTATTGAATCTGGCTATGTAGTCCCTCAGGCTCTCATTCTTCCCTTGCTTAACATAGAGAAGGTGTGTGGTCTTCTTCTGTGGTCTCACCCCGAAGCAAAAGTTGTGGATGAACCGGTCTGCCAACTGTTTGAAGTTTTCAATGGATTTTTTGGAAGAGAGGTGTACCAGACATGTGCAGCCCCCGTCAGGGTACCAGAAAAGGCACGACACCTCATCTCGTCTGAGATAGAGTATATGTCTACTGCTGATTGATACATCTCGACATGGTGGACAGGGTTGGTGCTCCCATCATATCTTGGGGTGACCACAGGTGGCTTGAACCTCGATGGCGTGGGGAAGTCGACTATCTTCGCCACAAAGGGTGAGCCTATGGTGTATCCCTTCTGAAGGGGGTCCCGGCTCTTCAATATGTCATCGATCTTATCCTCTAGCCGCTGGATTGAGTCATTCCAGGGCCTCACAGGGTCGGCGCGGCCGATGTTATCCCCTGCCGCCTCTTGAAGGTGGACGGAGGGTTCCGCTGCGGTCGACCTGTATCGGCTATTCACTTCCCTTTGGCCGTCGTCCCGTCCTTGGGGTCGTCCATCTGCTGCCTCCCTCCTGGACCTCGCAGCACTTCTTGACCTGGACAATTTATCCCGCAGGTCATTTACTGGGCTTAGCCTCTCAAAGGCCGACCCCCTGCTCAAGCGGTCAAAAGCGGAGCCTATTGGGCGTTCATCAGGGTTTGGTCTCACATCCTTCCCTCTACTATCCTGGAGAGGTCGTACAGTATTGTTGGAGACCTCATATGGTTCCCAGCATTCTATTGGGGCCTCGTCTCCCTCCAGATCGTCATACATGTCTTCAGGGCAAGGGTTTCCTTGCCTCCCCAGGCGTAGACGCCGGGGGTCAGCAACATCCCTACGCCGCTGAGGGGGTGGCAGGTCTTTGCGTGGTGCCCGGGGTGGTCCCCTGGCCTCATGCTGTCTTGGAGCCTCTGCCGGAGTAATCATCTCAGGTGAGACCCCTGGTGGTCTCAGTATGTTCTGGCTTAGAGCTGTGAACTGCTCTTGCATCATCCGCTGGCTTGCTGCCAGAGACTTTAGGGTTGCCGCCACATCAGCCATCTCAGACTGAGGCGGCGGCTGACTGGAACTGGGTCTTCCCCCCTCATCCGGCGGGGGAAGTGGTGGTGGTGGCATCTCAGGTGCCATGTGCTTGAGCTAGAACAGCTGAACTGAAGAAAGGACTCGTGAGCTTGGGGACCTTAGTGGGTCTCTTTCAATGGTGAAACACCTCCTCTCAGGGTGAGTGTTGGTTCACCACCAGAGTGCCCAGTGAGGTCAAGCTATACAAAGGAAGAGGTGTCTTCTCGTTCCCACAGACGGCGCCAAACTGATGATGCTAAGATTTAGCACCACCGAATAAGTGATAATGAGCTCAAGTAGTAGTAACCATGGCAGCCATAGAGATGTATAGGTGTATAAGTATGCAGAAGGGGATGAGTATAAGAGGAAATAAGACAATGATGTATAGTGGTTCAGCCAATTTGGCCTACCTCCACTATGAGTGTGTGATCCACTAAGTATGGGCACTAATGGCCTTGGATACAATGCACATCAGCTCTCTCTCTCTCTCTCTCTCCTGTGTGTATAAGCAGAGTTTTAGCTAGGGTTGCAGTAATCTGATCCCCTGTAGGGTTGTAGGTGACAAATATATATAGGTCTTGGGGGTTGTAGTGTACCCCCCAAGTATGCATGGTGCATGTGAATGATGATCCAGCCAACCCCCTGTTTACACCTGTAGATGCCAAATGATGACATAATATTCCCTCACATGAGGGTGTGATTTTGTTATAACGGTCTGCCACGTGCCATGTGAGCCTCAAGTGCACTGTTCCACGCGTCTCCCAAACCACGCGTTGTGATGATGTCACCCTCGGCCTATGAGACGAGGCCGAGGGCAAAATTCCTTCCGGTAGTGAGTCTGGCTTAATTATGGCCTCGTACTGTCGTACCCTCGTAGGGTCGTCCGGAGCCTGGTGGAGGGTCGGCCCCTCGTAGGGTCGTCTGGATCCTGGTGGAGGGTCGGCCCCTCGTAGGGTCGTTCGGGCCTGGTGGAGGCCAGCAGGAGCCTGGTGAAGGGTCGGCCCCTCGTAGGGTCGTCCGCTTTGGAGATAATCTTCATCTAGGCCAGGGATATAAACGGGTATATCAGTAGCCAACTTAACCTCATGCCCAGATCGGACGTTAAGAACATATATGACTCATGTATCTTCCTCGAGCCATTCTTCCGCGGAATCGGTCCCGGTAGAACCATTAAAGGTAGGAAGATTTAACCTCCTGAACTCTTTCAGTATAGATGCCACTGTGGAGATTTTGACGGAACCACTGTGGTTACCCCTTTCACCTTGGGACAACGTTTCAGCCAATACACGTATGGCATCTTCCATACATTTAAGCCCACAATTCACGGCTTCAATGCTAGCACGCTTGGGAGGCATCCTAAAGGGAATAAGGCGAGTTTAGCACAATGGTAAAAAGGGAAATAGTACTAGGGTATAATAATGTGAATTCGTATCGCCACACACGTCAAACCTAATGCTCTGATACCTAGTTGTGACGCCCTGAACCGGATTTAGAGTAATTTTCGATCTTAACTCGCATCCAAGTCTGAGGGTCAAGGGGGAAATTACTTTTAATTTATTTAAGAAAATGTTTATTAAAAATTGTCATATTAAAGAAAAACCATTTATTATCCAATTATTCAACAATAATTTCAGTCCATTAATTTGAATAAATCTCATTTAATTATTTTGTAAAAGAGTCCAGCTAAAATATCATTAAACCACAATTAATAGAAAATGCCCTGTATTATTACAAACCAAAGTTCCAAGTTCAAGTCCAAATTTAAATAGTACAACTGATACATAATTAAATATCAAACATTTCCGCTACGGGATAGTGGTAATCAGAGCTCTAACGATGATCGGAACTCTCAGAAACCTTACCGAGACAAGATTTTGTGTCCTTACCTGAAGTACCTGTGGGTTTTGAAAAGTAGGTATGAGCGGAATGCCCAGTAGGGTGGGAGATACTAAGTAATAATTTGTACTAAATACTATACATATACAATATCTTTTAATGTTTCAAGAAAACAATTTATTTAATTTATGCAAATGAATGCAACTATACGCAACGCTCCCAGGCTAGATGCCCAAACTCACACTTAAGTCATTTGATGTCTCGTGCCAAAGACTTGTTTAATTGAATATTAGTCCTTAACAATTTATTGACTTAAGTGCCTTTAACTTAAGAATATTCTCATTCTTAATTATTTATTACAAGATTTATCAATCTTCGCCTTAGAGTTTATCCATCAGTCCTGGACTTCACGGGCTCTACCCCATCGGTCTCCAGTTTCGATATGTTCTTCTGTAGAGGTTTGGGGTCTTTCTCCACTATGGACGTCATGTCCTACTTAATTCTTGACATCATCCAAGTATCATTTCTTATATTTTCCACGCATTTCACATTTATCACATTTCATATATTTCATTATTCTCATAATTTTCCAAGTCCATTATTCTTTTCACTTTCACTTGTGTCACACTTTATTATTTATCACTTTCTAAATTTCTTCAATTAAACTCTGCCGAGGTGGCCATAAATACAACACCGTTTTCGAATATTATTTTCGTGAAACTCATTATTTTATCTTAGAAAAAATATATCATTAATTTCTTTTTATCAAACTCACTTCATACATTTAATTGCAAAATAAATTCTTGACAGCATACTATTCACTGTGTTTACGACAATGCCACTACTATTTGTGTTACACAAATATTATCCTTAATCATACTAATTTCACAAAAAAACATTTTATAACTTCTCAAAAATATATTTATGATATTTCCAATATAACTTAAGTAATGAATTTCAAATTTCATAAAAAGAGTTTATTTTCATTTTAAATAGCTAGAAAACCCATATTTAAGCCTTTAATCTTTATTTCTGAAATTAATAAAATAGGGCTGCATTTTTCATATTTCTAAAAACATGTTAAAAACGGTATACTCCATCTTTAATCATCTTCATTATCAAACCCATGAATTACTTCAACATTTTACACAAGTTTCATGGATTTCTACCTAAGAAATCCTTCAAAATGCTACTAACCTGCTCATAATTATGAAGTCTTTCACCATAATCATTTTGTCAATATTTCATTCTATAATGATTCATTATAAATATAATAACATGATTTATATTTATTTAAATTTCAAAACTAATTCTAGCATGAAAATCATAATTTTCAACAAGGCAAAATAAGTAAAATACTTCCATTTTAAGCATGATTTTCACTACTTTAACACATGATTTTAAGATTTAGAAAAGATTTGAAAGGATAAAACTACTTGGATAATAGGGAGGATGAATATAATAAAGAAAGTAGTCCAAGAATAAGCTCCAAAAATAACTCCAAAGTAAGCTCCAAACTTGTAATATTAAGCTCCAAAAACTTGCTGAAAAGATTTCTTCAAGCTTTTTTTACCCTTATGTGGTTGTTCTAAGGTATTTATGTGCCCAAAATAAATTATTTGGGTGGTTTTATGGAGAGTAGAGATGGGGGTTACGGGTTTGGAAGCTTGTATGGATGAAGAGAGAGTGTAGGAGATAGTGAAACTTAGACAAAAATCTACTGAGTTGATTTTTGTTTTGGCATCCCTCACCTCTCTCTTATAATTACACTACAACTCACACCCATAATGACAACCCAAAATATTTTTCCCACTCTTCATAACACTCCAAGGATGACCATCACACACCAGCTCAAAAGAGGGGCTGGTGAGAATAAGAATCAAGCTAATAACGTGAGGTGGAAAACAATATTTTTCCATGGTCTTCCTGAGCAGAAATTGCCTGAAAAATGGCATTAGATGAATTATTTTGGAGATGTCCAGAAAGAGAAAGTTGCTCAAAATTACATTTTAAGTTAATCGTAAAATTTTTAGAATTTTCGGAGAACTTTTATTTTTTGACGCAAATAATAATATTTTATTTATTTATTCATTTATTGACTTTTGACCATGGCACTCTTAGGCCTATTTTTACCATCCCATAAATATTGTCAAATTATTTTTAACGTCAATAAAACATCCTACAAAAATTGCGCAAGTTACAGTTTACGCGTCGGTTCTATTCATGTCACAATTCTATAATGCCCTTTAACTCCCTATTTTTTGGTTTCTTTCACTATTTTGAGTTATCTTTTACATCTTTCCTGCATAAATTACCTGTCAAACATATACGAGATACACAAAACAAGAAATGATTGCCAAAAAGGGTTAGTAGCATAAATATGAGACAAATCCAAGCTATTTACACCGCACGGGATCGTAAAAAGACCGAAATTAAGGGGATACATGTGATGAATTTATGCCTAATCATTGGTCTACAACCGATTCAACCACTAGATAAGACTCTTTAGAACCTGATTCATCTTCAACCTCATCCTCAATGACTGGAAGAGGACAATGAGTATATCTCTGAAAAAGTTCTGAGCCGTCAACAGTATTTAACTCATGAAGGGCAGTAACCCAACTATCTGTGAAACATTTTTGTTTTGGATACTCAATTTGAGTAGAGGCAACATAAATGGCTTTGTTCCAGCCCTTGTCGTAACCATAACTGAAGAATACCTTTACAACAGACTTTCTCTTAGACTACAAGAATTTACACCATTAGCAACATACAATTTATGTTGCTAAAGTTAGAAATATGTTGCTAAAAGGTATTGGCAACATATTCTGCTATGTTGCCAGCTTGTTGCCCATTGCCTGTCTAGGAAACCCTTTGGCAACACAGCAGACATGTGTTGCTGAAGGTATACTTTTGGCAACACGCAATTGTGTTGCCAAAAGTATTTTATAATTTGTCAAATTTATAATAAAAAATAATATTTGTGTTGCCAAAAGTCACTCAACAGCAACAAAAATAATTGTGTTGCCAAAAGCTATACATTTTGGCAACATAAGAGTTGTGTTGCCAAAAGGCTATACATTTGACAAGACAGGTCTTGTGTTGCCAAAAGTCACTCAACAGCAACAAAAATAGTTGTGTTGCCAAAGGTATAACTTTTGGCAACATAAGAGTTGTGTTGCCAAAAGAGTATACCTTTGGCAACACAGGTCTTGTGTTGCCAAAAGCTATACCTTTGGCAACACAAGAGTTGGGTTGCCAAAAGTATAGCCTTTTGGCAACACGAGTTGTGTTGCCAAAAGCTATACCTTTGGCAACACAAGAGTTGTGTTGCCAAAAGTTATCTTTTCGCAACCAAATATTTGTTGCCATATCCAAAGTGATAGATGTAGATAATAACTTTCGGCGACAAAAAATTGTGTTGCCAAAAGTACTAGATTTTTATTTATCACCTATTATTTTTTTCGCAATTGAAAACATTTTTAAAATTGCACTTTTTTCATCAAACATACAACCTTATAATCCAAAATAACATTGCAAATTTGTCATACAACCATAAGTAATACAAAATTTCACAATTTTCAACCAAATCTCATAAATATGAATTACAAAATAATATTTCATCACAATCCAAGTATAAAGGTACAAAATAAATGCCTCCCAAATACGAACATTACAAATCCCAACACATCAAAAGATGTTAAAAAAGTCCACGCAAACTAAAACGACGGCGACAATATGGCTCCCCTACACATAAGAAACCCCCGCTCCAAGCCACCACGAACATATTAACTCCAAGCAAAATCCATCAACCTGCACAAAATACAAAAATAAATGACTACATGAGTTTTTATAACTTCAAATGCATGTATGTTTGACTTAATCAATTTAAAACACTATTTAATTTCAGAAAATTTCGGCAGAGTTTCCTTTGTTTATTCATGAAATCCAACCTGTTTTTAACATTAAAATAAACCCAACAGCAAAAAACATCGATAAACCACCATTAAATCCCTTTCACCGATTTAATATCTAAAAATAGTATCCGAGTAGCTACGTACCTCGATCCTCCGTAGCCATTGACTTTTTTATGTGTCGCAAATCCATTTTTATTCTACACAAAATACAAAATAAATTATAATCTATCCGACTTCAAAAGATAATAATAATTTATAACTATTATAGTTATATATATAAAAACATTTATATATAACTATAAAAACAAAGTGTCTAAAAAAACATTTATATATATAACTATAATAATCAAATTCACAGTGTCTAAAAAAAACAAAGTGTCAATTTTTAAAAAAAATTGGGCATAGTCTCCTTTGTTTATTGGACTATCCACCCTGTTTAAGGGGTAACGAAAAATCCAACAATATAAAAAAATTCCAAATTCGTCTAACAAAAGCTTCAATGAAACAAACTTCTTATTGGCCCATGTTCGATGTGAACTAACCAACTGTCACGTGTTCACTTCCATGGGGACATCACCATGGTACATCAAATAGCACTCCATATACTTCCCTTGATGGGGGGTCCATATAGCCATCATTGAAAACGGGTCAAAGGTGGTTCTGAGGTCCTCTACGAAAATCAATTCCATATCCTTCCTTATCTGACTTGAATATGGCCTACTCCCTAGAAAACATAGAAGAATACATTATACTGTCAAACAAGATATTAGAATGATAAAATATAGATCCTTGAACAATACCACAATTCAATTCCCTAACCATTAAAGTCCTGGCATATGATCAAACTACGCAAAACATAGTATACAAACATACATTATTATGAAGCAATTTATAACCATTAAAATCCTAGCATATGATCAGGAGGGGAAGAAATTTATTTTAAATCAACAGCGGTTCAGCCATAGCTTCATTTTTTTCCACGTGGAATGGGACTAGAGAGAATCATTTGAAAAACCATAATGTATAACAGTGTATCTGTTATATATATATATTGATAACAGATATATTTTCTATTATATATAACAGTATATATATATTTATATATATATATATATATATATATATATATATATATATATATATATATATATATATATAACAGAAAATAACAGTATATAAAACAGAAAATAAAAGTATATATATATTTATATATAAAAATATAAAACAGAAAATATATATATATTTATATATATATATATATATATATATAACAGAATATATAAATATATATATTTATATATATATAAAACAGAATATATAAAATATATAATTATATATATATATAATATTTTATGTTATATATATATATATATATATATATATATATATATCAATATACTGTTATCAATATATATATATATAAATATATATATATATATTTTCTGTTTTATATATATATATATATATATATATATATATATATATATATATCAATATATATATATTTTCTGTTTTATATATATCAATATACTGTTATCAATATATATATAAATATATATATTTATATATATAAAACAGAAAATATATCTTTTATCAATATATATATATAAATATATAAATATAACAGATATTTTCTGTTATATGACAGTATATATATATAAATATATAAATATAACATTATATATATATAAATATAACTTATAACCGATATATTTTCTGTTATATATAACAGTATATATAAATATATATATATAAATATATAAATATATAAATATAACAGATATGTTCTGTTATATAACAGTATATGTATATAAATATAACAGATATAAATATAACAGTATATATATATATAAATATAACAGATATATATATCAATATATATATATATATATACTGTTATATATATTATATATATATATTGATATATATAGATATATATCTATATATAAATCTGTTATATTTATATATATATATATATATATATATATATATATATATATATATATATATATATATATATATATATATATATATATATATATATATATATATATATATATATATATATATACAAATATAACAGATTTATATATAGATATATATCTATATATATCAATATATATATATAATATATATAACAGTATATTGTATATATATATTCTGTTATATATATATATATATAGTTATATAACATACATATAACAACTCCAACGCACAACACCAACGCACGCACCGCACACCAAATCCCAACACACACATCACCCACCCTGCTAACAACTCCCAATTAAGCTTGAAAACACCTGAAAATTTTATGCACGGAGAATCTATATTTTCGTAATGAAACATAAAACTCACCCAAAATTAGTTCAAAGTTTGCATTTCATGAGCTTGTTAACTGAAGCCTGAATATGTTCCAAGTTGCACGTTGACCTCGCATTTGCACCCGAAAGGCTAATTCACAATCTGAGTGTGCATCATTCACCCTAAGGTGGCCGACTAAGGCACTAAGGTTATAATCGTGTATTAACAATTGAACATGTTGCTCAAACACATACATGAGTCATGATCCAGCAAATACGATGTTGTTTTAGTCATCCTAGCAACTGTCAGTAGTGAGATGTTGAAGTTAGTAATTGAGAGCAGTTTGTTAGAATTTGTGTCCCTTTGGATTGTAAGTTGTTCCAACTGTCACATCTCAATTGTTATGTTTGAAAGGAACCCAAAATTCAATAATGTAGGGAATTTGTAAATAAGAAGAACACAAAATTATATTTAGAGAAAGTTGTAGGGACCCAAGCCTTTAGACAAAATTATATTTGTTTTATGTTTTCACCCTTCGATGGCATGTTTTTATGCTTAAGTCTATTTTTTTTTGCAAATTTACATCGTACACTAAACCGGGAGTCCCGTCACTACGCGGTGGGTTCCTACGAGTCGCATTGGTCCCGTGCGAGGTGTTCGTGACTCTTACGGGGCCGTTTTGTGGTTGTTTTACGTTTTCATCCTTCGATGGCATATTTTTATGCTTAAGTCTAATTTTTTGCAAATTTACGTCGTACACTCAAACCGAGAGCACCGTGACTACGCGGTCGGTTCCTTCGAGTCCAATTGGTCCCGTGCGAGGTGTTCGTGACTCTTACGGGACCGTTTTGTGGTTGTTTTATGTGTTCACCCTTCGATGGCATGTTTTAATGCTTAAGTTTAATTTTTTGCAAATTTACGTCGTACACTCAAACCGGGAGCCCCGTGACTACCCGGTCGATTCCTACGAATCACAGTGGTCTCGTGCGACGTGTTCGTGACTCCTACGGGACCGTTTTATGGCTATTTTATGTTTTCACCCTTCGATGGCATGTTTTTATTCTTAAGTTTAATTTTTTTGCAAATTTACGTCGTACACTCAAACAAGGAGCTCCGTGACTACGCGGTCGGTTCCTACAAGTCACATTGATCCCGCGCGAGGTGTTCGTGACTCTTACGGGACCATTTTGTGCTTGTTTTACGTTTTCACCCATCTATTGCATGTTTCTATGCTGAAGTCAAAATTTTTGTCAATTTACGTCGTACACTGAAACCGGGAGCCCCTTGACTACGCGGACGGTTCCTACGAGTCACCTTGGTTCCGTGTGAGGTGTTCGTGACTCTTACGGGACCGTTTTGTGGCTGTTTTATGTTTTCACCCTTCGATGGCATGTTTTAATGCTTGAGTCTAAGTTTTTCCAAATTTACGTCGTACACTCAAACCGGGATCCCCGTGACTACGCGGTGGGTTCCTACGAGTCACATTGGTCCCGCGCGAGGTGTTCGTGACTCTTACGGGACCGTTTTGTGATTTTTTTACGTTTTCACCCTTCGATGTCATGTTTCTATGCTTAAGTCAAAATTTTTGTCAATTTACGTCGTACACACAAACCGGGAGCGTCGTGACTACGCGTCCGGTTCCTACGAGTCACATTGGTCCCATGCAAGGTGTTCGAGACTCTTACGATACCGTTTTATGTTTGTTTTATGTTTTCACCCTTCGATGGCATGTTTTCATGCTTAAGTCTATTTTTTTGCAAATTTACATCGTACACTAAACCGGGAGCCCCGTGACAACGCGGTGGGTTCCTACGAGTCGCTTTGGTCACGTGCGAGGTGTTCGTGACTGTTACGGGACCGTTTTGTGGCAGTTTTACGTTTTCACCCTTCGATGGCATGTTTTTATGCTTAAGTCTAATTTTTTGCAAATGTACGTCGTACACTCAAACCGAGAGTCCTGTGACTACGCGGTCGGTTCCTACGAGTCACATTGTTCCCTTGCGAGGTGTTCGTGACTCTTACGGGACCGTTTTGTGTGTGTTTTACATTTTCACCCTTCGATGTCGTGTTTTTATGCTTAAGTCTAATTTTTTGCAAATTTACATCGTACACTCAAACCGGGAGCCCCGTGACTACCCGGTCGATTCCTACGAATCACATTGGTCTCGTGCGAGGTGTTCGTGACTCCTACTGGACCGTTTTGTGGCTATTTTATGTTTTCACCCTTCGATGGCAAGTTTTTATTCTTAAGTCTAATTTTTTGCAAATTTACGTCGTACACTCAAACCGGGAGCCTCGTGACTACGCGGTCGGTTCCTACGAGTCACATTGATCCCGCGCGAGGTGTTCGTGACTCTTACGGGACCGTTTTGTGGCTGTTTTACGTTTTCACCTGTCGATGGCATGTTTTTATGCTCAAGTCTAATTTTATGCAAATTTACTTTGACCACTCAACCCGGGAGCCCCGGTCGATTCCTACGAGTCACAGTCGTCCCGTGTGGGGTGTTCTTGACTCTTACTGGACCGTTTTTTATTTGTTTTACGTTTTCCCCCTTCGATGGCATGTTTTTATGCTTAAGTCTATTTTTTGCAAATTTACGTCGTACACTCAAACCGGGAGCCCCATGACTACGCGGACGGTTCCTACGAGCCACCTTGGTCCCGTGCGAGGTGTTCGTGACTCTTACGGTACCGTTTTGTGTTTGTTATACGTTTTCCCCCTTCGATGGCATGTTTTTATGCTCAAGTCTATTTTTTTTACAAATTTACATCGTACACTCAAATCGGGAGCCCCGTGACTACGCGGTGGGTTCCTACGAGTCACATTGGTCCCGTGCGAGGTGTTCGTGACTCTTACGAGACCGTTTTGTGGTTGTTTTACGTTTTCACCCTTCGATGGCATATTTTTATGCTTAAGTCTAATTTTTTGAAAATTTACGTCGTACACTCAAACCGGGAGCCCCGTGACTACGCGGTCAGTTCCTACGAGTCACATTGATCCCGCACGAGGTGTTCGTGACTCTTACGGGGCCGTTTTGTGGTTGTTTTATGTTTTCACCCTTCGATGGCATGTGTTTAATGCTTAAGTCTAATTTTTTGCAAATTTACGTCGTACACTCAAACCGGGAGCCCCGTGACTACCCGGTCGATTCCTACGAATCACATTGGTCTCGTGCGAGGTGTTCGTGACTCCTACGGGACCGTTTTGTGGCTATTTTACGTTTTCACCCTTCGATGGCATGTTTTTATTCTTAAGTCTAATTTGTTTGCAAATTTACGTCCTACACTCAAACCGGGAGCCCCGTGACTACGCGGTCGGTTCCTACGAGTCACATTGATCCCGCGCGAGGTGTTCGTGACTCTTACGGGACCATTTTGTGCATGTTTTACGTTTTCACCCTTCTATTGCATGTTTCTATGCTTAAGTCCAAATTTTTGTCAATTTACGTCGTACACTCAAACCGGGAGCCCCGTGACTACGCGGTGGGTTCCTACGAGTCACATTGGTCCCGTACGAGGTGTTCGTGACTCTTACGGGACCGTTTTGTGGTTGTTTTACGTTTTCACCCTTCGATGACATGTTTTAATGCTTAAGTCTAATTTTTTGCAAATTTACGTCGTACACTCAAACCGAGAGCCCTGTGACTACGCGGTCGGTTCCTACGAGTCACATTGTTCCCGCACGAGGTGTTCGTGACTCTTACGGCGCCGTTTTGTGGCTGTTTTTTGTTTTCACCCTTGGATGGCATGTGTTTAATGCTTAAGTCTAATTTTTTGCAAATTTACGTCGTACACTCAAACCGGGAGCCCCGTGACTACCCGGTCGATTCCTACGAATCACATTGGTCTCGTGCGAGGTGTTCGTGACTCCTACGGGACCGTTTTGTGGCTATTTTACGTTTTCACCCTTCGATGGCATGTTTTTATTCTTAAGTCTAATTTTTTTGCAAATTTACGTCCTACACTCAAACCGGGAGCCCCGTGACTGCGCGGTCGGTTCCTACGAGTCACATTGATCCCGCGCGAGGTGTTCGTGACTCTTACGGGACCATTTTGTGCATGTTTTACGTTTTCACCCTTCTATTGCATGTTTCTATGCTTAAGTCAAAATTTTTGTCAATTTACGTCGTACACTCAAACTGGGAGCCCTGTGACTACGCGGTGGGTTCCTACGAGTCACATTGGTCCCGTGCGAGGTGTTCGTGACTCTTACGGGACCGTTTTGTGGTTGTTTTACGTTTTCACCCTTCGATAGCATATTTTTATGCTTAAGTCTAATTTTTTGCAAATTTACGTCGTACACTCAAACCGGGAACCCCGTGACTGCGCGGTCGGTTCCTACGAGTCACATTGATCCCGCGCGAGGTGTTCGTGACTCTTACGGGACCATTTTGTGCATGTTTTACGTTTTCACCCTTCTATTGCATGTTTCTATGCTTAAGTCCAAATTTTTGTCAATTTACGTCGTACACTCAAACCGGGAGCCCCGTGACTACGTGGTGGGTTCCTACGAGTCACATTGGTCCCGTGCGAGGTGTTCGTGACTCTTACGGGACCGTTTTGTGGTTGTTTTACGTTTTCACCCTTCGATGGCATGTTTTTATGCTTAAGTCTAATTTTTTGCAAATTTACGTCGTACACTCAAACCGAGAGCCCTGTGACTACGCGATCGGTTCCTACGAGTCACATTGTTCCCTTGCGAGGTGTTTGTGACTCTTACGGGGCCGTTTTGTGGCTGTTTTATGTTTTCACCCTTCGATGGCATGTGTTTAATGCTTAAGTCTAATTTTTTGCAAATTTACGTCGTACACTCAAACCGGGAGCCCCGTGACTACCCGGTCGATTCCTACGAATCACATTGGTCTCGTGCGAGGTGTTCGTGACTCCTACGGGACCGTTTTGTGGCTATTTTACGTTTTCACACTTCGATGGCATGTTTTTATTCTTAAGTCTAATTTTTTTGCAAATTTACATCGTACACTCAAACCGGGAGCCCCGTGACTACGCGGTCGGTTCCTACGAGTCACATTGATCCCGCGCGAGGTGTTCGTGACTCTTACGGGACCATTTTGTGCTTGTTTTACGTTTTCACCCATCTATTGCATGTTTCTATGCTTAAGTCAAAATTTTTGCAAATTTACGTCGTACACTCAAACCGGGAGCCCCTTGACTACGCGGACGGTTCCTACGAGCCACCTTGGTTCCGTGTGAGGTGTTCGTGACTCCTACGGGACCGTTTTGTGGCTGTTTTATGTTTTCACCCTTCGATGGCATGTTTTAATGCTTGAGTCTAAGTTTTTGCAAATTTACGTCGTACACTCAAACCGGGAGCCCCGTGACTACCCGGTCGATTCCTACGAATCACATTGGTCTTGTGCGAGGTGTTCGTGACTCCTACGGGACCGTTTTGTGGATATTTTACATTTTCACCCTTCGATGGCATGTTTTTATTCTTAAGTCTAATTTTTTTGCAAATTTACGTCGTACACTCAAACCGGGAGCCCCGTGACTACGTGGTCGGTTCCTACGAGTCACATTGATCCCGCGCGAGGTGTTCGTGACTCTTACGGGACCATTTTGTGCTTGTTTTACGTTTTCACCCATCTATTGCATGTTTCTATGCTTAAGTCAAAAATTTTGTCAATTTACGTCGTACACTCAAACCGGGAGCCCCTTGACTACGCGGACGGTTCCTACGAGCCACCTTGGTTCCGTGTGAGGTGTTCGTGACTCTTACGGGACCGTTTTGTGGCTGTTTTATGTTTTCACCCTTCGATGGCATGTTTTAATGCTTGATTCTAAGTTTTTGCAAATTTACGTCGTACACTCAAACCGGGAGCCCCGTGACTACCCGGTCGATTCCTACGAATCACATTGGTCTCGTGCGAGGTGTTCGTGACTCCTACGGGACCGTTTTGTGGCTATTTTACATTTTCACCCTTCGATGGCATGTTTTTATTCTTAAGTCTAATTTTTTTGCAAATTTACGTCGTACACTCAAACCGGGAGCCCCGTGACTACGCGGTCGGTTCCTACGAGTCACATTGATCCCGCGCGAGGTGTTCGTGACTCTTACGGGACCATTTTGTGCTTGTTTTACGTTTTCACCCATCTATTGCATGTTTTTATGCTTAAGTCAAATTTTTTGTCAATTTACGTCGTACACTCAAACCGGGAGCCCCTTGACTACGCGGACGGTTCCTACGAGCCACCTTGGTTCCGTGTGAGGTGTTCGTGACTCTTACGGGACCGTTTTGTGGCTGTTTTATGTTTTCACCCTTCGATGGCATGTTTTAATGCTTGAGTCTAAGTTTTTGCCAATTTACGTCGTACACTCAAACCGGGATCCTCGTGACTACGCGGTGGGTTCCTACGAGTCACATTGGTCCCGCGCGAGGTGTTCGTGACTCTTACGGGACCATTTTGTGGTTTTTTTACGTTTTCACCCTTCGATGGCATGTTTCTATGCTTAAGTCAAATTTTTTGTCAATTTACGTCGTACACACAAACCGGGAGCGTCGTGACTACGCGTCCGGTTCCTACGAGTCACATTGGTCCCATGCAAGGTGTTCGAGACTCTTATGATACCGTTTTATGTTTATTTTATGTTTTCACCCTTCGATGGCATGTTTTCATGCTTAAGTCTATTTTTTTGCAAATTTACATCGTACACTAAACCGGGAGCCCCGTGACAACGCGGTGGGTTCCTACGAGTCGCTTTGGTCACGTGCGAGGTGTTCGTGACTGTTACGGGACCGTTTTGTGGCAGTTTTACGTTTTCACCCTTCGATGGCATGTTTTTATGCTTAAGTCTAATTTTTTGCAAATTTACGTCGTACGCTCAAACCGAGAGCCCTGTGACTACGCGGTCAGTTCCTACGAGTCACATTGTTCCCTTGCGAGGTGTTCGTGACTCTTACGGGACCGTTTTGTGTGTGTTTTACATTTTCACCCTTCGATGTCGTGTTTTTATGCTTAAGTCTATTTTTTTGCAAATTTACATCGTACACTCAAACCGGGAGCCCCGTGACTACCCGGTCGATTCCTACGAATCACATTGGTCTCCTGCGAGGTGTTCGTGACTCCTACTGGACCGTTTTGTGGGTATTTTATGTTTTCACCCTTCGATGGCAAGTTTTTGTTTTTAAGTCTATTTTTTTGCAAATTTACGTCGTACACTCAAATCGGGAGCCCCGTGACTACGCGGTCGGTTCCTATGAGTCACATTGATCCCGCGCGAGGTGTTCGTGACTCTTACGGGACCGTTTTGTGGCTGTTTTACGTTTTCACCCGTCGATGGCATTTTTTTATGCTCAAGTCTAATTTTATGCAAATTTACTTCGACCACTCAACCCGGGAGCCCCGGTTGATTCCTACGAGTCACAGTCGTCCCGTGTGGGGTGTTCTTGACTCTTACTGGACCGTTTTTTATTTGTTTTACGTTTTCCCCTTCGATGGCATGTTTTTATGCTTAAGTCTATTTTTTGCAAATTTACGTCGTACACTCAAACCGGGAACCCCATGACTACGCGGACGGTTCCTACGAGCCACATTGGTCCCGTGCGAGGTGTTCGTGACTCTTACGGTACCATTTTGTGTTTGTTTTACGTTTTCCCCCTTTGATGGCATGTTTTTATGCTTAAGTCTATTTTTTTGCAAATTTACATCGTACACTCAAATCGGGAGCCCCGTGACTACGCGGTGGGTTCCTACGAGTCACATTGGTCCCGTGCGAGGTGTTCGTGACTCTTACGAGACCGTTTTGTGGTTGTTTTACGTTTTCACCCTTCGATGGCATATTTTTATGCTTAAGTCTAATTTTTTGAAAATTTACGTCGTACACTCAAACCGAGAGCACCGTGACTACGCGGTCGGTTCCTACGAGTCACATTGATCCCGCGCGAGGGGTTCGTGACTCTTACGGGGCCGTTTTGTGGCTGTTTTATGTTTTCACCCTTCGATGGCATGTGTTTAATGCTTAAGTCTACTTTTTTGCAAATTTACGTCGTACACTCAAACTAGGAGCCCCGTGACTACCCGGTCGATTCCTACGAATCACATTGGTCTCGTGCGAGGTGTTCGTGACTCCTACGGGACCGTTTTGTGGCTATTTTACGTTTTCACCCTTCGATGGCATGTTTTTATTCTTAAGTCTAATTTGTTTGCAAATTTACGTCCTACACTCAAACCGGGAGCTCCGTGACTGCGCGGTCGGTTCCTACGAGTCACATTGATCCCGCGCGAGGTGTTCGTGACTCTTACGGGACCATTTTGTGAATGTTTTACGTTTTCACCCTTCTATTGCATGTTTCTATGCTTAAGTCCAATTTTTTGTCAATTTACGTCGTACACTCAAACCGGGAGCCCCGTGACTACGCGGTGGGTTCCTACGAGTCACATTGGTCCCGTGCGAGGTGTTCATGACTCTTACGGGACCGTTTTGTGGTTGTTTTACGTTTTCACCCTTCGATGGCATATTTTTATGCTTAAGTCTAATTTTTTGCAAATTTACGTCGTACACTGAAACCGAGAGCCCTGTGACTACGCGGTCGGTTCCTACGAGTCACATTGGTCCCTTGCGAGGTGTTCGTGACTCTTACGGGACCGTTTTGTGTGTGTTTTACATTTTCACCCTTCGATGTCGTGTTTTTATGCTTAAGTCTAATTTTTTGCAAATTTACATCGTACACTCAAACCGGGAGCCCCGTGACTACCCGGTCGATTCCTACGAATCACATTGGTCTCGTGCGAGGTGTTCGTGACTCCTACGAGATCGTTTTGTGGCTATTTTACGTTTTCACCCTTCGATGGCATGTTTTTATTCTTAAGTCTAATTTTTTTGCAAATTTACGTCGTACACTCAAACCGGGAGCCCCGTGACTACGCGGTCGGTTCCTACGAGTCACATTGATCCCGCGCGAGGTGTTCGTGACTCTTACGGGACCATTTTGGGCTTGTTTTACGTTTTCACCCATCTATTGCATGTTTCTATGCTTAAGTCAAAATTTTTGTCAATTTACGTCGTACGCTCAAACCGGGAGTGTCGTGACTACGCGTCCAATTCCTACGAGTCACGTTGGTCGCGTGCAAGGTGTTCAGGACTCTTACGATACTGTTTTATGTTTGTTTTATGTTTTCACCCTTCGATGGCATGTTTTTATGCTTAAGTCTAATTTTTTGCAAATTTACATCGTACACTAAACCGGGAGCCCCGTGACTACGCGGTGGGTTCCTACGAGTCCCATTGGTCCCGTGCGAGGTGTTCTTGACTCTTACGGGACCGTTTTGTGGTTGTTTTACGTTTTCACCCTTCGATGGCATGTTTTTATGCTTAAGTCTATTTTTTTTGCAAATTTTCGTCGTGCAATCAAACCGGGAGCCCCGTGACTACGCGGTCAGTTCCTACGAGTCACATTGATCCCGCGCGAGGTGTTCGTGACTCTTACGGGGCCGTTTTGTGCTTGTTTTACGTTTTCACCCTTCGATTGCATGTTTATATGCTTAAGTCTAAATTTTTGCAAATTTACGTCGTACACTCAAACCGGGAGCGTCATGACTACGCGTCTTGTTCCTACGAGTCGCATTGGTCCCGTGCAAGGTGTTCGTGACTCTTATGATACCGTTTTGTGTTTGTTTTATGTTCTCACCCTTCGATGGCATGTTTTTATGCTTAAGTCTATTTTTTTGCAAATTTACATCGTACACTAAACCGGGAGCCCCGTGACTACGCGGTGGGTCCCTACGAGTCACATTGGTCCCGTGCGAGGAGTTCGTGAGTCTTACGGGACCGTTTTATGGTTGTTTTACGTTTTCACCCTTCGGTGGCATGTTTTTATGCTTTAAGTCTAATTTTTTGCAAATTGACGTTGTACACTCAAATCGGGAGCCCCGTGACTACGCGGTCGGTTCCTAAGGGTCACATTGGTCCCGTGCGAGGTGTTCGTGACTCTTACAGGATCGTTTTGTGTTTGTTTTACGTTTTCACCCTTCGATGGAATGTTTTTATGCTTAAGGCTATTTTTTTGCAAATTTACATCGTACACTCAAACCGGGAGCCCCGTGACTACGCGGTCGGTTCCTAGGGGTCACATTGGTCCCGTGCGAGGTGTTCGTGACTCTTATCGGACTGTTTTGTGGCTGTTTTACGTTTTCACCCTTCGATGGCATATTTTTATGCTTAAGTCTAATTTTGTGCAAATTTATGTCGTACACTCAAATCGGGAGCCCCATGACTACGCGGTCGGATCCTACGAGTCACATTGGTCCCGTGTGAGGTGTTCGTGACTCTTACTGGACCGTTTGTGGATGTTTTAGATTTTCACCCTTTGATGGCATATTTTTATGCTTAAGTCTAATTTTGAGCAAATTTACGTCGTACCCTCAAACTGGGAGGCCCGTGACTACGCGGTCGGTTCCAACGGGTCACATTGGTCCCGTGCGATGTGTTCGTAACTCTTACAGTACCGTTTTGTGTTTGTTTTATGTTTTCACCCTTCGATGGCATGTTTTTATGCTTAAATCAATTTTTTTACAAATTTACGTCGTACACTCAAACCGGGTAGCCCCGTGACTACGAGGTCGGTTCCAAGGGGTCACATTGGTCCCGTGTGAGGTGTTCGTGACTCTTACAGGAACGTGCTATATATAACTGTTAAGGCCTTATTAGACACACACAACACACGACACGCACACACTGCTAAACGAAGATTTTACTTTGGTAAAAATGCAATACATAGAAAATCTTCTATCATCAGTATAAGGTGAGTGGTCATATCCAATTCAAGACCGCATAACTTTTAATTAATGTTTTAAAATTTATATTGCTCACCATATTTAAACAACCAATTAGATCATACTATTTATACTTTACTTTCAAAATTCTTAGACGACAAACAACCCCTTGCAAAAATTCTATTAAAACTATAATTAAAAAGCAATGTATTGTACATATCTTCTAAACATTAAAAAATTCTTGAACAGAAACATAATTCTAAACATCATTCAAATTTCAAACCAATTATGTCAAATTAAAAAATAAAATGATGGGTGAGTTAACAAGTTACCAGCAAGTTGGAACCGAGAGAGGAAAATTGGAGATGGAGCCAGAGAGGTCAACCAGAAGCCGATCTCAAGCTTGCACGCTATTAAATTATAACTGTTAACAAAAAAATGACTCATTACAAACATATAACTGAATATTGTAATGAAATCTGAATGAAATATATTGCAATGAAATCAAAAATTAAAAATATCTTATAATGCTTATTTATAAAAGAAATCATAAATCAGTGGAAAGAAATAAGTGAAAAGAAAAAAATTCAGCAACAAATAATTAATTAAAATTTCAGCAACCATAATTATTTAAAATTTCATAAGAACTAAGACCATCTCCAGTCATTTCATTTCCAAATCAATTTCTATCCCACATGTCGGGCACCTCCTCGAAATTTCTATCCTTACGTGGCAACATTTTTACAACAATGGAAAAGTACAAAAATAATATATATCCAACAGTTTACTCTCATTTGACAGTTTCTACCCACTTTCTACAACTAAAAAAGAAACTTGGGTTACGTGGGCAGCTGTCTAGTCCATATCAGATTCTCTAACTGTTCCACCATTTCTACACCTAGAAATGGTGATTAACAACCACAAAACTAAACAAAAAACTAAAAACTAATAATTAAAAACAACAAAACTAAACTAAAAATTAAAATTTCAGCATTTCTCTAACTGCTCCACCATTTCATAAGAACTAATAATTAAAATTAAATTTCAGCAAACAATAAACTAAAAACTTAAGATAAAATTAACAACAACAAAACTAAACTAATTAACTAATCTATTGAAAAAGTTGACAAAAAAAATACTGTGAGTCCATGTGTTAACACATGGGGCGGCGCCGGCAGGAGGGAAGATGGGGCGGCGCCGGCAGGAGGGAAGCTGGGGCGGCACCGGAGGGAGGAAAGAGGAGATCAGGGGCCGACGGTGGGAGGGAGAGAATAGGAGAGCCGCTCAGGCCGTGACAGGGTCGCAGGTCGGGGGCGACGGCAGTGACGTGAGGGAGAGAAGAGAAGAGACGGGAGAGAAGAAAAGAGGGGTTTTTTGAGAGCAGAGAGATAAGGGCTTTTTTTCTTTTAACACATAATAAAAACAAGTAAGAAATGAAATAAAAGAATTTTGGCATCATAATTTTCTTTGTTGCCAAAAGTTGGATATTTTTCTCAACACACTCCTATGTTGCCAAAAGTGAGGTCATTTTTAGCAACAAATAAATATGATGCTAAAAGTTAAAAAATTTCCCCCTTTTATTTTGCTAGCTTCCCGCTTGAAATTTTGACCTTTGGCAACAAGTTTTATTTTATGTTACCAAGAGTACAATGTAATATGGTCTTTTGGCAACATAATTAAGATTTTGTTGCCAAAAGGGTATTTTTGGCAACAAAAATAGCTTATGCTGCTAAATATTGTTGCTAATGGTGCAAATTCTTGTAGTGGGTGGTCATAAGCTCCCCAACAGTCTTAGCCTTGTGCTCAGCTTCCTCTGACACGCGCTCAGCCTTCTTTGCCCTGCGCTCAGCTTTCTTTGCCCTGCACTCAACTTCAAGGGCATTTTCATCAGATGTCTCATGAACAATTTTATCTGTCTTTAATTTCTCCTCCCAAGTACTGTTCTCAGTCTCCAAGGCTTGCTGAGATTCGAGAAAAGACTTCTTCAAGACAACCAAGACTTCCTCCACATCGTTTGAAGAAGAAGCCCTAATTGCATCATCTTTCTCCAGCATATTGTTAAAATGCACCAAGAACTGCAAAAGAAGAAAAGAAAGTTAATACATGAGAAATATGAAAGATAAAGGTACGAAGAATATGGAAATCACTTATTAATGCAAGGCTCTGGGCAGCCAGTTCAAAAACCTTTACTCTGGGCAGCATGGCATCCACTCCCCTTTGGTCTGGAAGAGTACCAGACTTGATCAACTTCCTGGAAAAACTAGGATTAATAACTGCTGGAGGACCAACCTCTGAAGAAGGTAATTAAACCAAGGTCTGTTGGTCGATCACCTGTTCAACCTGCTTAGCTGCAAGTCCTCTTCTAAGTCTCCTCAAAGGGAGAGGATCATCTTTGGGGGATGGATCTTTAGGGACTGGGGGCTTCATAACATCCCTTGTTTTCTTCTTAGTTCCTTCATCAGGTGCTTGGGAGTGATAGGTGCTACTACTAGGAAGATATGTAAATTTTTTCTTCTTCATAATATTAGAAAGAGGAGTGTCTGAATCTTCATGATCAAGATCATCACCAGAGAAGGAGGATCAACAGGTCAGGTGATGAAGGAGGAAACGGTATTTATTTATTGAAGCAAATAATAAGCAGACTTAATGTGCTCCTCAACAATCGTCTTGTGAAGTCCACAAATGAACTTAAATTCTTTCAAATTTACTTCACACTTTTGGGTGGATTTTCTCTGCTTTTGAACTGCAATCATATTCACAAAACAAGAGTCAGTATGACATTTTATCAAAAATAAACACGGCAAAATTATTAAAACATATAACAACCTATCCCATTGCCAAAGAGAGGACATCTAGGTCCTTGATGTTTAGCACCTCCAGTTAAGGGAGCGTATTGCCAATTTTTTACAACTACCCCATGATAAAAATAATCCCTATTAGAATTACGGAGGTTAACTACTAAAGCTTTACTAACTACCCTAGTTTTTAAATAATAAGTGGTATCACTAGTGACCTATTTATAATAAAACATTATCTTTAGAATCCCTAGATGGGTTCCATAGATTTGATTTAACCTATATACTCCATTCACCACTCTCCATGTGTTAGGACATATTATTACAGGCACAATGATAAAATACTAACAAAACTCTAGACATATGGGATTGGGAGGAAATGAGAACCCCTACTTAGCAATAAAGATGGAAGGGAACCAATGGCCCTCAGCAAGAGAGAAAAAATCAGAAGGAAAAGTGGGATGTTCAACCACGACCCAAGATGGAATGTTAAAGTCACTCCTCAATTTATCAAGCGACTCAATAGAATAAATCATGATGAAGAAACAAAGAAGAAAAGAGAAAAGTTCTTACAAAGGTGTAAGGATTCAGCAAGAACTGAAGACAGAAAAGAAAATGATTGCACTAAAGTTCAAAGAACACTGCAGCAGAATTAGAAGTGAAAGATAAATATGATCAAAGTTTTACCGACCTTTTTATAAGTCGCCTCGAAAACTGGCAAAAACTGCGAAAAGTAATGATTAAAGTGAACAACAGTTGAGTTTATAGAGGCTAACAAGGGAAAAGACGAAGATACTACATAAATGATCGCTAAAATTTGAATTTTTTTACAAAATTGCCAGTCGCGTTAAAAAACTGGCAATTAAGTGAATAAATTTTACAAGTCTAGAAGGTCTGCAACTGACGAAGCAGACCAAACTACTGTTAAAGAATAATATTCCACACTTTCGCATTATCTCCAAGTATGAAACATTGGGGGATTCTGTTGATACCAAAATTTACCTCCTTACATGGACCAATTATAAGCCAATACATTTCATCCAATGTGACACAAATCAAAGTGAGCATGATGCAAAATCCCGATCAACAAGGAAACCCGACCAACAGGGCAACCCGACCAACTGGGACGCCCGACCAACTGCTGTAAATCAAACCTGTATAGCCAACGGAGCGACAACAGTCATACAACCTGTATGACCTGTGAAGTGACAACAGTAGTATATTTAATTCTCATCATGTAATTGATGTAAATGCCTAACAAATGAAGGTATTCCATCCTTTCACATGATAACTATCAGTACTCCTCTTGGTTATAAATACATTGTATTACCCTCATTGCAGAGGATCAAAAAACAAATCAAGGCAGTCAATACATAATAGTGGATTTAGGCTTTTCCATTCAGCTGAATCGCTTAAAAAACCTCTTCGTCTTATTTGTTTTTTTTCATTTATGTGTGATCAATAAATATGGCCTAGTCTAGTTTTTTTTTGCATCCACAATAAGCATGCTTCAAAGCTGAAAGGTTCTTTTATAAATTTAAAAAAAAAAAATTAAGTCTAAATATAAATGAGTGTGATACTAAAATCCTGAAGATCTTGGTTGAATAATTTAGAGAATTTCACACTAAACATGAGTTTTAGATTATAAATCTGGATAAATGATTAATTATGTACTTTTAGGACTTAAAATAATATTGATTATGGATATAGGACAACAAACATTTCGTTTCCATTTTTAGTCCGTATTGTCAAATTAAAGGGACACGTGGCATGATGTGATTGATTGATGTTTTATGAATATGGGTCCGCGCCAGTGATTTTATTTGAAAATATGGGCTAAAACTATAAATAAAATATTTTTTGTCCTATTTCCATGATACATATTACATAGGTCCTAAATTTCCAAAACCCCAGTGGAATTAAAAAATAAAAAGAATAGACAGACTAAAATAGTGCACTCACCAACAAGCACGAGAAATGAGAATGTATTAACAAATTAATTATCTCTCTCTCTCTCTCTGACAGCAGATGTACCAAGTGTAACACGTGTTGCTTAAGGGTCATCTTTTATTATTTTACAATAAAACTGCCTAAAGGCAATTAAATGAACGTATAATGTGGCGTACATATAGCTGCCTGGAATATTATAATTATTAAGTCAGAGACACGATAAATAGAGACCAACCCACTCTCTTTGGATGCTCAGATATTGCATAAAATCAAGTGGGCACCAAACTGGGGTTGCATAGTTATGAGAGTGTAAGGTTCGTGGGCATATTATGGCCAGAGCTCGAATGAGTATCTCGGTAGAATTAATGCCAAAGCAATTTTAGCTTCTAGCATAGCGAAGTTTTGGCCTATGCACATGCGTGGACCCAAGCTAAAAGGGTAAAATGAGGCTTGGCACTTTTTGCGATGAGTAATCCTTGGGAGAACCTCTCTGGTTTGAACTCTTGTACGTCGTCACCACAGATTTTTGGGTCATGGTGAAGTAGTATTGTCGGCATCAGTACTTGAACTCCAGTAATTGTATCCTAACTTCTTTTTCATTATTCAATATTTTTAGGAAAACTAAACAACATAACTAAAAAACAATAAGGAAAAAACAAACAGATTATTGTTTACCATTTCTTAATGACAAGAACAGTAGAAAAAAATATGAGAAAACAAGACTGGTAATGTTATGGAACCATAGCCTGGAAATATAAAGTGACAATGAAATGATCTTTGGCAAAAGATAAAGAAAATAAAAAAATAGAGCTATGGAAGGTGGACCACAACCAAAATCTCAACTATTAAGGTTTAACCTATAAGGGTTGATTCAGTACTACTAGTGTTAAGTTTTGAAATATATTGTTCAGATAAATGTGACACGTAATAGCTAAGCAAAAAAATGAACCATAATTGTACCACTAAAAATCTCTGGAGTCAGTTGAGTCCTAAGATATTAGAAATTGCAAAAAGCAGCACTAGAGTCTCTCAAATTGTTTATAAGATGTGTATCACGCAATCCACGTGGAACAAAATCTCTCCATTTACAAGAAACATTCCACATAAAAGTAGTAGTAAAGTTGGCTTAGGAAATGAATTGAGATAATCCTAAGGAATTGATATTTGTTGTTGTCCATTTCAAAATTAAATCCCCCTTCATGTATCACTAATGTTACCGTTTACATGCGTCACAAATTCAATTGAGTTATTCTTCAGAAATTGATTTTTTTCTACTTGATTCAGGATTTAGGCGATTTATGAAATTGACCCTAATTATTAATACTTACAATTTTAAGGCGATTTATGCCATCATAGTCTAGTGTCTTATCCCCAAATATTTGTAAAATTTCTTCTCTAGCCCGTACTTGCCAGTGTGGATACCTACTCAACATGACCATTGTCCAACAAAGTAAAGATTAAGTGGTGTCTTGACAAGCAAAGTATAATAGCTTGCACTCCCCAATAATCTCTTCAATGCTTAATCCAGGATTTTCGTTTCCTTGCTGCTGAATCTCATTCAATTTTCATTCCAATAATATCCCCAAGAAGTCAATGCTATTACTGTTCCCTGCCTTCAATGCCGTAATCTTATTGTTAATAATTTTGGATATCGAAACTCCTACCTCCTTGTTGATTCACTCCTTCCTAATGTTCCGCTTGGTTCGCACAAACCTACACCACAATGTTGTCGTCATTAAACATACAAAAGAAAAAAAATCCATAAATTTTGTAAGGCTAAAACATATATTTTTAGCATTTTTTAAGAAAATATTTGTATAATAAGAGTGGGTTACCATACCTCCATGCGAAATGAATTACAAACCTTTTATCTCATTCTGTGCTCATTTTATTTCCATGGTGTTCAATGTTCATTATTCATAGTAGGAAATTTTATCGTAATTATACAGTAAACTAGCAAAATCTAATTCGAGCATGGAGAAGATTAGTATTGAGATAAAGATTTATAATAATTTACCTCCACCCGGGGATGGAAACTAATTGTATAACCTGAATAGTGACCACATTTAGTTCTTTGATAAGCTCGAATATCTATTTTCCTTCTTCAAAACTACCACCAAACAACGTCCGGGAGATCACATCGCCAGTTAAAATTTACAGGTCATGATGCACCTCAACCACAGCTGATCCTTCTGCTGAGACTATCTTCTTTCACTTATTCACCATATCCAGACAGGTCTCATAAAATGCAAGCAGTATAAGCTATATATAAGAAATGAAAACAAGTAAAACTTTAAGCACTGTAATTTATATGTATTGCACAGCTATACAAGCATTTATATACAATGACATATTAAATATGAATTTTCACTTTGAACAAATTTCCTTTAGCTAGTCAATTTTAAGGACAATAATACCATTTTCGAAACTTTTCTACTCATCTACAACTTTTATGTACATGGCAGTAATACCATTTTCGCAAAAGTGAAAAATGTTGACGTATCTTAATTTTCTTTTAAAAAAATGGAGGGAACCATATTTAGTTTATACTTTAGAGATGAAAAATTAGGATAACACATGAACTTGTATATGTAAAAAAAAATTCAGCGAGGCACAAATCCGATTCATTTTGTGTGACGTATCGGCGTGTCGCGTCTGTATTGATCTATTTTTTGGATCCTTGCAGGGTCCACACTATAGGACCCACAAAATGACCAATACAAATGCCACACGACAGGTAATCGCAAAAATGAGTCAGATTAGTGATTTGGATTTGATAACATGTTGAAAATCTATAATAAAATGTAAAAGAGAAAAGATAGGCTAGGGTTTCATATTGACATAAACTATAATACAACAAAATGAAAAGAAGGAAAGAGAATATATGTCCTACTACAATAACCTAACAATAAAATAAAAAGGAAAATACTAAAGTACCCTTAATGCTAAATAAAACTTTAATATCCCCCCTCAAACTCACGATGTTGCAGTGAGAAGCATTGAGAGTTTGTCAACTAAAAAATAAAAACGTTGAACTGGATGAGACTTCGTAAACAAATTAGCTATCTATGGGAAAGAAGAAACAAAAGGGAAAGTGATGACGCCATGTGTAATATGATGACGAGTGATATGACAATCAATCTCGATGTGCTTAGTCCTCTCATGAAAAATCGAATTGTGATCAATCTGAATAGCACTCTTATTATCATAGCACCTAGGAGTCGGCTGAGAGAGAGAGAAACCCATATCTGCAAGTAACCGACGTAGCCAAACAACCTCATGAGTGAAGATACATAAACAACAACTTGATTTTTTCTCTTTCAAAAAACATGGGAATCGCCCATAAATACACAAAATCCATTAACTGACTTGCTATCTATAGGATCAACAACCCAATTAGCATCAGAGTATGCACGCATCTCCAAATAAGAAGATAATGGAAGTAAAAGAATCTGAAAGAGAATGCCTCTCAAGTATTGCAATATATGATGAACAACAGCTCAATGAACCGTAGTAGGGGCAGTAACAATCTGATTAACAACATGGACTACATGAACTATATCTGGATGAGTAATAGTAAGATAAACCAAACTTCCCACAATAGTGCGATATAAGGTAGGATTTGGTAAAAGAACCCCATCTTACAGGGAAAGATGAACATTAAGCTCTAGAGGGATATCGACAATCTTAGTATCAGTCAGGCGAGCACGCTTAAGAATGTCCCCGATGTACTTAGACTATAAGATAAGACAACCCTTTGAACAATGAGCTACCTCAATACCCAAAAAGTAACGTAGGGGACCCAAATCCTTCATCTCAAAACAATGAGAAAAATCAAACTTCAATGTTGCAATTCCACCAACATCATCCCCAGTAATAATCATATCATTAACATACAAAGAGACCAGAATACCCCCCCGACGTGCACTGATAAAAAGAGCTGAATCATTCTCACTTGTAAGGAACCCAAGAGAGGTAATCACGGTAGAAAACTTCTCAAACCAAGCCCGTGGTTCTTGTTTGAAACCATATAAGGCTTTATTAGGCCTACAAACTTCACCAGGACCATGTGGAACACCCGAGGAGGAGTCATATAAACCTCCTCACGAAGATCGCCATTGAAAAATGCATTTTTAACATCCATTTACGATATATGCCACTAACGGACAGATGCAACAACAATAAGAGTATGAATAGTAGTCAATTTGGAAACATGAGCAAAGGTATCGTCATAATCCATACCATATTATTGAGAAAAACCCTGAGCAACCAATCTTGCCTCATACTGCTCAATTGACCCATCTAACCTGATTTTCATTTTATATACCCAATGAGATCCAGTTGCCCTCTTACCAGCAGGTAAGGGGACCAAACTCCAAGTATCTGTCTAATGCAAAGCAGAGAGTTCTTCTGCCATAACCTGCTGCAAAAGAGGATCAAGAGCTGCCTCTTTATAAGACAAAGGCTCAGAGAGGCAGTGAACAGACGATAAAAATTAAGCAAAAGAATCCGAATAATAAGAATACACAAAATCTGGTGACTGAGTGGACTTACGTGGACATTTTGGATAGCGAGAAGGAGGTTGCACTATTTCAGCAGGTGCTTGGGAGTCCACACAAAAAGGGAGAGCATCAAGAACAACAGATGGAAAAGTACTTGTATCAATAAAAATAATAGGAGAAGGTTAAACATGGGGTGGAACACTCTCAGTGGTGCAAGCTACTTGAGATGGCACACTCTCATCATTATCAGAGAACGGATCAATATTGAAGCGATCAACATTAATGAGTTCATAAGGATTATCAGGAACAGAAAAGAAATGGATATGCTCAAGAAACACAACATAGCGAGAGACATATAATATTTTAGTAACTGGATCATAACAACGATATCCCTTTTGACCCTCATCATAACCAAGATAGACACAAATAGCTGACTTTGGAGATAATTTGATACGTTCCACATGAGGTCGAAGAACAAAACAAGTACAACCAAACACCATTAAGGTTGAATAATCAAGGGCAGACCCATACAATTTTCCAAAAGGGTGACAAATATATGAAATGAGATGTCGAAATATTATTAATCAAATAGACAACGGTAAGGACAGACTCTCCCCCAAACTCACTAAGCGAGCAATTTCAATAATGTGCCTATGTTTCCTTTCAGCAACACCATTTTGCTCAGGAGTGTTAGTACAAGATGATTGGTGAATTGGTCCATCTGAATCAAGCAACCCACCAAATTTTTGAGAAGTATATTCCTCACCCAAATCGCATCTAACACATTTGATAATAGTAGAATGTTGAGTTTTGAGAAAGGCACAAAATTTATTAAAAATATCAAAAAAAATATGAATGTCGTTTCATGAGAAAAAACCAACAGTAACGCGTATAATCATCAATAAAGGAGACATAATATCGAGACCCTACTTTTGTAATAATAGGAAAGGGTCCCCACACATTACAATGAATAGATCAAAGGGTGCAAAAGTAGAGGAAATACTTCTATTAAACGGTAAAGCTAAAAATTTTGCATATTTACAACCACTACAATCATAGATATCATGACAGTGCAAATCTCCTAATTACCTGTAGAAGATACATATTTTAATTGTGATCCTGAGACATGACCAAGATGAGAGTTACGTAAATAAAAGCTATACGAATCTAACTCAAGCGAAAGGATGACAAGTCAACACTGGAAGTTGCAACCATGGTACTTTGAGTTTCTCCACTATGTATAATCCCCCTGCCTATCCCAATCACCTTCTAAGACCGTGGATCCTGCACATGACAAAAGGTAGAAGAAAAGGGAACTGAGTAAACAGCATCACGTAGTTGACCAATAGACACGAGAATTATTGCAAGCTTAGGAATGTGGTAAACATTAGAGAGAGATAAGTTGGATGAGCCAATAGTCCCAACACCCATTAAGGTCATGTGAGTACCATTAGCAGTCATAACAGGAAACAAATAAGTGGGAGAAAAAGAACCCAAAAAGGACAAATTTGGTGACATGTGATTAGAAGCACTAGAGTATAGAATCCAAATACCTGAGGACTTGCCTGGTGAAGAGATGGACATAGCGTGTGGCTGTATGGAAAGAAACTTTTGAAACTGATCAGTAAGAGAAGACATGGATGGAGTTGATGATGAAAAACCTGATGCAAATAAGTTGGTTGGCGGCACAACTGCTACAGTATTTGGCTGTGAAGGCCTATACAAACGCTGCTGAGATTGGTTATTGGATTTTCAAGTAGAAAACTATTACCGAGGTGGTCGAATATTTGATTGTTGTTGTTGTTGCAATGCTGGCAATTTACGTCACTAAGACTTCCAATGACCCTTCGCCTTACACTAGCTACATTCATCACTGGAAACTCTTGAACAAGTCTTGTACTGATTACTAGAAATTAGCCGATAGGAGGCTCCGAAGATGGATAAATTAGGGTTTGAAGAAATTACCTTCTTTGACTGAGTCTTGAGACGAATCTCCTCAGTTAACAACTCGTGAATAATAAAATTAATAGTTGGAAATGGGCTATGATGAAGAATCGACCCATGAAGACCCTCAAAATCATCACGCAATGCCATCATAAACTGAACCAGGCATTGTTCCTCCCTATTGGCAATATATGGTGCAAAGGCCCGTAATTCAGTTGATTGTGTAAGAGCCAACTAATCCCAAAGATCCGTCATAGCATAATAGACCTCTTGGATACTCAAAAAAAATTCTCAATATCTCAAATATCTCACTCTAACTCGTACTTTTTTACTAAATTAGACTGTATACAATCTGTCCAAATTATCCCAAAAATCCATTTCATAATCATACTTAGCCAACTGCATACTTACAGAAGGTGAAACGGAGTTGTTGATCCAAGTAATGATTTTTGAGTTATTTGTTTTTACCAAACATCCAAAAACTCTGCATATTTTTCAACGTTCATATTCTCGTTAGGCTTAATCAAATCGCCATTAATGTAACCCCAAAGCTTCTTCCCTTTCGAAAAGTTCTTCATAACATAACTCTTGTACGTATAATTTTTCCTATCTAATCTGACACCAACTGATTGTAGCGAATCATCTCTTTCACCAAATATTGCGAAAATAAATTATCAAACAGTACGCAAACGGAGCCAAATCGAACCAAACTAAACAATTAATCGAATAAATAGGAGGAAAATAATCATCAATACCTTCAAAACAGACGAGCGAGCAAAAAAAGTACCTCTGAATTTTTTTTGATAAGATTACGCTTTGATCCTGCTCTGATACCATGATTACATATCAAAAATCTATAATCAAATGGAAAAGAGAAAAGAGGGGAAGGGTTTCATATTGACATAAACTAGAATACAATACAATGAAAAGAAGGAATGGAATATATGTCCTACTACAATCACCTAACAATAAAATAAAAGGGGAAATATTAAAGTCCCCTTAATGCTAAATAAAACTCTAATAGGATTATCTAAACTCCCTCTTTCCAAAATAACTTGTCATTGACAAATTGACCAACTCATCTGCACACCCTATTTCTCTATTTTAGTCATTCGCTTATTTTTTAGACACCATTCGTGTACGCTATTTATTGGTTTTTAGGCCTTATAAATATTGTTCGGAAGCTGGTTTTAATGATTTTATTTTTGGATCCATAATTATATATTTGTATTCGATTTGTAATTATATCTGATACATATTTCCATACATGTATTTACGGGTGCAAGTAGTTTTTTGTTGATACCTGTAAGTATATTTCTGTTGATGAAGTAATTTCTCACATTCTTATTTATGAGTGTTTTCTCACATTCTTACAAAGTAGATTAGGAAGTGAAATTTAGTTTTGATTTTGTTTAGAGTGAGTTATAGTTGAGTTCATAGTGAGTTTGCATATTGTGTACCATAATAGAGTTTTTTTCACTAAAATGATATTAGAATTTAACATTGACAATTTTTCTCGTTATATGATAATTTTTTCTACTAAATGATTGGTGGTCCTTAGGTGTTTAGTTTATTTCATAAAGTGGGTTGTTTCATGAAAATTAACTTTTCAATTTTAATGATTAATATGGGTTTGTAGTGGTATTCTACTGCAAGGTAAATGAAGAAGAATCACGTGAAGAAAAGGCAACATGGAAAGAGGCGAATCACGATATATATTATCCCAACAATATTTTTTGCTAGATTTAGGATTGTTTGAAACTATATTTTATGTGTTTTTACTATTATTATACTCTTTAAATACTAAATGTATACTTTGTGTGTGTATGTGCGTACAATTCTATTTTGGGTTTAATTAGTTGCTTCTTATTAGTGTTTTATACTTTTGTGAGTTTTAGGTACTTGTTTGGTGTTAGAAAAAGTTAAGAATCAAACATTTGTTAAGTGAATGGACAGTGTCATTTTAGGCTACTTTATCAACTCCTTATTCTTGTATTGTTATACTTCTTCGTGCAAATGGTACGTAACTTAAGGGATATTTTTTGCAAATGGATATTGTGAGTACAGAAAATATCACAACAAAAGATTCTACAAAAATAATCACAAATGGCAGAAAGTAAGTAAAATCACACGCACAACAATGATTTACGTGGTTTGATAACTAGCCTACGTCCACGAAGAGGTTACTTGTTCTTATTAAGTGTCTCTCAAAATTTCAAGTTTCAATCCCTTTGCCCTGGTTAGGGTTTATATATATGTTTCTATAGAGTTTGAATTCTTTAAGGAACTCAAAGTAGCGTGCATATTTATAATTAGGTACTTGAATATCTCATCCCAGATTTCTGGTGGCTGATTTGACCATATCTACAAGTGTTATTGTACAACTAAAATACTCATATAAAAATTGAGTAATGATTTGGGTCGAGCCAAGTGTTTAATTTATCAGGACTTGGTCGTCTACTCTCATGGACTTACAAAAAATGGGCTCCCAAAACTGCCCATAAAATCTTTGGGCCAATAGATTTTGATTGAGCTAATAGGTCCAGGGCCTGAAACAGCAAAATGGCATTTTTGTTATTTATGAGAGCTAGCGAGGATGAGCTCCTCTTTGAGGAGAGATTTGAAGAGTTGGGATATTCTTAGGGAAGCTTGACTCTTAATTTGGGATTCTTTGAAACCCCTTCGTGTATAACATAACCGTCAGTTCAAGGTCTCTAGTCATTTTTCGCTCGTACTTCGTCTCTAAGCTTCCTCTCTTCGTCTTTTGCTTCAAAATCAGGGATTCCTTTCTTCAGTGATTTCTTAAGGCTTCATTAACACTTTTAAGTTTTATCTATAACTCTTCTCTTGTTCTTCTGTTTAGTAAAGTTTTTGGTAGCTGTAGCTAGGGTTTTGTTAAAAATGTTGATGCTTGATAATAAATCACTTTTTGAATTTAGAAAACTCTGTAATATCCCTGATTGGGAGGATAATGAGTCTGTCCCCGTTCCTAAGAATGCTCGTACCATAGACTATGGTCATTGGATCCATACCTTGTTGGTTTCTCAAGGGGGTTTGACATTTTCCCCAAATCCTTTATTTTTACATTTCCTGCCAAGTGCACTCCAAATGTTTGGAAAATTGTGAATGGAGTACCCAGGATAAACGATTTGTATGGGACCAACAACTTAAGGCTTGCAAAATTTTGTTTTTGCTATGTCTTTTTGCGTACAAAATGTGGGCTCCTGTACTTGAAGGTTAGGAGTGATGACCGAGTTCTAGTGGTAAACTTGCGTGATTATCATAAAGATTATAGGTATGAAGGCTTAATTTCTATAAATTGGCAATATCCTCCCCAATCAGAGGGTGTAAGTTACAAGAGATCTAGAATTCCTACCTTTGGGGAGGACTATATAGGTTCCTAACACTGTCTTTCTTTTTTGTTACAAGCTCGTTATTTCCTCTTCGTGCTTTTTCTGATATGTAATATTTTTTTGCTCTAGTTGTTTTTACATCTAAGGCAAAGAACCAAGAACCTGGTCCCAGTGAGTTTAGGGCCACTGAACTTCAAAAATCTAGGAGAATTAGGGATACTCTTATTAATGGCAAGTATCCCCAGTCGACTGTTTATTTACTCAAGTACAAGAACACTACCTCCAGTTTCACTGCCAGGATAGTAGACTCCATCCCTGATTTAGAGGTTCCAGAGGAGAAGGTTGGTGGCCCTTCTGAACACATTATGTTAGAAGAAGAAGAAGAAGAAGAAGAAGAAGAAGAAGAAGAAGAAGAAGAAGAAGAAGAAGAAGAAGAAGAAGAAGAAGAAGAAGAAGAAGAAGAAGAAGAAGAAGAAGAAGAAGAAGAAGAAGAAGAAGAAGAAGAAGAAGAAGAAGATGATGATGATGATGATGATGATGATGATGATGATGAGGAGGAGGAGGAATAGAGCAAATAGGAGGAAGAGGGAGAGGGAACCAGTGAAGAAGGAGTAAAAGAAGAAGAGAGAATAGCGCTACTAAGAAGAATGTGTTTAATCAATTATGACGATGATGACGGTCTATTGCCTGATCGTATAAAGTCGTTAAAGAAGAAGGAATGAGACTTCCCCAATGCAGGTGGCTCCAGATCAGGAGCCAGGGAGAGTGAAGCAAAGAAGATGAAGAAGATAGAAGAAGAAGAAGAAGAAGAAGAAGAAGAAGAAGAAGAAGAAGAAGAAGAAGAAGAAGAAGAAGAAGAAGAAAAGAAAAGAGAGAGAGAGAGAGAGAGAGAGAGAGAGAGAGAGAGAGAGAAAGGGAGTTGGAAATAAAGAGGGAAGAGGAGAAGAGGACATAGGCCTTGAGGGCCCCTGTTGTGCCTTATGTTTTCGTTGATGTTGCTAAGGGGAGGAGTGCGGCTGATTCTCCCAATCTTGCCCATGCACTGCTAGAGGGGGTTGTGCTCGCTGTCGATTGTGAGCGATCACTGAAGATGGGTTCAAACCAACTAGCCCTAAAATCAGCTTAAGGGATTGCATTGGTATGTCACCTTATATTTTTAATTCTTTAATTCTTTTTCTCTATCCTGGGCAAATTGACTTTCATTTCCTTCCTTTTTTTATTTTATTTCTGGTTTTACCACATTGCTTTGTAGTAGGACTGACCAGTCGATAAAGTATGTTGCGATGGAAGAGTCATTGAAGAGATCCGAAGAGTCCTTGACAATGTTAAGGACACTTTTGATCAAGAGAAACAAAAGGCCTTGGACGCTCTTAAGGAGCAGTCGACAAAAGAGCTCGTCGAGATCCGGGAGGCTTATGCCCAAGTAGTTACTGACAAGTTGACACTATACCAAAAAGGACAAATTGGCACCCTTTATCCAGCCAGTCTTGTCATGGTCATTGACCGTGACAAAAAACACGTGTTTTTTTTATCACAGTCAATGATCGTGACAAGGCCATGACAAAGGAAGTGGTGGGGGTGGGGAAGGGGGTTTTTGTAGGGAGAATGGGGGTGGTGTGTGTGTGTGTGGTGGGATAGGGGTGGGGCAGGGGGAATGAGGGTGGTGTGTGTGTGTGGTGGGGCCTTTAGATTCCCCTTATTTTGTTTTAGCTAAGTAATTTAATAATTACTTCCCATTTCATATGCAAGTAGGATTGCCCCTCATTAAGAGATAATTGTTAAGTTTCGAAGTAACTTTACTTGTATAGATTTAATAAAATAAATTGTATCTTTAATTGTAAGTTTAATTGTATAGCTTTAATTACATAACTTTAATGATGATATACTTATAAGGCATGATAAAATGAATTAATTGAGTATATGAATTAGAAGGAGTACGGGGTACACATTTGTTGGTTTGTTGTTGCTGTTGTCGTTGGATTATAATGGATCGATGTTGTGTTTGTTAATTTTAGAAGATGCCTGACCACTGGATTATTGTCCATACGGGGTGGGATTTTTCAATTTTTTTCTAAAATTACTTTGTATCACGAACAATATATATAGTATGATAATTGAATGCAACATACTTGAAATTACATATAGTGCGCATAGATACTAGCCTTCTAGTTCTTATGCGTACGCATTCAATTGCCCTTAGACTCGTTTGAGAGTCGTTACCCCTGTAATGAGATCTCTCAAATTGCCCTGTTTGGACAGTTTCAGACTGCATAATTTCTGTATAATAATATTCTTAGTGGCTTAAATTTGTTACTTTTGGAGGAAGTTCTGCAGTCGAATCCTATTGTTCTCTGGGAACATACAAGATTGACAAGTGTGAGTGTTATTTCAATTGATCAATTGAAATAACACTCTCACTTGCCAATCTACGTCATGCACTTGGAGAACTATGACGATATGCTGTCAAATTTTTCTCAAATCATAACAATGTGCATGAGTTGTTAAGTATATTATAGAAATATGTGATCGTGAATGGGATATGACGACTCACCCTTTAGAGGAGATGGAGGAAATAGGAATTTCTATTATAAATTGAATTTGAATTTGAAATTTAAAAATCAAATATAAATAAGACATAATTAAATGAAACATACTATAAATTTTTCTACATGCGCCAAAGCGTCTAAATAGTAGTGTGGATGACTTGGCTGCTCCTAGTGAATATCAATCCATTTTTTATGATAAATCGAATTTGAAACAATTTTTCAATTTGTAATAAATATTCCAATTTGTACCTTATCACTCCATTTTTAACGTTTTTAATTGATTTTCACTTTATCATTTTCACTCTTGTGTAGTGTGCATGTGTGTGGGCAGTAGGGGTGGGGTGGGGATGTTTCGGATTTTTAGTAATTGTACATACTTGCAGTTAGATGTTGTTGTTTTGAAATTCAGAATTGAGGTGTTAAATAGTAATAATTCATTTGGATTTGTAGTAATTGTACATATTTGCTTGTCTTCTTCTAATTCGTTTGAATTTGTACTAATAACAACATTTTTTTTTACAGAAAATGTCTCCTTCAGGTATTAAGGTGAGGATGATGATGCTGATTATGATGATGTCGTCTGGGCTCGGTGGTAGCGGAGGCGACGAGGGTAACTCGACCCTTAGTCTCCCCAAATATGGCAAATTGGGGATGGTCGGTGCGAACAAGACGAGGATATTAGCGAGATCCCGCGAGCTGGTAAAGATGATTATCGACCCGGGGTACACTAGTTGGAGGAAGGTGTCAAATGAGCTCATGTTGGCTATTTGGGCGGCACTACTGGTACTGTATTTATATTTATATTTATATTTATTCGCAACTAACATTGTATTTGTTGGACAAGAATAATTCAGCCTTGGCCTAGAACTACGCGATTCCATCTTGGAGTAGTTGAGGGAGCAACACAAGACGTGGAAAAAACATTTGCGAAGCCAGTACTTTGGGAAGACCCCAGATTCCATTATCCAAATGCGTGACTCCATCACGCCGAAGGAGCCGATCTCATTGGCACAGTGGCAAAAGTCCATTAACAATGAGATGGGAGAGCGACAATTGGCATCTTTCCAATCGGGGAGGGAAAGTCGGGTGAAAAAGACGGACGTGCACTATTCCGGCTGGACATCTTACGCCGAGGTGGATCATAGGATGATGGTAAGATTTTAGTTTTCTATAAATACAGAAATATATTATTCTTCATTACTTTACTTTGTAGGGCCGATACTAATTTTGTATTATTTTATTTCAGGGGACGGGGAGTGGCCCTAAGGATAGGCCACATAGGGTGGATGCTTATGTGGCTATTCGGACGAAAAAGGGGAAGGATAAGGAGTGATTATCGGATCGAAGATTGTAAGTAATCCGACAGTTTACTTTTTTTTAATTACATTATAATTTTTTTATTTACTTATTTAACTAATCATGTGCTTTTTCTCGTTTCAAGCAATGCTTAAGGAAGTGCATGAGTCACAGTCTGATGCCAACAAGGCATCTTTGTCCATGAACGCACTCAGCTAAGTTCTTAGTGCTAATCCCAAGGGGAGTACAAGGGGGTGAGCTCACGGGTGGCCAAACCTAGGACCATCGCATTGGAGACGAACAACACCAGGCTGGGTCGAACAGTGGACTCGCCTGACGCAAAGTTATCCCATTTGGAGGCGACGGCCTAAGATATGTTCTCATTCATGAAGCGTTCGTTGGGTGGAAAATGTAAGGGGAAAGGGAAGTAGAAGGAAAAGCTGGTGGAGGAGGATGAGGATGTGAACCTCGCTGCTTCATCGTCGACACGTACGAACATTGATGATCCAATCCCCTATTTGGCTCCCTTAGACTGACTGATGATGACACTTGGTTGGTCGAACGTGTTTATACATCATATATTTGATGAAAAGCGGATAAAGCGGGGGTTGAGGGGCCCTAATACCATCCAGGGTATGCTAGTTCATGGACATGCTCTTTAATACATCGAGGCCAAGGTGCTTGTCACGCATGTGATACCCGGGAAGGGGAACTACCCATTATGGTTGCACAAAAAATACAGCACGATGCATATTCAAGGGTGTATCAATTCGTATATCATGTGGCTTACTCACCTCCTCAGACCTACCCAAAACATGTAGTGACATTATGTGAATTGAATTGTTTTAATTTGTTATATTTGAATTATATTTGGATTATATCGTGATACATATTGTTTTGAATGTATATTTGCATTATCTCTATGATGCATATTGTTTTGAATGTATATTTGCATTATCTTTATTTCATTTGGATATATGATGTTTGAACAGGTACAACATTGCTATAACAGGTACAAATATATTGCTGGGCAGTGGCAGTGGCCATACTGTCCAGCAGATTTGTTTTCAATTCTGCCCATAATTGTCACAGTCATTTACCGTAATAAGTTTATGTATCATGAACTTGTCACCGTCATTGATCATGATAATTTAAAAAAAAGGTCACGGGTTTGTCACAGTTATTAATTGTGACTAATATTGTCATGGTCATTGACCGTGATAAGTCTAATGAACTTGACACGATCAATGACCGTGACAAGTTGACACATTTGGTGTAGTGTGAAGGTACTAGAGGCCAACAAGGAGCTGTCTGCTAAGGTGTGCAAGTTGGAGGGAGAAGCTACTATTGCTCGAGATATCGCATATAATGAAGACTAGGAGGCGATATAGGACTTTGTGATGAGCCAAATTACCTATATTCGGAGGTATGTGATGAGGCAATATACGACTATGTTGAGAGCTAAATTACCTATATTCGTAATTATTGTTTGGCTTCAGAGGGATGTGATGAGGCTGAGGTAGTTATTTAAAAGGGGTTTAGATAGGTTTGGCCATATGGTTATGAACAGGGTTGGACTGATGCCCCAGCAAGGCTGAAGGAGGCAGAGGATCTCATATTTTCCCAGGGGTGGCTTATTGCCCTTAGATAGCTAAAGATGCCTAAGGACTCTCCCTTATGGTATAAGTATCAAATCGATTGCCCGGTCTATCACCATAATCCCTTTTTCCAGGGATGATCGGTGGATCCCAATTGATGTTATTCCTGCTCACATTCTAGAACATCACTTAGAAGATGCATGAGAAGATCTTTTGCCTCATTTAGATGATGGTCGAAGAGCACACGTAGCAGATTACCTTGCTCGCCATCCTTGGCTATTGTAAATTATTTGTATATTCTAGTTTTGATTATAAATATAACTTTTTATTCTACTAAAAAATTGTTGTTTACTGTTTTTTGATGTTTTGAGGTCATACTGACTAAACATTTTGTTCGCTACAGAATTATTCAACCAAGCATCCCTTTGCCTCTAACTTTATCATTTTGAGCTTCACATCTGACAAAATGATATTGAGAGCTATTGATGGTTACTTATTGTTTGTTTTTATCCATTCCCACAGTCCAACAAGCCTTAGTTATGCCATTCCATCTACTTTACCTCTTAGGTCGCGTCGTCACACCTCCTCAGGCCTAAGTAAGATGATGGCGAGAATGCACCTTGTTAATGAGCCATTTGCACGAGCAAGGTTTTGCGACCAATAATGTTGGTAACCAACATAATGTTGTATCTTCTTTCCTAAGGATCCCCTGTAGGGATTTTTGTGGTTATCGGGTCAACACATGAGGTTCCTTGTGTTCACAGTAAGAACCCGAGGGATGTAATAATTAAAACGAATCTATTGACTCGCTGTAATTGCTGTGAACCCTACTCAACCTGTTAAGTTTCCTGATTTTAAAAACAAGTTGAGTAACTTGCAATAATCTTAGAAGTTTAGTCATGCATGATGGAGACATCTCTTGGAAAGGGTGCGTATTAATGAGATGTTACTGATAAGAGTTAAGTAACCAATGTAAAGATATGAAAGAAAAGGGGTCAATTCGGCCTTTATTCATTGAGTACTATCTCAGCAGCATAATATTTTAATAATAAAAATTTTCATAAACTAACTAAAAGATAAAGGAGAAGATCTAAAAGTAAAACTTCTTGAGATTGGATCCGTTCCATGCTTTTGGTATCTCCATGCCCTCCAGCGTTTCCAAGTGATATGTTCCTTGAAGATCATCTCTTATTATCCTGAATGGTCCTTACTGGTTTGGTCCCAATTTGTCATCTAATGGTTTTATAGCACTACCAATGACTTTTCTCAGGACATAATATCATATTAAAAACTTCCTCGAATCAATCTTCTTGTTGTACTTCTTAGCAAGTTGTTGTTGGTAGGAGGCCGCCTTTATCAAAGCCAACTCTCATCACTCATCTGATAGGTCAAGCTCAGTGCGTAGTGCTTCATCATTGAGGCCTTAGTTGACCAGAGTGGTTCTCATAGTGGGGAGACCTTCTTCCAAAGGGATGACAACATACATTCCATAAGTGAGTGCGAAGGGACTTTTCCTAGTTGGTTTTCTAGGTGTGGTACAAACAGCCCATAGAACATGAGAGAGTTCATCCACCCAGGTACCCTTAGCTCTTTCCAATCATTTTTTCAGTCCATCAATAATGGATTGATTATAAGCATATGCTTACACATTGCTTTGGGGATACGCCACAGAGGTGAAGTGATGCTTAATGTTGTTCTCATGACAAAAAGATTAAAAAAACACTTTTAAATTGTGTACCATTATCGATGAGGATAGCCCTTGGTATCCCAAAGCGAGTTATGATGTTCCTCCATATGAACATTGTCATGTTAGAATGTTGAATGTTTGCCAATGGTTCTACCTCTACCTATTTGGTGAAGTAATTTGTGGCGACCAACAGATATCTACGATTTCTGGGTGTGATAGGTAGTAGTCCCACGATGTCTAGTCCTCCTTGAGTGAAAGTACATGGTCTAGTAAGTGATTTTAGGTCACTGCAGGCTGGTGAACCATAGGTTAATGCTTCTGGCACTTTTCACATTTGTGAACGTCGGCACTAACGTCTTTTTACATGCGAGGCCATTAATATCCTTCCTTGATTGCGCGAAAGGCTAATGATCTTCCACTTCAGTATCTCCCAGAGATTCCCTTATGGAGTTCATTAAGTACTTACTCGGTATCTCGTGGTTGAACGCACTAGAGGTAAAATCCTGTAAATGATTTCTTATAAAGCTTCCCTTCAGGGTTGAGGTAGAAACGAGCACCCTTGGCCCTATTTTGATGGGTCGACCTCCTGTTGTCTTGTAGTAAGTCACTCTATAGATAATTGGTGATATGATCCATCCAACTTTGGCCCTTATCTGTGAGAAGAACTTGCTCGGCTAAGATTGTTTGGTCGATACTAGGTTACACGAGGAACTCTATCTGAATTGTTCTCCTTTGGTCAGAGTCAATTATCGAGCTTAGTGATGTTAAAGCATCAACGTGACTATTCTATCCTAGAGGGAATGATTAACTTTCCATCTTTTCAAAGTCTACTATGAGTCATCTTATTATGTTGAGGTACAATAAAATTCAATTATCTTTGGCATTGAAGTCCCCACTTAACTTCTTGGCGACCAGTTTGGAATCACTGAATATGTGGAGGCATTTTTCCCCCAATAATTTGGCTTTTCACAAATCGGCGATCAGTGCTTCGTACTCAGCTTCATTATTGGAGGCCTCAAATCCCAATATAATTCCTTACTCAATTACAGTGTCTTCGGGGGTGATGAGAACAATCCCTACTCCTTCCCCCTTGGAGTTTGAGGTATCATCAACATACAAGGTCCAATCTTTGGACTGTTCTTCTTATGCCATCGATTGCTCACTATTCAGTTGGTCTATTGTCCGATCACCTATGAACTTAGTAATGAAATCGTCTAGGACATATCCTTTGATCACCATTTTAGGCTGGAAGTGGATATCAAATGTCCCAAGTTCGACAGACCACTTCAAGAGTCGTCCAGAAAGGTAAGCCTTTCGTAGAACAACCTTGAGTGGATAAGAGGTGATTAGAGTTATGGAGTGGGCCTCAAAGTAATGCTTCAACTTCCTTGAAGTAACCACCAATGAATAGGAGATCTTTTCCATAGGAAAGTACCGTTGTTCCGCATCTAGGAGTGTCTTACTAGCGTAGTAAACCGGGTGATGCCCCCCTTCCTTTTCACATACTAAGGCAAAGCTCACAGTATGGTCTCATATTGCCAAGTAAATATATAGTTGGTCTCCATCATTTAAAATTACCAGTAATGGTGGCTTGCTAAGGTATGACTTGATTTCTTCCAGAGCTCGCGAACATTCATCGTCCCATATGACGCCTTTGCCTATTTTTAGAAGATAAAAGAATGGTCTATAGCATTTTGAAGACTTGGAGATGAAGCGATTAATCACTGCGAGCATTCCAGTAACTTATGAACATCTCTCAACGTCTGAGGAGGCTGGACTTTGGTGATAGTATTGATTTGGTTTAGGTTGGCCTCGTGTAATACCCCGTACTTTTATGAATATTTAAATTACATGAGTGAGTGTGATTTAATAAATTAAAAATTTAGAGTGAATAAAAAATATTTGTTTGCAAGTGCCGAATTAATATTTACATGAGTTATATTTTCTTACAGGACTAAGTAAATGAGTTGGATTGTTTTAATTACACGTCACAGTTGGGTAAAGCGACAAAAGATAATATTTTATTTTGAAAATACGCGCGAAGATCTGTTTAGTTCAAAAAGTGATTTTTGTAAAGTGACTCAGATGGGAATTTCATGTGCACGGCTGGCTCCGAAAGGGCCGAGAAAATTGAAATGAAGTATTCGGGGGTTTTGTTTGGATTTCGAAGATTTTTGGACTAGTAGGGACTCGCAAGTCAGTATACGAGTCAAAATTGGCTTTTATAAGGAAAAAGCCCTTATTTCTCTCACATAAGTCATGAGAGAAAGGATAGAAAGGAAATAAAGAAAGAAAGAAAGAAGAAGAGAAAGGAATAAGAAAGAGGAGAAAAGGGGAGAACTCCGACCAACCTTCAGCGGATCACGGTACGGGAATGTCGGATTTTATCCAACGAGGAAAGTGTATAACTTGCTTTAACCATATAGTATTTATTTTTCCCACATCAATTCATGTGGGAAAATGTTTTTTTTTTTATGAATAATTTCATGTAAATTTGATGTGATATTAATGCCACCTGAATTGTGATCTTGAAACCATGTTAATGGTGTAAATCTTGATGAGAAATTGGAAGAAATGAAAATGGTGGGTTAATTAAGAAAAGGGGTTTAATTTCTTGATTTATTGGTTGAATCCCATAAAGATATTGAGCTATTGGTTAAATCATTATGTGTAAATGATTATTTTGTTGGTTGTTAAGGTAGAAATCATGGAATTTGAGTTGGGATTGTGTTGGGTTAAAGAGAAAATTGGAGAAGAAGGTGAATATTAACTCTGAGGACTTTACAAATCGATTCGGACAGGACGCGAATCGATTCTCCTATTTTTCCAAAAATGAAATTTCTAGATCGTTTTTATACGGTTGCGTGGGCGTAGACCGCGTATTTTTCTGAATTTTTTTTAATTAGTAATGATTTTTCTACGAAAGGGTGTCCGAGATCGAAATCGTTAGTCAGAAATAAAACATGATATTGGGATAATTAAGGCTAGAATTGTTTGGAGATAAATATTAAGGGTTCCTAAATAAAGTCTTACAACTTCTAAATTACTTGAGGAGATATAAAAACCTTGGGTTCGTAGAAATAAATCGGGGCTATATTTTAAATTAATGTTTGGGACGAACGACATTCGAGGAAATTATTCGGCGGGCGTTTATATATAGATTTATGCACGTAGAATATATATATATATATATATATATGCCGATCATAATTGGTTTAAATTCGAATGCGTAGTAGGATGCTATTAGAATATTCGCTATTTGTGATAAGTTATTATTCGAGAAATGATTAACGAGATATTTATATTCCAAGTGAGTAAATACTTAGGATATTAAAATGAATGTGTGTATGCATATTTATTGATATGAATGAATAATTAGAATTTATAGACTAATGCCACGGGTGATGGACTTGTATAGCCGAATTTGATGATACATACGAGTATAGGGATAGTGTGTATATGATTATGATTTTAATTATATCATGTGTGATTGGGATGTATGCATGTTGACATACCTATCTAAGGATATCATTGTGAATCCCATGGCTTGAGGAGCAGGGAGAGTATAGTCCCCAGGCCATAGCGCCATATTACTTATTGTGTGTGATTATTTTATTCACAGTGAGGTAATTCCGGGTATGGTTATGACTCACTGTCGAAGGACTATGGATTCTTCCCATACAGTTGTGTTAGGGTTTTTCTCTAGAGCATGAGTGAGTCTGCCTTGAGCCCAGGTATAGTGTGTATGCCCTGGAAGATGATAGCACTCAGAGAATGCATCCAGTGAGGTAATGCTCGGAGGGATGGTCTTAGTTACTTATATTTGTGTGTGAAAAATACGTATGAATATACTGATGTTATGGTATATATATATATATATATATATATATATATATATATATATATATATAAAGATGTGAAAGATATAGATATACGGTCTTGAATAAAATTTGGAAAGTACGGTAACAGTATATTTATTCGAGAGATTAATATCCGGAATAAAATGTGATAATATTATATACAGGGCTTACGGCGCTAAAGTGAGAATAGTGTAATAACTTGTGTGAGTTATTTATTTGGATGATTATATATTATAAGCGAGAGATTTATAACTATAAGCTTAGGTGATATCTTTGAATGTTATATAAATGGAGTTTATGATAGGGTATAGCGTATGATGAATTAGTGAGATAAGAGATTAGTTAGGTGGAGTAGCTTAACTAGGGTTCTTAAACTATATGCGTTAGCTGTGCACTGTTAGATGAGAGGTCATGGGTATCTCATGGGAGTGCGACACCAATTTAAATATGGAAGATGACATATTTAGTATGTTATTGGATTTTAAGCACTTGTGCAAATATTTTTAAAACTCGGGCTCTAACCCGTTTCTATATTTTCACTTGTTTCTCTATTTCTATATATATGTATTCAGGTGTCCAGACATAGGGACACTTGGATGACCATTCTATCAAGTCAGATGATTGCTGCGACAACTGTGGATGCAAGCAGGATATTGTGTAGTTAGGTTTCCATCTTTGTGATCAATATAGGAGGTATTGTAGAGATATTCGGGGTTAATGCCCAACTGTTGTCATTTATTTATTTACTGTATTTTACCCTTTGCGACAATTCGAAATGGTTGTATAAATGTTTTATCTAGAGTTATCGGTTACTATTTATTCAGTTCAATTTTGTTGATATTAACTGTTGTGATTAGATTTATATGTTGGTGTTGTTAAAAAGATTTGAAGTTTAAAATTTTGACTCCAAGAATAATAGGTTGTTAGTAATTAAATGGTTTTAGACAGTGATGCTAAGAATGCACCATATGACATTCCTGACTAAATTTTATATAGGATTGACACCTGGTATTTTATTGGGCAGGGTGTCACACCTTGATTGCCCTCTTACTTACTAGATAACTTAAGAATTTTCCTGAGTGGATACCGATTGAACATTTACTTGCATTAATCTTCATTCGATACTTCCCAAGAATATCAAATGTTGTTATTAAATATGAGAGGTGACTGACCTTATCCTTTCTTTAAACGAGAATATCATTTATGTATACTTCCATCGTTCCTCCCATCTGCTTGTTGAACATCTTAATTACTAATCTTTGGTAAGTTATCCTTGCGTTCTTGCGGCCAAATGACATAACGTTGTAACAGTACAACTTGATTAATATTATAAAGGAGGTCTTATTCTGTTCGGGTCCGTACAGGGGGATCTGGTGTTATCCTGAGTAAGTGTCTATTTTTGGGAGAGGGAATCTATCCTTGGGGAATGCCCTGTTGAGGTTGGTGAAATTGATGCAAACCCTCCAGTTGCCTTTACTTTTGGGCACCACCATTAGGTTGAATAACTAGGTAGGGAACTTAACTTCTCTAATGGATCCTGCATCCAGTATCTTCCCTAATAATTTATCCATCGCCTTAGCCTTCTCGAGTGATGTTCGATAAGCCTTTTGAGTGACGGGATTGAAGGTGGTATCGACGTGTAGGCGATGGCAGTCCACACTAGGGTCAATACCTGATAACTCATAAGACTCCCAAGAGAAAACATCTATGTTGATTTTGAGAAGTGCAACTAACTCCCCTTTATCTCATCGACTACAACTTCCTCAAGTCTTTCTACAACCTTATCGGTGGTGTGGACCCTGGTCTCTTTCACCCCTGGTCTACCATATCGTAGTTATGATTTGAAGAGAATAACCCCATCCTGGGCTTTCTCCTGGTTATTCTCTAATTCCTTCTTATTTTCTCTCTTTGGGCAGTTAGCTGTAATAAAGCACTTTCTGGATGTAGACTGATCACCACGGATCTTGACCACTCCTCAATCTGTAATGCACTTCATCTTTTGATGATAGGTGGATGGCACGGCCTTTATGGCGTGGATCTAACCTCTGCCCAAAATAGAGTGGTATGGGGAGTCAATGTCCACCACTATAAACTCAATTAGCTTTGAAATATTTCCTTCCCTGACCGATAAGATTATATGTCCTAACAGAATAGTGATTCTTCCTTCCAAGTCGGCCAGTGGAACAGTGGCTTCTTTGAGGTCGGCAACATTTAGCTTCAGTTTATGGAACAATTCTAGATATATAACTTTAGATGAACTCCCCTCATCGACAAGTATATTGTCAACATTCCAATTAGAGATTTTGAGTGTGATCACTAACGCGTCAGGATGTGGAGTCCTTACCTCAACTACATCTTCTTCGATGAACACGATGTGTTTGGTGTAATCAATGTCTTCTAGTCGTCGTCACTTTCCTTCCTGGGATTTGGCAGGGTCAATATGAAAATCTTTCATCACGGTAGTCACCTTCTTGAGTTTCTTTCGAACGGCGTTGCCCTAGATCTGCTTAAGGTTTGATTCTCCATATATTACTACGAATTCATGTCCTGTATTATCGTCGAGGACGTTGTCTGGATTTTATTTTACTTTGGCTGCGACCTTCTCTATTTTCTTTTCAGTATATTCGCTGAGGTGTGCTGCCTGAACTAGCTCGTCCAAGTGTGACTTCAGAGCTTTGCAATTATCATTTCGGTGACCTCCCTCCTTGTGGAACGCGCATCTCAATGCATTATTCCTTTTCGTTGGGTCGTCGCCCATATTCTTTGGACATTTGATGAAAGTCTCAGCTTTGATCTTATTGAGAATTTTGTAAATAGGTTCCTTAAAGACTGTGTTAATATCCTAGAATGCTTTGGAGGGATTAACCTTGTTTACATTCTTAGAGCCATTTTTTCCCCAATTCTTGCTTCCCTTCTTATGGGTATCATTCTTCTATGTTTCCTTGTTCGCCTTTGCTTGACCATTATCTCCCCCACTAGGATGAACCTCCTCTTCGACCTTGGTATAATTCTCGATAGTGATGGCCTCCTTATTAGTGAAGGGTTGGTACAGCAAAGAGGTAGTTGGCAAGCTAATTTTGAAGGATGCTATGATAACCTGCTATGATCAATCCTCAATCTCATTAAAAATATCCCAATATCTATTGGTGTAGTCTCGAAGGTTCTCTTGTGGATTCTTCTTCATAGTGAGCAGTGCATCCATCCGCTTGGGATGGGAGCTGCTAGTTATGAATCACGTCGTGAAAGCCTCTGTCAGTGCTACAAAATTCATGATCAATTTGTAAACAAGCCTCTCAATCCACTTCGATTCTAAATTATGTAGGCTAGAAGGAAACATTCATCATATAAGGGCGTCATTGTGGCTCCATAAGGTCATTGCTTATCAATATTTCCCAAAATGGTTTATAGGGTCTATTTTCCTGTCATAGACCTTGAACCTGGGGACAAAAAAAAAATTTGGGGGATCCTCCTGCTTGATTGCCCTTAAAAAAGGGGACCTCATTTGAGTATTGAGAGCTTTTCTAGCTAGTTCTCTGGTGGATCTAGCTCCTCGGTGAGCTGGGTGTTGATCCATCTCCCTAAGTACCAGTATCCTCAAATATTAGTTATGTTAATCATTGCTTCTATGGTGCCTCTCGTGCTAGACACACTATGATCACGCTCGCTCCGACCTATCATGTTCAGTCCTTTCCTAGTCATGCCTGTAGATCTCTCCTCGACTTCAAGTGTTGCTCACCTGAGGGCTAGGAGTCCTCGCACAATGTTTCTCAGTGGCCCTTTGGAGGTCTCTCTCCATTCTTTTGAGTCGCCTCTGCAGGCGAGTGTTTTCTTCCACTTGAAGGCGTGCGACCTCCTCTTATTCATGAAGCCTCGCTTCATAAGCATCGACCAACCTAGATATCTAAGTAGACCTAGGTGGCCCAACACTTTCTTCAGAGGGTTGCCTATTTGGGCTAAACATGGGGTTTGTATTTTGGTAAATTTCAAGCCTGGCCCTAGGTGGATCTGGGTCTTCTTGAACGTCGTCGACTTGGGCGATATTGCTGCTGTAGTGAGACATTGTGGTCTTTTTGGTAATGAAATCTTTAATAGGAATACAAATCTTTTCCCACAGACGACGCCAATTGTGAGTGCTTAAAATATCACAATAAAAGATTCTACGAAAACAATCATAAATGGCAGAAAGTAAATGAAATCACACCCACAACCAAGATTTACGTGGTTTGGCAACTTGCCTACGTCTATGGAGAGGTTACTTGTTCTTATTAAGAGTCTCTGAAAATCTCAAGTTTCAATCACTTTGCCCTGGATCAGGGTGTACAATTTATAGATATGTTGTAATAAAGTTTGAGTTGTTTAAGTAACTTAGAGTAGCGTGCGGATTTTCCATGATATACTTGAATATCTCATCCGAGGATTTTGGTACCTGATTTGACCATATCCACAAGTGTTATAACACTACTAAAATACTTGTGTGAAAATTGAGTCATGATTTAGGTCAAGCCAAGTGTTTAATTTATCAAGACTTGGTCGACTACTCTAATGGACTTATAAAAAATGGTCTCCCACAAATATGTTTACTTTTTTTATCACACTTTTCTTACGATTGTATATTATTTGATGGAAAAGTGGAATACATAAAAAAATTCATGGACATGAAACCCTTACACACGCTCGTTCTTGGAGGATGTAAGTCACCTTTTTTATATGTTATTTTTAATCTAGTGATTAATAATTTGATTAGATTTACCATTTGCTTAAACTTTCATTCCATTGTTATGTCTGTTTTGGAACTTGCAGGTTAACAATTGGCATCCTTATTCATTTGAATAGAACAGACAAACATCTGTCGACTTTATAACTTATTTTGACTAATTTAGCTATGTATTTATGTAGCCACAAAAGTATAACAGTTGGATATGTTTTTTTAGTTGAAAAACAAGTTTTTTTATTATTATTAGATTTTGTTATTAAGGGCGTCAAAAATTGGGACTCAAAAATTGCGACTCGCTGGCATGGCATGTCGCGATTGGTTAGTGTCGCTGACGCGGATCCAGATTCATAAGGAATTAACCAATGACGGCACACCATGTCATCGGGAATAGTACATTTGAGTCCCAATCAAGGGTCACTCTAAACATTTTATTTATTATTTTATGTACCATAGAGTTTATGCTTATTTCTGTTGTACTTTAACTATGATTAAGACCCACCATATCTATTACTATGAAGCTCTTGCGTATGGATAAATGTATCTAAAGGAAAATAGGTACCCATTTAGAATCTTTGTGCTTTTGGAGAAAATTAATGAGCATCCTCTATTAAAAAAAATTGAACAAATATGATGAATTTCATTAGTTTTTAAAATTCTTAGTGGTGTTTATAATGAAAAAATGTTACCTTTCTTACATTTTCTAAAAATAAATTAATAAGGCAATAAAAGATTTACAAGAGAGTAACAAAGAACAACAATCAGGTCCGGTCTCCCTTTGCTTTCAAAGTATAATACATGAGAATACAATTTTTTCTTTCAATATCATGTAGAGGTATATCATGTAGAGCTGATAATTTCTGTTTTTTGGATCATGTTTCGAAACATAAACTGGGGCGATACGAATTCGTGTTTTTTTAGCTAACACAAACACGAGACAAATACAACACAACAAGACACGAATAACACAATTTATTAAAATTTCATACTAAATTAAACTTATAGACATGTTAACCCAGATAAAAAAGTCATTAACACTACAAGACACTATAACACGACTCTTAATTTTGATACGAACACGACACGACTTTGTGCAAAAAACCTGACATGAACACAATATATTGTGTAAATTTTGTGTCGTTCCGTATCATGTTCCTGTGTCATTTTTTAAATTATCAGTCCTAATATCATGTTGCCTAATAGAGGAAACTATAGCATTGATTATTTTATTTTTATTTTATTGTTAATTATTGAGGGCTTGACAATATTTGTGTCACTTAACTAGTATGGTTGGTTCCATTAAAGAATAAGATACCATGAGACATATTTTGGGATTTGATACAGTAGATAGTCTTGATTTTAAAGGTGATGGTCACCAAGCACGGTTGGGAGTAGGGTACTGTAAAAGATGTGTAGTCATCTTTAAGTAGAATCTATTGGTAAGTTATGAAATTGAAAATAAAGTCATTCTACAAAAATTATTCATGAATTACTTTTCATTGGTACTCCTGTTGTAATCTAATTGGTGCAACTATACTATAGATAATACAAGTAAGTTTTTCCTAAACACAATTTATTTCGATTGGATTCAAAATGTGAGATAATTTTTTAATAAAAAGTAAACATTTGCGTAGATAATATTGCCAAATACTTTTTGTCATCAATTTCTTCTCTGATATAACTATATTTATTATCCTATTCCATATATTGAATTTTTTATTTTTCTTATGAACCAATAATTTTTTAAAGATGATGTGTAATTAGTACGAAAATTATGTGGTTGTATTAAGTCCAATATATTGTGAATATGCAAGTATCTTCCCAAATAATTTGTGGTAGAGAGATACTATATAATGTAAAGTTACATTTTGCCGTAGTGACATAGGTGCAACTTTTTTTATTTTAATATATTACAGCTTGTAGTACTAGTAATATAATACCACCTGCCCACTGATGGACTTTGAAACTGTCCCAATGTTCAGAATCTATAACAGTATAGTAAATGAATATCTGAAAGAGTTTAATGTACATGATAGTTTTAATACATAATTAAAAAGTTGCATCAACCTAAAATTCTAGTCCCGGGTAAAATCACTCGACTCTTTGATCAATATACTATATATAATGTATATAATAAGATTGTGAAATTAAGGTTGTTATTATTGTTACTACAGTCTACACTTTAATTACTTCGGCAAAAAGTCCCAAAAAAAAATTCCTATTGGCCTTACCTGCATTTTGTGCCAATTAGTGTATAAATCTACTTATACGCTAGCGTCCATAGAGACCTCAGACATCTCTCTACGCCAATCAACACTGCAAATTCATAATAAATATATAGCTATAAAGACACCTGTAAACAATCTAAAAACATTAAGAAATAAGACACATGTTATTGTTTTCCTTGTTATAAAGTAAATCTCTCATATTTAGCACAAATATATAAAAAGTAATTCCTCTCATGTAAAAAATCCAAACACTTTGTTATCTCCTAAAAGAAAAGTCTAATGATTCACATTTACAAGATAATAAGACAAGTTTGATGCAAATATAGATGCAGATTTAAGTTTTAGTAGCTTGTTTCTCTTCCTATTCAGTCGTATTTATTGTGAGACTATATTTGGTATTTTATTGGGCCTTTCGGTTCCAAAATTATCTTAAAGATTTCAGTTGGGTTGGATTTATTGTAGTTGAGATATTCAAAGATTTCATGTGATGGACTTTATAGAGCATTTTGGTGATAAATCAGTTGGATGTTCTTAATATTTGGGATTTATTTAAAATATTTATCTTCTGGATTAAAATTTAATATGTCTCGCATATGTTGCATGCTAAGGATGATATTTAATTTATTAACGCCTGACTTAATTTTGGTGGCATCCGACACCAGAATTTAACGGGGTGTTACATATGGTATCAGAGCATGGTATTTTAGGTCTCGTAGGTTATGAATCCATTTAGCTTCCGCGTTGCTTACCTTTGATTTCCTTTCGATGATTTTTACTCTTAGTTTTTCTAAGTCTCATGATGATTGTTCCTATCTTTTCAGATGACAAACATTAGGAGAATTGGTAGTAGGAGGGAGGAGTCTGTATCTGGTCCCGCGGTTCAGGAGGGACAAAGGCAGATTATTATGGATGCCGAGGCACTAGAGACAATTGTGCGATAGGCCACAGCGGCCAGTATTGAAATCGGGAGATAGAGAGTGATGACATTAGTACCCTGTAACAACCCGAGGTCTTGGAGATGAGGATTTATTTATTTTGGGAGAAATAAATATTATTTTATTGGAGAATAATTAAATTGGCAATTGAGGTCAAAATTTGATGTCGTTAGAAAGTGTTTATAATGGCGATTTGAGGGTGTAGTTGTGTCCGGAAGGGTCGATAAAGTCGAAATGACTGTACTTGGGGACTATTTAGGTTCCGAAATAATTTAAGCTCGTTTGACTCGAATTAAAGTTACCGAGTCATTTAAAGTGTGTATTATCATTTAAAGTTGTGTATCTTGGGAGATAAGGCTTATAATGCCTACGGGAGACTTATTCTCCTTAGAGAGAAAGACAAATAGAAAGAAAGACAGAAAGAGAGAAGAAGAAAGAAGGAGAAAAGAGAGAGAAAGTGGAGAGAAAGTGGAGATTTCCGGCAAACATGCGATCTCGAGGAGGATTAAGCCCCTACGAACCCGAGGCAAGTGATTAAACTTGCTAAATAATTGTTGTGTACATTTATTTCATGATTTGTGGATAAAATTTATGGGTTTTAGGTTTAGTTTATCAAAACCTAACTTTTGCGTATAATCTAAGATTTGATATGTAGATCTTTGATTTGAGGATATAAATTAGTTAATATGTGTTTTTTGATGAATATTAGTGTTATATTTGTGATTGGGTTGAAGAGAAGTGAAGAGAAGATGATTAAAATCAATTTTGGGATTTTTGGCTTACTAAAAAGTAGCCATTTTCGAGCCTCCAGGTAGGCCGAATCGATTCGTCCCCCTACCCGAATCGATTCGAAAATATGCAGGTGCCCAGGTCTGAGTGACCAAATCGATTTGGACCCCAGCCGAATCGATTCGTCCTGAGACAGAGTCCCAGGTCTGATGACCCGAATTGATTCGCCTTAGAGGCCGAATCGATTCGCTGGGCCAAATTGATTCGGAATTGGCCCGAATCGATTCGGAAATAGGGCTTCTCGAGGGATGTTTATCTAAGGAGAATTTCATTACATTTTGTTCGAGGTTATCGATTAGGAACCTTTATAGGAATCATATGGAGTATATTTTGGAGACTTTTAGAGAGTTTCCCTTATAAGAAATTATTGGAGTCATATTGACTAAATTTGAGGAATACCGATTATATATTATGGTATATTCTAAGTGGGGAAGTCCACCTTGATTTGGAGACTTTATTTTGGAGATAATAATCATATTATAGGAAAGAATGAGAATAACTTAGAGATATTGGATCTTAGGATCAAATCCCAAATGGGATAACTTTAAAGGTTCACAGAATAAATTGAACCCTATGATGGATGGAGAATTATAAATGCTAATTGATGTGCGTTCGGATATAGAAATATCCTTAACGATGATTGATTTGGGAGATGTCTCACACAATGAGAAATGCTAATTGAGGTGCATTAGGACAGAGAATATCCTTAATATAAATAGAATTGAGAGACAATTCATAAATAGAAGCGACATGTGAGCTTCAAGCGAGAAATAGTATAGTGCATACTAAGTGGGGAAGATGTGAGAGAATTGACGATTAATATATCAAGAGGGAAATATACTAAACAATGACATTAATTCTATTGCGCCTAAGAGCGTTAATAAATATGAAACAATGTGATAGGTATACCTTATATGATGGTATATCTTTATATGATGTGATGATATATGTATACCTTATATGATGGTGTATATATATATATATATATATATATATATATATATATATATATAGTGAAGCATACCCCCTCCGTGGTATCATTGGGAAGTTGTGTGCGATGAGGGTGAGCATCCTGTCTCAAAGAGCAGGGTGTGGATATTCCCCAGGTCATAGTCATCCATTGTGATTATTATGCGATATATATATGCATTCTTTTTGGGGGTGAGAATTCGGGGGTATGTGACGTTCTCACTTACCGGTTAGGATCTATAACCGCTTCCCGGGACGTCGTGTGCTTGAGTTGATCACCAGGTCGCCACAGTTTGCTATGTGGATGGGAAACTGGAAGATGATAGCAATGTGAGCCTGCGTCCTCGAGTTATAGCCCGGTTGGATGGTTATGATATTGTTGTTGTGCTTGTACTTGGGTATGGAGGGCATAATGGACCTCAATGACCAACATTGCCAGGATTAGTGTATCGGGGGGGGTTTCTTGTTTGGATTTCTCCTCGGCGAGACATCCCACGCATGAACCGCAGTGTAACGTTGGAAATTGGGGAGAAGTTAGTCCTTAATGATCATTTTATATATATATATATATATATATATATATATAGATCACCTATCCCGACGATTGACAGTGCCAAGAGTAGTGTAACGAGGGGGTTCCTTATTTGGATTTTGCTTTGGCGAGACGTCCCACGCATGAAACATCATGTACTGTTGAGAATGGGGAATAAAAATTAATTAAAATGGAATTATAAGAACTTGGGTTACATGCATCATTCATTGAGGGCATAATGAATCTCGAAGATCAATACTGTCAGGAGTAGTGTAACGGGGGGGGGGGGGGGGGTTCCTTGTTTGGATTTCGCTTCGGCGAGACGTCCCACACACGAAACGCCGTACAGTATTTAGAACTGGGAGACGTTTAGTCCTTAGCACTTAGATGCTAATAACTCATATATATGATTTCATGCCAAATGAGGGCATAACTATAATATATGAAATTCTAGTAAAAGAGAATGTTGATGTATTGCGATGATGTTGTTATGAGGATGATTATGCAACTTTATATGTTCAATAAATGAGCAAATATAAAGAGAACTATAACATTAAAAAAATAAAGTAATGTTTTAAATGGGAATTTAGTTATGTGTAGAATGCGAGATAAGTTAGATGATCTTAATAGAATAATTATTTTGGGATTTAGTTAGATTTATTTGCCTAATTAGATTTGGGCATTTATTTGGAGATCACGTGCATACGTTGAGTTGCGCACCTTAGTTGATAGGTGAGTTAGATTATTGTGGAGAGAGAGATTCCATTAAATCATGTTATAATGCATTTATAATTATTATGCATTTTAATGCACTTGCTATAAAAATGTTTTCAACTTGGGCTCTGACCCGTTTATATTTTCTCCCTCCATGTATATATATTGTATTACTTTAGGTGTTCCTCCGCAAGAACGCCATTGATGTCCATCCATCTAGAGTACTCGTGGAGCTGTGGCAGTAGCGGACTGTTACGTCATCTTGTTTACACGATTTATATCTTTGGCGTATCTAGATTAGGATTCAGTTTCTATCTCGAGTTTATACCCAAGTGTTGTAGATTAACACTTTTATATTCTCATTCTCAGTTATTGTATTGTCTGTGACCCGACAGCATATTTGGGTAATTTACTTTGTACATTTTGTTGTACTCTTGCATTCATTCTTTACATATTGTAGAGTTTGTTGTTCCACTCATAGTAGTTACATGTAGTATAGTTGGTTGTTTGTTGTATGGTTGGTTTCAAATTGGTGTTAAATAAAAGTTTTTAATTTTTGGCACCCTCTTTGAATAATTTCGGGTAGTTAGCCTTATATTATTTAGTATTGTGAGTTGATGGGGAGACTGTGCCATCTGAGATACCTGATTTAATATAGTATAGGGATGGCCACCTGTTATTATTTTGAGCGGGTTGTCACTCACCCCAACAGCAAGGACCACCCATCTCAAATTAGGACATAGTGAGGACCAACTTTTTTAAGGGAAATCCTCCTACCTTTACCGGAGGATCTAATCCCACGATCGCTCACCAATGGAGAAGGGGCATGGAATGACACTTGAGATTAGTGGAATTCACGGAGGTGCAAAAGCAGTTATTAACAACATTTAAGTTGTCGGGAAATACCTTACATTGGTGGGAGAGCACCACCACACCAGAGGAACGAGATCAATTGAATTATACTGAATTTCAAATAAGGTTCAATAATAAGTACTTCCCATATGCTATCAGGAGTGAAAAGAAAAGATAATTTCAAGAGTTGGACCAAAGTTCAAAATCAATTGTCGAGTACGAACAAGAGTTCACCAACTTATCTATGTTCGTACTGGAGGAGGTAGATACTGAGAGTAAAAAGATGGAGTGCTTCATCAAAGGGTTGGCATGGCTCATCAGGCAAATGGTTTTGGGAAATCTGGCGTACACTGCTTAATCCCAAGTAGTGGATGTCGCGATGTAACATTGGGAGGGGAGAATAACCATCAGAAGAAATTGGGAAAGAGGTAAGAGACAGAGAGTCAGGGAGGAGACAACATGGGTCGCAATGATCAAGAATGGAAGAGGCAGAGGCCCTGAGCATGAATACTCCTTTAAATTAGGGTCCTTGAACCCAGGCAATAGTTCTGTACATATCGACCATATAAATAGAATATTTTAATTAAAAGAAAGTCTATAATCATCAACAGTAAATTTCTAACTACCCGCAAGGTTTAAATGTACCACACCAATATTATTTTAAATTAACCCAAGTCCCACGATGTTAATGTGTTTGAATTAACCAGAATTATTTATTCTCACTTTATTATTAGGTATAGTGCTCCTCCCGCCATGGGTGATTTTCCCACCAAAATACATTATTATAGCGGTCCTCCCGCCACGGGTGATTTCTCCACCAAAATTTTAACGGTCCTCCCATCATGGGTGATTTACACCAAAATATACATCCCCTTGTCACACTCGTCATCTGATCCGTTTTTATCCTACGATCCTCGACATGTGACAAGGTTCCACACACGACACGACATAAATCGCCCTCTGACCCAGTTAACCTCTCGGCCCGGACACATTATGTCGCCAATAACTTTTAATACTCGTTTTAGTCTTGCGGTATTAATTTCCCAAAATTTCTCATACTCATTATTCACATAAATTTCCCCCACCCATAAAAGCGATGTAAAAATTCTCAAAATACCCCTTAGTCCCAACTAAAGGTTCCTAAGACACAATTTCGTCCCATCTTTAATAAATGATGATTATAACAATTTCAATTCACCTACATATCAATTCTAGGTTATCACAACAACGGTAAATATAGAGAATTTTCACCCACCCCAATTTATATAACTCGCATAGACTCATACTAACTAGTCCCATACCTAATTAGCATAAATCGCAACTAACGCCCAGTTACTAGTCCCATACCTAACAAGTGTACTATAACAAAGGTGAAAACCAATTACCTATAATACCCAATGTTCCCGAGATATTCAAAATTATAATATTTCATAAGTGACACAATCAACAATCTATGATAATATTCTCAACAACACTAAATTCCCAGATAAATGATTTTTAATCTAAATAGGGGGAATCAAGAACACATAATTATTGTGATTTTTCGGATCATTATTACTCGTAAGTTCCACATTAGTTATTATTTTTCTAACACGAGTAATTTAATTAATTTTGGAATTTTTACATGAAACACCCAAATTAAATTTCTAAGGGCTCCTCTAAATGTATATGCCCATAATATCACCAACTACGTAAATACAATCCAAATAACAACAAGGTTATAATTATTTGGTATCACTAATAATTTATACAATACAGTCGCGAAATTAATTTCTTTAAAATATTATGTTCTTAATTTATTTTATAACATATGATTTTAATGGAGGCTATAATCAACACACATAACACTAAAGGAAAAGAATAGGATAAAACATGCCTGATTTTTAGATGTAGAAATTGATGGGAGATTTGAGTTCTCCTTGAAAAATTGATCGAAAATCCCTCTTGAACCACCTTGAAATATTTATGTTTAGGCCCCCAAAATTGAGCTTGAAAATTTTGTTTTAATGGAAGTCGAGGTTTGGAGGTGGAAGATGATGGAAAACTAGAGGTTGCATGCTCAAATTTTCATAAGGTATGAGTTTTAGAAAACTAAACCCGTAACTCCTTTATATAGGTAAGTTTAGGGGTTAAAAATAAAAATAAAAATCGTCATTTATACAAATTACTGCACATAGATTTCACTAGGATCAATCGATCGACCCCGGGCGGCGATCGATCGATCGCTCAGATATTTTGATTCTGCCAGCTTATTAATTTTAAGGGGTAAATTTTTAAAAGTTAATTAAAAATTCATTTTAATTCTGAATTCAATTCCGCTTGAAGTTTTATTCTTCTAAAATCAGTGCCAACATATTTAACCAATAAAATTTATAAAATTCAAAATTTTATTTTTCTCGAATTATTCCACTTTTATTTAAAAATACTCATTTAAAAAATCCGGGTTGTTACATTTTATTTTAAAGAAAAAAAAGGAAATGAAGGAAAATAATGCTTTCGTTCCATCGTTAGGGAGTTTACATATGAGAGAAAATATTATTTCGTTATTTTCCAATGTGTGAGAGTTTAAAAGGAGAGAAAAGAAAAGAAAAACTTTAATAAAATTTCCCTTCCTTTCTCTCCAAAAAATTCCTTCCAAATCGGAAAAAAATTAAGAGAAAGGAAAGTTTTCTAAAGAATCTTTTATATACTCTAAAATGCCCTAGAAGGTTTTAATTCTCCTTCTTGTAGAGCTATCCACATCGATAGTAAAACTTAAAAATAGAACTTCTTATTCCGGTCTTATATATGTATCTGTTAAATGAATTTGTTCCGACTTTCTCTCGCTGGCTCTCGCGAGGCTTTACCACCTCTTCATTTTGTCTGCTCTCTTTTCCTCTTCTGATTAATACACAACTAGATTTGTCTTAAATACCTCGACCCCCGTCTCTAACTCTTCCTCTTCCTTTTCCTTGCACACACATGTAAATGTAAGCTTCCAAATTCTATTGTCTTTCCATCTCCTCCCTCCCCTATATATTTATAGCTCATAGTAAACCATTCTTTGAATAAAGTAAGAGCCAATTTTGGGGGATTATCAACTTTTGTAGAGCATAGTGGTGGAAGTAGGGATGTTCGCGGTATGGTAAAAATTCGTACCCTCTTGTTTTTTACTGCAAATTAGTTGTAATGGTTTACATTTTTTATTTACTGAAACCGAAACTAACGAAACCGAAATTACCGAATTTTTGGTGGTTGGTTTTGGTTTTCGCATTTCAAAACCCGATTTACCGACTGTACCACACCGAAATAAAATACCGAAATACCATAATACAAATTTCCATATATTACCGTACCACATATTACCAAATTAATCAATACCCATCATTTTTTACAATAATCAATACTTTTTTTTAAATAATCAATATTGTCCGTCACCCACCATCACAAACGGCATATCTTCTTAACCGGCCATAACCTACCGTGCGTCTTCTCCTCTGGCCATAACCTATCGCGCGTCTTCTCCTCCAGCCACAACTTACCGCCCGTCCCAAAAAGGACGGTAACTTCTTAATTTTTTCTGTCTTTTTCGACCTCCCCCTTGGGTCGCCCTTTTTTTTCCCCTTTTCATCACTACAAAAAATTATTAATGGCTATGTTTATGTTTAAATCAGATTATATATGTTTAATGGCTATGTTTTAGTGAGAAATAATAATTTTTAATGTGATTTGTATTATTTGGGTTTAACAGACATGGCCCCAAGGGTATGGGGTGTCTCCGAAAGCAGGGGGTTCCACCACATGCTGGTGGTTTGGGGAGTCTGTAATGGTGAGTGAGTTATACTGAATGAGACTCAACACTTGGGTGCTGCAAATAGTTGGTGTTTTAGAAAATCGGTTCACATCAGTAACAATTATTTCCTAACATCATATCATGTTTAGATATAGTTGTACATTTGTGCTTGAATGCTAACCCATTTGGTGTTGCCATTTAAAGGAATTTGACAATAGGAATTTGTTACTTGCATTTAATTTATGTAGAAAACTTTCCTACTTAATATGCATTTAAATTTTGTGTAAGTAGCAGACTAATACCTTGTAACAATGTAAGTAGCAGACTAATACCTACTGCTAAGAAACAAAGAATTTAGTCAAGTAGCAACAACCTTGTTTTTAATTTAGGCAAGTGGTAAAAAAATACCATTACGTACCGAGTACTATCAAAATTACCCGAAAGAGAAATTTATCGAAATTACCATATTTTTCGAATAACCGATTTTACCGTAAAAAAAATATTTTACTGATGTACTGCACGGTTTGGTTTTGGTTTATGCCTTGGTGTACCCGCTGGTAAAACTGGTAATTTTGATTTGATGATTTCAAAGTTCGTATGGTATTGGTATGGTCCATTTACCGGCCAAACCGACCAAAAACTAGCGCTAGGTGGAACCTCATTTAAACAATCCCAACTATTAATATACACATATATAACCCAACTTTATACTAGCTAGTCCTAAGTTACTTTAACAACCGCTGCTGACATCTCTTTTGACCATCTTCCCCTTCTCTTCCACATGATAAAACCCATTAAATAGAAGGTAACTCAAAAATCTGTGGATAACCTCAGGTCGAAGCAGTTGGGGTATGATGTTAGAAACTGTGGAGGGCCTCAAGTCATAACAGTTAGAGTGTGGGAAAATCTCTAATCCAAAATAGGGGCGATGAAAAAGGTGATGTGGTGGTGGCAGGGGAAGAAGGCGCAAATATATGGGTGACGAGGTTAAGAGTTTGGGTCCAGTTGTAGGACATTGACAATAGTCATTTATTGGATGGAATTCCATTCCATGTACTAGCCATATGCCTTAAGTAGCAAACATTCAAAACCATTCCAAACATTCAGAACTATGTATTCATTTGTGATACAGGTATCCAAACATTTCATGGATGTAGTACTTTATGAAAATCCCCATGGATCCTATTTATTTTTTGATTACTGGGTATGTGAAGTTGGTCAGACAGTATGGAACATCCATCAAAGATCTAGATTAATATCAAGCTTCCACTTCTAGATTAATATCATTTGTGATTTTCTTTGGAAAGAATTTATGCTTTGTAAGTATATTTGGGGATATGTGGTTTGATTTAGAGAGAGCATAGTGAACTTTGTTGACTTTTTTTTAATAGATTATGCATTTTTAGGAATTAAAATAATATTGGTTATGGATATAGAAAAACAAACATTTTATTTTCATTTTTAGTCCCTATTTTTATATGGGTACCGCTATGGGTGCTCCTGCATATCTTAAAACACTCCAAAATATTTGATAAATCACAAATATACCATTTGCCCACAAACCCAATAAAACCCACGCTACTATCTCCTCAAATATATCCCTTTCTACACAAAAAGCATATTAAGTTTGCGGGAAAATTATTCAAGCCTCCACTTTTGCATTCAAGCTTCCAAATTATTCAAGATTCCAAATTATTTTCAAAAATCGATTTGAAAAAATATATGTTCAAATTCTTATTTTAATTTTATGTTAATATCTCAGCCTATTTTCATATTAATTTTTTTTATTTTAATCTTTTGTTAAAATTTTGTCCCATTTTTAACATTGTCATTTAAACCTCTATACAAAAAAAAAAATTGTTGACACACATTGATATAATACTAAATGATTAAGAAAAATATCAAGAAAAAAATAATTACATAGATAGTATTTAACGGATAGTAGAAAACTAATACACAATAAAAAAAAATATTCATATTAATTTAATACTAAAATAATAAATAACAAGAAAACAAAAACAATTCCTTTAAGAGATCGTTTTGAACGGATAGTAAAAAAATAATACACAAAGAAAAAAAGTTCCACACATTAATTATAGTAGAAAAAAGTTACACGCATTTTTTTTATTGAAAACTATTCATAAAACATAAAAAAATATTTTATAAAAAATAGAAACTATTTTTTACAATATAAACCGTTTTTTATGAATCATTTATTTTTAAAGTAAAATGATCACGATCCAAATAAAATGCGACGTGGCATGGAATCCTAATTTTTCTCATATCGCTGACACGCACCATTTTTACGTATTTTAAAAATAATCTTATTACTATTTAGAAAAAATGGTTCATGCCAACAATATGTATAGGGGGTTCGACCACCTATTCTTATCGCTGGCAAGAATTATTTTTTCTAATTTGGTCCGCGATAGCTGTATGTTTTCTAATTGAATTGTTGAAATGTATTTTTTAAGAAAATCAGATGAAATGTGTAATTGTAACAATCCCATTTTCCTCAAAAAAAAAATTCATATGTTTTAATTGAAAGAAAAAACAGTTAAAATGTTTTTTTAGGAAAACGGAACTGCAATTTTTAAACGTTTCATCTTATTTTGTTAAAAAAACATTTCAACTGTTTTATTAGAAAACATACAGCTGTCACGGAACAATATACTAGAAAAAATGGTTCGCGCGCGATGTGTAGGTGGACGAACCGCCTATACATATTGCTGGCGTGAACCATTTTTTTCTAAATAGTAATAAGATTATTTTTAAAATACTAAAAAATGGTGCCTGACAGCGATATGAAAAAAATAAGACTCCATGCCACGTCGCGTTTTATTTGGATTGTGATCATGTTACTTAAAAAATAAATGGTTAATAAAAAACGGTTTATTTTGTAAAAAACAGTTATTATTTTATGTTGTATGAATAGTTTTCAATAAAAAAATGCGTGTAACTTTTTTTCTACTACGATTAATCTGTGTAACTTTTGTTCTTTCTTTTATTATTTTTTTACTATCCGTTCAAAAAAGTCTCTTCAACGAATTGTTTTTGTTTTCTTATTTTTTATTATTTTAGTACTATATTAACGTGCGTCATTTTTTTGATTGTATATTAGTTTTCTACTATCCGTTAAATACTATCTCTGTAATGATTTTTTTCTCGTTATTTTTCTTTATCATTTAGTATTTGTAACACCCCGCTTAAAATAATAACGGGTGGCCAGCCCTATACTACATTAAATCAGGAGTCTCGGATGGCTCAGTCTCAACATCAACAGTCAGTACTATATAATATAGGACTAACTACCCAATATCATATAAACGAGATGTTAAAATTAAATAAAACATTGAACAGACAACAAACCAACACTAAATAACTACTAATAAAGGAGAAATGCATACAAGTACGATGATAAATGAAATGCGATAATATTATTAAATGAGTAACTACAAATGGATATACCCGAATAAGCTGTCGGGTCACAGGTAGTACAATAACTGAAATGGAAAAATATAAACATTTATAAATATCCCTTGGGTATAAACCCGATATACAACTTGAATCTTACCTAGATTTTTAAAGAAGTAGGAAGCGACAACAATCTACATCCCGCAACAGTCCGCACCTGTCAGGGCACCTAAGACTCTGGATAGAAGGTCATCCGGCATCCATGCGGTAGGACACCTGTAGTAATATATATATATATATATACAAGCTAGAGAGAAGAGTAAACGGGTCAGAGCCTGGGTTGTGAAAATATTTAGCAAGTGTGTTAACCGTGCATAATAAATATAAATGCACTTATTTCATAATTAAAGTGGAATCGCACTCTCATGAAACCCCAACTCGCCCCTCATCTAAAGGCGCGCACCTATTCACGTCTTGAAGTCTTAATTAAGTTACCCCACCCATAAGGACAACCTAACTTACCATAGGCACGACCTATACCCCCAAGACCTGCCTTCCTAACATACCCAAGAGTCCAACGCTTTCTAATCACACCTCATCATTTTCAAACATATATGCCATACTAGGCTTAATAAATTCCAATTTAACTTAATCGTTCATTCAATTTTATTACTATGCATATTAACATTAAACTTCATTTTTAGAGTTTATTCTCTAAGTAACATGCACAAGTTAATAAGGACAAAACGCCTCTCTACTCTCAACATTGTACTACGTTTCGTGCGTGGGGCATATTGCAAAACGAAATCCAAACAAGGAACCCCCCCGTTACACTACTCCTTGACAATGTCGTTAGTAGGGATCGGTCATGTCATACACACAATATAATACTACTACATCTACTGAATTTAGATCAACCCCCATCAATCTAATACATCATAATCATCCACGATGTACACCATAAAGATTCCATATCCTTTTACCTATAGGATATATAAATATATATATATATATATATAGGGATTTATTCTAACCATATATATATATATACAATCATCCATTCCCATAGCCAAGTGTACATACTACATATGATGTAGAATGGCTATGCACATAATATACCCGGCTATATATATCGCCGAAAAACTGCACCATGCTATCATCTTCTAGGGAAATACTCTCATACCATCCTAGGGACCACGGTCGGACTCAATATCACCGACATCGGGGCCAAACACACACACACGACGTCTCGAAAAGCGATCATTGCTCCTAACCGGTCAATGAGACGAGACATACCCACCACGTCCAACCCGAAAAGAAATGCATATCACATAATAACACAATGGATGACTATAACCTGTGGAATATCCACACCCTGCTCCTTGAGCCAGGATGCTCACCCTCAGCGCGGAAACTTCCCAATGATAACATGAGCGAGGTATGCTTAACCACATAAGTATATATATCATTCACATGCAGAATATATATACATCCATATGATTACATCATATAATTAAACCATCACATACGGTTTAGATATTCACAACATAAATATATCCATATATTCATATCCATACATATATATATCCACATATCAACACACATATATATATATATATATATATATATATATATATATATATATATATATATATATATATATATATACACTACCTATCGTTTGTATTTATAATATTATAAACTCGGTTATAAGTACACGTAATCCTCAATGTACTAGCCATCGTCCCAACACATTTAATTTACCCCGATATGTGAATACAATCCCTCACTTGAAGCATATCCATCCATTTTTCCTATGATGAATAGTCTCCCAAAAATATATGTTTATATTCAACATTTGGGTTATCACCCAAAGTTTTGTGTAGGAAACCATCACTACACATCTCCTCTATATTCGAAGTACATAATTATCTCTTAGTACTATTTGACCATTGGCACTAATAGTCTATAAACCTCAGCTTATCCCAACTTCCTTTCAAATATAAGAATCCCAATGGTTATTTCCACACCATTATGTATAAACTATCCTGACTAGAATTTATACAACCACTTATTCTAGTTGATAATATGATCCAATCGTTCCCAATTTCACCTACGGTTCAATTGATCTTATGAACCCTTACTCCTATTGAGTGACTGGTTGTTCCTTAATTTAAACGTTTCTAAGGATACGTAACCCCTCTCTCTCTTCGGTCCCGAACCTTAATCTCAATAGAATCCTATTTACCATAAGGATTTGGCACTACCCTCGGCCTATAATTTCATATCATACTCTCACCACTCTCTTGAAAGGACCCCAATCCTTACATCATAATTAGGTCCACTTATGACCCCTAATTAGGACTCCCACTCTCAATGAGATTCCCCCCTATATCGATATGACCCTCTCCAATTTATATGGATATAAGTCCCCTAAAATAACTTGATAAGAACCCGCGGTCCCATCTTGCGAGAAAGATTTACTAAGTCTCCAAAACATCTTTCTTACATCAAATAATCATGTCCCAAAACAATAAACCCAACCAAAAAAGGTTAGAAATAACTATAGAGAAAATTCCTCAAAATGCCCTGTTTTCGAATCGATTCGGCCCTATTACGAATCGATTCAAGGCGAATTGATTCGGGTCCAAAGACCTGGTCTTCTATCTTAGGCCGAATTGATTCGGTCAATGCAGACCTACCAATTTTGCCTAAGCCGAATCGATTCGCTTAAGGGGCGAATCGATTCGGGTCTGTAGAATTTGAAGGGTTCTTCTTCATTGAACCCACGAATTTAAAACCCTAAAATTTCACTCCGAACCCCTAAACCTACATCAAATCATGATTCTAAGCCAACAAATCAACCCAAAGTTGATCCCAAACATTTCTACACCATCAAACCCATATCTAAACATCAATTTCAAGGTTAAACCCAAAAATCTAGGTTTTGATATTTATATCCAAAATCCAATTCTTATATCCACAAATTATGAAATGAAATATACAAATGAAATATTTATCAAGATTAAACACTTGCCTTAGATTTGTAGAGGTTGAATCGTCCTCGATGTCGCGTTTGGGACGGAATATCCAAGCTTTTCTTCCGCTCTCTCTTCTTTTCTTCTTCCTCCCTCTAGGTCTTTTTTCTCTCTTTCTCTCAAATGATTAGTCTTGATCTGTAAGCCTTTAAATCCCTTAAAAAATAAATCCCAGTTTTAATGTTAATACACACTTCAAATGACTCGTTTACTCCAAGTCGAGTCAAACATGCTTAAAAATAATCCGGAACCGAAATAAAACCCAATGACAATCATTTTGACTATATCGACCCTTCCAGGATCGATGGTACACTCGAAATCATCATCCGGAATATTTCGAAGCGTCCTAAATTTTCGGACCTCATTTCCCAAATTTAAAAAATTCTCCAATTCAATTAAATTTTATTTTATAAAAAATTTAATTTCTCTGTCTCCAAAGTCACGGGTTGTTACAGTATTATATCAATGCGTGTCAACAAAAAATTTATTTGTCTATTTTTATATAGCGGTTTAAATGATAATGTTAAAAATGGGACATAATTTTAACAAAAGATTAAAATAAATAAAATATGAAAATAGGCCGATGTAGTAACATAAAATTAAAATAAGAATTTGAGCATACATTTTTTCAAATTGATTTTTGAAAATAATTTGGAATCTTGAATAATTTGGATGCTTGAATGCTAAAGTGGAAGCTTGAATAATTTTCCAGTAAACTTAATATTCTTTTTGTGTAGAGAGGGATATGTTTGAGGAGATAGTAACGTGGATTTTAGTGGGTTTGTGTGCAAAGGGTATAATTTTCATTTATAAAATATTTTGGAGTGTTTTAAGAATTGTAGGAGCGCCTATAGCGGTACCCTTTTTAAATTATCAGTTGACGTGGCATGTTGTGATTCGTTGACGTTTTATGGATATGGGTCCGTGCCAGCGGCTTTATTCAAAAATAGGGAATAAAAATGAAAATATAAAGTTTGTTGTCCAATTTCCAAAATACATATTATAGTATGTCCTAAATTTACAAGGCCCCTTTTTAATTTGCAAATTAAGGGTTGTTCAGAATGCAACTAAATGTGTTATTTTTGTGCCATTTCATTTACCTCGCAAAAGGCTCTGGCAAAGGAGCTTTTCTCTATTTACCATTTGAAATGTGTAATGTTGGGTTTGTTCCGAATTCATATCATGTTATGTTTATTTACTTACATTTTGTAATGTTTTGACGATGCTATAATGGTAATGTATCATGTGTTATAAAGAGTTCATAGTGACTATATTCAACGATTATTTTTTTGATGTTAGGATTCAATTTCTTATCAGGTAATTTATTGTCTACACCTTGGCTTTATTTTTTTGCATAATAAATATCGTTTTAATAAATGAGATTTTTGACATTTTTGCAAAAGGGTAAAATTGATAATTCTGAGTTTTTAAGGTTCTTTGGAATAATAAGTTTTCTGAAGTTTTCGAATACCCTATTTCGATCCGATTCAATCAAAACACATCCCTGTCTCTATAGTACCTAAGATGGCTTTCTAGGGTTTGGGTGTAAGGTGGATGAGTTGTCAAGCATGGGAGACCTAAACATATCCATTCATGTTAGATAAAGTGTCCTGAATTTCCGCCCGATAACCCAACATATCTCCTCACCCAGTGTACATGAAATGAAATTAAAATAGATGTATGTGTGAGTGCGAAAACACTATTACTTGGCACCCTTAATTATGTGCATAATAGAAGTTTTCAAAATAAATAATTATTTGGAAGATTTATTTTGACTTCTAAAAGGGAAGTGATATATTTGGTACAATTAATTGTACTTCTACAATTGCTAATTTTTCTTGAATTTTTTCTCCGGAAGAAACTAAGTTTTCTATGTTCTGTAAAGTTTGAGTGCGAGAAAGCTCATCATTTTCAAAAAAATAATGAATCGTATCTCTCAGTTATTTCTTTTACATGAACATGATGTTATGTCTTAATTTTTTGTATGTTATTTTTTTTAAATTATGTGGTGAAAATATTACATTAAATGTTAATATTCATTCATAATTAATGCTTCACTTTCGTTTTGTATACATGCTTAGCGATAATATATTTTAATTGAGAATTTTTTCTATCTTCCACACATTCCGATTCGCCTGCGCATCGCACGGGTTTACAACTAGTGTATCTTATTTCCCTTAAAAATATATTTTCCTTCCACCTCCCAAACACTAGAAAAGAAAATTATTTTATCTTCCTTCCTAAATCCTTTCTCTTCTCTTCCTTTCTTTTTTCTCTTATAAATTTCCTTTATTTTCATTTCTCTTCTAATAAAACATTCATTTCCTTTCCTTCCTCTAAAAAACTCCCAAACAAGCTGTAATTTCCCAGTATGTGTCCTTTCTGCTCCCTTCGTCTTCCCATTTACCCAACTATTACATTGCAAATCTAGAATTGGAAATTTGAGATTCAACCCATCTTCCATTGATCTTTCAAGACACAGTAAAAAATATATATTGGAAAAACTGATACGCCGATTCATGGAATCAATAGGAATCTAACATCACCGACCTACAAATCTATATAAAGTGTTCAGATCAACGGATCCATGTTTTTCAAAATGAATCGGAATTCCAAATTGTGTACAACCTAAATGTGGCCTAGTTTCTTGACCATTCTGTTAATAAAAATGGTATTACATATCCATGCCCCATACATGGATATAATAAAATTGGAACCAATCAAATAAACTATTTGGTCCATGCTTAATGGTCTGGATGCCTAATGTGATTTTCCCCATCTTTTTCTCTTTGGCCCAAGTTATCCCACACTCTTCCCATTTGGTGTACCCCTAACTTCAAACATTTCTTTTCTACCCTATTGATGATCAACACGTTCCTGTATTTTCAGTAGAAGAACAAAATCCCTCCAATTCGATACAATCATGAATAACCATAATGGTTACATTTTAGGCCTTTCGAAAAATTTAATTTGTAACGAGTTAGGATTATTTTACAAGTGTTTTGGAGAAGAGTTCGATCTAAATCAAAGTATATAAATATAGGATACTCCATATAATTTTAGTAATTTAGTCCCTCTACAAAAAACACCATAAACAATGACCAATATGCAATTTGAAATTCACAATTCAAATCTATAAATCCAAAATTCACAGAATTTATATATTTGAAATCTACTTGTCGAGATATATAACAACAGCCATGTTTGATATTTTTTGACCAAAAAATCGAAGTCGATAAATTTACTATTTCACTAAAACCTCCATTTTTTCGGGCGAACACTATATTTTTTTAGGCAAAAAACCTTCTTCTCCGGCGCTGACAATAGTGTCCTTGGCGCGGACCAAACAAATGAAAGAAATAGACGAATGGAGAGTAAAACGAGAAGAGAGAAACAATCTGGCAGTCTCCGACGAGAATTTTGACATTCCATCGGGAATTCTGGTGGGTGGGGTGGGGTCGAGGTGGGGTTATGTGTTTATTATTAGAATGAGCTTTAAATGAGTATGACTAAGGAAATAAATACAAATACCTCTTTAACTAAAACAAATGAAATTACCTGTTTTGTGTACTCTTAACTCTAAAGGGACCACACAAATAAATGTTAGTGTACCACAGTGACTATATTTATAAACCTGAAAACTATTATCCTAAAAATCTACATATAGGAAGGAACATGACATTGACCTTAATTATCTATTATTTTATTTGGTATTTTTTCAGACTTGATATATTAGTGTATTTATTCAACTACCGGTTTTATCTAAGATATCAGGTAATAGATCGGAGTATGTTTTTCCTTCTTCCTTCCTTTTAATATCTTATTTTATATTTTATATTTTTATTTTGAGTTGGTTATACAATATATTTGTGCAGATTTATTTATGCAAATTTATGTTGATTTTTTAAATAGATCTTTTATGTTGATCTTTTTAACGGATATTGCAAAATTAGTAGTAGTAACACCGCAAGTAATTGTAAGAGGCTTAAGTATAACTAGCTAAAAGCTCAATGTTGTCCATCTAATCTTACACATTTGTGCAGTTGCATACATTATAATTCTGTCTCATTTTCTTGAGATAAATATTGTTAGAAATCCTTATTTTTTGTTAAAATTTGTATGCTTCTTGGTTGACAAAATGCTTAATTGAAGGGTTGAATATAATTCAAGAAAAAATGTTTGAATTTTATTATGTATAATTATGTATGATATGTTTTGATTACTAAATTTGCACTGGTGCTTTTGGGTCGGTTTTATCAAACGGTGGTGGTGTTCAACTTCAGATATTTTGTTGGGTTTTATGTTCACCTTCTTTTTTCCCATTGAATAATACTTCATAAGTGCACCACATCACACCACCTTGGAGATAAAGTCTCTCTCTCTCTCTCTCTCTCTCTCTCTCTCTCTCTCTCTGTGTGTATATATATATATATATATATATATATATATATATATACTAGCGTATGCCCGTGCCTGAAGGCACGACAAAATTTTTCGAAAGTACGTAATGGCGAAAGGAAGAAAACTTTTCGAAGCACGTAATCGCGAAACAAAAAAAAAATTCAAAGTGCGTAATTACAAAAACACCAAACATTCATTCCCAAATGATGAATAGGTAAATTCTAGTTAACCAATCTCGACACGCCACTTAGGCATGCGGTTTCAAGGCGGTGCCAAAATGCAGTTCATGTAGAATCACTCAATTAGAAGAGACTGCATTGTTATTACGTAGTTATCTTAATAAAATATAATGTGGAGCAAAAAATGAAAATAAACAACATATATTATTCAGCGTTATAATATGAAAAAAGAACGCCAACATGTGCATACACACATCTTATTCACGATATTTAAAAATATACATTAAAATAAGCATTTCCATAAACGAATATGTCCAATTATAAAATTAAACAACTAATTTATAATAAAATTTATTCAATAACAATATAATTAAAAAAAGTTGTGAGAGAGTTTAAAAAACCCACAAAGTCCCAGATTTGAAACCAAAGGTCCGATTTTAAACAACAATAAAAAAACTGGGAAACTAAGAAATACAAAAAGAATTTGAAAGATGAGCCAAGCCTGTGAAGCCATTAATGAAGCTCGTGAATCAAATCTATGAAGATCTAGCCTCTTGTTTATCAAAGTAATATATATATATATATAATAAATATACGTGTAGGGTTGGGGTGGGGTGTTAAATTTTTTGAATTATGTACTTCTAGAACTTAAAATAATATTGATTATGGATATAGAACAATAAACATTTTTGTTTTCATTTTTAGTCCCTATTTTCAAATTAAAGGCGCACGTGACATATTATGATTTGTTGACGTTTTATGAATATGGATCCTCCGCATTAGCGACTTTATTAAAAAATAGGGACTAAAATTATAAATAAAATATTTGTTATCCTATTTTCAAAATACATATTATAATAGGTCATAAATTTACAAACCCCTAAATTTTTAGGGCACCGGTCTTAACTAAACTATATAGCTTAGTTCGTTACATCAATTAAGCCTAAAAAACTTTACTAACAGAGAAAGAAAGAAAAAAGGCCAGCATCTCTCAGTTGTACAACTAAACCGACATCATTTGATATTCTCGAAGGATTTAATCAATAAATCACCAGATAAAGGAAACTGATGCGCGTAGTCTTGTTGTTAAGTCTCGTCAAATACAGATGATTTAGTGCAGTATAAAAAGAAAAAGTAGACCAATCACGTTAGTCTGGGCATCGGAGTTCGTCTTGCAGGTAGGCTGAGATAAACACAACCAATGCACCGATACCTGCTGTAATTACTTTACGTGTAGCAAATACAGAAGCAAAGAGGAGAGCAGATCCAAATCCAAGGGCATCACCAATTTCCTTTGTCTCAGGTGCTTGAATAAGAAAGTAAGCTGTGGCCATAAGAGCTGCGCCAGTGAGTCCTCCTAGAAGTGAGACCTTGCTTCCTGATCTTGTATAGGCAAAAAGACCGCCACCAAGGAGAACTCCGTAAAGTGCAGAGGTGGCTGGGGCAATGTCTGAGGTGAGTTGAGAGTTGCACCTAAAAAAGCGTCTTTTTTGTCTGAGCCTAGACCTGGAGGTTGGTGTAAACACTGAAAAATGATCGAGTAACGTTATAGTTCTAGCAGTAGTGTTACTAAATCTGTTGAGGCCGGACTTCAAATGAATAAATGAATATAGTGAAATTCTGCTGGTGGTGTTGATAGACGACGCAGGTATCATCTGCATACAACCACGCATCTCTCTAGCCCTTGTGTAAGTACACTTCACACTACCCGAGAATTTGATTTAAAAAAACAAAAAATAAAATAAATAAATAAATAACCAAAACAGTTTATTCAAGATGTAAAGAAATCAGAGGGTTCTCAATAACAAATATATAAAAAAAAACATTACAAAACAGATTATTAAAAAAATGAAGCTGAACAAAAAGATGTGAAAAAAAAAAATTGACCAGAAATTACAAAGTAATGGTTTGTGTCAAATAAACAAATATCAAGATCAAATCTTACAACACATAAACACATAAACCTTTTCTTATCTGCTCGCAGTTAACCTGCTCATGGTAACGCTGGTGCCAGAATTGACTGGACATCAAGTTCATATCCACCTTTAATACAAAGTGAGGACACGTACTAAGTGAGAACACATAAAATAAAAGCCATCACCTGCTTGAACTGACTGGACACTAAGAGTATTTTTCCACAATAGTATTTTTCCACAATATATTTGACATCAAGTCATCTCATTCCACTTTGTTTTAGCTCCACCCACATTATAATAAAAAAATGTCTGAGCTAGTTCTTTCCAAGACATATCAAAGCCATGAAAAAATGTCTGACCCAAAAAAATACTATTAATTAACATTATAGTCACATTTTTTAACTAAAGAGAGAAATTCTCACATATTAGAAATTTATTTGAAATTTTCGGACCCAGCTTCTCTGCAATTTAACATACCCAACCCAAGAAGAACATGAAGACGACATCCTGAAAAGAAAAAATCAATTGAGAACACTATTTTCATTACCAATAAATTTGAGAGTTTATAAAAATGACTTGAGAGAAATTTTTCATAGATGAGGTCAAAATATCAACTATTTGTTAAAATACATGTTTATGAGTTGTTTATCAGCTTTTCCAAGACTGACAAAATGATTAAACATATAAATACCTGTTTTCATTTTCTAAAAATTAAAAGTGAGATGTGGAAATCTGGAAACATTTTAGTTTGAGTTGAAATTTTTTGTGTCTAAACTGAATCTTCCAAATTTCGTATAAAAATGAAAGTAACAAAACCCCATTTTAGTTTCAGATCCATAAATAAAAACAATGATTTTATAACTAAAAAAATAGAAACTATATTTTTGGTAATGGATGATATATTTAGATCTAGAAAACAAACCATAAAATATGAAAAACATGGGTTTGCAGAGAGAGAGAGAGAGAGACAAATACCCGGTTTGAGAGAAGTGAGGAGAGCTAGAGATCATTCTACATAAAAAAAACAGACATTGATAAATGAGTAAAGTAATAAAAAAATATGTATTGAAGATAATAGACGGAGATATCATTCTACCCTTCCACTAAACCCAAAAGAAAAAAGCCAAAAAATATCATGTCATTCTACATTTGCAGAGCATATATATTAGTGAGCCAAAAAAAATGAATCGTGGGGGTGCTCCCAAAAAATGTGAAAGGGCGGTGGAGCAGCTAGCTAGGCTGCGGAGCAGGGGTGATGGAGAGAGGCGAGCTGAGGCAGCGTGGGGAGGGGGAGAGAGAGAGTGGTGGAGAATGAGGGAGGAGATTATTTTCTTGAATGAGAGAGAACTCAGAATATTATGTAACGGGTTGTGTTTTGGGGAGGGTTATGCTTTGGGGAGTGGGAAAGAAACAGTGAGAGAGAGAGAGAGAGTTTGAATTAAAGTGAAAATGTCAGATGGATTAGGCTCTCTGATAGCGTGTAAATGTTTCAAAAGTTTCCTTCCCAATAAAATGTTCTCTTGATTAAGTTTCATCTCACCCTTTCATTTCGTGTCTTGTTGGCAAAATCCTCACCCTTAATTATATTATGATCTTATTAAACAGTAAAAACACCATTACTTCTTATTATATAGATATATATATATATATATACTAGTGGATACCCGTGCCTGAAGGCACGGAGAAAATTTTAAAATACGTAATTTTGAAAAACCAAAAATTTCGAAACTACGTAATCGCAAAATATAAAAAATACCGTTCCCGAACAAAAAATCTATATATCGTTCCCCAAGATATATAAGTGCATAATTGTTACATGTAACTTAACTCTTTTACACCATACTTGTATTTGTGTGATACTTAATATAACTCTAAACATAAATTATTAATTATTGCATGATCCTAATTTTACATGAAGTTCATTCTCGAAATGTACATCGTTGATAGGACCGTATGTCGTATTTAGTTCGCAATAAATAAGCGTGATATTTTGGATGACATGGCAATAAATTTGCTTCCGTGATAAATTTATTTCCGTATTGCCAATAGTGTAAATATAAATATTGTTGATCATCCCATGGGACATTTACTCGTCATGGCTAGGTGTAACCCGAGTAGATGACACGATTAGTATATCAATCCAATTCTTGCATGGTTACAATTTAATACCATGCATTTGTTTCTTAGGAAGGTCTAATTTAGATTTGCAATTAGTATTATTTTATTATAACATTTCAAACTTTACTCAATTAAATTTTCTAATTTTTACTCACTATGCAAGTTACCCTTATACTCTAATAACATATGTGTATGACTATAAACATAATTTATTTATAAATACGATTTGAATTGTCATCCTTAGGAAAATAAAATTTGTAGATGTTTTTTTAATGTACACTTTTATGTTTTTTTTCAATTATAGAATTTAAAACTATCTTAATTTTAAAAAAAATACTTAATATTTTTTTAAACGTGTAATATTTAAAAAACATGTAATATTTAAAAAAATGTTAAAAAAATATATTTATAGGGAAAATGTTATCCACACCGAATGTTAGCACCGATTTAGTACCAGTACTACTTTATTTATTTGTATTATAGTGTGGATCTTGCCAGGGAATACTGTAAGTCCCACCAATGTACAATTTAAATAAAACGCATTTGATACTAAACCGATACTTAGACCCGGTAAGAGTATCATTACTCATACTTATAGTTTACAATTTATTTTGTACCTTAATTTGGAAAAAAAAAAACTTGTAAATGAAACCTTTACATTAAAGATGAATGAACACAATTTTGATAAGGAAAGTGATTTAAATCATAGGTAATCAAAAATTTGAAAGTAAAAAACTCAATCTTCAAATGGGAAATTGAGCCATGTGCTTGAGCTGACATAACACATCATATCTATACTTAGATATCATCATTGTCTTCTTGCTATCCCTTGATTTGAATGTACCCAAACATAAAGTTATACCATCCATCTTAATCTTTCACAAAACGTAAAACTAAACCATCACCGTTGATTTTTTTTAAATCCTTATATTTCATAAATGTTTTTTGAAACATCATATAGTATTAGAACTAAATAAAATTTTTGAAATTTTTGTAATTAGTATTTAAATTTTCCTGAAATTAGGTGATCCATCGAACCAAATTCAAGAAAACTAAAAATTTTATTGAATTTTTAATGTATCAAATTTAAACCATAAAAGACTTTTTTTTCAAATCATAGATAAATCAAATTCGTATATTTAACAACCCCAAAACACAACAAAGCATATAAAAGATGCTAACATCATGATGAAATGACTTAATGAAATATTCATGAATTATTTAACTCTTTCTTGTTCCAATACATTTCGAAACTTCTAAAAAAAATCTGACTTAAGGATTCAAAATATTAAAGATTTGTAGGTATAAACTGGGCATAGAAACACACTACAATGATACAAACAATTAAAAACCTCACTTCTCAAAACAAAAACCTATTTTGAAACCCCTGCGTACATGTAAAAGTGATCAAAAAAAGGTAAGTGTATACACATAAAAATATCCAAAATAGTGAAACAAATTCCAATAACTCAATCAAACAATAATAAAAAAATTATTTTTCACCTTACTTTGAGAGTCACGTATTCTAATTTAATTACCAAAAATTTGAAAAAAAATCTTTAATGCCGGTTCAACAAATGAAAACAAAAAAATGCGTCTATGTATCTGTATGAAATCCCACCACTTCAAAGCTTGATCTGTTATAATTTTACCATCAAACAATGTATCTGTTAGATCTATCTTCAATGCTTGATCAAAGCATCTATATGAAAACAAAAAAAAATCATCATCTTCAACGCCCGGACAACAAATGAAAAAACAAACGCTCAATAGAGCCATAAAACGCGATCTGTACGGAGAAAACACTCAATAATGATAAAATGGGAAACGGAAAATCGAAGATCAATGTATCTTTTAGATCCATCTTCAAAGCTTTATCAATGTCTCTGTATAAAAAAACAAAGTCGTCATCTTCAATGCCAGTTCAATAAATGAAAACAAAAAAATAGCGTTCAATAGAGTGATAAAACCATATTTTTATGGAGAAAATACCCAATAATGAACCATAAGGAAAAGGAAAAAACGAAAAAAACTTCAGATCTTCATAGAGAAAATGCATTTCAGAACTCAAAAATACCTATGAAAAAGGGAACCATAGGACTTCGGATCTGCATAGAGAAAGAGAGATTAAGATGCGTAAGAAATGGGTTGAGAGATCGATAAGGAAATGCAAGAAAGAAACAGAAATGTAGGAGAGATTAAGACCCGCTGTGAGGAGTATGAAGGCGACGATTAGGAGATGTTGGCATATAAACTTCCATAGTTGTTGTCGACTCAACAACCAATAGTTACTGTCGAAACCTTAGCTTAAGAGGATGGAAAGATCTGTAAATAGGAGCATGAAGGATTTTCACTTTCACTACGCCAGTTGAGTACCAACTCGAGAATGGATTTAGGAGCTCCACTTCCAATACCAAGTTTGAGAGAGAAACAAAGCTTCAAAATTATAGTTGGGTAAAAAACAGGTAGAGGGAGTAGATGAAATAATATGACTCGTGTACTAATGGGTTTTATTAGGCTGAGTGTCGCTGACCTTGGGTAGTGGTGGAGTATGAAAGGTTTGAAATAGAGTAAATTTTGAGCGGATAAAGAAAATTTGGATCAGAAAACATATGGGCGGGAGAATGAAATTTCAGATTTCATCACAACCATTGATTTTTTCTTAATAGATCACAGCCGTTATTGTGCTCATACATTTTTGCCAATTCAAAAACCATTCCATCTTATTATATGGACTAGCGGATACCCGTGCCTGAAGGCACGGCAAAAATTTTCAAAGTACGTAATCACGAAACGACAAAAATTTTGAAAGTACGTAATCGCAAAACGGCAAAAATATCGTTCTCCAAACAAAACATCTATATATCGTTCCCCAATATATATAAGTGCATAACTGTTACAGTTCAAACTTCGCAAAAAAAATAAATCATTTGTGCAACATGTATTATATAAGCACACCACGTGCCAAAGTAGTTTTTTTTTAATGATTACAAATCCAAAAAACTGCGTCAACTAAGACTTGTAATCATAGAATTTATTATAAAGCACACAATGTGTACACGATTTAAGAAAATTCAGACAGCATTTCCTTTATTTATAGGACTATCCACATGTTTAAGAAACCAAAACTACTTAGCTATACATATAGTCCTTCCCGGACATTGTATAAACCAACAAAAAAATCATTATTAGCACTATAATTAATTACAACCAAAATCCATGGATATGTAGAGCTAAAACGATTAAATCAACAACCATACCAAACGAAACATCACAAATGCACAACTCTAAGTCGATCGCCTCACTAAATAGTGGAACAAAACATTTTCAACAAGGAATTCCACTAATTAAAATATTTTCAACATGGGATTAAAACATTTTCGACGGGGTATTAAAATAATTCAAAGGGGGATTAAAATGACTGCCACACTGAAATCTTTGATCATGCCTGTAATAAACAACAAATGACATCCCACAAACCTTATTGTATCATTTGTTATGAAAAATATGTAAAACCAATCCAGCGATCATACAACATATCAAAAGGTGTAGAAAATATATAAAACAAATTGTAGTGCGGTGCATCTTAAACAATAAAAGGGGAATGGTCTCAAATAATCTCTAAATCACCTCTCAAACATTGTTGTGGTCTTAGCTCCTCATGTTAATGGAAAAACATGTATCAGACATCCAACTTCTGAAGCTAGTAATGAAGCTAAATCTAGATAAAATTAATGAACAACAAAGGAGCACATGAGCATTAAATTTCATAAATGGAGATAAAACAGGACAAACAATTGGAGACAAAACAGGGGAAACAATAGTGGGGGCTAAACAAATCTTCTTACTAATATAAATTTCAAGTTACAAAATAATTTAGTTGGTTCTTTAATAGCCTCGAAAGCCGTGTGTGTTCAAACCCTGTTTGCCGAAAAAAATTATGTTGGTTCTTTAATAATGTAATTATCTAGTTTTCATACTAATTAGTGAGGCTTTAAACAAAATTATATCCAGATTCACAACCCCTTATATTTTTAATACCTCTAAATGTCATTGATGTTAAAGTATCACTTACCTCAACAAACAACAATTTTATAAGGGAATAAACATCACACTGCACTATGCATTCTAAAAAATCCAAAACACATTTTTATCCACACATCAAAGCCTCATATTTGAAAATGCACCTTATTCCTTACCACACTTGTAGAATGGTCAACATATCATAACACCTATTACATACAAAATAGTAAGGATGAGAGTTAGAGTAAGTCGTTGGGGAGGAAAGTTCCAAGTTTGTAAACTAAAATATTAGAAGCCCACAATTGCAATAAATTTCTAATGAAAAATATAAATCTTGCTAAAGAAGAAAATTCAAAGAAACTTACATTATTATGAATGACACTCCAGCAAATAAGAATGACACTCTAGCAAATAAGATAGTATTATATCCGTGAAGATGCAAAACAAATAGTTCGACAAACCCTAATAAAGTATTCATTACTTACACCTACAACTTTCAGCTTCACATCTCCAGTTCTGTAACTTTAAGGGATTTAATGTGAACAATCACAATTTTGAAACCGACAAAGAAACCATATGAAATTGAATCATACAACAAATTATCGAAATATTAAAACGATTCAATGGTGAACCTAAAATTAGTACCAACATCTATTTACCTCTATTGAATCTTCACTGTAAGATCTGGAAAATAAAAATAAAACGAAGGAAGAAAAATACACTATAAGAGAAAAAACCAAAGGAGAAAAACCCTCATTTTTATCACACAACACTTTAATTAATTCAGATAAATGAACAAAAAAATCCTAAATATCGGCTTCAGTATAGGAACATTTTGAAAGAATACATAAACGAGTGATTTAGTGATGTTATGGGGTGAGACAAAAGGGGATAATAAATGGTATTTTTTTTCTTACCATCTCAAGAAGCCCCCAAAAAGCAAAAGTTATAACTTCAAATCAAAAGCATGATTGCAAGTTAGAGAGAGATGAAGAAATTACCTGTAAAAACAAACATGATTTAGAAAAATGGTCGTGGATTTGTGATTGTGATATAGGAACTCATGGTGGTGTGGTTCGAAATGGAGAAGGAAAGATGTTATCTTTTGTTTGGGGAATAGTGTGAGAGAGAGACGAAACTGGTTTTGAAATAAAAGCAAAATGGGCTTGAAATGTTTGGGTGGTATCCGTGAAATCTTTAGGCGTGTTAAAAAAATAGGGGATTGGATCTGAACCGTTGATTTGGCAAGGGGAAGATGTGGCAAAATCTAAGCCATCATTGTGCTTTTACATTTTTGCCAATTCAAAAACAATGCTACTCTATCATATGGATATATATATATATATATATATTACAAACAACTTTTTACCTCTAATTATGGATTTTATTTTTGGCTTTTTTGAAATTGGTGTTTCAATTTTGGATTAGGCTTCTAATTTGTTTCATTTGTTTTTGCAACCTTTTAACAGTAAAATATGGCCCCGCTTTACCCAATGCCTCATTTCCTCTCATTCTCTCTTGAAAAATGATTCCTTTAGTTTCATTAATTTCTTAATGAATCATTTCTTAAGAATAATAATGGTTTCTTTTTTTATTTTAAGGTCTGATTAACTTCTCTTGATAATCTTTCGAAACAACAAAATCAGAATACTAAGTTGTCATTCTAACTATTTACAGAAAGTTCAACGACAATGGATCATAGAGTGTTAATAAATTCCCATCTTATTTCTATTTACTTAAAAAATCACACTCAGACCAACTAACCACCATACCAGTTGTTAGATCGCTCTTTCTAAATGACCAAAATGACCCCACTTTTCGACGGTATTTATCACTTCAAGCCCACCTCAATTGTGCCACCCCAATTGAAAGAATTGTAAGATTTTTCTTCATATATGCTGATTTTTTGTTTTTGCTTGAGTGTTGAGTTTCTCATTTTGTAAATGTTCAAAATATGCAAGGGATTTAATGGAATTTAGTTATTTTTTGGTTGGAGGGTATTTATTGAGTCAACTTAATTTTTAGTGCTCGCGTATGGTGGCAATTGATAATTCGGGCAAAATTAATTTTAGAAGCCATTTAGTAAATATTTCTTTTTGGCATTAGGGTCAATTGTCTAAATTAACAAGGTCCCGGTAGAAAGTTGATGTCAAGTATGGGAGTTCAATCAACAGATATAGAAATGGGGTTTGGTTTCAGGTCATTACATAGATTCCATAGGGCGTCTCACATGGAGTCAACTGAAGAGGTGTTGATACACGCACGGAGGTAAGGACTTTACATGAAGAGGGATGTGATTTTTTGGTTGCATTGCATTGAGATGAGTGGTGTTTGATGGGAGATGAAATCATATAAATATTACTTTATATATTGATTTGTGTGCCTATTTTTTTCCCTTTTGAGATCAATATATATATGTTGACTAATTAAAATCGTTGTTGTGGGGCTGTTATATTAACCTTTTTTATGATTAAATGTGAAATATGTTCCAGATTATGGAATAGAAATGTTGTTTGATTAAAAACAATACTTCTTCGAAATAGCTTCAAGTAAATTCGTAGAATAATTATTGTTTAGCATCTAATTTATTCTTCTTATATACACAAAAGAAAGTGATTTGCTGCTCTAATGTAAATAATCTAATGTCTTTGTAATGGCTATAATTTTTTAAGGACAATTTGATGTACCGTGATGCACTAAAAATTATAGTGATTGTATTTTGCTTAATTTATATATTGCCTTAATATGCAATTTCATTTACTTCAGAGAATATTTTATGAATCAAAATTGAACTAAACACATATATTTTCTCAACCACGCTACAACAACAATCGAATCGAGTTATATAACTTCGGCCATGCAACGCATGGCCTACATGATAGTAATAATTTTTTATTTATATCAGGGCTGGTTTTCAATACCGTAGTTTTCAATAAATTTCTCTTTTACGGTAATTTGGTACTACTCGGTACATAATGGTAATTTTTTTATACCACTTACCTAAACTTTTTATATTCCTATTTAAAAAAAATTGAAAGTAGCATACATAATTGTGTTGTTTCCATAACTATATATAAACACTAAACTATAAAATAAACATCAGAAATTGTAATTCAAGTTACACTATTGTCCAAATAACTTGAATAAATATCAATTCGGATCGTCATATTAAATAGCAAACAAAAATAAAAATATTTTTAGGTTCTTCATTTCTTGCACTCCCCACTTCTCCATCTACAAAAGAAAATATGAATAGCACCATATTGCCCAAAAAGATAAAAATGATCGAAACCTAGAAAAATTCATGTGTACAAAAAAATTACAAAATAAAAGTACAAAACAAGATGCAAAATTGAGTGAACAAGAACTGACTTGAGTTTGGTTTATCATCAAAATATTTTATGCTTGTCAAGTTTCGCAAATGACAACTTGCACCCATTGAAAACTTAAAATTTCCTAACAACCCCGAATGTTTCTCAAATAATTTCTCCTGTATTTGTATATTTATGCTTCCCTTTCTTACACTGTTATGTAGGTTGTTGCACTGAGTGACATTTTTATTTGGACAGTGATGTTCGGACTAGATTCCATCCATAAGGATCTGCAATGTGAAATAAATTTTGTTATCCCATTTTAAACATTTGTTCTTAGGTCTAATGCAAAATATAGCGTTCCTCCCCAAAAAGACTATTTTCGAGCTTTGGAACTCCATAGTATTTTTTAGCATATGGCTATTAACAACCGTAACAAATATGTTTTCTTTAGCATATGACTACAATAATGTTTACAAATAAATAAATATAAAAAAGCAAACATAATACAAGAGTAAAACGAAATTAAAAAGTCAAGAAAATGAAAAAATACATTAAATTAAATAAAAAAATAGAAAATAGAAAAACAAAAGGAAAAAAAATAAAAAATCCTTGTATACCTCATTCATTTCAAGGGTTACTAAAAGGTTGAATAATTAAAGAAAAATAAAGAACCTATAAAATAAGTGTGGCTATGTTTGGCTTTAGCCATTAGGTATTCATGTTTAATTTAATTAGGTATTTTCAATTTGGTAAGTTCGATAATATCATTTTAGTATTCTTGGTACATTAGTTTCAGTATTTCATTTCGATACGGTACAGTCGGTAATCATTTTTTAAAATATTAAAATCAAAACCTACTACAAAAACTTCAGTAATTTCAGATTCGGTAGTTTCGTTTTCGATAAGTAAAAAATGTAAACGAATACTGTTGATGTAAAAAATTAAATCATATCTAATTATTTAATTACAGATAAAATAAATGAAGCAAAGAGTTTTTAAAGTGGTTCAGCCTTATAAGAATGGCCTACGTCCGCTGTTATGTTATTTCTGACTGTAAGGGAATTCTCGATTACAAGTTCTATCAAGAAATTCCGGTCCCCCTACAATGAGGATTGTACAATGTATTTATAGCCCTGAGGCTGTAATGTGAAAGGGTAATACATTCAATGCCCCTTAAGCGTATACATCTGAATGATAAGCATTTAATGAACAGTCAAACTGTTGGTTATCCAGCTATTAATGCTTTGTTCGAGGTGCAGTTCGGACCGCCTAAGTTGCTCGGACCGCCTAAGCTGCTCGGTGTAACAACTCGCGTAATTTTGGGCTATTTTAATTAATTTTTGGAAAACAGAGGAAAAAATAAAGTTTTTGATAAAATTGTTTTTATTGCTCAAATATGTTGGTTATTATTTTTAAAGGAGATAATTTCAAACGGTTTCGAAAATGGAGTTAAAACGGATTTTAAAATGATTTTTAAATGTTTTTAACTCTTGGAGTTGTTTTGACTTCAAACTCTTCATTTCTTTGCCTTATTTAAAGGAGTCTTTTGGATTCCAACTCTTCATTTCTTTTCATTATAAAAGGAAGTCGTGGGCAACCTTTTTAACATACTTTTGGCACAAATTTTGGCAGCAAATATATTTTATATTCCTCTTCTTTTTATATACACATTGGCCCTTGAGATTTGTGTGTTCCAACCTTAGATTAGAGGTGTTCTTGGGGCTATTTTATTGGAGGTTATTGGAGGAGCTTTTGTAGATCTTTTGAGTTAATCTTGAGGATGTGATCGTTGGTTTCTCATCATCGTTTGAGGTATGGGGTTTTACACAATATGCTCCTTAAATCTCGCGAGTGTCATTCTCTTTGAATTCTTGTTTAATTGAACTCATATTTGAATTGATAAATTCATTGAAATCTGTAAAATAATTATTGAAATTATTTTGATTCATGTGGTATCATTATATTGTTGATTAGCACGTTGTCATGAGATTTTAATATGGCACGGACGTTGGGCACCCGCCAAAATTCCTATTTCCCGGGCTATGGCTTGATAAAGCATATACGGATGTGGTGAGGCCTGGTGACCCGGTTAAAGTGTTGTTGAGAAATTATATTGATAAATGCTTTGAGATTTGTATTTTGATTTGAATATTCGTACTCGTATTGTTACGTTTTATTCATTGTTAATCCGTATTTGTTGAGCATCTTTCTTGTCGTATTTTGTACTTCCCCATATTTTCTTTTAGTGGCAGGTTAGCGCGGATTTTGGGGCGCTATGGAGATTGATTTTAGCGAGGATTGTTTGGGAAAGATTTGTATTATTTTGATGTATAGAGCTTTGGAGATTTGTATTTTATTTTCGAGTTAGTTGTTGTAATTGAAGAGATTGTGATTAGTGGATTTATATTATTGTGGGTTTATTTAGATGCTCTATACTTTGTCAATTGTGGATTTGGATTTATTTTATCGCATTAGCGCTCCGTTCGCTCTCCCCGGGCGGGCGGGGTGTTACAGATGGTATCAGAGCTTAGGTATACGGCAACCCTCGGGGCTTGAGTTTTGGATTCATTGCGTGGTTAGCAATTTTTGGTGATAGAAAATTTTAGGTGATATTCGTGTTAGGCATCTAGATTAGATGTGACGAAATTATTTTTGGAGATTGTTGTCCTTATTTTCAGAGTTAAGCATTCGGCGAATTTCGAGGGCGAAATTCCATTGTTAGTGGGGAAGTGTAACAACTCGCGTAATTTTGGGCTATTTTAATTAATTTTTGGAAAATAGAGGAAAAAATAAAGTTTTTGATAAAATTGTTTTATTGCTCAAATATGTTGGTTATTATTTTTAAAGGCGATAATTTCAAACGGTTTCGAAAATGGAGTTAAAACGGATTTTAAAATGATTTTTAAATGTTTTTAACTCTTGGAGTTGTTTTGACTTCCAACTCTTCATTTCTTTGCCTTATTTAAAGGAGTCTTTTGGATTCCAACTCTTCATTTCTTTTCATTATAAAAGGAAGTCGTGGGCAACCTTTTTAACATACTTTTGGCACAATTTTTGGCAGCAAATATATTTTATATTCCTCTTCTTTTTATATACACATTGGCCCTTGAGATTTGTGTGTTCCAACCTTAGATTAGAGGTGTTCTTGGGGCTATTTTGTTGGAGGTTATTGGAGGAGCTTTTGTAGATCTTTTGAGTTAATCTTGAGGATGTGATCGTTGGTTTCTCATCATCGTTTGAGGTATGGGGTTTTACACAATATGCTCCTTAAATCTCGCGAGTGTCATTCTCTTTGAATTCTTGTTTAATTGAACTCATATTTGAATTGATAAATTCATTGAAATCTGTAAAATAATTATTGAAATTATTTTGATTCATGTGGTATCATTATATTGTTGATTAGCACGTTGTCATGAGATTTTAATATGGCACGGACGTTGGGCACCCGCCAAAATTCCTATTTCCCGGGCTATAGCTTGATAAAGCATATACGGATGTGGTGAGGCCTGGTGACCCGGTTAAAGTGTTGTTGAGAAATTATATTGATAAATGCTTTGAGATTTGCATTTTGATTTGAATATTCGTACTCGTATTGTTACGTTTTATTCGTTGTTAATCCGTATTTGTTGAGCATCTTTCTTGTCGTATTGTGTACTTCCCCATATTTTCTTTTAGTGGCAGGTTAGCGCGGATTTTGGGGCGCTATGGAGATTGATTTTAGCGAGGATTGTTTGGGAAAGATTTGTATTATTTTGATGTATAGAGCTTTGGAGATTTATATTTTATTTTCGAGTTAGTTGTTGTAATTGAAGAGATTGAGATTAGTGGATTTATATTATTGTGGGTTTATTTAGATGCTCTATATTTTGTCAATTATGGATTTGGATTTATTTTATCGCATTAGCGCTCCGTTCGCTCTCCCCGGGCGGGCGGGGTGTTACACTCGGTACTCAAGAGTTCCTTGGTACTCAAAAGTTCCTCGTAGAGTTCTTGTTCCTCGAAGCGTCAAAGTTCCTCGGGGAAGCAGTGTTCCTCATTGTAGTATAGTTCCTCAGAGCATCTGAGTTCCTCGGAAGTTCTTGTTGTTGCCACGTAGATTGCCACGTGTCTTCATTCAATTGGGCCATGTAAGCAGACTAAATTTGGTATCAACAAAAGCCCCCAATGTTTTATAGTTCGAAATCTGAGGAGTGTGGAACATTCTTTCTCGGAATATGGCAGTTTTAAATGGTCATCCTGAAATTTAGGAGTCTTTTGTATTTATCTCTCCTTCCAACTTCGTAGAACCAGGCTTTTTTGAATTTTTCTACTTGCTTCGATTCCTGTGCCCTTTTTGTCTTTTTAGCCGCCGGTAACATAACCGTCTCTTTTTGTAATCATTACTTTTTCCATTTCCCAAGGTAAGGTATTTAAGCGTCACAGACAATCCCATCGTCTTCTACTTTTTCAAATTTGTATCTTCAAGTATTCTATCGTCTTACTCTCTTGTGCGTTCATCCTTTTCATCGTTCGTTGTCAACAGATCCACTTTTTTTCTTTAAGATCTTCTTCCTTCTTCTTCATTTCCTTTATTCATCATGGTTTACCCTGTTGAATATCTTGATAAGTTTCGTTCTGATTTTTCTATTCCTTCATGGGTTGTTCTGGAGGAACTTTCTAAACCTTCTGATTATTTCTGTTTGGCTGAGGGACATTGGTTCCCCAGTCTCTTTATTGCTGAATGTGGCTTCTCTTTTCTGCCAAATCCTTTATGTCTGGAATTCTATCAATATTTTGACGTTGTTCCTGCAAGAATAGCCCCCAATACATGGAGAATAGTTAATGGGGTTCATAGGCTAAATCAAATTCATGGAACTCTCATAGGAATTCCAGAAATCATGTTTTGTTATAGATGGGCAGTCGGTGATAACACTTTTTATTTAAAAACTAAATTTTTAAATAGGGCTTTAGTGGTCAATCTCCCGGATGCCAATAGGGTTTATTTTGAGCACGGGGTTGTTATAAAAAATTGTCAACATGCTCCTTTATCTGGAGATGAAGTGTATCAGGGTCCCAGATTCCCTCCCTATGGCAATGGGATAGGTTATTTTTATTTCATTTTATTTATTTTGAAATTATACTTCCTTTATGTTTGATAAAATGTGTCACTGATATTTTAATGTTTATTTATTTATAGTTGACAGTAAAAGAAAGGGTCCAAAAGAGGCAGACGTTAATATAAGGCACTTAAAACTTATCTGGAGTTTGCATCAAACTGTTGCTGATGAGCACATTAGGTCAGCTTCATATTTGCTACAGTACAAGAGCTACACCACTTCTTTTACCGCTCGTCCGGTAATAAGTGAAGTAGAACCAGTACCAGCTTCTACCAGTTCTTCGTGTGAGTCACACGTTCCTTTAAGAGAAAGGATGAAGAAAAGAAGACCTCCCACCCTTTTTGAGAAACCTGCCTCTGCTGCTGGAGAGGCAAAAAGAAGTAAGCTTGATGTCCCAGGAGAAGGGACAAAGAAAATTGATGCATCTTCCTCGGCTGATCCTGTGAAGGATGTCGAGAAGCCCCAATGGCCCCGAGCAAGGCTGCTGCTCCAGGTGAGGTGATTGTCATATCACTGACCAAGAGTTCTTCCTTGGTTGAAACTATTCATGTTCCCCCAAGGAGGCTGAAGAAGAGATCCTCGGTCAATTTGGCTGAAACCATCTCTCAACCCCCAACTACTGGAACTTGTGTTCCTACTTTGGTTCCCCCGAGCTCTGCCATGAGCTCGGTGAAGACTTGGATCATTCCCGAGATCCAAGGTATTGAAGAAAACCTTTCTCGGTACATGGTTACCTCATTGGCTGCTCGCCATATTGCTTCTGTAAGTCTTGTTGCTTTGAACTTTTCATCTTTCCCTTGTTATATCTGTCTCTGACTTGCTTTCATTTTCTTTTCACAGTTGGTGAGCTGCTTTAACACAATTTTGAAGAAAAATGAAGCTATTAAAGCTTCAAGCTCCTTGTCTGGTGTGGAGGAAGCTCTGATGGGCCTGGCGCAGTCTCTGAAAGATTCTCGCCAGAAATATGATGATGATAGGGCAATCTGGGAGAAGAAACTTACCTCCACCGAGAAGGAGAAGGCTCAGGTTGTTGAAGTATCCAAGGGGTTGGAGAAAAAAATGAATGCTTTGGAGAAGAAGAATAAAGAGCTCGAAGGGAAGCTCAAAAATGCTGGAGAGCTTGAGAATAAGCTCAAAGTTACTGAGGAAGAGTTTGGTCAGCTTCAGGAGGTAAATCGGCAGAAGGAGGAGGTTGAGAATAAATTGAAGACTGTTGAAAATCTTCTGTCCGAGAAGCTTTCCTCAGAGAAGTTAAAGAGGAAATTGGCTGTGAACAAGTCTTTCAGCGCTGGCTGGGACAAAGGGTGGAACAAAGGCTTGGCTGCCATGATATCGCAAGTCGAATATGGCAGCCTCAAATACTTTAGAGATGGGTGGGTCGCTGCTCTACAAGAAATGAAAGTTGATGAAACTTCTGAACTCTTTTAGCGACACATCCCTGGTCCCCCTCCAACTCCTGAAAACGAAGAAGAGGACGAAGCTGCCTCCGAATAGTCTTCCATGATGATGGGAGATCAAGTTTCTCATCCCCCAGCCATCCAGCCTACAAACTAGGAACTTCAGCAACTCGCTACTTCCTCCGAGCAACCTCCAGCGCTCCCCGAGCAACTTTCTATTCCCTCCGAGCAACCTACCTCCTCATCCCAACCTCTCGAGAAAGTTTTGGGAGACAAGAAAAAGGTGTAGAGTTGTTCGAGTTTATCTCTATTTTATTTTTTCTTTGTCAAATGTAACCATGAACATGTAACTCTGAACTTTATGATATAATAAAACTTGAACTTTTGTTTATGCAGATTGTTGTTTTTCCTCTTCATTCTCTATTGGTACTCTTATTGATTATTGCTTTTTCTTCCTCTGCTAGTTTCTGGCCAGGATGGAATTATTATCTGCTCATGATACAAAGCTGTTGAGGCAATGCAATGAATACTTTAAGGCTGGTCATACAGATCTGAGTGCAGCACAAATCGTCGACATCCTCGGCCAAGATGCTTCGAAACAGGCAGTTGAAGCTTACTAATATTTGAAGTCTCTGCTTGATCGTGCGGTGGCCAATAATGTAGCTTATTATGATATGATTGAGGATCTCCAAGGCACTCTTGAAGACCTTCAGCAACAATATAAGGAATCCACTACCCTTTTGCACAAGGGGTACGAGAAGAAGTACCAGCAAATCATTTCCGCTAAGGGATATGATAAACTTTTTGCTGGCTATGATGTGAGGGAAAGAACTCTGAGGGATGAAGTCGAAGAGTGCAGACAGATAGCTGAATTATTAGAGAAAGAAAATAATAACCTACAAAAAGAGTTGTCTCAGTTAAAGTCTGTAGCTTCCACTTCAAACGCCTTGATCCCAGTGACTGATGAGGGATTCTCATTCTTGGAGGTCTAAAATGCCAACCTGAGGGATGAGTTGGAAACCTTAAAAAGGTCTGGCCCTTCTACATCTTATTGTGGACGAGCAAGAGCTCCTCGGGGACGATCAAGAGCAGCTCGGATTCCTATCGAGGAACAGAGGACTCAATCTGCTTTAGAGAACCAAACCTTCCAATTAATGACGGAGAACCAGGCATTGGCTGAGATGTCTAAGAAAATCAGGGACCTAAAAAAGCAGCTTTTTGCACAGAGGTGTGTCTTGGAGAATAAAGAACTCTTCATCAAAAATCTCCACGAACAGCTGGAAAGATTGACATATCAATTCCACAAACAGCCCAGGGAGTTCTGGATGGCTGGCTACAACGAGGCTCTCTACCACTTGGATGATCGTATCCAAAATGCCATTAATGAGGGCTACAAATAGGGCTGGTTGAATGCCTTAGGTGTGCTGCAACTGGAACAGGGTCATTACCTGTGGGATTACCATAATCCTGGGCTGTTCGACCTTCCAATGCCACCATTCAAGCTCGACATGAGTTGGATCCCTGCTCGGTCCATCCTTCAGTGCTTAATTTCCAAATATCTCGACGACTACAATCTCCATTCAAATGTCGAGATATCTCATCCCGAGCACCTCCTAGATCGACCATCCATGATGAATATCGGGATGTTAAAAGATCTTAAATTCATAAATTATCCTCTTGCCTTAAATGATCCGCCTGCTGGCAAGGAACCTGTTTCAAAAGCAGAGGGGAAAAAACCAATAGAATAGGAATATTGATGTAATAAATTTTTATACATTTCATTATCAATGTAATTTGTTTTTGGATTTAATGAAAGCCTTTCATTTTTGTTCGCAATCTTAATTGCTATTGTTTTGCAACACTTTACATCTGTGCATGTGTATCTGTTAAAAAGATAACAATATTGTGTTGTTTGTCGATCAAATTATTGTCGACTAGCTTGAATTTATGGTAATCATTTGACAAAATTGATGTTTTATTTCTCGACCAACTTAGTAAAAATTTTAAAAAGTTATGAGTATCAAAAAGTTTTGCTCGATCACTTTCTCGTATTTATGAAAATGTTTCCGACCAACCAAGGTCGGTAAATTTTCCTTGTCGACCAACTACAGTTAGTGGATTTTTCCTCTATGAGCAACTTTGGCACTTTTTGGAATAGTTGTAGCTCCCGACCAACATAAGTTGTCATTTTTAGGAATACTTTTACTTCCCGAGCAATACATAGTTTTACTTCCCTTAGGAATACATAGTTTTACTTCCTGTAGGAATGCATAGTTTTACTTCCCGGAGGAATACATTTACTTCCTAACCAACATAAGTTGGTATTTTTAGGAATACTGGTTTTACTTCCCAGAGGAATACATAGTTTTACTTCCCGTAGGAATACATAGTTTTACTTCCCGTAGGAATACATAGTTTTACTTTCCGGAGGAATACATTTACTTCCTAACCAACATAAGTTGGCATTTTTAGGAATACATAGTTTTACTTCCCGTAGGAATACATAGTTTTACTTCCCGTAGGAATACATAGTTTTACTTCCCGGAGGAATACATAGCTTTACTTCCTGGAGGAATACATAGTTTTACTTCCCGTGGGAATACATAGTTTTACTTCCCGGAGGAATACATAGTTTTACTTACCGTAGGAATACATAGTTTTACTTCCCGTAGGAATACATAGTTTTACTTCCCGTACGAATACATAGTTTTACTTCCCCATAGGAATACATAGTTTTACTTCCCGTAGGAATACATTTGTTTCCCTACCAACCTTAGTTTGTGTTTTTGGGAATAAATTTGAGTAGTCCGAGCTTTGCTTTGCCTTTGCCGAGTAGTGTGTAGCACTAGTATTCCCCGAAAAACTTTCAATAAATGGAGAGAATTTGGCAGAATATCTTCATTTTATTCATACTGATGGAACTGCATTACATGAGAATATACATCACTGATAATACTTGCGCAGGTGCTCTGCGTTCCATGCATTCTTAAACTCCTCCCCCTCTAAAGTTGTTATTCGGTAAGTTCCTGGTAGAACAACTTCTGTAACTCGGTATGGTCCATGGCAGTTTGCCTCCAGTTTGTTGTGCTTTTGAATCACTTTCTTTAGCACATAGTCTCCTTCTTTCAGGTCGCACTTCTTCACCCTCTTATTGTAGAACAAAGTTGTTCGTTGTTGGTATGCAGCATTCCTGATGGCTGCTTCTTCTCTAACTTCCTCGAGCATGTCTAAATCCAATCTTCTCATTAAGTCACTGACAGGGGAATTGAAATTTAGTACCCTGTGTTGTGGGAGGCCCAACTCGGCAGGTATAACAGCTTCACTTCCATACGCCAGCATATATGGTGATTCTCCAGTTGCTACTCGGGGAGTAGTTCGATAAGCCCATAGTACTGATTGTACCTCGTTGATCCAATTTGCTTTCGCATCATCCAGTCTTTTCTTCAAGCCATTCAGTAGCGTTCTGTTTGTCACTTCTGTTTGTCCATTGCTTTGAGGATGGCCTGGTGCCGAGTGGACCTTCAAGATATTTGACTGATGGCAATAGGCAGCAAACTCCTCGTTATCAAATTATGTTCCATGGTCTGGGATGAAGGCACGAGGAAGACCATATCGACAAATGATTGTTCTTCCAAATAAATTGGTACACCTTATCGTACGTCATATCAATGAGAGGCTCAGCTTCTACCCACTTAGTAAAATAATCCACTACGACGACGAGGTATTTGAATCTTCCTCTGGTCGTTGGCAGTGGCCCGACCAAATCTATTCCCCACATGGCAAATGTCCAAGGGGAAGTTATGGGTGTCAACAATGCTTATGGAGTTATTCGGATGGAGGAAAAGCGCTGGCACTTGTCACATTTCTTGGTATAGGCTATACAATCAGCCCTCATCGTTGGCCAGTAGTATCCCTGCGTCATCACCCTTTGCAAAAGCGTCTGACCTGCTACATGGGCTCCACATGACCCTTTATGGACCTCTCCAATTAAATCTTTCACCTCGGTGGGATGCACACATCTCTGTAAACCTGCCATAATTCCTCGTCTATATAGAATACCGTTAGTTAATACATACCGAGCAGCTTTAAACTTCAATTTCTTGGCTGCGAGTTTGTCAACTGGTAATTCCTCTTTCTCAATATATGCCCTGATGGGATCCAACCACGATGATCCTAAATCGAGGGTAATAAAGTTCGTCGTCAGATCTTCATCTATACTCCGACCAGCTAAAACTTCAATTGGGATTGTTCTTTGTAGCTCGGTACGAGTAGCTGATGCTAATCGAGCTATGGTGTCTGCTCTTGCATTCTCCATTCTTGGTATTCTGACAAGCTGAATAGCAGCAAATTCTGATACTAACTCCATCACCTTTGCATGATACTTGATCATTAATTCTCCTTTGGCTGCATATATTCCCAACATTTGATTTACGATCAATTGAGAATCACTAAAGACAATAACCTGCTGCGCCTCCATAATTTTTGTCAAATTAAGACCTGCAATCATGGCCTCATACTCAGCCTCATTATTGGAATCTTTGAATTGGAATCGTAAGGTGTATTCCATGTCGACCTCGTTCGGGCTGTTCAAAACGATCCCTGCCCCACAGCCTGTTGTGCAAGATGAGCCATCTATATATAGTCTCCATATAGGTAACTCGTCTTCAAATTTATGATCTGACAGAGTTCCTCGGTGAAATATTTGTTGCTTCCTTTCATCCTTCCCTGATATTTCTTGCTCCTCGTCGATCATCTTTTCTTACCCTTTTACCAACCTGAGTTGGTATGGGCTCGAATTTGATGATTCTGTAACATTCACTTGCCCTTTTACCAACCTAAGTTGGTCTGAGCTTGTGTTTGATGATCCTGTAACATCCACAGGTTGATCAGCGAGCAACTTTTGCTCCTCGGGGGTATCAGGATAGGTGAACTCTGCTATAAAATCTGCTACAGCTTGCCCTTTAAGCGATGATCTGGGTTCATAAATTATATCATATTCACCAAGCTCTATTGCCCAGTACATCAATCTCCCTGATTTTTCTGGTTTATGAAGGGCTTGCCTCAACGGCATATCAGTATATACGACTATAGTATGATCCTGGAAGTATGGCTTCATTCTTCTACTTTCCTCGATCAACGCTAGTGCCAATTTTTCCAGCTTTGGATATCTGATCTATGCTCCTCGGAAGGCCTTACTTCTGTAGTAGATCGGTTTTTGTACTCCATTCTCCACTCTTATCAATGCCAAACTAACTGCATTCTCGGACACTGCCAGATACAAGTATAATTTTCTCCCATCACTGGCCTGGATAACAGTGGAGGTGTTCCCAAATATTTCTTCAAGTCTTGAAAAGCCTTCTCACATTCATCATTCCACTCAAAAGTCTTTCGGAGCATTTTAAAGAATGGGAGACATCTATTAATTTCTCGCGATACAAATCTGTTGAGTGCTGCTACTCGTCTTGTAAGACTTTGCACCTCTTTCTTCGTCGTTGGAGATCGCAGCCCTAATGGAGCTTTGATCTTTTCAGGATTTGCCTCAATGCCTCGTTGATTGACAATGTACCCGAGAAATATGCCTTCTCGTACTCCAATTATGCACTTCGTCGAGTTCAGCTTCATTTGATATTTATCCAGTTGATTAAAAGTTTGGCTTAAGTCAACTAGATGATCGGCAGCTTTCTTGCTCTTTGTCAGCATATCGTCAATATAGACTTCCATGTTGTAACTGATTTGTTCAGCAAAGACCTTGTTCATCAGCCGCTGATATGTCGCACCTGCATTTTTCAAACCAAAAGGCATAACATTATAACAATAAGTTCCCCTAGGGGTAATGAAAGAAGTACTCTCCCTGTCTTCAGGTTTCATTTTGTTCTGATTGTAACCAGAATAAGCATCCATGAAGCTCAGCAGCTCGTGTCCCGAGGTAGCATCCACCAGTTGATCAATTCGGGGCAATGGAAAGTGATCCTTTGGGAATGCTTTATTGAGGTAGGTGAAGTCTACACACATCCTCCATTTGTTGTTCTTCTTTTTCACCATCACCATATTTTCTAACCAGTCTGGATATTTAACATCTTCAATGAAGCAAGCTTTTTGGAGCTTCTCGACTTCCTCCCGTATAGCTTGGTTCTTCTCGGGGATGAACACTCTTCTTCTCTGCTTCATAGGATTGATCTCCTTATTCACATTCAGTTCATGATATAAAAAATTTGGATCTATCCCGGGCATATCCTCATGAATTCATGCAAAGGTTTGCTTTCTGCTTCTTAGGAAAGTTATCAATTCCTATTTTAGTGAGACTTCCAATGACGAACCTACTTGAGTAGTTCGTTCAGGGTGCTCGTCGTCCAGAATGATGTTTTCAGTAGCTTCCACCACTTGACCCTTCACGAGTTGCGACTCATCTCTAGGATCCAATGTTTCAATTTCTGCACCTTCATCCACTTAATAAGTAGTATTCTTTTTCCTTGATTCCTCTACTTCCTCTTGCTCGGAGGATGAATAATAGCATTCCCGAGCTACTTTCTGATCACCTTTCACAACTCCTACTCCAAAATTTGTTAGAAATTTTAGGCATTGATGCACCGTAGATGGTACAACCTCGAACTTCTTCAATCCTACTCTTCCCATGATGATATTATATGATGATTGAACATTCATATCCATCATGAAGAAGCGTATTCTTTCTGTTTGACAAGCATTCCACGCACCAATGAATATATCCAACTTGATTGTCCCAAGTGGAAAAACTTTCTCGCCAGCAAAACCGAGGAGGGGTCTGTGATAAGGCTCCAATTGAGATAGCTTTAGATTTAAACTATCGAACCATGAGTAGAACATGATGTCTGCCGAGCTACCATTATCTACCAGTACTCTTGAAATCATTACCTCCTCCATTCTCATCTTGATCACCAATGGGTCATCATGAGGATATAGAACACCTGTAAGGTCATTCTTTGAGAAACTAATGACCAATTTCTCTTTGTTCACCTTTTTTGGGCGATCCTCCTCAGCTAGATTTATCAGTTGAATGTACGGGCAAGCTTGAGCCTCATAGAGGTAAGATTTTCTTTTTGCAGTAAGGTCTCCTCCTCCTGCATCTCCACCTGTTATAACATTACAGTCAAATGACCCAAAGCGTATTAAAAATACCTCTCGTTCTGGCTGCCTTGGTCTTTTGGGAAGATCGGGGTCATCTTCTGGATTAACTTCATGGTTTCTTTTCTTGTTCTCCTCTGCACGACGAGGAGATTTAGACCTGTCTCTTATTCGGTGGTTGTTCCTTATTTCGCTTCCACGATCAACATACTTTGCCATCTTTCCTCGTCTTATGAGTGTTTAAATCTCATTCTGAAGAGCTATGCAATTTTTGGTCATATGTCCATGATCTTTATGAAACTCGCAATATTTTTCTTTATTCCTCCGGTCAGGGTCTGCCTTTATTTTCTCTGGCCAATTTAATTGCTCGTTGTTCTTGATTTCTTCTAGAACATGGTTGATGTCCTTCTTTAAAGGAGTATAATTATCAAATTTCTTCATTACTTCCAGTGCCGACCTAGTTTTTCAGTGTTTGCCATTACCATTGTTCTTATGATCTTTCTTCTTAGCTTTATCACCTTCAACCTTGGTTTCTTTGGCATCCATATTCTTCTTGGCAGTCATAGCCTCCTATACATTCATAATCTTGGACGCTTTTCCCATCAGGTCTGACATGGTTCTAGGTGGATCTTTGGCCAAAGTGTAGTACAACTTGTTGGGCAGTAGTCCACTCATCAAGGTGGTAATCGCTGTCTTTTCCTCATAATCAATGACTTCGGGTTTCTCGTTATTAAAATGAGTTATATAATCTCTAGTGCTCTCACCAGCTTTTTGTCTAACGCTTAATAAATGTGCTACTCGTTTAACTGGCTTTGCCCCAAAATAGAAATTCTCAATGAATAACTCGGCCAGTTGAAGAAAAGTTGAGATGTTACCCCGAGGAACATTATTATACCATATTTGAGAAGATCCGGTAAGAATTCCTGAGAATTCCCTGCATCTCATCTCATCTGCAACAGCATAGATGTCGGCTGCAGCTTGGTATTGTTCTATATGAAGGACAGGGTCAATCTTTCCATCATATTTATGGGTCACAACAGGTGCTTTGAACTTTGATGGTGTTGGAAAATCTACAATGGCCTGGACAAAAGGTGTTCCTCGAACAAAGCTTCATTTTAGAGGGTTCTTTGCCTTAGCCATTTCCCCTAATCTATCCTCCAGCCTTTGAATAGAACCTTTCCACGCATCGTTTCCTTGGTCGGGCCTGTTAGTTCGAGCAACTGATCGCGTTGATGTGGCCTCCTGGGATCTATCTTGACGAGCAGTTGGTCGCGACTGGGCAGATCCTTCCCTTAAATCTGATGGTCGTCGAAAACTCCTCGATGCGACTTGAGGATGACTTTTTCTCCTTCTAGGTCCTAATCGATCAAAAGGTGATACCCTGCTTAACCTCTCTAGCGCACTAGTCCTTTATGGAGAGAGAGTGATACGTTGTTCAGTATCTGTGGCTCGTACTGACGAAGTTCGTCTAGGTTGATAAGAAAATCTTCAGACTCCTCATTGTGATATGAATCGGTACGCCTAGTACGCGAAGAAGGTGCACGGGTATTTCTTTGAATACTTCACGGTCCTGAATGGGTTGGTGCACCGCCATGGAGGGTTTATACTAGTTGTCGCATAGTTTCTTGCATGACGGTCTGGCCCTGGGCCAGATTTGTCATTATTCCAGCCAGATCTGGAATATTAGGCGGAGCAGATGGATTTAGAGGGCTTCTAGCGTTTTGATTGCTGGATTCTGGAATATCTGCCATTTGTGATGAATTGTTTTTTATGAAAAATGATATTACCAGTCGTTCCCACAGACGGCGCCAATCTGTTGATGTAAAAAATTAGATCATATCTAATTATTTAATCACAGATAAAATAAATGAAGCAAAGAGTTTTTAAAGTGGTTCGGTCTTATAAGAATGGCCTACGTCCACTATTATGTTATTTCTGACTGTATGGGAATTCTCGATTACAAGTTCTATCAAGAAATTTCGGTTCCCCCTACAATGAGGATTGTATAATGTATTTATAGCCCTTAGGCTGTAATGTGAAAGGGTAATACATTCAATGTTGTACATGTGAAAGGGTAATACATTCAATGCCCCTTAAGCGTATACATCTGAATGATAAGCATTTAATGAACAGTCAAACTGTTGGTTATCCTGCTATTAATGCTTTGTTCGAGGTGCAGCTTGGACCGCCTAAGTTGCTCGGACCGCCTAAGCTGCTCGGTACTCAAGAGTTCCTTGGTACTCAAAAGTTCCTCGTAGAGTTATTGTTCCTCGGATCGCCTGAGTTCCTTGGGAAGCAGTGTTCCTAGTTGTAGTATAGTTCCTCGGAGCGTCTGAGTTCCTCGAAAGTGCTTGTTGTTGCCACGTAGATTGCCACGTGTCTTCATTCAATTGGGCCATGTCAGCAGACTAAATTTGGTATCAACAAATACCAATAATTTTTTATATAAAACGGTACGTTACATGTTTGTACCATACCGTGAACACCCCTAATTTCTGCGCATTTAAGAATATATATATTAACAATATATTATGATATTCAATCAAATGATGGATTTACCTATACTCTACAAAGTATGATTTTGTTTTTATTATAATAGGGTATCACTACAAGAAGACACCTATTTATGTCATTTTAAAATTGACGTTATGTCACATAATATTTAAATAAAATAAATAGCATTAAAATAATATCATTTATCATATATATTAGATTATATGAAAATGTGATATATATTAACCCAAAAACTCGAGAGTTTAACAAAAAAACTGACATAAAACCCAAAAAATAAGCAGATACTAGTTTTCATTTCCCCCACTAAGCAATGGAGAGTGTTTCTAGATACCTCCTTCTCTACAAAACCCTAACCTAAACTATCTACCTTTCTTTTTTTACTCTCTCTCTCTCTCTCTCTCTCTCCCCCCTGGGATCTCAAATAGGCAACCCTTTCAATCTTACCTTCCTGAACTTTTTCCCTCTCCACGCACCACTTTCAAAGACAATGAAGAACCACCAATTTGCATCATTTTCGGAGAAGCAAGGAGAAGACTAGGGCTGAATTTGCATTCTTCATCAATCAAAAACCTGTGTCAATTGCCTGCTAATTATTAGACATTAATTGAAATCTATGTGGGGGGGGGGGGGGGGGGTCAATATGTTTGGATTTGGGTGTTTCTCCCTTGAGTTTTGCCTTTTTGGGTTGATTGGAGTTCAAATCGGGTGTATAGATTTCTGATTCAAATTTTAGGGCTCATTTAGGTAATCATTTTGTATATTTTTAATATTATCAGTGTTTAAGATATCTTAGGTATGCCCTCTATAACTTATGTTTAATTTTTAGGATTTTTGAGTTCAATATCTCATTGATATTTAAGATCTCTCTTAATTTTTAACTTTTTTTTATTAACATACTCTATTTTTTTAAATTTGACCAAGCGCTTCGGTCTTCATTATCTTCTCTAGATCTGTTTTTATTAGCAGTTACATATAGTTATTTTTGAGGTTGTGATTTTTCATAGTTGGATTTGAAATTAATGCTACCATAGTGAAAAGTAAGAGATCTTTTACATTTTTATTTATTTATTTATGGTTACTAATTTTAGTTCATATATGATGAGTTCAAATATGTAAGGAGCATTTGGGTGAAATGGAAGCATTATGGGATTATTTCAAGGCAACACTACTTAGAAATAGAAGAAATTGATCTTTTCACAATAGATAAAAAGTGTTATAAAAAACTATTTACATCACTTTTAATTATAATTGAAAGCGTCTTAAAAACCACTATTATAAACAAACTCAAAAAAATGTCTCAAAAATAGACCTTTTTAAGATGCCTTATTTTACAAGGGTTACAAAAAATTCAAAAAAAACGTTTTAAAATAGAGCTTTTTAAGACGTGTTATTTACAAGGGTTGCAAAAAAAAAATCCACCTAACTACCCACCACTTGACCAAAAAGCATCCTAAATATATTTTTATAGGATTCTTCACTTGAATATGTTGTGAACATATTCATATATTACATTCGAAAATTATCCTATGAAATAAAATCAACACAAATGTTCGCAAAATCAATTCTAACTAGTCATATTCATATATACATTCAAAAGTTGTCTTTGCAAATATATACATCCAAGAGTTGTCCTATGAATATATATATCCAGTAATTGTCTTACCAAAGTAATATATACATTCAAAAAGGTATTTTTCCCAATTACATTCCATATAAAACCAGTTGAAATTAAAAATTCCCATATAAAATAGTGAAAAATGTAACTATTATAAACCAATTATGTCCTCGATATTCTAAATGTCCACTCCATTCTTTCTTTACAAAACCACTTCTCATAAACCCACAAAATAATAAAGGAAATATTATAATCACTTTCAATAAGAAATAATTTATGAACATCCATATAACCAAAATAACCCGATAATAACAATTTAATTTAGCATAAGTAAAAATAATAATAAAATTCTTAAACATTTTATTTTTTGTCGGATAAATGGTGTGAATTTTATACATAAAGTTAAACTTCACACGATACATTGTGTTCATATTGATACTCTATTATAATCATGTACTGTCGTGTACGTGTCACAATTAAAAACATCTTCACGAAAAATCATCTTAACAACCCCCAACCATAAAAAAACATATAGCAAAGTACTCTTAGGTCCCTCGAAAACAAATTTTAAACATTAAAGGAATTCTGGCAAATTTTAAACACTTAGGTCCACTAATTCTTCTCTTGTAGAAGTCCATGCTGGCGGCACAACAAGTGGAGCTAATAGTAAATTACCATTGAATGTTTAAAAATTGTCAACAAGGGAGCTAATTGTAAATTGCCCAAAAAAATATCACCCCCCACCCCCAAAACCCGGCAGCATCCTTTCCAACACCTCCCAACCAACAACAACAAAAACAAAAAGGAAGACTTCCCTAGCCCTAGTGTTTAGCACGACATGTTAAAAGTTTATTTTTTATCTCACACTAAAGGGTGTGAATTTAGACACAATGTTAAATTTAGTCAAACTTCACACGATACATTGTGTTTGTGTTGGAACTGTTTCATAATCATGTTATGTCACAATTAAGAACATATTCTTCGTGACAATCATCTTAATAACCTCCAACCATAAAAAAAAAAATAGTAGCTCCACACCCTCAAAAACCCAGTAGCCTCGTCCCTAATACCCCCACCCCAACAACAAAAGAAAAATGACATCTCCCCATCTCCCTTTAAAAAAAAAGCAGAAGCTACCTCCCCAGTGCCCCCTAAACCCCAAACCTAACCCAACAACCACCCCCACCCACAACAATAATTGCAGCCCCTCCCAGCTTGTCAACCCCCACTCTCACCGATATCCATTACGTGGACATCGTATCACTATTTGAATTTTAATAAATAGGGGCAAAAAATCTTGCTTCATACAAACACTCATACATATTATTAGTATTTAATTGTAAGCATCACACATGAATGTCGTGTGTACCATTATCTAATTCATATAAATGTCGCACATATATGGGAAAGGGAGAAAATTACTATTCTTTGATGTGACTTAAAATGAATTGAATGAAATCAACACATACATCATCAATCTCATCCTTTGTATATGTCTCTTTTTTAAATAACATGCTCATCTTAAACAATCCAATAATAAATGATGAGTTTTTAAAACATATTAAGAGATGATGGAAATAAGTATAATTAATTACCTTTGAATTAATAAACTTATAAGGAAACCTTATTAATTATCTCATATATTTCATCACATAGGTTGTATGTGTCTTTAAATTGGGGAAAAACCCTATTCCAGTTCGATCATCAGAATTGGTTTTTGATTCAGCAACAAATCCATCAAAACAGTTTGAGTTATTTTCAAATTTTGTAATTTTTTTGAAAACAGTTGTTGTCTTTTCTTTAGTTTGTTCCAATTCTAACAATGTCCCTTTATATTTTTTCTCCATAGTATCATTTGTTTCAGTTAAATTCTTCAGTTTTTGATCAAACATTTTGATTTCACTTTCATGAGTAAGACATTGGGTAGTATACTCTTCAGCATTAAGTTTATCCATCAGACTTAAATCTTCTATTTTCTTAGTGAGATCTTTCACAATCTTCTCTAGTCTAGTGCTTTTCTTGAGAGTTTTCGCATAAAGTGTGTGAATATCAGGGAGGTCTTCATTGTACGAGTCACTAAGTGTAGTGTGTGAAGTGACCCCTAAGGCTTCAATTCTTGGACTCACACACCCATTAACATCGTCATTATCGCTTTCCCTATGACTCACACACCCCGTGGTAGAAATAGCAATGTTCTCAATAATCAAAACATCTAAACCAGTATCAACATGATTCATCACAACAGAAGTAGAATTACTAGATTCATCCTCACTAACAGGCACAGGCATATCATCATTATCGATAGTTTTGGCAAAGAAAGACATGCAAGGATAAAAAACATCAGATGACTCAGGTTAATCTTTTTCAGAGTCACTTGAATCATCCCATGTCTTACAAATGTTGGCCTTAGTGTGTTTATTTTGAATGTTCAAGTTAACTCTACAATCTTGTGTAATGTGTCCTAGTTTTCCACATCTAAAGCATTCAGTCTTCTTAAGGTCTCTGTTAGGTCTAGTGTGAATTTCCTTATGATGTTTGTCTTGACCTTTCTCATGAGGTTTGTGATTAGAGTGATTTGGATAATTGGACTTGCCTTGTTTGTTTGCCATGTTGTTTCTAAACTTGATAATTTTCTTAAACTATTTTGACATTAAGGCAATCTGATTATCCAAACTCTCTATGTCACATTCCTCACCAGAGTCATCATTAGGAATGTTAAACTCAAGCTTAATCAACTTAGAAGAAAAACTCAGATTGGAACTAGTCTGTTTCCTATGGGACTGAGTCAATTGTTTCTTAAATTCTAATTCCATTTCCACAGTTCTTAATTTACTACTGAGTAATTCAGGAGTGAGATTTATGTCACACACTTCCTCAATAGCATATCTTTTGTTGTCAAATTTCTATGCTAATGATCTCAGAATTTTAGATACAATTTCATGTCTGTTATATGTTATCCCATTAGCATGCAGTTTGGTCAGAATATCAGTCAAGTTCATATAGAAGTCATCAAATGACTCAAATTCAGACATAATTAAAGAGTTATACTGTTGAATGAGCATTTGTATTTTACCAGCCTTAACTCTAGTGTCACCTTCGTGAGCAGTAACCAAAGTCTCCCAAGCTTCCTTAGAAGTGGTACAGGATGAGATTCTTTTGAACTCATGTTCATTTATGGACATAAATATGGCATTCTTTCCTTTGTTATTGTTGCGAGAAACTTGTTTCTCTTCTTGTGTGAACTCACTTAATACTTTCTTAACCCTCTCATTACTTCCTTTAGTGGCTGGTTTAGTAGGATAAATGTATCCATTTTCAACAATGTCCCAGACATCATCTCCCAAAGTTCCTTGAATGAAAGCAATCATCCTTACTTTCCAGTAAGCAAAATTGGTTCCATAAAAAATAGGAGGTTTGGTCAAGTTACCAAATCTTACATTTTTCTCGTCCATGTTTGATTTTTAGAAAACAATTTCAGAAACATAGGATCTTTTTAAACGAAGTTTATAAAGCTCTGATACCAATTGAAAATCAGTTACTAAAGCCATATAATATAAAATTAAAATATTTAAGTAACTCCGAACAGTTTTTTGAAGAAACTCTTTTCTTAAAACCAAAACAAATTAGTCACAAGATGTGTTTAACAAAAATATGTACGAGATCTGTTCAAGATTGGTTAATAGGTTTGATAAATCAGTTTAAAAAATTTAAACTCAGCACAACCAAGAATCAGATGAGGAGATGTAGAAAGATTAAGAACAAGGGATTTTTTGCGTGGTAAAACCTCACCCAACTAAGGAAACATCCACGACTCTCTCTATGGAGTAACCAAAAATTCCACTAAAACAAATTATAACAGTTCCAAACTATATAAAAAACATGCACACAACTCAGACCTATACAAGTTTAGGAATGTACCCACTGGTGTCCTTGTAAATTCTCTGTAGTTCTGATTGTTGATGTTGTTCTCCTAGTTTGCTAACTTCAAATTTGTTCAAGTTGTTTACGTCGACTCTTGTTCTTGAGATCTTATTACCAACACATCTAGTGTGGTAGGGTGATAGTGTTTGTGGAGGTGCTTTCTAACACATCCATGCACACACACACACACTTATTTGATACAAACAGTCCTATCAAATTACATATAAGATCTATATGCTGTGATTTTCTATTTCTCTCTTCTTAGAAAACTTAACCTTATTTGACCTTTATTATAATCCCAGAATCCACGGCTATCTTGCTCAGAAGATGTATCAAGATCTTAATCAATCTCAAGTTTTGAAAATATTTTTGAGATTGAAAATCACCAAGTGCGATTCCAATTAGGTCGAAGGTTTTATTTTACAAGAACTAGAACTAGAAAATGTTTTTGTTGATTTTGTTGATAAAAAGATTTACAGAAACAAATTAACAATAGATTTCTCAAGACGAGAAACAAAAAATGCAGATCTAAGTGAAATGTAACATAAAATGCTTAGATTTAATATTTCTATGAAGTAGAAACTTAGATCTAAGTGAAATGCTTAAGTTGGACACAAGATCTAAGAATGAAGAGGTTACAACATCAAACAGCTAATCAAACCAACTCTCACACTCTCAAAACACTCAGGGTTTTGTTTGGTATAAACTGGTTTTGAAAAGAGGTTAGGGTTTGAAAAAGGTGTTGGACGATTTAGGGTTAGGTTTTCTAACTCTTTCTCTCTCTTCTCTGGTTTCTCTCTTTTCTCTCTTCTCTCTCTACTCTCTTTCTCTCTCTGGAAAGGACGAAATGGCAAAAGTCTAATATGGTTGAGAGTAGGGCTCCTTATATAGGGGGTTAAGAATATTCGAGAATTTGGCTCAAAACCAATGGCTCAGATTGAGTCAAGGTTTATTGACTTTGATCCAAGGGTTAAAGATACGCGGTGATTATAACTCTCTTGGTTGGCTAAAAAGAGGTTCACATGGATTATGTAAGAGAGTATGAAGATCACTGATAAAAACGATCCAAGGGCTGTTAACATTCACTGGTTTACTCTCTTTGAAGAAACACAAATTCACCCAATCAGAATGCAACAGATGTTGGGAAAAAAGAGGTTAACAAACGCGCATCCAAAAACAATTACAAACGCACCCTGAAGTCTCTGCCGCTTTCGAATTCTACCTAAGGGAACTTTCAGTCAATATAACCAACAATCCATAATTGCATAATGAACTTAAAACTTTTTTAAAAACCAAATTTTAATTGATAAAAACCTTATTTTAAAAGATTATAAAATTCCCAAAAAATATTAAAAATCAATTTTAGGGATTTAAGCACACTCAACATATATACACACAATTATATGCAATATGAAATGTATGAATGCAATTCTAATGTGTGTGAGTGTTGGTAAAGGTATTTAGATCAATCAAGCAAGAGGAATAAAATAGCAATCCAAACTCTGAGGTTCTTTAGTTTCTAGGATTGACACAATTTTGTCACAATTTCTAAACTAGATGAACACTTATACAATACAGACTCAAGTGAGTCAAAAGTATAATGTGCTTCATAATGATCCTCAATATCGTCCTGAAGAGGGAGTGTGGGATTAAGTGATTTCGAGATCAACTTATCCACTAATGTATCACCATCCGATGTGGTGAAAGGGTCTAACGAGGCATTAAGATCCGAGATAAATGAATCAACATAAATATTCGGCGTAAGGGGAGACAAATATGATGGGGTAGGATCCATATCAAGAGAGATGGGAACCATCTCTAACGCTATCTCGGTAAAATGGTGGGCACTCGTAGACGGATCTAACCTAAAATATATGGGCATGTTAGAGACATATGCAATTGAGGTTTAAGGTAAAAACTCGGGCATATTTTTTGGATATCTCGGGAGTGGGAACCTCAAGTGTGGGTTCCGATGGACATGGTGGGATTGGATCAGGCTCACTATCAAAAGGTATGTCAACACAATTGTCGACTTGGGACACGGACCATGGGATGGGCTCAACATCGAGATTCTCGGGAGGATAGGATCGGTCACACTCAAAATCCGTGTCACAAGAGGACACATCATCATCACACTTGATTGCAACGATAGGTGGATCCATGGGAATGTTCGACTCTCTCGCACACTCCAAATCATTTAATCGTTGTTCAAGCCGTTGGAGGGCTTCATTTTGGATTTGAGTGACTTGCTCTTGCTCGAGTATGAACTTTTGCAAGAGGCTTTCGAGAGTGGATGTGGAGGGTGGCGGTGGTGGAGTGATGGGTGGTGGTGGTGGTGGTGGTTAAGGTGGACACAACTCGCTATGATCGTGACTATGTGGAGAATAATCAAATGAAGTGGGTGGAGTGGGGCTAAGTTCATCATACATGAAAGGATCGCTTTCGTGAAGGACAAATGGTTGATACTCATGGGGTGCGTAGTGAGGGCACTGATCGTGAATGGGTGCACAAGGTTGCCATGACAACTGTGGGAACGTGTGAGGATCCACAACATCGGGTTGGAATTCGTATTGCGTGGAAGGGTGATCAAGCCTCCACGAATAACTCGGGGTCTGACACAACTCGGGAATGGGTGTATCGGGATAGTAGGCCGAGGTGGGTTCCGGAACAGTGTCATATGGATACACATGTTCCATTGTGGTTTCGGATGGAAGTGGAATATAAGAGCACTCATGGGACATGTGATTGGCATAATAACAGTGGGTGCACAACAAAGGAGGAGACACGCTGACACTTGACACCGAGGGTGATGAAAAATGGTGCGTGCATGGACGGGTCAAGAGTATCAAGGGTGAGAGAGGTGAAACCACTAAAAATATCATAAAGAGATGGCTTGGGATTACTCTCACACGTGTCGCGTGGCAATGGAAAAGGACCAAAGTAGTCCCGTAAAGGACGTTCTTCAGCCATGAGGGGGAAAATATTTTTTTTAGTTTTTTTTTAAAGGAAAGAAAATATTTTTGGATTTTCGAAAAATGAGAAAGAAAATATTTTTGGAGTTTTGTGAAAAATAAAGGAAGAATATATTTTTAGATTTTTTGGAAGAAAAGGTGGGGAGAAAAATATGGACTCTTGATTTTGATGAACCAACTAAAACCGACTACCGAAAAACGAATTGGACACACACACAAGTCAAGAAAATTTCCTAACTAGCACACAACCAATTTTTATCTTTAAATTTAGTGAAAGGGGTAGTCAAATTTTAATTAAGTCTGCGGGCGATAAAAATCACGGAAATATTTGTGATCGCCTTTGCAAAATTTTCTCCTATTGGCCTACCTAGTTAATGGATTTTAAATTTTAGTGATGGCTAGGGTAGCACACAATTTGTAAGCGAGTGAGTCGGGTGATGAAATCCCTTCTCGTGAGTGACCGGGTGTAGGTCTTAGTCAATTAATTCATCACACCATTCGGAACTAAATGCGAAAATAAAATCAAATAAGAGCACACAAATCACACAAAAGAAATGACTCGCTAACAGGAGAGGTGCGAGGGTTTGAGAAATATACCTCCCACAGTTTTTAGGCCGTGGGGTGCTGAAAAATTTGAGTTGGCCGGGGGGGATTACGCCTATCTCAGTCGGCCCCTGGAGTCCTACCGACCCAAGGTAGAGAGGCTTTTAACTCTTTGGACGCCCTTTATCTACCTTGTCCGGTTTCCCTATCACACTTGTCTTCAATTATTACAAATTTAAATGGAAAATAAATGGTGTCTTTAAGCACCGCAATACAAGCCAAGAATAAAAATCCTAATACAAGCCTTCTAAAAATATAGAAAAATGCAACAAAAATGCAACAAAATATAGTAGATAAATGAACTACAAAATTGAATCAGCTCCGAGTTCTTCACGCTCCCAAGAATGACAACGATGCCATTTGATAACTATACTTTTTATCTCCCCGGCAACAGTGCCATTTGATAGAAATGTCTTTTGCGTGCATTTTTTCTTTTGTCTTTGCTTGAAAATTCCTTCTAATCAAAACCTCAAATACCTACAAAATATAATAATCTCAAGTGTAGAGGTAAGTAAGGGTATCAATCCACTTCCAATGGGGTAAAGCAAAGGGAACACAATTGTAATTCACTTTTCTACTTTTTTTAGCTTTTTCAAATATTAAAACAATTAGGTGAGGTGATGATTTAAACTAAACTAAACTAAATGTGATATGATAACAACTAACTAGAAAGTTACTAAAAGGAAAAATAAAGTCTAAACTAAAATAAGAGATAAAGTGAGGTAAATAATTGTCAGAACAATCAAGGAGTGGGATTACACCACAACTTTTAGCTATTCTAATTAATTAATTTAATTAATTGAATTCTCCCAAATTAATATCAAACTACTACAAATCAACTCTCGTTGAAAATGTAATTTTAATAGTAACATTTTAGAATATTAAGTTTAACACCCCACAACTCTAGAAAAATAGATCTACACTCCTTTTAATTAATCACCCGCTAGGATCGATCAATTGAAACTTATGTAAATATTAGAAAATGAATTAGAGTTGGAATTCAAGTTATAATACCCCACTTAAGAAACTCACATCTATAGTTCGAATCTAAAATGGGTATTATAATTATAATTTTGATTTTCTCTCGAAAATCATTTACCCTCTCTCGAGGCGTAAATTTAAGGGTGAGGGATCAAAATTAATATTCAAATGAAATTTTCAAGTAATCAAACTAATTAAACTAAAATAACATCAAATAAGGGTTTCCCCCCACCCCTTGAAAGGGGATTTAGCTTAACATGATATGAAATTTGACAAATTAATAATCAAGGCTACTAAAATAAAATATAAGGGAATAGAACAAGCAAACCAAATCTGTTTGAGAAAGTTGAACTCTACTCTTCCAAATTGAAGCACACAATCCCTCTAATTGAGCATCCAAGTGATTTGAAATTAAATATCCACTCAATTAACTCTCTTACAATATTTAATCTCACAAATATCTAACAAAAATAAAAAGAATAAAATAAAACTATTTACAAATGTTGTTTTTCTCTTCAATTCTCTCTCTAGAAATTCCTATTTAAAAGCCTTTTCTTTCATATGGGGTCTTCATCTTCATTTATAGTAGGCACATGGAGCATGGGGTATTTTTGGGAATGGACATGAGTGTGCATGGAAATTGTGAGAGGAGTGTGAGGTCATGTGGGTGAGAGAATAAAAATCTTATTTGGTTTAGAGGGTATAATGGGAAGTTGGGTTTAGTAGGTAGTTGGGGGTAAAATGGGTATTGGGACAAAATAGGTTATTAGGAACATGTGGCATTTTAGTTTTGGTTTTTGCTTTGTGAGATTGGCTTTGGCAGGTGGAAACACGATTTGGAAGAAATGGTTTTTGGGTCTTTGAGTTGGGTTTCAAATGGGGTTAGGTCGGATGGGCAGGGTCAGCTCGATTTTGTGTGGGTCTAAGGAAGAGGGTCGTCGGGTTGGTTGCGGAGCAAGTCCGATCGGGGCAGTGCCCGCTGGAGGGAGGTCATGTGGTTCACTAGAGGGGGTTAACGTTGATTCCGGGCGGATGGGTGTCTGCTGGGTCGGCGGTTTCGTGGACAATGCAGACGGCAGGGATCGACGAATTTTGGCGGTTGGGATCTGGTTCAGGCGACGGGCTCGGGTATGGGGCGTCGCTGGAGTTTAGGCACGGGATAAGCAAGGGGTGCCGCTGGGGGGTTTTCTGGCAGGGGGTTCCGAGTTTGGACAGGTTGAGGGGTTTGTTGTGGATGGAGGTTGAAGATGGGTTAGGATGCATAAGGAGTGGTGAGGTGTAGGAAATGGGATGAGGGTGAGGGTAGTTTTAGGTGTAGGATAGTGTATGGTATGAGTGTGTTTGTGTTAGTTTGGACCCTAATAAAATAAAACTAAAAATTAAATTCTAAAAATTAAATTCGTACTCTAAAAATAAAATAAAGAATCAGTAAAAATAAAACCAAAAAGAAATGAAAATAAAAAATAAAAATAGAAATCTATTAAACTAAAACTAAAATCCTAAAAAGAAAATGTAAAATCAAATAAACTAAAAATAAATAAATCCTAAAAAATTTAATCCTAATAAAAACTAAAAACTAATAAAAATCAAAATCAAATCAAATTATACTAATAAAGATAAAAATTAGAAAAAAAACCTAGAAATTATTAAATAAATCATAAATAAATACTAAAAATAAAATGACTCAAACTAAAGATCTAAAAAATATTAAAAAGGGACAAATTAAACACACACAGGCTTAGGGTAGGTTTAGGCTAGGTTTAGGCTCGAGTTAGGGTACGGATGAGGGAATTAGCTCCATAAAATGCGCATTTGCCTCGATATATACATTTTGACACCGCAAACGGACGTTTGACCTACAAGATAAACATTTAAGCGCATAAGACCCATATTGCCGAGAGTTAGCAACTAAAGTACGTCTATTCGGGGTATAAAATGTAGTGTTTTGGGTGCTTATCAACGCATATAAAAGGTAACATTAGTGATACATGAAGGGGGATTTAGTTTTGAAATGGACTACAACAAATATCAATTCCTTATGATTATCTAATTCATTTCCTAAGCTAAGTTTATTACTACTTTTATGAGGGATGGTTCTTGTAAATGGAGAGATTTTGTGCCAAGTGGATTACGTTATACACATATTACAAACAATTTGAGAGACTCTAGTGCTGCTTTTTGCAATTTCTAATATCTTAGGACTTAACTGACTTTAGAGATTTTTTGTGGTACAATTATGGTTCATTTTTTTGCTTAGCTATTACGTGTCACGTTTATATGTGTAAGAGGGTAGTTTAGATAGGATGGAGGCATAACCCCTATTTGAGTATGGTAATGGCAAGCTAATTCAACAAAGCTTTGGATTAATGATAGGACACACAAACACAAACACAATGAAGAAAAACTCAGTTTAAACTCACAAAACTCTCGTGTATAACTCGGGAGATAATAGTGAACTTAGAAGTGATTTAGCTAGAGTGGGAGAGAAGTAAGAACCCTAGACACACCTTGGTAGGCAGGCAAAAACACACCAAACACCCTCAAGAACCTCTATCAAGTATTAAGAGCTTTGTAATAAATGTCATGTATTAAGAGCTTGGGTAAAGGGACATCGCCACTTTTTCCTCATGCTGAGCCCAATCGTTCTAGCTTTACTAGTTGAAATTCTCCCGAAAGGCCTACTATCCTTCTCAAATACTCGTTTAGACTCTTGGTAAGTGAAATTCTCCCTTGTAATGCTTCGCTATGTTCGAAAAAGAAGAAATTCTCCCCGATGTAACTGAGTCACAAATTAAACAACGTTTGGACTTGTGGGGAGGGGACATCATAGATTTTTTGAATCGTTGGGGGAATGCCTTTGTTGGGAGTCATTGGATATTGATTAGGCATAAATTCTTCCAAATTTATCTCTTTAATTTAGTTACTTTTAGCACCTCGAACAACGTAATCGATTTGGTTTTATCTCATAATCATGCTACTAACTTATTCTAACGAGTACATCGATTTTCTGGTATTTCGTACTAATTTTACAGGTATTTGGTGCCAATAAAGAAAGAAAGAAACCGAAAGAATCGAGAAAGAAAATAAGTAAAGTCAAAAGGGCAAATTTGTAATTTTTACCCAGAATTTGGGTGAGGCATCTAAAGAAAAATTGAAGATATCAAGTTTACAAGTACATAGGAAGAAATAACACCTCAATCGGAGTCCCGATGTGAAAGTTATGAGCAATCAAAGATTGAAGAAAAAGTCAAAGGAAAATCGGATCGATCCGATTTGCAAAGTTCCAGTGAACCCCGGACTGAAGATGGATCGAAAATGGAAAAAATTAAACTAACCGATCCATACCGGATCGGTTCGGACAAAAAATAAATGAACCGATCGGGATTCAAGCCATATCGAACTGAAGGAGGCCCGGACCTGTCTGACTATCTAAGTTTTGTTTTCTTACTCTTCCTCCATTGGAGAGTCCTGGTTAAGCTAAAAGTCTTAAAGTCTTGTAGGATATTTAAACCCGATTTATTATCATTCTAAGCACGGAGAATTCATCTAGTTTTTCCTTTTTCATAAAGACCCTAGTTTGAAGATTTATTGCAATTTTAATTTCAAGATTGAAGATTGTTCAGATTTCTGTGAGATATGTCTGACAAAAATTTTGGCGCCAAAACTCAATCTTGATGGAGAAGGAAACCCCCTTCGTTTTCCCAAGCGTCACTTCATTAATGACTTGGCGCTCTCTTTTCAACTATCGAGACCCTTCCCGATGTGCCATGTGTTCATTTGTAATGATTATAGGCGGCCCTTGCACGTGCGATGGTGGGAAACTCGAAAGTGGGGTTTACAAACCTTCAAACGTCTCCTTTATTTCAAAACCCTTATATTTCTTCATCTTATTCATCTTCTTCAACTCCTCACTTTCTTTAGAGAGAGAAACTCTATGCGAACTCTGTGCGACCTCCATTGTTGCCCCATTCTTTACCCAGTCTCCTCCTTCTCTCATCTATTGCACCACCACCTGCGGTTGTGCTCCTCCCCTCTTATTCTTAACCCTTGTTATCCAGCTATATCATTCATCACCACTCTCTCATGGCTTCTTCAAGTACTTCCAAGGTTATTTCCACCATTGAGCCAGGTTCCCCCTCTGCCGCTGCTGGCGTTGCCACCGCCCTTAGCGACGCCGCCCTGGATACTGCTCGTTAAGAGTAACTCCGCTTCTACCATCGAGCACCCATCTTTGAAGAAGATGATAAGTTTTCTGAGGTATGCAAGACCTGTTACTTCTCATCCAAGTTTGACCCCTTATTGTTGGGTGATGAAGAGATGGATTCATCAAAGTGAGGCTATCGTTCACCTGAGGGGACTCTTCATTTTCGTCTGGACCATAGCGACTTCCCCTATTCTCAGATTGACTTCAAAGCACCTGGGGGTCACCAACCCATTTATTGCTTGGAACACACACATGCAGAGCTCCCATGCTACTGCTCTTGCGAAGGTTGGGCTTCATCGTGCATACTGTTTTGGGGAGTTCACACTCTCAAAGCACAACACGGCATTATAAGGGCTAGTCTCCCGATGGAACATCATAACCCACACCTTCTTCACTGCGTGGGGGGATTTTACTGTTACTCTGGAGGACGTCTGTGAACTCCTTGGGTTTGTTCCCATGGGAGAGTTCACCTACCACGACGAGTCTCTAGATGCCGAAAAGGCTGCTGATCGAGTTAAGCTGGATTGGATCAATCGCAGTTGCACCGATTCCTCAAATAAAGCAACATTTGACCCCCATATCAACTATTTTTTTGAGGATATGATGCCGAAGGATGTCAGTGATGTAACGGGCCACGGTAGAGGTACCTCCCTGGAACTATCGACCTATATACTTGTACTGCTTTCACACTTTTTTCTTATTGGGAAACCCAATGATCAACCTAGGAGGGACCTAATAAACATTTCCATTCGTTTGGCCAGGGGGTTCAACCTTCCACTGGCCGCCATTGCCCTGGGGTCCCTCTATACCTGGTTGGATCGGACACACATAGATATGGCACGATCACTGTGTCCGTATAACTTGGCAGATTTTGCCAACAATATCATTTTGATAGGCTTCCCCTAAAACCGCTTTCTTGCTATTTCTACCAAGTCTGTTTCTTTGCCTGTGAGCCAAGGTATCAAGCCCCCACGCCTCCTATATTTTCATAAAAAACAAAGTCGAAAGGAAATAATACCACTTAGACTCCTTTGTGATGAGTCCATATAGTGAGTCTACCTTTGCCCATAGTTGGGACTTCTTTCCTTTTGCAGCCACAACGGTCAAATTCAATTCGGTTGTAGAAGATCCCTAACAAGCCGTAGTGCTTCTTTTCACCCCGGGGTTTCTCCCCTCCTACATTGAATGGGGATACACCTCAGAGCCATACAACCCTGATAGGTGCAGCAGGCAGTTCGGGTTCGATTAGGGGGCCTTTCGACATGTGTTACAGGATAACCACTGAAAGGCCACCTTCGCTGAAGCCTGCACCTTCTATAGTGAAGTCGCGGTTCATGGTGTGACATCCACTATCGATGGTCATGTCACCCTTACTAGTCCTACTAGGAAGGGAGATGTATCCACTTATTTTGCCACCAAGTTCCATTTGGAGCATTTGGAAATGATTCGCGAGTTCATTCAGTCCCCCCCTCAATATCCCCAGTCCTTTCCTTATCTTCTTCTGAGATGGGTCTTAAGGGGAAATTTGTGATTGGGGTTGAGTTTCCCTTAAGTACAACCCTTAAATAATATCCCTAAGAATTACCCCTCATTTCCCAATTATTCCCACTATCATCCCAAAGTCCAAAGCCGCTGCAGCTCCCAAACAAACTTCCCCTTCGACCGAAGCTGCCACGGAAGAGGGGCCTTCTCAGCCGCCTGCTAAGAAGGACAAGTCTAAGAAATCTAAGACCCAAGTTCAAATGCAAAATCCTTTGGAGGCATTCTCAATTGCCTCTATTCCCCCTCTCATGTCTCCAGATATGGCTGAAGAGCTTAGGAGGCAGGTGCAAGCCGAAGTCAACAGAATATATATTGAGTTTCGATAGCGCGCTATTACCGTTCCTTCTCCGAGTAAATTCCCCACAATCGTGGTTGATCCCATGAAGCCAAAGAAAAAAAGGATAATAAGGATGAGGGTACCTGAAACTGGTGGTGCAACGAGCTCCGGAAGAAAACGCTGGGTACTAAGACCCAGAAGAGACAAAATCTTGAGAAACCTCCAGGCTCCATCACCAGTTCTTTCTGCTGCTGCCTCCTCGCCGCCTTCACCAGTAGTTATACCTTTTCATTCTCCCTCTGGATCTGAGGTATGTGTGCATTCTTTATTTCTCATTAACCTTTTCTTAAGGTGTGTTGCATCTGCTTATTTCTTACTAAGAAAATGTTTTAGTGCAGGGAGTTGAAGAAGAAGGGCCTAGTCCCCCCAGTCCTCCTATAAGCCGCTTCGTAGGGGGGTGTTGCGGTGTTTCTCTAGAAGACACTACTCTTACTCGTTCCCCCTTGATAAGTCTGACTTACTCTCGTCGTTCATCCTCGCACCAGGTTAGAGATGCTGCCACGGGGGCTACTGAGATGTCTGACCAACCCGAGGCAACTACTCCATCCCCCGAATTACCCATCGAGCAAGGTGTCCCTCTGCACCTCGTTGTGGTTGAGGAGAGTGCTTCTGAAGTAAATTTATTGTCAAGTCTCATATGTTTTATTTATCCCATTTCTTTGTTTATCAATTCTAACATGTTAGGCTATTTCAGGTGGAGGTGGCATCGCTCATAGCTAACATTATCCTTCATCCTGCGTTGTCAAGACCCCTTGCTGCAGTTCCTCTTTTCGGTGCCATAACGGGGTAAGTTAGGTGCATGCTAACATTATCCTTCATCCTGCGTTGTCAAGACCCCTTGCTGCAGTTCCTCTTTTTGGTGCCATAACGGGGGTAAGTTAGGTGCATTTCTGCCCCTTATTCTTCTGTGTTCACTTCTTGTGTCTAACACTTGACTTTTTATTTACAGCTTTCTACAAGTCTCTTTCCACCCTTTTCTCTAAGTGGCCTTTTCCCTTCCCAGGCCCAGGTTGGTGTTACTTATCTTATTGGGACATCCTTTGGAGATTCAACGTCTTCCTCCGATGATGCCCCCAAGTTAGCTTTAGTACCTTATGTTGGTGAGGTAAGTTTGCCCTCCATTGAGGCTTCAGCAGCCAAGTGCCCCGTTGAGGCTTCGGAGGTAACGAGCCTGCCTCCAACAGTTTCTACCCTTGTGGCCCCTGTGGTGGCTCCCGTTCTCGCTCCTACTGCTGCTGAGGTACTTTGTTAGTTTCTCTGTATTTCTCAGTTTCTCAAACTTCAACTGTGTTTTTCACTCAACAATGAAAACACTTGTTAATAAAATTGTTAAAATTTTTCATAAATTCCACCTGTATTGGTGACTTAACAACGAAAATGCTTATTATGATTTTCAATAAACTCCACCTATATCGGTGACTTAATCAATGAAAACACTTGTTAAGATTTTTCATAAACTCCACCTGTATCGGTGACTTAACAACGAAAATATTTGTTAAGATTTTTCATAAACTCCACCTATAATGGTGACTTAACAACGAAAATACTTGTTAAGATTTTTTCCCGCAAACTCCGCCTATAATGGTGACTTAACAATGAAAACACTTGTTAAGATTTTCCATAAACTCCACCTATATCGGTGACTTAACAACGACAACACTTGTTAAGATTTTTCATAAACTCCACCTATATCGATGACTTAACAACAAAACTGCTTGTTAATATTTTTCATAAACTCCACGTATATCGGTGACTTAACAACGAAAACACTTGTTAAGATTTTCATAAACTTCACCTATATCGGTGACTTAAGAACGAAAACACTTGTTAAGATTTTTCATAAACTCCACCTATATCGGTGACTTAACAACGAAAACACTTGTTAAGATTTTTCATAAGCTCCTTGTTTCCTCTAATTATTTTTAAGTTGATCGGGAGGATTCTCCACCAGTTCCTTCGCCCATTGCCTCACCCCCTCGTGAACCTGTCGCTTTCGAAGAAACTAGTCAAAATGATCAAGGTTACACGAAAGGTGCTACTACGGAGAACAAATCTGGATGTGAGCTTCTTCTGCCCGACTTGGGTCCTCATGCCTTCTGCCTGATGGTACTCCAACATTCTCCCTAAATGCCTGCCAACCACCATTTGGAAATTGAGAAACTTGTGAGCTATCGTACCGAAACCTTCATGATGGACTGCCTACATTCAAACATCTCAGTTAAGAGCTACAGGCTTCAAGGCATGGCCACCGTCGTTGCTAAAATTGCCAATACTCCAACTTCAAACGTTACCTAATTCCTAGGTTATCTGAGGGAGTTAGGTCCTGACGGGTTCCATTTTGACTGTCTCATCGCGCATTTGAAGACTTTATAGATCCAGCAGTTGGACAGCCAGAGGGAGCTCTTACGAAAACATCAGGAGGATCAGCGGGCCGAGGAAGCTAAGTTGGCCGAGCTATCACCTCTCCTAGGATCCATTGAAAAGGAGGTGGAGGACCTCGAAGAATCTCTACGTTTGGCAAAGCTAAAATGAGAAAAACTTTTTATCGAACGTACACAAGCACAAGCTAGGTTGGAAGTTTCCATTAATGCCTAACGGTCTTGCTTAAAATCTTCTTCGAGCCTTCCTAGATATTTTTTCTCCTTCCCAAATTTGTGTTTTCTCCTGGGTCAATGAGTTTTTGTATTTTTTTCCTTCTTCTCATGTAATTCTTGGGTGATATCTCCCAATTTTATAATGCCCCCAGAGTTTATGAATGAAAAGGATATTTATTCTCTTATGCCATTCCTTTGTGTTACAACTTATTACATGGATTGTGAAGTGTGAAGTTATATAATTCTTTCATCTTTACTTGAATTATAATAGAAAGAACTTGCATACTCATCATAAGAAAGAACTTTTTTATTTATAACAACAACCAACTACATCAGTGGTCAAACAAAACTGCCTACACATGATAAACTTTCAACCACTTATTGTTGACCTTGAATGGTTTATCTTCTTCCATTTTTGAAATTAAGCAATAACCTGAGTCATGAGCCTCCTTTACGATCAAAGGTCCCTCCCAATTCGATGCAAACTTAGGTAGAGGAATCTCCTAATATGTTTAACTGCTGTCTTCAATAAAAGATCTCCCTCCATGAACTTCCTTGGTCTTACCAAGCTATCAGATGCCCTGGAGAGATTCTTCGTATACATTTGAAAGTGTTGCATCGCATTATCCTCGTATTCGTCCAACACTTCCAACTGCACATGTCTATTCTGAGGGAGCATGCTGCTTCACAAAGCATATCGAGCCGAGGGAACTTCTAACTCCACCTAGAGAATTGCCTCAGCTCCATAAATAAGAGAAAACGGTGTATACCCTGTAGGCTTCCTTTTAGTCGTCGAATAGGCCCATAATACGGTTGGTATCTTGTCATCGCATGATCCTGGTAAATCCTCCATTATTTTAGGCAAGATATTGACCAAAGTTTTGTTTGTCTCTTTGGCTTGACTGTTTCCCTTTGCGTATGCCACCGTCGAAGTGTGATGGGCAATGGAGTATTTGTCTGTGAGCATCGTTACATCTGAATTGATGAAAGGGGTTTCATTGTTTGAAAGGATAACCTTTGGGATCCTGAAATGATAAATGATGTATTCTCTGATGAAGTTGCTCACTACTCCCGCTGTTGCCCTTCTCAGTGGTATTGCCTCAGCCCACTTTGTGAAACACTCCGTTGCCACTAGTATCCATATCCCCCCCAGAAGAAGGGTGTATTACCCCTACCAGGTCGAACGCCCAGGTGTGAAATGGATAGGGCATTGCCAGGGAATGTAAGTCCACCGATGGGGCATGGATCATATTCCCATAAAGCTGGCAAACCTTGCATTTACGAACGAACTCAGTGGAGTCTTTCTCCATCATTGGCCAATAGTATCCCAGAGTCATCAACTGGTCATATAACATGTCCCCTCCTATATGAGTTGGATCGTGTGCCTATTTGATAACCTCGGTTTCCTCTTTCTTCATAATGCAATGCAATGGCCTGTTGAAGTATCCCCTTCGATAAAGCTGCCCCTCTTGGATGTAGAATCTCGGGGCCCTTCGTCGGAGTCCCATCGCATCAATTTTCTCCATTGGGACAACTCCATCCTTAATGAAGTCAATATAGGTATGTCTCTAGTCAGCCTGAGCTTCCACAAAATGACATTCAACTACCTCCAAGAATAATTAGAACTTGTCACACTTCCGTTGTAACTCGGTTGCATCCTACTTCATACTAGGCCAAAAATATCCCTCCCTTTGAATTATTCTATAAAGAGGAATCTCAGTCATTTTACAATGCTCTTCGTGCATTTTCTTTAACCTCTGCCCTTCTTCTTCTGGGCCGATGCACCTTGATAGCCATCCTCCCGCGTTTCTGAAGTAAAGGTTTCCCTGTTTTATAAAATACTGGGCCAATTCTCTGTGCCCCATCATTCTTTCACCAGACTCCAGTTGCTTTTTAATCTCTCCCCTCCAGTCCGCGTCCTCCTTCATCGATAAAATTGACTGCAGCATAGAAGGAGTTATTCTTCGTTGAATAACGACGATGGTTACATCACTCCTCATGATCATCTTCTAGGCAATGGTGGCATAGGCATCTGGGTGACAGTTCATCATTCTGGGCTGCCTCTTGATCTTGGTCCGATGGAACTGGCAAAGAAGTCTCTGAATAATTGTTTTTTATGGTGCCAAGATCATGTGTTTTGACGCGCATTCTCCATTCACTTTCTAAACCAAAAAGTTAGAATCCCCTTTGATGCAAAGTGAACGAATCCCTCTTCGAAGAGCCTCTAGCAATCCAAGCACCAATGCTTCATATTCTGCCTCGTTGTTAGAGCATGGGAAATCCAATTTGTAGGAAAGGTAAATCTCCTCCATTCCTCTTCAAAGGATAACCCCTTCTCCTCCTTTCTTCTCCGTCGAGGATCCATCGAACTGTATTGTCCATTCCTCATTCATTGTATCTAGGTGATTGGCCTGCAAGTCATCTCCTGGGATGCTTTCTTTGGGTGGCTCAAACATTCCTGAAGGAAAAATAGCCAACAGATCGATGTACGCCTGACTTTTGATTGTGTGAGGAACCACGCACTTCAAGTCATATTCGGAGAGGATAATAAACCATCTAGCTGCTCTACCAATCAATATAGTTCTTGCAAGAAAATACTTAATAGGATCACATATAGTTACAATATGAATTGTAAAATACAACATATAATGTCTATGTTTTTGCGCTACAAATACCAAGGCTAAACAATGCCTTTACAAACTACTATATCTGACTTTTGTCCCATGGATGATCCTGCTGAGTTAGTAGACTGGCCGTTCTTGCCCGTCAATCTCTTGTGCCAGCAAAGCTCCCATGGACCTCATGGTGGATGTGAGGTACAACTGTAATGGTATTCCTGCCCTTGGGGGAACCATGCTCTATGGTGAAATGAGCAGCTTCTTCAGTTCGTCAAGAGACTCCTGGTGAATCGCCTCCCATTCGAACTTCGTGTTCTTTCACAACAACTGCATCAGTGGGTGTGTTATTTTGTCCAATCCAGGCATAAATCTCCTAAGGTAGGAGACCTTCCTGAGGAAACTCTTCAGCTCCTTCGCTGATCTTGGATATGGAATTTCCAAGATCACCCGCTGCTTGTCCTGGTCCATCTGCACCCCTTGTCTATCGACCATAAAGCCTAGGAATTTCTCACTCTTAATTCCAAAAACACATTTCAATGGATTCATCTTCAATTTGAACTTCCTACAATGGGAAAACACCTTCCTCAAATCGATCAGATGGAACTCCTCCTTCCTCGACTTGATGACTAAATCATCCACATAATTCCACAAACTTGTGAAAGAAGTCATGGAAAATGGCCATCATTACTCTTTGGTAAGTCGCCCCAGCGTTCTAGAGCCCAAACGGAATCATCCTATACATGAAGTTACCCAAATGGGTTTTGAATGATGTTTTCTCCGCATGTGAGGGATCCATCTTGATCTGGTTGTACCCCACATACCCATCCATGAAGCTATAAATTTCATGACCAGACATTGCATCTATCAGGGTATCGATAGAGGGCAGAGGGAACTCATCTTTGGGATAAGATCTATTCAAGTCTCTGAAATCCACACAGATTCTTATTTTATTTTTATCTTTCTTCCCCACTGGGACAATACTGGACAGCCAGACCGGGTGTTGTATCGGCTTGATAAACCCTATTGTTAGCAAGCGTTGAACTTCTTCCTTTATCTTTAGATCCATCTCAGGCTTGTACATTCTCATTACTTGTTTTACTGGGATGGCTGAAGGCATCACGTTCAACTTGTGATATCTCACTTCCTCATCTAGCCCCTCTATCTCCGTATACTTCCATGAGAAGACGTCTATAAACTCCTGAATCAACTCGACCAAGGCCCCTCGTTTCTCTTTACTGATATCCTTCAAGATGAAGATAGGACTTAGGTCTTCCCCTTCTTTTGTCAGGTTCAACTGCTCTAGCTCTTGTGCCTGAGGCTTCGGTCGATCCTTCATGTAATTTGGTTCCTCGGCGACTTCCTCCACAAATTCCTGTATACTAGAGTTTTCTATCACCATGAATTGTCCCCGTTAATCCACCAAAAAGCATTCATATATCGGTCCAACCTCATCTTCAGCTTCCTCGACCGCCCGCTCACACCATTATAATCAATACACCACATTTCCTTCCTCAGTAACGACCTTCTTGCATTGTTTTTTGGTGGTGGTGACTGCCTGCCTCTTCTTCTCTCTAGAGGCCTCAGCCACTCTTTCTACTGAGAATCGGCTCAACATGCTTTGTCCCTGGGCCTCATGCTGCATTTGATCCACTCTGGGCCTCATCCTGTCTTTGAGCTCCTTTGAGATGCCTTGGGGTCGAGGGACCGCCTGGTGAGCTTCTTCAGCCATTACTCTTGCACTGCTCATAACCTTCCAACTCAGTATAAAACGCCGCATCCACCAAGCAAGCTTCCTCAATAGCGAAGGGCCTCTTCATAGCCCTAATGGTCAACTCTGTCCCCTTGATGTTCGCCTTAGCGCATTGGTGGTACGTAGAAGGAACTAGTCCTTAGTTGTGCATCCACACCCTTCCTATTAGTAGATGATAGGAAGTTACACTCTCTATTAGGTGGAATTTTATATGGGAACTCAAATTTCCCATCATAATCCTAACATTAACATACCCAATGGATTTGGAAGATTTGTTATCATACCCTGAAATTACCAAAGGCATGGGGACCAACTTTTCTTCTGGAATATTGGTTGTATAAAAGGAGTTAATTAGCATAATATTGATGTAAGATCCCCCATCCATGAGAGTCCTTGCAAAACTAACTCCGTTGACACTGATAGTCACATACAATAGCCTATTATGAGGGAATCTCACAGCCCTATCGGCATCGTCGAAGGTCACTTCTGACAGGAACTTCCTTACCAACCTGATCGTGGGTCCCTTCTATTTCAGTGAAGGGACTGCGTATTTCCTCGCAATATCTAGTATCGCCTAGGTTATTTCCAACCTGCTCTCTTTTGGTATCCCTACCTATTCGAAGAACCAGGTGAACTTTGGGGATTTTGAGACTACACGGTATTCTAGGCCCAGATCTGCTTACTCACCTTTAATGCCGTACACGTCTGATACGTCCTTTTCACTTGCTTCATCGTAGGCCAAAACTACGTTAGCCATTCCCTTAGTACAAGTCTCCAAAGTTGCTTCATACTCTTTTCTTCCTCCTCTCTCCGCCTCTTCATCATAGGCCCCCACTAAATTGGCCCCATATATTGGTAGTGGGTTGTTATTGACATTCTGTGGAGGGATTTGCAACGTCCCTGCCTTCACGTACTTGTCAATAATTCTTCTCAGTGTGAAGCAACTTTCTGTTGGGTGCTGGATCCTCCGATGAACCTGGCAGTACCTAGGATCCGCCTTCGTTGTCGCATCGAGTTCTCTAATGGGAATGCCTTTTGGCTCATAGACCATTCCGCCTTGGACCATTGCGTTGTAACAGCTGATAGCCTCCTTTACTGTACAAGGCAATGGTGGTGGGTCCTCCATGTTTCTTTCAAACTTCCTTTTATTATCCTTCTTCAGTGCCTTGCCCCCATCTCCTCCTTCGGTGTACCCTACCCGTGGGGGCTGAGATCCCCCCCCCCTACGGGTTGTATCGGCTGCCTAACATCATGGGCACCGCCACCGAATTGGGCCGCACCACCAAAGAGATATTTCTCGTTACTTTCAAGAACGCCGAAAAAGTTCCCTCGCGCGTCTCATTGATGAGATGGAAGATGTACTCAGGAAGCAGCCCCTCAGCGCAGATCTGCAATAACTTAGACTATTTGGCTTCCTCCCTCACGTCGAGGGATCTTTCCCTAAACCCTCGAACATAGGCCACCACTTCTTCCCCAGGTCGCTGCTTCTCCCTACCCAGTTGGGTCAAGGTAAACTCATCTCCTTCCAAAAACAACTTCTGGACAAACAATACATGCATCTCCTCCCATGTGGAAACACTCCTAGGAGCCAAATGGAAATACTAGGTGTATGCTTTATCGGTTAACGATTTGGAAAACTCTCTCAACCAAAGTTTCTTATTATTGCAATGTGCCCCCAAATGTTCGATGAAGCACTTGTTGTGCTCGTTTGGATTCCCACCTTTTCCTGTGTATTTTTCAAATATAGGAGGAATATAGTCCTTCGGATAGGGCTCGTCGTTGTACTCCTAAGGATACGATGCTCGAAAGTCATCATAAACCGAAGCTACCTCTCCAGTAGATTGCGAGGAACCCTGCACGAACTTTAGCATCTCTTTTTTCATCTCCTTTCTCATTTCTTCCATGGGTGATGCCACTGGGGCAACAACCAATGGGACCACGGGATGAGTACCCGTTGCAGTTGGAGAAGGCGCCACGGTTAGGGCTGTTTATACTCCCGATGTTCCCAATACTGGATTCACAACAGAGGCTATGCTTGTCAGGATCGTTCCCACAACACCTGCACCTAGTGGGGCCATTGGAGATACCCCTGGTGTTACGAAGGCATTATCCTCCAATCCTCCCAGCATAGTTGAAACTACTGGAGTTTGAAATAACTCACAAAACTTGTTCATGAGGAGCACGACCTGAGTGGGTCCCAACCCCACACTCGTGGAAGCTTGTGTCCTCCCAAAATGCCTGACGTCACCGGAATCGGAGGTACCTCCACTCGAGGAGCCCCATCCCTCAGGGCCTCTAGCTCCCTCACATCTTGTTCTTCATTAAGTTGGATGTCATCAAAGTTGATCCTTCGATTAGCATTATCCTGCGCCATACTCCTTACTCAAAAGAATGCCTCCCCAGTAAAGTCGCCAAATGTAAGAGGGTAGTTTAGATAGGATGGAGGCATAACCCCTATTTGAGTATGGTAATGGAAAGATAATTGGTTAAATATTTCGATTAATGATAAGACACACAAACACAAACACAATGAAGATAAACTCAGTTTAAACTCACAAAACTCTCGTGTATAACTCAGGAGATAATAGTGAACTTAGAAGTGATTTAGCTAGAGGGAGAGATAAGTAAGCACCCTAGATACACCTTGGTAGGCAGACAAAAACACACCAAATACCCTCAAGAATCTCTGCCAAGTATTAAGAGCATTTTAATAAATAACAATGGTGAGTGAGTAAACCCTATGGTTTGCAATAACTCTCTCTGATGTGTATTCTCTCTAGCAATAACTCCTGAACTCTCAAAAAGATCATCCTCTCAGGGGTGGTTGGGGTCCTTAAATAGCCCCCCACACCATCCCCGAGGCGGCGTAGTCATTAAAGACTATGAAAGACGTGCCTCATACTTTATGTCACAACTTTAAATGCCTAATGCATTAGCTGTCTCCATGTCATAAACATTAAATGCCAAGACATGCCTTTTGTCTAACAACTGTGTGTCAGGGGGTTTTTGTCGCAGAGGTGGCTCACCAACTTCCTTATAGCCCCCAATACCACGGTGGTTTACTCAGGTGCAAGTCTGACATTATTTAGCTGGCTAGTGAAATCAACTACAGTATATGTGACATTAAGTACAGGGTTGTTTGGTTCTCAACTCAACGTTCGATGGAACTCCAAGATACTCCGCCTGAGGTTCCACGGACAGGGTCCTTCGGTGTTTTTACTAGGTGTATCTAAGATGGTCAGGACAAGCCCCCAAAGGAGCCTCACTTCTCAATCCTCCAAACCAAGTCCCTCTAAAGTTCCCACTACGAGGTCATTCGATAGAGCATGAAAGCTCTCCCAAGCCCTGCCAAGCCTGGTCTCTCGCGAGTACCGTTTGACCTCACACTAAAAATCATTATTATTATCGTTACATCATTAAAATCGTTATAGCTTATAGTCAATCATAAACAGAAATGCAATATGACTAATACAACAAGCTACAGTGTGAGTTGAAATGCCAAGCTGCCTTGCTCAGTTGCCACACTTGAGCTTCCTTGGTTTCTTAATCGCAAACGTTATTACCAATTAGTGAATTATCCCTAATCTCAGGATTACCGTCAAGCCCCCTCAACAATATGAACAATATATTTCAAAATTTGACACTAGTAGTACTGAATCATCCCTTAAACCTTAATAATTGAGATTTTGGTTGTGGTCCACCTTCCATAACTCTATTTTTTTATTTTCTTTATCTTTTTCCAAAGCTCATTTCATTGTCACTTCATATTTTTAGCCTATGGTTCCATAATATTACCATTCTATTTTTCTCATATTTTTTGCTATTGATTCTTGTCATGAAGAAATGGTAAACAATAATATTTTTTTTTTCCTTATTATTTTTTAGTTTTGTTGTATACCCTTTTATCTTGGGTCCACGCATGTGCATAGGCCAAAACTTGGATATGCTGGAAGCTAAAATGGCTCTGGAATTAATTTTACTGAGATTCTCATTCGAGCTCTCACCATTATATGTTCACGCACCTTACACTCTCATAACTATGCAACCCCAGTTTGGTGTCCCTTGATTTTACGCAATATCTGAGCATCCAAACAGAGTGGGTTAGTCTCTGTTTGTCGCGTTGCTGCCTTAATAATTAAAATATTCCAGGCAGTTATATGTACACCACATCATATGTTCAATTAATTTCCTTTAGCCAGTTTTATTGTAAAATAATAATAGATGACCCTTGTGCAACATGCGGTACGCTCGGTACATCTGTTGTCAGATAGAGAGAGAGAGAGAGAGAGATAATTGATTTTTTAATACATTTTCATTTCTCGTGCTGGTTGGTGCTCATGTGCACCACGTAATATTAGGGACATTATCTTCAAATATACTTATGTTTGAGTGAACTATTTTAGTCTGTTGATTCTTCTTATTTTTTAATTGTTTTGGGGTTTCGTAAATTTAGGACTTATTGTAATATGTATTTTGGAAATAGGACAACAAATATTTTATTTATAGTTTTAGTCCCTATTTTTAAATAAAACCGCTGACGTGGACCCATATTCATAAAACGATAATCAATCACAGCATGCCACGTGTCCCTTTAATTTCAAAATAGGGACTAAAAATAGAAATGAAATGTTTGTTATCCTATATCCATAATCAATATTATTTTAAGTTCTAAAAGTACATAATTAATCATTTATCCAAATTTATAATCTGAAACTCATGTTTAGTGTGAAATTCTCTAAATTATTCAACTAAGATCTTCAGGATTTTAGTGTCACACTCATTTATATTTAGACTTTAAATTTTTAAAGAAAATTTATAAAAGAATCTTTCAGCATTGAAGCACGCTTATTGTTGATACAAAAAAACTGGACTAAGCCTAATTGATTGATCATAGATAAATGAAAAAAAACAAATAATACAAAGAGGTTTTTAAAGTGATTTGGCTCAATGGAAAATCCTACATCCATTGTTATGTATTGACTTCCTTGATTTGTTTTTCTATCCTCTACAATGAGGGTAATATAATGTATTTATAGACCAAGAGGGATACTGATAGTTATCATGTGGAAGGATGGAATACCTTCATTTGTTAGGCATTTACATCAATTACATAATGAGAATTAAATATACTATTATTGTCGCTTCACGGGTTATACAGGTTGTATGACTGCAGTCGCTCCGTTGGCTATACAAGTTAGATTTTCAGCAGTTGGTCAGGCGTCCCAGTTGGTCGGGTTTCCCTATTGGTCGGGTTTCCTTATTAATCGGGTTTTCCATCATACCGACTTAGATTTGTGTCACATTGGATGACACGTATTGGCTTATAATTGGTCCACATAAGGTGGTAAATTTTGGTACCAACTGGAGCCCCCCAATGTTTCATACTTGGAGATGATGCAAAAGTATGGAATATTATGCTTTAACAGTAGTTTGGGCTGCTTGGTCAGCTGCAGACCTTCCATACATGTCAAATTTATTCACTTATTTGCTAATTTTTTAACGCGACTGGCAATTTCATTAAAATTTCAAATTTTAGCGATCATTTATGGGGTATCTTCGTCTTTTCCCTTGTTAGCCTCCGTAAACTCAACCGTCGTTCACTTTAATCATTACTTTTCCCAATTTTTCCCAGTTTTCGAGGTGACTTATAAAAAGGGCAGTAAAACTTCAATCATCTTTTATCTCTCACTCATGATTCTGCTGTTGTGTTCTTTGAACTTTCGAGCGATCATTTTCTTTTTTGTCTTCAGTTCTTTCTGAATCCTTAAACCTTTGTAAGAAATTTTCTCTCTTCTTCTTTGTTTCTTTATCATGATTTATTATGTTTAGTCTCTTGATAAATTGAGGAGTGACTTTAAAATTCCATCTTGGGCTGTGCTAGAACATCCCACTTTTCCTTCTGATTTTTTCTCTCTTGCTGAGGACCATTGGTTCCCTTCCATCTTTATTGCTGAGTATGGGTTCACATTTCCTCCCAATCCCATATTTCTAGAGTTTTGTTAGTATTTTGACATTGTTCCTGCAATAATATGCCCTAACACATGGAGAGTGGTGAATGGAGTATATAGGTTAAATCAAATCTATGGAACCCATCTAGGGATTCCAGAGATAATATTTTATTATAAATGGGTAACAAGTGATACCACTTATTATTTTAAAACTAGGGTAGTTAGTAAATCTTTAGTAGTTAACCTCCTTGATTCTAATAGGGATTATTTTGATCATAGGGTAATTGTAAAAAATTTACAACATGCTCCCGTAACTGGAGGTGCTAAATATCAAGTACCTAGATGTCCTCTCTTTTGCAACGGGATAGGTTGTTATATGTTTTAATAATTTTTCCCTATTTATGTTCGATAAAATGTCATACTGACTCTTGTTTTGTGAATATGATTACAGTTGAAAACAATAAAAAATCCCCCAAAGAGAGTGAAGTAAATTTGAAATAATTGAAATTCATTTGGGGACTTCACAAGACGATTGTTGAGGAGAACATTAATTTTGCTTCTTATTTGCATTAATATAGAAATACCGTTTCCTCCTTCATCTCCCGACCTGTTGATCCTCCTTCTCTGGTGATTGATCTTGATAAGGAAGATTCAGACACTCCTATTTCTAATATTATAAAGAAGAGAAAATTTCCATATCTTCTTAGTAGTAGCACATCTGACACCCAAGCACCTGATGAAGGAGCCAAGAAGAAAATAAGGGATGTTATAAAGCCCCCAGTCCCCAAAGTCCCAACCCCCAAAGATGATGCTCTCCCTTTGAGGAGACTTAGAATAGGACTTGCAGAGAAGCAGGTTAAACAGGTGACCGACCAATAGACCTTGGTCGAATTACCTTCTTCTGAGGTTTGTCCTCCAGTAGTTATTAATCCTAGTTTGGATAGGAAGTTGATCAAGTCTGGTACTCTTCTAGACCACAAGGGAGTGGATGTCATGCTGCCCAGAGTAAAGGTTTCTGAACTGGCTGCCCAGAGCCTTGCATCAGTAAGTGATTTCCATCTTCTTGGTACCTTTATCTTTCATATTTCTCATGTATTAACTTTATTTTCTTCTTTTGCAGTTCTTGGTGCATTTTAATAATATGCTGGAGAAGGATGATGAAATTAGGGCTTCTTCTTCAAACGATGTGGAGGAAGCCTTGGATGTCTTGAAGAAGTCTTTGCTCGAATCTCAGTAAGCCTTGGAGACTGAGAAGAGTACCTGGGCAGAGAAATTGAGGAAAACTAAAACTATTTGTCATACGTCTGATGAAAATTCCCTTGAAGCTGAGCACAAGGCAAAGGAAGCTGAGCAAAGGGGAAAGAAGGCTGAGCGCGTTGTAGAGGAAGCTCAGTGCAAGGCTAAGACTGTTGAGGATCTTGTGACCTCTGAAAGGTCTAAGAGAAATTTTGTTTTAAAGGCATCCTTCAGTGATGGTTGGGACAAGGTCTGGAGTAAAGCCATTTCTGCTGCCTCTGCTCAAATTCAGTATGCAAAACAAAAATGTTTCATAAGTAGTTGGCTTAGTACCCTTCAGGAGTTAAATACTGTTGAGGGCTTTAAACTTTTTGAAAGATATACTCATTATCCTCTTCTAGTCATTGAGGATGAGGTTGAAGATGAAGCTGGTTCTGGAGAGCCTTTTCTAGTGGTTGAATCTACTCTAGACCAATGATTAGGCATAAATTCTTTACATTTATTCCCTCAATTTCGGTATTTTTACGATCCTATGTGGTATAAATAGCTTGGATTTGTCTCATATTTATGCTACTAACCCTTTTTGGAAAGTATTTCGTGTTTTGTGTATCTCTTATGTGTTTGAAAGGTATTTCATGCAAGAAAGATGGAAAAGAGAACTCAAAATTGTGAAAGAAACCAAGAAACGGGGAGTTGAAGGGAATTTTTGTAATTTTGGAACCTTAGTCCGAAGGTGAGGCCAACTTGAAAGTTGAATAGCTTTCAATTATAAGAACACTGGAAAAAACGACACGTTAATCCGAGCTACGGTGAAGAAGTTATGATCATTTGAAGATGAGAGAAGTCAAGAAAAAAGTTATGCGGGAATTTCAGGGGTGATTCGGACCTATTAAAAATAAAAGATCCGGACTGAGCTTTTGTCACGCTCAAGATCCGTCATAAAATTAGTCCCGCTTTCTAAGTGTGACAAAATTGCGAGATATAGGATTTTATTTTGTCCTTATCTTTTATCCAAAAGAGTTTTATGTTTTGGGAACTCTTCTAAACGACCATTAGCCTATGTATTTAGTCGTTATGACTCTTTTTATGAAGATTTCATTCATAAAAGCTCCATAATAAGTAGGAACATCTAGGAGAAAATTTACATATTTTGTACCTTTAATTCAAGAGCTTTTCCAGTTTTTCTTCAACCTTTGATTTCTTCTTGCATGGTCTTGTTCTTCAATTTTGGTAGCCTTTATTTCCAGTACCTTTATTATTATTTGTCATGTTTAATCTACCTTACCACCCAATTATGAGTTCATGCAACGTAGATAACGTAATTTTCACTAATTTCACCATGTTAGGCTATATTTTTAAGGTTTGGTATGCATGAACCCAATCCGATGTGGTTTGCATGGGTATAAAATTAGTTCTCTAAATTTAATAATTTATCAGATCATGTAATATGGTGATCACAACCATTGTAGGACTTATAGAGATTTTCCGAAGGGAACAATTTTTTATAGAGATTTGCATCGTCGGGAGGGGCAGATGATTCTAAGATGTTAGTCGTAACAACAAGAATACTTTTTGGATTTATTAGTCATCCTTTAAGGAAAGGGATGAGCTATGGAACAAAGTTCTATAGAGAACGATGACTGACTAGTCGTTTCCACAGACGGCGCCGATCTGTGGATGTCTAAAATTGGACTAATTATAGATTTATAATCATAGATAAATAAAAGGGGAAATAACCAAAATCACACACACAACGACAAAGGTTTTTAAAGTGGTTCGGCTATGGAAGAAAGCCTACGTCCACTATTTTTTTATTCCAGCGTTTACAATAACACAAAAATGAATGATTTGAGTTGCACTACACCAAAATGGTCAAATTGGCACCATTCAACCGGCCAGCCTTGTCACGATCATTGACCGTGATAAAAAAAAAACACGCGTTTTTTATCACGGTCAAAGACCATGATAATACCTTATCATGGTCAATAACCGCGACAAGTCCATGACAAATCTACTTGTCACGGTCATTGACCATGACAATCATATAAAATTGTCACGGTCAATGATCTTGACATGTCTGTGACAATTATGTCAGTAAAAAAACCCTCCCTCTTCTTTTTTCTCACCGATTCTCATTCCCTCCATTTCTCTCCCTCTCTCTCAAGCGACTGCACACTCTCTCTCTCCCCAACTTTGGTATGTTTTCTCTCTATTTCTCCTCCATTTATATATATATATATGTGTATGTATATGTGCATGTGTGCATATATATGTGTGTAAATAAGCGCGCGTGTGTGTGTTGTGTATATATGCATGTGGGGGGCAGGGCTGGGGGGAGGGGAGGGGGTGTTTGTGCATGTGTGTTTGTGTATATATATATATATATGTGTGTGTGTGTGTGTGTGTATATATATATATACGTGTGTGTCTGTGTGTGTGTGTGTGTGCATGTGCGTGTGTGTGTATGTGCATGTGTATATGTGTGTGTGTGTGCATGTGGTGGGCAGCGACAGTGTGTGGGGTGGGGGGGGGGCTAGGGGAGCGGGGTTGTGTGTGTAAATGTGCGTATGTGTGTTTTTTTAATTAAATTTTTATTGGTTTATTAGATATTGCCCCTCATATTGTAGTCCCCCCTTGTGAAAGAATTGATTGATTTAATATTGATTGGTTGTTAATTTTTTTTATAAATTAATAATTAGTGCCCCTTTCATACGCAAGTAGGATTTCCCCTCATTGTAAATTAGTAAAGTAATAATTGTATACTTTAACTGTTAGTTTAATTGATGAAAATAATTAATTGAGTAAATGAATTAGAAGGAGTACGGGATACACAGTTGTTGTTGCCATTACGATTGAATTATAGTGGATCAAAGTTGGGTTGGTTAATTTTAAAAGTGGCATGACCACTGGATTATTGTCCATACGGGGGTGGGATTTTTCAACTTTCTTTGAGAACTACTTTGTATAGCGAACAATATATATATGGTATGATAATTAAATGAAACATACTTGAAATTACATATAGTTCACATACATACTAGCCTTCTAGTTCTTATGCGTACATATTCAACAACCCTTAGACCCATTCGAGAGTCATTACCCCTGTAATGAGATCTCTCGAATTGTCCCGTTTGGACAGTTTGGGACTGCACAATTCTGTATAATAATAATCTTAGTGGCTTAAAAATTTTACTTTTGAAGGAAGTTATGCATTCGTTTTCTAATGTTCTCTGGGTACATACTAGATTGAGAAGTATGACTGTTATTTCAATTGATCAATTGAAATAACACTCACACTTGCCAATCTACGTCGTGTACTTGGAGAACTATAGGGATATGCTGCCGAATGTTTCTCAAATCGTAACGATGTGCATGAGCAGTTAAGTATATTACAGAAATATGCGGTCTTGAATGGGATATGACCACTCACCCTTTAGAGGATATGGAGGAAATAGGAATTTCTATTATAAATTGAATTTGAAATTGAAATTTAAAAATCGAATATAAATAAGACATAATTAAATGAAACATACTATAAATCTAAGTTTTGTTTATACTAATCCACGAATATATGCTTCTTACCTTTAATAGGTGATTAGTTGTGGTAGCTGTGATGGGATATCTGAAATACAAAAAGTGGATGGGTGAGGCAAATATAATGGGCGATGTGTTTCGCAGAGGTGCTAATGAATTTGTGAAATATGCAAAGAGATGTCATAATGATGAAGATTTTATGTGTCTGTGTCCTAGGTTTAAGAATGGTAAGGTGTTTGAGTGGAAAACCGTTGAACTACATTTGTTAAGATCGGGTATTCAAGATAATTATCGATTTTGGAGTTTTCACGGTGAATTGAAAGTTTCTTTTGTCCCCGAACAACCTTCATAACAACCTTCAACAAGTAGGATAGATGTAGAAGGGGACGACGTAGTTCATAATATGTTAGAGGATTTAGTTATGTTGCATACGGAGTTTATGAAGAAGAGGATAATGAGGTTACTGATGATGTACAAGGTTCAAGTGCTAGTGAAGATATCACGATAAACCTTGACGATGACTACTAAAGTTTAAAATTTAAGGCGACATAACTGTTATACTCTGGCTGTGAGAAATATCAAACAACTTTACATTTGCACAGTTTGAAAACGAAATATGGTTTGTCTGGCAATAACGCGACATAAATTCTGAAATGGGTGAAAGGCTTACTACCCAAGGAGAATACACTTCCAAATAGTTATCCCGTTATGAAGAACAGTTTGAAAGATTTGGGAATGAAGTATAAATCGATTCATGCTTGTGTGTATGACTGCATACTATACCGAAAGGAGTATGAAAATCTCGATCGTTGTCTGGTATGCGATGAACCTAGATATGTCCAATCTGCTGGTAAGGAAGGCACAAGCTCAAAAGTGCCTCAAAAAGTGTTGAAATACTTTCCCGTTGGGCCTAGATTAAAGTGATTTTTCACAGTATCATGGATAGCAAAGGTAATGACTTGGAATGAAAGGGTAGAAGTAGGGGGTAATCTTATGCGTCATCCTATTGATTCTACAGCTTGGAGGAGGATGAATTATGAGTATCCCGATTTTGATCGAGAACAGCGTAACATTCATTTGTCCCTATCAACATATGGTTTCAATCCATTTGTAAATCTAAGCTCCAATCAGAGTGTATGGCCAGTGATCCAAGCCCCACTCAACCTCCCTCCTTCATAGTGTATGAGACCTGAATTTTCGATGATGTCTTTGTTGATACCTGGGCTAAAGGCACCAAGTGATGAAATCGATGTCTACCTGGATCCTTTGGTAAAATAATTAAACGAGTTGTGGGAAGAGGGGTTGCAATCATTTGACTCTTTTAAAAAAGAAGAGTTTACGCTAAAAGCTATGTTGATGTGGGCAATTTATGATTTTCTAGCATATGGGACATTATCCGGTTGTGTAGTACATGGTTATTTGGGGTGTCCTATTTGTGGAGAGGAGACTGAGTCTCTTCGTCTATCATTTATCTAAAAAAATGTATACTTTCCCTAGGAGGTTTTTACCCCCGGCTCATAGTTTCAGATTTGAGAAAGGTTCCAATTTTTTATTAGGCGGGGTTGAACATAGGCTACCGCCAAGACAACTTTCAGGTTCAAAAATTGAAAGTAAATCGGACCTAATATTCCAGGTAAGAATTTGAAATTTAAGAATGTCAAGCATAAGAAGACCCCAACTGAGAATGAAACTGAGACAAGAAAGGCATGGTCTAGGAGTTCAAGTTTATTTGACTTGCCTTATTGGAAGAATAACCCGGTGCGCCATGTATTAGATATGATGCATGCATAAAAGAACTTCACTGAACATATTGTGGGCACTTGCCTTAGGGGAATCATTCGAAGGATGGAGAAAATGCAAGAAAATACCTTAAATCATTGAAACTAAAGCCACAACTATGGTTGAAAGAAGATAGTAGGCTAAGGATAATAATTCCCCCTAGTGTGTTTACTTTGACGAGTGGGGAAAGGAAGGTGTTTTTAGACACAATATATAATTTGAAGGGCCCATCTAGTTTTTCATACAACTTGCAAAGGATTGTGAATTATGCTACTCATGATTTACATATATGACTGACTCGTCCAGTGTTGATGGCACTGATGAGTTCGTCTATGATGGTGGTTATGTGATGGGAAAACGAGTGAAATTAACGAGTTTGCAACATGAACAAGTAGCTCGTTATCTATTTGACACACATGATGATGTCGAAGAATGGAAAAAGCAAGTTTAAAATATTTTAATGTTTAACATTATTTTAGAATATTTCAGATTATTTTATACATGATTAATTTTGTAATATGCACAAAATATGAAGCCCGTGAGAACCATAAAAGATGAAAAACAATGGTACAATCAGACAACGAATTTAGGCTGTGGTTGTCACAAGAGGTAATTACAATGAAAAGGGTCATTATATAACGTTACATTACACTCAAACTTTACAACCCATCTAATTAATTTATCTATATTCTTAGCTCTTAAAGACGGGTGATGCGACATAAAGGCTTGCTCGTCCAGCCACTGGACCCTTGTTCGTGGCACAAGAGTACAAAAAGTATCTATTGAACGGTTACATATTCGGTGCAAAAGTGTATGAGGAAAGTAGAAATGTACAAAACTCGGGAATTTCATACAAGGCTCTTACTTTCTTTCGAGCGAGCACAAAAGATAAAAACCTCATTGAAGCTTAAATGACTTACTATGGTGTAATTCGAAATATATTTGAATTGGATTATATAAGCTTCAAATAGGTTGTATTTTACTGTGACTCGGTAAGAGTTGAGGATCAAAATGCTTGTAAAGTTGATCTTGTCACCAAATTGATCATGGTTGACTTGTCCAAGTTGAAGAGCAATGACCACATGAGCGATGAGACGTTTGTTTGTGCATTTCAAAAGGTTAACCAACTATTTTAATCGGAGTATATCAACAATGAGTCGTGGTCAATTGTCCTACATGTGTCAAAGCATCTAAATAGTAGTGTGGATGACTTGGCTGCTCCTACCGAATATCAATCCACTTTTTATGATAACCCGAATTTGAAACAAATTATTTAATTCGTAATAAATATTCCAATTTGTACTTTATCAATCCATTTTTAATGATTCTAATGTGACACCCCGACTAATTAAATACCGGGTATCTATTCCTTTATTAAATTAATACAAACTGCCAAGTTGGTCCAGTTAATAGCATCACTGTCGAAAACATTTTAATGATTACTAACCACCTAGTATTTAAAAAGTAAGTTGCCAAATTTTAAGTTAAGTCTGATTAACATGCAATAAAAGAATACTGGAAGAACAACATAAATCCATTCACCATAACGAAGTAAAGAAATAACCAACAAATAGTAGTAAGTTCGGAGGAAAACTCCTCACAACAATCCCACAACTGAAAAATATGACAAGTCTGAATCCTGAATTAATTACAAACCAAAATCTGAATAACTGAAATAAATGAAATGTCTCTAAAAGAAATGGGCGACATGCCCTATAACTGATAAATGCTAAACATAGAGTCAAGATAGATGAAGCGTCTATAATCAAAGTCCTGTAACTTCCACAAACAGCTACACCTCGTCACCTGAATAAGGATCCTAAGCAAGGTGTCCATGTGGCTGGGCACCTAAAATGGTTTTTACAAAAATAGATTTGAAAGCAAACGAGTCAGAGCCCGAAAGTGGAGAGTATTTTGAAAACAACAAGTGCTTTAATAACATTTAAAACAATAAATGCAAAATACATGTTAGGACGTGCTCTCACATGAAATACTCACCTATCGTCTAACTGTGCACTCCTAACGTTCCTATACCTATTCATGTGTTTTCTCATAACTATCTATTACAACAGAGTTTCTAACACTTCTACTGGGTTCACGTTTTAATTCCAACCTTAACAATTAAATAGAGAGTTATACTTTAATTCCCGGATTCCCAATTATTAACAAAGCCATTTATTGATAACAGTCCCCTTTTATATTTTCATAATGTTACCACAACTATATTCACAATTTAACATAGCAAATTCCTTTTTCATTTAACCGTATATTATTCACATCATAAATATACTATACAATACAAGCACCCCGAGGCTAAGCTGCGGTGCACACATAATCTGCTATCCATCCTAGTACATCACGTACATAAGGATTACAAATTCTGAATCTCTCAGGAATTGTTGGAATAAACACCACACACATAAATGGAGGCGAACATAATTCAACATATCCATGGTCACGTACATACCTATGCTCCATAGTCAGCTGGCTTATTAACTCACAAATAAGTCATTCTCTTGAACTATGTCCTCGAGGTACCAATCAAAATCCGGGCAACACAAAGATTAGATGGCCCTAAGCGAACGTAAACCTCCCGTGATAGCAAGTATGGTAGGTATGTCATACACATAAAAATCATATGCTAAGCATTCACACATCTTAGATATCTCAATAATAATAAAGGTATACTCTATATCCTTATACCATTATTCCAAATTTATATATTTTAAGTCTCCCGATAATATAACATTTAAACTGTCGACACGTCACACGTCATAGTTTCTTATACTTAAAACCTATCTCAAATAGATTATTAAGTTCCTATTATTCCCCCATATAACATCATTATTCCTAAGGTCCTTACTTCTGTCCCAAACCTCATTTCATCAAATTATTCCAATTTCCACTTTTAACCCAAATATTTTCTCACTTATCGAATTTCATTAGATTAGAATAATTCCTCAAATTGCATTCTAATTAAGGTCCAAATTTCATAATCATGCCTACTGGTCTTCCTTAAGTTTAAAGGTATTCATAAAGTCTCCAATAATATTTTCCAAGGGTTACCACCATTTAACTTTAAATAGGGAAAAAACTTTACTCATTCTGGGAAGGTCGATCGATCGACCTTTACCTTCGATCGATCGATGGTGGTCGATCGATCGACTGATGAACATCGATCGATCGAACGCACCAGGTATGGTTACGGACTGCTTCGTTTTGCAGTTTTCAAATCATCCCAAAACATACTTTTAATGCATGAAAATCTAATGTAACGTTATAGTATCATCATACAACCATCCTACAACATTATTAACGTTCTAAAACCAATAATTCATCAACCAAGGGCTATATTTGGATCAATCTTCATCAAGAACCCTAGTTTTCTACTTCTTTCAAGAACATTAATAAAACTCTTCTTAATTCCGTTTTTAGATCATCAAGGGTCATAATTTTGAATTCATAATTCATCCAGAATGTTTCTACATGCAGTCCCTAACATAATTCATAGTTTTAAACTTCCAATTCATGGGTCTATATCATCTTCCAAGATAAATTCGATAATTCCTAAACATGGAAAAGCATAGCATTGAATCAATTGTAATTAAACCACTTGCCTTAATTGTTCTTCAGATTTGTTGTAGATTGAAGGTGGTTGAATTCCTTTCTCAATCTTTCTGCAGATTTCTTCTCTTTCTCTCCCTCTCTACAAGTTCTTCTCAAGGTGTTAATGGAGGTGGGGTTGGTTTTTGCCAAGTTAAGGGTTTCTAAACCTCTCCCGTAGCCCACTACCTAAATTGGGGTTGGAAATGTCTTAGTGGGTTAAGACTAAGTCAGATTTCTAACTCTAATTTTCGTGGGTTTTAATTACCCAATTTCTGAAATTACCAAAATGCCCTTATAAGTTACCGGTATGGCCCAATAATGCCCCGGGACCCAAACTTAACCCCCGGCTAGTGTTTTCTGACTATTTCGACCCTTCCGGACGCGTTGGCGCACTCAAAATGACCATAGGATTAATAGAAATAAAATTCACTTTTTAATTCAAATATTTATATTCCTGACGCGACTGTCACGCGCGTCCCAACAAAATTTCCCAAATTGCTGTATTTCAATCTCGCGACAATTTCAATGTTTCCAATATTCATATATTGCCATATATACACATTATAATCAAATACTAACTCACATATCGTTAATATTTTATCCGGATTAGTTCTCAATTAATTCACATTTAATTCAATTAATCCCAAAAATAAATATCACAGAAAATACGGGGTATTACATACTTCCCCCCTAATAACTGAATTTCGTCCCGAAATTCGGAACTAGAAAATACCTGGTATGAATAAATCTGGATAACGTTCGCGCATCTCATCCTCGCGCTCCCATGTGGACTCCTCGACATTATGATGTCGCCACTGAACACGAACTAACGAAACTATCTTTGACCGCAGTTTTCGCTCACTTCGGTCCAAAATAGCAATAGGCCCCTCCTCGTAGGAGCTATCAGGCTGGAGATCGATGTCCTCCAAGGCAATGTGAGAATGTGCCAAATCGTGTCTAAGATATTTCCTTAGCGAGGAAATATGAAACACATCGTGAATCCGATGTAAATGCTCCGGTAACCCAAGCCTATACGCAACCGGTCCAATCCGCTCAATAATAGGAAATGGTCCCACATATCTCGGTGCCAACTTCCCTTTCTTCCCAAAACGTATAATCCCCTTCATAGGAGATACTCTGAGTAAAACCTGGTCCCCCACTTGGAACTCCCTGAAGAACCTCTTCACATCAGCATAGCTCTTCTGCCGATCCTAAGCTACCCGAATGCGACTCCGAATCAACTCTATCCTCGCCGAAGTATCTTGAATCACTTCCGGCCCAAGTTGCTTGTTGTCCCCCACTTCCAACCAACATGCTGGGGAACGACAAGGTCTACCGTACAACGCCTCAAATGGAGCCATGCCAATGGTGAACTGGTAGGAGTTGTTGTAAGCAAACTCCACCAGTGGAAGATACTGCTCCCATCCACCCTCAAAATCAATGATGCACGTACGCAACATGTCCTCCAACATTTGGTTTGTACGCTCGGTCTGCCCATCGGTCTGCGGGTGATATGCCGTACTCAACCGCAATTCCGTGCCCATGGCCTCCTAAAAAATTTTCCAAAACCGTGAAACAAATATCTTGTCTCGGTCAGACACGATATTTAGGGGCACACCATGAAGTCTCACTATCTCTGCAATAAAGAGCTGGGCGTACTGTCCCGTAGTGTAGTCTGTCCTTACGGATAGAAAATGAGCGACTTTGGTCAACCTGTCCAGAATTACCCAAATGGAGTTGTGACCTCTCTGTGACGTAGGCAACCCCGTTATAAAATCCATGGATATGCTCTCCTACATCCACATCGGGACCTTCAACGGCTGTAGAAGTCCTGCCGATCTCTGATGATCCACTTTTATGAGCTGACAAGTGGCGCATTTTGAAACAAACACGGCAATATCTCTCTTCATCCCGCTCCACCAATACTGACGTCTCATGTCTTGGTACATTTTGTCCCCACCGGGATGTACCACGAACCGTGAGCCGTGCGACTCTGCCATCACCTCATGCCGCAATTCCTCCCCTTCCGGAACTACCAATCTCCCATTGAAGCGTAATTCCCCGTCTGAGCTAACGGTATAGGACTCGGCTCCCTCTGCTAGTAATCGAACTATCTGTTCCTGACAGAACGAGTCATTTGCCTGTGCCCTTACTACCTTCGTGACAATCTGCGGTGTAATGGTCATCACAAAAATGAATGATCGGGCCACTGCATCCTGGTGTCCCAATTCTTTCCACCTTGCCTTCCACACATCTGCCACTTTATCTACTGGTCTACGGCTCAACGCGTCTGCTACCACGTTAGCCTTCCCCGGGTGATATTGGATATCAAACTGATAGTCCTTCACAAACTCAAGCCACTTTCGCTGCCGCATATTCAACTCTTTCTGCGTGAATAGGTATTGTAGGGACTTGTGGTCTGCGAATAATCGAAACTTTTCCCCCAAAAGATAATGTCTCCAAATTCGAAGGGCAAATACCACTGCCGCCAACTCCAAGTCATGGGTGGGGTAATTCTTCTCATGAGGCTTAAGCTTACGGGAAGCATAAGCTATGGCCTGACTTTTCTGCTGCAATACACCTCCAAGTCCTTGTAAGGACGCATCGGTGTAAACTAGATACTCAACTCCTGGTCTCGGCAATGCTAGCACAGGTGCTGAGGTCAACTTGTCCTTCAACTCATCGAATGCCAACTGACAGGCATCACTCCAAATGTACAGCACACCTTTACGAGTCAGATGTGTCAAAGGACCTGCTATCTTCAAAAATCCCTGAATAAACCGCCTGTAGTATCCTTCTAGGCCCAAGAAACTACGGATCTCTGTCGGTGTCGTGGGATGTCCCCACTCCCTCACCGCGGATACCTTCCCCGGATCAACAGATATCCCCCGGTCGGAAATAATATGCCCCAAAAACTGAACCTCCTTCAGCCAAAACCCACACTTCTCATATTTTGCATACAACTCATTCTGACGTAGTGTCTGCAAAACTTGTCTCAAATGCTCAATGTGCTCCTCCTCTGTCTGGGAGTAAACCAGAATATCATCAATGAAGACAATGACAATCTGATCTAGGAAATCTCTGAACACCCTATTCATCAAGTCCATAAACACGGCTGGAGCATTGGTCAAACCAAAAGGCATAAACCAAAACTCGTAAGAACCATATCTCGTTAAGAACGCAGTCTTCGAGACATCCTCTTCCCTGATACGCAACTGATGGTATCCCGATCACAAATCAATCTTCGAGAAGAAAGAAGCTCCTCTCAACTGATCGAATAGGTCATCGATTCGAGGCAACGGATACTTATTCTGTATCGTGACCTTGTTCAACTCTCGATAGTCCACACACAATCTCAGTGAACCATCTCTCTTCTTCATGAACAACACAGGGGCACCCCACGGCGAAGTACTCCTCCGTATAAACCCCTGACCCAACAACTGCTCAATCTGATCTCGTAGCTCTCGCATCTCTACCGGAGCCATACGGTACGGTGCGCGTGCTATAGGTCTCGTATCTGGAAATAAGTCTATGATAAAGTCTATCTCTCGACTGGGGGGTAGGCTTGGTATCTCCCGAAACACATCAGAATACTCCCTGACAACTAGGATCGAATCTAAATGAATCACAACCTCCTTAGAGGTATCCTCCTCTATGTAGTACAAATGAGCGGTCGAACCTCCCTCTGGGAGAGGCATCGCCACTACAAACATCTCTTGCCCCAGAATGGCAAAAACAATGCTACCACCGAAGCAATCATTAATGGCTCTATAGTTTACGAGCCAATCCATACCGATAATCACATCGTGCACATGCATATCTAATACCAACATGTCTGCAGGTAATACCAAACTACCGATCTCTACCCCCACTCCCCGGCATATAAAGAAAATAAGTGACCCACTCCCCAAGGGTGAGTCTACACACATCACTATGCTTTCTGCTGTGGCTAACAACCCTAAGGCTTTCGCAAAATGTGTAGCTATAAAACAATGCGTTGCCCCCGTATCAAATAAAACCTGACCCATAGTACCATGGATAGGAAACATACCCTCAATTACGGGTGGTGCCTGTGGAGCTGCTACCTGGTGGACGTTATAGACACGTCCATACTGTAACTGCCCCTGCTACACAGGAACTGCTGGAATGGCTGGTAGTGCTGGCACCTGGGCTGGAGCTGGGAGGGCAGGTGGAAAAAGTGGCCTCTGTGGCTCATGTCGAGCACCCTGATGCTGCTGCTGTGGGGCCCTGCCCTTATCAGGACACTCCTGACGTTTGTGGCCAATCTTACCACAAATGAAACACTTCCCCGGGAAGTTCCCCCCTCTCTGACCCTGCTTCCCCCGGCCCTGGTGGCCGTTACCGTTCCTCCACTGGCCCTGCTGGCCCTGCTGAAACTGTTGTTGACCATTCCTACCCCGCTGGTTCTGATGGCCGTTCGGACCCTGATGGCCCTGCCGGAAACCTCCCTGTTCATGCCTGAATTTTCCCGACCTGAACCTCTTGTGATCCCCCTGCTGGGAACCTTGATCACCCTGTCTTTGCCCCTGAACAGAATGTGCCCCACTGGCACCATTTCCCCCAGTCCTGCCCTAATGGCTGGACTCTCCTGACCTCTTGCCTTCAGCCATGTGAAAGCGATGATCCTGGCAGTGTAACAGTGCATCATTAACCACATCAGAATAAGTGGACAACGATAGGTTCCCCAACAAATGCTGACGGATCCTCCAAGTCAACCCGTTCGTAAATTTCTGTATTTTCTTCTCCTCTGTAGGTATCTCATCTGGGACAATATTCAGTAGATTTGTAACTTCGGCCTCATACTCGGCCACAGTCTTACCCTCCTGTCGAAGGTTCATCAACTTCCTCCTCATTTCCGTGTGAACAGCAGACGGAAAGTACTTGCGGTCGAACCGCACCCAGAACTCCTGAATCGTGAGAGTATCTCTCTCCTCCACGGTGGTAACAGACTCCCACCACTGTAGTGCAGATCCCACTAGCTTAAAAGTAGCTAGTAACTGCCTCTGAACGTCAGTGCACTCATACATCCTCAAGTGCCTCTGTATATCCTTTCTCCACTGACTTGAAACAACAACATCGGAGCTACCAACAAACTCCGGTGGATGTGCTTTCTGAAAAGCATCACGTACACGTTCCCAGGCAGACGGGAATGCATGTGGCTGAACTGGCGCGGCAACTGGCACCTGAGGTGGTGCCTGCTGAACTACGGCTAGTGAGGCATTTACCGCCTGGGCCACAATGGCTGCAACCTCGGGGGCATTCATCGTGCCCTGAACTAGGGCGGGCTGTGGTTCTGGCGTTGCATTCCAGGGAATCGTTTGTGCACGTCGTGGAGGCATTATGAAACAAGAATAAAGTCTATAAGTTCGCAGTTATAAACTCAAAATAGCTGAAGAACGTAGCATATACAAAAGAATACAACATTCCTAAAATATAGGGCTCTACATCAAAGAAAGCTCAGCGGAAACATAATAAGCCGTTCAGATCCTAAAGGACACTAGAACCTGATGCTCTGATACCACCTGTGACACCCCGACTAATTAAATACCGGGTAGCTACTCCTTTATTAAATTATTACAAACTTCCAAGTTGGTCCAGTTAATAGCATCACTGTCGAAAACATTTTAATGATTACTAACCACCTAGTATTTAAAAAGTAAGTTGCCAAATTTTAAGTTAAGTGTGATTAACATGCAATAAAAGAATACTGGAAGAACAACATAAATCCATTCACCATAACGAAGTAAAGAAATAACCAACAAATAGTAATAAGTTCGGAGGAAAACTCCTCACAACAATCCCACAACTGAAAAATATGACAAGTCTGAATCCTGAATTAATTACAAACCAAAATCTGAATAACTGAAATAAATGAAATGTCTCTAAAAGAAATGGGCGACATGCCCTATAATTGATAAATGCTAAACATAGAGTCAAGATAGATGAAGCGTCTACAATCAAAGTCCTGTAACTTCCACAAACAGCTACAGCTCGTCACCTGAATAAGGATCCTAAGCATGGTGTCCTTGTGGCTGGGCACCTAAAATGGTTTTTACAAAAATAGATTTGAAAGCAAACGGGTCAGAGCCCGAAAGTGGAGAGTATTTTGAAAGCAGCAAGTGCTTTAATAACATTTAAAACAATAAATGCAAAATACATGTTAGGACGTGCTCTCACATGAAATACTCACCTCTCGTCTAACTGTGCACTCCTAACGTTCATGTACCCATATATGTGTTTTCTCATAACTATCTATTACAACAGAGTTTCTAACACTTCTACTCGGTTCACGTTATAATTCCAACCTTAACAATTAAATAGAGAGTTCTACTTTAATTCCCGGATTCCCAATTATTAACAAAGACATTTATTGATAACAAACCCCTTTTATCTTTTCATAATGTTACCACAACTATATTCACAATTTAACATAGCAAATTCCTTTTTCATTTAACCGTATATTATTCACATCATAAATATACTATACAATACAAGCACCCCGAGGCTAAGCTGAGATGCACACATACTCTGCTATCCATCCTGGTACATCACGTACATAAGGATTACAAATTCCGAATCTCTCAGGAATTATTGGAATAAACACCACACACATAAATGGAGGCGAACATAATTCAACATATCCATGATCACGTATATACCTACGCTCCATAGTCAGCTGGCTTATTAACTCACAAATAAGTCGTTCTCTTGAACTATGTCCTCGAGGTACCAATCAAAATCCGGGCAACACAAAGATTTGATGGCCCTAAGCGAACGTAAACCTCCCGTGATAGCAAGTATGGTAGGTATGTCATACACATAAAAATCATATGCTAAGCATTCACACATCTTAGATATCTCAATAATAATAAAGGTATACTCTATATCCTTATACCATTATTCCAAATTTATATATTTTAAGTCTCCCGATAATATAACATTTAAACTGTCGACACGTCACACGTCATAGTTTCTTATACTTAAAACCTATCATAAATAGATTATTAAGTTCCTATTATTCCCCCATATAACATCATTATTCATAAGGTCCTTACTTCTACCCCAAACCTCATTTCATCAAATTATTCCAATTTCCACTTTTAACCCAAATATTTTCTCACTTATCGAATTTCATTAGATTAGAATAATTCCTCAAATTGCATTCTAATTAAGGTCCAAATTTCATAATCATGCCTACTGGTCTTCCTTAAGTTTAAGGGTATTCATAAAGTCTCCAATAATATTTTCCAAGGGTTACCACCATTTAACTTTAGATAGGGAAAAACTTTACTCATTCTGGGAATGTCGATCGATCGACCTTTACCTTCGATCGATCGATGGTGGTCGATCGATCGACTGATGAACATCGATCGATCGAACGCACCAGGTATGGTTACGGACTGCTTTGTTTTGCAGTTTTCAAATCATCCCAAAACATACTTTTAATGCATGAAACTCTAGTGTAACGTTATAGTATCATCATACAACCATCCTAAAACATTATTAACGTCCTAAAACTAATAATTCATCAACCAAGGGCTATATTTGGATCAATCTTCATCAAGAACCCTAGTTTTCTACTTCTTTCAAGAACATTAATAAAACTCTTCTTAATTCCGTTTTTAGATCATCAAGGGTCATAATTTTGAATTCATAATTCGTCCAGAATATTTCTACATGCAGTCCCTAACATAATTCATAGTTTTAAACTTCCAATTCATGGGTCTATATCATCTTCCAAGATAAATTCGATAATTCCTAAACATGGAAAAGCATTGCATTGAATCAATTGTAATTAAACCACTTGCCTTAATTGTTCTTCAGATTTGTTGTAGATTGAAGGTGGTTGAATTCCTTTCTCTCTCTTTCTGCAGAATTCTTCTCTTTCTCTCCCTCTCTACAAGTTCTTCTCAAGGTGTTAATGGAGGTGGGGTTGGTTTTTGCCAAGTTAAGGATTTCTAAACCTCTCCCGTAGCCCACTACCTAAATTGGGGTTGGAAATGGCTTAGTGGGTTAAGACTAAGTCAGATTTCTAACTCTAATTTTCGTGGGTTTTAATTACCCAATTTCTGAAATTACCAAAATGCCCTTATAAGTTACCGGTATGGCCCAATAATGCCCCGGGACCCAAACTTAACCCACGGCTAGTGTTTTCTGACTATTTCGACCCTTCCGGACGCGTTGGCGCACTCAAAATGACCATACGGTTAATAGAAATAAAATTCACTTTTTAATTCAAATATTTATATTCCTGACGCGACTGTCACGCGCGTCCCAACAAAATTTCCCAAATTACCGTATTTCATTCTCGCGACAATTTCAATGTTTCCAATATTCATATATTGCCATATATACACATTATAATCAAATACTAACTTACATCTCGTTAATATTTTATCCGGATTAATTCTCAATTAATTCACATTTAATTCAATTAATCCCAAAAATAAATATCACAGAAAATACGAGGTATTACATCTAATTGATTTTCACTTTATCATTTTCACTCTTGTGTAGTGTGCGTGTGTAGGTAGTAGGGGTGGGGGTGGGGATTTTTCAAATTTTTAGTAATTGTGCATATTATGATTTGTACTAATAACAATTCATTTGGATTTGCAGTAATTGTACATATTTGCATGTATTCTTGTAATTCATTTTGATTTGTACTAATAACAACATTTTTTTTACAGAAAATGTCTCCTTTAGGTATTAAGGCGAGATGATGATGGTCGTGATGCTGATTATGATGATGTCGTTTGCTCTAGGTGGTAGCGGAGGCTACGAGGGCTCCTCGGACCCTAGACTCCCCGGATATGGAAAATTAGGGATGTCCATCGAGAACAAAACCGGGATATTAGAGAGATCCCTCGAGCTGGTAAAGACTATCATCGGCCCGGGGTACACTAGTTGGAGGGAGGTGCCAAGAAAGCTCAAGTTAGCTATTTGGGTGGCACTACAGATAATGTATTTATATTTATATTTATGTTTATATGAATATTTCAATTTCAATTTCGATTTCAATTTAATTTTATATTTATATTTATTCGCAACTAACATTGTATTTGTTGGACAGAACAATTCAGCCTGGATGCAAAGCTACGCGATTTCGTCTTGGAGCAGTTAACGGAGAAACACAATACGTGGAAGAAAAATATGCTGACTCGGTACTTTGGTAAGACCCGAGAGTCCGTTATTCGAAGGATCTGATCTCATTGGCACAATGGCAAAAGTTCATTAACAATGAGATCGGGGAGAGAAAATTGGCATCTCCCCAATCGGGGAGGGGAAATTGGGCAAAAAGACAGACGTACACTACTCTGACTGGATGTCTTACGTCCAGGTGGAGCATATGATGATGGTAAGATTTAATTTTTCTATAACTATAGAAATATATTATTTAGAATTATTTTACTTCGCGGGGCTGATAATAATTTTCCTTCATTTTATTTCAGGGGACTAGGAGTGGCCTTGGGGGTAGGCAACATAGGCTCGATACTTATGTGGCTATTCAGACCAATAAGGGGAAGGATAATGAGGTGTCCCCAAGCGTCGCGTCCACGATAGTAAGTAATTCGACAGTTTACTTTTTGCTAATTACGTTATAATTTTTTTATTTACTTATTTTACTAATCATGGTCTTTTTGTTGTTTTAGGAAAAGCTTAAGGAAGTGCATGAGTCCCAGTCTGATGCCGACAAGGAATCTTTGTCCACAGACGCACTCAGCCAAGTGCTTGGCGTTGATCACAAGGGGAGGACAAGGCGGTGAGCTCGCGGGTGGCCAAATCTAGGAGCATCAGATTGGAGATGAGCGACACCGGGTTGGCTCGAACGGTGGACTCACAAGACGTGAAGTTGTACCGTTTGGAGGCGGCAGTCCAAGATATGTTATCATTCATGAAGCGTTCATCGGGCGGAAACCGTAAGGGCAAAGGGAAAGAGAAGGTGGTGGAGGACGAGGTGCAGGATGATGACGATGTGGACCTCGCTGCTTCATCCCCGACATGTGCGGACTTTGATGATCCACTCCCCTATTTTGCTACCTTTGACCGATCGATGTCGACAGTTGGTTGGACGAGCGTGTTTTTACTAGACATATTTGATGTCCAGCGGATAAGGCGGGGGTTAAGGGACCCGAATATCGTCCAGGGTATGCTAGTTCATGGACGTTTGCTTTAAGACATCGAGTCCAAGGTGCTCGTCACGCATGTGATACCCGGTAAGGAGAACTCCCCCTTATGGTTGCGTGAATAATGCGGCACGATCTATGTCTTTGGGTGTGTTAATTCATATATCGTGTGGCCTACTCACCTCCTCAGAGCTAACCTTACCCGAGACATATAGTGATATTATTTGAATTGAATTGTTTTAAGTTGTTACATTTGAATTATATTTGGATTATATCATGATGCATATTGTTTTGAATGTATATTTCCATTACCTCTATTTTATTTGGATATATGATGTTTGAACAGGTACAACGTTGCTATAAAAGGTAAAAATATACTGTTGGGCAATGGCAGTGGCCATACTGCCCAGCAGATTTTTTTTTCAATTCTACCCAGAATTGTCACGATCATTGACCGTGACAAGTTCGTTACAAAGAAAAATCGTCAAGAACTTATCATGGTCAATGACCGTGTCAATTTTTTATTAAAAGTCACGAGTTTATCACGGTTTATGACCGTGATAAAACTTGTCAAGGTCGTAGTCCATGACATGACCGTGACAATTCTAATGAACTTATCATAGTCAATGATCGAGACAAGTTCGTGACAACAAAAGTTATCACCCCCAGAATTGTCAAGGTCATTGACCTTGAAAAGTCTAACTTGTCAAGGTCAATGACCATGACAATTCGGCAGATTTGGTGTAGTGTTGTAGCGAATTGACTTGTCCCCTCTAGCTGTTGGGAATATGAATTTATAGGCCTCTCAAACCCTATATATGGAACTTCTTTATATTAATAGGCGTTTACATTTGTAAAAAATAAATGATAGATTAGCTATTCACAGTTGGTTAGCATTCTCATATGAGTAACAATTGGTATTCCAACTAGTTGGCCTTCTGGTGTTGGTCAGCATTCAGGCCGACTAAGTGTCTTTGTGTTTGATAAAGTGGATAGTCGGCCATGATAGATAACAAGTGTGCATTCATTATTAGTCCATGTGGGAGTATAATTTTTACATACAATAATGAGTTTTATGAATTAATACGATGTGCATACTAGCAGCCCCGAGGGAGTTATCCACTCCGATCGAGAGAGAGAGAGAGAGAGAGAGAGAGACATTTAGTTTTTTTTTTCTTTTTCTTATTTTCTTTTATTTTGTTACTATATATTATATTATTAGATAACTATTATTAGTCGTTAGTTATCTAGGTTTATCTATAAGTTATGTGGTAGATTTTGGTCTCTAGTTAGTTATTATTATAAGTTAGTTATTATCTATTTTATTATTATTAGATAATCTTTCCACCTGCTCAAAATTTATTTCACAAAATACTAAGAATGATTACAGTTCCAGTATAAAAATTGATATGCATCACAACTCACATCTATTAAAATGATGAACGGAGAAAAGCTTCAGGGGATGGTGGCTTTCCATCGTGTTTTCAGCATTGATGGGTAATTTTTTGAGATGATCTCATGAATGTCGAGCACTACTTTCATGAACATGGCTTTTTTTTTTCCTTATGGCTACTGTAAACAAAAAATTTCTTTGAGGGGGTGAACTCTATATGCAAAACAAAATGAAACAAAAATTAGTCATCAGCCCTCGTATCTCCCATAAAATACAATAAAGAATCAAATGAACTCATGCATCCAAATAAATATTGATTCACGCCCAATAGTTTTATTTCTTAAATTAATTTTAAAAATAGATTGAGTAGAACATCTAAGTTAACTTATCTTTAGAAATTTATATTTGATTGTTTGTTTTTTATTAAGAAAAGGATAATGAGTATTTTTGTTATTTCGTGCTTTGTGTGTATATCTTTTTACCAATCATCTCTCTCTCTCTCTCTGTATATATATATATATATATATAAGTACGAACCGGACATGTGTCACCTGGAAGTGAGCATAGAAATTATCGACTAATTTATAGGCACACTCTCTCTCTTTTCTGGGCTCACCGCCAGGTGACACATGTTCGGTCTGTACTTTTAAAATGTGGACTGGTCTGCACAAGAGTAGTACTGTATATATATCCATATAATAAGATGGAATGGTTTTTGAATTCCAAAAAATGTAAAAGCACATTAACGCTCCTGATTCTCTAGGAGAAAATTAAGGGCCAAGATTGACTCTTCAATTTCATTCTCCCGCCCAAAGATTCATCGGTAAACTCATCACCCTTTATTCCTCTCTCACTTCACTTCTCTCATACAAGTCCATCTTCTCTCCCATTTTCTCACAAGACTCTCTTTCTCTATCTTCTTCTGAGGTTAGATATTTGGGTTTGGAAAATCAGGTACACTCTGTACTCTCTATACAGTTCTCTCTTTCGTTTTTTCATTTCAATGAAAATTTGTTATAGGTTCAGTTTGGGGCTCTTTGGTTATTCAAATTTTAGGGTTCGATTGAATCTTTTGTTTTGTGACTTTCACGTTGGATTCAATTTCTAGGTTTTGAAATCATCCCCACCATGTCTTACCATTCCCACCATGTATGCTCACCGTTCCAGTCATTTCTCCTAATTATTCGCAGATTAAGTGTATTTAGGTTTCAAAATTAGTTTTTATGTTTTGTTTTTATTTTCAGTATTTGGTTTTTGTCATTTCTAAAATGGGTTTTATGTTTGTTTTTTGCAGCTTGAACCCTAATCATGGAAGTTCTCAAGATTTACACACTCACAGGTAGTAGTTTCAAATAATAGTTTCAAATAATGTATAATCAGTTTGTTGTGTTGAAAAAATAGAACGAGAGTATATTAAGTGGACGAATGCATTATCTTGATAAAATGGGCATTATTATGTGTATTGAGAAGAAGAACTTTAGTTTGATTCAATCAATTTAGTCTAGAGTTGTTTGTTTTCTTCCTTTTTTCTTTGGCATTATGAATATTGATATTTACAATCTAGACTCAGTTTTATATTGATAACATATTTTGTTTTGTAAATGATATTTTTTATTCGGAACAGATATGAACTAAGTTGTAAAGGAAATTATGGAGAGATGGTATTAAGAAGCAGTCCAACAACAAATAAACGGATTCCTAGCATCGAAACAACCATGCCAGTATTTTATTACTGTAGAGGTTATGCTTCGCTACGAGTGATTTTCTTCTGTCATGGTGGGGTTGCGTTGATGGTTTTTTACCAGAACTATTGTTTATATACTGTCATTTGCATTATTTAATTTGTGAAGTTTATTTTAGGTACAATTATATAAAGAATTATTTAATTTGTGAAACTGAGTTTTGTTTTTGGGTATGTTCTCTTTGCACATTTGTGGGTTATTTCTTTGTTATATCAATGTCCATTTTTGGGCATTTATATTCACTACAATTTGAATTTTAACGTTCTAAATTTAGATTTCCTATTTCAGTATTTTTATTATGTATTTGAACTAACGTATTAATGATTTTTAGATTCTTCCCGTTAACCGTTCTTAGCCATTTATAAGGTGATAACAGTAACTCAAGTGTGTAACTTAATGGAGACCATGTCATTTTGTAGTCCAAGAATGTTATGGAGTCATGGAATGTTAATTCAAGCAGGTTAGAGATTCACATTCGAATAATTGAGATGGTATCATTTTGTACTCATAGAATGGTCATGGAAACAAATACCAGCTCAGGGCTAAACTGGATGTTGTCTAGATGAATATCTTGGTAATTTTAGACTCTGTAATTTTGTCTCTATTTGATCTAAACCAATGGTAGCGATCTACATATCTTCTTTCTCTTTTTTTTTTTTTCATTTTTAAAGGATGGTGTCAATGTTTTTCAAGTGGAGATTCATATATAGTTTTTTTGATATTTCTCTGTATACGCCTTGGGGATATATTTCCCCCTTTCTATGTAATCTTATATCTATCATTATCAGTATCTATCTCACCGATTATACTCATTGGCAGGGCCAGATACATAAGAGGAAATCAAATATGCAACTGCATTAACCAATGCTTGCTGCCATATTAAATCTCAGCTCACTCTTCACGATAAATGTTTGTTGCCATATTAACTCATATATTTGTGAGTTATCTTAACACATAACGATTGATGCCATATTAAGTTTAGGATCTTCATAAGAACATGACACTAATTTATAACATTTTTTTTACAGCACACTTTTTTCCAGATCAGTCCTGTCTCGCGGCTTTTGTATGTCATGCCCTGTCCCGCGGCTTTTGTAGATTCACCAATGTTTTATGAGAGATGCAGTCATTTAAAGGGAAGTAATGGCAGCTTCGTAACTCCCCTGTACTAAGCCAATGTTTGCTGCTTCAATGTGTTCATAACTCCCCTGCATTTAAAGGGAAGTAATGGTAGAACACTTATTTGTGTGCTTTTGGGTGGACTTGGCTGTTTTAGTTATCATCATCTGAACAATTAACACCCCTGCACTTTTTTCTTATTTTATTTGATGTTATAATTGTTATCTTCGTAGGGAATGAAGCACCAGACAATGTTTGAATCATCGCATCAGGGGAGGTGGAAATAATTGATTGTGAGTTGGAGAAAGAACATGTTGGGACCTTACAATCTGGGGACATGTTTGGAGAAGTTGGTTCTCTTTGTTTAAGGCCTCAGCATTACACGTATAGAACAAAAACACTTCCAACGTTCTTGAGGCTGAAAACCAGTGCTCTAATAGAAGCTATGCACACCAAAAGAGCAAAATATGCAGACATGTACTGCTGAGCAAAATCGCAAAAGACCAAAAGAGCAAAAAAGAAGCATTGCATATGTGGTTTTGTTATTCCAATTTCTCCAATCCATTAATAGAGTATTTGGGTTGTATGACTTCCATGTCCCATCCACCGTCACTTGCAATTAGTGCGAGATCTGGGAATCCACCCAACACTAGGAGCTGCTAGAATGGGGGCTGCAACACCATCCTGGTTCCATTGGCATCAATAATTTGGGGGTTGGTCTTTTTCAATTTTAAGGATTCATTTTTTGTTTTAAAACTCAGTTTGTTCCATGTATAATGTGTATATATATAGCTAGATTGCAAACTCAGGTACTTTTTGAAAGAATTTCGCCGGTTTGGACATTTGGAGGTTTTGTTGTTTAACTGTTTTATTCTTATTTACTTACAAACTTAGTTTGCTATTTAATTGCAAACTTAGGTTGTGTATTGAGAGGTATATATGTTTAATAGTTTTTATCTATGGATACATACATTGGAATATATGTTTTGATTAGAAGTTGTGATTTTTGTTTAATTTCATCTCTTTTTTTCTTCAAGGATGCAATTAGGTATCAGGGTGTGCTTTTGGTGGTGATTCACTTGCTACAGAATAGTAATGGTGTTATCAAGGATGCCACATAATAGTAATGGTGGTGATTCACTTGCTACAAAAACTGTTGATAATGGCCACAGAATAGTAGATTCTGTACCAGCAGGATCATAAATCATACCAGGCTCAACGTGTATCTCATTACACAAGAAATCTTCTAATTCCAGGCTGCACAGGAAGGTAAACAAGAATATTATGAAGCATTATGCTATAGGCACGAATCTTAGCGCAAGCATTCTTTTGGGGCCATCTTTAATTATGCGGAATAAGAAACACAAACGAAGAAAACAATGCGCTACGGTAATAAAGAACTCGACTCGAAAGATGGGGATTGTATCTCAATGGATCTTGAGCCATCTACTTCTGAGAAATTCATGATAATGCCCCTTGGTGGTTCAGGTCACTCCCGTAGAAAGGATGTGAATTCTGGTTCTAATAAGAAAGAGAAGGGTAGTGTGGTAAATAATGTTGCAAGGAACTCAAATGGTGATTTGTTGATGGGTGTTGTTAACAAAGAATTTGGAGAGTGTATTGATCAGAATGATGCAAAGCTTGCAATCGATGATTGACCACAAAAGATTCCTATTGCTAAAGGTAAAACTGAGTTTATGGAACGTAGAGGATTGGTTTGGACATGTAGTTAACATCATGTACTATGTCAGTTTTCATGTTGTGTCGTTGCGTCGTGTTTAAATTTTATTAGAAGTATTTATTTTTTAAATGAGTTTGTCGATTACAATGTTGTGTCGTGTCTAAATTTTATTAAAAGCGTTTATCTTTAAAAAAAATCAACTTCCAATTTTTTTTACGTTATCATGTTAATATACTTAAATACTAATTCTCACACACCACTAATACGAGTCAATTTTGAAATGAACATGATACGCTCATATAAGTAAATCCCAACATAAATACATCTTTAGGAATGTCATTTTCGAATCAATATGTTGATTTTCTTTTTGTGTTTACAATTCTCAACTACTATATAACGATTAAAACAAATAAATTTCAGGAATAATACATAAATGTTTTGTTGGGAACGATATTTTTGCACTATTTTTGCCGTTTTGTGATTACGTACTTTCGAAATTTTTACTCTTTCACGATTACGTACTTTAGAAATTTTCACCGTGCCTTCAGGCACGGGTATCCACTAGTATATATATATATATATATACTGCATATGATTAATTAATCCAAAAATTATAACAAAATATGAAGTGTTAATTTTTTTAAAGGTTAACTTACTTTTCACATTTTGGCAATCAGATATGGCACGTGTTGAATCTAATAATATATCTCACTTTTAATCCTTCTTCTGCAAATTTAGGATGCATGTGCAATGATGAAATAATTGACATATTTCCCTTTCCAAAAAATACTTTTTTTGGAGTTTTTTATACCAGATGTAGATGTTGTTATCTTACTTGTAGATTACTCTCCTGATAGTACGTTTAATAAATATAATACTCCTTTTAACTTGTAGTCATGCTTTTGTTACAGGGCCAGTCTAAAATTGTGAATCGTGTTTCTACCCATTATTTATAGTTTCGTTTTACGTCTTACTTACTCTTTCCAATCCATAGGAACTAAGTCTTTCTCCAATGACATGAAAGTATGACACAAAGTCATATAATTCAACAATATCCCTTAGAACTCACTGAAATATGAAAATTATGACGTCAAATATCTACATTCATATCATCAAAATAGACATATCATATGGCATATATTGTTATAAAGCTTCATGTTTGATTGGAAAATACCATTATAATGAAATACATTTTCAACTCGGGAGAAGTACATATTGAAGTGGAGGTGGACCCAAGAATTAGGGATATGTAGGGCAAACCATTCATTTGGAGACACATAACAATTACATCTCATTATTTGACACTCACATTCTATAATGGCATGATTCTTGTGAGACTTCATTTTTATATGACCAGTGTTCTAAAAGGCGCGCATAGACTTGGGGCTTGGGAGAAATGTCCTGCCTTAATTCTTTGACGCCTTATTCTTGGTAAAAACCTTGAGGCTCACTTTTTTTAAAACAAAAATGCTTTAGTGAAATGATATCGCCTTTTAAAGATTTTTTTACAAACCGGGCCAATATCTCGTTCGAAATAAACAAATAGTATTTTAACTTGCATATATTCAGACATATTTTTAAGGTATGTACAATTTGGTATTTTTAATAGCCTTATTATGGTTCAAAATATTAAAATATATTAAAAAAGGCCTAAACACCTTTTTACTCCTAAGGCTCGTCAGGCTTCTAAGGCTTGGCCTCCACACCTCCATCATGCCCCACGTTTTTTAGAACCTTGTATATAATTAAAAATCAGGTTTGTTGATACACATTCAAAATGTTTATTATTTAATTGGTCCCACGTGGAACTCACATGTGGGAATAAAAGGTGTGAGAATATGATCTCCAAATTTAGTCTTGAAAGGATTACATTTATATGCGTTGGACTTTCTTGACAGTAAAGATATTTTCTTTGGTCGACATTTAAATGTAAAATCCAAGGCCATATTGTAAAATATTGTCCTGATGCTTATTTTCTTAATGTAGGAACTTGTACGATATGTTTACAAACTCTCATGTAAGTATGAAATATGTCAATCATTCATCTATTAGTGTCTCTTCTAAAATGGATTTATCAATGCTTACCCCAAAAAGATTGGAAACTATGAATGGAAACCAAGTCTATTTAATTACTTACAACCTCAGGCATATGTTATAACTAAATATGTTACTTTTATGTATTAACGAATATCATGACATGCATAATGCATTAAGGTTCAATTTTTTTGGTTGTATATTTCGTTGGATTTTGATAATCATCGATATTTCAATTATATATAACTCATATATATATATATATATATATATATATATATACACACACTATTATATGTGATGATATATAGCATTTAGGATTTACTATTCCGTTCTCAACGAAAACTCGCATTAGGAGTTACTATGATTATATGATTATCTGTTACATTTACACCTAGGAAGGCTACTTAAGTAGATATCTGTAGCCCTATTCCTAGACTAGTTCTATTTTTATTATTTTCAAGCCTAATGTTTATAATCTGTATCATCGTCATTTATGTATAATCGAGACCACTTGAGTTATATCACGATGATAACACATGGCGATCGTCCTTTTAGGAATTTCGCTTGGGTTATGCTTGGGTTTGGCTAGCTTCATGAGAGTCTCTGTATGGACATAACCGTAGACTAACTTTTTATATTTTTTTGTTAATATTGTACAACTAAAATATGTATTAGTTCTACCTCCAATGTAAATCTATGGACTTCCGATTCAATATGAAAATAGAACGAGCATTCGATCGATGGCAAAACATTGAATGAAATTTTGGCATGCGATTTCTACTATTTCCATTCCATTTTCTATCTTTTATAATTTCTCACTAAAATATTGGAATATGTAAGTAGAAATCATATATATTTTGGTCCTTACAACTTCTAGAAATGTGAGTATTAATTTATTTTCTTACATTGTAGTAATTTAACTAGTAATTATGTATACATAAGGTATTTGTGTTATACTTATTCTTTTGTAGTTATCATTGGATTTGCATTGTCATTTATGGATCTTTGATAAATGTTTATTGGTTGGAGCCTTTGTGTTACCCAAGCGATGAAGCAATTATGTTTTATTACAATGCACGAGTAAAATTTCGTCTCTACTTTGGTTCGAGTGTAATCAAATATTCACAATTAATCATAAAATTCTTGTTTGGTAGTTGGCTCATTCCATTGGCTCTTGATGGAAGTTAACGACCCGCAGTACCACATTAGAAGGATGTAACGGCAAATAAGTATTATTAATATTGTAATTTTTCTTCCCTCACTTCCTATTACTAGCATTTTAGCTCTTGTGTCATTTGGTTCCCTAAACAACCTACAAACGTTGAGTGGGGAAAAATATTTTGAACCTATCAAGTTTGTGTCAGGAGGTGAAAGACCTATTGACACTTGGCCAGACTTTCATTCTCTAAAAACTGAGTTTGATTCAAAATTTCAAAACTTTGATATTGGGGAATCAAGTTACTCTAAACATGAAAGTTCACTTAAGGCCAAATATGTCTACCCCTCAATTAGGAAAAGTGAATCTACATTCAAAAATGTTCTATCTAGGAATAGGGTTCAACCTCAAAATTCCTTGAAACCTATGTTTAGAGACTTTCCTAAGGAGACCCCAACTTTGAGCAATCATTATTGTTCCTCCTGTGATATAGACGGTCATTCTTTTGATGGATGCTATGTTAGAAGACTAGTTAAACCTGTCTGTAATCCTCCTATCTATCAAAACTTTGACTATTCTAGGAGAAGCCGTAATAATTATGTTCTTCCTAGACAACCAGACAAAAACTCTAACTATAGGAAGAGAAAGACCAAACCTAAAAGAACATTCCCTAGAAGGACTCCTAAACATTTTCCTAAACCAAATGCTCATGTCTATCATAAAATTCAAAATCATGCGCAAAACATTTTTCAACAAAAATCTAATGCTTGCAAATTTTATCAATTGAGAGCTAATAAGCGCAAAATTAAAACTAGATCAATTTGGGTTAGAAAAGATGATCTTTTACCCCCCAGATGAAGTGTAACATTGTTATTATTGCTTTAAAAGCTGAACAAACATTTTCTGGTTGGTATTTAGATTCTAAATGTTCAAAACACATGACTGGTGATGATACAAAACTCTTAAACAAAACCAGCTTTGTTGGAGGAAAAGTTATTTTTGATGATGGAGTATCATCTCAGATCATAGGTAAAGGAACTCTCCAAGAAGAAGGACTTCCTGTTATTGAAAATGTTCTTCTAGTCAAAGTTATAAAGGCCAATCTACTTAGTATCTCGCAATTTTGTGACTCGGATCATAGTGTTACCTTTTCAAATAACAATTGCAAAATTTTAAATGAAAAGGGAGAATGCATAATTATAGGATTCAGGACTGCTAACAATTGTTATACTGTCATGAATAATTCTAAAATCTGTAATGTTGCCTGAATGGATGACAATGAGATATGGCATAACAGGATGGGTCACATAAATTAAGATAATCTTAGTACATTGACTTCTCAAGAAATAGTTAAACGAGTTCCAAAAATCAAACGCATTTCTAATATTGTCTGTGGTTCTTGTCAGGGAGAAAAAATTGCTAAGGAACCTCATAAGAAAGTCAAAGTTATCCTTACCTCTAACCCCTTAGAGCCCATCCATATGAACCTAATGGGTCCCTCCCAAACTGTTAGTCTCTGTGGACATAGTAACATTCTTGTTATGGTTGATGACTTCACTAGATTTACGTGGGTAGCCTTCTTAAAACAAAAGTACAACACTTTTCAAACTTTCTTAAAAATACTTCTTCGGATTGAAAATGAGAAGGACACTCAAGTAAATAGGATTCATAGTGATAGAGGTGGAGAATTCAAAGACACTGGTATAATAAAATACTCTGACTACAATTGGTACAAACATGAGTTTAGTGCTCATAAGACTCCTCAACAAAATGGTATCGCCAAGAGAAAGAATCGTACTCTTCAAGAGATGGCATGTGTTATGATACATGCCAAGAATTTGCCTAAATATTTTTGGGTAGAATCTATTCGTACTGCGTGTCACATTATCAATAGGGTCTATCTTAGAAAGAATTCTAAACAAACCCCTTACGAGCTTTGGTATAAGAAAAAGTCCAATGTTAGTACCTTAGAACCTTTGGTAGTCTGTAAAGATAGACAACACCTGTCCAAATTTGAGAGCCGGGGAGATAAAGCTATTTTCTAGGTTACTCGCTTTATAGTAGAGCCTACCGTGTTTATAATCTTCACACTAAAACCATGATGGAATCCATAAATGTAATTGTAAGTGACACTACTGTAGAGAGTAAGACTGGTGAATCAACTAATGTGGAAGAGTGTACAAATGTTTTAGAAAATCATTCTACAACAATAAATGATTCATTACCAATTGAGACACCTGAAGTACCTAACTGGGTTTCTAAAGACCATCCCATAGATAACGTTGTTGGTAATCCTTGTGAGCCTGTGCATAAAAGATCTCAATTAAGAAATTATGCTCATTCTGCATGTTTTGTTTCCCTTGTGGAACTAAAGAATGTAAATGAGGCATTGAATGACTCTCACTGGATTTTTGCTATACATGAAGAACTTATTCAATTTGTCATTCATGATGTTTGGTATCTTGTACCTAGGCCTAATCAGAAAAAGGTTATTGGAACATGTTGGATTTTTAAAAATAAATCGGATGAAAGTGGGATAATCATTATAAACAAAGCTAGACTAGTTTCTTAAGGATATTCTCAAATTGAAGGAATAGATTTTAACGAGACTTTTTCTCCTGTTACTCGTTTAGAATCTGTTCGTCTTCTCTTTTCCATAGCCTGCTACTTGCATTTTACACTTTACCAAATGGATGTCAAATCCTCATTCCTTAATGGAATATTGACAGAGGAGACATATGTAGAACAACCAAAAGGGTTCATTGACCCTTAATATCCAAATCATGTTTTTCGCCTTAAGAAGGTTTTGTATGGTCTAAAACAAGCACCTAGATCCTGGTATGAGCGCTTTTCCAATTTTCTCTTAGATAAAGGTTTTAAGAGAGGTGGAAATGATAAAACTCTATTTGTCAAACATTTTGACAAACACATCATTATAGCTCAAGTTTATGTTGATGATATTATCTTTGGATCAACTTCTCCCTCAGAAGTAAAATCCTTTTCTGAAATTATGCATAAAGAGTTTCAAATGTCTCTTATGGGGGAGTTGCAATTTTTCTTAGGTCTTTAAGTCAGAAAAAAATTCAGAAGGATTATTTGTCTCGCAAACTAAATACGCTTTAGAGATAGTAAAAAAATTCGGCCTTGAGAGTGATAAAGATGCTAAAACTCCTATGAGTACTACGGTCAAACTATCTAAAAATAAAACTGGAAAATCTATAGATCTAACTCTATAACGTAGTATGATAGGAACCTTACTGCCTTGCGTCCTGATATAATGTATGCTGTTTGTGTATGTGCTCGTTATCAAAATAACCCTAAAGAGAGCCATCTATCTTCTGTTAAAAGAATTATTAAATATGTAAAAGGCACTCTGAACCTAGGACTTTGGTACACTAGTGATACACCTAGTACTACAATTGGGTACACTAATGCTGATTGGGCTGGGTGTACTGATGATAGTAAAAGCATTTCAGGAGCATGTTATTATATAGGTAATAATTTGGTAGGATGGAGTAGTAAGAAACAAAACTGCACATCGCTCTAAACAGCTGAATCTGAATACATATCCGCTGGAAGCTACTGTGCTCAATTACTTTGGCTTAAACAAATGCTAAGTTATTATGGTATTCAAGAAAACCAATTGCATCTCTATTGTGATAATCAAAGTGCGATCAATATTTCTAAAAATCATGTTCAACACTCGCGAACAAAACACATAAAAATAAGACATCACTTTATACACAAATTAGTTGAAACTAAGGAATTAAAAATCAATTATCTTCCTACTGATTTGCAACTCGCAGATATGTTTACCAAACCTTTAGATTACAATAGATTTATATCTTTGCGTAAATCAATAGGTATGGTTTGTGCTGATTAATCTCTTTGGCTTACATAGTTTTTCCCTTTGTCTATTTGAGACAAAATCGGGGAGAAATTTGAGTCTCATATTTTTTACATATTCTAAAAATCTTGATCTTAGTAATTCATTGCAGGATTTCTGTACAAATATTCTCAACAGTTGAAATTTGTAATAGGGTATTCAATTGTAAATAGTTGAGTTATGTACGCTTATTTTCTAGGAAATGGGTATATATAATTTTTATAGGAATAAGTTTTCCTAATTTTTTATTTCCCTACGATTTTTAGATCACTCAAAGGAGATTTTGTCTCATATTTCCAAAGGGGAAGATTGAAGCACCTTATACTTTTGACTCACTTGAGTCTGTATTGTATAAGTGTTCATCTGGTTTGGAAATTGTGATAAAATTGTGTCTATCCTAGAAACCAAAGAACCTCAGAGTTTGGATTGCTATTTTATTCCTCTTGCTTAATTGATCTAAATACCTTTACCAACACTCACACACATTATAATTTCATTCATACATTTCATATTGCATATAATTGTGTGTATATATGTTAATGTGCTTAAATCCCTAAAATTTATTTTTAATATTTTTTGGGAATTTTATAATCTTTTAAAATAAGGTTTTTATTAATTAAAATTTGGTTTTTAAAAAAGTTTTGGGTTCATTATGCAATTATGGATTGTTGGTTATATAGACTGAAAGTTCCCTTGAGTAGAATCCAAAAGCGGCAGAGGCTTCAGGGTGCGTTTGTAATTATTTTTGGACGTGCGTTTGTTAACCTATTTTTGCCCAACATTTGTTGCATTATGATTGGGTGAATTTGTGTTTCTTCAAAGAGAGTAAACCAGTGAATGTTAACAGCCCTTGGATCGTTTTTATCAAAAATATGCATGCGCTCTTACATAATCCGTGTGAACCTCTTTTGAGACAATCAGGAGAGTTATAATCACCGCGTATCTTTAACCCTTGGATCAAAGTCAATAAACCTTGACTCAATCTGAGCCATTGGTTTTGAACCAAATTCTCGAATCTTCTCAGCCCCCTATATAAGGATCCCTATTCTCAGCCATATTAGACTTTTGCCATTTCGTCCTTTCCAGAGAGAGAAGGAGAGTAGAGAGAGAAGAGAGAAAAGAGAGAAACTAGAGAAGAGAGAGAAAGAGTTAGAAATCATAACCATAAATCGTCCAACACCTTTTTCAAACCCTAACCTCCTTTCAAAATCAGTTCATACCAAACACAACCTTAAGTGTTTTGAGAGTTGGTTTGATTAGCTGTTTGATGTTGTAAACTCTTCGTTCTTAGATCTCGTGTCCAACTTAAGCATTTCACTTAGATCTAAGTTTCTACTTCATAGAAATATTAGATCTGAGCATTTTATGTTACATTTCACTTAGATCTGCATTTTTTGTTTCTCGTCTTGAGAAATCTATTGTTGATTTGTTTCTGTAAATGTTTTTATCTACAAAATCAACAAAAACATTTTCTATTTCTAGTTCTTGTAAAACAAAACCTTCGACCTAGTTGGAATCGCACTTGGTTATTTTCAATTTCAAAAATATTTTCAAAACTTGAGATTTATTAAGATCTTGATACGTCTTCTGAGCACGATAGCCGTGGATTCTGGGATTATAATAAAGGTCAAATAAGGTTAAGTTTTCTAAGAAGAGAAAAATAAAAAATCACAGCATATAGATCTTATATGTAATTTGATAGGACTATTTGTATAAAATAAGTGTGTGTGTGTGTGTGTGTGTGTGTGCATGCATGTGTTAGAAAGCACCTCCACAAACACTATCACCCTACCACACTAGAAGTGTTGGTAATAAGATCTCAAGAATAAGAGTCGACGTAAAGAACTTGAACAAATTGGAAGTTAGCAAACTGGGAGAACAACATCAATAATCAGAACTACAGAGAAGTTATAAGGACACCAATGGGTACATTCCTAAACTTGTATAGGTCTGAGTTGTGTGCATGTTTGTTATATATTTTGTAACTATTATAATTTGTTTGAGTGGAATTTTTGGTTACTCCGTAGAGGGATTCGTGGATGTTTCCTCAGTTGGGTGAGGTTTTACCACGTAAAAAAATCCATTGTTCTTAATCTTTCTACATCTCCTCATTTAATTCTTGGTTGTGCTGAGTTTAAATTTTTTAAACTGATTTATCAAACCTATTAACCAATCTTGAACAGATCTCGCAGATATTTTTGTTAAACACATCTTATGATTAATTTGTTTTGATTTTAAGAAAAGAGTTTCTTCAAAAAACTGTTCGGAGTTACTTAAATAGTTTAATTTTATATTAAACGTCTTTAGTAATAGATTTTCACATTATGTCCCTCCAAATGAGTGTGTTCCCTACTCTAGAGATATATCATCTTCCTCCACCATTTTTCCCACCCGATACACACTTTACCCCATTCATTGTCCTTTCTACCCCACCACTTGGTTTGGATCTTGATTTTACACATTTCAAGTTTCCATCTACATTTTTAGATCCTCACCTGAAAACATCCTCTACCATCTACGAGAGTATTTATGGTGATACTCTCCACTTCCATGACATCGATCTTGTTACTCCATGCACACCACTTCCTTGTGGGGTTAATTTTTCTTCTCGACAGCTCCCTGGTATGTGACGGTGTGACCATTATCATCGCCCATTCATAGAACGGTCGTGTGATTTCTACGAGGCCCACCCCATCACTATTTCCAAACCATTTTACCTCCGACAACAACTTTAGCACCATGCTTATAGGGCCCTAGTAGCCCTCACATTTCGACTCAATAAGGCCCGTGAACGATGCTTAATCACCCATGCCTTTTTCACCCTTTCCCTAATACCCACCCACCTATGGTCTATCGATGCTTTGCATCGTGTGATGAACTTTTCCATACAAGTGCATTGACCCGTTTTATCCTCTATCCAATAAGACTGACGCTTCAGTCTTGTTTGGGGGTGATTCGCAACACCCAATTTTTCTGTCACCCCGAGCTTTCCTGGTTCCTATGTTTAGGGTGAGAAATGGTTCGGTCTGGATGAAGATATTAAACTTAGTGCTACCGGGAGGCAGCCCGCGTTTCTTGTACTAGTCTCATCCTGTTTGGGGGTGGTGTTTCACATCACCCTATGTTTTGCCATGTTTATAGACTTGTACATTTTACTTTTTCATTTTTTCTCTTATCATTTATTCAGGTTTATTCTTGGCTATATCTTTCCACTTCATTAGCGGTTGATTCTGGTAATCTCTATCCTACCTTATTCTCTCAATTTTAAAAATTATTTTATCTAACATCGAGGATGGTGTTCCTTTTTATTTGGGGTTGAGGAATTTCATCAAAATTGTACCTCTTTTGAATTTTTTTTATTTTTATACCTGATTTTTAAAATTTCGTGTAGTTTCTTTCATCTGAATCATTGATGTGAATTTGCAATCATCCATCTTTCAAAAGTCTAGGAATCGAGCTAGAGAATATTTTTCCTAATAGCTTATGTAATACGTAACAAGGCATGTTGCACCACGAATTTCTAGACTCAAAAAAATTTGCACACTTATCACGTCACTACGGTTAGTGTTGAAGAGTATTATAATTCCCAAGAGAACCTTAAGAATCACTAGTAGAGACTTTAGTCTGTGAGATTTGTGCCTTTTACCTTTTTGAGAGTTTTATGCAATCTCCGAGTCACAAGTTGATTCAACTTTCTTTGGGTCCACACTTTAATTGTTGTATGATCTCATTATTCTAAAATTTTATCTTGATCACTGAGAATGACATCTTTTTCGAGTTGTAAGAAACGTGTGTCTTGAAATATGACCCGATCACTAGATTTTCACCCATTCACTTCACTCATTACATTCCCATATTTTTCCATATTTCCCACATATTTCCCCGCACCATCACCTATCATCTCCGTATCATCTTTCATTTTCAAATAAAAGAGTTTTCTTTCAAATGTAAATGTCTTCATTGTTTGTTTGAAAAGAGAGAGAAAAACAAAAAAATAAAAAAATAAAAAAAAGAGGAAAAAAATAGCAAAAATAGGAAAAATAGAAAAAAGAAAAGAAAAATAGCAAAAAAAGAAAAGAAAAAAAAAGAGAGAGAAAAGAAAAGAAAAAAAAAGAGAGAGAAAAGAAAAGAAAAAGGAAAGAAAGAGAGTGTAGTTAGTTATTTTGAAATAAAGACATTGGTTCTTCATGTATTGAACACTCTTTTCACATATCCATCCATCTTTTGTGCATCACACATCCATCACTCATCCTTCATATAACTATCACCATCCCATTTTATCCTTCATATCATATCCTTCCCATTTCATTTCCCCCTCACCCATATATATACATGTTCCCCTAGGTGTTCGGGGAAATGATAGTCAACATGGTGAATAACTCGACGTTCTCACTATAGCGATTAACATTCCTTTCATGAGATCATTTTTTTTAATTGTTCGTTCTTTCTTATATGTGTGTGAGACGTTTGAACTTGATTATATTTACTCACCTCCTCACACACAAGAGCGATACACTTACCCTAATATCGAGAGTTCGATTGAGAGAGAGATATCCGTGAGATTTTGAAGTTGAAGCGTTGATTCTGAAGAGGCGATCTAGGAATTACTCTTATGATACTCGACCCATTTTGACTGATTCACACTACACACATTGAGTTCTAGGAAGGATGTGCCTTGAGTATTTACTTAGCTAAAATTTGTATGCCCTTCTAGCTTGTATTTCTCAAATTATTTCTCTCATCATGGATTGTGAAATTTTTCTATGCCTAATAAGAGATTGATTGCCATTCAATAAATCGTTGCAAATAAGAATTTTGTGGCTATATTCCCTGCAAACCCTCACGAGAGAAACCTCATCCTATAGGACAACCTATAGGTTTAAAGGCTTATTGCACATGCTAAGTGCAATTGCAAGTGCCCGCAAAAGTGGTACACGATTTCTTATCTTTCTCTTTCTCTCTATCTTCTTGCTCGAGAACTAGCAACGCTCTGTTTGGGGGTGGTGTGATAAGCCCCCAAAACTGTACATTTTATACCCCGAATAGACGTACTTTAGTTGATAACTCTTGGCAATATGGGTCTTATGCGCTTAAATGTTTATCTTGTAGGTCAAACGTCCTTTTACAAGTAACATCAGAGAGAGTTATTGCTTGAGAGAATACACATCAGAGAGAGTTATTGAAAACCACAGGGTTTACTCACTCACCATTGTTATTTATTACGAAGCTCTTAATACTTGATAGAGATTCTTGAGGGTGTTTGGTGTGTGTTTTCCTGCCTACCAAGGTGTATAGAGGGTGCTTACTTCTCCCTCCCTCTAGCTAAATCACTTCTAAGTTCACTATTATCTCCTGAGTTATACACGAGAGTTTTGTGAGTTTAAACTGAGTTTATCTTCATTGTGTTTGTGTTTGTGTGTCCTATCATTAATCCAAAGCTTTGGCCAATTAGCTTGCCATTACCATACTCAAATAGGGGTTACGCCTCCATCCTATCTAAGCTACCCTCTTACACATATAAATGTGACACGTAATAGCTAAGCAAAAAAGTGAACCATAATTGTACCACAAAAAATCTCTGGAGTCAATTAAGTCCTAAGATATTAGAAATTGCAAAAAGCAGCACTAGAGTCTCTCAAATTTTTTGTAAGATGTGTATAATGTAATCCACGTGGCATAAAATCTCACCATTTACAAGAACCATCCCTCATAAAGGTAGTAATAAAGTTGGCTTCGGAAATGAATTGAGATAATCATAAGGAATTGATATTTGTTGTAGTCCATTTCAAAACTAAATCCCCCTTCATATATCACTAATATTACCTTTTACATGCATCACAAATTCAATTGAGTCAGTCTTCAGAAATTGATTTTTTGCTACTTGACTCATGATTTAGGCGATTTATGCAATTGGGCCTAATTATTAATACTTATGATTTTAAGGAGATTTATGCCATCATAGTCCGATGTCTTATCCCCAAATACTTATAACATTTATTCTATAGCGCGTACTTGCCAATGTGAATACCTACTCAACATGACCATTGTCCAACAAAGTAGAGTTGAATTGGTGTCTTGACCAACAAAGTAGAATAGCTTGCACTCCCCAATAATCTCTTAAATGCTTAATCCAGCATTTTCGTTTCCTTGCTGCTGAATCTCATTCAATTTTCATTCCAATAATATCCCCCAAGAAGTCACTGCTATTACTGTTTCTAGCCTTCAATGCCTTAATCTTATTGTTAATAATTTTGGATATCGAAACTCCTACCTCTTTGTTGATTCTCTTCGTCCTATTGTTCCTCTTGGTTGGCACAAACCTATACAACAATGTTGTCATTGTTAAACATACAAAGGAAAAAAAATCAGTAAATTTTATAGGGATAAAACAAATCTTTTTAGATTTTCTAAGAAAATATTTGGATAATAAGAGTGGGTTTGTAGACCTCCATCCAAAATGAGTTACAAACCTTTTATCTCATTATGTGCTCATTTTATTTCTATGGTTATCAAAGTTCTTTTACTTGTAGTAGGAAATTTTATTGTAATTATACAATAAACTAGCAAAATCTAATTCGACCATGGAGAAGATTAGTTTGAGATAAAGATTTATAATAATTTACCTCCACCCGGGGATGGAAACTGATTGTATAACCTGAATTGTGAGCACAGTTAGTTCTTTGATAAGATCGAATATCTGTTTTCTTTCTTCAAAAATACTACCAAACAATGTCCGGGAGATCACCTCGCCAGTTAAAATTTCCAGGTCATGATGCACCTCAACCACAATTAATCCTACTGCTGAGACTATCTTCTCCCACTTGTTCACCATATCCAGACAGGTCTCATAAAATATAGGCAACATAAGCTATATATAGGAAATGAAAACAAGTAAAACTTTAAGCACTATAACTTATATGTATTGCACAGTTATACAAGCATTTATATACAATGACATATTAAATATGACTTTTCAGTTTGAACAAATTTCCTTTAGCTAGTCAATCTTAAGGACAAGTAAGTTATTTTTTTACTTATACAATGACATCTTCAATTAAGAATGGGCTAACATTCATCTTCTCAAAATGGAAAGCAGTATTAAGAATTTTTCTGCGTTTGACCCATTGTTCACCCTCTAGACTTCCAATTCTAGTCAATAGAAACTTGGTTATTAGATCAAGTGAGTGATGATTTTTATGAAACTTGTAGTACTTTGTCAACACCTCCCTTGCGAGTTCTGGTTCACTGATGTGTACCACCCACTTAAATGAATTCTTACCTTCAAATAATGAAGATTTTTTTTAAAAATAAGACGAAATTCGTCAACATCACTCAATACTCTGAAACTTTTCTACATATCTGCAACTTTTATGTACATGGCATTAATACCATTTTTGCAAAAGTGAAAAATATTGACGTAGCTTAATTTTCTTTTAAAAAAATGGAGGCAACCAGATTTAGTTCATACTTTAGAGATGAAAATGTAGGATACCACGTGAACTTGTATATGTACAAAGTTTATCAGCGAGGCACAAATTCGATTCATTTTATGTGACCTATCGGCGTGTCGCATCTTTATTGATCTATTTTTTGAATCCTAGCGAGATCCACACTATAGGATCCACAAAATGAACCAATACAAACACCACACGTCAGGTAATCGCAGAAAATGAGTCGGATTAGAGAGTCGGATTTGATAACATATTGAAAATCTATAATAAAATGGAAAAGAGAAAAGAGGGGCTAGGGTTTCCTATTGAGATAAACTAGAATACAATACAGTGAAAAGAAGGATAGAGAATATATGTCCTACTACAATCACCTAACAATAAAATAAAAAGGAAAATACTAAAGTACCCTTAATGAAAAATAAAACTGTAATATCCCCCATGAAACTCACGATGCTGCAGCGAGAAGCATTGAGAGTTTGTCAATAAAAAATGAAAATGCTGAATTGGATGAGATTTCCTAAACAAATTAGCTATCAATGAGGAAGAAGAAATAAAAGGCAAAGTGATGACACCATGTGCAAAATGTTGACGAGTGATATGACAATCTATCTCGATGTGCTTAGTCCTCTCATGAAAAATTAAATTGTGAGCAATATGAATAGCACTATTATTATCATAGTACATAGGAGTGGGCTGAGAGAGAGAGACATCCATATCTAAACGTAATCGACGTAGCCAAACAAACTCACGAGTGAAGATACAGAAACAACAACTTGCTTTTTGCTCTTTCAAAAAATAAGGGAATCTACCAGAAATACACAAAATCTAATAACTGACTTGCGATCTATAGGATCACCGACCCAGCTAGCATCAGAGTATCCACGCAGCTCCAAAGAAGAAGATGAAGGAAGTAAAAGAATTTGAAACCGAATGCCTCTCTAGTATCACAATAAGTGATGAACAGCTGCCCAATGAATCGTAGTAGGGGCAGTAATAAACTGACTAACAACATGGACCGCAGAGATGTACCTGGATGAGTAATAGTAAGATAAATCAAACTGCCCACAATAGTGCAATATAAGGTAGGATCAGGCAAAAGAACATTGTCATACGGAGAATGATGAACATTAAGCCCCAAAGGGGTATCAACAATCTTAGTATCAGTCAGACGAGCATGCTTAAGAATGTCCCTGATGTACTTAGACTATAAGAGAAGATAACCCTTTGAAGAATGAGCTATCTCAATACCCAAAAAGTAACGTAGGGGACCCAAATCCTTCATCTCAAAACAATGAGATAATTCAGACTTCAACATTGTAATTCCACCAACATCATCCCCAGTAATAATCATATCATCAACATACAAAGAGACCATAATACGACCCCCCCGAGGTGCACTGATAAAAAGAGTTGAATCATGATCACTTGTAAGGAACCTAAGAGAGGTAATCACTGTAGAAAACTTCTCAAACCAAGTCCATGGTGCCTATTTGAGACCATATAAGGCTTTCTGAAGCCTACAAACTTCACCAGGATCATGTGGAACACCAAGGAGGAGTCATATAAAACTCCTTATAAAGATCGTCGTTTAAAAATTCATTTCTAACATCCATTTGTGATATATGCCACTAACAGACAGATGTAACAGCAATAAGAGTACGAATAATAGTTAATTTGGCAACATGAGCAAAGGTCTTATCATAATCCATACCATATTGCTGAGAAAAACCCTGAGCAACCAATCTTGCCTTGTACCGTGCAACTAACCCCTCTGACATGATTTTGATTTTATATACCCAACAAGATCCAATTGCTTACTTACCAGCAGGTAAGGGGACCAAACTCCAAGTATCTGTCTAATCCAAAGTAGAGAGTTACTCTGCCATAACTTGATGCCAAAGAGGATCAAGAGCTGCCTTTTTATAAAAAAAGGCTCAGAGAGGCAGTGAATAGAGGATAAAAATGAAGCAAAAGAATTCGAATAATAAGAATACACAAAATCTGGTGATTGAGTGGACTTATGTGGACATTTTAGACAGCGAGAATGAGGTTGCACTATTCCAGCAGGTGGTTGGGTGGCAACACAAAAAGGGGGAGCATCAAGAACATCAGATGGCAAAGTATTTGTATCAGTAAAAATAATAGGAGCAGGTTGAACATGGGGTGGCAAACTCTCGGTGGTGCAAGGTGCTTGAGATGTAACACTCTGATCATTATCAGAGAACGGATCAATATTGAAGAGATCAGCTTTACTGAGTTCATGAGGATTATCAGGAATAGAAAAGAAAGGGATATGCTCAAGAAACACAACATAGCGAGAGACATATTCTTTTTTAGTAACTGGATCATAACAACGATATCCCTTTTGACCCTCACCATAACCAAGAAAGACACAAATAGCTGACTTTGGAGATATTTTGGTACATTCCACATGAGGTCAAAGAACAAAACAAGTACAACGAAACACCTTTAATGTTGAATAATCACGGGCAGGCCCATACAACTTTCCAAAAGGTGACAAATATAAGCAATGAGATGTCGAAATATTATTAATCAAATAGACAATAGTAAGGACATCCTCTCCCCAAAACTCACTAAGCGAGTAGTTTTAACAATGTGCCTATGTTTCCTTTCAGCAACACCATTTTGCTCAGGAGTGTTAATACAAGATGATTGGTGAATTATTCCATCAGAATCAAACAAGTCACCAATTTTTTTAGAAGTATATTCCCTACCCAAATCGCATCTAAAACATTTGATAATAGTAGAATGTTGAGTTTTGACAAAGGCACAAAATTTATTATAAATATCCAAAAAATTTAAATGTCGTTTCATAAGAAAAACCCAAAAGTAATGCGTATAATCATCAATAAAGGAAACATAATATCGAGACCCTACTTTTGTAATAATAGGAGAGGGTCCCCCACACATCAGAATAAATTAGATCAAAGGGTGCAAAAGTAGAGGAAATACTTCTATTAAACGGTAAAGCTAAAAATTTTACAAGTTTACATCCACTACAGTAAAAGATATCATGACAGTACAAATCTCCTAATTACCTGTAGAAGCTAAATATTTTAATCGTGACCCTGAGACATGACCAAGATGAGAGTTCCATAAATAAAAGCTATAAGAATCTGAACTCAAATGAAAGGATGATAAGTCAACACTGGAAGTTACAACCATTAGTACTTTGAGTTTCTCCATGATGTATAATCCCCATGCCTACGGCCTATCCCAATCACCTTCTGATATCGTGGATCCTGCACATGACAAAAGGTAGAAGAAAAGGAAACTGAGTAACCAGCATCACATAGTTGACCAATATAAACAAGATTCATTATAAGCTTAAGAATGTGGTAAACATTAGAGAGAGATAAATTGGATGAGTCAATAGTCCCAACACCCGTTGAGGGCACGGGAGTACCATTAGCAATCATAATGAGAAACAAAGAAGTGCGAGAAAAATAACCAAAAAAGGACAAATTTGGTGACATGGGATTAGAAGCGCCGGAGTCAGAAATCCAAATACCTAAGGACTTACCTGGTGAAGAGATGGACATAGCGTGTGGCTGTATGGCAAGAAACTTTTGAAACTGATCAGCAAGAGAAGACATGGATGGAGTTGATAATTAAGAACCCGATGCAAATGAGTTAGATGGCGGTACAACTGTTGCAATAATTGGCTATGAAGGCCTATATGAACGCTATTGAGATTTTTTATTGAATTTTCAAGTAGAAAACTGTTGCCGGGGTGGTTGACTATTTGATTGTTGTTGTTGTTGTAGTGCTCGCAATTTAGGGCAGTGAGACTTCCAATGAGCCTTCTCCTTACATTAGCTACATTCATCACTAGCACCTCTTGAACAAGGCTTGTACTAATTACTTGTAATTAGCCGATAGGAGGCTGTGAAGATGGATGGATTAGGGTTCGAAGAAATTACCTTCTTTGAGTGAGTCTTAAGATGAATGTTCTCAATGAACAACTCGTGAACAACAAAATTAGCAGTTGGAAATGGGCTATGATGAAGAATCGACCCATGAAGACCCTCAAAGTCATCACGCAATGCCATTAGAAACTAAGCCAGATGTTGTTCCTCCTTATTGGCAATATATGGTGCAAAGGCCTGTAATTCAGCTAACTGTGTGAGAGCCAACTGATCCCAAAGATCCGTCATAGCAGAATAGAAATCTTGGATACTCAAAATTTTTTGCTCAAGAGCTCGAATATCACACTCCAATTGGTACTTTTTTGGAAAATTAGATTGTGTAGACAATCTTCCTAAATAATCCCAAACATCCTTTGCATAATCATACTTATCCAACTGCATACCTATTGAAAGTGAAACAGAGTTGTTGATCCAAGTAATGATTTTTAAGTTCTTTGCTTCCTAAACATCCAACAACTCAGCATATGTTTCAACGTTCGTCTTCTTGCTAGGCTTACTCAAATCGCCATTAATGTAACCCAAAGCTTCTTCCCTTTCAAAAAGTTCTTCATAACATAACTCCAATACGTATAATTTTTCCCATATAATCTGACACCAATTGATTGCAGCGAATCATCTCTTTCACCAGCTATTGTGAAAATAAACAATCAAACAGTACGCAAACGGAACCAAATCTAACAAACTAAATAATTAATCAAATAAATAGTAGAAAAATAATCATCAATACCTTTAAAACAGACGAGCGAGCAGAAAAAGTACCTCTACATTTTTTTATAATATTACGCTTTGATCCCCCTCTGATACCATGATAACATATCAAAAATCTATAATCAGATGGCAAAGATAAAAGAGGGGAAAGGGTTTCATATTGACATAAACTTGAATACAATACAATGAAAAGAATGAAGGAGAATATATGTCCTACTACAATCACCTAACAATAAAATAAAAGGGAAAATATTAAAGTACACTTAATGCCAAATAAAACTCTAATAGGATTATCTGAACTCCCTCTCGCCAAAAAAACTTGTCATTGACGAACTGACCAACACATCTGCACACCCTATTTCTCTGTTTTAGTCATTCTCTTATTTTTCTAAACACCACTCGTGTACCCTGTTTATTGGTTTTTAGGTCTTAAAAATATTGTTCGGAAGCTGGTTTTGATGATTTTAATTTTTGATCTATAAATATATATTTGTATTCGATTTTTAATTATATCTGATACAGATTTCCATACATGTATTTATGGGTGCAAGTAGTTTTTGTTGATATCTGTAAGTATATTTCTGTTGATGAAGTAATTTCTCACATTCTTATTTATCAGTGTTTTCTCACATTCTTACAAAGTAGATTAGGAAGTGAAATTTAGCTTTGATTTTGTTTATAGTGAGTTATAGTTGAGTTCATAGTGAGTTTGCGTATTATGTACCACGATAGAGTTTTTTTCACTAAAATGATATTAGAGTTTAACATTGATAATTTATCTCGTTATATGATAATTTTTCCTACTAAATGATTGGTGGTCCTTAGGTTTTTTAGTTTATTTCCTAAAGTGGGTTGTTTCATGAAAATTAACTTTTCAATTTTAATGATTAATATGGGTTTCTAGTGGTATTCTACTACAAGGGAAAAGAAGAAGAATCACGCGAAGAAGAAGCGACATGGAAAGAGGCGAATCACAATATAGATTATCCCAACAATATTTTTTGCTAGATTTAGAATTGTTTGAAACTATATTTTTAGGTTTTTTAACTATTATTTTACTCTTTGAATCCTAAATGTATACTCTCTCTGTGTGTGTGTGTGTGTGTACAATTCTATTTTGGGTTTAATTGGTTGCTTCTTATTAGTGTTTTATACTTTTGTGAGTTTTGGGTACTTGCTTGGTGTTAGAGAAAGTTAAGAAGCAAACATTTGTTAAGTGAATGGATAGTGTCATTTTAGGCTACTTTATCAACTCCTTATTCTTGTATTGGTATACTACTTCGTGCAAATGATACGTAACTTACGGGATCTTTTGTTCAAATGGATATTGTGAGTGTAGAAAATATCCCAATAAAAGATTCTATGAAAACAATCACAAATGGCAGAAAGTAAGTAAAATTACACGCACACCAACGATTTACGTGGTTCGGTAACTTGCCTACGTCCACGGAGAGGTTACTTGTTCTTATTAAGTGTCTCTTAAAATTTCAAGTTTCAATCCCTTTGCCCAGGGTCAGGTTTTTTAAATATGTAGTTTTAAATTTTGAGTTGTTTAATGAACTCAAAGTAGCGTTCATATTTACAATGAGGTACTTGAATATATTATCCGAGATTTTTGGTGGATGATTTGACCATATCCACAAGTGTTATTATACAACTAAAATACTCGTGTGGAAATTGAGTCGTGATATGGGTCGGGCCATGTGTTTAATTTATTAGGACTTGGTCGGCTACTTTCATGGACTTATAAAAATGGGCTGCCAGAATTGCCCCTAAAATCTTTGGGCCAATAGATTTTGATTGATCTAATCAGTCCAGGGCCTGAAATCGCAAAATGGTACTTTTTTTATTTGTGAGAGCTAGCGAGGATACGCTCATTTTTAGGAGAGATTTTAAGAGTTGGGATCTTCTTAGGGAAGCTTGACTCATGATTTGGGGTACTTTGAAACCGTTTGTGTGCAACTTAACCGTCAGTTCAGTGTCTCAAGTCATTTTTCGCTCGTACTTCGTCTCTAAGATTCCTCTCTTCGTCTTTTGCTTCAAAATCAAGGTTTCATTTCTTCAGTGATTTCTTAAGGCTTTATTAACACTTGTAAGTTTTATCTATAACTCATCTCTAGTTATTATCTTTAGTAAAGTTTTTCGTAGTTGTATCTAGGGTTTTGTTGAAAATGTTTATGCTTGATAATAAATCACTTTTCGAATTTATAAAGTGCTACAATATCCCTGATTGAGAGGATATTGAGTGTGTCACCATTCCTAAGAATGTTCGTACCATAGAAGATGGTTATTGGATCCATACCTTGTTGGTTTCTCAAGGGGGTTTGACATTTCCTCCAAATCCCTTATTTTTACATTTCTTTAAATATTTCAACATTGTTCCTGTCAAGTTCACTCCAAATGTTTGGAAAATTGTGAATGGAGTACACAGGATAAGCGAGTTGTATGGGACCAACTTAAGGCTTGCAAAAGTTTGTTTTTGCTATGTCTTTTTGTGTACAAAAGGTGGACTCCTGTACTTGAAGGCTAGGAGTGATGACTGAGTTCTAGTTGTAAACTTTCCTGATTCTAATAAGGATTACTAGTATGAAGGCTTCATTGCTAGAAATTGTCAATATCCTCCCTAATCAGAGGGCGTAAAGTACAAGATATATATAATCCCTACCTTTGGGGAGGACTATATAGGTTGCTAACACAGTCGCTCTTTTTTGTTCCATGCTCGCTTTTCCTCTTCGTGCTTTTTTTGATATGTAATATTTTTCCGCTCTAGTTGTTTTTGCAGCTAAGGAAAAGGATCAAGAACCTTGTCCCAGTGAGTTTAGGGCCACTAAACTTCAAAAATCTTGGCGAATTAGGGATACTCTTACTGATGGCAAGTATCCCCAGTCGACTGCTTATTTGCTCGAGTATAAGAACACTACCACCAGTTTCACTGCCAGGCTAGTAGACTCCCTCCCTGATTTAGAGATTCTAAAGGAGGAGGTTGGTGTCCATTATGAACCCATTATGTTAGAAGAAGAAGAAGAATAGGATGAGGAATAGAGTAAATAGGAGGAAGAGGGAGAGGGAACAAATGAAGAAGGAGTAAAAGAAGAAGAAGAGATAATGGCGCTACTAAGAAGAATGTGTTTAATCAATTATGATGATGATGATGATCTGTTGCCCGATCGCATAAAGTCTTTGAAGAAGAAGGAAGTAAACTTCCCCAATGCAAGTGGCTCCAAATCATGAGCCAGGTAGAGTGAATAAAAGAAGATGAAGAATAATAAAAGGAGAGAGAGAGAGAGAGAGGGGGGGAGGAGGAAAGAAAGAGGTAAGAGGACACAGGCCTTAAGGTCCCCTGTTATGCCTTATGTTGTCATTGTTATTGCTAAGGGGAGGAGTGCGGTTGATTCTCCTAATCTTTCCCCTGCACTGCTAGAGGGGGTTATGTTCGCTGTCAATTGTGAGCGATCACTGAAGATGGGTGTCAACCAGCTAGCCCTAAAATCATCTTAAGGGATTGCATTGGTATGTCACCTTCTCTTTGTAATTCTTTAATTCCTTTTCTCAATCCTCGACAAATTGACTTGAATTTCCTTCCTTTTTTAGTTTATTTATGATTTTACCATGTTGCTTTGTAGTAAGGCTGACCAGTCGAGAAAGTATGTTGAGGTGGAAGAGTCCTTGAAGAGATCTGAATAGGCCCTAGACAACGCTAAGGACACTTTTGATCAAGATAAACAAAAGGCCTTAGACGCTCTTAAGGAGCAGTCGACAAAAGAGCTCGTCAATATCCTGGAAGCTTATGCCCAAGTAGTTACAGACAATTTGACACTACACCAAAAAGGCCAAATTAGCACCCTTCAACCGGCCAATCTTGTCACGGTCATTGACGGTGACAAAAAGAATTCATTTTTTTGTCACTATCAATGACCGTGACAAGGCCATGACAAAGGCAGTGGTGGGGGTGGGGAAGGGGGTTTGTTGTAGGGGGAATGAGGGTGGTGTGTGTGTGTGTGGGTGGTGGGGTAGGGGGTGGTGTGTGCATGTGTGTGGTGTGTGCGTGTGTGTGGTGGGGACTTTAGATTCCCCTTATTTGGTTTTATCTTAGTAAATTAATTATTATTTCCCATTTCATATGAAAGTAGGATTGCCCCTTATTAAGAGATAATTGTTGAGATTATAAGTAACTTTACTTGTATAGCTTTAATAAAATCAATTGTATACTTTAATTGTAAGTTTAATTACATAGCTTCAATGATGATATACTTATAAGGCATGATGAGATGAATTAATTGAGTAGATGAATTAGAAGGAGTACGGGATACACATTGGTTGGTTTGTTGTTGTTGTTGCCATTAGATTATAGTGGATCGATGTTAGGTTGGTTAATTTTAGAAATATCATGACCACTAGATTATTGTCCACATGGGGGTGCGATTTTTTGACTTTTTTTCTAAAATTACTTTGTATCACGAATAATATATATATATATTATGATAATTAAATGCAACATACTTGAAATTACATATAGTGCGCATAGATACTATCCTTCTAGTTCTTATGCGTACGGATTCAATAGCCCTTAGACCCATTGTTAATTTTTGAGGAAGTTTTGCAGTCGTATCCTAATGTTCTCTGGGTACATACTAGATTGACAAGTGTGAGTGTTATTTCAATTGATCAATTGAAATAACACTCACACTTGCCAATCTACTACGTGTACTTGGAGAACTATAGGTATATACTGTCGAATTTTTCTCAAATCGTAACAATGTTCATGAGATATTAAGCATATTATAGAAATATGCAGTCTTGAATGGGATAGGATGACTCACCCTTTAGAGGAGATGGAGGAAATATGAATTTCTATTATAAATTGAATTTGAATTTAAAATTTAAAAATTGAATATAAATAAGACATAATTAAATGAAGCATACTATAAATTGTCTTACATGTGCCAAAGCATCTAAATAGTAGTGTGGATGACTTGGCTGTTCCTAGAGAATATCAATCCATTTTTTATGATAACCCGAATTTGAAACAATTTTTCAATTTGTAATAAATATTCCAATTTGTACTTTATCAATCAATTTTTAATGCTTTTAATTGATTTGCACTTTATCAGTTTCACTCTTGTGTATGTGCGTGTGTGTGGGAAGTAGGGGTGGGGTGGGGATGTTTTAGATTTTTAGTAATTGTACATATTTGCAGTTAGATGCTGTTGTTTTGAAATTCAGAATAGAGGTGTTATACAGTAATAATTCATTTGGATTTCTAGTATTTGTACATATTTGTATGTCTTCTTCTAATTCATTTGAATTTGTACTAATAACAACATTTTTATATAGAAAATGTCTCCTTCAGGTATTAAGGCGAGGATGATGATGCTTATTATGATGATGTCGTCTGGGATCGGTGGTAGCGGAGGCGACGAGGGTTCCTCGACCCCTAGGCTCCCCAAATATGGCAAATTGGGGATGGCCATTGAGACCAAGATGGGGATATTAATGAGATCCCTTAAGCTAGTAAAGAAGATCATCATCCTGGGTTACAGTAGTTGGAGGGAGGTGCCAAATGAGCTCATGTTGGCTATTTAGGCGGCACTACAGGTAATGTATTTATATTTATAAGAATATTTCAATTTATATTTATTCGCAACTAACATTGTATTTGTTGGACAAGAATAATTCAGCCTTGGCCTAGAACTACGCGATTCCGTCCTAGAGCAGTTGGGGGCGAAACACAAGACGTGGAAGAAAAATTTACAGAGTCGGTACTTTGGGAAGACCCGAGACTCCATTATCCAAATGCGTGACTCCGTCCCGTCGAAGGATCCAATCTCATTGGCACAATGGCAAAAGTCCATTGACTATGAGATCGGAGAGCGACAATTGGCATCTTTCCAATCGGGGAGGGAAAATTGGGTGAAAAAGACGGACGTGCACTACCCGGCGGACATGTTACGCCGAGGTGGATCATATGATGTTGGTAAGAATTTATTTTTCTATAATTATAGAAATATATTGTTATGCATTATTTTACTTTGCGGGGCCGATACTAATTTTGCATTATTTTATTTCAGGGGACAGGGAGTGGCCCTGGGGGTAGGCCACATAGGCTCAATGCTTATGTGGCTATTCGAATGAAGAAGGGGAAGGATAAGGAGGTGTCCCCGATTTTTGCGTCCACAATTGTAAGTAATCCGACAGTTTACTTTTTGTTAATTACTTTATAATTTTTTTGTTTACTTATTTAACTAATCATGTGCTTTTTGTCGTTTCAGGCAAAGCTTAAGGAAGTGCATAAGTTGCAGTCCGATGCCGACAAGGCATCTTTGCCCACGGACACACTCATCCAAGTGCTTGGCACTGATCGCAAGCAGAGGACAAGGGGGTGATCTCACGGGTGGCCAAATCTATGATCATCGGATTGGAGACGAGCAACACCAAGTTGGCTCGAAAGGTGGACTCTCATGATGCAAAGTTGTCTTGTTTGGAGGCGATGGTCTAAGATATGTTCTCATTTTATGAAGCGTTCGATGGGTGGAAACCGTAAGAGTAAATGGAAAGAGAATGATAATTTAGTGGATGAGGAGGAGGTGGAGGAGAACGAGGATGTGGACCTCGTTGCTTCATCGCCGACATGTGCGAACTTTGATGATCAAATCCCCTATTTGCCTCCCTTCGACCGACCGATAACGACACTTGGTTGTCCGAGCATGTTTATACAAGAAATATTTGATGGAAAGCAGATAGAGCGGGGGTTGAGGGACCCGAATACCATCCAGGGTATGCTAGTTCATTGACGTATGCTTCAAGACATCGAGGCCAAGGTTCTTGTCATGCATGTGATACCCAGGAAGGATAACTCCCCATTGTGGTTGCACGAACAATGCGGCACGATGCATATTTAAGGGTGTATCAATTTGTATATCGTGGGGACTACTCACCTCCTTAGACCTATCCCAAACATGTAGTGACATTATGTGAATTGAATTGTTTTAATTTATTACATTTGAATTATATTGTGATGCATATTATTTTGAATGTATATTTGCATTATCTCTATGATGCATATTGTTTTGAATGTATATTTGTATTATCTCTATTTTATTTGAATATATGATATTTGAACAGGTACAACGTTCATATAACAGGTACAAATATACTATTGGGCAGTGGCAGTGGCCATATTGTCCAGCAATTTTTTTTTCAATTCTGCCCAGAATTGTCACAGTAATTTTCCATGAAAAGTTTATTTATCATGAACTTGTCACGGTCATTGACCGTGACAATTTAAAAAAAAGGTAATGGGTTTGTCACGGTTATTAATCGTGACTAATATTTTCACGGTCATTGACCGTGACAAGTTTAATGAACTTGTCACAGTCAATGACCATGATAAGTCCGTGACAATAAACATTATCACCCCCAGACTTGTCACGATCATTGACCTTGACAAGTTGTACTTCTCATAGTCAATGATCATTACAAGTCGACTGATTTGGTGTAGTGTGAAGGTGCCAGAGGCCAATAAGGAGTTGTCTACTAATGTGTACAAGTTGAAGTGAGAAGCTACTGCTGCTCGGGATAGTGCATATAATAAAGGATGGGAGGCGATATATGACTATATTGAGAGACATATCACCTATATTCGGCGCTCGGGCTTCAAAAAGGGTTGGGACCAAGATTTGGTTGCAACTGATGTTCCTGCTCAATGCCCTCTATTTCCTTAACACTAGCCAGGTCCAAATCTATTGGATATTGGGGAGCCTTTGACCAACCAACCTTCGATTCAAGATAGGATAGAACCAGCTAGTCCTACTATTGAACATCTTTTTGCTGAACAAGTTGTAGGCGGTCCTGGTGCGATCGTGGTTGCTGGAGATCAAGCTACTAATAAAAAGAAAGGTCTAGTATCCTCTGAGCAGGTGTAGATCTTTACTGGTCTAAGGTTTCTGCTTCTTTTGTATTTATTCATTGTATTTTGTAATTTTTAGACTTGTACTTGGCATTTTTCCCCACTAATATTTGAATGAAATAATTTTTTATTGATGATCTTGTGTTGGTACTGATTCTCATTGAATCTATTGTTTATAACCCAATTATATAGATGATTAAATAGTTGTAAACTCTTCATTGGGGAAAATTCTTGGACAAAATGCTGACCTAAAGGATCTCAAGGCCTTTGTAAAGATCTACAAATCTTTGAGAGCAAGAAACCAGCAGTATAATAACCAACTCGAGTTGGTCGTAAAGATTAAAGATAATCTTCAAGAGATGGAAGAAGTTGGGGCTTTAGTCTTAGAGGAGGTAAATGACCTGAAGGCCAAGCTCCCGGATGCCAGTGAAGTAAACCAAGTGAGCGAGCTGATCTAGAAGGAGAATGATGATTTGAAGAGGGAAATTACTGATATAAAGAAGAACACCACATCGGGGTTTTCCTTGGTACTGCGAGGATCTTGATCATCGTCCAGGGGGCCGCTCGAGCTGAGACCCAAGCTCTGCAAAGGTAGGTTACTGAGATGAAAGGTGATGTTCGGTGGGCATGCGTAATTGTTGTTGGGATTTAGAGGGATGTGATAAGGCTGAGGCATTTATTTAAAAGGGGTCTTAGATAGGTCTGGGCATATCGTTATGACTAGGGATGAACTAATGCCCCAGCGAGGCTGAAGAAGGCAGAGGACCTCACATTTACCCAGGGGTGGCTTATTGCCCTTAAAGAGCTAAAGATGCCTAAGGACTCTCCCTTGTGATATAAGTATCAAATATATTACCTAGTCTATCGCCATAATCCCTTTTTCCAGGGATAATCGGTGGATCCTAATTGATATTATTCCTATTCATATTCTAGAGCATCTGTTAGAAGATGCATGAGAAGATCTTGTGCCTCATTTAGATGATAGTAGAAGAGCACATGTAGAAGATTACCTTGCTCACCATCCTGGGCTATTGTAAATTCTTTGTATATTCTAGTTTTGATTATAAATATAAGTTTTATTCTATTGAAAAATTATTGTTTATCGTTTTTTGATGTTTTGAGCTCATACTGACTAAACATTTTGTTCGCTACAGAATTATTCAATCAAGCATCCTTTTTCCTCTAACTTTATCATTTTGAGATTCACATTTGACTAGATGATATTGAGAGCTATTAATGGTTACTTGTTGTTTGTTTTTTATCCATTACCCCAGTCCAACAAGCCTTAGTTATGCCATTCCATCTACTTTACCTCTTAGGTGGCATCATCACACTTACTCGGGCCTAGGTAAGATGATTGCGAGAATGCACCTTGTTAATGGGCCATTTGCACGAGAAAGGTTTTGCGACCAATAATGTTGGTAATCAACATAATGTTGGATTTTGTTACCTAAGGATCCCTTGTAGGGCCTTTTGTGGTTGTTAGGTCAACCCATGAGGTTCCTTGTGTTCACAACAAGAACTTGAGGGATGTAATAGTTAAAACGAATCTATTGACTCGCTGTAATTGATATGAACCCTAATCAACCTGTTAAGTTTCCTGATTTTAAAAAATAGGTTGAGTAACTTGCAATAATCTCAGAAGTTTAGTCATGCATGATGGAGACATCTCTTCAAAAGGGTGTGTATTAATGAGATCTTACTGATAAGATTTAAGTAACCAATGTAAAGATATGAAAGAAAAGGGGTCAATCCAACCTTTATTCATTGAATACTATCTGAGTATCATAATATTTGAATAATAAAAATTTGCATAAACTAACTAAAAGATAAAGGAGAAGATCTAAAAGTAAAACTTCTTGAGATTGGTTGCATTCCATACTTTCGGTATCTCCATGCCCTTTAACGTTTCCAAGTGATATGTTCCTTGAAGATCGTCTCTTATTAGCCTGAATGGTCCTTACCAGTTTGGTCCCAATTTGCCATCTAATGGTGTTACAGCACTGCCAAGGACTTTTCTCAGGACATAATATCATATTAAAAACTTCCTCGAATTGACCTTCTGGTTGTACTTCTTGTAAATTGTTGTTGTTAGAATGCCATATTTATCAAAGCCAACTCTCATCACTCATCTGATAGGTCATGCTCAGTGCGTAGTGCTTCATCATTGAGGCCTTAGTTGACCAGAGTAATTCTCATAGTGGGGAGACATGCTTCCAAAGGGATGACAACATCCATTCCATAAGTGAGTGTGAAGGGTGTTTTCCTAGTTGGTTTTCTGGGTGTGGTAAAAAAAGACCATAGAACATGAGTGAGTTCATCCACCTAGGCACCCTTAGCTCTTTCCAACCATTTTTTCAGTCCATCAATAATGGATTTATTGGAAGCATCTGCTTACCCATTGCTTTGGGGATACGGCATAGAGCTGAAGTGATGCTTAATGCTGTGCTCATCACAAAAATCTTGAATAAAAAAACTTTTAAATTATGTACCGTTATCGGTGATGATAGCCCCTGGTATCCCAAACCGAGTTATGATGTTCCTCCATATGAACATTGTCATGTTAGAATCTCGAATGTTTGCTAATGGTTCTACCTCTACCAATTTGGTGAAGTAATTTGTGGCGACCAACAGATATCTACGATTTTTGGGTGTAGTAGGTAGTAGTCCCACGATGTCTAGTCCTCCTTAAGTGAAAGGTTACGGGCTAGTGAGTGATTTTATTTCGTTGGCGGACTGGTGAACCATAGGTGAGTGCTTCTATCACTTTTCACATTTACGAACGTAGGTACCAACATCCTTCCTTGATTGCGCGAAAGGCTAATGATCTTCCACTTCACTGACTCACAGAGATGCCATTATGGAATTCATTAAGTACTTACTCAGCATCTCGTGGGTGAACACATTAGAGGTAAAAGCCTGTAAATGATTTCTTATAAAGCTTCCCTTCAGGGTTGAGGTAGAAAATAGCACCCTTGGCCCTCTTTTAATGGGCCGACCAACTGTTGTCTAGCAGTATGTCACTCCATAGATAATTGGTGATGGGATCCATCAAACTTGGTCCCTTATCTGTGAGAAGGACTTGCTCAGCTAAGACTATTTGGTCGATACTAGGTTGTGCGAGGAACTCTATCCGAATTGTTCTCCTTAGGTCAGAGTTAATTGTCGAGCTTAGTCTTGCTAAAGCGTCAACGTGACTATTATGTCCTCAAGGGAACTGTTAAATTTCCACCTTTTTAAAGTCTTCTATGAGTCCTCTTACTATTTTGAGGTACACTGAAATTCGACAATCTTTGGCATTGAAGTCCCCACTTACCTTCTTGGAGAGCAGTTTGGAATCACTGAATAAGTGGAGGCATTTTGCCCCGAGTAGTTTGGCTTTTCACAAACCGGAGATCAGTGCTTCATACTCAGCTTTGTTGTTGGAGGCATCAAATCCCAATATAATTCCTTACTCAATTATAGTGTCTTCGGGGGTGATGAGAACAATCCCTACTCCTTCCCCCTTGGAGTTTTAGGTTTCATCAACATACAAGTTCCAATCTTTGGACTGTGATTCTTATGCCATCGATTGCTCACTATTCAGTTGGTCTATTATCCGATCTCCTATGAACTTAGTAATGAAATCTTCTAGAACATGTCCCTTAATCTCCATTCTAGGCTAGAAGTGGATATAAAATCTTTCGAGTTCGACCGACCACTTAAAGAGTCGTCCAAAAAGGTCGTCCTTTCATAGAACAACCTTGAGTGGATAAGAGGTGATTACGGTTATGGAGTGAGCCGCGAAGTAATGCTTCAACTTCCTTGAAGTAACCAATAATGCATAGGTGAGATTTTCCATAGGCAAGTACCATTGTTCAGTATATAGGAGTGTCTTACTAGCATAGTAAATCGGGTGATGTCCCCCTTCCTTTTCACATACTAAGGCAGAGCTCACAGCATGGTCTGATACTGCTAAGTAAATATACAATTCGTCTCTATCATTCAAAATTACGATTAATGGAGGCTTGCTAAGGTAGGACTTGATATCTTCCAGAGCTCGTGAATAGTCATCGTCCCATATGAGGCCTTTGCCCCTTTTTAGAAGCTGGAAGAATGGTCTATAGCGTTCCTAAGACTTGGAGATGAAGCGATTAAGCGTCGTGAGCATTCCAGTAACCTGTGAACATCTCTCAACATCTGACGAGGCTGTACTCTAGTGATAGTATCAATTTGGTCTGGGTTGGCATCGTCTAAAACCCCGTACTTTTATGAATATTTAAATTACATGAGTGAGTGTAATTTAAGAAATTGAGAATTTAAAGTGAATAGTAAATATTGTTTGCAAGTGTCGGATTAATATTTACATGGGCTATATTTTCTTACGGGACTAAATAAATGAGTTGGATTATTTTAATTACATGTCGTGGTTTGGTAAAGCGACAAAAGATAATATTATATTTGGAAAACACGCGCAAAGATGTGTTGAGTTCAAAAAGTGGATTTTTCTAAAGTGATTCGGATGGGAATTTCGAGTGTACGGTTAGCTCCAGAAGGGCTGAGAAAATCTGAATGCAGTATCCGGGGGTTTTGTTTCGATTTCGGAGACTTTTGGACTAGTAAGGACTCACAATTGAGTATACGAGTCAAAATTGGGTTTTATAAGAGACAAGCCCTTATTTCTCTCACATAAGTCACGAGAGAAAGGATAGAAAGGAAAGAAAAAAAGAAGAACAGAAAGGAGTAAGAAAGAGGAGAAAATGGGAGAACTCCGGCCAACCTTCAGTGGATCACGGTACGGGAACGTCGGATTTTATCCAACGAGGCAAGTGTTTAACTTACATTAACCATCTAGTGTTTATTTTTCCCATATCAAAGTTGGTGATGAAAGCTTTGGATTTTTCGTTTGGGATTGACGTGGGAAAATGGGGGTTTTTTATGAATAATTTCATGTAAATTTGATGTTATATTAATGCCACATGAATTGTGATCTTGAAACAATGTTAATGGTGTAAATCTTATTGAGAAATTGGAAGAACTGAAAATGGTGGGTTAATTAAGAAAGGGGTTCAATTTCTTGATTTATTGGTTGAATCCCATAAAGATATTGATGTGTTGGTTAAATCATTTTGTGTAGATGATTATTTTGTTGGTTGTTGAGGTAGAAATCATGGAATTTGAGTTGGGATTGTGTTGGATTAAAGAGAAAATTGGAGAAGAAGGTTAATAGAAACTCTAAGGACTTTCCAAATCGATTCGGACAGGATGCGAATCGATTCGCCTGTTTGTCCAAAAATGAAATTTCTAGATCTTTTCGATACGGTTGCGTAGGCGCCGATCTCGTATTTTTCTAATTTTTTTTAATTTGTAATGATTTTTCTACGAAAGGGTGTCCCAGATTGAAATCGTTAGTCATAAATCAAACATGATATTGGGATAATTAATGCTAGAATTTTTTGGAGATAAATATTAAGGGTTCCTAAATAAAGTCTTAGGACGTATAAATTACTTGGGGAGATATAAAAACCTTGGGTTCGTAGAAATAAATTCAGGTTATATTTTAAATGAATGTTTAGGACGAACGACATTCGAGGAAATTATTCAGTGGGTGTTTATATATATATATATATATATATATGCCGATCATAATTGGTTTAAATCCGAATGCGTAGTAGGATGCTATTATAATATTAGCTATTTCTGATAAGCTATTATTCGGGAAATGATTAACGAGATATTGATATTCCAAGTGAGTAAATACTTAGGAGATTAAAATAATCATGTGTATGCTTATTTATTGATATGAATGTGTAATTGGAATTTATAGACTAATGCCACGGGTGATTGGCATGTATAGCCGGATTTGACAATACATACGAGTATAGGGATAGTGTGTATATGATTATGATTTTATATATATCATGTGTGATTATGATGTATGCATGTTGACATACCTCTTTAAGGCTATCATGGTAAGTTGCGCGAAGTTGGTAAATCCCCTGGCTTGAGGAGCAGGAGAGTATAGTCCCCAAGCCATAAGGCCAGATTATTTATTGTGTGATTGTTTTATTCGCAGTGAGATAATTTTGAGTATGGTTATGACTCACTGTCGAAGGACTATGGTTGTTTCCCATAGATTTGTGTTCTGTTTTTTCTCAAGAGCATGAGTGAGTCTGCCTTGAGCCTAGGTTACGGTTTGTATGCCGTGGAAGGTGATATCACTCGGAGAATGCATCTATATATAATGCTTAGAGGGATGGTCTTAGTTACTTATATTTGTGTGTGAAAAATATGTATGACTATAATGATGTGTATGATATACATAAGATTTGAAAGATATAGATATACGTTGTTGAATAAAATTTGGAAAGTAAGGTAACTGTATATTTATCCGAGAGATTAATATCCGGAATAAAATGTGATTTTTTATATAAGTTGAGAATATTATATAAAAGGCTTATGGATCTAAAGTGTAATAACTTGTGTGAGTTATTTATTTGGATGATTATATATTATAAGCGAGAGATTTATAACTATAAGCTTAGGTGATAGCATAGAATATTATATAAACGGAGTTTGTGATAGCGTATAGCGTATGATGAATTAGTGAGATAAGAGATCAGTTAGGCGGAGTAGCTTAACTAGGAAGCTTAAAATATATGCATTAGGTGTGCACTATTAGATCAGAGTTCTGGGTATCTCATGGGAGTGTGACACCAATTTAAATATGGAAGATGACATATTTAGTATGTTATTGGATTTTAAGCTCTTGCGCAAATATTTTTAAAACTCGAGCTCTAACCCGTTTCTAGGTTTTCACTTTCTCTCTCTCTCTCTCTCTCTCTCTCTCTCTCTCTCTCTCTCTCTCTCTATATATATATATATATATATATATATATGTATATATATATATATATATATATATATATATATATATATATATATATATATATATATATATATATATATATATATATATATGTATATATATGTATTTAGGTGTCCCAACATAGGGACACCTGGATGACCATTCTATCGAGTCAGACGATTGCTGCAACAGCTGTGGATGCAAGCAGGATATTGTATAGTTACACTTCCATCTTTGTGATCTATATAGGACGTATTGTAGAGATATTCGGGGCTAATGCCCAGCTGTTGTCATTTATTTATTTACTGCATTTTTCCCTTTGCGATAATTCGATATGGTTATATAAATGTTTTATCGAGAGTTATCGGTTACTATTTATTCAGTTCAGTTTTGTTCATATTAACTTTTGTGATTGGATTTATATGTTGGTGTTGTTAAAAAGATTTGAAGTTTAAAATTTTGATGCCAAGCATAATAGGTTGTTAGTAATTCAATGGTTTTCGACACTGATGCTAAGAATGAACCATATGAGATTCCTAACTAAATTTTATATAGGACTGACACCGGGTATTTTATTGGGCGGGCTGTCACACCTCGATTCCCTTCTTACTTACAAAAAAACCTTAGAATTTTCCTGAATGGATATCGAATGAACATTTACTTGAGGCCAAACGGAAAGACGTTGTAACAGTACAACCCGATTAATATTATAAAGGAGGTCTTATCCGGGTCAGGTCCGTATAGGGGGATCTGGTGATATCCTGAGTAAGCATCTAGGAAGCTCATTCTCTCATGTGTCATTGTGGCATCAACCAACTGATCTATTTTTGGGAGAGGGATGCTATCCTTGGGGCATTCCCTGTTGAGGTCGGTGAAATCGATGCAAACCCTCCAGTTGCATTTACTTTTGGGCACCACCATTGGGTTGGATAACTAGACAGGGAACTGAACTTCTCAAATGGATTGTGCATCCAGTAGCTTCCCTACTAATTTCTCCACCACCTTCGCCTTCTCAGGGGATGTTCGACAAGACTTTTGAGTGATGGGCTTGAAGGTGGGATCAACGTGCAGGCGATGGAAGGCCACACTAGGGTTAATCCCTGTTAACTCATAAGGCTCCTAAGCGAAAACATCTATGTTGCTTTTGAGAAGTTAAACTAACTCCCTTTTCTCTCATCGGCTATAACTTCCTCAAGGCTTTTTACAACCCAATCGGTGGCATGGACCCTGGTCTCTTCCACCCCCGGTCTAGCATACCGTAGTTGCGATTTGGAGAGAACAACCCCCTCCTAGGTATTCTCTAATTCCTTCTTCTTTTCTTTCTTTGGGAAGATAGCTACAATAAAACACTTTCTGGTTGTAGCCCGATCGCCATGGATCTTGACCACTCCTCGATCTATAATGAACTTCAGCTTTTGATGATAGGTGGATAGCACGAACTTCATGGCATGGAGCCAACTTCTGCCCAAAATATCATGGTATGGGGACTCAATTCCCAACACTAGAAACTCAATTAGCTTTGAAATATTTCATGCCCTGACCGATAAGATTATATTTCCTAACGAAATAGTGAATCTTCTTGCAAAGTCAGCCAGTGGAGCAGTGGATTCTTTGAGGTCGGAAACATTTAGCTTAAGTTTATGGAACAGTTCTAGATATATCACTTTAGATGAACTCCCCTTATCCACAATAGCTTGTCAACATACCAATTAGCAATTTAGAGTGTGATCACTAACACGTCATGATGTGGAGTCATTACCCCCAACCAAGTCTTCTTCGATGAATAGGATGTGCTTGGTGTAATTAACATCTTCTAGTCCTCGACACTTTCCTGCCTGGGATTTGGCAGGGTCAATATAAAAATATTTTATCACGGCAGTCACCTTCTTGAGTTCCATTCAAATGGCTTTGCCCTGGATCTACTTAAGTTTTGATTTTGCTTATATTACTGCGAACTCATATCCTGTATTATCATCGAGGATGTTGTCTGGCTTTTATTTATCTTTGGCTGCAACCTTCTCTATTTTATTTTCAATATACTTATTGAGGTGTCCTGCGTGAACTAGATCTTCCGAGTGTGACTTCAGAGCTTTGCAATTATCGGTTTGGTGACCTCCCTCCTTGTGTAACGCACATCTCAATGCATTGTTCCTTTTGGTTGGGTCGCCACCCATCTTCTTGGGACATTTGATGAAAGGCTCATCTCTGATCTTGCTGAGAATATTGTAAATAGGTTCCTTAAAGACTGTATTAACATCCTAGAATGCTTTGGAGGGATTAACCTTGTTTCCATTCTTGGAGCCATTTTTTCCCCATTCTTGCTTCCCTTCTTCTGGGTATCATTCTTTTCTGTTTCCTTATTCGCCTTTGCTTGATCGTTGTCTCCCCCACTGGGATGAACCACGTCTTCCACCTTGGTGTACTTCTTGATATGATCCATAAGATCATCGATAGTGATAACCTCCTTATTAGCGAGGGATTGGTGCAATAAATGGGTAGTTGGAAAGCTAATTTTAAAGGATGCTACGGCAACCTGCTCCTAGCAATCCTCAATCTTATTAAAAACTTCCCAATATCTTTTGGCGTAGTCTCGGAGGTTCTCTTGTGTCTTATTCTTCATAGTGAGAAGTGCATCCACCCTCTTGGGATGGGAGATGCTAGTTATGAATCCCGTCGTGAAAGCCTCTATCAGTGTTATAAAATTCATAATCGACTTGTGAAGAAGCCTATCAATCCACTTCGATTCTACGTCATGTAGGATAAAAGGGAAGACTCATCACATAAGTGCGTCATTGTGGCTCTATAATGCCATTTCTTATCGATATTGCCCGAACTATATGGCCAGTTTTCCCATCATAGACCTTCAACCTGGGGATAATAAATTTTTTTGGGGGCTCCTCCTTCTTGATTTCCCTTAAAAAATGGGGACTTCATCTCAGTATTGAGAGATTTTCTATCTAGTTCTCTGGTGGATCTAGATCCTCGGTGATCTGGGTGTTGATCCATCTCCTTAAGTACCTGTATGCTCAAATATTAGTTCTATCAATCATTGCTTCTATGGAGCCTCTCGTGCTGGCCACACTTTGATCACACTCGCTCTGACCTATCATGTTCAGTCCTTTCCTAGTCACGCATGGAGCTCTCTCCTCAGCTGTGAGTGTTGCTCACCTGAGGGCTAGGAGTCCTCTCACAATGTTTCCTAGTGTCCATTTAGAGGTCTCTCTTCATTCTTTCGAGTTGCCTCTGCAGGCAAGCATTTTCTTCCACTTGAAGGCCCGCAACCTCCTCTTTTTTATGAAGCCTGGATTCATAAGAATCGACCAACCTAGAGATATGAGTAGACCTAGGTGACCCATGACTTTCTTCAAAGGGTTGGCTATCCTGGAAAACCCTGGGGTTCGTATGTTGGTGAATTTCAGGCCTGACCCTAGGTGGAGCTGGGTCTTCTTGAACGTCATCGGCTTATGCGATGTTGCTGCTGTGGTGAGCCATTATGGGATTTTTGGTGATGAATGGTTTCATAAGAATACAAGTCATTTTCCATAGACGTCGCCAATTGTGAGTGCAGAAAATATCACAATAAAAGATTCTACGAAAATAATCACAAATGGAAGAAAGTAAATGGAATCACACGCACAACCACGACTTACGTGGTTCAACAACTTACTTACGTCTTTGGTGAGGTTACTTGTTCTTATTAAGAGTTTCTCAAAATCTCAAGTTCCAACCACTTTGCCCTGGATCAGGGTGTACAATTTATAGATACATTGTAATAGAGTATGAGTTGTTTAAGGAACTCAAAGTAGCGTGCGAATTTTCCATGAGATACTTGAATATCTCATTCGAGGGTTTTGGTACCTGATTTGACCGTATCCACAAGTGTTATTATACTACTAAAATACTCATGTGAAAATTGACTCATTATTTAGGTCGAGCCAAGTGTTTAATTTATCAAGACTTGGTCGACTACTCTAATGGACTTATAAAAAATTTGCTCCCATAAATATGTTTAATTTTTTTATCACACTTCTCTTACGATTTGTATATCATTTGATGGAAAAGCAAAATACATAAAAAAAATTCATTGACATGAAACCCTTACACACGCTCGTTCTTGGAGAATGTAAGTTCCACCCTTTTGATATGTTATTTTTAATCTAGTGATTAATACTTTTATTAGATTTCCCATATGCCTAAACTTTTATTCTATTGTTATGTTTGTTTTGGAACTTGCAAGTTAACAATTGGCATTCCTATTCATTTGAATAGAATAGACAAACATTCGTCGGCTTTATAACTTATTTTACAAAATTAGCTATGTATTTATGCAGCCACATAAGTATAACAGTTGGATATGTTTTGTCAGTTGGAAAACTTATTTTGTTATTATTATTAGATTTTTTCAATAAGTCCGTCTACAGCGACTCAAAGTTGGGAGTCAAAAATCGCGACTCGCTGGCATGGCATGTCGCGATTGGTTACTGTTGATGTAAAAAATTAGATCACTCTAATTATTCAATCACAGATAAATTAATGAGACAAAGAATTTTAAAGTGGTTCAGCCTTATAAGAATGGTCGACGTCCACTGTTGTTTTATTGTTGAATGTTTGGAAATTCTCGATTACAAGTTCTATCAAGAAATTTCGGTATGGATTTAGGGACCAACGTCCAGTCCCTTTACAATAAGGATTGTACAATGTATTTATAGCCCTGAGGCTGTAAAGTGAAAGGGTAATACATTAAATGATGTACATATGAAAGGGTAATACATTCAATGCCCTTTAAGTGTGTGCGTCTGAATGATAAGGATTTAATGAACAGTCAAACTGTTGGTTATCCAGCTATTAATGCGTTGTTCGAGGTGCAGCTCGGACCGCCTGAGTTGCTCGGACCGCCTAGCTTCTCGGTGTTTATGAGTTCCTCAAGGAATTCTTGTTCCTCGGAGCTTCTGAGTTCCTCGGAGCGTCTGAGTTCCTCGGGGAAGCAGTGTTCCTCGTCGTAGTATGGTTCCTCGAAGCGTGTGAGTTCCTCGGAAGTATTTATTGTTGCCATGTAGATTGCCACGTGTCATCATTAAATTGAGCCATGTCAGCAGACTAAATTTAGTATCAACAGAAGTCCCCAATGTTTCATAGTTCGAAATTTGAGGAGTATGTAACATTCTTTCTTGGAATATGGTAGCCTTAAAAGGGTCTTCCTGGTTTTTAGGAGCGTTTCCCTTGTATTTATTTCTCCTTTCAAATTCGTAGAATCAAGCTTTTTGAATTTTTATGCTCGCTTCGATTGCCGCGCCCTTTTTGTCCTTTTAGCCGCCGGTAGCGTAACCGTCTCTTTTCGTAATCATTACTTTTTCCTTTTCCCAAGGCAAGGTATTTAAGCGTCACAGACAATCCCATCACCTTTTACTTTTCCAAATTTGTATCTTCGAGTTTTTCGCAGTCTCTTTCTCTCATATGTATTCATCTTCTTCCATCGTTCGTTGTCAACAGCTCTACTCTTTTTCTGTAAGATCTTCTTCCTTCTTCTTCATTTCCTTTATTCACCATGGTTTACCCTGTTGAATATCTTGATAAGTTTCACTCTGATTTTTCTATTCCCTCCTGGGTTGTCTTGGAAGAGCTTTCTGAGCCTTCTGATTATTTCCATTTGGCTGAGGGACATTGGTTCCCCAGCCTCTTTATTGCTGAGTGTGGATTTTCTTTTCCACCAAATCCCTTGTGTCTGGAATTCTGTCATTACTTTGATGTTATTCCTGCAAGAATAGCCCCCAACACATGGAGAATAGTTAATGGGGTTCATAAATTAAATCAAGTCCATGGAACTCGCATAAGAATTCCAGAAATCATGTACTGCTATAGATGGGAAGTTAATGATAACATTTTTTATTTAAAAACTAGATTTTTAAATAGAGCCCTAGTAGTCAATCTCCCTGATGCCAATAGGGATTATTTTGAACACGGGGTTGTCATAAAAAATTGGCAACACCCTCCATTAACTGGAGATAAGGTTTACCAGGGTCCCAGATGCCCTCCTTATGGCAATGGGATAGGTTATTTTCATTTCATTTTATTTATTTTGAAATTATGATTCCTTTATGTTTGATAAAATGTGTCACTGATGGCAATGTTTATTTATTTGCAGTTGATAGCAAAAGAAAGTGCCCAAAAGAAGCAGATGTGAATATAAGACATCTGAAATTTATTTGGAGTCTGCATCAATTTGTTGCCAAAGAGCATATCAGGTCGGCTTCATATATGCTGCAATACAAGAGCTACACCACTTCTTTCACTCCTCATCCAGTGATAAGTGAATCAGAGCCAGTACCAGCTTCCACCAGCTCCTCGCCTGAATCTCACGTCCCTTTAAGCGAAAAAATGAAAGGAAGAAGACCTCCCACTTTGTTCGAGAAACCTACCTCTGGTTTTGGAGAGGCAAAAAGAAGTAAGACTGATGTCCCAGAAGGGACAAAGAAAACTGATGCGCCTTCCTCGGCTGCTGCTATTGTGAAGGTTGTAGAGAAGCCCGCAGTGGCTCCGAGCAGGTCTGCTGCTCTTGGAGAGGTGATTGTAATATCACCGACCAAGGGTTCTTCCTTGGTTTAATCTGTTTTTGTTCCCCCGAGGAGGCTGAAGAAAAGCTCCTCTATCAATTTGGCTGACACTATTACTCATCTCCCAGCTGCTGGGACTGGGGTTCCCACTTTTGTTCCTCCGAGCTCTTCCATGAGCTCGATAAAGTCCTGGATCATTCCCGAGGTCTAAGGTACTGAAGAAAACCTTACTCGGGACATGGTCACTTCATTAGCTGCTCGTCACCTTGCTTCTGTAAGTCTTCTTACTTTGAACTTTTCATATTTCCTTTGTTATTTCTGTTTCTGACTTGCTTTCTTTTTACTTTCACAGTTGACGAGCTGCTTTAATATAATCCTGAAGAAGGATGAAGCAATTAAAGCTTCATGCTCCTTGTCCAGTGTGGAGGGAGCTCTGGTAGAAGCTATAAAGTCTTTGGACGATTCTCGCCAGACATATGCTACTAATAAGGCTATCTGGGAGAAAAAGCTTGCCTCCACCGAGCAAGAGAAAGCTCGAGCTGTTGATGCCTCCAAGGAGTTGGAGAAGAGAATAAATGCCCTAGAGAAGGAAAATAAGGAGCTCGAAGAGAAGCTCAAAACTGCTGGGGAGCTTGAAGATAAGCTCAAGGCTACTGAGGAGGAGCCGGTTCAACTTCGGGAAGTAGGTCGGCAGAAGGAGGAGATTGAGAGAAAGTTGAAAGCTGCTGATGACCTGCTATTCGAGAAGCTTTCCTCAGAGAAGTTGAAGTGGAAGATGGCTGTGAAGAAGTCCTTCAGTGCTGGGTGGAACAAGGGGTTGGCTGCCATGGTGTCGCAAGTGGACTATGGCAGCCTCAAATACTTTAGGGATGGATGGGTTGCTGCTCTCCAGGAAATGAAAGTTGATGAATCTTCTGAGCTTTTCCAGCAACACATTCTTGGTCCCCCTCCAACCCTAGAAGATCTTGAAGAGGACGAAGCTTCCTCAGAAGAGTCTTCTATGGTGATGGGAGATCATCCCCCATCCATTCAGCCTGCTGCCGAGGAACTTCAGCAAATCATCATTTCCTCCGAGAAATTGCATGTGCTCCCCGAGCAATTTCCTACTCCCTCCGAGCAACCTTCTTCCTCATCCCAACCTCCCTAGAAGGTTTTGGGAGACAAGGAAAGGGTGTAGAGTTGTTCGGGTTTCTCTTTATCTTTTTCTTTTATCAAATCTAACCCAGAACTTGTAACTCTGAATTTTATGATCTAATAAAACTTGGATTTTTTTTTTTGCATACTGTTGTCTATCTTCATACTCTGTCTTGATTCTTATTGATTATTGCTTTTTCTTTCTCTTCTAGTTTCTGTCCAGGATGGAATTGTTATCTTCCCATGATACAAAGCTGCTGCGATAATGTCATGAGTACTTTAAGGCTGGTCACACAGACCTGAGTGCAGCACAAGTTGTAGACATCCTCGGTCAAGATGCTTCAGAACAGGTAGTTAAAGAATATTAATATCTGAAGTGTCTTCTTGATCGAGCAGTGACCAATAATGTGGCCTATTATGATATGATCGAGGATCTCCAAGGCACCCTCGAAGACCTTTAGCTACAATACAAAGAATCAACTGCCCTGTTGCATGAGAGTTATGAGAAGAAGTACAAGCTAATCATTGCCGACAAGGGATACGATAATCTTTTTGTTGGGTATGATGTAAGGGAGAGAATTCTGAAAGGTGAGGTCGAGGAGTGCAGAAAAATTTCCGAGTTGCTAGAGTAAGAGAACAACAACTTGCAGAAAGAGCTATCACAGTTGAAGTCTGCAGCCTCTTCTTCAAAAGCCTTAATCCTAGTGACCGATGAGGGATTCTCGTTCTTATAGGTCAAGAACACCAACTTGAGGGACGAGTTGGAAACCTTAAAAAGGTCTGGCCCTTCTTCTTCTTCTCGGGGACGAGCAAGGGCACCTCGGGGACGAGCAAGAGCAGCTCGAATTCCTGTTGAGGAACAAAGGACTCAGTCTGCCCTAGAGAACCAGGCCTTCCAGTTAATGGTGAAGAACCAGGCTTTGGCTGACATGTCAAAGAAAATTAGGGACTTGGAAGAGCATCTCTCTGAGCAGAAATCTACCTTGGAGAACAAAGAGCTCTTCCTCAAAAATCTCCACGAGCAGCTGGACAGACTAACATATCAGTTCCACAAACAGCCTAGGGAGTTCTAGATGGCTGGATACAATGAAGCGCTCTACCACTTAGACGATCGTATCCAGAATGCCAATAATGAGGGCTACAAACAAGACTGGTTGAATGCCTTCGGTGTGCTGCAGCTCGAACAGGGTCATTACCTGTGGGACTACCACGATCCCGGGTTGCTCGACTTACCTGTGCCACCATACAAATTAAATATGAGTTGGATCCCTGGACGGGACATTCCTCGGAGCTTGATTTCAAAGTATCTCCGTGACTATAATCTTCATTCAAAAGTCGAGATATCTCGTCCCGAGCATCTCTTAGATCGACCATCCGTGATGAATGTCAGGATGTTGAAGGATCTCAACTTCATCAATTCTCCTCTGTCTTTAAATGATCCGCCTGTTGGCGAGGAACCTGTGTCAAAAGCAGAGGGGAAAAGACCAGTAGAATAGGAATTTTTTATGTAATAGTTAGTATACATTTCAATATCAATATACTTTTCATTTTATTATCAATGTAATTTATTTTGAATTCAATGAAAGACTTTCATTTTTGTTTGCAAATCTTAATTGCTATTGTCTTGTAATTATCAAACACTTTATATCTGTGCATATTAGTTAGAAAGATAACAATATTGTGTTGTTTGTCGACCAACTCAGTAATAATTAAAAATTTACAAGTACCAATAATGTTGCGCGATCATTTAATAATAAAGTCACGAGTATAAAAAATGTTTAAAATGTTTCCAACCAACCAAGGTCGTTAGATTCTCCATGTCGACCAACTACAGTTAGTGGGATTTTATCCCCGACCAGCCATAGTTAGTAAATTTTTCTCTTAAAGGTTTCCGACCAACCAAGGTCGGTAAATTTTCCTTGTCGACCAACTACAGTTGGTGGGTTTTACTCTACGAGCAACTTTGGCGCTTTCTAAAATAATCTTACCTTTCGATCAACATAAGTTGGCATTTTCGAGAATATATTTACCTCCCGACCAACATAAGTTTGAATTTTCGAAAATATATGTACTTCCTAACCAACATAAGTTGGTATTTTTAGGAATATTTTGTTTCCTAGCCAAACAGGTTGGCATTTTTAGGAATATTTTGTTTCCTAGCCAAACAGGTTGGCATTTTTAGGAATATTTTGTTTCCTAACCAAACAGGTTGGCATTTTTAGGAATATTTTGTTTCCTAACCAACCGAGGTTAGCTTTTTAAGGAATATTTTGTTTCCTAGCCAAACAGGTTGGCATTTTAGGAATATTTTGTTTCCTAGCCAAATAGGTTGGCATTTTTAGGAATATTTTGTTTCCTAAGGAAACAGGTTGGCATTTTTAGGAATATTTTGTTTCCTAACCAACCGAGGTTGGCATTTTTAGGAATATTTTATTTCCTAACCAACCGAGGTTGGAATTTTTAGGAATATTTTGTTTCCTAACCAACCGAGGTTGGCATTTTTAGGGATATTTTTGCTGAGTAGTCTGAGCTTTATCGAGTATCTGAGCTTTGCCGAGTAGTGTGTAGCACCAGTATTCCCCAAAAAAATTTCAATAAAAAGAGAGACTTGCAGAATATCTTCATTTTATTCATACCGATGGAACTGCGTTACATGGGAATATACATCAATGATAATACTTGCGCAGGTGCTCTGCGTTCCATGCATTCTTAAACTCCTCCCCCTCTAGACTTGCTATTCGATATGTTCCTGGTCGAACAACTTCTGTAACTCGGTATGGTCCATGCCAGTTTGCCTCCAGTTTATTGTGCTTTTGAATTACTTTCTTCAGCACATAGTCTTCTTCTTTCAGGTCGCATTTCTTCACCCTCTTATTGTAGAATAGAGTTGTTCATTATTGATATGCAGCATTTCTGATGGCTGCTTCTTCTCTAACATCCTCGAGCATGTCTAAATCCAATCCTCTCATTAAGTCACTGACAGGGGAATTGAAATTCAGTACCCTGTGTGTTGGGAGGCCCAACTCGGCAGGTATAACGGCTCCACTTCCAAACGCCAGCATATATGGTGATTCTCCAGTTGCTACTCGGGGAGTAGTTCGGTAAGCCCAGAGTACTGATTGTAGCTCGTTGATCCAATTCGATTTTGTATCATCCAGGCTTTTCTTCAAGCCATTTAGCAGCGTTTTGTTTGTCACTTCAGTTTGTCCATTGCTTTGAGGATGGCCTGGTGCTGAGTGGACCTTCAAAATATTTGACTGATGACAATAGGCAGTGAACTCCTCGTTATCAAATCATATTCCATGGTCTGTGATGAAGGCATGTGGAAGACCATATCGACAAATGATGTTCTTCCAAACAAATTGGTACACCTTCTCGTATGTCATGTCAATGAGTGGCTCAGCTTCTACCCACTTAGTAAAATAATCCACTGCGACGACGAGGGGTATTTGAACCTTCCTCTGGTCGTTGGCAGTGGCCCAATCAAATCTATCCCCCACATGGCATATGGCCAAGGAGAAGTGATAGGTGTCAACAATGCTTGTGGAGTTCTTTGAATGGAGTAAAAGCATTGGCACTTATCACACTTCTTGGCATAGGCTATACAATCAGCCCTCATCGTCGGCCAGTAGTATTTCTACGTCATCAGCCTTTGCAAAAGCGTCCGACCTGCTACATGTTCTTCACAGGACCCTTCATGGATCTCTTCAGTTAATTCTTTCATCTCGGAGGGATGTACACATCTCTGTAAACCTGCCATAATTCCTCGTCTATATAAAATACCATTAGTTAATACATACCGAGCAGCTTTAAACTTCAATTTCTTGGCTGCGAGCTTATCAATTGGCAATTCTCCCTCCTCGATATACACCCTGATGGGATCCATCCAAGATGGTCCTAAATCAAGGGTGATAAAGTTCATCATCAGATCTTCATCTATACTCCAACCAGCCAAAACTTTAATTGGGATTGTTCATCGTAACTCGGTGCGAGTAGCTGATGCTTGTCGAGCTAGGGTGTCTGCTCTCGCATTCTCCATTCTTGGTATTCTGACCAGCTGAATAGCGGTAAATTATGACACCAGCTCCTTTGCCTTTGCATGATATCTGATCATTAATTCTCCTCTAATTGCATATACTCCCATCATTTAGTTTACGATTAATTGAGAATGACTGAAAATAATTACCTGTTTCACCTCCATAATTTTTGCCAAACTAAGTCCTGCAATCATGGCCTCATACTCAGCCTCATTATTGGAAGCTTTGAATTGGAAACACAGGGCGTATTCCATGTCGACCTCGTCCGGAGTGCTCAAAACTATCCCCGCGCCACATCCTGTAGTGCAAAATGAACCATCTACATGTAGCCTCCATATAGGTAACTCGTCTTCAAATTTTTGCTCTGTCAGAGTTCCTCGGTGAAATATTTGCTGCTTCCTTTCATCCTCCCTGGATTTTTCTTTCTCTTCGTCGATCATCTCTTCTTTCCCTTTTACCAATCGGAATTAGTCTGAGCTCGAATTTGATGATCTTGTAACATCCACTTGCCCTTTTACCAACCGGAGTTGGTATGAGCTTGTGTTTGTTGATCCTATAACATCCACAGGTTGATCAGCGAGCAACTTTTTCTCCTCGGGGGTATCAGGATAGGTGAACTCTGCTATAAAATCTGCCACAGCTTTCCCTTTTAATGATGATTTGGGTTCATAAACTATATCATATTCACCGAGTTCTATTACCCAGTACATCAATCTCCCTGATTTTTCTAGTTTATGAAGGGCTTGCCTCAATGTCATATCGGTATATACTACTATGGTATGAGCCTGTAAGTATGGCCTCATTCTTCTACTTGCCTCAATCAGCGCCAGTGCTAACTTTTCCAGCCTTGGATATCTAATCTCTGCTCCTCGGAAGGCCTTACTCGTATAGTAAATTGGTTTTTGCACTCCATTCTCCACTATGATCAACACCGAGCTAACTGCATTCTCGGACACTACAAGGTACAAATACAATTTTTCTCCCATCACCGGCCTAGACAACAGTGGAGGTGTTCCCAAGTATTTCTTCAAGTCTTGAAAAGCCTTCTCACATTCATCATTCCACTCAAAAGTCTTTCTGAGTGTCTTCAAGAATGGGAGACATCTATCAGTTGCTCGTGACACAAATCTGTTGAGTGCTGCTACTCGTCCTGTGAGACTTTGCACTTCCTTCTTCGTCCTTGGAGATCGCAGCCCTAATAGAGCTTTGATCTTTTCAGGATTTGCTTCAATGCCTCGTTGATTGACATTGTACCCGAGAAACATGCCTTCTCGTACTCCAAATATGCACTTCGCCGGTTTCAGCTTCATTTGATATTTATCCAATTGATCAAAAGTCTGACTTAAATCAACTAGATGATCGGCAACTTTCTTACTTTTCGTCAGTATATCGTCAACATGGACTTCCATATTGCAACTGATTTGTTCAGCAAGGACCTTATTCATCAGCCGCTGATATGTCGCACCTGCATTTTTCAAACCAAAAGGCATAACATTATAACAATAAGTTCCCCTAGGGGTAATGAAAGAAGTACTCTCCCTGTCTTCAGGTTTCATTTTGATCTGATTGTAACCAGAATAAGCATCCATGAAGCTCAGCAACTCGTGTCCCGAGGTAACATCCACCAGTTGATCAATTCGGGGCAATGGAAAGTGATCCTTTGGACATGCTTTGTTGAGGTCGGTGAAGTCTACACACATCCTCCACTTGTTGTTTTTCTTCTTTACCATCACCACATTGGCTAACTAGTCTGGATATTTAACATCTTCAATGAAACAAGCTTTCTGGAGCTGCTCGACTTCCTCCTGTATAGCTTGATTCTTCTCGGGGCTGAATAATCTTCTTCTCTGCTTCACAGGCTTGATCTCCTTATTCACATTGAGCTCGTGACATAAGAAATTTGGGTCTATCCCAGGCATATCTTCATGACTCCATGTGAAAGTTTGTCTTCTGCTTCTAAGGAAGGTTATCAATTCCTGTTTTAATGAGGCTTCCAATGACGAACCTACTTGAGTAGTTCGCTCAGGTTGTTCGTCGTCCAGAATGATGTTTTCAGTAGCTTCCACCACTTGACCCTTGACGAGTTGCGAATCATCTCGAGGATCCAATGTTTCAATTTCTGCACCTTCATCCACTTGATAGGTAGTAGTATTTTTCTTTGATTCTTCCAGTTCTTCTTGCTCGGCGGATGAATAATAACATTCCTGAGCTACTTTCTGATCACCTTTCACAACTCCTACTCCAAAGTTTGTTGGAAATTTTAGACATTGATGCACTGCAGATGGTACATCTTTGAACTTCTTTAATCCTACTCTTCCCATGATGATCTTGTATGATGATTGAACATTCTTATCCATCACAAAGAAACGTATTCTTTATGTCCGATAAGCAGGCCACGTACCAATGAATATATACAACTTGATCGTCCTAAGTGGAAATACTTTCTCACCAGCAAAACTGATGAGGGGTCTGTGGTAAGGCTCCAGTTGAGATAACTTTAGATTTAAACTATCGAAGCACGAGTAGAACATGATGTCTGCCGAGCTACCATTATCGACCAGCACTCTTGAAATCATTACCTCCTTCATTCTTATCTTGATCACCAATGGGTCATCATGAGGATACAGAACACCTGCGAGGTCATTCTTCGAGAAACCGATGACCAATTTTTCTTTGTTCACCTTTCTCGGGCGATCCTCCTTAGCTAGATTTATCCGTTGAATGTACGAGCAAGCTTGAGCCTCACAAAGGTAAGCTTTTCTTTCTGCAGTAAGGTCTCCTCCTCCTGCATCTCCACCTGTAATAACATTACAATCAAATGACCCAAAGCGTATTGAAAATACTTCTCGTTCTGGATGTATTGGTTTCTTGGGAAGATCGGGGTCATCCTTCGGATCATCTTCATGGTTTCTTTTCTTGTTCTCCTCTACTCGACGAGGAGATTTAGACCTCTCTCTTGTTCGGTCGCTATTTTTTCTTTCATTTCTACGATTAACGTACTTTGCCAGTTTTCCTCGTCTAATGAGTGTTTCAATCTCATTCTGAAGAGCTATGCAATTTTTGGTCATATGGTCATGATCTTTGCGAAACTCGCAATATTTTTCCCTATTCCTCGTGTTAGGGTTTGCCTACATTTTCTTTGGCCAGTTTAACTCCTCGTTGTTCTTAATTTCTTCCAGGACATGGTTGATATCTACCTTCAAAGGAGTGTAATTATTAAATTTCCTCAAGACCTCCCATGATGACCTATTTTTGGATTGTTTGTCACCACCATTGTTCTTATGCTCTTTCTTCTTGGCTTTGTCGACTTCCACCTTGGTTTCCTTATCCATATTCTTCTTCGCAGCCGTAGCCTCCTCGACATTCATGATTTTGGCCGCTTTTGCCATAAATTCTGACATAGTTATGGGTGGATCTTTGGCCAAAGTGTAATACAACTTATTAGGCAACAACCCACTCATCAAGGCAGTGATCATTGTCTTGTCCTCATAATCAATGACTTCAAGTTTCTCGTTATTAAAACGAGTTATATAATCTCTGGTACTTTCACCAGCTTTTTGTCTAACACTTAACAAATGTGCTACTCGTTTAACTGGCTTTGCCCCAAACCAGAAATTTCCAATGAATAACTCGGCCAGTTGAAAGAAAGTTGAGATCTTACCCCGAGGAAGATTATTATACCATATTTGAGCAGATCCGGTAAGAGTTCCCGATAATGCCCTGCATCTCATCTCGTCTGGGACAGTATAGATGTCGGCAGCAACTTGATATTATTTTATATGAAGAACAGGGTCAGTCTTTCCATCATATTTGGGGGTCACAACAGGTGCTTTGAACTTTGATGGTGTTCGAAAATCTACAATGGCCTGGACAAAAGGTGTTCCTCGAACAAAGGTTCGTTGTAAAGGGTTCTTGGTTTTAAACATTTCCCCTAATCTATCCTCCATCCTTTGAAAAGAGCCTTTCCATGCATCATTTCCTTCTTCGGGCCTATTGGTTCGAGCAGCTGATCGCGTTGAAGTGGCTTCCTGGGATCTATCTTGACGAGCAGCTGGTCGCGACTGGCCAGATCCTTCCCTTAAGGCTGTTGATCATCGAAAGCTCCTCGACGCTGCATTAAGAGGACTTTTGTTCCTCCAAGGGCCTAATCGGTCAAAAGGAGAAACCCTACTTAATCTTTCCAATGTGCTGGTCCTTTCTGGGGAGAGAGTGACACGTTGTTCAGTATCTGTGGATCGCACTAACGAAGTTCATCCAGGTTGATAAGAGAAATCTGCAGACTCCTCATTGCGATATGAATTGGTACGCCTAGTACGTGAGGATGGTGCGCGGGTGTTTCTTTGAATACTCCGCAGTCCTGAATGGGTTGGTGCACCGCCATGGAGGGTTTGTATGATTTGACGCATTGTTTCTTGCATGACGGTCTAGCCCTGAGCCAGATTTGTCATTATTCCAGCCAGATCTGGAATATTTGGCGGAGCAGGTGGATTTGGAGGGCTTCCAGGGTTTTGATTGCTGGATTCTGGAATATCAGCCATTGGTGATGAATTGTTTTTGATGGAAAACGATATTACCAGTCGTTCCCACAGACGGCGCCAATCTATTGATGTAAAAAATTAGATCACTCTAATTATTCAATCACAGATAAATAAATGAGACAAAGAATTTTAAAGTGGTTCAGCCTTATAAGAATGGCCTACGTCCACTGTTGTTTTATTACTGAATGTTTGGGAATTCTCGATTACAAGTTCTATCAAGAAATTCCGGTATGGATTCAGGGTCCAGCGTCCAGTCCCTTTACAATGAGGATTGTACAATGTACTTATAGCCCCGAGGCCGTAAAGTGAAAGGGTAATACATTAAATGATGTACATATGAAAGGGTAATACATTCAATGCCCTTTAAGCGTGTGCGTCTGAATGATAAGCATTTAATGAACAGTCAAACTGTTGGTTATCCAGCTATTAATGCGTTGTTTGAGGTGCAGCTCGGACCGCCTGAGTTGCTCGAACCGCCTATGCTTCTCAGTGTTTATGATTTCCTTGGGGAATTCTTGTTCCTCGGAGCTTCTGAGTTTCTCGGAGCGTCTGAGTTCCTCGGGGAAGCAGTGTTCCTCGTCGTAGTATGGTTCCTCGGAGCGCGTGAGTTCCTTGGAAGTATTTATTGTTGCCATGTAGATTGCCACGTGTCATCATTCAATTGAGCCATGTAAGCAGACTAAATTTGGTATCAACAGTTTCTGTCATTGGCGCGAATCCACTTTCATAAGGAATCAACCAATGACGGCACACCATGTCAGCGGGAATAGTACGTTTGAGTCCCAATCAAGAGTCACTTTAAACTTTCTTTTTATTACTTTATGTACGATAGAGTTTATGCTTATTTTTGTTGTACTTTAACTATGATTAGGACCCACCATGTCTATTACTACGAAGCACTTGCATATTGATAAATGCATCTAAAGGAAAATAGGTACCCATTTAGAATCTTTGTGCTTTTCCAGAAAATTAATGAGCATCCTCTATTAAAACAAATTTGAACAAATATGATGAATTTCATTAGTTTTTAAAATGCTTAGTGGTGTTTATAATGAAAAAATGTTTTCTTACTTATATTTTCTAAAAATAAATTAATAAGGAAATAAAAGATTTACAAGAGAGTAACAAAGAAAAACAATCATGTCCGGTCTCCCTTTGTTTTCAAAGCTTAATATATGAGAATACCAAGGGTTAATTTTTTCTTTTAATATCATGTAGAGGTGATAATTCATGTTTTTTGGATCATGTTTCGAAACATAAACAGAGACGATACGAATTCGTGTTTTTTAGCTAACACAAACTCCTGACAAATACAACACAACAAGACACGGATAACACGATTTATTAAAATTTCATAAAAAATTAAACTTATAGACATGATAACCTGGATAAAAAAATGATTAACACTATAAGACACTATAACACGACTCATAATTTCGATACGAACACGACACGACTCTATGTAAAAAAATTGACACGGGCACAATAGATTGTGTAAATTTTGTGTCGTTCCATATCATGTTCTCGTGTCATTTTTAAAATTATCATTCCTAATATCATGTTGCCTAATTCTAGTGCTGAGAGGAAACTAGAGCATTAATTATTTTATTTTTCTTTTATTGTTAATTATTGAGGGCTTGACAATATTTATGTCACTTAACTGGTATGGTTGGTTCCATTAAAGAATAAGATACCATAAGTGATATTTTGGGATTCGATACAGTAGATAGTCTTGATTTTAAAGGTGATGGTCACCAATCACACGAGTGGGAGCAGGGTACTATAAAAGATGTGTAGTCATCTTTAAGTAGAATCTATTGATAAGTTATGAAATTGAAAATAAAGTCATTCTACACATATAATTCATGATATACATTGCATTGGTACTCATGTTGTAATCTAATTGGTGCAACTATACTATAGAGAATACAGGTATGTTTTTTCCTACACATAATTTATTCCGATTGGATCTAAAATGTGAGATAAATTTTTAATAAAAAGTAAACATGTGCGTAGAAAATATTGCCAAATACTTTTTTGCACCAATTTCTTCCCCGATTTAACTATATTTATTATCCTATTCAATGTATTGAATATTCTTGTGAACCAATAGTTATTTAAAGATGATGTGTAATTAGTATGAAAATTATGTGGTTGTATTAAGTCCAATATATTGTGAATATGCAAGTAGCTGCACAAATAATTTGTGGTAGAGCGATACTATATAATGTAAAGTTACATTTTTTCGTAGTGACATAGGCGCAACTTTTTTTATTTTAATATATTACATCTTGTAGTGCTACTAATATAACACCACCTACCCATTGATGGACTTTGAAACTGTCCCAATGTTCAGAATCTTTAACAGTATAGTAGATGAATATTTGAAAGATTTTAATGTATGTGATAGTTTTAATACATAATTAAAAAGTTGCATCAACCTAAAATTCTAGTTCCGAGTAAAATCTCTCGACTCTTTGATCAATATACTATAAATAATGTATATAATAATATTGTGAAATTAAGGTTGTTATTATTGTTACTACAGTCTACACTTTTATTACTTCGCCAAAAAGTCCAAAAAAACTATTCCTATTAGCCTTAGCCGCATTTTGTGCCAATTAGTGTGTAAATCTACATGTACACTAGCGTCCATAGAGACCTCAGATATCCCTCTAAGCCAATCAACACTACAAATTCATAATAAATATATAGCTATAAAGACACCTGTAAACAATCTAAAAATATTTAGAAAAAAAACACATGTTATTGTTTTCCTTGTTATAAAGTAAATCTCTCATCTTTAGAACAAAGATATAAAAAGTAATTCCTCTCATGTAAAAAATAGAAACACTTTTTTATCTCCCAAAATAAAAGGTTAACGATTCACATTTACAAGATAACAAGACAAGTTTGATGGAAATATAGATGCAGATCTAAGTTTTAGTAGTTTGTTTCTTCTCCTATTTAGTCGTAATTATTGTGAGACTATATTTGGGTTTTTGTTGGGCCTTTCGGTTCCAAAGTTGTATTAAAGATTTCAATTGGGTTGGATTTATTGTAATAATTTGTATATTCAGAGATTGCATGTGACAGACTTTATATCGCATTTTGGTGATAAATCAGTTGGATGTTCTTAATATTTGGGATTGATTTTTAAATATTTATCTTCTGGATTAAAATTTAATATGTCTCACATATGTCGCATGCTAAGGATGATATTTAATTTATTAATTCCCGGCTTAATTTTGGTGGCGTCCGACGCCAAAATTTAGTGGGGTGTTATAGATGGTATCAGAGCATGGTCTTTTAGGTCTCGTAGGTTATGAGTCCGTTAAGCTTCCACGTTGCTTACATTTGATTTCCTTTCGATGATTTGTACTCATAGTTTTTCTGAGTGTCATAATGATTGTTCCTATCTTTTCAGATGAAGAACACTAGGAGATAGGTACTAGGAGGGAGGAGTTTGTTTCTGGTCCCGCAGTTCAGGAGGGACTAAGGCAGATTATTCTTGATGCCGAGGCACTAGCGAAAATTGTGCGAGAGGCCATAGCGTCCGGTAATGAAATCGAGAGACGGAGAGTGATGACATTAGTACCCCAACAGCAAGGACCACCTGTCTCAAATTAGGACATAGTGAGGACCAACTTTTTCAAGGGAAATCCTTCTACCTTTGCCGAAGGATCCGATCCCACGGTCGTTCACTAATGGAGAAGGGACATGGAATGACACTTGAGATTAGTGGAATGGACAGAGGTGCAAAAGCAGTTATTAATAACATTTAAGTTGTCGGGAAATGTCTTACAATGGTGGGAGAGCACCACCACACCGGAGGAACGAGATCAATTGAATTATACTGAATTTCAAGTAAGGTTCAACAACAAGTACTTCCCATATGCTATCAGGAGTGCAAAGAAAAGATAATTTCGGGAGTTGGACCACGGTTCAAAATCAATTGTCGAGTGCGAGCAAGGGCTCACCAATTTATCGATGTTCGTACTGGAGGAGGTAGATACCGAGAGTAAAAAGATGGAGTGATTCATCAAAACGTTGTCATGGCCCATCAGGAAAATGGTTTTGGGAAATCTGACGTACACTGTTTACTCCCAAGTAGTGGATGTCACGATGTTACATTGGCAAGAGAGAATAAACCATTAGAAGAAATTGGGAAAGAGGCATGAGACCGAGAGTCAGGTCAGGGACAACATGGCTCACAATGATCAAGCATGGAAGAAGCAGAGGCCCTGAGCATGAATATCGACTACTCCTTTTAATTAGGGTCCTTGAACCCGGACAATAGTTCTATACATATCGACCATAACAGTAGAATATTTTAATTAAAAGAAAGTCTATAATCATCAACAGTAAATTTCTAAGTGCCCGCAAGGTTTAAATGTGCCACACCAATATTATTTTAAATTAACCCCAAGTCCCACGATGTTAATGTGTTTAAATTAACCGGAATTATTTATTCTCACTTTATTATTAGGTATAGCGGTCCTCCCGCCACGGTGGTTTTCCCACCAAAATACATTATTATAGCGGTCCTCCCGCCACGGGTGATTTCTCCACCAAAATTTTAACGGTCCTCCCGTCATGGGTAATTTACACCAAAACACACATACCCTTGTCACGCTCACCGTATGATCCGCTTTTATCCTGCGATCCTCGACATATGACAAGGTTCCACACATGACACGACATAAATCGCCCTCTAACCCGGTTAAACTGTCACCCCAGACACATTATGTCGGTAATAAATTTTAATACTTGTTTTAGTCTTGCGGTATTAATTTCCCAAAATTGCTCATACTCATTATTCATATAAGTTTCCCCCACCCTTAAAAGCGGTAAAAATTCTCAAAATACCCCTTAGTCCCAACTAAAGGTTCCTAAAACACAATTTCGTCCCATTTTTAATAAATGATGATTATAACAATTTCACTTCACCTAGATATCAATCCTAGGTTATAGCAACAACGATAAATATACATAATTTTCCCCCACCCCAATTTATATAACTCGCATAGACTCATACTAACTAGTCCCATACCTAATTAGCATAAATCGCAACTAACTCCCACTTACTAGTCCCATACCTAACAAGTGTACTATAAGAAGGGGTGAAAACCAATTACCTACAATACCAGTGTTCCCGAGATATTGAAAATTATAATATTTCATAAGTGACACAATCAACAATTTATGATAATATTCTCAACAACAACGATTTTTAATCTAAATAGGGAGAATCAAGAACACATAATTATTGTGATTTTTCGGATCATTATTACTCGCAAGTTTCATATTAGCTATTATTTTTCTAGCACAAGTAATTTAATTAATTTAGGATGTTTTACATGAAACAACGAAATTAAATTGCTAAGGGCTCCTCTACATGTATATACCCATAATATAACCAACTACATAAATACAATTCAAATAACAACAAAGTTATAATTATTTGGTATCATTAATAATTTATTCAAAACAGTCCCGAAATTAATTTCTTCAAAATATTATGTTCTTAATTTATTTTAGAACACATGAGTTTAATGGAGGTTATAATCAATACACATAACACTAAAGGAAAAGAATAGGGTAAAACATGTCCGATTTTTAGATGTAGAAATTGACGAGATATTTGAGTTCTCCTTGAAAAATTGATCGAAAACCCCTTTTGAACCACCTTGAAATATTTATGTTTAGACTCCCAAAACTGAGCTTGAAAAATATGTTTTAATGGAGGTTGAGGTTTGGAGGTGGAAGATGATGGAAAAGTAAAGGTTGGCTGCTCAAATTTTGATAAGGTATGAGTTTTAGAAAACTAAACCCAAAACTCCTTTATGTAGGTAAGTTTAGGGGTTAAAGATAAAAAAAAAATCGTAATTTTGATGAACTGCTGCGCACAGATTTCACTAGGATCGATCGATCGACCCCTGGCGTCGATTGATCGATCGCTCAGATATTTTGATTCTTCCAGCATATTAATTTTAAGGGGTAAATTTTAAAAATTAATTAAAAATTAATTTTAACTCCGAATTAAATTATGCTTGAAGTTTCATTCTTCTAAAATCATTATCAACATATTTAACCAATAAAATTTATAAAATTCAAAATTTTAATTTTCCCAAATTATTCCCCTTTTATTTAAAAATACCCATTTAAAAAATCCAGGTTGTTACATTTTATTTTGAAGAAAAAAAAAGGAAATGAAGGAAAATTATGCTTTCTTTCCGTCGTTAGGGAGTTTACATATGAGAGAAAATATTGTTTCGTTATTTTCCATTGCATGAGAGTTTAAAAGGAGAGAAAAAAGGGAAAATTATTATTAAATTTCCCTTCATTTCTCTCCAAAACTTTCTTTCCAAATCGGGGAAAATGAAGAGAAATGAAAGTTTTCTAAAGAATCTTTTATATACTCTAAAATGCCCTACAAGCTTTTGATTCTCCTTCTTGTAGATCTGTCCACGTTGATAGTAAAACTTAAAACTATAACTTCTTATTCGAGTCTTGTATGTGTATCTGTTAAATAATTTTTTTCCAATTTTCTCTCTTTGGCTCTCGTGAGGCTTTACCACATCTTAATTTTCTCTACTCTCTTTTCCTCTTCTAATTAATACACAACTAGATCTGGCTTAAATCCCTCGACCCCCATCTCTAACTCTTCCTCTTCCTTGCACACACATGTAAATGTAAGCTTCCAAATTCTATGGTCTTTCCATCTCCTCCCTCCCCTATATATTTGTAGCTCATAGTAAACCATTCTTTGAACAAAGTTAAAGACAATTTTGGGGGATTCTCCACTTTTGTAGAACATAGTGGGGGAACTCGGGGTGTCCGTAGTACGATAAAAGTTTGTACCGTATCATTTTGTACCGCAAATTTGTGGTAGTGGTTTACATTTTTTATTTACCGAAATCGAAACTACCGAAATCGAAATTATCGAATTTTTGGTGGTTGGTTTTCGTTTTCGCATTTTAAAACCCGATTTACCGACTATACCGCATCGAAATAAAATACCGAGATACCGTATCACAAATTACCATATATTACCCTACCACATATTACCAAATTAATCAATACCCATCATTTTTTTAAAATAATCAATACCTTTTTTTTAAATAATCAATATTGTCCATCAGCCAACATCACAAACGGAACATCTTCTCCACCGGCCACAACCTACCGTGCGTCTTCTCTGCCGGCCATAACCTACCGCACGTCTTCTCCTCCGACCATAACCTACCGCACATCCCAAAAAGGACGGTAACTTTTTAATTTTGTATGCCTTTTCCGGCCTCCCCCGCAGGCCGCCCTTTTTTTGCCCTTTTTCATCACTACAAAAAATTATTAATGGCTATATTTATGTTAAAGTCAGAATATATATGTTTAATAGCTATGTTTTAGTGAGAAATAATCATTTTTCATGTAATTCGTATTATTTGGGTTTAACAGACGTGGCCCCGTGGGTATGGGGTGTCGGCAAAAGTTGGGGGTTCCACCACATGTTGGTGGTTTGGGGAGTGTGTAATGGTGAGTGCGTTATACTGAATGAGACTCAACACTTGGGTGCTTCAAATAGTTGGTGTTTTAGAAAATTGGATGACATCAGTAACAATTATTTCCTAACATCATATCTTGTTTAGGTATAGTTGAATATTTTTTCTTGAATGCTAACCCATTTGGTGTTTCCATTTAAAGGAATTTGACAATAGGAATTTGTTACTTGCATTTAATTAATGTAGAAAACTTTCCTACTTGATCTTCATTTAAATTCCATGTAAGTAGTAGATTAATACCTTGTGACAATGTAAGTAGCAGACTAATACCTGCTGCTAAGAAACCAAGAATTTAGTCAAGTAACAGCAGCCTTGTTTTTAATTTAGGCAAGTGCTAAAAAAAATATCATTACGTACCAAGTACTATCAAAATTACCCAAAAGAGAAATTTATCAAAATTACTATATTTTCCGAAAAATTGATTTCATTGCAAAAAAACAATTTTAACGATGTACCACGCGATTTGGTTTTGGTTTATGCCTTGGCGTACCGGCTGGTAAAATTGGTAATTTTGATTTGATGATTTCAAAGTTGGTATGGTATTGGTATGGTTCATTTACCGGCCAAACCGACCGAAAACTAGCCCTAGGTGGAACCTCCATTTAAATAATCCCAACCATTAATATACACATATATAACCCAACTTTATACTATCTAAACCTAAGTTAATTTAACAACCGCTACTGACATCTCTTTTGACCATCTTCTCCTTCTCTTCCACGTGACAAAACCCATCAAATAAAAGGTAACTCGAAAATCTGTGGACAACCTCAGGTCGAAGTAGTTGGGGTATGATGACAGAAACTGTGTAGGGCCTCAAGTCATATTAGTTGGAGTGTGGGAAAACCGCTAATCCAAAATAGGGGCGATGAAAAAGCTGATGTGATGGTGGCAGGGGAAGAAGGCACAAATATATGGGTGATGAGGTTAAGAGTTTTGGTCTGGTTGTAGGGCATTGACAATAGTCGTTTATTGGATGGAATTCCATTCCATATACTAGCCATATGCCTTCAGTTGCAAACATTCAGAACAATTCCAAACATTTTGAACTATGTATTCATTTGTGATATAGGTATCCAAACATTTCATGGACGGAGTACTTTATGAAAATCCCCATGCATCCAATTTATCTTTTGATAACTATGTATGTGAAGTTGGTTAGACAGTATGGAACATCCATTAAAGATCTAGATTAATATCAAGCTTCCACTTCTAGATTAATTGGAGAGAGTTTATGCTGTGTAAGTATATTTGGAGATATGTGGTTTGATTTAGAGAGAGAATAGTGAACTTTGTTGACTTTTTTTAAATAGATTATGCATTTTTAGGAGTTAAAATAATACCGGTTATGGATATAGGAAAACAAACATTATGTTTTAATTTTTGGTCCCTATTTTTATATGGGTACCGCTATAAATATTTGGTAAATGAAAAATATACCCTTTGCCCACAAAACCAATAAAACCCATGTTACTATCTTCTCAAATATATCCCTTTCTACACAAAAAGCATATTAAGTTTGCTAGAAAATTATTCAAGCCTCCACTTTTGCATTCAAGCTTCCAAATTATTCAAGATTCCAAATTATTTTCGGAAATCAATTTGAAAAATTATATGTTCAAATTCTTATTTTAATTTTATGTTAATGCCTGACCTATTTTCATATTAATTTTTTTATTTTAATCTTTTGTTAAAATTTTGTCCCATTTTTAACGTTATCATTTAAATCTCTATACAAAAATACACAAACAAAATTTTGTTGACACACATTGATATAATACTAAATGATAAAGAAATATAACAAGAAAAAAATCATTAAAGATATAGTATTTAACGGATAGTAGAAAACGAATACACAATCAAAAAAATTACGCATATTAATATAATACTAAAATAATAAAAAACAAAAAAACAAAAACAATTCGTTTAAGAGATTGTTTCGAGCGGATAGTAAAAAAATAATACAAAAAGAAAAAAGTTCCACGCATTAATTATAGTAGAAAAACAGTTACGTGCATTGTTTTTATTGAAAACTATTAATAAAACATAAAAAAATATTTTATATAAAATAAAAACTATTTTTTACAATATAAACCGTTTTTTATGAATCATTTATTTTTTAAGTAACATGATCATGATCCAAATAAATCGCGACGTGACATGGAGTCCTAATTTTTTTTCATATCGCTGGCACGCACCATTTTTAAGTATTTTAAAATTAATCTTATTACTATTTAGAAAAAAATGGTTCACGTCAGCGATACGTATAGGCGGTTCGACCACCTGTACTATCACTGGCGCGAACTATTTTTTCTAATATGGTCCGCGACAGCTGTATGTTTTCTAATTGAACTGTTGAAATGTATTTTTTAATAAAATCAGATGAAATGTGTAAAAATAACAATCCTGTTTTCCTAAAAAAAACATTTCATCTGTTTCAATTAAAAGAAAAAACAGTGGAAATGTTTTTTTGAGAAAAACGGGACTGCTATTTTTAAACATTTCATCTGATTTTGTTAAAAAAATATTTCAACAGTTTTATTCGAAAACATACTGCTGTCGCGGACCAATATATTGGAAATAATGGTTCGCGCCAGCGATATGTATAGGTGGACGAACCGCCTATACATATTGCTGGGGTGAACCATTTTTTCTAAATAGTAATAAGATTATTTTTAAAATACTAAAAAATGGTGTGTGACAGCGATATGAAAAAATAGGACTCCATGTCACGTCACGTTTTATTTGGATCGTGATCATGCTACTTAAAAAATAAAGGATTCATAAAAAACGGTTTATTTTGTAATTTTTTATTTTATATAAAATATTTTTTTTGTTGTATGAATAGTTTTCAATAAAAAAAATGCGTGTAACTTTTTTTCTACTACAATTAATGTGTGGAACTTTTTTTTCTTTGTGTATTATTTTTTTACTATCAGTTCAAAACAATCTCTTAAACGAATTGTTTTTGTTTTTTATTATTTTTGTATTATATTAACGTGCGTAATTTTTTTGATTGTGTATTAATTTTCTACTATCCATCAAATACTATCTCTATAATGATGTTTTTCTCGTTATTTTTCTTTATCATTTAGTATTATATCAATGTGTGTCAACAAAATTTTGTTTGTGTATTTTTATACAGAGGTTTAAATGACAATGTTAAAAATGGGACATAATTTTAACAAAATATTCAAATAAAAAATATGAAAATAGGCCGAGGTATTAACATAAAATTAAAATAAGAATTTGAACATACATTTTTTCAAATTTATTTTTGAAAATAATTTGGAATCTTGAATAATTTGGAAGCTTGAATGCAAAAGTGGAAGCTTGAATAATTTTCCAATAAACTTAATATGCTTTTTGTGTAGAGAGGGATATGTTTAAGGAGATAGTAACATGGGTTTTAGTGGGTTTGTGGGAAAAGGGTATATTTGTCATTTATAAAATATTTTGGAGTGTTTTAAGAATTGTAAGAGAGCCTATAGTGTTACCCTTTTTAAATTATCGAGTGACGTGGCATGCTGTAATTGGTTGACGTTTTATGGATATGGGTCCGTGCCAACAGCTTTATTCAAAAATAGGAACTAAAAATGAAAACAAAAAGTTTATTGTCCAATTTTCAAAATACATATTATAATATGTCCTAAATTTACAAAGCCCTTTTTTTAATTGGCAAATTAAGGGTTGTTCAAAATGCAACTGAATGTGTCATTTTAGTGCCTTTTCATTTGCCCTGCAAAAGGCTCCGACAAAGGAGCTTTTCTCTATTTACCATTTGAAATGTGTAATGTTGGGTTTTATCCAAATTCATATCATGTTATGTTTATTTTCTTACATTTTGTAATGTTTTGATGATACTATAATGTGAATCTATCATGTACTGTAAAGAGTTCATAGTGACTGTATTCAACAATTATTTTTTTGATGTTACGATTCAATTTCTTATCAGGTAATTTACTGTCTACACGTTGGCTTTATTTTTTTGCATAATAAATATTGTTTTCAAAAATGAGATTTTTGACATTTTTGCAAAAAGGTAAAAATGATAATTCTGTGTTTTTAAGATTTTTTGGAATCATAAGTTTTCTGAAGCTTCCAAATATTGCAAATTAGTCGAATTGAAAAAAATGTATTTTTCGAAATTTATTTTTTCTGACTTGGAAAAGATTTCAAAATTTCCAAAATTTTGAAAAAAAAATCGAAGACCCTATTTCGATCGGATGCAACCAAAACACGTCCCTGTCTCTATAGTACCTAAGATGGCTTTCTAGGGTTTGGGTGTAAGGTGGGTGAGTTGTCAAGCATGGGAGACCTAAACATATCCATTCATGTTAGATAAAGTGTCCTGAATTTCACCCCCAAACCCCAATATAATCCCTCACCCAGTGTACATGAAATGAAATTAAAAGATATGTATGTGTGAGTGAGAAAACACTATTACTTTGCACCCTTAATCATGTGCATAATAGAAGTTTTTGTAAGGACATAAATTTCCAATTGAGTCCCTCTATTATTTTGACTTCATTCCGTGAACAAAACTATGTTTGTAATATGTCACAGGGAGAATTTTATTTTGTCACTTGGTCTATGATGTATTGAATAAATTGAAGACGTTGCGGCAAAGCTTCAAAGAATTAATCATGTCGATGTTTAATTGGTGCAAGTTTAATCGTCTTCAAAGATAATTTCATTCCGAGATCACGTAGGTATGAATGCGTATAATTTATGGTGCTCAGAATTATTTTTAGATAAGGCTGTATTTTTTATAAAGAAAAATGTTTTAAATGATTTAAAAGTATTTTAAAGGTTTAAAATACATTTTATGATGATAAGCTCGAAATAGAGTTTGACTAATTTGAATCTCTTTATTAAGAGACGTTTTTATCATAAAGTCAAAGAAATTCAAATTTTCGCGTTGTCGCTCGAACGACATTAGATCTCGTTCGAACAAGATACAATGTCGCGCGAACGACATGCTTAAGTCGTTCGAATGACACGTTTTTCGAGGCAACGTTTAAATCCTATTTAAACAGTGTTTTCATCATAATTTCGTAGGTGTGCTTTCTGGAAAAGAGTTTTACAAACCAGAACATTGTTTGCACATGTTTTCTAAGGTTTACAAAGTTTAAACACATCCTTAGAGTTTACAAAGATACAAGTTATCATTATTATATGTTTAAGTGATCTTGCTGCACCAAAGTTGTTTGTTGTACACTTTGAACATCAAAAGGTTTTGCGGTGAAGAAGCGACAGACATCGTGTTCAACATCGTATACGTATCAAAGCCATATCGGAGGACACCGAGACATACGTGGACGCGTGTGTTGTGGACAGGTATCGTGGAAGACGGAATTTCTGCGTGGGCACTATTAAAGAACAGTTGAAGATCAGAAGGAGCGTCATGACCCGTGGAGATCTAGTCTTAGTTTAAGGCTAATCTTTCTTTGTGAAACCATTGTTCATAGTGATTGTCTGGCTTGCGCCGCCCGAGGTTGTTTTCCCGCTTTGGATTTTTTGCTCGTACATCCGGCGTTGTGAGTATTCTTTACTTTACTTTCCTTGCTTTAATCACTAGATGCATGTTTAGGATTAATCAAGAAAAAACTGGTTTAAAGTAAGAATTGGGTTTTCACAACTTGGTTTGGTGCATAATTAAAAGTTGGATCTTTTTCGAAGAAATATTGGTTTTGTTTGAAACACACATATGGGGCACTCTTCAAATTGGTATGAGAGCTAGAAAACATTTTTATTTGTTCTATGATCCTGTGTGTTTTCAAAGATGAATTCTGGATATAATGAATTTTCTCGAACTCCTTTTTTTTATGGAACTAATTACACTTATTGGAAGATGAGAATGAGATGTACTTTAAAATCTATTGATGAGCGTGTTTGGCTTGCAGTTGAGAAAGGTTGGACACCCCCTATCACTATTGTTGGTGAGGTCACTAGTTTAAAGCATGTTGAGTCATGGACCGAAACAGAACAAAGACTTGCACAATATAATTCTAAGGGTCTCCACGTTATTTCTTCACATGTCACACAGGAAGAATATAATAGAATTATGACTTGTGAAACATCAAAATAGGCCTGGGATATTTTGGCCCTCACTCATGAGGGCACTAGCACGGTTAGGGCGTCAAAACTTCAAAATCTCACTACACAGTTTGAGACCATTAGGATGTTAGAGCGTGAGACCTTTGATGAGTTTTATGCTAGGTTGTCCAATATTGTCAACTCGTCGTTTAACCTAGGTGAGAAAATTCCCGACAACCGTGTCATTAAGAAAATCCTTCGGTCGTTTCCTAGTGGGTTTGATACGAAAGTGACCATTTTAAACTCCTTGGGTAGGTTAGAGTCAACGAAACTAGAAGAGATTGTAGGTGACTTACAAACCTATGAAATCGACATGATTACCTCCAAGCAAGTGCCTAAGAAAGAAAAGGGTATTTCTTTGAAAACCCGGAAGGAGGAAATTAAAGTTTCGGATTCCGATTCCGATTTTGATTTTGAGTATGTTGCTTTGTTGACAAAGAAATTAAAAAATGTATTAAGATTCAAAAGCAATCAAAAGATGCCAAGAAATTTGAAAAATTCAAGAAGAACAAAGTAGATCCTGCGTCTAAGGATAAGTTTGAGAAGCCTAAGAGAGATGAGTCAGATAAGTGTTTTTGGTGTGAGGGGTACAGTCACAAGGTTAAGGAGTGTCCCACTAGACTTAAGAAAGAGGGCAAGCAACCCGTTGGCTATAATGCCACCTTAAGTGATAGTGAACTGGAAGAGGGAGAGAGTTCCCCCATTGAGCGTAACTTTGTTGCATTTATGGCATGTCATGTGAGCGACGACGAAAATACCCATGTGAATGACACTTCTAAGGAGGTCTTGAGTGAATCCCATATTAGTGAGGGTGAAGAGAGTGACGAGGAGGAGGTTGATGTGAAAGAATTGCAAAATGCGTTTAATGAGTTGTATACTGAAACGGTGAAGGTGAAAAAGTCCAACTCAAAATTGCAATCTAAGTTGAATGAGCATGCCACAGAAAATAATGATAGTTTGATTGAGGATCTGAGGGCATGAGAGAAGAAGTTTAGGGAGAAATTAGAGTTTGTGGAAAAAGAGAGAGATAATCTTCGTGGTTTGATGGAGTCCTTGAAAAAGGAGATTTTAGAGTTTGAGGAGTCTAGGCGTTTTCTCTAGTCTAGGATTCATGAGTTGGAGGAGAGATTGAGAGACTCATCTAGAGTCAAGTTTGATTTGGAGGCTAGGTCGGAAAAGTTAGATAAGATCCTAGGCATAATCCAAATTAAGGAAGATAGGGGTGGTATAGGTTTTGATGAGAGATTTGTTTCCATTCCCCCCACACGTGTGAGAAACACTAGGATGGTTAGAAAATTTCCACATAAAGGTAATCATTCCCACCACCACTACACTTGCTCATTTTGTGGTAGTAAAGATCACCTTAGGTGTTATTGTTACGACCTTAGACAATCCCCTAGGAAGTTTAAGAATAAAGTTGCACCGGTTACCCAAACCCCCATGTGTCGTTTTACACCTACTTGGGCTAGGAAATCGGATTTAGTGGCTTTAGGAATTGAACTTCACGATTCTCGTTTAGGTGCACTTGATTCTTCCCATGCTAAATCTAAAGGATGATAGTGTTGGCATGTTTGTCATATGCTAGTTTGCTTCATGATATATTCATTGCTAGTATTATGACATGTGTATCATTTTGTATTATAGTTTTCATTTGTTTGAGTCCTATTTGAAAAATACAAAATGATTTTGTTTTTTTTAGAAAACTTTTGAAAATCCAAAAAGATTTTTCTTTTCTTTGAGTCAAAATATGTTTGAAAAGCCAAAAAGATTTTCGGTTTTTGTTTTTGAGTCTACATGTTTGATGTGGCATATTGGTGTGTTGGACCCCCCCCCCCCATCGTTTCATTATTCATGTGGCTAGGACATTTGGTCATTATTATCGATACTTAGATTGATCTTAACCATTGTTTATATGGGGTTGTTTCGAAGTTGATATGCATTTTGATTCGACTTTGTATATATGCCAACATTGCACACATGCATGAGTTTATATGGATGTTTGACTTCTCTTGCATATTTGAATTTGGCGAGGTGTTCTTATCTCAATCTTGTCATCTATGCGTAAGTAAACTTAAGGAGAAGCGTGCATGTAATAACCGTTTACCGTGAGAATTTAAAATTGAAAAAATGATGAGTGATTCACGGGAAAGGGCTGCGAGAGTTCAAAATTGACTCGTCGTGAAATCCACCGTTTAAAAGAGCCCAAAAGAAAATGCAATATGCTAAGAAAAGGGCCAATAAGATTTTCTCTAAGTTGAGAATGCTAGAAACCACAAAAAGAACTTGAAAAAGTATATATATATGAGGGAGTTTGGTTGGAGAAAATTTAAACGGGTTTGCACATCTAATCCTAATGTTGAAACATTGCAATTTGATGTTATTGTTTGTAGAATCGTCAAAAAAATTTATTTGTGTGCATGTAGTATGTTTAGTTCATTAAGCTCACTCTTTAATTGTCATATGGCTATGATAAAGTTTGATGATTTATCGCTATCAATTAGAGCTTCCTAATCGTTTCAATGTGTTGGAATTGTGACTCATTTGTTGTAGTTTCATGCCCATTCATTCCATATCCATGTTTGAGCACATCAGTACTATGTTTGCATGTAATTCACATTTTATGTTTTTATGAGTTGTTGCGTTTTGTGTTAAAAACCTACTGTTTTAGCACTGTTTTGCATCTGTCAGGCCCTTCCTGGAATTTTTTTATGGAAATTTTTTCACTGGGTAATACTTTATATTATTTCTGGGAATCTGGGAAATTTTGGCAGGTCGCACGAAGTCGTTCTAACGAAATTATATCTCGCACGAACGACATTTGTACTTTGTTCGAGCGACTTCCTCATCTCGTTTGAGCGAAGTCCCTAGCTCGTTCGAACGGCAGGCTGAAAAATGGCTTCTGATTGGTTTGCAGTCCTCAGGTTCAAAATGGTATTTTTTTTGTACTACGGGAAGCATTTCTGGACTGTTTGGTTTATATGCAGGTTCTTTTATGTTCCATATTGGTATTTTGCATATGAGTCTGTTTATCACGCTTGATTTGATTGGTATATTCTTTGTGTGATTCCCTAGTTTACTAGCTAGTGATTTATCATTGCTTGATCTTATTTAGCTGGTTATTTCATTATTATCTAGCGTTTATTCTCAAATTGGTATGAACTTGATTCAAATTGGTTTCATACTCTCATGCTAGATATTTCATATTGGTTTATCTTTTCACCGGATTGTCTATTCGAGACAAAAAGGGGGAGAGATGAATGTGATGTAGGGGAGATTTGTTGAGCGCTACTATTGATATCTGGACTTACATTTTGTTTGATTATATTTGTTTCAAATTGATATCACATAATTGCTCTCATGTTTCAAATGATTTATTCTTATTAGAAATATAAGTTAGTATCATTTGTTCCTCCATACTTCATTGGGTATTTGTTTGTCTGCTTCATGTGTGTAGTTATGCTTTCAACGATTCGAGATTTCAAGTCTACATCACATTCAGACAGTTCATGCTTGCCAGTGCTACATATTCTAGTCTGTGTCCTGTAATTTTTTATTTTGGGTTTATGGGATGGGACTTAGGAGTCATACGGCTTAACGGCCCGGTTAGGCATTTCACTGGTTTAGTTTTGTCTCGGAGTAGTAAAAGGGCGAGATTTGTAAGGATATAAATTTCCAATTGAGTCCCTGTATTGTTTTGACTTAATGCCGTGAACAAAACTATGTTTGTACTATATCATAGGGAGAATTTTATTTTGTCACAATCCAACTTGGTCTATGACTTATTGAAGAAATTGAAGACGTTATGGCAAAGTTTCAAAGAATTAATCATGCCGATGTTTAATTGGTGCAAGTTTAATTGTCTTCAAAGTTAATTTCATTCCGAGATCACTCAGGTATGAATGCGTATAATTTATGGTGCTCGGAATTATTTTTAGATAAGGATGTATTTTTTATAAAGAAAAATATTTTAAATGTTTTAAAAGTATTTTAAGGTTTAAAATACGTTTTATGATGATAAGCTCGAAATAGAGTTTGACTAATTTGAATCTCTTTGTTAAGAGACGTTTTTATCAGAAAGTCAAACTTTCGCGCTATCGCTCGAACGACATTGGATCTCGTTCAAACGAGATACAATGTCGTGCGAATGACATGCTTAAGTCGTTTGAATGACACGCTTTTCGAGGTGGCATTTAAATCCTATTTAAAGAGTGTTTTCATCATAATTTCGTAGGTGCGCTTTCTGGAAAAGAGTTTTACAAACCATAACATTGTTTGCACATGTTTTCTAGCGTTTACAAAGTTTAAACACATCTTTAGAGTTTGCAAAGATCCGAGTTATCATTCTTATATGTTTAAGTGATCTTGCTGCACCAAAGTTGTTTGTTCTACACTTTGAACATCAAAGGGTTTTGCGGTGAAGAAGCGACAGATATCGTGTTCAACATCGTAGACGTATCAAAGCCATATCGGAGCACACCGAGACATACGTGGATGCGTGTGTTGTGGACAGGTATCGTGGAAGAGGGAATTTCTGCGTGGGCACTATTGAAGAACAGTTGAAGATCAGAAGGAGTGTCAAGACCCGTGGAGATCTAGTCTTAGTGTAAGGCTAATCTTTCTTTGTAAAACCATTGTTCATTGTGATTGTCTGGCTTGCGCCGTCCGAGGTTGTTTTCCCGTTTTGGGTTTTTTGCTCGTACATCCGGCGTTGTGAGTATGCTTTACTTGACTTTACTTTCTTTAATCACTAGACGCATGTTTAGGATTAATCAAGATAAAACTGATTTAAAGTAAGAATTCGGTTTTCACAACTTGATTTGGTGCATAATTAAAAGTTGGATCTTTTTCGGAGAAATATTGGTTTTGTTTGAATCACACATATTAGCCACTCTTCAGTTTTCGAAATAAATAATTATTTGGAAGATTTATTTCGACTTCTAAAAGGGAAGTGATATATTTGGTACAATTAATTGTACTTCTATAATTGCTGATTTTTCTTGATTTTTTTCTCCGGAAGAAACTAAGTTTTCTTACTTCTGGAAAATTTGAGTGCGAGAAAGCTCAAAATTTTCATAAAAATAATGAATCATATCTCTCAGTTATTTCTTTTACATGAACATGGTCTTATGTCTTAATTTTTGGTATGTTATTTTTTTTTTAAATTATGTGGTGAAAATATTACAATAAAAGTTAATATTCAGTCATACTTAATGCTTCAATTTTTGTTTGTATACATCCTTAGCGATAATATATTTTAATTGAGAATTTTTTCTATCTTCCACACATTCCGATTCTCCTGCTAATCGTGCGGGTTTACAACTAGTGTATCTTATTTCCCTTAAAAATATTATTTTCCTTCCAACTCCGAAACACTAGAAAAGAATAATATTTTAGCTTCTTTCCTAAATCCTTTCTCTTCTCTTCCTTTCTTTTCTCTCTTATAAATTTCCTTTATTAACATTTCTCTCCTGATAAAACTTTCATTTCTTTTCCTTCCTCTAAAAAACTCCCAAACAAGCTGTTATTTCCCGATATGTGTCCTTTACGTTCCCCCCGTCTTCCCATTTACCCAACTGTTACACTGCAGATCTAGAAATGGGAAATTTGAGATTCAACCCATCTTCCATTGAATTTTCAAGATGCGATAAAAAATATATATCCGAAAAACTGATAAGGTGATGTAACAACCCTCGATTTTGAGAACTTATTTTATATTAATTTACTGCATGAAGTAATTATATAAAATATCGAAATATGGAGTAAATATTAATTGAATGATATAAAGGTTAATATTTACAAAATTATTGCATATTTACTATATGTGTAAGTAAATATCTCCATGTTCAGTTTTGTAGTGTCATAAGATTTAAAATGAGATCGAAACTTGAAATGAGTTATAAAATTTCCAAATGACAATTTGGAGGGTGTAGTTAGTCCCGGAACGTGCAAGATAGTCAGAATGAGTGCCATATTGTATTTTTAGGTTTTGGGCACTTTTGACTGGTTTTAACATAAATGCGGAGTTGCGAGTCATTTTAATGTGGTATTAACCATTTTAGTTTGGAGTTTTAGACTAATGAAACGATTTAGTCTTGCTAAGCCTTTTATTTCTCTTAAGTGCATTTAGTGACCTAGAGAGAAAGAGAGAGGAAGAGAACTTTGGAGAGAAAGAAGAAAGGAGAGAGAGATTCAAGCTTGGAGATTGTTGCTACTATAAGAAATCTGAATTTGCAAGCTTAAGGCAAGTTTTCTACTTGCTAATATGTGATTTAAGATGAATAATTAGTATGGGTAGTTGTGTATTAGTTATCGTTTAACAAAGTTAGGGTTTTTATGGATTTATGGGTTTTGAATCCTTAAAGGATGATTTGGGTGTCCATTGATGTAAATGATGGTAGTTAGATGCATTTATAATGTATTAGTTGCAATAAATGATCTTCGTTTGGATGGATTTGAGTTGGGGGAATTTAGGAGTCCAAGACTCCATAACCAAACTTGGCCAATTCGCATGGGGAAAATTTCCAGGTCTGAGTCTGTCCGAATTGATTCGGTAATTATGCAGAAAGTCAGTTTTTCTGACTGAATCGATTCGGATGGTCCGAATCGATTCATTTCTCTGAACGAATCGATTCGGCCAAGCCGAATCGATTCGGAAACCCCGAAGTTTTGAGTGATTTTTCTTAGTCCAATTTCAACCCTTTTCTTTAGGCTTAGGACCTAGGAACCTTCTTATATGAAGTAAACTTAGATTCCTAGAGTTTTAGGTGAGTTATGCCACTATCCTAGATTAGAAATACATTAAATTAGGCTTATTCCGGGGATGAAAAATTGAGGTTAGGGCATTTCTTTCCCTTAGTTAATTTCGTGGGGGTCTAAAAGTTGCAAGGTCGTGTTTAGAGACTTTAAAGGCTTAATAGAAGTACAATAGTCTTTGTGTTTTATTGTAAAACCTTAAAAAGGCTTAGAGAATAAATCAAGAGTTATACATTCATTGAGGTTATTATAATGACGCGAATTTCGTGTGGCTCCGGATAACTATAATGTATTTGTTAAAATGGAAATGGAATCGAAAATGAATAGAGTAAATGATAATTTACTTAATCATGATATGGTAATTAAATAATGGCTTAAACACACCCTATCTAAATTCCATCATAAGGGAAGTTCGCGCGTGAGGTGAAGCCCCCTGGCTAGTGAATGCAGGGTGGATAGAGTCCTAGGACATATGAGCGCTTGTTGTATATTTTCTGCGATGGTGAGGTAATTTCGGGTGTGGTTATGACTCTCCCGCAGGCATATGTCCGCTTCCCGACGTCTTGCGTTATAGGTTCCCAGGTGGTCTTTGTTGATAGGCCCTGGAAGATGATGGTCATTTAGGGGCGCGCACAGTGGGGAAACCCGGATGGGCGGTCTTAGAATCGTTATAAAAATATGATTATAACTATTCTTAATCAAGTGGGACTTGATGGATTATAAATGCCATAAAGAGCATAATGAAATGCCATAAAGAGCATACAATTGAGATAAATGCCACAAAGAGCATATGATATAATTTTATATTCCTCATAAGGAATGGAAAGATGAAATGAAAAGTTGAAAAATGATAAAGGTTTTTAGTTAATGATGTTTATTCATGTCCTCTTGAATAACTGAATTAAATTTATAATCATTTAAAGTGTTTTAGTTTATTATATGAGGTTACCATGTTTGAATATCATTTCTATCATTCGTGATTAACTGTTCATAACTGTCATACTTTTTATTCATCTGGTGATCATATAAAATCGGGTCCTGACCCGTTCATTTTTCTTATTGTGCATGAATCTTATGTCCGCTCAGGTGCTCCGCCGCAAGGACGCCCGTACTGACTTTCCCATCCTGGTGAATTCTGGGGAGCCGTGATATATTGCGGATGTTACGGGATACTTTGTATAGACGCTTTCATTTTTGTACTCTAGTTATGATCGGGTCTTTTACTCGGGCGTGTGGCCCAAACCTTGTAACTGTCTAATGAATGTAATATGTAACTTAATGAATTTGTTGAATACATTGTATGTACCTATTGACCGACAGCATATTCGGTCCCCATATTGTATACTTGTTGTTGTTGTAATATATGTTTTTGGGGTTTCCACTTTCTTTTCAATTATGGGTTGTTTAAAATGCTTTCTTTAAATTACAAAACCAAAAAAAAATTGACAACCCGTTTTCTGGATATTTGAGTGGTTATCCCGTATACACTTTACATTGTTACAATGCTGAGAATGATTCCATCCATGATTCCTATTATATTGGAGTATCGGGTTGGCCACCCCTTATTTCGAATCACGGGTTGTCACAGGTGATTCATGGAGTAAATCGGAATCTAACACCACCGACCTACAGATCTATATAAATTGTTCAGATCAACGGATCCATCCTTTTCAAAATGAATCGGAATTTCAAATTGTGTATAACCTAAATGTGGCCCAGCTTCTTCACCATTCTATAAATAAAAATGGTATTACATATCCATGTCCCATACATGGATATAAAAAAATTGGAACCAATCAAATAAACTATTTGGTCCATGCTTAATAGTCTGGATGCCTAATGTGATTTTCCCCTTCTTTTTCTCTTTCACCCAAGTTATCCCACTCTCTTCCCCTTTGGTGTACCCCTCACTTCAAACATTTTTTCTCTACCCTATTAATGATCAACATGTTCCTGTATTTTCAGTCGAAGAACAAAATCCCCCCAATTTGGTACAATCATGAATAGACATAAATGTTACATTTTAGGCGTTTCAAAGAAATTAAATTTATAACGAGTTAGGATTATTTTACGAGGGTTTTGGAGAAGAGTTCGATCTAACTCAAATTATATAAATATAGTATACTCCACATAATTTTATAGATTTAGACCGTCTACAAGAAAAACACCATAAAAAATGACCAATATTCCAATCGAAATTCACAATTCAAATCTACAAATCCAAAATTCACGAAATTTATATACTTGAAATCTACATGTCGATATCTATAACAATACACATATTTGATATTTTTTGACAAAAAAATCGAAATCGATAAATTTACTATTTCACTAAAACCTCCATTTTTCCTGGCGAACACTATATTTTTTCCAGCAACAAACCTTCTTCTCCGGCGCTGGCAGTAGTGTCGATGGCGCGGACCAAAAAAATGAAAGAAATAGACGAAGGGAGAGTGAAATGAGAAGAGAGAAACAATTCGTCAGTTTCTGACGAGAATTTTGATGTTCCAGCTAGGATTCTGGTGGGTGGGTGTGTGGGTGCGGTGGAGGTGGGGTTATGTGTTTATTTTTAGAATGAGGTTTAAATGAGTATGACTAAGTAAATAAATACAAATTGCTCTTTAACTAAAATAAATGAAATTACCTGTTTTGTTTACTCTTAACTCTAAAGGGACCACACAAATAAATGTTAGTGTACCACAGGGACTAGATTTATAAACCTCAAAACCAATATCCTAAAACTCTAAATATAGGAAGGAACATGACACCGACCATAATTATTTATTATTTTATTTTGTATTTTTTTCAGACTTGATATATTAGTGCATTTATTCAACTACAAGTATTATCTAAGATATCAGGTGTGACAACACGCTCTCCGAAATAAGGGGTGGCCAGCCCGATACCTCGACATAACGGAATCATGGATGAATATCATCCTCAGCATCATAACAATAATTAGGTATATAGGTAAGCCACTCCATAAATCAGAAAGCAGGTTGTCAAATTTTTTTGATTTTTGAAAAGATTTAAGAAATAAATTAAACAACCTAAATCTGACAAAAGTGAAATTTATAAGAAACAGATAGATAGTTAACCTAAACAATATGTAATAAAAGAATCGAATAATCTGTCGGTCCACAGTTACATTACAGTGTTTCACAATCACATATATACTACATACCACATCCATTAACAATTACAAAATATGGGCCACTAGCCCGAATGTAAGACCCGATCATAACTAGATTCCAAAGAGGAGGGCGTCTAACAACATCCTGTAATAATCCGCAAGGTCATACAGCTCGTCAAAATCATAAGAAGGGAAATTCATAACGGGCTCCCTTGCGGAGGAGCACCTGAGCGGATACAACAATATGCACAACATAGAAAGATGAACGGGTCAGGGCCCGATTTATATATAATTCCCAGAAGAGTAAGAAACATGATAGATGGGGTCAATAAATCGTAAATGATATGAAATGAGAATCTAACAACCTAATCATAAAATGTGATAATGCAATTATATATGTTTCTAACAATTATAAAATTAGGCAAGAGAAATTAAATTAATTCTAATTTCTTCCCATACCTTATAAATTTCCATTCCTTAACAGGAATATAATTACCATCACATATCTTATGGCAATTTACATACCTCAAGTCCCACTTGAGTTGGAAAGGTTATATTCATATACATATAACGTTTCTAAGACTGCCCCTCCGAGTTTCCCCACTGGGCGCGCCCCTAAATGACTGTCATCTTCCAGGGCCTATCTATACAAGACAACCTGGGCACCTAACGCACGTCGGGAAGTGGCCATATGCCTGCGAGTGAGTCATAACCACACCCGGAATTACCTCACTAGCGCATAAAAACATATACATAACCCGCATATGGCCGAGGACTATAGTCAGCCTGCATTCAATAGCCAGGGGACATCACCTCATCCGCGAGCTTCCCTTATGATAGCATTTAGAGAGGTGTGTTAAGTAATTTAACAATTACCAAATTTTCCATTTTCATTATCATGAACCTCATGTGTTTCATTTTACTTGAAACATTTATCTTTGAATATTTCTTATTCAATTTCATCATATCATTAGGTCCCAAAGTATTCTCTAAACCATTTCTCGAATTCTCATAAGACCCAAGATTTTATATACCACCAAGGGCTTCTAACATCACCACATGTGGGCTTAGAACTCTAACTTTAACTAATTCCCCAAAAGAGAAGTGATACCTAAGTATCACTTTAAGTATCCCAGAACTAACCCCAAGTGATCCCACTCAACTATAGGGTAACGACCAAACTCAACTAGGACTCTAAAATCCTAATTTTACTTCATACAAGAAGGTTCCTATTTCCTATTTAATAGAAGAAATCTAGGAAACAAAATAAGACTAAGAGTGAAAAATAGGGGACCGGTCGACCGGTCCGAAGGCCGCGGTCGACCGCGTCTCAAATCTTTTGCCTTCGTAGGAAAGCAGAAAGTCCAGGAAAAAGGGGGCCGGTCGACTGGTCATGGACCGGGGTCGACTGCACGCCAAAATCAGGCCTTAGTGAGAAAGTAGTCTGCCCTCCTCCGAAGGCCCGGTCGACCGGTCCTGGACACACGGTCGACCGGTCATAGCAGACCCAAAAACCCTTCCTCTTCCAACAACAAGTCTCCACATCATTTATTGCTACCAAAAGATTTTAAATGCATCCAACACCCAAAATCTATACCAATAACAATTCAAAGCAACCTCTAAGGAGTTAAAACCCATGAATCCACTAAAAAGCCCTAATATCCATAAACCATACATAACCATAACTATCAATGCAAATTACTCTACTTAAATCATACACTAGCAAGTAGAAAACTTGCCTCAAGGTTGTAACTTTAGAATTTGATGAAGTAGTAAGCAAGACAATCACCCAAGCTTCAATCTCTCCTATTTTCCCAAGGTTTCTTCTTCCTTTTTCTTTCTCTAGGCTTAACAAGGTAATTAAAGGAATAGTAACTTAGTTGAAGACATAAATCGTGGCTTAGGCTTAAAAACTGCAGCTTAAGTGATTAATATGTGGTAAAATAATACGCATCTACTCATATAAACTACAACTAGTCAAAAGTGCCCGGAAACTAGAAATACAATATGGCACACAATTTGACTATCTCGAACCTCCCGGAACTAATGGCACCCTCCAAATTATCATTTGGAGATTTTATAATTCAGTTTAGGTTCCGATTTCATTTTAAGCCCAATGTCATTTTTAATTCTTATGACATAATAAAACATAACATTGCAAAATTCACCTCTACATACGGTAAATATGCAACATCATAGTAGATATTAACTTATCTTTCTTAAATTAATACCTACTCCACAAATCAACATCTTTATCTAAACACTTTAATTAGCAGATTAAATATAAAATAGAATCTCAAAAGCGAGGGTTGTTACATACTTCCCCCCTTATGAGAATTTTGTCCTGAAAATTCAAGCGTACCTCGTATAAAGAGATGCGGATATTTCTCCCGCATGTCATTCTCGCACTCCCACGTAGATTCCTTGGCATTATGGTGACTCCATTGAACCCGCACCAAGGGTAAGATACGAGACCACAATCTGCGCTCCCCATGCTCTAATATAGCAACTGGTTGTTCTTCATATGAAACATCGGGTTGCAAATCAATATCCTCGAAAGGAATGTGCCAAAGTGCACCTTCACATCTCCTATACTTCTTTAGGGAGGAAACATGAAATACATCATGAATTTGTTGCAATGGTTTCGGTAAAGCAAGTTGATATGCCACGGGACCCACCTTTGCAACAATTGAAAATGGTCCAACAAAGCGCGGCGCAAGTTTCCCCTTTTTACCGAAACGCTTTATCCATTTAATGGGCGACACTCTAACCAAAACTTGGTCCCCAATCTCCAATTCCATGTGTCGATGACCCGCATCGGCATAGCTCTTTTGACGATCTTGGGCTATCCGAATGGGATTCCGAATCAACTCAATCTTCGAGGAAGTATCTTGGATCATTTCAGGCCCAAGAAATTTATTATCACCCACTTCCAACCAAGAAGCGGGTGATCTACACGGCCTTATATACAAAGCCTCATACGGTGCCATTCCAATTGTGAATTGGTAAGAGTTTTTATAAGCAAACTCAACCAATGGGAGAAATTGTTCCCAACCACCTTTTAATTCAAGCATACACATGCGAAGCATATCCTCCAACATTTGATTTACCCTTTCAGTTTGGCCGTCTGTTTGAGGATGGTATGAAGTGCTTAACCTGAATTCGGTCCCCATCACTTCTTGGAAACTCCTCCAAAAGTGGGAAACGAAAATTTTGTCTCTGTCGGAGACTATATTCAAAGGCACCCCATGGAGTCTCACCACCTCCTCGATGAATAAGAGAGCATACCGAGTGGTGTCATAATCAGTCCGCACAGGTAGGAAGTGTGCCGACTTTTTCAATCGGTCGACAATTACCCAAATAGAATCACACCCGCTTTGTGATCTCGGCAAGCCCGTGATAAAATCCATCGATATACTTTCCCATTTCCACACGGGGATCTCTAATGGCTGCAACAAACCTGTCGATTTCTGATGATCAATCTTGACCAGTTGACAAGTAGTGCATTGGGACACAAATTCCGAAATATCCCTCTTCATACCCGACCACCAATACTGACGGCACATATCCTGATACATTTTGTCCCCACCAGGATGAACCGTAAACCTAGACCCATGAGATTCGGCCATCACTACCCGCCTCAAATCTCCTTCCTCCAGAACGATGAGTCTTCCATGGAAGCGTAACCCACCTTCGGAACCAATCGAGTAGGACTCTGCTCCCTTGGACAGCAATCGACGAATATGGTCTTGACACTCCTTATCCCTTCCTTGAGCTTCTACCACCCTTTCCACAATGGTAGGAGTAACAGTCATTATCGACATAAATCCTCTCACCATCGCATCCTCCTGACTGAGTTCCTTCCATTTAGCTTTCGAAACCTCAGCTAGTTCTCCATCAGGCTTCCTACTCAAAGCATTCGCTACCACATTGGCCTTACCTAGATGATAATGAATATCAAATTGATAATCTTTCACAAACTCTAACCATCGGCGGTGTCTCATATTCAAGTACTTTCGAGAAAATAAATATTGCAGCGATTTGTGGTCCGTGAAAAGACTAAACTTCTCTCCCAAGAGATAATGCCTCCATATCTTCAAGGAAATAACCACTGCGGCTAGTTCTAAGTCATGCACCGGATAGTTTCTTTCATGGGGCTTAAACTTATGGGAAGCATAAGCGATAGCTCATCTCTCTTGCTGGAGTACACCTCATAATCCTTGAAGAGATGCGTCGGTGAAGACTAGATATTCCAATCCTGCTTTTGGAAATGTAAGGACCGGAGATGAAGTCAATCTATCTTTAAGTTCATCAAGTGCAGCTTGGCAGGAATCATCCCAAATAAAGCTCACCCCTTTCCGAGTCAAGTTTGTCAAAGGGCTTGCTATTTTAGAGAAACCCTTGATGAACCGATGGTAATAACCCGCCAATCCTAGAAAACTACGAACTTCGGTTGGTGTCGTGGGTTGACCCCACTCCCTCACCACAGCTACCTTGCCTGGATCCACTGACACACCCTAGGACGTCACCACATGACCCAAAAACTGTACTTCCTGCAACCAAAAGCCACACTTCTAAAACTTGGCATACAGTTGATGGTCCCGTAGTCTCTGTAGGACCAACCTCAAATGCATAGCATGATCAGACTCCCTTCGAGAATAGACTAAAATGTCATCGATGAACACAATAACAAACTGGTCCAGGAAATCCTGAAGGACCCTATTCATGAGATCCATAAATATAGCAGGGGCATTGGTTAGTCCAAAGGGCATAACCAAAAATTCATAGGACCCGTACCTCGTAAGAAAAGCAGTCTTGGATACGTCCTCCTCTCGTATCCTCAATTGATGATACCCCATCCTCAAATCGATTTTAGAGAAGTACATCGCTCCTTGAAGTTGATCAAAAAAGTCATCGATACGAGGTAAAGGGTATTTATTCAGGATGGTGACGTTATTCAATTCTCTATAATCCACACATAACCGGAGAGAACCATCTCTTCTCTTAACAAACAACACTGGAGCACCCCATGGCGATGTGCTACGCCGTATAAATCCCTGATCCAATAACTTTTGAATTTGATCTCTTAGCTCCCTCATTTCAATAGGAGCCATTCGGTATGGAGCCCTCGCAATAGGCCTCGTTCCCGGCGCTAAGTCAATCACAAATTCAATCTCTCGGCTAGGAGGTAAACCCGGTATCTCTCGGAAAACATCCTCAAAGTCTTTCACAACTGGAATGGAATCCAAGGGAATGACTACATCCCTAGAAGTCTCCTCGGCAATGAAATACAAATAAGTACAAGTGCTCCCCTCTAAACGAGGTAAAACTACCAGGAACATTTCTTGTCCCGGCACGGCGAAGATTATACTCTTCCCGTAGCAATTTACAATAGCATGATATTTCATCAGCCAATCCATACCCAAGATCACGTCATACCCGCCATATCCAGGACGAGTAAATCAGCCTCAAAACATAAATTACCGAGAGAGATTTCTATATTTTTACAAACAAATAAGATGAGTGAACCGTCACCCATAGAGGACTCCACACTAGTAAAAGTTCTTTCGGCAGATTTAATCAACTCAGTGGTCTGAGCAAAGCTCCTAGAAATAAACGAATGTGTTGCACCGGTATTAAATAAAACACGACCCATATGTCCCTGAATAAGGAACTTACCCTCAATGGCTGGCGGTGCAGGCGGAGCTAGAGGAGGCATAGCATCCTGTATATGGTAGACCCTACCATATTGTAACTGACCCTATTGTGGAGGAACAACTGGGTTAGGCACCCGTGGAGGGAATTGAACGTACGGTTGCTGTGGAGCTTGAGGAAACTGTCCCCTGATCAACTGAGGGCATTCCTTCTTATAGTGACTCGCTTCCCCGCATTAGAAACACCGACCTATCATGTTCTCGACATTTCGACCACGATTGTTTCTAAACTGATTTACACCCTGGCCCTGCTGGCCTCTGCCTCCCTGACCACCACGGCCAGCTTGCTGTTGTGGGGAACCCTGACCTTGCCTATAATTTTGGTTCCCCCCAATAAACCCACCAGAACGCTGCCTCTTAGACAAGTCCCCCTGTTGGGGATCCCTTTCTTTCTGTTTACTGCCCGAAGGTTGGGACGAGGGAAAGACTCCTCCTCCAATCCCACCACCTCACGGCCTTCCACCTTGCCCCACTACGGAGGTCTTCTTACCACTTTGCAAAAAGAGTCTATGCTCTTGGCAATGTAATAAAGCTGCATTCATCACTTCCCCAAAAGTTCGTAAAGCAGGATTACCCAGAAAGTGTTTCCGGATCCTCCAGTTCAGCTCTCTCAAAAACTTTGAAACTTTCTTTTCTTCGGGAGTCACTTCATCCGGTACGAAGCTTGCTAACCGGGTGAATTCCTCCTCATATTCCGCTACTGACCTCTCCCCTTGTACAAGGTCCTGCAACCTCCTTATCATCTCCCCTTAAATTGCGGGAGGGAAGTACTTACGATCAAATAAAACCCAGATTCAGAGATGGACATTGTATCCCTTTGTTCTGGCATAGTCACGGACTCCCACCCGTGTAATGCGGCACCAACCAATTTAAAAGTAGCAAGGACTTGTTTCCTGTCCTCACCACACTCCACCATACGTAGATGGCGTTGAATATCCTTATTCCACTGATTCGCCTTTATAACATTCGAGCTCTCGTTAAATTCTGGGGGCTGACCCTTTAGAAAAGATTCCCTAGCTCTCTCCCACGGAGAAGGTCTAGTAGGAACTAGGACATCTGGCGCTCTCTGCTGAGCCTGTGGCACTAGTTGGGCCACTGCTGTCATGGCCGCATTAACGGCTTGAGCCACTATATTCGCCACATCCGTGGCACTAAATGTCCCTTGTGGCGGTGGAGGAGGACCAACATCCTCATCTAAGATCTTATTGCATCTCGTCGGGCAACCTCTTTTAGGTGGCATCTGAGATAGAGAACAATAGAGTTAGAATTTCACTCAAAACAATCTATATTTGTAGAAGATCGTAAGCATAAACAACAAGTAGTCCTAACATTAGGCTCTATATGAAAGAACGCTACGGTATAACGTGACAAGTCCACAAGATCCAAAAGACGCAAGAACCTGATGCTCTGATACCATCTGTGACAACCTGCTCTCCGAAATAAGGGGTGGCCAGCCCGATACCTCGACATAACGGAATCATGGATGAATATCATCCTTAGCATCATAACAATAATTAGGTATATAGGTAAGCCATTCCATAAATCAGAAAGCAGGTTGTCAATTTTTTTTTGATTTTTGAAAAGATTTAAGAAATAAATTAAACAACCTAAATCTGACAAAAGTGGAATTTATAAGAAACAGATAGATAGTTAACCTAAACAATATGTAATAAAAGAACCGAATAATCTGTCGGTCCACAGTTACATTAAAGTGTTTCACAATCTAATATATACTACATACCACATCCATTAACAATTACAAAATATGGGCCACTAGCCCGAATGTAAGACCGATCATAACTAGATTCCAAAGAGGAGGGCGTCTAACAACATCCTGTAATAATCCGCAAGGTCATACAGCTCGTCAAAAGCATAAGAAGGGAAATTCATAACGGGCGCCCTTGCGGAGGAGCACCTGAGTGGATACAACAATATGCACAACATAGAAATATGAACGGGTCAGGGCCCGATTTATATATAATTCCCAGAAGAGTAAGAAACATGATAGATGTGGACAACAAATCGTAAATGATATGAAATGAGAATCTAGAAACCAAATCATAAAATGTGATAATGCAATTATATATGTTTCTAACAATTATAAAATTAGGCAAGAGAAATTAAATTAATTCGCATTTCTTCCCATACCTTATAAATTTCCCTTCCTTAGCAGGAATATAATTACCATCACATATCTTATGGCAATTTACATACCTCAAGTCCCACTTGAGTTAGAAAGGTTATATTCATATACATATAACGTTTCTAAGACCGCCCCTCCGAGTTTCCCCACTGGGTGCGCCCCTAAATGACTATCATCTTCCAGGGCCTATCTATGCAAGATAACCTGAGCACCTAATGCACGTCGGGAAGTGGACATATGCCTGCGAGTGAGTCATAACCACACCCAAAATTACCTCACTAGAGCAAAAAAACATATACATAACCCGCATATGGCCGAGGACTATAGTCAGCCTGCATTCAATAAAAAGGAGACATCACCTCATGCGCGAGCTTCCCTTATGATAGCATTTAGAGAGGTGTGTTTAAGTAATTTAACAATTACCAAATTTTCCATTTTCATTATCATGAACCTCATGTGTTTCATTTTACTTGAAACATTTATTTGAATATTTCTTATTCAATTTCATCATATCATTAGGTCCCAAAGTATTCTCTAAACCATTTCTCTAATTCTCATAAGTCCCAATATTTTATATACCACCAAGGGCTTCTAACATCACCACATGTGGGCTTAGAACTCTAACTTTAACTAATTCCCCAAAATAGAAGTGATACCTAAGTATCACTTTAAGTAGCCCAAAACTAACCCCAAGTGATCCCACTCAAATATAGGGTAATGACCAAACTCAACTAGGACTCTAAAATCCTAATTTTACTTCATACAAGAAGGTTCCTATTTCCTATTTAAAAGAAGAAAGCTAGGAAACAAAATAAGTCTAAGAGTGAAAAACAGGGGACCGGTCGACCGGTCCGAAGGCCGCAGTCGACCGCGTCTCAAATCTTTTGCCTTCGTAGGAAAGCAGAAAGTCCAGGAAAAAGGGGGCCGGTCGACCGGTCATGGACCGCGGTCGACTGCACGCCAAAATCAGGCCTTAGTGAGAAAGAAGTATGCCCTCCCCCGAAGGCCCGGTCGATCGGTCCTGGACAAGCGGTCGATCGGTCATAACAGACCCAAAAACCCTTCCTCTTCCAACAACAAGTCTCCACATCATTTATTGCTACCAAAAGATTTTAAATGCATCCAACACCCAAAATCTATACCAATAACAATTCAAAGCAACCTATAAGGAGTTAAAACCCATGAATCCACTAAAAAGCCCTAATATCCATAAACCATACATAACCATAACTATCAATGCAAATTACTCTACTTAAATCATACACTAGCAAGTAGAAAACTTGCCTCAAGGTTGTAACTTTAGAATTTGATGAAGTAGTAAGCAAGACAATCACCCAAGCTTCAATCTCTCCTATTTTCCCAAGGTTTCTTCTTCCTTTTTCTTTCTCTAGGCTTAACAAGGTAATTAAAGGAATAGTAACTTAGTTGAAGAAATAAATCGTGGCTTAGGCTTAAAAACTTCAGCTTAAGTGATTAATATGCGGTAAAATAATATGCATCTACTCATATAAACTACAACTAGTCAAAAGTGCCCGGAAACTAGAAATATAATATGGCATACAATTTGACTATCTCGAACCTCCCGGAACTAATGGCACCCTCCAAATTATCATTTGGAGATTTTATAATTCAGTTTAGGTTTCGATTTAATTTTAAGCCCAATGTCATTTTAAATTCTTATGACATAATAAAACATAACATAGCAAAATTCTCCTCTACATACGGTAAATATGCAACATCATAGTAGATATTAACTTATCTTTCTTAACTTAATACCTACTCCACAAATCAACATCTTTATCTAAACACTTTAATTAGCAGATTAAATATAAAATAGAATCTCAAAAGCGAGGGTTGTTACATCAGGTAATAGATCGGAGTATATTTTTCCTTCCTCCTTCCTTTTTATATTTTTTTTACTTTCTATTTTTATGTTCGGTTGGTTGTACAATCTATTTGTGCGGATTTATTTATGCAAATTTATGTTGATTTTTTAAATAAATCTTTGATGTTGATCTTTTTAACGAATCATACAAAATTAGTAGTAGTAACACCGCAAGTAATTGTAAGAGGCTTAAGTATGGGGAGTTAAAAGCTCAATGTTGTCCATATAATCTTACACGTTTGTGTAGTTGCTTACATTATAATTCTATCTCATTTTCTTGAGACAGATAGGAGTCCATATTTTTGGTTAAAATTTGTATGCTTCTTTGTTGACAAAAGGCTTTATTGAAGGGTTGAATATATTTCAAGAAAAAATGTTTGAATTTTATTGTGTATAATTATGTTTGACATGTTTTGATTACTAAATTCGCATTGGTGCTTTTGGGTCGGTTTTATCAAATGGTGGTGGTGTTCGACTTAAGATATTTTGTTGGGTTTTATGTTCACATTCTTTTTTCCAATTGAATCATACTTCATAAGTTCACCACCATTGAGATAAGGTCTCTCTCTCTCTCTCTCTCTCTCTCTCTCTCTCTCTCTCTCTCTCTATATATATATATATATATATATATATATATATATATATATATATATATATATATATATATATATATATTACTTATAACTTTTTACCTCTAATTATGGATTTTATTTTTCACTTTTTTGAAATTGATGTTTTAATTTTGGATTAGGGTTCTAATTTGTTTCATATGTTTCTGCAGCCTTTTGACAATAAAATATAGCCCCGTTTTAGCCAATACCTCATTTCCTCTCATTCTCTCTTAAAAAATGACTCCTTTACTTTCATTAATTTCTTGATGAATCATTTCTTAAGAATAATAATGGTTTCTTTTTTTCTTTTGAGGTCTTATTAACGTCTCTTGATAATCTTTCAAAACAACCAAATCAGAATACTAATTTGCCATTCTAACTATTTACAGAAAATTCACCGACAATGGATCATAAAGTCTTAATAAATTCCCACCTTATTTGTATTTAGTTCAAAAATCACACTCAGACCAACTAACCACCATACCAGTTGTTAGATCACTCTTTTTAAATTACCAAAATGACCGCACTTTTCAACGGTATTTATCACTTCTAGATCACCTCAATTGTGCCACCCCAGTATCTATGGTTTTTCTCCAACACCCTCTTGAAAGAATTGTAAGATTTTTCTTAATATAAGTTTTTTTTTGTTTTTTCTTGAGTGTTGAGTTTCTCATTTTGTAAATGTTCCGAATATGCAAAGGGCTTTTATAAAATTTAGGTATTTTTTTGTTGGAGGGTATTTATTGAGTTAACTTAATTTTTAGTGCTCGCGTATGGATGGAATTGAAAATTCAGACAAATCAATTTTAGAAGCCATATACTAAATATTTTTTTGGCATTAGTGGAAATTGTCTAAATTAACAAGGTCCCGGTACAAAAATGATGACAATTATGGGAGTTCAATCAATAGATATAGAAATGGGTTTTGGTTTCAGGTCATTATGCAGGTTCAATAGGGCTTCGCACGTGGAGTCAACTGAAGAGGTGTTGACACACGCACGGAGGTAAGAACTTTACAGGAAGGGCGATGTGATTTTTTGGTTGCATCTCATTGAGAAGAGTGGTGTTTGATGGTAGATGAAATCATACAAATATTACTTTATATATTGATTTGTGTGCTTATTTTTTTGCCCTTTTGAGATCAGTATATATCAGTTCACTAATTAAAATCGTTGTCATGGGGCTGTTATATTAACCTTTTTTATGATTAAATGTTAAATATGTTCCAGATTATGGAATACAAATGTTGTTTGATTAAAAACAATACTTCTTCCAAATAGCTTCGAGTAAATTCCTAGAATAATTATTCTTTAGCATCTAATTTATTCTTCTTATAAACACAAAGATAATGATGTGATGCTCTAATGGAGATAATCTAATGTCTTTGTAATGGCTATAATTTTTTAAGGATAATTTGATGTACCGTGATGCACTAAAAATTATAGTGATTGTATGTTGCTTCATTAATATATTGGATTAATATGCAATTTCTTTTGCTTCAGAGAATATTTTATGCATCAAAATTGAACTAAACACATATATTATCTCAACCACGCTACAACAACAATCAAATCGAGTTATATAACTTCGGCCATGCAACGTATGGCCTACATGCTAGTAATAATTATATATTTATATTAGGGCTGGTTTTCGATCATTTTGATCGATAAAGGGAGCATACCAATATCATATCAACTTTAAAATCATCAAATCAAAATCACAAGTTTTATTAGCCGGTACACCAACCTATAAACCAAAACCAAACCGTGTGGTACATCGATAAGATCAGTTTTGTGCGATAAAATTGATTTTTCGAAAAATACGGTAGTTTTCAATAAATTTCTCTTTACGGTAATTTGGTACTACTCGGTACATAATGGTAATTTTTTATACCACTTACCTAAACTTTTTATATGCATATTGAAAAAAAAAATTGAAAATAACATACATAATTGTGTTGTTTCCATAACTATATATAAACACTAAAATATAAAATAACATCACAAATTGTAATTCAAGTTACACTATTGTCCAAATAACTTGAATAAATATCAATTTGGATCGTCATAATAAATAGAAAACAAAATAAAAAAGTTTTTATGTTCTTCGTTTCTTGCACTCCCCACTTTTTCATCTACAAAAGAAATTAGGAATACCACCATATTGCCCCAAAAGATAAAAATTAGTCGAAACCTACAAAAAATCATGTGTACAAAAAAAATTTTAAAATAAAAGTATAAAACAAAATGCAAAATAGAGTGAACAAGAAGTGACTTGAGTTTGGTTTATCATCAAAATATTTTATTCTTGTCAAGTTTCGTAAATGACAACTTGCACCCATTTAAACTTAAAATTTCCTAGCAACCCCAAATGTTCCTCAAGTAATTTCTCATGTATTTGTTTATTTATGTTTCCCTTTCTTTCACTGTTATGTAGGTTGTTGCACTCAGTGACATTTTTGTTTGGACAGTGATGTTCGGGCTAGATTCCATCCATAAGGATCTGCAATGTCAAACAAATTTTCTTATCCCATTTTAAGCATTTGTTCTTATGCCTAATGCAAAATATAGCGTTCCTCTCCGAAAAGATAGTTTTCGAGCTTTGGAAATCCATATTATTTTTTAACAAATGATTGTTAACAACCGTAGCACATATGTTTTCTTTAGCATATGACTACAATAACGTTAACAAATAAATAAATATCAAAAAGAAAACATAATACAAGAGTAAAACGGAATAAAAAAGTCCAGAAAAAGAAAAAATAGACTAAATTAAATCAAAAATAGAAAAATAGAAAAATAGAAAATAGAAAAACAAAAGGGAAAAAAATAGAAAATCCTTGTACACCTCATTCATTTCAAGGGTTACTAAAAGGTTGACTAATTAAAAAAATAAAGAACCTATAAAATAAGTGTGGTTATGTTTGGCTTTAGCCATTAGGTATTCTCGTTTGATTTAATTTGGTATTTTCAATTTGGTAAGTACGATAATATCATTTTAGTATTTTTGGTACATTAATTTTGGTATTTCATTTCGGTACGATACAGTCGGTAAATAATTTTTTAAAATATTAAATTGAAAACCAACTACAAAAATTTCAGTAATTTCGGATTCGGTAATTTCGTTTTCGATAAGTAAAAAATATAAACCAATACCAATAATTTTCGATATAAAAAGGTACGTTACATGTTTTTACCGTACAATGAACACCCTTAATTCCTACGCATTTAAGAATATTGATTTTAATAATATATGATGATATTCAATAAAATGATGAATTTACCTCCACTCTACAAAGTATGATTTTGTTTTCATTATAATAGGGCATCACTACAAGAAGACACCTATTTATGTCATTTTTAAAATTGACATTATGTCACATAATATTTAAATAAAGTAAATAGCATTCACATAATATCATTTATCATATATATTAGATTACATAAAAATGTGATACATATTAACCCAAAATCTTGAGAGTTTAGCAAAAAACTGACATAAAACCCAAAAAATAAGAGGGTACTAGTTTTCATTTTCCCCCTCTAAATAATGGATATTTTTGTTGGATACCTCCTTCTCTATAAAACCCTAACCTAAATTGTCTACCTTTCTTTTTTTACTCTCTCTCTCTCTCTCTCTCTCTCTCTCTCCCCGGGATCTCAAACAGGCAACCCTTGCAATCTTCCCTTCTTGAAATTTCTCCCTCTCAACACACCACTTTCAAAGACAATGAAGAACCTCCAATTTGCATCACTTTTGGAGAAGCAAGGAGAAGACTAGAGCTAAATTTTCTTTCTTCATCAATCAAAAACCTGTGTCAATTTCCTGCTAATTATTAGACATTAATTGAAATCTATGGGGGGGTCAATATGTTTGGATTTGTGTGTTTCTCTCTTGAGTTTTCCCTTTTTGGGTTGATTGGAGTTGAATCGGGTGTATAGATTTCTGATTCAAATTTTAGGGCTCATTTAGGTACTCATTTTGTTTATCTTTAATATTCTCAGTGTTTAAGATATCTCAGGTATGCCCTCTATAACTTAAGTTTAATTTTTAGGATTTTTTAGTTAAATAACTCATTGCTATTTAAGATCTCTCTTAATTTTTAACTTTTGTTTATAACATACTCTATTTTTTTAAATTTGACCAAGTGCTTCGGTCTTCATTATGTTCTCTAGATCTGTTTTTATTAGCAGTTACATATAGTTATTTTTGAGGTAGTGATGTTTCATAGTTGGATTTGAAATTAATGCTACCATAATGAAAATTAAGAGATCTTTTACATTTTTATTTATTTATTTGTGGTTACTAATTTTAATTCATATATGATGAGTTCAAATATGTAAGGAGCATTTGGGTGAAATGGAAGCATTATGGGATTATTATAAAGCAACACTAATTTGAAATAAAAGAAATTGATCTTTTCACAATAGCTAAAAAGTGTTATAAAAAATTATATATATCACTTTTAATTATAATTGAAAGCGTCTTAAAAACCACAATTATAAACAAACTCAAAAAAATGTCTCAAAAATAGAGCTTTTTAAGAGGCCTTATTTTACAAGGGTTGCAAACAATTCGAAAAAAAGATTTAATAGAACTTTTTAAGACGTGTTATTTACAAGGATTCCAAAAAAAAAATTCCATCTAACTAACAACCCACCACTTGAACAAAAAGCATCCTAAATATATTTTTTATCGTATTCTTCACTTGAATATATTGTGAACATATTCATATATTACATTCGAAAATTATCCTACAAAATAAAATCAACACAAATGTTCGCAAAATCAGTTCTAACTAGTCACATCCATATATATATATTCAAAAGTTGTCCTTGAAAATATAGACCTCCAAGAGTTGTCCTATGAATATATGTATTGTGACAACCTTCTCAAAATAATAACCGGTGGCCAGCCCTATACTACATTAAATCAGGTATCTCAGATGGCTCAGTCTCAACATCAACTAACAATACTAAATAATATAAGGCTAACTACCCGAAATTATTCAAAGCGGGTGTTAAAAATTTAAAACTTTTATTTAATACCGAATAAAACTAACCATACAACAAACAAACAACAAAACTACATCTAATTATGATGAGTGATACATGCAAACTCCAATGATAAAAAGAGTACAATACAATGTATAACAAAATCTCTACAATGAAATACCCGAATATGTTGTCGGGTCACAGACAATACAAATAATCTGAGAGAAAGAATATAAAACTATTAATCTACAACACTTGGGTTTAAACCCGATATACAAACTGAATCCTACTCTAGATACATCAAGGATGGGAATCGTCTATAACAAAATGCCGTAACAGTCCGCTACTGCCACAGCTCCACGAATACACTAGGTGGATAAACATCAATGGCGTCCTTGTGGAGGAACACCTAAAGTAATACAATATATATACATAGCAGGAGAAAATATAAACGGGTCAGATCCTGAGTTGCAAACATTTTATAGCAAGTTCATTAAAATGCATAATAATTATAAATGCATTATTACATGATTAATGTGGAGTCGCACTCTCATAATAATCCAACTCACCTCTCAACTAAAGCGCGCAACTAACGTATGCACGTGATCTCCAAATAAATGCCCAACTCTATTTAGGCAGGGTAATCTAACCTACTCCCAAATTATACCTTTAATTTAGAGTTATCTAATTTATCTCACAATTTACATTTAATTAGAATTCATGTTTAAAACATATTATCCAATTTCTACTATTAACCCTATCGGGTTTCATACTCTTTCCAACATATAAAACATCCATCGCATATAAACATTCATTACTAGAATTTCTCATATTCTAGTTATGCCATCAATATATACAAATTATTTATGTGTGAGTTATTAGCATCTAAGTGCTAAGGACTAAACTTCTCCTAATTCTCAATACTGCATTGCGTTTCGTGCGTGGGACGTCTCGCAAAGCGAAATCCAAACAAGGAACCCCCCCCCCCCCCCCCCGTTACACTACTCCTGGCAGTATTGATTATAGAGATTCATTATGCCCTCAATGCATGATGCATGTAGCCCACATTATCATTATTCAGTTAATTAACTATTATTCCCGATTCTCAACAGTGCACTGCGATTCGTGCGTGGGACGTCTCGCAAAGGCGAAATCCAAACAAGGAACCCCCCCTGATACACTACTTCTGGCACTGTCGATCGTCGAGATAGATATACGTTATATAAGTATGAGCATTAAGGACTAACTTCCCCTCATTTTCCAACATTACACTTCGGCTCGTGTGTGGGACGTCTTGCAAAAGCGAAATCCAAACAAGGAACCCCCCCGATACACTACTCCTGGCAATGTTGGTCGTTGAGGTCCATTATGCCCTCGATAACCATTCGAACGAGGTATAACTCGTGGATGCAGGCTTACATTGCTATCATCTTTCAGCTTCCCAAACCACGTAGCAAACTGGGGCCACCTGGTGGGGTTCAACGACAGACCCACCTCCTAATCAACTCACACATACAACATCCCGGGAAATGGTCATAGCTCCTAACCGACAAGTGAGAACAACACATACCCACGACTTCTCAACCCCAAAATAAGAATGCATATCACATAATAATCACCATGGACGACTATGACCTGGGGAATATTCACACCCTGCTCATCGAGCCAGGATGCTCACCCTCATCGCGCGCAATTTCCCAATGATAGCAAGGAGGGGGTATGCTTCACTATATATATATATATACACACCATCACATAACGTATACATACATCAACACATCATATAAAGATATACCATAATATAAGGTATACCTATCATATCATATACATATTCATAGTACGCTTTTAGGCGTAAGTGAAATAATATAATTGTTTAGTATATTTCTCTCTCTTGAGATACTAATCGTCAGTTCTCACACATCCTCCCCACTTAGTATACTATTTCTCGCTTGAAGCTCACATGTCGCTTCTATTTATGAATTGTCTCTCAATTCTATTTATGTTAAGGATATTCTCTATCCTAATGCACCTCGATTATCATTTCTTATTATGTGACACATCTCCCAATTTAATCATCGTTAAGGATATTTCTATATCCGTATGCACATTTATTAGCATTTAAATTTCTCCATCCATAATAGGGTTCAACTAATGTTATGAACCTTTCATGTTATCCCATTTGGGATTTGATTCTAAAATTCAATATCTCCAAATTCATTCTCATTGTTTCATATAAATTTAATAATTGTCAACAAGTAGAATTTCCAAGAATAGTGGTCTTCCCCACTTAGATTATACTATAATATCTAATCGGTATTCCTCAAGTTAAGTCTATATGACTCCAATAATTTCTTATAAGGGAAACTCCCTAAAAATCTCCAAAACGTACTCCATACGATTCCTATAGAGGTTCCCAATCGATAACCCCAAACGAAACGGGGCAAAATTCTCCCTAGAAAAACATCCCTGGAAAAGCCTTGTTTCCGAATCGATTCAGGCCAATTCCTAATCGATTCGGCCCAGTGAATCGATTCGGCGTCCAAGGCGAATCGATTCGGGTCCTCAGACCTGGGACTCTATCTCAGGTAGAATCGATTCGGATGGGGTCCAAATCGATTCGGTCACTCAGACCTGGGCACCTGCAACTTTACGAATCGATTCGGCTAGGGGACGAATCGATTCGGCCTATCAGAAGGCTCGAAAATGGCTACTTTTTAGTAAGCCAAAAATCCCAAAATTCATTTTAATAATCTTCTCTTCATTTATCTTCAAACCAATCACATATATATCATTAATATTCATCCAAAAACACATATAAACTAATTTCTAACCTCAAATCTAAGATCTACATAACAAATTTAAGATTATACCCAAAAGTTAGGTTTTGATAAACTAAACCTAAAACCCATAAATTTAATCCACAAATCATGCAATAAATAGTACACAACAATTATTTAGCAAGTTTAATCACTTTCCTCGGGTTCGTAGGGTCTGATCCATCCTCGAGATTGCGTATTAGCCGAAAATATCCACTTTCTCTCTCTTTTCTTCTTCTTCGCTCTTTTCTTTCTTTTTATTTCTCTTTCTCTCTAAGGAGAATTGATCTCACTTAGGCTTTTAAGCCTATTCTCCCAAGATACACACTTTAAATGATAATACACACTAAATGACTCGGTAACTTTAACTCGAGCCAAACGAGCTTAAAATTATTTTGGAACCTAAATAGACCCCAAGTACAGTCATTTCGACTTTCTCGACCCTTCTGGACATAACTACACCCTCAGAATTCTTACTCGACACACTTTCTAACAACTTCAAATTTTGACCTCAATTGCCAATTAAATTTTTCTCCAAATAAAATAATATTTATTTTCCCCAAAAATAAATAAATAGCTGTCCAAAAACCTTGGGTTGTTACATGTATATCCAGTAATTGTCTTACCAAAGTAATGTATTCATTCAAAAAGGCATTTTGCCCAATTACATTTCATATAAAACCAATGGAAATTAAAAATTCTCATCTAAAATAGTTAAAAATGTAACTATTATAAACCAATTATGTACTCGATATTCTAAATGTCCACTCCATTCTTTCTTTACAAAACCACTTCTCATAAATCCACAAAACAATAAAGGAAATATTATAATCACTTGCAACAAGAAATAATTTATGAACATCCATATAACTAAAGTAACCCGATAACAACAATTTAATTTAGCACAAGTAAAAATAACAATAAAATTCTTAAACATTTTATTTTTTGTCACATAAATGGTGTGAATTTTATACATAATATTGAACTTAGTTAAACTTCACACGATACGTTGTGTAGACTATATTATAATCATGTACTCTCGTGTACGTGTCACAATTAAAAACATCTTCATGAAAAAACTTCTTAACAACCCCCACCCATAAGAAAAAAATATATAGCAAAGTACTCTTAGGTCCCTCGCAAACAAACTTTAAATATTAAAGGTATTATGATAAATTTTAAACACTTAGGTCCACTAATTCTTCTCTTGTATAGGCCCATGCTAGAGGCACAACAAGTGGAGCTAATAGTAAATTGCCCTTAAATGTTTAAAAATTGTGAACAAGGGAGCTAATTGTAAATTTCCCAAACAAATATCACCCCCCACCCCCAAAACCCGGTAGCATCCTTTCCAACACCTCCCACCCAACAACAACAACAAAAAAGGAAGACCCACGCAGCCCCAATGTTTAGCATGACATATTAAAAGTTAAAGTTTCATGTCACACTAAAGGGTGTGAATTTAGACACAATATTAAATTTACTCAAACTTCACACGTTACATTGTGTTTGTGTTGGGACTGTTTTACAATCATGTTATGTCACAATTAAGAACATATTCTTCATGACAATCATCTTAATAACCCCCAACCATAAAATAATTGTAGCTCCCCACCCTCAAAAACCCAGCAACCTCCTCCCTAATACCCCCACCCTAACAACAAAAGAAAAATGACAGCTCCCCATCCCCCTTAAAAAAGCCGAAGATACCTCCCCAGTGCCCCCCCTAAACCCCAAACCTAACCTAACAACCACCCCACCCACAACAATAATAGAAACCCCTCCCACCTTGTCAACCCCCACTCTCGCCAATCTCCATTACATGGACATCGTATCACTATTTGAATTTTAATAAAGCAAGGCAAAAAAACTTGCTTCATACAAACACTCATACATATTATTATTTAATAATAAGCATCACACATGAATTTCATGTGTACCATTATCTAATTCATATAAATGTCGCACATATATGGGAAAGGGAGAAACTTACTATTCTTTTATGTGACTTAAAATGAATTGAATGAAATGAACACATACATCATCAATCTCATCCTTTGGGTATGTCTCTTTTTTAAATAGCATGATCATCTTAAACAATCGAATAATAAATTATGAGTTTTTAAAATATATTAAGAGATGATGGAAATAAGTATAATTAATTACCTTTGAATTATTAAACTTATGATTAGGCATAAATTCTTCCAAATTTATCCCTTTAATTTAGTTACTTTTAGCAACTTGAACAACGTAATCGATTTGATTTTATCTCATAATCTTGCTACTGATTTATTTTAACGAGTACCCCGAGTTTCTGGTCTTTCGTACTAATTTTGCAGGTATTTGATGTCAATAAAGAAAGAAAGAAACCAGAAGAATTGAGAAAGAAAAGAAGGAAAGTCAAAAGGTCAAAATTAAAATTTTTACCCAAAATTCAGATGAGGCATCTAAGAAATTGAAGATATCATGTTTATGAGAACATAGGAAGAAACGACACCTCAATCGGAGTCCCGGTGTGAAAGTTATGAGCAGTCAAAGATTGAAGAAAAAGTCAAAGGAAATTCAGACTGATCTGGATCGGACCGATCCGAGATGCAATGTTCCAATGAACCCCGGACCGAAGATGGATCAAAGATGAGAGAAAAGAAACGAATCAATCTGTACCGAATCGATCCGGCCAGGAAATGAACGAATCGATCCGGATTCAAGCCAGACCGAACCGAAGGAGAACCGAACCGGTCCGACTGTCAAAGTTTTGTTTTCTTACTCTTCCTCCAATGGAGAGTCCTGGTCAAGCTAAAACTCTTGAAGTCTTGTAGGGTATTTAAACCAGATTTATTATCATTCTAAGCACGGAGAATTTATCTAGTTTTTCCCTTTTTAGTAAAAACCCTAGTTTGAAGATTGATTGCAATTTTAATTTCAAGATTGAAGATTGTTCAGATTTCTGTGATTACAAGTAATTTCAGTTGATGCTTTTAGTGCGTTGGTAATATTAGTGATTAATTTCTTCTATCTAATCTTCTTTCTACATCATTCTTCAATTCTCCCTTTGTTTACATGATTTCCTGCAATTCAAAAATCATTTTCATTAATTTCATCATGCTAGGCTAGGTTTTTAAAGGTCGGGATGCATGAACTCAACCTGATGTGGTAATTGCATGTGTATAAAATTAATCCTCTAAATTTAATGGTTTATTACGACCGTATTTCATAGCATCACAACCATTGTAGATCTTTGGATCTCGTTTGCTTCCGGGTAATCGGGATGCTTTAGAATGCAATGCGAGTGTAACTATCACAATATCGATTTACTCGTCCTCTGATTAAGTATGGTGAGGGCTTGAACCTCATATACAGAATGTTGGGGAGTACCAAATTCTGGGTCTAATTAATCACTTAAATTTACGATTAGTTTTATACCATCAATACACTAGGGTTGAGGGATTGTATTCCCGTCCTATATCTTTCATCATATAGTTCAAGTTTTAAATCATCAATCATCAGTAATTTAGGTAATTTAGAATAGTTGCATTTCTTTCATAATTTCATAATTACATTTAGTTGTAGTCAAATCTCCAAATTAAATCATTTTTTTCCTTTTTCTTTTTAGAGTCAGAGTTAGGATTCCTTCGTCTGTCCAACGTCGTTACAACTCCTTTGTCCTATTTCCCTATGGAAATGATCCCAACTTACCAGGTTTATTACTAACGCGACATGCTTGCATTTGAGCCTAGAGAGAATGCACATTAGAGACACTTTCTGAGTCGCGTCAAGTTTTTGGGGCCGTTGTCGGGGATCTAGGTAGGCTTAGGATTAGATCAAGTTAATCTCAAACTTTGACCAAAAATCTCCAAAAATCCAAAAACATAAAAAATTTAAAAAGCACAAAAATATTCATCATCATCTCTCATAATCCCGTTAATGCAAAATTCTAAACTCACTCCAACTCCCCATAATACTCCAACCCACATTCACGAAAATCCAATTGTTGAGTACAACCCTGATAGCCCTCACACTCCTAACGCTCCACAGTTCTGGGTTCCACCTCCCACACTGTCACACTTAATCGCAAATAACACTTTGTTTTCCCTCTTAGGAATCACTTCAGAGCACACCCCAAGTATACCAAGTGAGGATACTGAGTCTTTAAGAGAGAGAGATATGTCGCAACACGATAGTGCAGCCACCGGTGAGGAAGAAGCCTTGTACCGCCCGTTGAGAGAAATCTTATATCCCGAGCGCACTGTCACTCCGGGATGCATTATACTCCCGTATAATGCAGGGAAATTTTGGTTTAAAAATGTAATGATCCAGATGCTCCCCCACTACCATGGGATGGATTCTGAGAAGCCATATCTCCACATCAGGGAATTTGAGGGTGTGTGTGAAACTCTCAATGATCAAACTTGCACACAAGAGGTGATCCGCCTCAAACTCTTCCCATTCTTGCTAAAAGATAAGGCTAAGTCCTGGCTATGGTCATTACCTCCAAGATCGATTGCATCCTGGAATGAGTTGCAATCTAAATTTCTCAAGAAATTCTTTCCCACACATCGAACGATCTCCATCAAGGCTCAAATTCAAGCTTTCTGACAATCGAAAAATGAGTCGTTTCATCGATGCTATGAGCATTTCAATGAGTTAATTACTTCATTCCCCCATCATGGATTTGATACACCACAAATCATTTCCTTCCTCTATAACAGGCTGAACCTTAATTCCAAGAAACTCGTTGAAACCATGGGTAGTGGTTCATTTGTCGACTTTGATGCCCATGATGTTGAGCTGCACCTAAGGTATGTCGCCGAGACTACCCAATCCTGGTATATATCTGACCCTAATGCTCAAAATTGAAATCGCCAAGTGACCACCACTCCATCGGTGTTTGGCCTATTTCACGTCGAAAAGAGTTATATAACGGACAGTTGATTAGATGTACTTCAGAAAGGACTGTGAGACCTACGTGAGGTATATGGAAGAGGACCAACTGGATCCATCCCAAACCCCATCAAGAAGGTGTGTGCGATCTGTGAGGCGGGTCATTCAATTGAGGAATGCCCGACTATACCTGCCTACAAAGTGATGCTTCAAGAACAAGTAAGTTATATAGAAGGATTCAAGGGTAATTTCGGTGCACCGCATGGGGATTCTTACAACCCTTCATGGAAAAACCATCTTGGTCTTGTCTATGGGCAACAACATGCTGCGATGAATCCTAATTCACATGTTTCCCCTCATCCACCACCGCACTTTCAACAAGATCCACACATGCAAGGACGTGTGCAAGCACCACCAAGGAACATATATCACTCAACTTCGGAGAACTCTCGAGGATACGATGAACCAATTTATCAATAACCAGACTGCAACCAATACTATATATGATCTCCTGATCAGCGATATGAATGCGACTATTTCAAAAATGCTATCCTCATTAAGTATCCAAGAGAAGGGAAAGTTTCCTGCCCAGGGTCAAAGACCTCCCCAAGGTCAAACTAGTGTTAGGTCCACACCCATGACCATCCGGAGTAATGTAGCACAATTACCACTCTACGTAATGGGAGAGTAGTTGACTTGTCACCTCCCCCACAAGACGTACCTAAAAATAAGGAGGTTTTACCCGGAACGAAAGAGGATGAATATGCCCCTTCGATTGAGAGTGATGAAAAAGAAAACACTAGCGGACCCAAGGTCATGGTGAAACCCCCTACGCTGCTCCATACCCTCAACGGTTGGTCCCTCACTCCAAAGAGACTTCTTGGGACGATGTGTTGGATGTCCTCAAGTAGGTAAAGATTAATTTACCTTTTTTTGAGACCATACAAAAAATTCCTGCATACTAAGTTCATTAAGGACTTACTCACGGTGAAATGCAAGCTAAACGTAAATAAGAATGTCTTTTTGGCCCAAAATGTCAGTTCAGTTTTATCGAGTGACCTTTCATTAAAGTATAAAGATCCGGGAGCACCCATCATTTCATGCATCATGGGGAAGAACCGAATCGAAAGGGCGCTAATAGATTTAGGAGCGAGTGTTAACATTCTACCCTATTCCATCTATAAGAAACTCAATTAGGGAGCCCTCAAGCCCACAAATATGACTCTCCAGCTCGCGGATCGCTCTGTGAAGATGCCTAGGGGAATCGTTGAGGATGTGATTGTCCAAATAGACACTTTCTACTTCCCGGTGGACTTTGTCATTTGAGACAAGGAGCCCTCCATTCTCCCGAGCAATCATGTTCCCATTATCCTTGCTCGCCCATTCTTAGTTACGGCTAATGAACTCATCAATACTCAGAATGGGAGAATGTAATTAACATTTGGGAACATGACCCTCGATACAAATATTTTTAATAATATCAAGAACGAGGGTGACGAAAGAGAATCGCGAGAGACGGATCTTTTAGGAGCAGCACACGAGCATGGGAGGACCCACACGCGAGATCCGATAGGGGTATGCATTGTTACATCAAGTGAGAGAGATAATTTAGAGGGCATAGGGAGAGGTCTGTATGAGTGCTTAGAGGAGAGCGAATGTCTAGACACGATAGATACTTTTTTCCTCAATTACTGACCACCCACACCACCTAATAATTTTGAGATGGATCAAGGAAGGAAGGACGTGGAAACAAAGAAAGAGAAAGATCTAGAGGAGTTGAGCCTAACGAAAGTTCAGAGAGAATTCGAGAAGGTGGATGAGATCCTTCACTACAAAATCCAACCTCTATGGGACTCAAGGAGTCATTTAGGAGAGAGAGAGTGGAAAGATAGAATTGATGAGTCTCTTACCAATGACCATCCACCCATGCAACTTGAATCCTCGAAGGTAATTGAAGATAAGACTAAAGTCTCATCTGAATTAGAACCCTACCCACGTAGCACGCATCACAAGGTTTCTTCTCCGATTAATCACGATGAATCTCCCAGTCTTTTCTTAATTTATGGGCAAGGGCCCAACTTATTCCGGTTATTGGTATATGACAAGAAGACGGGAGAGACAAGGAGATCATCAAACCCCGGGAGTGGGGTCGGGTGAGTCTGTTGAGAGATGAGAGGTCGTCGCACCCCCGAGGCATATGGGGTGATTTTTATTGTATTTTTGAGTCATGTGTTAGGGTCATTTAGTGTCTTTATGCATTTTAAATATTTGTTTTCTTTATTTTTCTGCACTTTTAATTCACTTTGAGTTAGATTTTAGTCCTTTTTGCCTGAGGACAATGCAAAAGTCTAAGTTAGGAGGGGTGATAAGTGCGTATTTCTAAAACTTCACAAATTTTCAAAAATGCCAAGAAATTTCAAAAAAATCATAAATTTTGAAAAATCCAAAAATATTTTTGTTCAAAATAAATAAAAATTGGAATTCAAATTTTTTGAAAATATCATTAAAAGTTGGTTTAAAGTCTCAAATTGTAAAAACACAATACACAAAGCCGAAATTGACCAAAGATGGAAATTGTGCGAAAATTGACGACTTAACGAATAAGTGTGGAGATTAACAACCCCGGTGAGATTCGAGCCTTTCATTTTTGTGAAAATTATAAATCAATCTGAGTTAAATGTTAACTCAAAGTTCTTTTCAGCAGTCTAAATAAGTCATCGAGGATCTCAATCCTTTCATTTTGATCGGTTTTGAAAAACGTGTGTGATATTTCCTTAAAAAGCGCGCTACAAATCTCTAAATTAAATTAATCTCGAGACGCATATGGTAAAGTGATAAGTAATTCGGACAATGAAGTAGGCCCTCGTTTGTCACCCAACAATATTGGCCAGAAAAGGTAGTGAAAAATTATTCCTTTTGTAACACAATTTGAGCCGAATAATTTTTTCCTTTCGTTTGACAGCCCGAAAAACCCAAAAAGCCCGGAATTATGAAAATCGAATATTTATCAAATAAAGTCCAGAAAGTGCATAAAAAGGGGCAAGAAAAAAATAGATATGCTTAAAAAAAATAGCAAGAAAAGAAAAGAAGTGAAAAACAGAAAAAAATAGAGAAAAGGAATAGAAAATGAGCAAAAGCCCGGAAAAGCACTAAGGGACATCATGAGAAAAAATTTCAATTCCAACCTTCCCTACCATTTCCATTTTACCTAATATACTTGTAACCTGAAAAGTCCTACCAAGTTCGGATTGGTAAATTGGCTACCGCGTGGAGAGTTAAGACATTAAAAGATAATAAAAGAGATTAAATGGTGAAAAAGAGGCGATGTTCTCGTTTCCCAATAACCGTATTCCGTTGATGAGATCTTTTCTTTCTTCTTGTGTAGGTGAACTTGGTTCCAATACGTTTACTCTTTATATCATGCACATCGAGAGAATAGCCACATTCCAAGTGATTCGTTTGAGAGAGTATTTCGTGAGAATTTGAAATCAAAATGAATTTTCGGATAAGTAACGTAATGGTCAATCGGTGGAAATTTGCGATTAAATTTTTGGCTTCGCGCACACACACTATGATTTGAGACTCTTGAACATGACTTGATGATGATTATTTTCTGGAAAAGTTTGAATTATAAAATTTTTGTGTATTTTGAATTTTCGTTGAGTCGAATTATGTGGGTATATTCACTGCAAACCCTCACGAGACACAACTCGTCCTACTAGGGTAACCTAGGGGTTGAAAGGCTTGTTGCATACGCTAAATGCAATTGCTTGCCCATAAAAAAGGTATTTTATCCCAAATAAAATGATTTTTAAGAGTTGAGCCTTGCTAGGATTCTTTACATTGCTCGGGATGCGCAAACTTCTAAGTTAGGGAGATTTAATTAGGCATAAATTCTTCCAAATTTATCCCTTTAATTTTGTTACTTTTAGCAACTCGAACAACGTAATTGATTTGATTTTATCTCATAATCTTGATACTAACTTATTCTAACGAGTACCCCGAGTTTCTGGTGTTTCGTACTAATTTTGCAGGTATTTGATGTCAATAAAGAAAGAAAGAAACCAGAAGAATCGAGAAAGAAAAGAAGGAAAGTCAAAAGGTCAAACTTGTAATTTTTACCTGATATTTAGATGAGGCATCTAAGAAATTGAAGATATCAACTTTACGAGCACATAGTAAGAAACTTCACCTCAATCGGAGTCCCGATGTGAAAGTTATGAGCAGTCAAAGATTGAAGAAAAAGTCAAAGGAAATTCGGACCAATCCGGATCAGACCGATCCGAGATGTAATGTTCCAGTGAACCCCAGACCGAAGATGGATCAAAGATGAGAGAAAAGAAACGAATCAATCTGTACCGAATCGATCAGGCCAGGAAATAAACGAATCGATCTGGATTCAAGCCAGACCGAACTGAAGGAGGACCGAATCGGTCCGACTGTCAAAGTTTTGTTTTCTTACTCTTCCTCCAATGGAGAGTCCTGGTCAAGCTAAAACTCTTGAAGTCTTATAGGGTATTTAAACCAAATTTATCATCATTCTAAGCACGGAGAATTTATCTAGTTTTTCCCTTTTTAGTAAAAACCCTAGTTTGAAGATTGATTGCAATTTTAATTTTAAGATTGAAGATTGTTCAGATTTCTGTGATTACAAGTAATTTCAGTTGATGCTTTTAGTGATTTGGTAAGATTAGTGATTAATTTCTTCTATCTAATCTTCTTTCTACATCATTCTTCAATTCTCCCTTAGTTTAATCATGATTTCTTGCAATTCAAAAATCTTTTTCATTAATTTCATCATGCTAGGCTAGGTTTTTAAAGGTCGGGATGCATGAACTCAACCTGACGTGGTAATTGCATGTGTATCAAATTAATCCTCTAAATTTAATTATTTATTAGGACCGTATTGCGTAGCATCACAACCATTGTAGATCTTTGGATCTCGTTTGCTTCCGGGTAATCGGGATGCTTTAGAATGCAATGCGAGTGTAACTATCGCAATACCGATTTACTCATCCTCTGATTAAGTATGGTGAGGGCTTGAACCTCATATATAGAATGATGGGGAGTACTAAATTCTGGGTCTAATTAATCACTTAAATTTACGATTAGTTTTATACCATCAATACACTAGGGTTGAGGGATTGTATTCTCGTCCTGTTTCTTTCATCATATAGTTCAAGTTTTAAATCATTCATCATCAGTAATTTAGGTAATTTAGAATAGTTTCATTTCTTTCATAATTTCATAATTGCATTTAGTTGTAGTCAAATCTCCAAATCAAATCATTTTTTTTCCTTTTTCTCTTTAGAGTCAGAGTTAGGATTCCTTCGTCTGTCCAACGTCGTTACAACTCTATTGTCCTATTTCCCTATGGATACGATCTCGGCTTACCGGGTTTATTACTAACGCGACAGGTTTGCACTTGAGACTGGAGAGAATGCACGTTAGAGACACTTTCTGAGTTGTGTCAACTTAGAAGGACACCTTATTAATTCTCTCATATATTTAATCACATAGGATCCCCACTCAACATTTGTAGGTTGTTTAGGGAACCAAATGACACAAGCACTAAAATGCTAGTAATAGGAAGTGAGGGAAGAAAAATTACAATATTACTAATACTTATTTACCGTTACTTCCTTTTAATGTGGTATTGCGGGTCATTTACTTCCATCAAGAGACAATGGAATGAGACAACTACCAGACAATAATTTTATGATTAATTGTTAATATTTGATTACCCTCAAACCAAAGTATAGACGAAATTTTACATGCGCATTGAAATAAAACATAATTGCTTCATTGCTTGGGTGATGCAAAGGCTCTAACCATTAAACATTCATCAAAGAGCAATCAATGACAATCCAAATCCAATGATAACTACAAAAGAAAAAGTATAACACAAAAACATTATGTATACATAATTATTAGTTAAGAAACTACAATGTGAGAAAATAAATTAATGCTCACATTTCTAGAAGTTGTAAGGAACAAAATATATATGATTTCTACTTCCATATTCCAATATTTTAGTGAGAAATTATAAAAGAAGGAAAATGGAATGGAAATATCGAAATCCCATGCCAAAATTTCATTCAATGTTTTTCCATCGATGGAATGCTCGTTCTATTCTCATATTGAATTGAAAGTCCATAGATTTATATTGGAGGTAGCACTAATACATATTTTAGTTGTACAATATTAACAAAAAAATATAAAAAGTTAGTCTACGGTTATGTCCATATATAGACCCTCAAGAAGCTAGCCAAACTCAAGCATAACCCAAACGAAAGTCCTAAAAGGACAATAACCATATGTCCCATTAGCAGGTCATGGGACATCATCGTGATAATACATAAATGATGACGATACAGATTATAAAAATTAGACTTGAAAATAATTGAAACATAACTAGTCTGGGAATAGTGGTACACATATCTACTTAAGTAGCCTTCCTAGGTGTAAATATAAAATAGAATCATATAATCATAGAAACTCCTAATGCGAGTTTCTGTTGAGAACGGAATAGTAAATCCTAAATGTTATATATTATCATCATATATATATATATAATTGAAATATCGATGATTATCAAAATCCAACGAAATCTACAACCAAAAAAATTGAACCTTAATGCATTATGCATGTCATGATAGTCGTTAATACACAAAAGTAACATATTTAGCTATAACATATACCTGAGGTTGTAAGGAATTAAATAGACTTGGTTTCCATTCATAGTTTCCAATTTTTTTGGGGTAAGCATTGATAAATCCATCTTAGAAGAGACATTAACAGATGAATGATTGACATATTTCATACTTACATGAGAGTTTGTAAACATATTATACAAGTTCCTACATTAAAACAACAAGCATCAGGAAAATATTTTACAATATGGCCTTGGATTAAATATTTAAATGTTGACCAGAGAAAATATCTTTACTGTAAAGCAAGTCCAACGCATATAAATGTAATCCTTTCAAGACTAAATTTGGAGATCATATTTTCACGCATTTTATTCCCACATGTGAGTTCCACGTGTGACTAATTAAATAATAAACATTTTGAACGTGTATCAACAAACATGATTTTGAATTATATACAAGGTTCTAAAAAATGTGGGGCGTGATCGAAGCGTGGAGGCTAAGCCTTAAGCCTAAGAAGCCTGGCGGGCCTTAGGAGCAAAAAGGCGTTTAGGTATTTTTTAATATATTTTAATAATTTGAACCATAATAAGGCTATTTAAAATACTTAATTGTACATACATTAAAAAATATGTATGGATATATGCAAATTAAAATACTATTTGATTATTTTGGACGAAATATAGGCCCTGCTTGTAAAAAAAATCTTTAAAAGGCAATATCATTTCACTGAAGCATTTTAGTTTTAAAAAAAAGTGCGCCTTAAGGTTTTTACCAAGAATAAGGCGTCAAAGAATTAGGGCGGGACATTTCTCCCAAACCTCAAGTCTATGTGTACCTTTTAGAAGACTAGTCATATAAAAATGAAGTCTCACAAGAATCATTCCATTATAGAATGTGAGTGCCAAATAATGATATATAATTGGTTTTGTGTCTCTAAATGAATGCTTTGTCCTACATAGACCTAATTCCAGGGTCCACCTCCACTTCAATATGTACTTCTCCCGAGTTGAAAATGTATTTCATTATAATGGTATTTTCTAATCAAACATCACGCTTTATAACAATATATGCCATATGATATGACTATTTTGATGATATAAATGTAGATATTTGACATCATAATTTTCGTATTTCAGTGAGTTCTAAGGGATATTGTTGAATTATATGACTCTGTGTCATACTTGAATGTCATTGGAGAAAGATTTAGTTCATATGGATTGGAAAGAATAAGTAAGACGTAAAACGAAACTACAAATAATGGGTAGAAACACGATTCACAATTTTAGACTGGCCCGGTAACACAAGCATGATTATAAGTTGGAAGGAGTATTATATTTATTAAACATACTATCGAGAAAGTAATCTACAAGTAAGATAACAACATCTACATCTGCTATAATAAACTCCAAAAAATAATATTTTTTGGAAAGGGAAATATGTCAATTAGTTCCTCATTGCACATGCATCCTAAATTTACAAAAGAAGGGTCAAAAGTTAGATATATTATTGGATTCAACATGTGCCATAACTGATTGCCAAAATGTGAAAAATAAGTTAACTTTAAAAAAAATTAACACTTCATATCGTGTTCCAATTTTTGGATTAATTAATCATATGAAGTATAATATATATATATACAATACTGCTCTTGTGCGGACCAGTCCACCTTTTAAAAGTGCAGACCGAACATATGTCACCTGGCGGTGAGCCCAAAAAATAGAGAGAGTGTGCCTATAATTTCTACGCCCAATGCCACGTGACACATGTCCACCAGTCCACCTTTTAAAAGTGCAGACCGAACATGTGTCACCTAGCGGTGAGCCCAGAAAAGAGAGAGAGTGTGCCTATAATTTCTACACCCAATGCCACGTGACACATGTCCAGTTCGCACTCATAAAATGTGGACTGGTCCGGACAAAAGAAGTACAGTATATATATATATATATATATATATATATATATATATATAGATAGATAGAGAGAGAGAGAGAGAGAGAGAGAGAGAGAGAGAGAGAGAAAGAAAGAGATAATTGGTAAAACGATATACACACAAAGCACGAAATAAGGAAAATACTCATTATCCTTTTCTTACTTAATAAAAAAAATTAAATATAAATTTCTAAAGATAAGTTAACTTTGATGTTCTACTTAAACTGTTTTTAAAATTAATTTAAGAAATAAAACTATTGGGCGTCAATCAATATTTATTTAGATGCATGAGTTCATTTAATTCTTTATTGTATTTTATGGGAGATACGAGGGCTGATGACTAATTTTTGTTTTGTTTAGCTAGAGTGACTTAAGAAAATTCTTTTTTCGTGGCCTTCTTTATTTCCCTTCTTCTTTTTTTGACATATAGGGTTCACCCCCTCAAAGATTTTTTTTTTACAGTAGCCATCAGGAAAAAAAGGCATGTGCATGAAAGTAGTGCTTGTCAGTCATGACATCATCTCAAAAAATTACTCATCAATGCTGAAAACATGATGGAAAAGACACCATCCCCTGGAGCTTATCTCCGTTCATCATTTTAATAGCTGTGAGTTGTAATGCATATCAATTTTTATACTGTAACTGTAATCATTCTCAGTATTTTATGAAATAAATTTTGAGCTGTTGGAAAGATTACTACTAATAATAAAATAGATAATAACTAACTTATAATAAGAACTAACTAGAGACCAAAATCTACCACATAACTTATAGATAAACCTAGATAACTAACGACTTATAATAATTATCTAATAATATAACAGACATTAACAAAATAAAAGAAAAGAAGAAAAAGAAAAAAAAAACTAAATCTCTCTCTCTCTCTCTCGGTCGGAGTGGATAACTCCCTCTGGGCTGCTCGTATGATCATCGTATTAATTCATAAAAGTCATTGTTGTATGTAAAAATTATACTCCCACATGGACTAACAATGAACGTACACTTGTCATCTAGCATGACCGACTAGCCATTTGATCAGTTACAAAGACAGTTAGTCGGCCAGAATGCCGACCAACACCAGAAGGCCAACTAGCTGGAAAAATAAGCGTTACTCGGACGAGAATGCCAACCAACTATGAATAGCTCATCTTTCATTTATTTTGTACAGATATAAACGACTATTAATATAAAGATGTTCCATCACTAGGGTTTGAGAGGCATATAAATGCATATTCTCGATAGCTAGAGGGGACAAGTCAATTTGCTACAACACTACACAAAATCTGCCGAATTGTCACGGTCATTGAGCTTGACAAGTTGGACTTGTAAAGGTCAAGGACCGTTACAATTCTGGGGGTGACAACTTTTATTGTCACGGACTTGTCACGGTCATTGACCATGACAAGTTCATTAGAATTGTCACGGTCATGTCACGGTCTATGACCTTGACAAATTTTATCGAGGTAATAAATCGTGACAAACATGACTTTTAATAAAAAATTATCACGGTCATTAATAGTGACAAGTTTTCTTTGTCACGGACTTATCACGGTCAATGACCTTGATAATTCTGGGCAAAATTGAAAAAAAATATGTTGGGCAGTTTGGCCAGTGCTAGTGCCCAGCAGTATATTTGTACCTGCTCAAACATCATATATCCAAATAAAATAGAGATAATGCAAATATACATTCAAAACAATATGCATCACGATCTAATCCAAATATAATTCAAATGTAACAAATCAAAACAATTCAATTCAAATAATGTCACTACATATCTAGGGTAAGGTTTGCTCTAAGGAGGTGAGTAGGCCACACGATATACGAATTGACACACCCAGCAATATACATCGTGCAAATTGTTTGAGCAACCACAAGGGGGAGTTCTCCTTCCCAGGTATCACATGTGTGACGAGCACCTTGGACTCGATATCTTGAAGAGAATGTCCATGAACTGGCATACCCTAGATGGTATTCAGGTCCCTTAACCCCCGCCCTATCCGCTGGCCATAAAATAAGTCCAGTAAAAACACGCTTGCCCAACCAAGTGTTGACATTGGTTGGTCGAAGGGAGCCAAATAGGAGAGTGGATCATCAAAGTCCGCACGTGTCGGCGATGAAGCAGCAAGGTCCACATCCTCGTCATCCTGCACCTCCTCCTCCACCACCTTATCCTTTCCTTTCCGTTTATGATTTCCTCCCAACTAACGCTTCATGATTGAAAACATATCTTGGACCGTTGCCTCCAAATAGGACAGCTTTACGTCAAGCGAGTCTACCATTCGAGCCAACCCGATGTCGCTCGTCTCTAATCCGATGATCCTAGATTTGGCGACCCGCGAGCTCACCTCCTTTTCATCCCCTTGCAATCAGCGCCAACCACTTGGCTCAGTACATCTATGGACAAAGTTTCCTTGTCGGCATCAGACTGCCACTCATGAACTTCCTTAAGCTTTGCCTGAAACGATAAAAAGACCATGATTAGTAAAATATGTAAATAAAGAAATTATAACATAATTAACAAAAAATAAAATGTTGGATTACTTACAATCATGGACGCGATGCTGGGGGACACCTCCTTATCCTTACCCTTCTTCCTCCGAATAGCCACATAAGTATTGAGCCTATGTGGCCTACCCCCCAAGGCCACTCCCTGTCCCCTGAAATAAAATAAAGGAAATTAGTATCGGCCCTCGCAAAGTAAAATAACGAAAAATAATATATTTCTGTAGTTATAGAAAAATTAAATCTTACCATCATTCTATGCTCCACCTCGGCGTAAGATGTCCGGCCGGAGTAGTGCACGTCCGTCTTTTTTGCCCGATTTTCCCTCCTCGATTGGCGAGATACCAATTGTCTCTCCCCGATCTCATTGTCAATGAACTTTTGACATTATGCCAATGAGATCGGATCCTTCGGCGAAAAGGATTCACGCATTCGGATAACGGACTCTCAGGTCTTCCTACAATACCGGGTTTGCATATTTTTCTTCTATGTCTTATGTTGCTCCCTCAACTGCTCCAAGGCGGAATCGCGTAGCTTTGGATCCAGACTGAATTGTTTCTGTCCAACAAATACAATGTTAGTTGCGAATAAATATAAATATAAAATGAAATTGAAATCGAAATCGAAATCAAAATTAATATTGAAACATTCATATACATATAAATATAAATACATTACCTGTAGTGCCACCAAAGTAGCTAACTTGAGCTCATTTGGCACCTCCCTCCAACTAGTGTACCCTAGGACGATGATCGTCTTTACCAGCTTGAGGGATCTCGCTAATATCCCCATTTTGTTCTCGATGGCTATCCCTAATTTCCCATATTTGGGGAGCTTAGGGGCCGAGAAGCCCTCGACGCCTCCGCTACCACCGAGCTTAGACGACATCATCATAATCAGCATCATCATCATCTCGCCTTAATACCTGAAGGAGACATTTTCTATAAAACAAAATGTTGTTATTAGAACAAATCAAAATGAATTAGAAGAAGACATGCAAATATGTACAATTACTACAAATCCAAATAAATTTTTATTAGTACAAATCATAATATGCACAATTACTAAAAATCAGAAACATCCCTACACCCACCCCCTACTGCCCACACACACACACACACACTACACAAGAGTGAAAATGATAAAGTGCAAATCAATTAAAAGCATTAAAAATGGATTGATAAAGTACAAATTGGAATATTTATTACAAATTGAAAAATTATTTAAAAGTCGGGTTATCATAAAAAATGGATTGATATTCGGTAAGAGCAGCCAAGTCATCCACACTACTATTTGGACGCTTTGGCGCATGTAGGACAATTGACCATGGCTCATTGTTGATATACTCCGAGTAAAACACTTGGTTAACCTTTTGAAATGCACAAACAAACGACATATCTCTCATGTGGTCGTTGCTCTTCAACTTGGACAAGTGAACCATGATTAAATTGGTGACAGGATCAACTTTACAAGCATTTTTATCCTCAACTCTTACCCAGTCAGAGTAAAATACAACCTCTTTGAAGCTTATATAATCCAATTCAAATATATTTCGAATTACATCATAGTAAGTCATTTAAGGTTCAACATGATTTTTATCTTTTGCGCTCGCTCGAAAGAAAGTAAGAGCCTTATATTAAATGTCCGAGTTCTATACATTTGTACTTTCCTCGTACACTTTTGCGCCTAATACATAACCGTTCAATCGGTACTTTTTGTACTCTTGTTCCACGAATAAGGATCCAGTGGCTAGATGAGCAAGCCTTGATGTCGCATCACCCGTCTTTAAGAGCTGAGAATGTAAATAAATTAATTATATGGGTTGTAAAGTTTGAGTGTAATGTAACGTTATATAACGCCCATTTTCATTATAATTACCTCTTTTGACAACCACAGCCTAAATTCGTTGTCTGATTGTACCATTATTTTTCGTCTTTTATTGCTCTCAGAGGCTACATATTTTGTGCATATTACAAAATTAATCATGTATAAAATAATCTAAAATATTCTAAAATAATGTTAAACATTAACATAATTTAAACTAACTTTTTCCATTCTTTGACATCTTCATGTGTGTCAAATAGATAAAGAGCTACTTGCTCATGTTGCAAACTCGTTAATTTCACTCGTTTTCCCATCACATGATGACCATCATCGACGAACTCATCAATGTCATCAACGTTGGTCGAGTCAGGAATATATGTAAATCATGAGTAGCATAATTCACAATCCTTTGCAAGTTGGAGGAAAAATTATATGGGTCCTTCAAATTATATATTGTGTCTAAAAGCACCTTCGTTTCCCCACTTGTCAAAGTAAACGCACCAGTTCCCCTACTATCTTCTTTTAACCATAGTTTTGGATTAAGTTTTAATTATTTAAGGTCTTTTCGTGCATTTATCCATTCTTTGAATGACTCCCCCAAGGAAAGATCCCACAATATGTTTAGCGAAGTTCTTCTCTGCATGCATCATATCCAATACATGGCGCACCGGGTTATTATTCTAATAAGGCAAGTCAAATAAAATTTACCTCCTAGACCATTCCCTTCTCGTCTCAGTTTCATTCCCAGTTGGGGTCTTCTTATGCTTGACATTCTTAAATTTTGGATTCTTACTTGTCATATTAGGTACACATTCAGAAGATTTACTTTCAATTTCTGAACTTGAAAGTTGTCTCGGCCGTAGCCTATGTTCAACCCCTGCCCAATAAAAAATTGGAACCTTTCTCAAATCTAAAACTATGAGCAAGGGGTAAAAATATCCTATGGCAAATTGGTATACATTTCTTGAGCTAAGTGATAGACGAAGAGATTCAGTCTCCTCTCCACAAATAGGACACCCCAAATAATCATGTACTACACAATCAGATAATGTCCCATAAGCTGGAAAATCATGAATTGCCCACATTAACATAGCTTTCAGCGTAAAATCTTTTCTTATAAAAGTGTCAAATGATTACACACCCTCTTCCCACAACTCATTTAATTCTTTTACCAAAGGATCCAGGTAGACGTCGATGTCATCACTTGGTTCCTTTGGCCCAAGTATCAACGAAGACATCATCTAAAATTCAGGTCTCATACACTATGAAGGAGGGAGGTTAAGTGGGGCTAGGATCACTGGACATACACTCTGATTGGTGTTTATATTTTCAAATGGATTGAAACCATCTGTTGATACAGCCAAATGAATGTTGCACTATTCTCGAGAAAAATCGGGATACTCATAATTCATCCTCCTCCAAGCTGTAGAATTAATAGGATTTCGCATGAGATTACCCCCTACTTATTCCCTTGAATGCCAAGTCATTACCTATGCTATCCATGGTACTATGAAAAATAGCTTTAATCTAGGCCCAACCGGAAAATATTTCAACACTTTTTGAGGCACTTTTGAGCTTGTGCCTTCCTTACCAGTAGATTTGACATATCTAGGTTCATCGCATACCGGACAACAATTAATATTTTCATACTCCTTTCGGTATAGTATGCGGTCATACACATAAGCATGAATCGATTTATACTTCATTCCCAAACCTTTCAAACTGTTATTCATAACAGGATAGCTATTTGGAAGCGTATTCTCCTTGGGTAGTAGGCCTTTCACCCATTTCAGAATTCCTACCACGCTATTGCCAGACTAACCGTACTGTATCTTCAAACTGTACAAACCAACCATGGCACATAAAGTTGTTTTATCTTTCTCATAGCCAGAGTATAACGGTTGGGTCACCTTAAATTTTAAACTTTGGTCATTATCATCAAGGTTTATTGTGATACCTTCACGAGCACTTGAACCTTGTACATTATTAGTAACCTCATTCTCCTCTACTTCATAAACTCCGTACGCATCATCAACTAAATCCTCTAACATATTATGATCTACGTCGTCCCCTTATCCATCTATCCTACTTGTTGAAGGTTGTTGGGAAGGTTGTTCGGGGACAAAAGGAACTTTCAATTCACCGTGAAAACTCCAAAATCGATAATTATCTTGCATACCCGATCTTAACAAATGTAGTTCAACTGTTTTCCACTCAAACACCTTACCATTCTTACACATAGCACACGGACACGAAAACTCATCATCGTTATGACATCCCTTTGCGTATTTCACAAATTCATTAGCACCTCTGCGAAACACATCCCCCATTTTATTTGTCTCATCCATCCACTCATTGTATTTCGGATATCCCATCACAGCTATCACAACTAATCACCTATTAAAGGTAAGAAGCGTATATTCATGAATTAGTATAAACAAAACATAGATTTTTAGTATGTTTCATTTAATTATGTCTTATTTTTCTTCAATATTTAAATTTCAAATTCAAATTCAATTTATAATAGAAATTCCTATTTCCTCCATCTCCTCCAAAGGGTGAGTGGTCCTATCCCATTCAAAACTGCATATTTCTGTAATATACTTAACAACTCATGCACATTGTTATGATTTGAGAAAAATTCGGAAGCATATCCCCGTAGTTCTCCAAGTACACGACGTAAATTGGCAAGTGTGAATGTTATTTCAATTGATCAATTGAAATAGCAGTCACACTTGTCAATCTAGTATGTACCTAGAGAACATTAGGATACGACTGCAAAAATTCCTCCAAAAGTAACAACTTTAAACCACTAAGAATATTATTATATAGAAATTATGCAGTCCTAAACTGTCCAAATGGGACAATTCGAGAGATCTCATTACAGGGGTAATGACTCTCGAACGGGTCTAAGGGCTATTGAATGCGTACGCATAAGAACTAGAAGGCTAATATATATGCGCACTATATGTAATTTCAAGTATGTTTCATTTAACTATTATACTATATATATATTGTTCATTATACAAAGTAATTATCAAAAAAAGTTGAAAAATCCCACCCCCATATGGACAATAATCTAGTGGCCATGCCACTTTTAAAATTAACCAGCCCTCCCCCCCCCCCCCCCCACCACATGCATATATACACAACACACACACGCACATTTACACACACATATATACAGACACGCACATATACGTACACATATATATAAATGGAGGAGAAATAGAGAGAGAAAATATACCAAGGTTGTAGAGAGAGAGTGTGTGTAGTCGCTAGAGAGAGAGAGAAATGGAGGGAATGAGAATCAGTGGGAAAAAAGAAGAGGGAGGTTTTTTTTACTAACATAATTGTCACGGACATGTCACGGTCATTGACCATGACAAATTTTATGATTGTCAAGGTCAATGACCGTGAAAAGTTCATGAAAAGTAGAGTTGTCACGGACTTGTCACGGTCATTAACCGTGATAAGGTATTGTCACGGCCTTGTCACGGTCATTGACCGTGATAAAAAAATGCATGTTTTTTGCTAATTTGACCATTTTGGTGTAGTGCAACTCAAACAATTCATTTCTGATCTATTGTAAATGCGGGAATAAAATAAAAGTGGACGTGGGCTTTCTTCCATAGCCGAACCACTTTAAAATCCTTTGTCTTTGTGTGTGTGATTTTGGTTATTTCCATTTTTATTTATCTGTGATAATAAATCTGGAATCAGTCCAATTTTAGACATCCACAGGTCATCGCCGTCTGTGGGAATGACTAGTCAGTCATCGTTCTCTGTTTCACTTTGTTCCATAGCTTATCCCTTGCCTTAAAGGATGACTAATAAATCCAAAAAGTAGTCTTGTTGTTACGGCTAACATCTTAGCATCATCTGCCCCTCCTGAAGATGCAAATCATTAAAAAAATTTGTTCACTTTGGCAAATCTCTAAAAGTCCTACAACGGTTGTGATCACCATACTACACGATCTAATCAATCATTAAATTTTGAGAACTAATTTTATACCCATGCAAACCACATTGGGTTGGGTTCATGCATCCCAAACCTTAAAAATAGAGCCTAACATGGTGAAATTAGTGAAAACTACATTATATACGTTTCATGAACTCATAATTGCGTGGAAAGGGAGATTAAACATGAGAAGTAATAATAAAGGTACTTGGAATAAAGGTTACCAAGATTGAAGACCAAGACCATGCAAGAAGAAATCAAAGGTTGAAGAAAAACTGGAAAAGCTCTTGAATTAAAGGTGCAAAATATGTAAATTTTCTCCTAGATGTTCCTACTTATTATGGAGCTTTTACATGAATGAAATCTTCATAAAAAGAGTCATAATGACTAAACATATAGGTTAAGGTCGTTTAGAAGAGTTCCTAAAACATAAAACTGTTTTGGCTAAAAGATAAGGACAAAATAAAAATCCCGTATCTGGCAATTTTGTCACACTTCGAAAGCATCACTAATTTTTTAACGGATCTTGAGAGTGACAAAAGGTCGGTCCAGATCTTTTATTTTTAATAGGTCCATATCGCCCTTGAAATTCCCGCATAACTTTTTTCTTAACTTCTCTCATCTTCAAATGATCATAACTTCTTCACTGTAGCTCAAACTAAGGTGTCGTTTTTTCAGTGTTCTTGTAATTGAAAGCCATTCAACTTTACAGCTGGCCTAACCTCTAGACTAAGGCTCTAAATGATGAAATCCCTTTAACCCCCCATTTCTTGGTTTTCTTTCACTATTTTGAGTTCTCTTTTCTGTCTCTCTTGCATGAAATACGTGTCAAACACATAAGAGATACACAAAATATTGAATACTTGCCAAAAAGGGTTAGTAGCATAAATATGAGACAAATCCAAACTATTTGCACTGCACGGGATCGTAAAAAACCGAAATTAAGGGGATATATGTGAAGAATTTATTCATAATCATTGGTGTGCAGCAGATTCAACCACTAGAGAAGACTCTTTAGAACCATCTTCATCTTCAACCTCATCCTTAATGACTGGAAGAGGACAATGAGTATATCTTTGAAAAAGTTCGGAGCCCTCAACTTTATTCAACTACTGAAGGGATGTAACCCAACTATCTCTAAAATATTTTTATTTTACATACTCAATTTGAGCAGAGGCAGCAGAAATGGCTTTGTTCCAGCCCTTATCCCAACCAGCACTGAAGGATGCCTTTACAACAGACTTTCTCTTAGACCTTTCAAAGGTCACCAGCTCCTCAGTCGTCATAGCCTTATGCTCAGCTTCCTCTTCCACGCGCTCAGCCTTCTTTGCCCTGCGCTCAACTTCATTTGCCCTGCGCACAACTTCAATCTCATTTTCATCAGACGTCTGATGAACAATTTCAGTTGTCTTCAGTTTCTCTTCCCAAGTACTCTTCTCAGTCTCCAAGGCTTGATGATATTCAAGCAAAGACTTCTTCAAGACAGCCAAGGCTTCGTCCACATCATTTAAAGAAGAAGCCCTAATTGCATCATCCTTCTCTAGCATATTAACAAAATGCACCAAGAACTGTAAAAGAAGAAAATAAAGTTAATACATGAGAAATATGAAAGATAAAGGTACGAAGAAGATGGAAATCACTTACTGATGCAAGGCTCTGAGCAACCAGTTCAGAAACATTTGCTCTAGGAAGCATGGCATCCACTCCCTTGCAGTCTGGAAGAGTACCAGAATTGATCAACTTCCTAGAGAAACTAGGAGTAATAACTGCTTGAGGACTAACCTCAGAAGAAGGTAATTCAACCAAGGTCTGTTGTCCGGTCACCTGTTCAACCTGCTTCTCTGCAAGTCCTTTTCTAAGTCTCCTCAAAGGGAGAGCATAATATTTAGGGGCTGGGTCTTTAGGGATTGGTGCCTTCATAACATCCCCTGTTTTCTTCTTGGTTCCTTTATCAGGTGCTTGGGAGTCAAAGGTTCTACTACTAAGAAGATATGGAATTTTTCTCTTCTTCATAATTTTAGAAAGAGGTGTGTCTGAATCTTCCTGATCAAGATCAATCACCAGAGAAGGAGGATCAACAGGTCGGGCGATGAAGGAGGAAACAGTATTTCTGTAATGAAGCAAATAAGAAGCAGACTTAATGTTCTCCTCAATAATCGTCTTGTGAAGTCCCCAAATGAACTTCAATTATTTCAAATTTACATCACTCTCTTTGGGGGATTTTCTCTTCTTTTCAACTGCAATCATATTCACAAAACAAGAGTCAGTATGGCATTTTATCAAACATAAACAGGGCAAAATTATTAAAACATATAACAACCTATCCCATTGCCAAAGAGAGGACATCTATGCCCTTGATATTTAGCACCTCCAGTTAAGGGAGCATGTTGCCAATTTTTGACAACTACCCCATGATCAAAATAATCCCTATTAGAATCATGGAGGTTAACTACTAAAGCTTTACTAACTACCCTAGTTTTCAAATAATAAGTGGTATCACTAGTTACCCATTTATAATATAACATTATCTCTAGAATCCACAAATGTGTTCCATAGATTTGATTTAACCTATATACTCCATTCACCACTCTCCATGGGTTAGGACATATTATTTCAGGCATAACATCAAAATACTAACAAAACTCCAGACATATGGGATTGGGAGGAAATGTGAACCCATACTCAGCAATAAAGATGGAAGGGAACTAATGGCCCTCAGCAAGAGAGAAAAAATCATAAGGAAGAGTGGGATGTTCTAGCATAACCCAAGATGGAATGCTAAAGTCACTCCTCAATTCTGAAATATTCTTTTATAAATTTTCGTCTAAATATAAATGAGTGTGACACTAAAATCCTGAAGATCTTTGTTGAATAGTTTAGAGAATTTCACACTAAACATGAGTTTTAGATTATAAATCTGGATAAATGATTAATTATGTACTTTTAGGACTTAAAATAATAATGATTATGGATATAGGACAACAAACATTTTGTTTTCATTTTTAGTCCCTATTTTCAAATTAAAGGGACGCATGGCATGCTGTGATTGATTAACGTTTTATGAATATGGGTCCGCGCCCACGATTTTATTTAAAAATAGGGACTAAAACTATAAATAAAATGTTTATTGTCTACAATAAGGCCTAAATTTATAAAACCCCAATACAATTAAAAAAATAAGAAGAATTAACAAACTAAAATAGTGCACTCAAACATAAGTATATTTGAAGTTGATGTCCCTGATATTACGTGGTGCACTTGGGCACTAACCAGCATGAGAAATGAGAATGTATTAACAAATCAATTCTCTCTCTCTCTCTCTCTCTCTCTCTCTCTTTGACAATAGATGTACCAAGTGTAACACATGTTGCACAAGGGTCATCTTTTATTATCTCTTAATACTATAAAATACAAAACAGGGCATTTATTATGCTTTGCAATTAGCCTATCCACGTGGCACATAATATGTATAACTCTAGTTTTATAATAAAACTGCATAAAGGCAATTAATTGAACGTATGATGTGGCATACATATAGCTTCCTGGAATATTATAATTATTAAGGTAGAGACACGACAAACATAGACCAACCCACTCTCTTTGGATGCTCAAAAATTGCGTAAAATCAAGTGGGCACCAAACTGGGGTTGCATAGTTATGAGAGTGTAAGGTGCGTGAACATATGATGGTGAGAGTTCGAATGAGAGTGTAAGGTGCGTGAACATATGATGTGGTATAATTAATGCCAAAGTCATTTTAGCTTCCAACATAGCGAAGTTTTGGCCTATGCACATGCGTGTACCCAAACTAAAAGGGTAAAATGAGCCTTGGCACTTTGTTGCCTTGAGTAATCCTTGGGAGAACCTCTTTGGTTTAAACTCTTGTAAGTCATCACCCTAGATTTTTGGGTTATGGTGAAGTAGTATTGTCGGCATCAGTACCTGAACTTCGACAATTGTATCCTATCTTCTTTTTCGTTATACAATATTTTTAGGAAAACTAAACAACAGAACTAAAAAATAGTAAGGAAAAAACAAAAAAGATTATTGTTTACCATTTCTTAATGACAAGAATGAATAGAAAAAATACAAGAAAAATAGAATGGTAATGTTATGGAACCATAGCCTTAAAATATGAAGTGACAATGAAATGAGCTTTGGAAAAAGATAAAGAAAATAAAAAAATAAAGCTATGGAAGGTGGACCACAACCAAATTCTCAATTATTAAGGTTTAACCTACAAGGGCTGATTCAGTTCTACTAGTGTCAAATTTTGAAATATATTGTTCATATAAATTTGACACGTAATAGCTAAGAAAAAAATGAGCCATAATTGTACCACAAAAAATCTCTGGAGTCAGTTGAGCCCTAAGATATTAGAAATTGCAAAAAGCAGCACTAGAGTCTCTCAAATTGTTTGTAAGATGTGTATCACGTAATCCACGTGGCACAAAATCTCTCCATTTACAAGAACCATCCCACATAAAATTAGTAGTACAGTTGGCTTAGGAAATGAATTGAGATAATCTTAAGGAATTGATATTTATTGTAGTCCATTTCAAAACTAAATCCCCCTTCATGTATCACTAATGTTACCTTTTACATGCATTACAAATTCAATTGAGTTATTCTTCGGAAATTGATTTTTTGCTACTTGATTCATGATTTAGGCGATTTATGCAATTGGCCCTAATTATTAATACTTACGATTTTAAGGCAATTTATGCCATCATAGTCTGGTGTCTTATCCCCAAATACTTGTAAAATTTCTTTGCTAGCGTGTACTTTCCAGTGTGGATACCTACTCAACATGACCATTGTCCAACAAAGTAGAGTTGAAGTGGTTTCTTGACCAGCAAATTATAAAAGCTTGCACTCCCCAATAATCTCTTCAATGATTAATCCATCATTTTTGTTTCCTTGCTGCCGAATCTCATTCAATTTGCATTCCATTAATATCCCCAAGAAGTCAGTGCTATTAATGTTCCCTGCCTTCAATGCCTTAATCTTATTGTTAATAGTTTTGGATATTTAAACTCCTACCTCTTTGTTGATTCTCTTCATCCTATTATTCCTCTTCGTTGGCAAATACCTACACAATAATGTTGTCATCTTTAAACATACCAAAACAGTTATTTTTATCATTTTTTAAGAAAATATTTGGATAATAAGAGTAGGTTTCCAGACCTCCATACGAAATGAGTTACAAACCTTTTATCTAATTATGTGCTCATTTTATTTCCATGGTTTTCAAAGTTTATTATTCGTAGTATGAAATTTTATTGTAATTATATAGTAAACTAACAAAATCTAATTCGACCATGGAGAAAATTAGTATTGAGATAAAGATTTATAATAATTTACCTCCACCCGGGGATGGAAACTGATTGTATAACCTAAATAGTGAGCACAGTTAGTTCTTTTATAAGCTCGAATATCTGTTTTCCTTCTTCAAAACTACTACCAAACAACGTCCGGGAGATCACATCGCCAGTTAAAATTTCTAAGTCATGATGCACCTCAACCACAGCTGATCCTTCTACTGAGACTATCTTCTCCCACTTGTTCTCCACATCTAGACAGGTCTAATAAAAAGCAGGCAACATAAGCTATATATAAGAAATGAAAATAAGTAAAACTTTAAGCACTGTAACTTATATGTATTGCACAGCTATACAAGCATTTATATACAATGACATATTAAATATTACTTTTCACTTTGAACAAATTTCTTTTAGCTAGTTAATCTTAAGGACAAGTAAGTTATTTTTTTTACTTATACAATGGCATATTCAAATAAGAATGGACTAATGTGACACCCCGCCTAATAAAATACCAGGTGATCAGTCCTATACCAAATTAAAACAGGAATCCCAGTTGGATCATCCTTAGCATCACCGTCAAAAACTTTTTAAAATTTACGAACCACCTAGTATTTCAAAAACTGGTGCCAATTTTAACTTTTTAATTAAACAAAACAGTACATGCGGAATTAAAATATAAACCATTCACACAACTGAATGAAAGTAAACAGAATAGTAATTACACAACTTGCTGAATAAATCACTGACCACCAAAGAAATAATCCAATACAAATATTCAACACCTGAATGAATTACACCTGAAAACTGTACCGAGAAGTCTGGGCTACAAGCCCTAAATAAAACTGAGACTGATACAAGATTCCTACTCTAGGAATGAATGAATGATGCGTCTAATCCAAACTCCTTCTAGCATCCACATATGCCGCAGCTCCGTGTCCCTGGAATAGAATATCAATCCTGGGGTCCCTGTGGCTGGACACCTAAAAGGTTTTGAAAATCGTTTTATAGCAAGGGTTAGAACCCAAAACATTTTGAAAATATTTAGCAAGTGAATTAACTGCAGTAATTTAAAATGCATGAATGTGCTTCATATTTAAGTTAGTGTTGCACTCCCTTGTGGACATTCTCACCCCTCCACTATTGTGCACACCTACCGGTTACCTTAACCCCACCTAGTTGTACTACCCCGTCCAACTAGTCCTGGTATAACCTTCCCTTGCCATACTACTCTAACCTGAGTATAGTTATTCATGAATTATAAGTTATTTCACTAATTAACTAAATTAATTCCTTCTTAATTAATAGCATATAACTGTGAGACAAGTCATATAAAGTAAATACATCACACACTGTATTATTACCCACATATAATATTTACTACCATATTATACGTATCATTACTAAAGCATCCACACATATATCATGCGTATATCCATCCTTCCGAGTATACCCTCACCAGATGATTCCCTTTAAAGTGTCATCTCACTAGGTGTGCTCACATAACCTAGTTACCCAAGTTGGATTCGCTCACCAACCTGGCCCAAAACATAAATGAAGTGGAACCGGTCATATTCCTTCCCTGAAAGTGAGATAGGCCCCTCAAGGTATTCCTTCCCTGCACCAGCTAGACCTAAAATCAACTCAAGGTATTGCATTAGTATGTCATCTTCTCTTTGTAATTCTTTACTTCTTTTTCTCGATCCTCGACAAATTGACTTGCATTTCCTTACTTTTTTTAGTTTATTTATGATTTTACCACGTTGCTTTGTAGTATGGTTGACCAGTCGAGAAAGTATGTTGAGATGGAAGAGTCCTTGAAGATATTCGAAGAGGCCCTAGACAATTCTAACGCCACTTTTTATCAAGAGAAACAAAAGGCCTTGGACGCTTTTAAGGAGCAGTTGACAAAAGAGCTCGTCGAGATTCGGGAGGCTTATGCCCAAGTAGTTATTAACAAGTTGACACTACACCAAAAAGGCCAAATTGGCACCCTTCAGCCGGCCAGTCTTTTCACGATCATTGACCGTGACAAAAAACACGCATTTTTTTTATCACGGTCAATGATCGTGACAAGACCATGATAAAGGAAGGAGTAGAGGGTGGGGAATGGGGTTTGTTGTAGGGGGAATGGAGGTGGGGTGTGTGTGTGTGTGTGGTGGAGGAGGGGTGGGGCGGGGGGAATGAGGGTGGTGTGTGCGTGTGGTGGGGTCTTTAGATTCTACTTATTTGGTTTTATCTTAATAAATTAATAATTATTGTCCATTTCACATGCAAGTAGGATTGCCCCACTTTAAGAGATAATTATTGAGATTCAAAGTAACTTTACTTGTATAGCTTTAAAAAAATCAATTGTATACTTTAATTGTAAGTTTAATTGTATAGATTTAATGATGATATACTTACAAGGCGTGATGAAATGAATTAGTTGAGTAGATGAATTAGAAGGAGTACGGGATACACATCTATTGCTTTGTTGTTGCTGTTGTCGTTTGATTAGAGTGGATCGATGTTGGGTTGGTTAATTTTAGAAGTGGCATGACCACTGGATTATTGTCCACACGGGGGTGGGATTTTTCAACTTTTTTCTAAAATTATTTTGTATCACGAAAATATATATATATAGTATGATAATTGAATGTAACATACTTGAAATTATATATAGTGCGCATAGATACTAGACTTCTAGTTCTTATGCGTACGCATTCAATAACCCTTAGACTCGTTTGAGATTCATTACCCCTGTAATGAGATCTCTCAAATTGTCCCGTTTGGACAGTTTGGGACTGCATAATTTGTGTATAATAATATTCTAAGTGGTTGAAAGTTGTTACTTTTGGAGGAAGTTTTGGAGTTGTATACTAATGTTCTCTGGGTACATACTAGAATGACAAGTGTGAGTGTTATTTCAATTGATCAATTGAAATAATACTCACACTTGCCAATCTACGTCATGTACTTGGAGAACTATGGGGATATGCTGCCGATTTTTTCTCAAATCATAACAATGTGCATGATCTGTTAAGTATATTACATAAATATGCGGTCTTGAATGGGATAGGACGACTCACCGTTTAGAGGAGATGGAGGAAATAGGAATTTCTATTATAAATTGAATTTGAATTGGAAATTTAAAAATCGAATATAAATAAGACATAATTAAATGAAACATACTATAAATTGGCCTACATGCGCCAAAGCATTAAAATAGTAGTGTAGATGACTTGGCTACTCCTAGCGAATATTAATCCATTTTTTATGATAACCCGAATTTGAAACAATTTTTCAATTTGTAATAAATATTCCAATTTTTACTTTATCAATCCATTTTTAATGCTTTTAATTGATTTGCACTTTATCATTTTCACTCTTGTGTAGTGTGCATGTGTGTGGGCAGTAGGGTGGGGGTGGGGATGTTTCGGATTTTTAGTAATTGTACATATTTACAGTTAGATGTTGTTGTTTTGGAATTCAGAATTGAGGTGTTAAACAGTAATAATTCATTTGGATTCGTGGTAATTGTACATATTTGCATATCTTCTTCTAATTCATTTGAATTTTTACTAATAACAACTTTTTTTTACAGAAAATGTCTCCTTCAGGTGTTAAGGCGGGGATGATGATGTTGATTATGATGATGTCATCTGGGCTTGGTGGTACCGGAGGCGATGAGGGTTCCTCGACCCCTAGGCTCCCCAAATATGGAAAATTAGGGATGGCCATTGTGAACAAGACGGGGATATTGGCGAGATCCCTCGAGCTGGTAAAGACGATCATCGACCCGGGGTACAGTAGTTGGAGGGAGGTGCCAAATGAGCTCAAGTTGGATATTTGGGAGGCACTATAGGTAGTGTGTTTATATTTATAGTTATATGAATATTTCAATTTCAATTTCAATTTCAATTTCAATTTCAATTTATATTTATATTTATATTTATTTGCAACTAACATTATATTTGTTGGACAAGAATAATTCATCCTTGGCCTAGAACTACGCGATTCCGTCTTGGAGAAGTTGAGGGAGAAAAACAAGACGTGGAAGAAACATTTGCGGAGCCGGTACTTTGGGAGAACCCGAGATTCCATTATCCAAATGCGTGACTCTGTCCCGCCGAAGGAGCTGATCTCATTGGCACAATGGCAAAAGTCCATTGACAATGAGATGGAGAGCGACAATTGGTATCTTTCCAATCAGGGAGGGAAAATCGGGCAAAAAAGACGGACGTGCACTACTCCGACTAGACGTCTTACGCCGAGGTGGATCACAGGATGATGGTAAGATTTTATTTTTCTATAATTGCTGAAATATATTATTCTGCATTATTTTACTTTGCGGGGTTGATACTAATTTTGCATTATTTTATTTCAAGGGACGAGGAGTGGCCCTGGGGGTAGGACACATAGGCTCGATGCTTATATGGGTATTCGGACGAAGAAGGGGAAGGATAAGGAGGTGTCCTCGATTGTTACGTCCACGATAGTAAGTAATCCGACAGTTTAATTTTTGTTAATTACATTATAATTTTTTTATTTACTTATTTAAATAATCATGTGCTTTTTGTCATTTCAGGAAAAGCTTAAGGAAGTGCATGAGACGTAGTCCGATGCCGACAAGGCATCTTTATCCACGGACGCACTCAGCCAAGTGCTTAGCGTTGATCGCAAGGGGAGGACAAGGGCGTGAGCTCGTGGGTGGCCAAATCTATGATCATCGGATTGGAGATGAGAAACACCAGGTTGGCTCAAATGGTGGACTCACATGATGGAAAGTTTTCCCTTTTGGAGGCGATGGTCTAAGATATGTTCTCATTCATGAAGTGTTCGTTGGGCAAAAATCGTAAGGGGAAAGGGAAGGAGAAGGTGAAGGTGTTGGGGGAGGAGGTGGAGGAGGACGAGGATGTGGACCTCACTGCTTCATCACCGATACGTGCGGACTTTGATGATTCAGTCCCCTATTTGCCTACCTTCGATGGACCGATGACGACACTTGGTTAGCCGAGCGTGTTTATACAGGACATATTTGATGGAAAGCGGATAGGGAGGGGGTTGAGGGAACCGAATACCATCCAGGGTATGCTAGTTCATGGACGTGTGCTTCAAGACGTCGAGGCCAAGGTGCTCATCACGCATGTGATACCCGGGAAGGAGAACTCCCTATTGTGGTTGCGCAAACAATGAGGAATGATTCATATTCAAGGGTGTATCAATTCGTATATCGTGTGGCATACTCACCTCCTCAGACCTACCGCAAACATGCAGTGGCATTATTTGAATTGAATTATTTGAATTTGTTACATTTGAATTATATTTAGATTATATCGTGAATCAGATTGTTTTGAATGTACATTTGTATTATCTCTATCATGCATATGATTTTTAATGTATATTTATATTATCTCTATTTTATTTGGATATATGATGTTTGAATAAGTACAACGTTGCTATAACAGGTACAAACATACTGCTGGGCAGTGGCAGTGGCCATACTGTCCAGTAGATTTTTTTCCAATTCTGCACAGAATTATCACAGTCATTGATCGTGAAGACTTTGTTTGTCACGAACTTGTTATGGTCATTGACCATGATAATTTTTAACAAAAAGGTCATGGTTTTTTCACGATTATTAATCGTGACTAAGACTGTTATGGTCATTGATCATGACAATTCTAATAAACTTATCACGATCAATGACCATGACAAGTTCGTGAAAATAAATGTTGTCACCCCCAAACTTATCATGGTCATTTACCTTGACAAGTTGGACTTATCACGGTCAATGGTTGTGACAAGTTGACACATTTGGTGTAGTGTAAAAGTGCCAGAGGACAACAAGGAGCTGTCTGCTAAGGTGTACAAGTTGGAGGGAGAAGCTACTACTGCTTTGGATAAAGAATATAATAAAGGCAAGGAGGCGATATACGACTATGTTGAGAGACAAATTACCTATATTCGGCGATTGGGCTTCAAGAAGGGTTGGGACCAAGCTTTGGTCACAGTTGATGTTCTTGCTGACTCCCCTCTATTTTCTCAACACGAGCTAGGTCCAAATCCGATGGATATTGGGGAGCCTTTGACCGACCAACCTTCGATTCAAGATAGGATAGAACCAGCTGATCCTACTATTGAAGACCTTTCTGCTAAATAAGTTGCAGGCGGTCCTGGTGTAATCGTGGTTGCTGGAGATCAAGCTGCTCATAAAGGGAAAGGGCCAATATCTTCTGAGCAGGTGTAGATCTTTATTAGTCTAAGGTTTCTACTTCTTTGTTCTTTATTCATTGCATTTTGTAATTTTTAGACTTGTACTTGGCAATTTTCCCCACTAATGTTTGAATGAAATAAATTTTTGTTGATGATCTTGTGTTGGTACTGATGCTCATTGAATCTATTGCTTCTTGTATTGTTTACAACCCATTTATATAGATGATTAAATACTTTTAAACTCTTCACTGGGGCAAATTCTTGGACCAAATAATGACCTGAAGGTTCGCAAGGCCTTTGTAAAGATCTACAAATCTTTGAGAGCAAGAAACTAGCAGTATAATAACCAATCCGAGTTCGTCGTAAAGCTTAAAGATAATATATAAAAGATGGAAGAAGTTGGGGCTTCAGTCCAAGAGGAGGTAAATGACTTGAAGGACAAGCTCCCGGATGCCAGGGAAATAAACCAAGTGAGCGAGATGATCTATAAGGAGAATGATGATTTGAAGAGGGAAATTGTTCATATGAAGAAGAACACCCCCATCGGGGGGTCTTCCTTGGTGCTGCGAGGATCTTCATCATCGTCTAGGGGGTCGCTCGAGCTGAGACCCAAACTATGCAAAGGGAGGTTGATGAGATGAAGGGTGATGTTCAGTGGGCATTCGTAATTGTTATTGGGCTTCAAAGGCATGTGATGAGGCTGAGGCATTTATTTAGAAGGGGTCCTAGACAGGTTTGGGCATATGGTTATGACCAGGGCTGGACTGATGCCTCAACGAGGCTGAATGAGGCAGAGTACCTCACATTTACTCGGGGGTGGCTTATTGCCCTTAGAGAGCTAAAGATGCCTAAGGACTCTCCCTTGTGGTATAAGTATCAAATCGATTTCCCGTTCTATCGCCATAATCCCTTTTTCCAGGGATGATCGGTGGATCCGAATCGATGTTATTCGAGCTCATATTCTAGAACATCACTCAGAAGATGCATCAGAAGATCTTGTGCCTCATTTAGATGATGGTCGAAGAGAACATGTAGGATATTACCTTGCTCGCCATCCTGGGCTATTGTAAATTCTTTGTATATTCTAGTTTTGATTGTAAGTATAACTTTTTATTCTACTGAAAAATTGTTGTTTATTATTTTTCAATGTTTTCATCTCATACTGACTAAACATTTTGTTCGCTATAGAATTATTCAACCAAGCATCCCTTGCCTCTAACTTTATCATTTTGAGCTTCACATCTGACTAAATGATATTGATAGCTATTGATGGTTACTTATTGTTTGTTTTTATCCATTCCCCCAGTCCAACAAGCCTTAGTTATGACATTGCATCTACTTTACCGCTATGATTGCATCATCACACTTCCTTAGGCCTAAGTAAGATGATGGCGAGAATGCACCTTGTTAATGGTCCATTCTCAATAATGTTAGTAACCAACATAATGTTGGATTTTGTTGCCTAAGGATCCCTTGTAGGGATTTTTGTGGTTGTCGAGTCAACGCATGAGGTTCCTTGTGTTCATAACAAGAACCTTAGGGATGTAATAATTGAAACGAATCTACTGACTCGCTGTAATTGCTATAAACCCTACTCAACCTATTAAGTTTCCTGATTTTAGAAACAAGTTAAGTAACTTGCAATAATCTCAAAAGTTTAGTCATGCATGATGGAGACATCTCTTGGAAAGGGTGCGTATTAATGAGTTGTTACTGATAAGAGTTAAGTAACGAATGTAAAGATATGAAAGAAAAGGGGTCAACCCGGACTTTATTCATTGAATACTATCTGAGCAGCATAATATTTGAATAATAAGAATTTGCATGAACTAACTAAAAGATAAAGGACAAGATCTAAAAGTAAATCTTCTTGATATTGACTACGTTCCATGCTTTTGGTATCTCCATGCCCTCTAGCATTTCCAAGTGATACATTCCTTGAAGATCATCTCTTATTATCCTGAATGGTCCTTACTAGTTTGGTCCCAATTTGTCATCTAATGGTTTTACAGCACTGCCAAGGACTTTTCTCATGATATAATCTCATATTAAAAAATTCTGCAAATTGACCTTATTATTGTACTTCATAGCAAGTTGTTGTTGGTAGGAGGCCAATTTTATCAAAGCCATCTCTCGTCACTCATCTGATAGGTCAAACTCATGCGTAGTGATTCATCATTGAATCTTAGTCAACCAAACTGGTTCTCATAGTGGGGAGACCTACTTCCAAAGGGATGACATCATCCATTCCATAAGCGAGTGTAAAGGGTGTTTTCCTAGTTGGTTTCCAGGCTATGGTATGAAAAGCCCATAGAATATAAGGGAATTCATCCACCCAAGCACCCTTAGCTCTTTCCAACCGTTTTTTCAGTCCATCAATAATGGATTTATTGGAAGCCTCTGCTTACCCATTTTTTTAGGGATACGCCACAGAGCTGAAGTGAGGCTTAATGTTGTGCTCATAAAAAAAAGCTTAAAAAAACACTTTTAGAATGTGTACTGTTATCGATGATGATAGCCCTTGGTATCCCAAAGCAAGTTATGATGTTCCTCCATTTGAACATTGTTATGTTAGAATCTCGAATGTTTTCCAATGGTTCTGCCTCTACCTATTTGGTGAAGTAATTTGTAGCGACCAACAGATATTAATGATTTCTGGGTGCAGTAGGTAGTAGTCCCACGATGTGTAGTCCTCATTTAATAAAAAGGCCATGGTCTAGTGAGTGATTTTAGGTCGCTGGCGGGCTGGTGAACCATGGGTGAGTGCTTTTGGCACTTTTCACATTTACGAACGTAGGCACCAACGTCTTTTTACATGTGAGCCCACCAATATCCTTCCTTGATTGCGCGAAAGGCTAATTATCTTCCACTTCAGTGACTCCCAAAGATGCCTTTATGGAGTTCATTAAGTACTTACTCGGCATCTCGTGGGTGAACGCACTAGAGGTAAAATCCTATAAATGATTTCTTATAAAGCTTCCCTTTAGGGTTGAGGTAGAGACGAGCACCCTTGGCCCTATTTTGATGGGCCGACCTCCTGTTGTCTAGCAGTATGTCACTCCATAGATAATTGGTGATAGTATCCATCCAACTTGGGCCCTTATCTGTGATAAGGACTTTCTCAGCTAAGACTATTTGGTCGATACTAGGTTGCGCGAGGAACTCTATCCGAATTGTTCTCCTTAGGCCAGAGTCAATTGTCGAGCATAGTGCTGCTAAAGCGTCAGCGTGACTATTCTGTCCTTGAGGGAACTGTTAAAGTTACACCTTTTCAAGGTCTTCTATGAGTCCTCTTACTACGTCAAAGTACACTGAAATTCGATCATATTTGGCATTGAAGTACCCACTTACCTTCTTAGAGACCAGTTTGGAATCACTGAATACGTGGAGGCATTTTGCCCCCATAAGTTTGGTTTTTCACAAACCGGTGATCAGTGCTTCGTACTCACCTTCATTGTTAGAGACCTCAAATCCCAATATAATTCCTTACTCAATTACAGTGTCTTCGAGGGTGATGATAACAATCCCTACTCCTTCCCCCTTAGAGTTTGAGGATCTTTGGACTGTGCTTTTTATGCCATCGATTGCTCACTATTCAGTTGGTCTACTATCCGATCTCCTATGAAATTAGCAATGAAATTTTCTAGGACATGTCCCTTGATCGCCATTCTAGGCTGGAAGTGGATATCAAATCTCCCGAGTTCGACCGACCACTTCGAGAGTCATCCAGAAAGGTCGGCCTTTCGTAGAACAACCTTGAGTGGATAAGAGGTGATTATGGTTATGGAGTGTGCCTCGAAGTAATGCTTCAACTTACTTGAAGTAACCACCAATGCATAGACGAGCTTTTCCATAGGCAAGTACCGTTGTTCAGCATCTAGGAGTGTCTTACTAGCGTAGTAAGCCGGGTGATGTCCCGTTCCTTTTCACATACTAAGGCAGAGCTCACAGCATAGTTTGATACTGCGAAGTAAATATACAGTTGGTCTCGATCATTTAAAATTACCAGTAATGGTGGATTTCTAAGGTAGGACTTGATTTCTTCTAGAGCTCGCGAACGGTCATCGTCCCATATGAGGCCTTTGTCCCTTTTTAGAAGCTGGAAGAATGGTCTACAGCGTTTCGAAGACTTGGAGATAAAGCGATTAACCGTTGCGAGCATTCCAGTAACTTGTGAACATATCTCAACGTTTGAGGAGGCTGGACTCTGGTGATAGTATCGATTTGATCTGGGTTGTCCTCGTGTAATACCCCCGTACTTTTATGAATATTTAAATTACAAGAGTGGGTGGAATTTAATAAATTAAGAATTTGAAGTGAATAGTAAATATTTGTTTGCAAGTGCCGGATTAATATTTACATGGGCTATATTTTCTTATGGGATTAAGTAAATGAGTTGGATTATTTTAATTACATGTCGCAGTTGAGTAAAGCGACAAAGGATAACATTTTATTTAGAAAACACGCACGAAGATGTGTTGAGTTCAAAAAGTGAATTTTCGTAAAGTGACTCGGATGGGAATTTCAAGTTCACGGTTGGCTCCGGAAGGGCTGAGAAAATTAGAATGAAGTATCCGGGGTTTTTGTTTGGATTTCAGAGATTTTTGGACTAGTAGGGTCTCGCAAGTGAGTATACGGGTCAAAATTGGGTTTTATAAGGGACAAGCCCTTATTTCTCTCACATAAGTCACGAGAGAAAGGATAGAAAGGAAAGAAAGAAAGAAGAAGAGAAAGGAATAATAAAGAGGATAAATGGGAATAACTCCGGCCAACCTTCAGCGAATCACGACACGGGAACATCGGATTTTATCCAACGAGGCAAGTGTTTAACTTGCTTTAACCATCTAGTGTTTATTTTTCCCATATCAAAGTTGATGATGAAAACTTTGGATTTTGGGTTTGGGATTCATGTGGGAAAATGGGGTTTTTTATGAACAATTTCATGTAAATTTGATGTGATATTAACGTCACATGAATTGTGATCTTGAAACCATGTTAATGGTGTAAATCTTGTTGAGAAATTGGAAGAAACGAAAATGGTGGGTTAATTAAGAAAGGGGTTTAATTTCGTGATTTATTGGTTGAATCCCATAAAGATATTGATGTGTTGGTTAAATCATTATGTGTAGATGATTATCTTGTTGGTTGTTGAGGTAGAAATCATGGAATTTGAGTTGGGATTGTGTTGGATTAAAGAGAAAATTAGAGAAGAAGGTGAATAGTAACTCTGAGGACTTTCTAAATCAATTCGGAAAGGTGTCCAAAATTAAAACTTCAATATCTTTTCGATACGGTTGCATGGGCGCCGACAGCGTATTTTTCTAATTTTTTTAATTAGTAATGATTTTTCTATCGAAGGGTGTCCGAGATCGAAATCGTTAGTCAGAAATCAAACATGATAGTGGGATAATTAAGGCTAGAATTGTTTGGAGATAAATATTAAGGGTTACTAAATAAAGTCTTAGGACTTCTAAATTACTTGAGAAGATACAAAAACCTTGGGTTCGTAGAAATAAATTCGGGTTATATTTTAAATGAATGTTTAGGACGAACGACATTTGAGGAAATTATTCGGCGGGCATTTATATATATATTTATGCGCGTAGAATATATATATATATATATATAAAAGATGTGAAAGATATAGACATACGGTCTTGAATAAAATTTGGAAATTAAGGTAACTGTATATTTATCCGAGAGATTAATATCCGGAATAAAATGTGATTTGTATATAAGATGAGAATATTATATGCAGGGCTTATGCCGTTAAAGTGAGAATAGTGTAATAACTTGCGTGAGTTATTTATTTGTATGATTATATATTATAAGCGAGAGATTTATAACTATAAGCTTAGGTGATATCTTAGAATATTATATAAATGGAGTTTGTGATAGCGTATAGCGTATGATGAATTAGTGAGATAAGAGATAAGTTAGGCAGAGTAGCCTAACTAGTGTGCTTAAAATATATGTGTTAGGTGTGAACTGTTAGATAAGAGGTCAGGGGTATCTCATGGGAGTGCGACACCAATTTAAATATTAAAGATGACATATTTAATATGTTATTGGATTTTAAGTACTTGCGCAAATATTTTTAAAATTCGGGCTCTAACCCGTTTCCATATTTTCACTTTTTTCTCTATTTCTATATATATGTATTTAGGTGTCCAGACACAGGGACGCCTCGATGACCATTCTATCGAGTTAGCAGTTGTGGATGCAAGCAGGATATTGTATAGTTACACTTATATCTTTGTGATCTATATAGGAGGTGTTGTAGAGATATTCGGGGTTAATGCCCAGCTGTTGTCATTTATTTATTTACCGCATTTTTCCCTTTGCGACAATTCGATGTGGTTGCATAAATGTTTTTTAGAGAGTTATCGGTTACTATTTATTCTGTTCAATTTTGTTCATATTAACAGTTGTGATTGGATTTGTATATTAGTGTTGTTAAAAAGATTTGAAGTTTAAAATTTTGACGCCAAGCATAATAGTTTGTTAGTAATTAAATGGGTTTCGACAGTGATGCTAAGAATGAACCATATGAGATTCCTGACTAAATTTTATATAGGACTGATCACCCGGTATTTTATTGGGCAGGGTGTTACACCTAAATTCCCCTATTACTTAATAGATAACCTAAGAATTTTCCTGACTGGATACCGAATGAACATTTACTTGCATTAATCTTCAATCGATACTTCCTAAGAATATCAAAGGTTGTTATTAAATCTAAGAGGTAACTAGCCTTATCCTTTCTTTAAATGAGAATATTGTCGATGTATACTTCTATAGTTCCTCCCATTTTCTTATTGAACATCTTAATTACTAATCTTTGGTAAGTTGTCCTTGCGTTCTTGAGGCCAAATGGCATGACGTTGTAACAGTACAACCCGATTAATATTATAAAGGTGATCGTATCCTGGTCGGGTCCGTATATGGGGGATCTGGTGATTTCCTGAGTAAGCGTATAGGAAACTCATCCTCTCATGTGTCATTGTGGCGTCAACCAACTGATCTATTTTTGGGAGAGGGAAGCTATACTTGGGGCATGCCCTGTTGAGGTCGGTCAAATCGATGCAAACCCTCCATCTACGTTTACATTTGGGCACCACCATTGGGTTGGATAACTAGGCAGGGAACTGAACTTCTCCAATGGATCCTGCATCAAGTAGATTCCCTACTAATTTCTCCACCGCCTTAGCCTTCTCGGGGGATGTTCAACAAGCCTTTTGAGTGATGGGCTTGAAGGTGGGATCGACGTGCAGGCGATGGCAGGCCACACTAGGGTCAATCCCTGATAACTCATAAGGCTCCCAAGAGAAAACATATATGTTAATTTTGAGAACTGCAACTAACTCCCTTTTCTTTCATCGATACAACTTCCTCAAGGCTTTCTGTAACCCTATCGGTGGCGTGGGCCTTGGTCTTTTCCATCCCTGTTCTACCATACCGTAGTTGCAATTTTGAGAGAACAACCCCCTCCTGGGATTTCTCCTGTGTATTCTCTAATTCCTTCTTCTTTTCTTTCTTTGGGTCGATAGCTGTAATAAAGCACTTTTTGGCTGTAGCTCGGTCGCCACGGATCTCAACCACACCTCGATCTGTAATGCACTTTAACTTTTGATGATAGGTGGATGGAACGGCCTTCATGGCGTAGAGCCAACCTCTACCCAAAATAGCATGGTATGGGGACTCAATGTCCACCACTAGAAACTCAATTATCTTTGAAATATTTCCTACCCTGACCAACAAGATTATCTTTCTTAATGGAATAGTGATGCTTCCTGCAAAGCCTGCCAATGGAACAGTGGCTTCTTTGAGGTCTAAAACATTTAGCTTCAGTTTATGGAACAGTTTTAGATATATCAGTTTAGATGAACTCCCATTATCCACAAGTAGCTTGTTAACATCCCAATTAGCAATTTTGAGTGTGATCACTAACGCATCATAATGTGGAGTCCTTACCCCAACCAAGTCTTCTTCGGTGAACACGATGTGCTTGGTGTAATCAACGTCTTCTAGTCGTCGACACTTTCCTCTCTGGGATTTAGATGGGTTAATATGAAAATCTTTCATCACGGAAGTAACCTTATTGAGTTCCATTCGAATGGCGTTGCCCTTGATCTGCTTGAGGTTTGATTCTCCATATATTATGCGAACTCATGTCCTGTATTATCATCGAGGACATTGTCTGGATTTTATTTAGCTTTGGCTGCGACCTTCTCTATTTTGTTTTCAATATACTCGCTGAGGTGTCCTGCCTGAACTAGCTCTTCCAAGTGTGACTTCAGAGCTTTGTAATTATCGTTTCGGTGACCTCCCTCCTTGTGGAATGCGCATCTCAATGCGTTATTCCTTTTGTTTGGCTCGACGCCCATCTTCTTGGGACATTTAATGAAAGACTCATCTTTGATCTCGTTGAGAATTTTTTAAATAGGTTTATTCAATACTGTGTTAACAGCCTTGAATGCTTTGGATTGATTAACCTTGTTTCCATTCTTGGAGCCATTTTTCCCCTATTCATGCTTCCCTTATTATGGGTATCATTCTTCTCTATTTCCTTATTCGACTTTGCTTGACCGTTGTCTCCCCCACTGGGATGAACCACATTTTCCACCTTGGTGTACTTCTCGATACGAGCCATAAGATCATCGATAGTGATGGCCTCCTTATTAGGGAGGGATTAGTGCAGCAATGAGGTAGTTGGCAAGATGATTTTAAAGGATGCTATGGCAACCTGCTCCGAGCAATCCTCAATCTCATTAAAAACTTCCCAATATCTTTCGGCGTAGTCTCAGAGGTTCTCTTGTGGCTTATTCTTCATAGTGAGCAGTGCATCCATCCGCTTGGGATGGGAGCTGTTAGTTATGAATCACGTCATGAAAGACTCTATTAGTGCTGCAAAATTCATGATCGACTTTTGAAGAAGCCTCTCAATCCACTTTGATTCTACATCATGTAGGTTAGAAGGGAAGATTCACCACATAAGTGCGTCATTGTGGATCCATAAGGTCATTGCTCGTCGATATTTCCCAAAATGGTTTATAGGGTCCATTTTCCCGTCGTAGACCTTGAACCTGGGGACATCAATTTTTTTTTTTTTTGGGGGGGGGGGGGGGATCCTCCTGCTTGATTGAATTTAAAAAAGGGGACCTCATCTGAGCATTGATGGCTTTTCTAGCTAGTTCTCTGGTGGATCTAGTTCCTCGGTGAGATGGGTGTTGATCCATATCCCTAAGTACCAGTATTCCTAAATATTTGTTATGTCAATCATTGCTTATGTGGTGCCTCTCGTGTTGGCCTCACTTTGATCATGCTCGCTCTGACCTATCACGTTCAGTCCTTTCCTAGTCACGCCTGGAGCTCTCTCCTCGGCTGTGAGCATTTTCTTCCACTTAAAGGCGCGCAACCTCCTCTTATTTGTGAAGCCTGGATTCATAAGCATCTACCAACCTAGATATCTGAGTAGACCTAGGAGGCCCATGAATTTCTTCAGAGGGTTCCCTATCCTAGCAAAACTCGGGGTTTGTATTTTGGTGAATTTTAGGCCTAACCATAGGTGGAGCTAGATCTTCTTAAAAGTTGCCGACTTAGGCGATGTTGTTGTAGTGAGACATTGTGGGCTTTTTGGTAATGAATGATTTCATAGGAATACAAGTTATTTCCCATAGACGGCGCCAATTGTGAGTGCAACCAATATCACAATAAAAGATTCTATGAAAACAATCACAAATGGTAGAAAGTAAATGAAATCACACTCATAACCACGATTCACGTGGTTTGACAACTTGCCTACGTCTACGGAGAGGTTACTTGTTCTTATTAAGAGTCTCTCAAAATCTCAAGTTTCAATCACTTAGACCTGGATCAGGGTGTAGAGTTTATAGATATGTCGTAACAGAGTTTGAGTTGTTTAAGGAACTCAAAGTAGCGAGCGGATTTTCCATGAGATACTTGAATATCTCATCCGAGGGTTTTGGTACCTGATTTGACCATATCCACAAGTGTTATTATACTACTAAAATACTCGTGTGAAAATTGAGTCATGATTTAGGTCGAGCCAAGTGTTTAATTCATCAAGACTTGGTCGACTACTCTAATGGACTGATAAAAAATGGGCTCCCACAAATATGTTTACGTTTTTATCACACCTCTCTTACGATTTGTATATTTTTTGATGGAAAAGCGGAATACATAAAAAATGTCATTGACATGAAACCCTTACACACGCTCGTTCTTGGAGAATGTAAGTTCCACCTTTTTTATATGTTATTTTTAATCTAGTGATTAATACTTTGATTAGATTTACCATTTTCTTAAACTTTCATTATAGTGTTATGTCTGTATTGGAACTTGCAGGTTAACAATTGGCATCCCTATTCATTTGAATAGAATAGATAAACATTCGTTGGCTTTATAACTTATTTTGACTAAATTAGCTATGTATTAATGCACCCAAAAAAGTATAATAGTTGGATATGTTTTTTTAATTGGAAAACTTGTTTTGTTATTATTATTAGATTTTTTATTAAGTGCGTCTACAACAACTTAAAATTGGGACTACAAAATGGCGACTCGCTGGCATGGCATGTCATGATTGGTTAGTGTCGCTGGCACGGGTTCACATTCATAAGGAATCAACCAATGACGGCACACCATGTCAACGAGAATAGTACGTTCGAGTCCTAATCAAGAGTCACTCTAAACTTTCTCTTTATTATTTTATGTACGATAGAGTTTATGCTTATTTTTGTTGTACTTTAACTATGATTAAGACCCACCATGTCTATTACTACGAAGCACTTGCGTATGGATAAATGCATCTAAAGGAAAATAGGTACCCATTTAGAATCTTTGTGGTTTTCCAAAAAATTAATGAGCATCCTCTATTAAAAAAATTTGAAAAAATATGATGAATTTCATTACTTTTTAAAATGCTTAGTGGTGTTTATAATGAAAAAATGTTTTCTTTCTTATATTTTCTAAAAATAAATTAATAAGGCAATAAAAAATTTACAAGAGAGTAACAAAGAAAAATAATCAGGTCCGATCTCCCTTTGTTTTCAAAGCTTAATATATGATAATACCAAGGGTTAACTTTTTCTTTCAATATCATGTAGAGGTATATCATGTAGAGGTGATAATTCATGTTTTTTGGATCATGTTTCGAAACATAAACCGGGACGATACAAATTCGTGTTTTTTTAGTTAACACAAACACCAGACAAATACAACACAACAATACATGGATAACACGATTTATTAAAATTTCATACTAAATTAAACTTATAGACACGTTAACCCGGATAAAAAATGATTAACACTAAAAGAAACTATGACACCCCGCCTAATAACATACCGGGTGATCAGTCCTATGCCAAATTAAAACAGAAATCCCAGTTGGTCCATCCTTAGCATCACTGTTGAAAACTTTTTAAAACTTACTAACCACCTAGTATTCCAAAAGCTGGTGCCAAATTTTAACTTTTTAATTAAACAAACCAGTACATGCGGAATTAAATATAGACCATTCACACAACTAACTTAAATCAACTGAACAAAAATAAAATGACATGCCGAAGAAACCATCGGCCACCCAAGTAAATAGTCCAATACAAACATCCACCACCTGAATAAATTAAATCTAAAAACTGTACAGAGAAGTCTCGGCGCCAATCCCTAAATAAAACTGAAACTGGTAAATGATTCCTACTCTAGGAATAAATGAAAGATGCGTCTAATCCAAACTCCTGCTAGCATCCACATATGCTGCAGCTCCGTGTCCCTAGAATAGAATATCAATCAGGTTTTGAAAATAGTTTTATAGCAAGGGTTAGAACCCAAAACATTTTGAAAATATTTAGCAAGTGAATTAACTGCAATAATTTAAAATACATGAATGCGCTTCATATCTATGTTAGTGTCGCACTCCCTTGTGGACATTCTCTCCCCTCCACTAATGTGCACACCTAACGGTTACCTTAACCTCACCTAGATGTACTACCCCGTCCAACTAGTCCTGGTATAACCTCCCCTTACCATAATACTCTAACCTGAGTATAGTTATTCATGAATTATAAGTTATTTCACTAATTAACTAAATTAATTCCTTCTTAATTAATAGCATATAACTGTGAGACAAGTCATATAAAGTAAATACATCACACACTGTATTATTACCCACATATAATATTTACTACCATATTATACGTATCATTACTAAAGCATCCACACATATATCATGCGTATATCCATCCTTCTGAGTATACCCTCACCAGATGATTCCGTTTAAAGTGTCATCTCACTAGGTGTGCTCACATAACCTAGTTACCCAAGTTGGATTCGCTCACCAACCTGGCCCAAAACATAAACAAAGTGGAAGCGGTCATATTCCTTCCCTGAAAGTTAGATAGGCCCCTCACCCATATACCGGACGCTATGACCTGGGGATATACTCACCCTACTCCTCAAGCTAGGGGATTCACCCACATCGCGCAACCTCCCTTGATAGCACTTAGAGTATTTAATAGCACACACACACACACACACACACACACACACATATATATATATATATATACTATTACTACACCGTATATATATATATATATAAAATAAACCCCGGATTTACCGTGTACTCACAACCCGTAACACTAGCCTGAAATTTCCTGAGTCTCTGGCGTGACTCAACTAAATAAATTTTCTCACTTATTAAATTATCATTATCCCGAGTCTATGGTCCGACTCTAATTTAATTAATTCACACATTAATTAATATAATACTTTCTCTGAGTCTATGATCCGACTCTCATTTAGTTAATTTACACATTAATTAATTAATATCAAACCGAGTTTGTGGTCCGACTCTCAGTTAATTAATTTACACATTAATTCATTTATACCAATCCGAGTCTATGGTCCGACTCTCAGTTAATTAATTTACACATTAATTAATTTATACCATCCCGAGCCTACCGCCCGACTCTAATCTAATTAATTACACATTAATTAATTAAATACTTTCCCGAGTTTATAGTCCGACTCTAATTTAATTAATTTCACATTAATTAATTTAATACTTTCCCGAGTCTACAGTCCGACTCTAATTTAATTAGATTCGCATTAATTAATTAAATACTTTCCCGAGTCTACAGTCCGACTCTAATATAATTAATTTCACATTAATTAATTTAAATACTTTTTCGAGTCTACAGTCCGACTCTAATTTAATTAATTAATTTAAATACTTTCCCGAATCTACAGTCCGACTCTAATTTAATTAATTACACATTAATTAATTTAATATGTTCCCGAGTCTACAGTCCGACTCTAATTTAATTAATTTAATACTTGGTGTCGCCCAACCATTGTACCCGGACTCATTCACTTGGCCCGTAACTTAACATTTTCCGAGTCTATATTTTTTTTCACCTTAATTCCTTTAATAATGTAGCGTCACCCAACTACCATACCTAAATATTATTCCTCGGCCCAACCTTAATATTTATGAATTATTTCCCGAAATTCGTTCATCTCATGACATACAATTTTCACCCTCCTAAACCCAATTCTATCACCCTATAATGGTTAAGGAATATATGCCATATATGAATTTATCACTAAATAGAAGTAAGGGACTAAATCTTAAATGAATTTCTCTTTATATCCAAAACTGGCCGAACTGCAAAAATTCCTGTATCATCGATCGATCGAACCCCCTGGGTCGATCGATCGATCGTTCCAGACATCGTTTTCTCCAGCCCACTGTTTGGCCATTGACGAAAAACTAAGGTTTTTTTCCTCAAAATTCAACCTCAAACCATCCCGTTAATCATCTTATTACATCTCTCATGAACTATAAACATCATCTAAACCTTTTAACATCATTAACACTACAAATCTTTACCCACTCAAGAACACAAATCCCTATGGTATAATCCCAATTTCAAGTTCAAATTCCACCATTTTATATTCCGGGTTTCTCATTCAAATCAGATAATCATACTCATAAATATATAACATAACTAATTCTTACTTTGAATCTCATTCAATGGTTCCATTAACAAAAAACCCATTTTGTACCCATTTATCCCCAAAAACGAATTTTAGTTTACACATCACTAAAATATGAATTGGATATCACCATATACACATTACAGCAAGTTAACCACTTGCCTCAAATCGTCCGTAGAGTCTGATCCGTTGTAGGGAATGGTTTGATGACGAACCCTCACTTTTGCCCCTTAATTTGCCTCCAAAAAGGTTCCCAATTGCTCTTGATTTGCTTTCCTCTGTACCTCTCTCAAACCCTAGGTTCAGAATTGTTAACTTCCATTCAATAAGTTCCTCACTTAGGTTAAAAACCCTTAAATCCCGTTTTTGGCCATATAGGCCTAATTAAAATGGCCCAAATCACTCCATGTGGCCCCGGCTATGCCCAAAAATGCCTCGAGACCCAATTTCTACCCCCGGGTACTCTTTTCTGACTATCTCGATCCATCCGGACTCAACCGCGCACTCAGAATTGCCATCTGAAATACTTTTTGTCATTTCCAAATTTCGACCTCAAAATGCGACACACATTAATTCGGACAATTAAATTTTTAAAGTCGCCAATTATAAATAATTCGGCTCACTCAAATAAATTCTCCATCTCATGAATTTAAGTTTCTCCAATTTAAATATTTTTATATCTCCCAAGATAATGAAATATTTAATCCTCAAAATTTCGGGATGTTACAAAAACTATAACATGAGTCATAATTTTGATACGAATACGACAAGATTTTATGTAAAAAAACCAACACGAACAGAATTTATTGTGTAAATTTTGTGTCGTTTCGTATCATGTTCTCGTGTCATCTTTAAAATTATCATTCCTAATACCATGTTGCCTAATTCTAGTGCTGAGAGGAAACTATAGCATTGATTATTTTATTGTTAATTATTGAGGGTTTGACAATATTTTTGTCACTTAATTAGTATGGTTGGTCACATTAAAGAATTAGATACCATGAGTGATATTTTAGGATTTGATACAGTAGATAGTCTTGATTTTAAAGGTGATGGTCACCAAGCACGATTGGGAGCAGGGTACTGTAAAAGATGTGTAGTCATCTTTAAGTAGAATATGTTGGTAAGTTATGAAATTGAAAATAAAGTCATTCTATACAAATTATTCATGAATTACATTACATTGGTACTCATGCTGTAATCTAATTGGTGCAACTATACTATAGAGAATACAAGTATGTTTTTTCCTAAACACAATTTATTCCGATTGGATCCAAAATGTGAGATGATTTTTTAATAAAAAGTAAACATATTCGGAGATAATATTGCCAAATACTTTTTGGCACCAATTTCTTCCCCAATTTAACTATATTTATTATCCTATTCAATGTATTGAATTTTTTATTTTTCTTATGAACCAATAATTTTTTAAAGATGATGTGTAATTAGTATGAAAATTATGTCGTTATATCACGTCCAATATATTGTGAATATGCAAGTAGCTGCACAAATACTTTGTGGTAGAGCGATACTATATAATGAAAAGTTACATTTTGCCGTAGTGATATAGGCGTAACTTTTTTTATTTTAATATATTACAGCTTGTAGTGCTAGTAATATATTACCACCTGCCCACTGATGGACTTTGAAACTGTCCCAATGTTCAGAATCTTTAACAGGATAGTAGATGAATATCTGAAAGAGTTTAATGTACGTGATAGTTTTAATACGTAATTAAAAAGTTCATCTTTAGCAAAAATATATAAAAACCACTGTTCTAAAAAACCCGCCTAGGCTCCGTCTAGGCATGCCTAGGCTTAAGGGTTGGTAGAAACGCCTCGCCTTACGCTTTTCACGCCTTATTCTTGGTAAAACCCTTAAGGCGCACTTTTTTCTAAAAACAACAATGCTTTAGTGAAACGATATTGCCTTTTAAATATTATGTTTACAAACCGGACCATTATCTCATCCAAAATAATCAAATAGTATTTTAATTTGCATATATTCAGACATATTTTTATGATATGTGCAATTTTTGTATTTTAATAGCCTTGTTATGGTTAAAAAATATTAAATTATATTAAGAAGGCTTAAACGCCTTTTCACGCATTTTTACGCCTAGGCCTGCCTAAGCTTCTAAGGCTTAAGGTTTGGCCTCTATGCCTCAATCACGTCCCGCGTTTTTTAGAACCTTGATAAAAACTAATTCCTCTCTTGTAAAAAATCGAAACACTTTGTTCATCTCCGAAAATAAAAGGTTAACGGTTCACATTTACAAGATAACAAGACAAGTCTAATGCAAATATATATGCAGATCTAAGTTTTGTGTAACATACCATGGTTTTTTATGGTCTTGAGAATATGGGGTATAACACATTGCTTGATATCATCAGTGAGACTAATGGGTTTAGTCTTTACTTCTCGAATCATCATACCACTCTCTTTCTGGTCACCCACAAACAACCGGTAAGGATTTCCACTTAAACCTTGCCCTCCTAGACACTTTTCTAACATCTTTGGTCTCAACCATACCCACTTTAAGAAGCTATACACCCAATATGTTAGCACAACAGCACATACTGATAAACCCATTGAACTGTAACTGTAATTCAACTCCATCTCCATAAAATAATGTTCTCACTACCATAGGATTGTCGTTATATAATGTGAAAATGGGACGTGCCTTTCTTTAAAGACACCTTGAAAAACCCCGAAGAGATTTTAATTATAATATAATTTCCTTTTTATTTAAACTCAAGAGATGCGGAAGCGTTATAAAGGTGATGGTTCAACTTTCAAAACAACAAGTTTTAATTTCACAAATAAATAATCCTACTTAAGTCCTAGAATATGCCTAAGTCATACTTATCAATATACCATAGTTAGGCGAAACCAATTTTAGCAAATGACTTGAATAAACCAAATTTACCCAATATTTAATTTAGACCCAAATTAAATGAGTGTGATAATTTAAACCAAATTTTATCTTGAAATTATCCTAAGCATGCATTCTAAATTATGATGCAAGATAAAATAAACAATATCACACTACGCCGCGATGTACGAGGAAAAACCCAAGACGGGAAACAACCTCGGACGGCCCTAGCCACAAGTCCACTAGATATGGAATTACAATTACAAGATAGATAGACTTACACCGACTGACTCGATCCCTCTCAAGACTCGACACTTCTTCTCGTAGAAACCTCTTCCTAACGGACAACCTCAGAACACCACCGCGATCTTGGAATCCACCGATGGGACTTTATATGGTCACCGTCACCCAAGCATGGAGCCTTTCTCAAAGTGGGTAGAATCTCAATAAAAAGTCTTCTTCTTTGATGGATGTAGAAGCAAACCAAAACTTCTCTTCTTGAATTCGGTAGAGATAAACCTGTGCCAAAACTCCAAGTAAAGATATGTATATAGAACTTGGATAAACAACTATTGGGTGTAAACACTAGAGTGTGTAGGATTTTTCATTAAAGAATAACACTCAAAACTTGATCTTTTTCCTTAAACAAATTTTCTATCAAAACACTCTCTAGGAGTTTGTATGGTATGAAAAAGATACCCCTTCAAAAGTGATTCCCGTCCTTAATTAAGCCTTAAAAAATCAGTTAAGAAACAAGTGGGATAATGGGGTAAAAACTGTCAAAAACTGCTCAAAACTGTTCCCGCCTGGCATTCTCGTTCGAACGACATTGACTCTCGTTCGAACGAGACTTCTAACGAGCGACCAGACTGGGCTCGTTAGATATCTCGTTAGAACGACCAAACTCGTTCGAACGACTGACCAGTTTAGGGTCGTTGGCAGTCTCGTTCGAACGAAACCTCGTTAGAACGAAAAACTCGTTCGAACGAGATTTCGAACGACTTCCAGAAAATTTTCTAAAATTCTATTTTGGCCCAGAAACTTTATATACATTGAATTAAAGTTCCAATTAAATTATTCTGAAAGTAAAACATGGTTTTTATTAAACCTAACACCCAATAAATATTGTTCCAAGCTCCTATATAAATATAATTGCATTCATACCTTGGGAGCATGGAACCATAGATGATGACGTAGAAACGAGGCACGCAAACCGGCATATCTGATGAAGCTTTATACTTTTTGCCGCTACGTCTTCAACATACACTTCATAGGCTTGAGAATATTACAATTGAATACAATCCTATGAATAAATGTTTTTGTCCGGAATTGAGCCAAAACTATATATGGACTCAATTGGAAATTTGTGTCCTTACAAATCTCCCCCTTTGGCTATTCCGGGACAAAAACCAAACAAAAATCCTAAAGGGCCGTCAAGCTCACTAGACTCAAAACATAACCCGCCCAATCTTGACTCAACCCAAGGATCAAACGCTTTGCCATTGAAAGATGCCGCTTTAGAATAATTCCTGCACACTTAAGCAAACTCATCAAATGCATAGGGAATATCAAAATATTAAATGCAATTAATTAATTACTCCCCCTAAATTAATTCTCCCCTTTATCAAACACATGACCTACTTAGAAAGACGTCTCCCCCTAAGATAAATCTCCCCCAAACGAAGAAATCATAATAATAATAGGATTAGATACCATTTCTCCCCCTATCATTTTTCTCCCCCTTTTTGTTCAGGAATAGGCAAAGGATAAAGAACTAATAAACAACAGGTTGATGCTTAAAGAAAATACATGACAGCATATGGGCAATAAAAGAAAGGCAAAGACAAACAAATATCATATATATATATACTATAAATATACCAATAAGTACTTGCATATATAGATAGATATAAACACACCATGACACAAAATACAATAAGTTTGCACACTCGTATGGCAAAAATGTGTCATATGAAAACGAAAGTGTAGGGGTGTGAACTAGCAACAAATAAATTTAGACCCAAACACTTAATAAACGTTCACAGAGTTCTCATTCGATTGCAAACTTCATCACATTTAAACATAACCTCATGTGACAATATAGATTGAACTCAATGAACAAACATACACAATGCATACAAGCCTAGCATGATGATGATTCTACAAACCAAATAGAGTCATGACATTAAAGACAACTAGGATAAACGGATATTGTGCAAACCGTTGATATACCATCCAATTCTCCCTCAATAAGCATATATATTCTTTTGATTTTGAATGAATATATCAAACAAACATAGGCCTTGGCAATTGTTTTCTTTTTTTTAAGCCAAATATTCTGTTTTTAGGCCTTTGGATCACGTATTTCTTTTAGATCCAATAAACGGTGGCTTACTATCGCAAAGGAATTAATTCATCCTTTCGGAGCCCTTCCCCGTGCACATTTAGATATATAATTTTGTATCTCACAAAGCTCACATGCAACGAAATTTGACATGCACTAGTCCTCCTAGGTCATAGATATGTAGATGACTAGATTGGTAGGAGAACACCTCAAAAAGCACAAATATAACATGTGACATTTAAGATTTCAAAAGAGCTCGTGCATGTGTGAAAAGAGGCATATAAAAATAGAATCCATTTAAACAACACAAAATCCAACTACTCCATAAAATATGGTAAAGAACATAATAAGGATTGACAATCTAAATCAAAAGTTCTAGCCACGTGGGAGCGTAAAAGATGGGATTCAAACACAAGTATATGCCACTTAAAGTGTGTTAAACAAAAATACACACAAAATAAAATCTTTTTGAGTTTTTAACATTTTTAATCAAAAATAAAGATATATACTCAAAAGACTAAACAAAAATCATTTGTATTTTTCATTAAGCTTAAATGAAATAATAAAACACAAATGATAAACAAACATCTTTTTATAGTTTTAATTAATTCAAACAAAAAATATAATACAAAAAGATAAACAAGTCATAATTTCTAGCATGTGATATGAAATAAGGCAATGACTAGAAAATGACTAAACAAGCATACATTTAGCATATGAATATAGCATGAAGTACAAATGCTAAAGTATGCAAACACTAACACATTCATCCATTAGATTTAGCAAGGGAGGAAGCATGTGAAAGTAAATGAGAATCAAAATCCCTATTTTGTAAGGCAACCAAGTCGGATTTCCTAACCCAAATTAATGAAGAATGACTATCTTGGGGTGTTGGTATGTTAATTACCGTGGTTACTTTACTATGGGATTTTCTAGAAATTCGTTTAAGATCTAAACAAAATTTCCTAAGATGACCTTTTCGACCACAATGTGTACAAGTAAGAACATGTCGAAAAGATTTTCTTAAGGAGTGATCTCTAAAATCTTTCCTAGACGATTCTCCTAAAACATTGGTTTTGGCATTATGAGTAAATTCATTACAAGTATTGAAGCCTAAACCACAAGTGTCATTTTTAATTTGGACCGTTCCTAACATTTTATCTAGTTTTTCCGAACGACACTCCAAATCAAATTTGACATTACTAGAGTCTTTTAATTTATCTTGTAATTCTAAAATGTTAGACTCTAATAAAACGTTTCGCTCTTCAAAAGCAAGAAGCTCCTTTTTCAAGGATTCCATTAAACCCCTAAGGCTATCTCTCTCACCTTCTACATATTCAAGCTTCTCTTGAAGAGTCCTCTCATGTGTCCTAAGGTCTTCTATTAAAGCATTTTCATCAACGACCTTGACACTCTCTCTTAAACTAGCTTTTAACTTCAAATTAGCTCTTTTCAATTTAATAGATTATGTATAAAGTTTTTGAAAAGCATTTTGAAGTTCACTCATATCAACCTCATCTTCATTTTCACTCTCTCTTTCTTCTTCACTCTCACTATCATCAAAAATAAGAGAATCATGTACAATGACCTTGGAAGTGGCATGTGCTATCGTTTCATCATTCGATGAGTTCTCACTATCACTCACATGATTAGCCATAAAAGCCACAAAATTTTTCTTAGTGGGGGAATCGGGCTTCTCTTCCTTATCACTATCACTAAGGGTCGCATTATATGCAGTGGATCGTTTACCCTCTTTCCTTAGTTTAGTGGGGCACTCATAAGCCCAATGGCCATAACCTTCACAACCAAAACACTTATTAGACTCGTCCCTATCTAAATTGTCATTACTAGTTTGAGGGATCTTTTCGGCTTTAGGAATCTTTTCCGCTTTAGAAATCTTCTCGTACTTGTCATGCTTAGAAGAGTCAAATTTCTTAAAATCATTTTTAAATTTCTCTTTGTTAAATTTAATAAATTTTCTAAATTTACGAGCAAACAAAGCCATATCTTCCGAGTCACTATCACTATCGCTCTCTACTACTTGTTTGACCTCTTTTCGGGCTTTTAAAGCAACGCCCTTTTCGATTTTATTTTCAGTTTTAGAGGGAAACATATCTAGTTCATAGGTTTGTAAATCACCTACAAGCTCTTCTAATTTCGTAGAGGCTAAAGTGGGTAAAGAATTTAAAACGGTCACCTTTGGAATAAATCTATCGGGTAGGGACCTTAAAATTTTCTTTACAACACGGTCGTCAGGTATTTTCTCTCCCAAGTTAAAAGATGAATTAACAATATCAGAAAGTCTAGCATAAAATTTATCAAAAGTTTCTTTTTCATCCATTTTGATAGTTTCAAATTGAGTGGTGAGGTTTTGGAGTTTTGAAGCTTTAACGACACTAGTTCCTTCATGAGTTAATTGTAAAATATCCCAAGCTTCTTTAGCGGTTTCACACGTCATAATTCGTCGGAATTCATCCGGTGCGACAACTCTAAATAAGGCATTTAAACCTCGGGAATTAAAGTTAGCAAGTTTAAACTCATTTTCAGTCCATCTATCGGCGGGTTTGATAACACGTTCATTTTCAACTAAGTAAGTTGGTGGGGAGTACCCGGTAACAACAGACATCCAAACTCTCTCGTCGATAGATTTTAGTGCCGATCTCATTCGCGCTTTCCAATACGCGTAGTTTGAACCATCGAAAATAGGAAATTTTAAAAATGGGGAAAAGTCCATTTTAGCCAAAGATTATTTAAAAGATCGTTAACGAAATAATTTATCGCTTTGGCTCTGATACCAATTTGAAAAACCCCGAAGAGATTTTAATTATAATATAATTTCCTTTTTATTTAAACTCAAGGGATGCGGAAGCGTTATAAAGGTGATGGTTCAACTTTCAAAACAACAAGTTTTAATTTCACAAATAAATAATCCTACTCAAGTCCTAGAATATGCCTAAGTCATATTTATCAATATACCATAGTTAGGCGAAACCAATTTTAGCAAATGACTTGAATAAACCAAATTTACCCAATATTTAATTTAGACCCAAATTAAATGAGTGTGATAATTTAAACCAAATTTTATCTTCAAATTATCCTAAGCATGCATTCTAAATTATGATGCAAGATAAAATAAACAATATCACACTACGCCGCGATGTACGAGGAAAAACCCAAGACGGGAAACAACCTCGGACGGCCCTAGCCACAAGTCCACTAGATATGTAATTACAATTACAAGACAGATAGACTTACACCGACTGACTCGATCCCTCTCAAGCCTCGACGCTTCTTCTCGTACAAACCTCTTCCTAGCGGACAACCTCGGAACACCACCGCGGTCTCGGAATCCACCGATGGGACTTTATATGGTCACTGTCACCCAAGCATGGAGCCTTTCTCAAAGTGGGTAGAATCTCAACAAAAAGTCTTCTTCTTTGATGGATGTAGAAGCAAACCAAAACTTCTCTTCTTGAATTTGGTAGAGATAAACCGGTGCCAAAACTCCAAGTAAAGATATGTATATAGAACTTGGATAAACAACTATTGGGTGTAAACACTAGAGTGTGTAGGATTTTTCATTAAAGAATAACACTCAAAACTTGATCTTTTTCCTTAAACAAATTTTCTATCAAAACACTCTCTAGGAGTTTGTATGGTATGAAAAAGATACCCCTTCAAAAGTGATTCCCGTCCTTAATTAAGCCTTAAAAAATCAGTTAAGAAACAAGTGGGATAATGGGGTAAAAACTATCAAAAACTGCTCAAAACTGTTCCCGCCTGGCATTCTCGTTCGAACGACATTGACTCTCGTTCGAACGAGATTTCTAACGAGCGACCAGACTGGGCTCGTTAGAAACTCGTTAGATATCTCGTTAGAACGACCAAACTCGTTCGAACGACTGACCAGTTTAGGGTCGTTGGCAGTCTCGTTCGAACGAAACCTCGTTAGAACGAAAAACTCGTTCGAACGAGATTTCGAACGACTTCCAGAAAATTTTCTAAAATTCTATTTTGGCCCAGAAACTTTATATATTTTGAATTAAAGTTCCAATTAAATTATTCTGAAAGTAAAACATGGTTTTTATTAAACCTAACACCCAATAAATATTGTTCCAAGCTCCTATATAAATATAATTTCATTCATACCTTGGGAGCATGGAACCATAGATGATGACGTAGAAACGAGGCACGCAAACCGGCATATTTGATGAAGCTTTATACTCTTTGCCGCTACGTCTTCAACATACACTTCATAGGCTTGAGAATATTACAATTGAATACAATCCTATGAATAAATGTTTTTGTCCGGAATTGAGCCAAAACTATATATGGACTCAATTGAAAATTTGTGTCCTTACACACCTGTACATAATCTAAAAATATTTAGAAATAAAAACACATGTTATTGTTTTCCTTGTTATAAAGTGAGGTGTTGTTTGTTTTTATCTCTTAAATCTGAATCTAACCATTCAAATTTAAGAGGTATAAAAAAGTGTTTATTTTTTTAAATGATTAAGAGGTTAACGACTATATTTGGCTCTTAATGATTAAGAGATTGAGTTACATATGAAGTCTGAATCTGAAGTCTGAAGTCTAAATCAGTCTAAATACATTCATTCAGAAATACATTCAGACATAAAAACAAACATATCTTTCAAATTCAGATTCAGGTTGCGTTTGTTTTTTCATCTGAATCTGAAGTCTGAATCTGAAGACTAAAATTTGAATCTGAATTCAGATTCACATGAAAAAATAAACTCAACCTGAATCTGAATCTGAAAAATATGTTTGTTTTTATGTCTGAATGTACATCTGAATGAATGAATTTAGACTCATTCAAACTTCAGATTCAGACTTCAGATGTAATTCTACCTCTTAACCATTAAGAGCCAAATATAGCCGTTAATATATTAATCATTTAAAAAAAACACTTTTTGGTACCTCTTAAGTCTGAATGATCCAGATTCAGACTTAAGTGTTAAAAACAAATGACATCTCAGTGTTCAGATTTCAGATTCAGACTTCAAATTCAGATAAAAAAATAAACGCAGCCTAAATCTCTCATCTTTAGCACAAAGATATAAAAAGTAAGTCCTCTCATGTAAAAAATCGAAACACTATGTTCATCTATGAAAAGAAAAGGTTAATGGCTCACATTTACAAGATAACAAGACAAGTGTGATGCAAATATAGATGCAGATCTAAGTTTTGTGTAATATACCATGGTTTTTTATCGTCTTGAGAATATGGGGTATAACACGTTGCTTGATATCATCAGTGAGACTAATGGGTTTAGTTATGGCTTCTCGGATCATCATACCACTCTCTTTCTGGTCACCCACAAACAGCCGGTAAGGATTTCCACTGAAACCTTGCTCTTTCAGACACTTTTCTAGCATCTTTGGTCTCAACCATACCCACTTTAAGAAGATATACACCCAATATGTTAGCACAACAACACATACTGATAAAACTATTGAATTGTAACTACAATTCAACTCCATCTCCGTCAAGATAATGTTCTCACTACTATAGGATTGTATTTATATAAAATGAAGCCTTTCTTTATTCAGCACCACCGACCCACAGATCTATATATAACGTTTTCCAATATCTGTTTTAAATTGTTAATTGCAACAAACATCCTTATGGTATGACTCCTTTGCACCTTACCCCCTAATAATAAACGACGGAGGTCCCTGTTTTATTTCAACTCTTTAGAAGTAGACATATTTTCAACAAATATTTTTGATATGTAAAAAGGATCCAAAAGCATATATAATGATGACCAGCTGCAATGAAAAATGATTAGTAACGGGCGAAGTAAAAATTGGGAACATATATATGTGCCAAATAAATTACCTGGTTGTGTTTTCCTCACCTTTATAATTGAAGATAAGCGTTGAGGGATCCTCCACGGATCAATCATTGAAGTAGTTAATATGTGTATATATATAAAGTAGTAGTCCAAAATAATTTAGAGTTGTCACGTGGCTTGGCTAAAGACTTAATTATTAATAGCACGGAATGGCCACAAATCTACAATATGAAAGCTTAGAATTAAGTCTTCTCACGATTGAGGATGTCCACGTAGGATTCTCACCCTCTTTATTAAGACTCTTTCATCGGTGCGTCTCTTATCTATTATTTTCTAGTATGTGTCCTTTCTGCTCCCTTTGTTCCCATTTACCCAACTGTTACATTGCAGATCTAGAAATGGGAAATTTGAGATTCAACCCAACTTCCATTGATCTTTCAAGACACGGTAAAAAATATATATCCGAAAAACTAATAAGGCTATTCATGGAGTAAATCAAAATCCAGCACCACCAACCTACAGATCTATATAAAGTGTTCAGATCAACGGATCCATCTTTTTCAAAATGAATCGAAATTCCAAATTGTGTATAACCTAAATGTGGCCCAGCTTCTTAACCATTATGTTAATAAAATTGGTTTTACATATCCATGTCCCATACATGGATATAACAAAATTGGAACCAATCAAATAAACTATTTGGTCCATGCTTAATGGTCTGGATGCCTAATGTGATTTTCCCCATCTTTTTCTCTTTGACCCAAGCTATCCCACATGTTCCCCTTTGGTGTATCCCTCACTTCAAACATTTCTTTTCTACCCTATTAATGATCAACATGTTCTGTATTTTCAGTCGACGAACAAAATCCCTCCGATTCGGTACAATCATGAATAGCCATAAATGTTACATTTTAGGTCTATCAAAAAAATTAAATTTATAATGAGTTAGGATTATTTTACGAGGGTTTTGTAGAAAAGTTCGATCTAACTCAAAGTATATAAAGATACGATACTCCACATAATTTTATAAATTTATTCCCTCTATAAAAAACACCATGGAAAATGACCAATATGCCATTTGAAATACAATTCAAATCTACAAATCCAAAATTCAAAAAAAATATATATTTGAAATCTACTCGCCGAGATTTATCCAACAACACCCATATTTGATATTTTTTGACAAAAAAATCAAAATCAATAAATTTACTATTTCACTAAAACCTCCATTTTTTTCGGCGAACACTATATTTTTTACGGCAAAAAACCTTCTTCTCCGGCGCTGGCAATAGTGTCGCTGGCACAGACCAAAAAAATGAAAGAAATAGACGAAGGGAGAGTGAAACGAGAAGAGAGAAATAATCTGGCGGTCTCCGACGAGAATTTCGGCATTCCGATGAGGATTCCGGTGGGTGGGTGGGTTGGTGGGGTGGGGTGGAGGTGTGGTTATGTGTTTATTTTTAGAATGAGTTTTAAATGAGTATGACTAAGGAAATAAATACAAATGCCTTTTTAACTAAAACAAATGAAATTACCTGTTTTGTGTACTCTTAACTCTAAAGGGACCACACAAATAAATGTTAGTATACCACAGGGACTAGATTTATAAACCTGAAAACCATTGTCCTAAAAATCTAAATATAGGAAGGAACATGACATTGACCTTAATTATCTATTATTTTATTTGGTATATTTCGCAGACTTGATATATTAGTGCATTTATTCAACTACAGGTGTTATACCAAAATTAATGTGCTGATGTGGACGAAGAAGATGAAGACACGTGTCAATCTACATGGCACAACAGCAGCGAGGAAGATCATTTCCCGACCAACCGTGTTTCTCTCCGAGAAACTCTATCACACCGAGGAACTCTATCATCCCGAGATACTCTAACTGCTCCGAGGAACTCTTGATCAACAAGCAACTAAGGCGGTCCGAACTGCATCTCGGCCGTATCATTAATTACCAGACGGACAACTGTTCAACTATCCATTGTATTCTTGACGCACACGTTGCATTAAATGTATTACCCTTTCATATGTAAATCATTTAATGTATTGGACCTTTCATGTACAGCCTCAAGGCTATAAATACATTGTATCTCCCTCATTCAAAGGGGGCGGAATTTCTTGAGAGAATTTGTAATCAAGAATTCCACAAACACTCAGCAATAACATAACAGTGGACGTAGGCTTTATTCCTAGTCGAACCACTTTAAAAATCTTTGTCTTATTTATTTATCTGTGATTGAATAATTAGAGCAATCTAGTTTTTTACATCAACAGATTGGCGCCGTCTGTGGGAAACGACTGTTATTATCGTTTTTCATAAAAATCATTTATCACCAATGGCTGATAATCCAGAATCCAGTAATCGAAATGTTGGAAATACTGGAAATCTTCCAAATCCATCTGCATCCCCAGATCTGGCTGGGATTATGACGAATCTGGCTCAAGGACAAACCGCCATGCAAGAATCCATGAGGCAACTCATTCAAACTCTTCAGGGCGGTGCACCTACCTATTTAGGGCAAAGAAGTGATCATAGGCAATCGCAATCTAGACGCACTGGGTCATATCGCAATGAGGAGTCTAATGATTTTTCTTATCAACCTGGGTGAATTTCATCAATACGGGCTTCGGATACAGATCAACGTATCACTCTCTCTCCGGAGAGAACTAGCTCTTTGGAGAGGTTAAGTAGAGTATCTCCTTTCAGTCGGTTAGGACCAAGGAGGAACATGAGTCCACCTAGGGCTCCATCAATAAGTTTTCGACCACCACCAGGTTTGAGAGAAGGATCTGCGCAATCGCGACCAACCACTCGTCGAGATAAATCTCAGGAAGCTACGTCAGAGCAATCAGTTGCCCGGACTAAACGGCCCGAGGAAGGGAATGAAGCATGGAAAGGTTCCATTCAACGATTGGAGGATAGACTGGGAGAAATGGCTAAGGCAAGAAATCCCTTACAGAGAACTTTTGTTCAAGGAACACCTTTTGTGCAAGCCATTGTGGATTTCCCTACGCCGTCGAAATTCAAAGCACCCGTAGTGACTCCCAAGTACGATGGAAAGACAGATCCCGTACTTCATATAGAACAATACCAAGCTGCTGCAGATATCTACGCTGTCCCCGACGAGATGAGGTGTAGAGCATTCTCGGGAACTCTTACTGGATCTGCACAGATATGGTACAATAATCTTCCTCGGGGTAAGATTTCAACTTTTGTTCAGTTAGCCGAGTTGTTTATTGGCAATTTTTGTTTTGGAGCAAAGCCGGTAAAGCGAGTAGCACACTTGCTAAGTGTTAGACAAAAATCAGGTGAAAGTACTAGAGATTACATAACTCGTTTCAATAACGAAAAGTTGGAAGTCATAGATTATGAAGAAAAGACAGCAATCACTGCTTTGATGAGTGGTTTGCTGCCTAACAAGCTGTATTACACTTTGGCTAAAGATCCACCTAAAAATATGTCGGAGTTGATGGCAAAGGCGGCCAAAATCATGAATGCCGAGGAGGCTATGGCTGCGAAGAAGAGTATGGATAAAGAAGTTAAAGTGGAGGTCGACAATTCTAAGAAGAAAGATCAGAAAAGTAATGGTGGTGACAAATATTCCAAGAATAACAGGATGAAGTTGGAAGCCCTAAAGAAGTATGATAATTATACTCCATTGAAAGTGGGTATTAATCATGTTTTGGAAGAAATCAGGAATAACGAGGAAATCAAATGGCCAGAGAAACTGAAGACAGATCCCGACCTGAGGAATAAGACCAAATATTGCGAATTTCACAAAGATCATGGCCATATGACCAAAAATTGTATAGCCCTTCAGAACGAGATTGAAACACTCATCCGAAGAGGAAAATTATCAAAGTACGTAGATCGCAGGAGTGAGAGGAAGAATGATGATAGAACTAGAGAGAGATCTAGATCTCCTCGTCGTGCAGAGGAGAAAAAGAGGAGGGACCATGAAGAGGATCCAGATGATGACCCCGATCTTCCCAAGAAGCCAAGGAAACCTGAACGAGAGGTATTTTCCATACGTTTTGGGTCATTTGATTGTAATGTTATTACAGGAGGAGATGCAGGAGGAGGAGACCTTACTGCAGAAAGAAAAGCTTATCTCGGAGAGGCTCAAGCTTGTTCATACATTCAGCGAATAAACCTGGCCGAGGATGATCGTCCGAGGAAAGTAAACAAAGAGAAGCTAGTGATTGGTTTTTCAAAAAACGACCTGGCAGGTGTTCTCTACCCTCATGATGATCCGCTGGTGATCAAAATGAGGATGAAGGATGTGGTCATTTCAAGGGTGTTAGTAGACAATGGTAGTTCAGCAGACATCATGTATTATTCATGCTTTGATAGCTTGAATTTAAAATTATCTCAGTTAGAACCTTATCACAGACCCCTTCTGGGTTTTGCTGGCGAGAAAGTTTTTCCACTTGGGACGATCAAGTTGGATATACTCATTGGAACTTGGCCTGCTTGTCGAACGGAAAGAATACGCTTTTTTGTAATGGATAAGAATGTGCAGTCCGCCTACAACATCATCATGGGAAGAGTTGGATTGAAGAAGTTCGAAGCAGTTCCATCTACAGTTCATCAATGTTTGAAATTCCCAACGAATTTTGGAGTAGGAATTATGAAAGGTGATCAAAAAGTAGCTCGGGAATGCTATTATTCGTCGGCCGAGCAAGAGGAACTTGAAGAGTTACAGAAAAAGACTACTACTTACCAAGTGGAGGAAAGCACAGAAATTGAAACTCTTGACCCTAGGGATGAATCTCAACTTGTAAAAGGACAGGTTGTGGAATCTACAGAAATTGTTATCCTGGACGACGAGCATCCTGAACGAATAACTCAGATAGGGTCGTCGTTGGATTTTTCAATAAAACAGGAGTTGATAACTTTCTTGAGAAACAGGAAGAATACTTTTGCTTGGAGTCATGAAGACATGCCAGGAATAGATCCAAACTTCTTATGTCATGAACTCAATGTGAATAAGGAGATCAAACCTGTGAAGCAAAGAAGAAGAGTGTTTAGTCCCGAGAAGAACCAGGCCATACAAGAGGAGGTCGAGAAACTCCAGAAAGCCCAATTCATTGAAGACGTGAAATATCCAGATTGGTTGGCGAATGTGGTGATGGTAAAGAAAAAGAACAACAAGTGGAGAATGTGTGTTGATTTTACTGATCTCAACAAAGCATGTCCAAAAGATCATTTTCCATTGCCCAGAATTGATCAACTAGTGGATGCTACTTCGGGACACGAGCTACTCAGCTTCATGGATGCTTATTCTGGCTACAACCAAATCAAAATGAAACCTGAAGACAGGGAAAGTACTTCTTTTATTACCCCAAGGGGAACTTATTGTTATAATGTTATGCCTTTTGGTTTAAAAAATGCAGGTGCAACATATCAGCGGTTGATGAACAAGGTATTCACCGAACAAATCAGCCGCAATATGGAGGTCTATGTCGACGACATGCTCACCAAAAGCAAGAGAGCTGCAGATCATTTGGTTGACTTGAGTCAAACTTTTGATCAACTGGATAAATACCAGATGAAGCTTAACCCGACGAAATGTACCTTTGGAGTACGAGAAGGAATGTTACTCGGATACATCGTCAACCAACGAGGTATTGAGGCAAATCTAGAAAAGATCAAAGCTCTTTTAGGGCTGCGATCCCCGACGACGAAGAAAGAAGTGCAAAGTCTTACCGGACGAGTTGCAGCACTCAACAGATTTGTATCCCGAGCAACTGATAAATGCCTCCCATTCTTCAAAACGCTACGAAAAAGTTTTGAGTGGACTGATGAATGTGAGAAAGCCTTTCAAGATCTGAAGAAGTATTTGGGAGCCCCACCATTGTTGTCTAGGCCAATAAATGGAGAGAAGATGTACTTGTATTTGGCAGTATCAGAAAATGCAGTTAGCTCGGCGTTGATCAGATTGGAGAATGGGGTCCAGAAGCCAATTTATTACACAAGCAAGGCCTTTCGAGGTGCGGAAATCAGATACCCAAAGCTGGAAAAATTGGCACTGGCATTAATTGAAGCAAGTAGAAGAATGAGACCATACTTCCAGGCCCATACCATCATTGTGTATACCGACATGCCGTTAAGACAAGCCCTTCACAAGCCAGAAAAATCAGGAAGATTGATGTATTGGGCAATAGAACTCGGTGAATATGATATTGTGTATGAACCCAGATCATCGTTGAAAGGGCAATCCGTGGTAGATTTTATAGCAGAGTTCACATACCCTGATACCCCCGAGGAGCAAAAGATGCTTGCTGACCTACCTGTGGACGATACAGGATCGACAGACACAGATCCAAACCAACCAAGGTTGGTAAAAGGACTTGTGGATGTAGAAAAATCATCATATTTAAATCCCGACCTACTCCGGTTGGTGGAGGGGCACGAACAAATGATCGACGAGGAACGAAGGATACCCGGGGATGATGAAAGAAAACAGATGATATTTCACCGAGGAACTCTAACAGATAAGAAATTTGAAGACGAGTTACATACATGGAGATTATATGTAGATGGATCATCTTGCACGGCTGGTTGTGGAGCAGGAATTGTTTTAAATTCTCCAGATGATATTGACATGGAGTACGCCTTGAGATTCCAATTCAAAGCTTCCAATAATGAAGCTGAATATGAGGCTATGATAGCAGGTTTTCATTTGGCGAAAGTTATGGAGGCACGTCAAGTAATTGTTTTCAGTGATTCTCAGTTAATTGTGAATCAAATGATGGGAATATATGCAGTGAAGGGAGAGTTAATGGTGAAGTACCATGCAAAAGTGATGGAATTGTTGAAAGAATTTGATGCTATTCAATTGGTGAGGATACCGAGAATGGAGAATGCCAGAGCAGACGCATTGGCCCGACTAGCGTCAGCTACGCGCACCGAGCTGCGAAGAACAATATCAATTGAAGTATTAGAAAGTCGGAGCATAGAAGAAGATCTGATGATGAAGATTATTACCCTTGATTTAGGACCATCTTGGATGGATCCTATCAGAGCATACATTGAAGAAGGAGTACTACCAGAGGACAAACTAACTGCCAAGAAATTGAAGTATAAAGTTGCTCGGTATGTGTTAACTAATGGTGTTTTGTATAGACGAGGAATTATGGCAGGTTTGCAGAGATGTGTGCATCCATCAGAAGTCAAAGAATTGATTGAAGAAATCCATGAAGGATCTTGTGGAGCTCATGTAGCAGGTCGGACCCTACTGCAAAGGGTGATGACACAGGGATACTATTGGCCGACGATGAGAGCTGATTGTATAGCTTATGCTAAGAAGTGTGACAAGTGCCAACGTTTTTCTTCCATCCGAAGAACTCCACAGGCATTGTTGACACCCATAACATCACCTTGGCCATTTGCCATGTGGGGGATTGATCTGGTTGGACCACTGCCGACGACCCGAGGAAGGTTCAAGTATCTCGTTGTGGCAGTAGACTATTTTACTAAGTGGGTGGAAGCTGAACCACTAATTGATATGACGTACGAGAAGGTGTATCAGTTCATATGGAAGAATATCATTTGTCGATATGGTCTCCCCCACGCTTTCATCACAGACCATGGAACACAATTTGATAATGAAGAATTTGCTGCCTATTGTCATCAGTCAAACGTCTTGAAGTTTCATTCAGCACCAGGCCATCCCCAAAGTAATGGGCAGACTGAAGTGACGAACAGAACATTACTAAATGGGTTGAAGAAGAGGTTAAGTGAGCCTAAAGCAAATTGGATTAATGAGCTACAGTCAGTTTTGTGGGCTTACCGAACAACTCCCCGAGCAGCAACAGGAGAATCACCATATATGCTAGCATTTGGAAGTGAGGCTGTGATACCTGCCGAGTTGGGCCTACCAACACATAGGGTGTTAAATTTCAATTCTCCGATCAGTGATTTGATGAGAAGGATGGATTTAGATATGCTCGAGGAAGTCAGAGAAGAGGCAGCCATTAGGAATGCTGCTTATCAACAACGAACAGTTCTGTTTTACAACAAAAGGGTAAAGAAATGTGATTTAAAAGAAGGGGATTATGTGCTAAAGAAGGTCATTCAGAAGCAGAGTAAACTGGAAGCAAACTGGCATGGACCTTACCGAGTTACAGAGGTTGTTCGACCAGGAACTTACAGAATAGCAACTCTAGAAGGAGAGGAATTTAAAAATGCATGGAATGCTGAACACCTGCGCAAGTATTATCAATGATGTCCAATGTAAAGCATTTCTCTCATTATGAATAAAACGAAGATGTTTCACCAATTTTTCCTTCTGGATGAAAGTTTTTCGGGGAATACTAGTGTAATACACTATACAACAAAAGTGCTCTAAGGAGCCAACCTCCTTTGGTTAGGAGGACATGCTCTAAGGAGCCAACAAATGCAGCTCTTCGGAGCAAAAGTGCTCTAAGGAGCCAACCTCCTTTGGTTAGGAGGACAGCTCTTCGGAGCAAAAGTGCTCTAAGGAGCCAACCTCCTTTGGTTAGGAGGACAGCTCTATTGAGCAAAAAGTGCTATAAGTAGCCAACCTCCTTTGGTTAGGAGGACATGCTCTACGGAGCCAAAAAAATGCTCTAAGGAGCCAAAAGCTTTAAGGAGCCAAAAAATGTACACCAGCAGGATCAACCACGGTTGGTAAGATAAAAATATACTCTCATATTACAACTTATGTTGGTCGGGAGGTAATATTGTTACAATGAGTTCTTTGAAGAACAAAATGTTTAAAAAATACACCAAGTATAGTTGGTCGGGGATAAAAACCCAATAACTGTAGTTGGTCGGCGAGGACAACTTATTGATCTTAGTTGGTCGGACGCAATTTTATAATCAAACCAAGTATAGTTCGTCGGAGCTGTATTTAGTCGACAAACATTATTCACCCACCTTGGTTGGTTGGAAACAGTTTGAACATTTTTTCTCATTACTTTATTATTAAGTGATCGAGAAACATTACTAATACTTGTAACTTTTTATTAAGTTGCTTATTGAACAATAATATTGTTATTTTTTTAACAGATACATAGATACATATGTACAAATATAAATGTGCTTGATAAACACAAGACTAACAAAAATGGGCAAACAGAAAATGAAAATCTTTTCATTAATCTAGAATAAATTACAAATTACAAGAAGATATTAAATTGTTACATAGATATTACTATTCTATTGGTTTTTTGCCCTGTGCTTTAGAAACAGGTTCCTCGCTGGCAGGAGGGTCTTCTAGGCAAAGGGGAGAATTGATGAAATTAACATCTCTGAGCATTCTGACATTCATAACAGAAGGCGTATCCAAAAGATGCTCAGGACGAGATAATTCAGCTTGGGAGTGAAGGCTATAATCACCAAGATATTTTGAAATTAGACTGCGAGGAATGGAACGAGCTGGAATCCATGCCATATCCAATTTGAAAGGTGGTACAGGCAGGTCTAATAATGATGGAGCATGATAGTCCCATAAAAAATTCCCTTGCTCCAACTTTAATACACCCAATGCATTTAACCATCCTTGCTTGTAACCTTCATTATTAGCATGTTCAATGCGAGCATCCAGATGAACGAGAGCTTCATTGTATCCTGCCATCCAGAATTCTCTTGGCTGTTTATGGAATTGGAAGGTTAATCTATCCAATTGTTCATGAAGGCTTTTGGCAAAGAGATCTTTGTTATGCAAGGCAGATTTCGTTGATGCCAGCTGATCTTCCAGAGACAGATTTTTATTGGACATTTCAGTCAGAGCACGGTCTTTTACTTTCAACTGGAATGCTTGAGTTTCCAGAGTAGACTGAGTGCGAGCCTCCTCAACATTTTGGCTGACTCTTCCTCGCCCCCGAGAACCTCTTCCTCGTCCCCGAGCAGTTCCAGAAATAGCAGATCTTCTCAAGTCCTCCAGCTCTTGCCTCAGTTTGGCATTTTCGACCTCTAAGAACGAGAAGCCTTCATCAGTGACTGGTATTAATGCAGTAGAGGATGAAGCAGCAGATTCATATTGAGCTAATTTCTTCTGCAAATTATTATTTTCTTGCTCCAAGATCTTAGCGATTTGTCTACAGGCTTCAATTTCACCTTTTAGGGTCCTCTCCCTGACGTCATACCCAGCAATGATCTTCTTGTGGCCTGTTTCTAAAGAGAGCTGCTGGTATCTATTTTCATAATCTTCACGTAACAAAGCCATTGATTCGTTATGTTGATTTTGAAGATCCTTTAAGGAACCATGAAGCTCTTCAATCAACTCATAGTAAGCGACATTGTTGGCCACTGCTCGGTCGAGTAAAGCTTTCAAGTATTGATAAGCTTCAATAGCCTGCTCTGAAGCACCGTGACCAAGGATATCAACAATTTCCGATGTACTAAGATCTGCATGACCAGCCTTATAGTATTGATGACATTGCTGCATCAACTCGGTATCATGAGAAGAGATCAATTCCATTCTAGCAACAAACTAATGACAAGAAAAAGACAACAATCAACAAAAACAAGTTATCGACAACAGAGATGAGCAAAGATATATTTTATTAGATCATCAAAAAGTTACATCGTTCGATTACAAGGAAATACAGAAAGGCTACCGAACAACTTCACACCTTTTCCTTGTCCCCCAAGACTTTCTCGGGAGGCTGGGACGAGGAGCTCGGTTGCTCGGTGATAACTACAGCTTGATCGGTAGGAGTCTTCTCGGGAGGAGGAGGCATGGAGGAAATGTCCTCGGTGGCAGATGGTTGAGAGGCAGAAACTTGATCGCCCATAGCCATGGAAGATTCATCTGAAGCAGGTTCATCTTCTTCTTCTTCCACAATTGGTGGAGGAGGACCAGGGAGATGCCGTTGGAATAGCTCAGAATCATCTTGGACTTTTAGCTCTTGCAGAGCAGCTACCCAACCATCATAGAAGTATTTCAACTCCCCATATTGGACTTGGGACGTCATTGCAGCTATCCCTCTCTCCCATCCTTTTTCCCAACCAACACTGAAATGTTTCTTGATTGCAACTTTTCTCCTCGATTTCTCCGAGGAGAGCTTCACCTCCAGTTCCTCTTTCTTAACCTTAATATCTCGCAGAGTAGATATTTCTTCTTCTGCCTTCTTCAATTTATCATCAGATTCCTGATGTTTAACCTCCAAATCTTTAATTTTCTCCTCCAAATTCTTGGAGGTTTCAGCCATCTTCATCTTATCAGCCTCAGCCACAGCCAATTTTTTCTCCCAAACAGTTTTCTCCTCGATGTACTGTTGGTGAGATTCCTTCACAGATTGGGTTAAACCCAACAAAGCATCGTCAACATCGGACGAGGAAGTGGAAGCTTTAATAACTTGATCTTTCTTCACGATGGTATTGAAGCAGTTCACCAACTGAAAGATAAGAAAAACAATAGAGTTAACACAAATACAAGAATTCAAGAAAAAGAAAGAAAGACCAAAGGTATGAGAAATTTACTGAAGAAAGATGGCGAGCAGCTAGGGATGTCAGTGTATCCCTAGGAATTTTTTCATCAATCCCGAGAACCTCGGGTATAACTGAACTCGTTGAAGAACTCGGAAGAATAACTTTTGAGACACCACTACCACCAGTGGGTAGAGAAGATGCAGTTCCAGCAAGATTAACTGAGGATGATTTCCTCAATCTCTTCAAAGGACGGTCAACAGCATCAACCAAGGAAGAAGTCTTGGTCGGAGAGATGGCAATTACATCAGCAGGAGCATCTTTCTTGCTCGGGGCCACTGGGGGCTTCTCGGCAACTTTGGAGGAACCATCATCTACTTTTTTAGTCCCCTCTGGGACATCACTTTTGCCTTTCTGGGCTCCAATAGCAGAAGAAGTGTCACCAAATAGAGCAGGAGGAGCTCTCTTCTTGCCCATTCTCTGAGATAGGGGGATATGAGAATCCGAAGATGAACTTTCTGGTGTTGAAGCTGGTTCAATAGGGCGAGCAGTATAAGAGGTTGTGTAACTCTTATACTGTAGTAAATATGAAGCAGATCTAATATACTCGTCAGCAATGGTCTTATGCAAATTCCAGATAAGTTTCAAGTGCTTGATATTCACTTCTGACTCTTTTGGAGTTTTTCTTTTGCTATCAACTGCAAATAAATACATAATGGAATATCAGTCATACATTTTGTCAAACATGATGAAAGCATAATTTCATAAGTAAAATAAAATGAAAAATAAACCTATCCCATTGCCGTATGGGGGGCATCTGGGACCGTTGTATACTTCATTCCCAGATAAAGGCGCATGTTGCCAATTTTTTATGACCAACCCATGCTCAAAATAATCCCTATTTGAGTCAGGGAGATTAACTACAAGAGCCCTATTCAAATACCTAGTTTTTAAATAATAAATATTATCTAGAACGGCCCATTTATAACAAAACATAATTTCAGGGATCCCAATACGAGTCCCGTGAGTTAAATTTAATTTGTGCACCCCGTTAATTATTCTCCATGAATTGGGGGCTATTTTTGCAGGAACAAGATCAAAATATTGACAAAACTCAAGACATAATGGGTTTGGTGGAAAGGAAAAACCGCATTTAGCAACAAAAAGACTGGGGAACCAATGTCCCTCAGCCAATCGAAAGTAATCTAAAGGCTCAGAAAGAACCTCTAGAGTTACCCACGAAGGAATGGAAAAATCAGAACGGAATTTCTCAACAGATTCCACAATATAAACCATATTGAATAAAAGAGATACAGAAGAAAGAAAGAAGATCTTACAGAAAGAAAAGAGATGTGTTGACAACGAACGGAAACAAAGATGAACGCACAAGAGAAGAAGAGAAGAGAAAGCTTGAATGCAGAGAATAAAAAACGTAGACGACGGTATGGTTACCAAAGAAGTTTAAATACTTTGCATTGGGAAGCGGCGAAAGAAATGATTACCAAAAAGAAACTACTAAACTTCCGGCGGCTAAAAGGACGAAATTTGCACGAATATCAAAGCGCTTATCAAAAAGGCGGAAACTGCAAAATAAGAAGGAAATTTGAATACAATGTTCCTAAAACCCGGGAAGTACATTTAATATTGCCATATACCAAGAAAGAATGTTCCATACTCTTCAAAGTTCAAAATATGAAACATTGGGGGCTTCTGTTGATACCAAAATTAATGTGCTGATGTGGACGAAGAAGATGAAGACACGTGTCAATCTACATGGCACAACAGCAGCGAGGAAGATCATTTCCCGACCAACTGTGTTTCTCTCCGAGAAACTCTATCACACCGAGAAACTCTACCATCCCGAGATACTCTAACTGCTCCGAGGAACTCTTGATCAACAAGCAACTAAGGCGGTCCGAACTGCATCTCGGCCGTATCATTAATTACCAGACGGACAACTGTTCAACTATCCATTGTATTCTTGACGCACACGTTGCATTAAATGTATTACCCTTTCATATGTAAATCATTTAATGTATTGGACCTTTCATGTACAGCCTCAAGGCTATAAATACATTGTATCTCCCTCATTCAAAGGGGGCGGAATTTCTTGAGAGAATTTGTAATCAAGAATTCCACAAACACTCAGCAATAACATAACAGTGGACGTAGGCTTTATTCCTAGTCGAACCACTTTAAAAATCTTTGTCTTATTTATTTATCTGTGATTGAATAATTAGAGCAATCTAGTTTTTTACATCAACAACAGGTATTGCCTAAGATATCAGGTAATAGAACGGGGTATGTTTTTCGTTCTTCCTTCCTTTTTATATTATATTTTTTATTTTCTATTTTTATGTTGAGTTGGTTGTACAATCTAGTTGTGCAGATTTATTTGTGCAAATTTATGTTGATTTTTTAAATAATTCTTTTATGTTGATCTTTTTCACATGTCTTGCAAAATTAGTAGCAGTAACACCGCAAGTAATTGTAGGAGGCTTAAGTATGGGGAGTTAAAAGCTCAATGTTGTCCATCTAATCTTACACATTTGTGTAGTTGCATAATTCTGTCTCATTTTGAGGTAAATATTGTGCATAATTATGTATGAAATGTTTTGAATACTAAGCTTGCACTGGTGCTTTTGGGTCGGCTTTATCAAACGGTGGTGGTGTTCGACTTAGGATATTTTGTTGGATTTTATGTTCAACTTCTTTTTTGCCATTGAATCATACTTCATAAGTTCACCTTCTTTTTGGATTAGGGTTTTAATTTGTTTCATTTGTTTATGTAGCCTTTTGACAATAAAATGTAGCCCCATTTTAGCCAATGCCTCATTTCCTCTCATTCTCTCTTAAAAATGCCTCATTTACTTTCATTAATTTCTTGATGAATAATTTATTAAGAATAATAATGGTTTATTTTTTTCTTTTAAGGTCTGATTAAAGTCTCTTGATAATCTTTCAAAATAACAAAATCAGATTACTAATTTATCATTCTAACTATTTACAGAAAATTCACCGACAATGGATCATAGAGTCTTAATAAATTCCCACCTTATTTGTATTTAGTTCAAAAATCACACTCACAACAACTAACCACCATACCAGTTATTAGATCACTCTTTTTAAATGATCGAAATGACCCAACTTTTCAACGGTATTTATCACTTCTATCCCACCTCAATTGTGTCACCCCAATATCTATGGTTTTTCTCCACCACCCACTTGAAAGAGTTGTAAAAAATTTCTTAATATAAGCTGATTTTTTGTTTTTGTTTGAGTGTTAAGTTTCTCATTTTGTAAATGTTCATAATATGCAAATGGCTTTTATGAAATTTAGTTAGTTTTTGGTGGGAGGGTATTTATTAAGTTAACTTAATTTTCAGTGCTCGCGTATGGTGGAAATTGGTAATTTGGACAAATCAATTTTAGAAGTTGTATAGTAAATATTTGTTTTTGGCATTAGTGGCAATTGTCTAAATTAACAAGGTCCCGGTAGAAAGCTGATAACAAGTATGGGAGTTCAATCAACAGATATAGAAATGGGGTTTGGTTTTTGGTCATTACACAAGTTCCATAGGGCTTGGCGCGTGGTGTTAACTGAAGAGGTGTTGAAACACGCACATAGGTAAGGAATTTATAAGAAGGGGGTGTGATTTTTTTCTTGCATCGCATTGAGATGAGTGGTGTTTGATGGCAGATGAAATCATATAAATATTACTTTATATATTGATTTTTGTGCCTATTTTTTTGCCCATTTGGGATAAGTATATATCAGTTGACTAATTAAAATCATTGTCGTGGGGCTGTTATATTAACCCTTTTTTATGATTACATGTGAAATATGTTCCAGATTATGGAATATGAATGTTGTTTGATTAAAAACAATACTTCTTCCAAATAACTTCGAGTAAATTCCTAGAATAATTATTGTTTAGCATCTAATTTATTCTTCTTATGTACACAAAGACAGTGATATGTGATGCTCTAATGGAGATAATCTAATGTCTTTGTAATGGTTATAATTTTTTAAGGACAATTTGATGTACCCTGATCTACTAAAAATTATAGTGATTGTAGTTTGCCTAATTTATATATTGCCTTAATATTCAATTTAATTTGCTTCAGAGAATATTTTACGCATCAAAATTGAACTAAACACATATATTTTCTCAACCACGTTACAACAACAATGGAATTGAGTTTATATAACTTCGGCCATGCAACGCATGGCCTACATGCTAGTTACAATTATATATTTATATTAGGGCTGGTTTGCGACCATTTTGATCGATAAATGGAGCATACCAATATCATACCAACTTTAAAATCATCAAATCAAAATCACAAGTTTTATCAGCCGGTACACTAACCTATAAACCAAAACCAAACCGTACAGTACATTGATAAGATCGATTTTTTGCGATAAAATCGATTTTTCAAAAAATACGGTAGTTTTCAATAAATTCCTCTTTACGGTAATTTAGTACTACTCCGTACATAATGTAAATTTTTTATACCACTTACCTAAACTTTTTATATGCATATTTAAAAAAATAGAAAATAACATACATAATTGTGTTGTTTCCATAACTATATATAAACACTAAACTATAAAATAAACATCACAAATTGTAATTCAAGTTACACTATTGTCCAAATAACTCGAATAAATATCAATTCAGATCGTCATATTAAATAACAAACGAAAATAAAAATGTTTTTATGTTCTTCGTTTCTTGCACTACCCACTTCTTCATCTATAAAAGAAAATATGAATATGACCATATTGCCCAAAAAGATAAAAATTAGTCGAAACCTCCAAAAAATCATGTATACAAAAAAAATTACAAAACAAAATTACGAAACAAAAGAAAAAATAGAGTGAACAAGAACTGAATTGAGTTTGGTTTATCATCAAAATATTTTATGCTTGTCAAGTTTCGTAAATGACAACTTGCACCCATTTAAAACTTAAAATTTCCTAACAACCCCGAATGTTCCTCAAGTAATTTCTCCCGTATTTGTATATTTATGTTTCCCTTTCTTTCACTGTTATGTAGGTTGTTGCACTGACTCACATTTTTGGTTGGACAATGATGTTCAGACTAGATTCCATCCATAAGGATCTGCAATGTGAAACGAATTTTCTCATCCCATTTTAAACATTTGTTCTTAGGCCTAATGCAAAATATAGAGTTCCTCCCCGAAAAGACTATTTTCGAGCTTTGGAACTCCATAGTATTTTTTAGCATATGACTGTTAACAACCTAGCACATATGTTTTCTTTAGCATATGATTACAATAATGTTTACAAATAAATAAATATCAAAAAGAAAACATAATACAAGAGAAACGGAATACAAAAGTTCAGAAAATGAAAAAATACACTAAATTAAATAAAAAACAGAAAAATATAAAATAAAAAAAAAGGAAAAAAAAATAGAAAATCCTTGTATACCTCATTCATTTCAAGGGTTAGTAAAAGGTAGATCAATTAAAGAAAAATAAAGAACATATAAAATAAGTGTGGCTATGTTTGGCTTTAGCCATTAGGTATTCTTGTTTGATTTAATTTGGTATGTTCGATAATATCATTTTAGTATTTTTGGTACATTAATTTCGGTATTTCATTTCGGTACGGTACAGTCGGTAAATCAGTTTTTAAAATATTAAAATCAAAACCAACCACAAAAATTTCAGTAATTTCGGATTCGGTAGTTTCGTTTTCGGTAAGTAAAAAATGTAAACCAATACCAATAATTTTTGATATAAAATGGTACGTTACATGTTTTTACCGTACCGTGAACACCCCTAATTTCTACGCATTTTAGAATATAGATATTAACAATATATGATGATATTGAATCAAATGATGGATTCACCTCCACTTTACAAAATTTTGTTTTTATTATAATAGGGCATCACTACAAGAAAACACCTATTTATGTCATTTTTAAAATTGACGTTATGTCAGATAATATTTAAATAAAATAAATAGCATTCACATAATATCATTTATCACATATATTAAGTATAGGGATGATCTTTTTTTAACATTTTATAATAAATGTGAGATAAATAACATACTATTTATACTAGATAATATGAAAATGTGATATATATTAACCCAAAATCTTGATAGTTTGACAAAAAAAAAGACATAAAACCCAAAAAATAAGCAGGTACTAGTTTTCCTTTCCCCCACTAAGTAATGGAGAGGTTTGCTAGATACCTCCATCTCTACAAAATCCTAACCTAAACTGTCTACCTCTCTCTCTACTCTCTCTCTCCCTCTCCCCCTGGGATCTCAAACAGGCAACCCTTGTAATCTTCCCTTCCTGAATTTTTTCCCTCTCCACACACCACTTTCAAAGACAATGAAGAACCACCAATTTTCATCACTTTAGGAGAAACAAGGAGAAGACTAGGCGTAAATTTGCATTCTTCATCAATCAAAAACCCGTGTCAATTGCGTGCTAATTATTAGACACTAATTAAAAGCTATGGGGGTTCAATATGTCTGGATTTGTGTGTTTCTCTATTTAGTTTTGCCTTTTTAGGTTGTTTGGAGTTCAAATCGGGTGTATAGATTTCTGATTCAAATTCCAGGGCTCATTTATGTACTCATTTTGTATATCTTTAATATTCTCAGTGTTTAAGATATCTCAGGTATGCCCTCTATAACTTATGTTTAATTTGTAGGATTTTTGAGTTCAATAACTCATTGCGATTTAATATCTCTCTTAATTTTTAACTTTTGTTTATAACATCCTTTATAGTTTTACATTTGACCAAGTGCTTTGGTCTTCAATATGTTCTCTAGCTCCGTTTTTATTAGCAGTTACATATAGTTATTTTTGAGGTTGTGATTTTTCATTATTGGATTTAAAATTAATGCTACCATAGAGAAAAGTAAGAGATCTTTTACATTTTTATTTATTTATTTGTGGTTACTAATTTTAGTTCATATATGATGAGTTCAAATATGTAAGGAGAATTTGGGTAAAATGGAAGCATTATGGGATTATTACAAGGCAACACTAATTAGAAATAAAAGAAATTGATCTTTTCACAATAGCTAAAAAGTGTTATACGAAACTATTTACATCACTTTTAATTATAATTGAAAGCGTCTTAAAAACCACTATTATAAACAAACTCAAAAAATGTCTCAAAAATAGAGCTTTTTAAGATGCCTTATTTTACAAGGGTTGCAAAAAATTAAAAAATATATATTTTAAAATAGAACTTTTTAAGACGCGTTATTTACAAGGGTTGCAAACAAATTTCCATTTAACTACCCACCACTTGACCAAAAACCATCCTAAATATATTTTTTATAGGATTATTCACTTGAATATGTTTTGAACATATTCATATATTACATTCGAAAATTATCCTACGAAATAAAATCAACACAAATGTTCGCAAAATCAATTCTAACTAGTCATATCCATATATACATTCAAAAGTTGTCCTTGCAAATATATACATCCAAGAGTTGTCCTATCAGTATATATATCCAATAATTGTCTTACCAAAGTAATATATACATTCCACCATGTATTTTTTCCCAATTACATGTAACACCCCGCACTTTTATGGGAAATTAAATTTAATAATTAGGTGCAAATGGGGAATTTAAGAAATTATAACGAATAGTAATTTTTGGAGTTTTCAAGGATTAAATGATTTTCGATGGGTGTTATATTTACTTTTGGGATTAAGTAAATGAGTCGGAGTATTTTAATTATATGTCGCAGCTGAGTAAAGCGACAGAGGATAATATTTTAATGGGAATACCGCATTAAGTTGTGTGGGGTTAAATTAATAATTTGTGGTCAAGTACGTTGGATGGAGATTTCGAGTGCGTGGTTGGTCTCAGAACGGCCGAGATGGTCAGAATAGAGTATCCGGGGGAAGTAATTGAGTTTCGATAATTTTTGGACCCGTTGGGACTCGAAATTGAGTAAAGGAGTAATTTTTGGGTTTATTAAGGAATAAACCCTTTTCTCTCTTATAATGAGACACGGGAGAGAGGAAAAGAAAGAAAAGAAAGAGAGAAATAAGGCAGAAAGAAGAGAAAAATGGGGGATTTCGGCCAAACTCCGCAAGATTCGACTCGAGGTCGCCGGATTTCATCCTCCAGGCAAGTGCATACTTGCTTTATTTCATTTTGTGCATTTATTTCATATTATAGTTGGTAAACTATATGATTTTGGGTTAGAACCCTTAAAATAAATTTAGGAAAAAATTGAATATGAGTTTACATATTGATGTAATGTAAACTCTTAATGATTTCTAGTGTTAAATTCATGTAAATGGAGTGAAGAAATGGATTGAAATGGGTTAAAATGATAAGTTGGGGTTTTTATGGTTTGAGGGTTTAAATCTAAGGGAAATGGTTTAATACCCCAAATTAATTTATGTGTTAGTTGTAAAACATAGATTAGATGTTTATAGAGTTGTTGGATGAGATTAGAAACAACAAAAATGGAGGTTTGGATTTTTGCAGAAGAAGGTGAATAGTGACCAGTGTCTTATCCGAATCGATTCGGCTAGGGCGAATTGATTCGGATCTTGGTCAAAAAATGAAATTTATAGATCTTTTCGATACGGTCGTGTGGGCGCCGATTGCGTATTTTTATGATTTTTTTGGATTTTTAGTGATTTTTCTACAGAAAGCTGTCCGAGATTGAAATAGTTAGTTAGAAATTAAGGCTAGAATTATTTGGAGATAAATATTAGGGGTTCTCAAGGAGAGTGTTAGGACCTCTAAAGGTCTTGAGGAGATATGAAAACTTTGGGTTTGTAGGAATAAATTCGAGTTATAATTTAAATGGAGATTGGATTGAATTTTGGGTTTTTGGGATATATATAAAACCTAAGTAGATTTGGGGATTTCGGACCAGCCGAATCAATTTGGTAAGAGACAGTTTGAAAGTAGAACCATTTCGAATCGATTCGGTGCCCTGCGAATCCATTCGGATAAGCCAAATCGATTCGGTCCTGGAAAATTTTTGAGGTTTTCTCCTTTTAAGTTTTTAGGGAGACTTAAATTATGGTTTTGGAGATTATTATAGGATATTCTAAATGGGATGTTAGGACTCCTATATGATGATTTGATGATAAGTAAACCTCAGATTAATTTAGAGTACGAACCGGGGTATGGATTTTATTAATATTTTGGGACAAGAGACATTCGAGTAAATCATTCGTCAAGCGTGTATAGATATATTTATGCGGTTAGAATAAATATGGGCCAATTAAAATCGAGAAAATCCTAGAATGTGATTAGGATGGAATTTGGGGTTATTGGTCATCGTTATGTGCGGTTGGCAATTGTAGCTACGTATACATTTGAGAAGTGATACTTGTATATATATATATATATATATATATATATATATATATATATATATATATATATATACGATCTGATTATAATATATATTATATGATACGAATACATATATATCTGTGTGTGATTGGTATATGAGTATCTTAGAGGCTGATTTCCACGGGGTTTCCTTTGGTATAGGGTTGGGACAACCAAATTATAGATATTCTCTAGTGCAATCCGGGGAGGTTGCGCAATGTGGGTGAATCCCTTGTCTTGAGGAGCAGGTAGAGTATAGTCCCCAGGTCATTATCGTCCCACGTTCGTGTGCAATGTGTGTAACTCCACTTGCAGGGGGAACATGACTGCCTCCACCGTTGTGTGTTTATACCATGGCCATTGAGAGAGTCTGGCTTGGTATCGTGGTACAATGATTAAACCCGGAGTTGGATCGGCACTATGAGACTATATCCTTGAGTTATAGCTCTATAGGATGGTTATTATACTTGTCTGGATAGTATATTACTTGTGTATGACAACAAGATGTTATATATCTCTAATAAGTGTGTGTATATATATATATATATATATATATAATTATGAGTATGTATATATATGTTGTGCACTGAGGGTCTAATGGATCTCGACAATCGACCTTGCCAAGTGGTAGTGTATCGGGGGGTTCCTTGTTTAGATTTCGCTTCGCGAGACACCCCACGCATAAACATGGCATAGTGTTGAGACTGGGAAGAAGTTTAACCCTTAGTACTTGGTTTACTTAGAATTTCTAGAGTTTGGGGGCGACGGATTAGTTAGACAGCGTAGCTTTACTAGGATGTTTAAATGGATGCGCTAGGTGTGCACTATAGAAGAGAGGTGAGGGGTATCTCTTGAGAGTGCGATACAAATTTAAATATGAGATAAAACATATTTTCTAAATAAAGCATTTATGCACTTGCAAAATATTTTGACAACTCGTGCTCTGACCCGTTTCTATATTTTTCCCTCTTACTATATTTTATATATATAGGTGTCCAGACACAGGGACACCTGGATGATAATTCCTTCGAGTTAGACGTGTGCTGCGACAGTTGTGGATGAATGCAGGTTTACTATAGACGCTTCTATCCGTGTAATCAACATGGGAGGTACTGTATAAACATTCGGGCTAATAACCCAACTGCATTTATTTAGTCTTTTACCGCCTTTTATGTGGATTCGATTTGGTTTGTTAAACCGAGTGTTCGGTTATTTTTATTTAATCTCAGTTTCATTTATTCATAAACTGTGTGAATGTTTTAATTGATTTAATTTGTTTAAAAGATTAGTTAAATAAAAATTTGACGCTAGCCTAATAGGTTATTAGTAATTAATTTGGTTTTCAACAGTGATGCTAAGAATGAACCATATGCGACTACTGTTTTAATTTGGTACAAGAGTGATCGCCCGGTATTTTTTTAGGCGGGGTGTCACAGATGGTATCAGAGCATCAGGTTCTAGTGTCCTTAGGAATCTGTGCGGACGTATTACACTTTCAGCGTTGCTCTCGATTTGATTTAGAGCCTTAGGATTAGGATCCTTGATTCTTCTTGTGATATTTCGGTCTTCCACCATTAATTAAGATTTTAGTATATCTTTTGCGCGCTCGTTCGGGACTCGTGTGGGGATCGAGGAAGGGAGACTAAGGTAGGCCATTTCAAAGGTGGTAGGAGGTGGGACTTAGTTAGATCTATAAGTTGTAGTTGCTAGAACTTATGGAGAATGTGTATGTTTGTGGACCCCATTAGTGGACATCCACCCGGGGAATTCGTTGAAACAGGGCTGTTGAGGCCGGTGGTGGAGTTTCCTTTTTATGAAGAAGTTAAGAGGAACTAGTAAAGTGATTTTCAGAATCGCGGCTATGGAGTCCAAGACATTGATAACCTTAAAAGGGCCAGGGTGACCCGAGATGGGGAATGTTGTAATGTGGAGTATATAACCATACTGTTACTCATTTCCCAGTGGGAGTTAAAGGGCAAGAGTAGGGTGCCCAGATGGGGCATTAATTAAAGTAATTTTTGGTTTAGTTAGGGTAAGTGTACCATGTCAAGGAACCGTTTGGAGTAGCCAGGGTAATTGGCAAGAATGTTGTTATGAGTTTCACCTCAGTTGAAGGATGCTTATTTTTTGTGACAAGATTGAGTCACACTATTTTATTAGCCCTAGATTCGTGTGTGATTCGAGTTTACAAATAGTATCGATAGCATTACGTAGTATATGTTTATGTGTTATTGCACGATAGCGGGAATCTATTTTTTTTCATTCGCTGTGAAGAGCGGGTATTAGTATTTTGAGTTTACATCAGATTGGTATTGCTCGTTTTGTGTGTGTTATACGAGTATGGTGTTAATTTGAGTATTATATGATATTCGTTGTTTAGAGCGATAGCAGGCTAATGATGGCAAGATTATCGTGTCCGCGATTCTAGGATGGAACAAGTTGTTGTTGCAATATCCCACCTGGATACAGGTTGAGTTCGCCTCTATTATATATATAGATGAAACTTCGGTGAGCAGATGTTTCATTATCGTGATACAAGTAAGTGGCGACCTTATAGATATGATTTAAGGAATGCAGGGTTAATTGTTGAGCTGTGAGTTTAAGCTCATTATTGGTTGCGCAAGGACTTAGAGTTAGTGAGAGCACTTAGTGGTGTGGCTCCTGGACAGAGATAGGAGTTCATACCACATTTTGTTAAAGGAGGGGATAGGTCCTGATTTCATATTTGAAGTTAACGGACCTCCACGATCGAGAAAGTTAAGTAATAGTGTATTGGAGGGGTTCCTTGGTTGAATTTCGCTTTGCGAGACGCTCCATGCATGAACCTTAACGATGTCGGGAGTGGAGATATGTTATAGGATGCCAGGATGTTGGTTTTGTCAATAAGTTATATAATGTGGAGGAAACACTATAGACTGTGAGCCGTATGATGATGGTATGCTTAAGGAAATATAGTGCTATGGAGAAGCACTAAAATGGTCCTCTCACCACAAGTATGTGGTTGAGACGAGGTAAAGGAAATTGATTTAATTCTTGTAGCTAGGCCTTGATGAGAAGGCTGATTCTAAGATAGTATGTGTTGGGTGTGATGTTTACAACAGGTTTGAAGGGAATAGGCGCCTTGATTAATTAGATTTTCCTTTTCGCTAAGGTGACAGGTTAGAATAGTAGAAGTACATTCGTAGGATATCGATATAGGATTTAGGACGTCCCGCTGATGTGCCTCAGGCTGTTATATCTCGATGATCGACAACGCGAGGAAGTAGTGTAATAGGAGGGTTCCTTGTTTGGATTTCACTTTGCGAGACGTCCCACATATGAAACCAAGCAAATGTCGAAAGTTGAGAGAGGCCTTGGGAACTAAGGATATACTTAGGATTATATTCGTTTCGCATGGGTAGGATAACACTTAGATCGTAGGATTATTAGGGAGTAAGTTCAACACAGTTAGTGGCGCCAATATAGGAAGATTATGGTAAGTAAACCATAAGAAGAATGATTGATTATTCTTGAGTAGGATTGGATTTCCAAGTATAGAAAGAATGGAATTTTGGCAGGTTGGGAAGACCCATATATGAGTATTACACCGAGGAGATAAATCCCATTGTTTAGAGGAAGTGTACGTGTCATAATGGTAAGTTGGTTTTATATACCGCCTGAGATAGAAGGGATGTAGTATATATAGTTGAAGATTATGCCGAGATGGTAGCATAGTATAGTATAAACCTTGATAGAGGTGAGTACTGAAGGAATGTATGGTTGAGAACCACTTGGTTTAGTACCATTCCACTTTGAGGTATTAGGATGTGGACTGATTCATGACCCTAGGTTAGTACTGGTAGTAACGGTTGTATCTGAATTTCGAGGGAGAAATTCTGTTGTAAGGGGGGGGGGGAGTATGTAATACAATGCATTTTTATGGGAAATTAAATTTAATAATTAGGTGAAAATTGGGAATTTAAGAAATCATCGTGAATAGTAATTTTTGGAGTTTCCAAGGATTAAATGATTTTCGATGGGTGTTATATTTACTTTTGGGATTAAGTAAATGAGTCGGAGTATTTTAATTATATGTCGCAGCTGGGTAAAGCGACAGAGGATAATATTTTAATGGAAATACTACATTAAGTTGTGTTGGGTTAAATTAATGATTTGTGATCAAGTACCTCAGATGGAGATTTCGAGTGCGCGGTTGGTCTCGGAACGGCCGAGATAGTCAGAATAGAGTTTTCGGGGGAAGCAATTGAGTTTTGGGAATTTTTGGACCAGTTGGGACTCGAAATTGAGTAAACGAGACATTTTGGGTTAATTAAGGGATAACCCCTTTTCTCTCTTATAATGAGGCACGAAACAAAGGAAAAGAAAGAAAAGAAAGGAGAAAGAAAGAGAGAAAGAAGGAAGAAGGGAGAAATAAAAGAAAAATGGGGGATTTCGGCCAAACTCTGCCGGATTCGACTCGAGGTAGTTGGATTTCATCCTCCAGGCAAGTGTATACTTGCTTTATTTCATTTTGTGCATTTATTTCATATTATAGTTGGTAAACTATATGATTTTGGGTTCGAACCCTTAAAATAAATTTGGGAAAATTTTGAATATGAGTTTACATACTGATGTAATGTATACTCTTAATGATTTCTAGTGTTAAATCCATGTAAATGGAGTGAAGAAATGGATTGAAATGGGTTAAAATGATAAGTTGGGGTTTTTATGGTTTTAGGGTTTAAATCTAAGGGAAATGGTTTAATACCCTAAATTAATTGTTGTGTTAGTTGTAAAACATAGATTAGATGTTTATAGAGTTGTTGGATGAGATTAGAAACAAAAAAAATGAAGGTTTGGATTTTTGGAGAAGAAGGTGAATAGTGACCATCGTCTTATCCGAATCGATTCGGCCAGGGTGAATCGATTCGGATCTTGGTCAAAAAATGAAATTTGTAGATCTTTTCGATACGGTCGCGTGGGCGCCAATCGCATATTTTTCTGATTTTTTTTAGATTTATAGCGATTTTTCTACGAAAAGTTGTTCGAGATTGAAATAGTTAGTTAGAAATTAAGGCTATAATTATTTGGAGATAAATATTAGGGGTTCTCTAAGAGAGTGTTAGGACCTCTAAAGGACTTGAGGAGATATGAGAACTTTGGGTTTGTAGGAATAAATCCGAGTTATAATTTAAATGGAGATTGGATTGAATTTTGGGTTTTTGGGTTATATATAAAACCTAAGCAGGTTTGGGGATTTCGGACTAGCCGAATCGATTTGGTCCCGGCAAATTTTTGAGGTTTTCTCCTTTTAAGTTTAGGGAGACTTAAATTATGGTTTTGGAGATTATTATAAGAGATTCTAAATGGGATGTTAGGACTCGTAGATGATGATTTGAGGATAAGTAAACCTCGGATTAATTTAGAGTACGACCCGGGGTATGGATTTTATTAATGTTTTGGGATAAGAGGCATTCGAGAAAATCATTCTGCAAGCATGTATAGATATATTTATGCGGTTAGAATAAATATGAGCCGATTAAAATCGAGAAAATCCTAGAATGTGATTAGGATGGAATTTGGGCTTATTGGTCATCATTATGTGCAGTTGGCAATTATAGCCATGTATACATTTAAGAAGTGATACTTGTATATATATATATATACGATGTGATTATAGTATATATTATATGATACGAATACATATATATCTGTGTGTGATTGGTATATGTGTATCTTAGAGGCTGATTTCCACGGGCTTCCCTTTGGTATAGGGTTGGGACAACCAAATTATATATTTTCTCTAGTGCGATCCGGGGAGGTTGCGTGATGTGGGTGAATCCCCTGGCTTGAAGAGCAGGGAGAGTATAGTCCCCAGGTCATTATCGTCCCGCATTCGAGTGCGATGTGTGTAACTCCACTTGAAGGGGGAACATGATCGACTCCACCGTTGCGTGTTTTTACCATGGCCATTGAGAGAGTCTATCTTGGTACCGTGGTACAGTGAGTAAACCCGGAGTTAGATCGGCACTATGAGACTGTATCCTCGAGTTATAGCTCGATGGGATGGTTATTATACTTTTGTGTATAGTATATTAATTGTGAATGAGAACAAGATGTTATATATCTCTAATAAGAGTATGGAGATAAATAAAAAAAGGATTAATTCTCATTCCGGGAGATTATATCCGGACGTATATAGTGATATGCTTATGAAATTGAGTATGATAATATATATATAATTATGAGTATATATATATATATATATATATATATATATGTTGTGTACTGAGGGTCTAATGGATCTCTACGATCGACCTTGCCAAGTAGTAGTGTATCGGGGGGTTCCTTATTTGAATTTCGCTTCGCGAGACACCCCACGCACGAACATGGCATATCGTTGAGATTGGGGAGAATTTTAACCCTTAGTACTTGGTTTGCTTAGGATTTTCTAGAGTTTGGGGGCGACATATTAGTTAGACAACGTAGCTTGACTAGGATGTTTAGATGGATGCGCTAGGTGTGCACTATTAGAAGAGAGGTGAGGGGTATCTCATGGGAGTTCCATACCAATTTAAATATGAGATAAAATATATTTATCTAAATAAAGCATTTATGCACTTGCAAAATATTTTCACAACTCGGGCTCTGACTCGTTTCTATATTTTCCCTCTCGTTATATTTTATATATATAGGTTTTCAGACACAGGGATGCCTGGATAATAATTCCTTCGAGTTAGACGTGTGCTGCGGTAGCTGTGGATGCATGCAGGTTTACTGTAGACGCTTATATCCTTATAATCTAGATATGAGGTACTGTATAAACATTCGAGCTAATAAACCAACTGCATTTATTTAGTCTTTTACCGCCTTTTATGTGGATTCTATTTGGTTGTATATTGTTAAATCGAGTGTTCGGTTATTTTTATTTCATATCAGTTTCATTTATTCATAAACTGTGTGAATGTTTTAATTGATTTAATTTGTTTAAAAGATTAGTTAAATAAAAATTTAACGTCAACCTAATACGTTATTAGTAATTAATTTTGTTTTCGACAGTGATGCTAAGAATGAACCATATGCGACTCCTGTTTTGATTTAGTACAGGAGTGATCGCCCGGTATTTTATTAGGCGAGTTGTCACATTACATTCCACATAAAATCACTTGAAATTTAAAATTCCTATCTAAAATAATGAAAAATGTAACTATTATAAACCAATTATGTCCTCGATATTCTAAATGTCTGCTCCATTATTTCTTTACAAAACCACTTCTCATAAACACACAAAAGAATAAAGGAAATATTATAATCACTTATATCCATAATAACCCGATAGGAACAATTTAATTTAACATAAGTAAAAATAACAAAAAAATTCTTAAACATTTAATTTTTTATCAGATAAATGGTGTGAATTTTATACATAATATTGAACTTAGTTAAACTTCACACAATACGTTGTGTTCGTATTTAGACTCTATTATAATCATGTATTGTTGTGTACATGTCACAATCAAAAACATCTTCACGAAAAATCATCTTAATAACCCCCACTCATAAAAAAAATATAGCAAAGTACACTTAGGTCCCTCGCAAACAAATTTTAAACATTAAAGGTATTTTGAATAATTTTAAACACTTAGGTCCATTAATTCTCTTATTGTAGAAGTCCACGCTAGCGGCACAACAAGTGGAGCTAATAGTAAATTGTCCTTAAATGTTTAAAAACTATCAAAAAGGGATCTAATTGTAAATTGCCCAAACAAATATCATCCCCCACTCCCAAAACCCGGCAGCATCCTTTCCAACACCTCCCACCCCAACAACAAAAAGAGAAAAAAGGAAGACCCCCCATCCCCCCCGACCCCAATGTTTAGCGCGACATGTCAAAAGTTTAATTTTTATGTCACACAAAAGGGAGTGAATTTAGACACAATATTAAATTTAGTCAAACTTCACACAATACTGTGTTCATGTTGGGACTGTTTTACAATCAAGTTATGTCACAATTAAGAACATATTATTCGTGATAATTATCTTAATAAACCCCAACCATAAAAAAATAGTAGCTTCCCACCCTCAGAAACCCAGCAGCCTCCTCCCCAATACCCCCACCCCAACAACAAAAGAAAAATGATAGATCCCTATCCCCCCTTAAAAATAGGAGAAGCTACCTCCCCAATGCCCCCTAAACCCCAAACCTGACCCAACACCCACCCTCACCCACAACAATAATAACATCCCCTCCCACCTTGTCAACCCCCACTCTCGCCGATCTCCATTACATGGACATCATATCACTATTCGAATTTAATAAACCAAGGCTAAAAATCTTACCTCATACAAACACTCATACATATTATTATTTAATAGTAAGCATCACACATGAATGCTGTGTGTACCATTATCTAATTCATATAAATGTAGCACATATATGGGAAGGAGAGAAACTTACTATGCTTTGATGTGCCTTAAAATGAATTGAATGAAATCAACTCAGACATCATCAATATCATCCTTTGTGTATATCTCTTTTTTAAAGAGCATGCTCATCTTAAACAATCCAATAATAAATGATGAGTTTTCAAGACGTATTAAGAGATGATGGAAATAAGTATAATTAATTACCTTTGAATTAATAAACTTAAAAGGACACATTATTAATTCTCTCATATATTTCATCACATAGGATCCCCACTCAACTTTCGTAGGTTGTTTAGGGAACCAAATGACACAAGCGCTAAAATGCTAGTAATACGAAGTGAGGGAAGAAAAATTACAATATTACTAATATTTATTTACTATTACATCCTTCTATTGTGGTATTGTGGGTCGTTTACTTCCATCAAGAGCAAATGGAATGAGCCAACTACTAGACAAGAACTTTATGATTAATTGTGAATATTTTATTCACACGAACCAAAGTACGGACGAAATTTTACTCACGCATTGACATAAAACATAATTGCTTCATCGCTTGGGTGACGCAAAGGCTCCAACCAATAAACATTCATCAAAGAGCCATTAATTACAATCCAAATCCAACGATAACTACAAAAGAATAAGTCTAACAAAAATACATTATGTATACATAATTACTAGTTAAAATACTACAATGTAAGAAAATAAATTAATACTCAAATTTCTAGAAGTTTTAAGGAACAAAATATATATGATTTCTACTTGCATATTCCAATCTTTTAGTGAAAAATTATAAATCACAGAAAATGGAATGGAAATTGTCGAAATCCCATGACAAAATTGTAATACCCCGTAATTTTTATGACTTTTAAAATGGATTATATTTTAAATTAATGGATTAATTGGATTTTAATTATTAATTAATTCATTTGGGTTTTATCCGAATTGTGGATATTAAAATGGATGATTCTGAATATTACTTGAAGATATTTAGCTAATATATGAATGTGGATCTATTGATATGGCTGTGTGAATTAAATTCAGTAATTTGGATTTTTAGTCGGACGCGGTATGGGACGTATCGGGACTAATTTGTGAGATTAAAAAGTAAATTTATTTTCTATCGACCTTATAGTCATTTTAACTGCGTCGTTGCATCCGAAAGGGTTGAAATAGTCAGAAAAGTCTATTTGGATGTTGGATTTGGGTCCCGGGGCATTTGGGAATGAAAAGACAACCCCAAAGGGCATTTTGGTAATTTTTACAAGGGGGATAAATAGTGATTTCGGGTTTTGTCTTATTATAAATGTTTGGAGATTAGTGTACATAGGTTCATTTCATCTCTTCTACACAAAATTGAAAATTCATCTTCTTAGAGAGAGTGAAAGGTTGCTTGGAAAGAAAAAGCTTGCTTGGAAAGGAGAAGAACCAAAGGTGAAAGGTCACCACCACCATCACCACCTGTGTTATTCAACTCCAAAGGATCAGATCTTCATTAGAGGCAAGTGTTTGATATTTTCAATTTAAGTTCGTATATTGTCCATGTTAGAATAATTATGAAAAGAGATGATTTTCATGTTTGGAAGACATAATGGAGTTGTTATATGGATTTCTAGAAACTGAAATGACATAGGAAGTAAACTCATGTTGTAGGATGATAATAATCCACGAAATAATCATATATCTATGGAAGAAAAATCTGAAAACCATTGATGTATTCTTGAAGTTAATATGTTGATAATTTTTTGGAAAAAAGAGGATATAAACATGCTTTTAATCCAATCTCTTGATGAATCTAGGATGTTTAGAACATTAGAAATCATTCATATATATTGATATATCATGTAGTAGAGATTATAAGCCATTTGGGATGTTAATATGAAGGTTAGAATGAGTAAAAATGGTGAAACCCGTAGTTGCTGAATTGCAGAAAAACCAGGTTGTGACCTGAGGGATCGACCGATCGACCCCCTGCCTTCGATCGATCGACCTCCCCAGAATTCTTATAGTTGTTTCTTTTAAATGTTGGTTCTTATCCCAAATCTTTGGTAGATCTTTAGTGATTGTTAATTGGATATTATGGGACTTAAAGAAGATCAGTAAGCCCTAGGTAAGATTTAAATTAGTTTGATTGGGATTTCAATTGATTAGTATGATGATAATTAATTTAAAGGAATTTCGATTGCTAGATTCAATTTTTTGAATTCTAATTTGTATGCATGAGGATTAAATATAGGACCAGTAGGGGTGATTGAATATAACACCTAGGTATCCTTAAGTTTACAAGAGGGTTTAATCCTAAGTGAAAGAAGATGTGTTTATAAGAGATTTGAAACTATCGGTTTTAAACCTTAATTAAAGGGAGAATTTAATTCATAGTAATTCGGGAGATATGGCGATATGGACCAGTAGGGTATAAGTGACTTCATACTGAATATATGTTGAGGAAAAACCTATTGGAACCTTGTGTATTGAGTGAGGGTAGCCTTAGGGTTACAATTTGAACATCAAGGACTGAGTTTAAGCTCATTATTGATTTCGCAAGGGCTGAGTGTAGTATAAGAGCGTAGTGGTATGGCTCCTGGATAGAGATGGGAGTTTAGAACACATTTGGTTAAAAGAGGGTCTGAGATTATCCCGATCGCGTATTTGAAGTTGACTTACCTCCTCGATCGACAAAGTTAAGTAGTAGTGTATTGGAGGGGTTCCTTGTTTGGATTTCGCTTTGCGAGACGCTCCGCGCATGAACATTAACGACGTCGGGAGTGGAGAGATGTTATAAGATGCGAGGATAATTAAATTATGAAGTAAAGATATGATATTTTAATACGTGGAATTTAAAAGAGATATAATGCTACGTATGGTAATAATATAAGGGTAATGTGAATACCTTGTTGATATTATATTATAGGTATGATAATGCCTATTTGATTGATATATGATTATGTGTATGGCATACCTAGCTTACTTGCTATCGACGGGAGGTTTGCGCGTGAGGGCAGTCATATCCTGATGAATCCATGGGATCTTTGATTTGTCGCTCGAGAACATAGGTCTATGAAAGACTTATCGGGGAGTTGATAAGTTCGCTGACTGTGGGTACGTAGGTATGTGCGTGACCCATGGATACGAGAACTATGTTCGCCTCCAATTTGTATGTTGTTGTTTGTGGTTCGAGGAATCTTTACCCAACCTTTTGTCCCCTATTCGGCGACCTGCGATGATGGGACATGATAGCAGAGTAATGCATTGCACCGCAGCTGTGACTCGGGGTGCCGTATTATATATGGATATATATATAATGAATTAAATGATTGAATGGATATATATTGTGATTAAATCTATCTACGGTGATAATTGTAGATAACGGTGAATAGAGAAAGATAATGGAATTAAGTTAATGAATGTTTATTATTATAGAATTGAAAAGCTTTATTCATATTAATGATTCATGTTAATGAGAAACGATTCATATAAATGAGAAATGTAAATGAATAATAATGTGACATATGGTATGGGACATACGAGGATTATGATATGGAAATGGGCTTATATGGAGACTAGAAAAGAGGAACCATTAACTAGGAGGTTGATAGGAAACGTTAACTGTGCACTCTAGTTGAGAGGTGAGAATAGCAAGTGAGAGTTAGATCTAACATGTACATAATAAATGCTTTATTGCACTTGTTAAATACTTGCTGTTTTAAAAATCATTTTCACAATTGGGCTCTGACCCGTTTCCTTGCATATTTTCTTTTCTATTGTATCTTCTATATCAGGTGTTCAGCAGCAGGGATGCCAACCTTAGTTGATCTTAACGAGCTATGGAGCTATGGAGTATTACTTAAACGCTTATCTTCTTTTGATTCACAGTGATCTTCTAGTTAGGGCATGTCACCCAAAGGATTCAGTTATCTATTTTCTATCGGGGTCAAATACTATTGTATTCGGGTCTTTTTAATACATTTAATATTGTTGGAATTTTTGAAATGGATTTATATTATTTGGGAATGTTTATTCCAAATGCATTTAAATTCTTTTGTGTTATCTATTCGGTTATCGGTGTTGTATAATAAAATGTGTTGTGTTATTCTTAAACTAAAAATGGATTTTGTTGAATTAAAATTTGAAAAGTTTTTAACACCAGCTTAATTGGGTATTGGGTGAGTTGTAAATATTTTCGACAGTGATGCTAAGAATGAGCCAACTGTATATTCTGTTTTAATTTGGTATGGGACTGGCCACCCGGTATTTAATTAGGCGGGGTGTTACAAAAATTTCATTAAATGTTTTCTCATCGATCGAATGCTCGTTCTATTTTCATATTGAATCGGAAGTCCATAGATTTACATTGGAGGTAACACTAATACATATTTTAATTGTACAATACTAACAAAAAAATATAAAAACTTAGTCTACGGTTATGTGCACACAGAGACCCTCATGAAACTGGCCAAACTCCAGCATAACCCAAGTGAAAGTCCTAAAAGGACAACAACCATATGTCCCATTAGCAGGTCGTGGGACATCATCATGATATAACTCAAGTGGTCTCGATAATACATAAATGACGATGATACAAATTATAAAAATTAGACTTGAATAGAATAGAAATAGAACTAGTCTGGGAATAGTGGTACATATATCTACTTAAGTAGCCTTCCTAGGTGTAAATATAAATAGAATCATATAATCATAGTAACTCCTAATGCGAGTTTCCGTTAAGAATGGAATAGTAAAACCTAAATGCTATATATCATCACACACACACACACACACACACACACACATATATATATATATATATATATATATATATATATATGAGTTATGTACAATTGAAATATCGATGATTATCAAAATCCAACGAAATCTACAACGAAACAAATTTAACCTTAATGCATTATGCATGTCATGATATTCGTTAATACACAAAAGTAACATATCTACCTATAACATATACCCGAGGTTGTAAGGAATTAAATAGACTTGGTTTCCATTTATAGTTTCCAATCTTTTTGTGGTAAGCATTGATAAATCCATCTTATAAGAGACACTAACAGATGAATGGTTGACATATTTAATACTTACATGAGAGTTTCTAAACAAATTGTACAAGTTCCTACATTAAGAAAATAAGTATCAGGCAAATATTTTACAGTATGGCCTTGGATTGAATATATAAATGTCAACCAGAGAAAATATATTTATTGTCAAGCAAATCCAACGCTTATAAATGTAAACCTTTCAAGACTAAATTTGGAGATCAATCATATTTTCACGCCTTTTATTCCCACATGGGGTTCCATGTGTGACCAATTAGATAATAAACATTTTGAACGTGTATCAACAAACATGATTTTTAATTATATATAAGGTTCTAAAATCGTGGGGCATGATTGAGGCGTGGAGGCCAAGCCTTAAGCCTTAGAAGCCTGGCAGACCTTATTAGTAAAAAGGCGTTTAGACCTTTTTAAATATATTTTAATATTTTAAACCATAATAAGGCTATTAAAAATACTAAATTGTACATACCTTAAACATATGTCTGAATATATGCAAATTAAAATACTACTTGATTGTTTTGGAACTAGATATTGACCCGGTTTGTAAAAAAGTCTTTAAAAGGCGATATCATTCCACTAAAGCATTTTTGTTTTAAAAAAAAGTGCGCCTTAAAGGCTTTTACCAAAAATAAGACATCAAAGGATTAAGACGGAGCATTTCTCTCAAGCCGCCTTTTAGAACACTAGTCACACTAAAATGAAGTCTCACAAGAATCATGCCATTGTAGAATGCGAGTGCTAAATAATGAGATGTAATTAGTTATGTGTCTCCAAATGAATGTTTTGTCCTACATAGACGAAATTCCCGGGTCCACCTCCACTTCAATATGTACTTCTGCCAAGTTGAAAATGTATTTCGTTATAATGGTATATTTTCCAATCAAACATCAAGCTTTATAACAATATATGCCATATGATATGACTATTTTGATGATATGGATGTAGATATTTGACGTCATTATTATCATATTTCAGTGAGTTCTAAGGGATATTGTTGAATTATATGACTCTGTGTCATCCTTGCATGTCATTGGAGAAAAAACTTAGGCCCTGTTTGATAAGAAAGTGGGAAAATGTAAATGATTCCGAGGCAAATGATTCTAGGGAAAATAATTCCAAGGCAAATCATTATTTTCCAACAGATGTGTATTTGATACAAGTTGGAAAATAGTCACTTTTCCACCTTTTCTATCAAACACAAAAGTTGGAAACTAGAAATAATTGTGAAAAATTTGTTTACGGAATATATATATATATATATATATATATATATATATATATATATATAAATATATATATTAAAAAATATATTAACAAATTAACGAAATATATGAAATAAATAAAAAATATATGAAATATTAAAAAAATAAACAAAATATATTAATATTAGAAATAAACCAAATAAACCAAATATATGAAATATATGTAATGTACGAAATATTAGAAAAATATACAAAATATATTAATATTTAAGAAATATATATTAAAGTACGAAATATAGGAAAATATACAAAATATATTAAAGGTACAAAATATATAAAGGTAAAAAATACGTACATATATGGAATATATTGATATACAAAATATATGCAATATAAAAAATATATGTATATATTAAAATATATAAATGTACGGAATATATAAATATGTGAAAAATATACATATATGAAATATATAAATATATACGGAATATATACATATATGAAATATACGCAATATATGAAATATACATATACACTCAAATATACGTGTATACAAAAATATATAAATGTAAGAAATATATAAATATACGAAAAATATTAAATATACGAAATATATACATATTTGAAATATATAAATACATACGAAATATATACATATATGAAATATATGCTATATATGAAATATACATATATACTAAAATATATAAAATATACGTATATACTAAAATATAGAAATGTACGGAATATAGAAATATACGAAATATATACATATATGAAATATACGCAATATACATATATACAAAAATATATAAAATATATGATATACAAAAATATATAAATGTACAGAATATATAAATATACGAAATATATATATATATATATGAAATATATAAATATATACGGAATATATACATATATGAAATATACGCAATATATGAAATATACATACATACTAAAATATATAAAATATACGTATATACTAAAATATATAAATGTACGGAATATATAAACATATGAAAAATATTAAATATACGAAATATATACATATATGAAATATATAATTATATACGGAATATATACATATATACTAAAATATATAAAATATACGAAATATATGAAATATACAAAATATATATATATTTACAAATTTATAAATTATATATATTTGTATAATTATAAAATATACTGAGTTTAAAAAAAAATTACTTTGAATGATTTGCCATCCAAAGGTGGCAAACAAAAACCTGACCCCCTCCAAAGAATTGGTTTCCACCTTAGGGTGGCAAATCATGCTTAGGGCTCTTGTACATAGAAAACAAATTCCAAGTCAAATTTTCGCTATCAAACGGTCAAAAAGTTGGAAAATTTTGAAAATTTCCAACTTTTTAAAATTTGCCTTGGAATTGAAGTGTTATCAAATGGACCCTTAGTTCCTATGGATTGGAAAGAATAAGTAAGACGTAAAACGAAACTATAAATAATAGGTAGAAACGCGATTCACAATTTTAGACTGGCCCGATAACAAAAGCATGACCATAGGTTACAATGAGTATTATGTTTATTAAACATACTATCAAAAAAGTAATCTGCAAGTAAGATAACAACATCTGCATCCGGTATAATAAACTCCAAAAAAATAGTATTTTTTGGAAAGGGAAATATGTCAATCAATTCGTCATTGCACCTGCTTCCTAAATTTGCAAAAGAAGGGTACAAAATGAGATATATGATTAGACTCAACACGTGCCATATTTGATTGCCAAAATGTGATAATAAAGCTAACGTTTAAAAAAATTAACACTTCATATTTTGTTCCAATTTCTGGATTAATTAATCATATGCAGTATAATATACATATACACAATATTGTTCTTGTGCAGATCAGTCCACATTTTAAGAGTGCAGATCGAACATGATGTGTCACCTGACGATGAGCCCAGAAAAGAGAGAGAGCGCGCCTATAATTTAGTCGATAATTTCTACGTTCACTGTCAGGTAACACATGTCTAATTCGCACTTATAAAATACGGACTGATCCGCGCAAGAGAAATATTATGTATATATATATATATATATAGTGAGAGACTCATGTACATACCAACGGTGCATACCAATTTTTAAAACTAGTAAAAAATTATTTTTGAGTTGAGTTTCTTTATAGTGTTTAAAGATTTCAATGGATCCATATAAAAAATATCAGCTTAAAATAATTTTTTTTTTCTATTTTTAAAAAATCGGTCAAACTTTCACAGCTTTTTAAAGCACTTAAAAGGTGTGAAAGTTTGACTGATTTTTTAAAATTAGCAAAAAAAAAGTATTTTTAGCTGATTTTTTTTAAATGAGCGCTTTAAAATGTTGAAATACCACATAAAAAAACTCAATTCAAAATTCTTTATGGAAATGAGCCCGTGCCAGCGGTATGCACCGTTGGTATGTACTGTTTGATATGTGCAGGACCCTGCCTCAGGAGCTTGCCTCTCTCTCTCTTTCTCTCTCTCTCTCTAAGATTGGTAAAAAGATATACACACAAAGCACGAAATAACGAAAATACTCATTATCCTTTTCTTACTTAATAAAAAAAAATTAAATATAAATTTCTAAAGATAAGTTAACTTTGATGTTCTACTTAAACTGTTTTTAAAATTAATTTAAGAAATAAAACTATTGTGCGTCAATCAATATTTGAGTAGATGCATGAGTTCATATGATTCTTTATTGTATTTGATGGGAGATACGAGGACTGATGACCAATTTTTGTTTTGTTCAACTAGAGTGACTTCAGAAAATTCTTTTTTCGTGCCCTTCTTTATGTCCCTTCTTTTTTGTTTTGCATATATGGTTCACCCCCTCAAAGCAGCTGGAAAGGTTATCTCTTTCTTTTTGATAGTTTGTTGGATAAATTTTCCACCTTTGGTTTCGAATGAAGAGCAACAGTTAAAGATACGACACATTAGGAACAAGAGTATCACTCACATGTCGATAAAATATTTATTTTGAAAATTGCAGGTGATCTTCTTGAGGATTTTCAGAGTATAAAGCTCAAATATGGAGGGTCGAATGATGTTTCTAAGTGGATGGATTTCAATGTAAGTTTCTTGGATTATGAATTGTTCTGTTCCATTTCAAATAATGTCTCTCTTAAGTTCCTGGAGTTCAACAATAGTGCTGGTGTAATTGGAATTTTTGTATGTGAAACCTTCAATTCTTTTACAATTTCGCTATTTAGTATATACTATGTGAGAAAATTCATAGTGTCTTGATGGCATTGTAGATAACAAAGTTGTCTATATTTATTTGCTGCTATCCTTTTTGGTTTTTGAAAACATTTCCTAACCTAAAACAAGATTAATTTGTTAAATTTTATGTTTAGAATTTGAGCTCAGCCCCTATTTTGGATTCAAAAATAAGAAACACACATACATATTGCTAAAATCCATGACTATAAAAATACCGTAACTGACCCAAGAGGATTATAACCTACCCATAAGATACATATCAAACAAATCCTTTTTAGTTCTTAAGTTATTCTTCCTCATGCTGACCTGACCAATCCAAATATAAAATTAGAATCCAATAAATATAGTAACTGCACTATTATGCACAAGGAAGAACTCATTTGTGTTGGTACGAATAAATGAAAGAAATTGCATCATTGTGGGTTGCTTATTTATAATTGATGTTTAGACTTAATGTTTGGTATGTGTGGGAGCCTGTGCGTACTGTTGGTACACTTTATATATTGTGATTAAAAAAAAAATCACGTCAAAGAGTTTTATGGAGAAATCGAAAACTAAAATCATAAATTAATTTTAAGTCTATTGCTCAAAATTAAATTATTACCTCATATGATTATCGCAAAATATGAACCTCATGCGTGAATTCCAAATAATTACTGCACAATAAAAATAAACAATATTACCTCAATCGTTTATAAATTCGTCGTAGACGATTCTTGGGTTGAGTCGCGGACTAGGTCGCTCTCTTTAAGACGTTTCGCGGCTCTATCCTCTTTGTGCAGGTAGTCTACAGTCACGCCGTCCCCAGGATAAAACAAACCCAGAATCACTTCTGTATCATATAACCATGCACCGTGGTTATATGTCTTCTAACACCCATTCCAAATTAATTGCTCAATTCTACAATTTCAGTTTGGGGGGACAAACTGTTCTAAAATTTTTATGAAAGAACATTTATGAGTTTCTCTTTTATCTCAACCAAATATTTTTCTTAATATCAAGGCTTGAGCTAATAATTTTTTTTTTCTTTTCTTGCTCTTAAGAAACTTGAGCTCTCAAACTTTCTCAAAAACTCTCTATGTCATTTTGGCCGGATGAGCCTCTTTTTAATGGGAAGTGGCTAGTGGGTACACAAGTGGCTTAGTGGGTATAAAAGTGGTTGAATTTTTTGGGCAAAAAAATCGGAAGTAGTGGGTATTGTTGGTCTCCCACTTGTTTAAGTGGGTATAGTGGGTGCATAATATCTCCCAATTGTGTATTAAAATACATTCTATCAACAATCTCCCACTTGGATTTTAAAACACTCTCATCAGAAACAATCCCCCACTAGTAAATTTTGAAAATTTATTGAGCAATAATAATTAATAGAATTGTGCATAAGCAAAGGTGTCTTTCGACTTGAACCTTTACGTAGTAAAGATGATTCAGATTATACTAGAGTAACTCGTAGTTTTGAACTCTATCTCTGACAACATCCCACACACAACCCTACTTGGGTGTAGTCCTCAAGCCAGCACGTTACGGCCATGTGCTTTTATCCCAGTATGTGAACGCTCTAGGGAATTTGCCCAAAATTACCATAGGAAGCGCCCATACTTCCACATCCACATAGGTGAGTCTATCAAGGATATTCCTGTAGCTAGGTACCCCACTCAAAATAGAGCTATAGATCATCATTAAGAGTTATAATTAACTCAACCTTAACTCGCTTCAGGATATCATGCTCCATAGAGATGGACTCGGAGTAAAACCCCGTAACTAATAATTAGCATGATTCAACTCATATCACTGTGACTTGTTATTACCCTTTGAACCTATTTCTTGGGATCTCCAGTCTATAGGTTGGGTTACCACCACAAATGATTCAATATCAACGGGCTTTAGTCCGATCCCTTTCTAGATGTTAAAACACCTTCTCCTGCACTAGTTCTTTCATCAAAGGACAAGTCAGGTTTTATTCTCATCAGTCCAATCATAATCCACACACACAACTCATTAGTTTTAAATTCTAAAACTATGTTGTGATTACGACATATTTATCGTTCTTGCCGTTATGATAACGGTTCTAATATTTTACAATAGCCATGGTTCGATTGTTGTGAATAAAATGACTGTGTCAATCTCTACCATAAATGGTATCTTATAATAGATTTTTTTTAACCTTTCATTTACTCACCAGCCATAGCCAATGGTATCACCATATACTCCATCATTAATTAAGCCAATAATTAATATATCTAGGAGTTCCAAAAAATAGCATCATAATATGTGTTAAACACATATCCATTATTAATTCAGAATCAATTCTAGGTTCGTGATTTTATCAAAACACATAACCTTTCTCAATAGCATAAGAATGCACCTCTTTTTTTTTAATTATAAACCTTCGTAGTACTCCAACAAAAAATAATTCCAAGTCAACTGTATTTAGTAGCTCAGTTGAGACTACTTAAGATGTTCGCATATTCATCTTTTCTTATCACTATATATAGTGTTCTTATACTTGGATCATGTGGAGTACAAGATGGTTCATAATAAGCATATATCTAATAAATAGATATTCTTGTATTTCAATGTACTCGATCAATTAATTGATCCATATAGCCTCGTAATATTAACAAGTACTATTCTTGTTTCATTGAAAATCTTTATGCTAACACTTTGACTTAGCATGAATTTGGTTTTCTACGTAAAAAAATATTATAACTAAATATTAGCTAATCATTCTTGCACAATAAATAAGAGTGCATTCATATTTCAACATTCTTAGTGTTAAACACGATTCATAAATTATTCTCAATTCATTCTCATTTGATAATTTATCAAAATATCATGCCATTTATTGGTGCCTTTCATATTAATTTTTCAACTTCAAGTTGGTCCATGTAAGTTGCCTTACATAGGTCACCATTCGAAAAACACTATTATATATATTTAGTTTTTAACTCAACATCATATATAATATCAATGGCATTCAAAATAAATGAAGCTTCTTCATTTTCATGAGAATATTTTAGCGTGCATCATGTATAACTAAGTTATATTGATGAATTTCGACTCTTAAACAAAGCTTATATTCATAAATGATAATTGTCTCAATATTCCTTCAAATAGTGTGTATACACCTCTTTATCTTAAAGTTATAAGATAAGTCAATTATAACTAATTTCTAGTTTATTCCAAGGAATTCAATCAATCATTTATGACATGACTTCTCTAAGGATTTTTCAAATCCTTTTCAATAACATAAGCAAGCTTTTATTTTTAACTCACAACTCAAAAAATAATCAAAGTTTCAGATTCTTTTAAATGTTCTTCAAATATAGTTGAGAGGTACTCGATTGAGTGCCCCCACTATTCTCTAGGTATAGCAATTAGAAGCAACATATAATGTGCCCCCACTATATCTTCAATTCATAAAATAAAATCTAAACTTCTGAATTTCAACATTAAATAAGAATTAATCTTATTTCTTAAATAAATACATGCTTAATGTCTTCATGTATAGCCGAATAAAAAAAAATACATGTTCATTTATTTTAGTCATAAATTCAGATTTTCATGTGTCTAAAAGTCACATATAGATACAATCTATTTCATAAAAAATTATAATATACAATTTTTCACAATGTATACGATAATACTCCGTATTAGAGTTTAAACCTCTATTCCAAATCAAAGCATACGGTCAAAATAATTTTACCCAACTAAATTATTTCTACACGCGTATGAAGCACACCAAATTGATTCCAACATAGCATAATACAATTTTATTCTATACATTTTCCAACTCATATAAATGAATAAATATAAGGAATTATTCATATAAAATTGTAGCGGTTGCACTCCAAACTCAAATATTGTATAAGTCCTTATACAATTTCTTTGAAATTCATCTTCTATAAATTTGAGTCCAAATTTTTCTAAGTACTTCATAAATCCTTGAAAAATAAATTTATAAAGGCTTCAAAATATTTTGAATCCGTTGGGAACACGACATGATACATTTTTTCAAAAAAATGTTATCCAAAATATTTGTTCAAACGGAAAAACTTCAAGTTTGAAATTTCACCACGACCAAAAAGCTTATTGAAATTTATAAAATTTTCCAGAATTCATCCTTTATGAGTCTCGTCTTATCCAAAATTGGAATCACTCAAAAATATTAAGTACAAGTGAAGATAAACTTATTTTACTACAAGATGTCCAAAAAATTCAGCATCGCGCATCCCATTTGTAAAAATCATCATAAAAGATATACAACTCTTTTTTTCATAAATTTCAAAGCCCAATATTTATAATCTCAACATATTACATGCATGCCAAAATTCACGAAATTTCAGTCTATATATCATCAAAAAACTGAGATGATATTCCAACAGAATTCATAACAAAAATTTCAGTTTTTTTTTTTTTTTTTTTATTTTTCCCATCATCGATCACTTTAGTATGGTTGAAAAATATCAACTACACTTTTACATAAACACTTCAAAAAATATTTGAACATATTTCTTTTATAGTAAACATAGCGCAAAACACAAATGTTTATTATATACCCTTCGAATCCATATAACAAATGTTCATTTGTTTTCATATAACAAATTTTCATTTGCTTCCAAATATCAAATTTTTTAATTTGATTCCATATAACAAATTTTCATTTGTTTCCAAATATCAAATTTTTAATTTGATTCCAAATATCAAATTTTCATTTGATTCAATATAACAAATTTTCATTTGTTTCCAAATATCAAATTTTTTAATTTGATTCCATATAACAACTTTTAATTTGTTTTGTTAACCACAAGTGGCTCAAAATAAATTGTCCAAAAAACCAATATACAATTTCATTTCCAATAATAACATCTTATGTGAAATAATATTTCACATTCATAACTAGAAAATAGGATTGACCTATTTAAAAGTTTTCCATGGAGGGGTTCATTTTTGTTCAAATTATAATTTCTCACGAAATTATTGATCAATTTCGAATTGACCAAAAATACTGAAATTTATATATCTACTTCACAAAATATAACATTTAGGAAGTTCAGGGGCTAAACGGTCATTTCTAAAGGTAAAAGGTCAAAATTATAATTTCTAAACATAGAAACTTAGTTGGCCTTTTTTCATTTCGACATCATAAAAATAATCATATATGCCCATAAGATTTATTTTTCGGTCTCCATGGTAGACAAAAAACGTCTTAAAATTGTTGGTACACTTTATATATTGTGATTAAAAAAAAAATCACGTCAAAGAGTTTTATGGAGAAATCGAAAAATAAAATCATAAATTAATTTTAAGTCTATTGCTCAAAATTAAATTATTACCTCATATGATTATCGCAAAATATGAACCTCATGCGTGAATTCCAAATAATTACTGCACAATAAAAATAAACAATATTACCTCAATCGTTTATAAATTCGTCGTAGACGATTCTTGGGTTGAGTCGCGGACTAGGTCGCTCTCTTTAAGACGTTTCGCGGCTCTACCCTCTTTGTGCAGGTAGTCTACAGTCACGCCGTCCCCAGGATAAAACAAACCCAGAATCACTTCTGTATCATATAACCATGCACCGTGGTTATATGTCTTCTAACACCCATTCCAAATTAATTGCTCAATTCTACAATTTCAGTTTGGGGGGACAAACTGTTCTAAAATTTTTATGAAAGAACATTTATGAGTTTCTCTTTTATCTCAACCAAATATTTTTCTTAATATCAAGGCTTGAGCTAATAATTTTTTTTTGTTCTTTTCTTGCTCTTAAGAAACTTGAGCTCTCAAACTTTCTCAAAAACTCTCTATGTCATTTTGGCCGGATGAGCCTCTTTTTAATGGGAAGTGGCTAGTGGGTACACAAGTGGCTTAGTGGGTATAAAAGTGGTTGAATTTTTTGGGCAAAAAAATCGGAAGTAGTGGGTATTGTTGGTCTCCCACTTGTTTAAGTGGGTATAGTGGGTGCATAATATCTCCCAATTGTGTATTAAAATACATTCTATCAACACGTACTTTTTGTCAGTTTTTACCAGAAATTTCCTTATTGAAAAATAGAGGAATTTGAATACAAACTCCGGAGTTTTGGTTTTAGACTTATTGTTTGGTACATGTGAGACTATGTTTGGTACGTGTGCACGCTAGCCATTACTTGTTGTTAAATAGTTAAATTATAGATTAACCCAAAAATTGTAAATAAATTAGAAAAGATTTTATACATGAATGGAAAAATGGAAACACTACCGTCAAGGATCCTAAACTGGTTTCAATGCTTCGGGTTCTCTGCGATCTCTCTTGGAATAAGCTATGTGTTCTCTTCACGTGCACAAAGTTACTTAATTTTGTGTTTTTATTTAATACCGTGATTCAGAGGCCGATCCAGGATTTTTGGTCAACTGGGGCCAAAGTTTTGAGTGGTGCCGGGGGTTCGGCGGCAGGAGCCCCCGAGACGAATTTTTTGGGGATTATTTCGAGTTTTATACAAATTATAGTTCATCCAAATTGACTACAAATTATATGTTTCGAGTTTATTTCGAGTTGTTTTTGGGCATATATGTTTGGGACACAAATTAGAGAAATTTGACATTTTTTCCCAAATTACAAAAATTATAGAGATTTTTTGGAGAAATTACAGAAATTTGACATTTTTTTGAGAAATTGTATGAAAAATATATACCCTTATTTATGTACAATTTCTCCAAAAATAATACATACAAAAGATCATACATTCAATCAAAACCCTATATTTTACACAATCAAAATCTTACACAAAAATCATACATTCAATCAAAATTATACATACAATCAAAAATCTTACTAAAAAATCAGATTAAGGGACAAAAAATACTTGATCAGTCGCTCAGGGGTGGACTGGGCGTGGCTGCTGGTGGTGGCGGTAGGCTGAGAGGAGAAGAAATGAGCGCTGAAAAAATTGGGATGGGAAGAGAAGAAAAGAATTTAGGGCCGACTGCTGCTGGATATCTTTTGATTTAATAGGTTTAGTTTTTTAAGTAATTACAATCTTATACCCTAAGGTTTGAAAATAATTATAGCTATACCTTAAAGTATGAAATTTTACCAAAAAACCTTTAAAAAATTTATTTATTTATTGGAAAAACTGAACCGGGGCCATAGCCCCCCTTGGTCCTAACCTCCATCCGCCCCTGCCGTGAGTATTTCGTAACATATATTGAAAAGGCCATTACATTTAATGGATAAGAAGATAACATGCTATCTATTTGGTGTTCTTTAAGTCAAAAATCCATTCCATCAATGAGATATGTTGTTCTTTACTATATTTGGTGTCCCAAATCTGTTTGATTTGGTTGGTATTTTTATTTTTTTATGCTTAATATTTTAGGGCGTGATTGATTAGTGTTCCAAGTACTCTAACATGTACTCCTCATTCAATTATCTTCATGGTTTGAGTGATTGGAAATCCAAGTACCTTCTTTGTGGGAAAATGTAGAAAATAATGTTATGAAAATTGAATAATAGTTCAATAACTAAATTTTGAATTATTCATGGCCTTAGAAGTATGTATATTATTCATGTTGTCAAAAAAGTTTGTATATTATTAATGATTGATGGAGTATAATTTGTCCCACCACATTGATTATCATAGATCACCATTTGGTTAAATGTGATTAAATTAATTTTATGGATGAGCTAGGAGGATCCATGGTTTCAATTTTGATGTTATTGTGTTCTACATTTATGAACAATAAAAAATTAGATTATGTAATTTTAGGACTTAAAATAATATTGATTATGAATATAGGATAATAAACATTTCGTTTCTATTTTAGTCAATATTTTCGAGGGTCGCGCGAGTAGCTTTATTAAAAAATAGGAACTAAAACCATAAAGAAAATGTTAGTTGTCCTATTTCCAAAATTCATATTCCAATAGGTCCTCAATTTATAAAGCGCCATAAAAATCTATCATGCTAAAGCATTTGGTTTCATCGTGAATTATTAGAGAATGAGCGAACTAAGTTGAGTATTCGAGTATTTTTAATGCTCTTAGCAATGGGCACCTCATGATTTGATTCGTGTTTTGCAGGACCTCAATGTTTCACCACTTATGTAGAGTATTTTCATATGGATTACTCTTTGTATGCCTAAGTTTGTAAATTTATGAACAAGCACAAATGCGAAGATTTTATAAAAGGATTGAAATGAGTTAGTTGGTTGGATTATATTCGGAGTTGGTAGCTAAATCCTATCTCACAATAATGCTTAGAGGTTGGTTCTCAGTGCTCTGTTCATGATATATTTTATGATTACATTTTTATCACTCAGGCTTGTCAATGAGATAACTAATAATTGACTGCTACTTTTAGTCTGTAATAATGTAAATATATGTAGTTCGAGTAATTCGAGTAATGAGTACATCGTGAAGACTTTTGGTCGGTATTTTTACTGGAAAATGAATAAATATCAATCTGTAACATTGTATATATATATATATTATCATAGATATCTCTTCAGTCAAAACTAAGAATCCTTATTCGCTCAATGCAGTAACAGGTACATTAGGTTTTTCTCTTTATGTAGTACTAGGTACGTCTCTCTCTACATTGTTTTATTCTATAATTCTTGAACTTCTATTGTAAATTGTTAATTTTTTTTCTTATAGGGTACATTATGTGTTGAAATTTTTATCACTAATACTTGCCTCCTTTGAAGAGGACTTGATTACAATTTAGAGGTTCTATGAAAATATAAAACAATCACCATTGCTTAATGTTTTGTCTAATTACATGGCCAAAATTTTCTATTCAATACTTTTTTTCGTGTTGCACTGTATATAGATGAAAATGTGTCTATTGCAGTGATTAAAATGCAACATTCTTTGTTTATCCATGAGAGTGATAATTAATTGGCTTGTGTTATGTTTGTACATTTTTTCTTTGTAATTTTATCCACTTGATCTGTTCATTCCAGTATTATTACATCAACACTACAAGTTCTTTGGTTCATCACGATGTGTTGCATTGTTACATTAAGTTATCTAAATTAAACCCAACTCATATGGACTATATTCAAGAGAAGATGATGTAGAGTGTGTTAATAAGTACCAAATCATTGTCATATTGAATTCTAAAGTCGTGTGTTTTAGGTTGATTAGAAATATTATAGTGAAGATTTCCCGAGTAAGCACAACTTATGATTGCACACAAAAAAAACACCTTATGCAACAAAATAAATCACCTAGATTTTTTTTTTTTGAGATTATGCTTTATCTTATTTCTAGGGTATCCATTGGCTTGTAAACATTGATTATATTGTACTTAATGTGAAACAAAAGTATTGACCCTGAGATAATAAAAAACTATTGTGATATCTTCTAAACGTAAGGGGGCAAGTGCTACCCTTGTATAATGACGTGGACCTGCCACTCAAACTAGACAGATCATACGTATGCATTCAGTATACATATGTGGGATTGATGGATTCTACTACTTTATTACATTATTGGTATTTGTCATTATGAGATTATTTTTCTTATACTAAAAGTGTTTTTTTGAATCATCAAATTGCATTCAACTTCATGGCATACGAGTTTTATAATCTAGAGCTTAGTCATAGGAGTTGAAGTCTCCCATATTAAAATACAATCAGTATATTTCTTCATTCTCAATTGTCTCACTTTTGTGATTGCATAAGAATGTCATCTGTTTTACTGCATATTTGGATAGAGATAGATGAATGGATCCTATTTCCCCTTTATTTAGTGTTACATTCATTATGTTGATGGTAAATGTTGCAAGTACACATAATATAAGGTAAATTACACCTTCATGAGCATTGGAGTGTCAATGATGGATTTACTTTCGGTCTTACTTGTGTCTGAGATATCTTTTCATGTGCTTATGTTGAATACTTATAGGCGGAGTTCTGGAAAGCTATGATTTTAAGCACATAATTGGAATTTTGCATTGAGGTTGTTTGAATCCTTCACCCACAAATTTATTACTTGTAATCCAGTCTCAATATTATTGGATTTTCACATGTTTTTTGTAGAACCTCTATCTCTTAAATAGGTCATGCACTGAATTTTATTTTGTAGGTTTGGTTTGACAAAAGACAAAATTAGCCCTTTTCTCAATGGGGGTGGACTTGGTAAGGCATTTGAATCTAAAAAAAGGTCATAATTTTTTTTTCAATGTGGCAATTTCTCATTTCACATAGTGGTGTGAGGATAATCCATTCGTTATCGTCACAAAAATGAAAACCATAAATTTCAAATGAAAAAATATCATTTGTAGGTATGGCCTTCCAAAATACATCATCTCAGACAATGAGAATAAGTTCAACAACCTGACCTTTAGAGAATTTTGCTCATATTATGGGATTAGTAAGGAAAACTCTTCACTCGCCCATCCACAAGAAAATGGATAGATGGAGGTGAAAAACAAAATCATATTCGAAACTATAAAGAAGAAGATAGAGAAAATCAAAGGTCTATGGGCTGAGGAGATATCGAGCATATTGTGGACCTACAGAGTTACTATAATATGCCCTATAAGGGAGACTCCTTTCTCCCTGACCTATGACACTGAAGTTGTCATTCCTACTGAGATCAAGATCTTCACATAGAGGGTAGCTCAATTAGATTTGGAAACCAACAATGAAGGTCTTAAGAGGCCATTAGAAGACCTAGAAGAGCATCGCGAAGATGTCTTGATTAGAATGGAGACTACGAACAAAGGATAACCTCTCACTTCAATAAACAAAAGTGTGGATAGAGAATTCTATGTAGGTGACTTGTTCCTAAAGGTGGTCACATTACAACCAGAAATCCCAAACGAGGGAAAATTAAGCCCCAAGTGGGAGGGCCCCTATATGAGAGGAGGTAAAATCACTTAAAGCTCTGATACCAATTTGTTAATGCAGTGTGATATTGATTGCTTGATAGATTCACAAATATCCAATTAACAACTTATTTAATTGGATGTAATGTTTCTTATCCAAATTAAACTAATAATCCAATTTTATTACAACCCTAACACATGGATATATTTCATTAAATTAATTATGCCACCACAAACATAAATCGCTGGATACATAGATTTCAGGAAAAAAAAACCTTTTGGGCAAAACCTTTTATTTCACTATGACCAGTAAATCGCAACTTACATAAATTTGTAATGAATCTACCGAAGCAAACTCGCATAGACCGCAACCCAGTAACCAATAATGGACTCTCACAAGACCCCACAAGAACCGCAACTCTTCTTCAGTAAGGAACACACTCAAGTCTTCCCAAGTGATCGTAATCGACAGCCAACAACTCTCTCGAGAGCTATCAATTCATCAGTAGAGATGTAACTCCACAATATCAAACTTCAACAAAAATATTTAGGGTTCCATAAAAGATTCACTAAGGATTATGATTGATTTTTGGTGAATCAAACACATAAAAACCTTTCAAAAGCGAAGACTTAAAATTATGCAAAAAGCAGTTTCCGTGTATCAAAAAGACTTAATGAAAAAGGATTTTGAAATAGGTATTTATAAAATCCGAATTCACTAAGGATTAGGATTGATTTTTGGTGAATCAAACACATAAAAACCTTTCAAAAGTGAAGATTTAAATTATGAAAAAATCAGTTTTCATGTATAAAAAAGTCTTAATGAAAAAGGATTCTGAAAGAGGTATTCATAAAATCCTTAAGTCGGCAGGTCGTTCGAACGACATCTGCAGGTTGTTTGAACAACATTCGTTGTCGTTAGATCTAAGAAGGAACGACCTAAAGAAATCCAAAACAATATGCAGTTGTTCAATGCACTATTGAAATGACCCTTTAAATAATATTGCAACTTGTTAGATGAAGTCGTTTAAACGACTTGTGCATGTCGTTTGAATGACTGAAACGTCAAAAAAATTCTTTTAATACTCCGCCTACAGGTATTGATAAATTATTTTTGACTTGGGAAAGAATTTCCCTTTCTTTAAAAACTAGTTTTTATAATATCCTAACACTTAAAGTAAATCATTTCATGAAATGTAAAAACATTCTATGAAATTTATACCTCATGTCATGCAAATGTTGAAGATGGTTGAAATTCGAATCCGTCTTCATGAATGAATGACTTGAACTTCTTCGACGGTCTAGCGGTATATGACCTACTATGTTGTAAAGTACGAACTATGAAAAATATGTCCTTATAAATATCCTCTTATGTCTATGCCGATACAAAATAAAAATATCTGAATTATCAAAACACAAATATTATACAAATCTATTACCCTCCCCTGCAACCCAAAAGAAGAAATGGTTCTAAATATGCAAGTCTTCAAAATCTTCAAAAATATTCAACTTTGACATCTTCAAATCTCCAAATTTTTTTGGTCATCCTTAGTCTGTGCAAAATAATGATCCTCAACATTTTTACCTACACACATGAGACAAGAAACAAATACCTTCATGACGTATCCAGTTTGAAATGAGATAAACATAAATAAAATAAATCAAACAATGATACGAACAAATCAACATCTCCCCCATAATTCAAACCCTTTCATGTAATTACCCGGAGCATCAAAAGTATCATGCGTGGGTGCGTGTGTATGAACATGTGGAATAACAATATGTGACACACTACCCAACTTAAAATAGAATTCCCTATGGTGTACTCTCTTATTGCAATTGGGGAAAAAATACACGGGCCTAGGAACACATATCCTTAATCGTCTAACACGCAATCTCTTATTGGGTACAGGATGCCTAGGTGGGTTAGGTTGAGAGCCATATGTATCTATCATAAACATGGGAATCGTCTCGAGTGCAACATGGGAAGTGGACGCACCGTCATAACCTATTCCTAGTCTCTCAACATTACCCAAAGTGGGACTGGGGAGCATCTTTCCAACCTTATTAGATGTGTCCTCTATAGTGACCTTAACCTTCCAAGAACCTTTGAGATCTCTCTCTAGTAGTAACACATGGGCTTCAAGTTCACTCTTTTCCTGACCTACGATGATCAACTACTCACTCAATGTAACCTTTACCATCTCGAGTTGATTCTCTAATGCCTCAAGTCCCCCTCAAAAAATCTCTCTCTCTCTCCAAATCTAACACCTTAAGACCTAATTCCTTATTCAACTTCTTCGTCTTTAAGGTCTCGACATGTAAATCTCTAAAAGCTTTTTGGAGTTCACTTTCACCCTCACTCTTAAACTCTTCATCACTCTCACTAGAAACACTCAAATCATTATCGGGTCTCTCACATACACAAGTATCTTTATCGTTGTGGGACAAAATAGGTGTGATAACGTGACTTGCCATAAAGGCAACACACATACCATGTAATGACTCATCCCTGGAATCATTCACCTCTTCCTCACTCTCGCTAAGAGTGGCTGGCATAGAAACTTTCTTGGCATTTCTCTTTAGCCTAGTGGGACACTCAAACGCCTTATGCCCTTTCCCTCTCACTCAAACCATATCTCCTCTTCCAATTTATCTTTCTCACCGCTCTCATTGGCCTTTTCTTTATTTTTCTTTTTCTCAAAAATATTTTTATTGGAAGAATTTTCTTTAGAAAATTCGAGATTTGTTTTTTAATTTTTTAGCATGCATGGATGCATCATCAAAATATAACTCGCCCTTAGACTCGGACTCACAAACTATCACTCTCTTTTCCTTCTCTCTCTTGGACACTTCCTCAACTTTTATAGATCGGTATTTAAGTGCTATCCCTCTATCCTTAGGCTTGATGGTGCTAGGAGACATGTCAATTTCATATGTTTAGAGGTATCCTACCAGTTCTTCGAACTTAATATTGCTCAAATGTCCTAAGGAATTCAACACAGTGACTTTCGAGATAAAAAATTTAGGGGACGATCTCAAAATATTCTTAAGTACTCATGCATCAGGAATATGTTCACCAAGATTGAAACAAGTGTTGAAAATATCATACAAACGTGCATGAAACTCATAAAAACACTCAAATTCAAGCATGGGAATTTTTTTAAATTGATAAGTTAAATTTTGCAATTTATACTATTTCACTGCATTCATGGGTAAGTTGTAGAACATCCCATGCTTCATTTGACATGGTGCATGCCATGATACATTGGAACTCGCCAGGGGTGATGACTCCAAAAATTGCACTTAGCCTATGTGCTCCATTTAAATTTATCCTCAGTCCAGTCTGTCACAAGTTTAAGATTTGTGACATTATTAGCAGTGACAATAGGAGGAGTCCACCCTCCTTCACAAACAACCCAACCATGCTCATCGATTTTTTTTAACGAAGATTTCATGCGGGCTTTCCCATAGGCATAGTTTGTGCCACCAAAAAGGGGCAGCCAATTATATAAGTTTTCATTCGAAAACATAGCGAAATTTTTCGAACTCAGATTTTTTGAAAAAAATCAATATAAAAAAAAATTTGCGAAAAAAGATCACTCAATAAATTAGAGAAACCCTCTATGATACCAATTTGAGAAGGTAAAGTCTCTTGAAAGGCTCTGATACCAATTTGTTAATGTGGTGTGATATCGATTACTTGATGGATTCACAAATTTCCAATTAAAAGCTTATTTAATTAGAAGCAATCTTTTTTATCCAAATTAAACCAATAATACAATTTTATTAAAACTCTAACACGTGAATCTATGTGAATAAATTAATTATGCCGTCACAAACATAAATTGTTGGATACACATATTTTAGGAAAAAACCCCTTTCGGGTAAAACCTTTTATTTCACTATGAACAGTAAATCACAACTTACATCTACATAATGAAACTTGACATAAATCTACCGCAGCAAACTCACATAGACTGCGACCTAGTAACCAGCAATGGACTCCCGTAATACCCCACAAGAATCGTAACTCTTCTTTAGCAAGGAACACCCTCAAGTCTTCCCAAATGATCACAATCGTCAGCCAACAACTTCCTCAAGATCTACCAATTCAGTATTAGATATGGCACTCCATAAGATCAAACTTCAACGGAAATAGGGTTCCATAAAAGATTCACTAACAATTAGGATTGATTTTTGGTGAATCAAACACATAAAAAACCTTTAAAAATTGGAGATTAAAATTCTATAGAAATCAGTTTTCATGTATAAAAAAGTCCTAATAATAAAATATTCTGAAACAGGTATTTATAAAATCCTTAAGTCGACAGGTCATTTGAACATCATCTTTAGGTCGTTTGAATTACATATGCTGTCGTTAGATCCAAAAAGGAACAACCTAAAGAAATCAAACATAGTATGCAGTCGTTCGATGCACTAAAAAAAGGACCATTCAAACAACATTGCAAATTGTTAGATGAAGTCGTTTGAACGACTTGTGCATGTCATGCTAATGATATACACTTGTTGTTTGAACGGTTGAAACATAAAAAAACTTCTTTTAAAACTCTGCATGCAGGTCTTCAAAAATTATTTTTAACTTAGGAAAAATTGCCTTTGCTTTAAAAAATACTTTTGAAAATATCCCAACACTTACAGTACATCATTTCACGAAAATTAAACATATTCTATGAAATTTATACCTCATGTCATGCAAATGTTTAAGATGCTTCAAATTCGGATCCTTTTTCATGAATGAATTACTTAAACTTCTTCGATGGTGTATCGGTATATGATTACTCTATTGTAAAGTACGGACTATATAAATATGTCCTTATAATGTGGTTACCTAGATTGCAAGTCCAGGTTATTACTATCTCAAATATATGGAATGATATGGGCTTCCTGACCCTTAGAACATAAAATATTTCTAATGATGTACTTCTTTAATTGAAATAAAGTGAAAATAACATTTTCTACCTTTATTGTCTCTATATGGTGTGGTGAATGGTTACAATACTCTGATCCTTGTCTCAGATATAAACCTAAGGTCTTAGGACCCGACAAAAGTTGCAAAGAATTCATCATTCGTCCTAAAAAAAGTGGTTGAGGTCCAAGGACCTATGACATATAGCATTAAGAATTACAAGTCTATATTTTTTATTCCTAAGCGCTCTAAGGACTCAAATACCCAATAAAAGTTTGGGGTTTTATTCTTAAAACTATATATGACATTTAATTTTGAGTAAAGGTGTGTCGGTTCATTTTGAAATAAGAATTATGGTTGCGGAAATGACTTATATTTTGCTCAAATATATTGTAGACATGTGAGTAAATAAAGCCAAGTAAGAATTTCGACGAGTCTATTTCAAGTTGATCCATGAAAATTTCGTAACTAGAACTATTGAAATGTTCACAACCTACACAAGTAATTAGCATCCTATTAGAATAATTATGATCCAATCCTAGTATTTTATCTCAAACTACAGGAGCTTGTTTCATGGTTTAAGAACATGATCAATGGTTCGATAACTTGTTCGATAGTTTGACAGAGGGTTATGATCTGTACATCCCAAGAATTTACTAACCATGGCCACCCACAATATTTGAGCCTAAGGGTTGTCTTTATTAAAACTGGAAAATCTCACACCATTAGCACACGATGCATAAGCTCCTAATTCCAATAATTGTGAGGACTAGAATGCTTGAGCACATGTCATTTTTATTACTATGGGTATAATATGATTTTATTTGGGGTCAAAAGATCCCCACACATTAGGTAATAGTTGTGTGAGTAGGTTTGACATCATAATTTGGAGGAATCCGCATCCAGGGGATACTTTGTAATATGATACCCCCTTTATAGACTTATATGTTTTGTTTCCACCAGTAAAAGTCGATCGGTACATTATTTTATAATCCCGGTGGAGTAACAATAAGTTAAGTCCAAGGATCAATGAATCAGTTAGATGTAGGTTGAAATTAACTAGCAATAAATTGATTTGACCAAGCGTGATAGGACACTTGTGGGGAATTATATTATGTACCATAATAAATTTTACAAATAAAAACTCTTTATTTTGAGCGATTTAGAGAGGATCAAATTGGAGTGCCATCGTTATTATTGAGTGGAACTAATTGAGATTAAATAAAGAAAGAAAATAATTACATTAATTGTAATTGGAATTTATGAGTGTTTATTTGGAAGCCAATTTAATTATTTGTCTTAGGCCCCTATCATAGTCCTTTTCCTAAGTAATAGGTTTGGAGCTCTCTAAAACCCTAGTTTGAATAAATCACATAGCCTATACCTATATTATGTGTCTAAGTTAGTGTTTTAGTCTAAGGATCCATTATGGAATGTTAGATAAGGGGATAAAAAACACTATCCACATTTGCGTGAAGGAATGAGTGGAGCGAATGCCAATTCTCTCATATTTCACCATGGTGTCATCATTAAGAATGATCCATACACTATGCTTACTTTGGGCGGATCATATTATATAACATTTGATATGTTTGGAGCTTTCTTGAAAGTTTTTTGGAAACCTTGGAATGCGGTAAGAATTTCATTTTCTTAAACCTTTGTCTCCTCATATAAATCACAACATGATTTGCTATGGTATTATATTATTAACCCCCAGGTATAATCTTCATACCTAGTTCTTCATTTATTTTCAATGCATGATTAATCAAATATCTATATGGCAAGTTATTTTCCTCAAAATTGGTATTAGAGTCCCGATTGAGATTAATCATGTTTTTGAAAGGTATATGCTGTCCACCACGAAACCCTAATTTTGGCATGTTGTATAATTTTAGAGTCATGTATCATAGTAAAATGGCTTTATAGAGATTATATATTTAAACTCGTTGGAGAGTAGGATATACAGTGAGAAATTGCAAAAACGGCTATCAAACAATATACATAACATATAGGGAGCTATTATGCCATAAATTTCTTAATTATTTTATGTGTGAAAATGGAAGGCTCAACTCTATTCAATATATATATATATATATATATATATATATATATATATATATATAAACTTTAGTTTATGAGACACGCCATTATGAAATAAAACAGATGAGGAAAAAACATTATCTTTCCAATAATGATCCACAAACGACAACCCAAAAAATTAACAAAAACGTAACTAATGATTAGTTATGATTAAATTTTGACATAAATGAATGAACGATCACCATTGGTAAGGTTGTGAATAATAGAAACAATGTGAAAAAGAAAGTATATGAATGAAAACTTATTTATTAGTCCCAAGGGCAAAGAAACCACTATCATATTCAAGAACATCTAGCACTTTAGGTTCATTAAAAGACATCCCATTATTCACCCTCTAAAACTGATATTAACTACATTTAATTAATGGAATTTTTTTATAATACTTACAGTACTTCATCATTAGTTTCATCCTCGTAATTTGCTACTTCCTATTACATGCTCTTTCCATCGGGATGACTATAATTTTGTGCATATCATCTTCTGAAACATGTACATGACATGATCATTCATCATACTTAAGTTATATATCATGCCTATGGTATGCCCATGAATCTTTCCTGACATCACGTAAATACAACAAGTCCCATTGTGATTTACTACTTGATGACATTAATGGAAACAAAAAAAGGTTTACACTTATTCTCATTAATAAATTTAATCTAATACAATAAGTGTAACTGATAATTTGATTCAACTCTTAAGACTACACTCACGTGAATCGACTTCGACCAATATAAAACCTAAATAAAGTATTAATTATGCAACTTATACATAATTTTTAGAAGAAAAAATAATTAAGAAAACATATAACAGATCTTAAATATATTCATCATTTGATAAATGACTAATCCCAATACACTGTGTTTGGATAGAGAGAACAAAGATACCAAATGACTGTTATAAGAAAGTTAACTATTACCTTTAAATTTTTTATAAAAATGTCTTCAATCTAATAAATATAAAATTATAAAAATGTCTACAACCACCACCGAAACATCCAAACTTATTTACATTATCATTTAGGACATTGAATATTGGCATTAAAAGTGTCACAAAATCAAGGTTAGCACGAATACGCCAAAAGTAATGTATTAATTGCATATGAAACCCAATGTGCGTTCCGGGACTGGGGATATTCTCCACATGAAATGGGCCACTGAGATGATTTTGAGCCATTAGGGAAGTTCCCCAAAACATTATGTAGTTCTCATGTAGGCAAATCTAAAAAGAGTTAAGTTGTCCAAATCATATTTCTAACTCCCCTCCAAACACTTGTAAACAAATTAAAAATTTTGGGCAGAGTATCATTCGTTATTAGGACGATCCATCATGTTTAAGAAATAAAAAATAATCGACGACAATAATACTAATACTAACACTGTCACAAATTTCATAAATAACATCATATCCCATGAAATACTTTTAAGTCGGACATTATTTTTTACAACATCAACTTGTAAACATTTTAGAAAATTTAGGCATATTTCCTTTGTTTATAGGACTATCCACTACATGTTTAACAAATATAAAATATTACAACAACACAAATAGTCAGGAAAAAAATCACATATCCATACAATGCGCCCAACAAAAAATAATGGCCCAAATTTTATTAATTATAAATTCATCTCAATATATACGATATTCATCTCATAGGAAAGATAAGATTGTTAATACGAATATGAGTTAAAATCAAGTACATTGGTGGATTGTAGTTAACATCAACATTTGTTCAATTCCCCCATTCAGTTGTCTAATATTGAACAGTTATCAGCAACCACCCTTAAGTTCTTCACTATACTGGCGTTGATGCTGAAGAGGTCAACACGGGTCATATTGGGCTTCCTTATCACACAAGCAGATATTGGTAGAAATAAAGTACTATAGAGCCATAACAACGTGTTTTGTAATGTGTTTGAATGTATGATGAACTGAAAAACTTCTCGAATGTATGTAGCTACACCCCCTATCCAGAGAAAACAAAAATACCGCATCAGGATTATCAAAACCACCTGGATGCAATGATATTTCAGCACTGAAAACATAAGGAAACAAATGGTGTTACCACACTGTATGATGTGAAGTGATGTTTCATCGGCAATGCTTCTTGTGTGGAGTGTCGAATCTATGTTGTATATTATTGTTTCAATCAATGATGGCATGTTGAAGCATAAATAAAGGTTACACCAGATACTACACTATTAAATCATAATTGTAGAAATGTATTACAACCAAGATCGAAATTAAAAACATTTCGGGAGATAGATAACATAAATGACTAAAATTGATATTAAAAAGTATTTATGGTTCAACCAATGGAAAGTGAGTGATAAAATATTATATCCCACCAAATGTAATGAAACAAAATATAAAAGTAAGGAGCATTTACAGTTCAACCAATGGATATGATATATAACATATTGTTTACAAAATAAGAAGGCAGTAAGTTGTGAAAGTACTCAAATTCTCTCTTTAAAAAATAAAATAACTTGAAAGATCACCACAATTGCATAATCTTCAATTATGAACCATCAACATGTGTTTCTTATACCTTAGAGGTAATTGTATCGCATGACTATCTCATGCCACCAGAAATATTAATTTGCTCGCTTCAACCTTCTTCATTTCTTTGGCACCCTTTTCTTTATCACACTTTTTAGCCTCTTCTGCCCTTTGTTGAGGTATAAAGGCTAAAGGCTCCAAATCTTTCATTGCTTGTTCTGTTTTCCCTTGTTCTTCTAACCTCATACACCTTTTCCCAATAAGATTATCTTTGTAAAATTGTTCTCGGTTAATACACTTATGCATGAGAATGCACCTTTTCCCAAGGTTTCCTCCCACACGTGTGTGGTTCAACCCCCGCAAATATCTCCCACCTAATTCACTCATTGGAACAAGAAATGTAATCACCTTATACTTGAGATTACCCTTCTTCAGTTGCAATCCGTATTTCTGCCCAAACTAGTAGATGAAATACCCACCCTATCGCTCCGATCTTCTCAATCTCCATAACTTTTCTTCTTTTTACAGATTTCCTCGCCATCATTATATAAAACAAAAATAAAAAAATTATTGATTAAAATAAAACAAATTTCGTAAATAGGATCGTACACACTCCCCCTGCCCTTGCTTTCACAACGTCGTGATAGAGACTCGCGTGAAAGCGATGTGGATTGAGTTATAAAGATTTTGTACTCCAGAAGCTACACTGTAAAAATGCAGTATGTACTAAGTAGATGAAGTCTCCTACAAAATATGAACTCAACCTCAGGATGATTTTTCATATAGATTAGAATTCGAACAATCTTTACTCTAAATTTTTCTTGCTTACGAATTATAAATGGAGAAAATGACCAATGAGCTAGACTTGTCAAGGGGCCGTGTTGTATTTGTGTCGTGTCATATTAAGTTCGCTACCGTAAAAAGTTGACCAACCACAATCGATTTGTTAAGAGTTGTGTATAGTTCGTGTTGTGTCATATTAAGTACATGCCGTGTTTACAATTGTGTATTTTCTATATACGGTTGGCTTCACGTCATGTACGCTCATATTTGTGCGACCCATTTGTGTAACAATGTCTAATGGGCATACCCGTCATGACTTGAAACCCAATAAGGGTCGACCAAACTGATAATTTTGTATCAATTTGAGTTGTGTCTAATATTAGATAACCTTATTGCATACGCGAATATCAAATTAAGAACCGCATTTTAAAAACCAATATACCGTTTATTTACATTAAATGTAGTGTCTTTCTTTAAACAAAGACTTTCCAAATAGCTGACTCTTAACATAAAAGAAGGTTGTATTCAGAAAAACAAAATTTCACTGAAATGAAAGAACACACCTCACTAACATTGAGGACTCAGCATGTGCACGATTCATTTTCAATATCTTTCTTCCTAAGGGAATATAAATGTAGAAAATGACAATCCACCTGCACACATTTGCTCAGTACCTTAATACTTCACACCCGCATTTCAATATAGCAGATTTCACCATATCATATCCATAAATCTATCAATATTGACATTTCATCGAATCCCTCCTCCACCCACGTATGGCCTCTTATTCTCATAGATATTTTAATTTAGGATTATTTGCAATTTGGGGTGTATCATTTAATCGTATTTATAGTTTAATTCCAAAGTTCTGCATATTTTTACTTTGAGGGACATCTAAAATATTTGCAAAGATTATAAAAGAAAAAAATATCACAAAAATTGAAAATCCAGAAACATGTATTATAATTTCATATACTCAATCTAGAAAATTAAACCCTTAATTTCATAAACCCTTAATTTACACATAACAAAATAGAAAAATTAAAAGAACATGTATTCTAATTTCATATACTCAGTGTAGAAACATATGTACACAATTTTTTTCTATGTTTTTTTGTGTGACCCACTAAAGTTAAAAAGTAACCAAATTCAATTAGACACAATTCTTAAAACACATTGTCAAAAACCATCAACTTAGATGGGAGTAAGGATGCACTTTTCCTAAATTTTAAAAACATCAATATAGACGTGATTATATGTATAATTTCATAGAATGATTGGAGTAAGAACCTTTGAATGAAGGTATTGAGTGTAGGGTGATATCGAGGCTTCTTCGCTTTAACTAATAGGAACGTCGTAGTGTAGTGAGCGTTAGGGGTGGCCGTGGGCCGGGCCTGGGCAGGCCCGGTCGGGCTCGGGCCGGACTTGAAAAATTAAGTGCTATCCCAAGCCCGCTCGGGCCCAGATCGGGCCTTATTATGTAATCCCAAGCCCGCCCAGATTTGAAAGCTCTTTACCCAGGCCCGCCCAATCGGGCCTTGTTATGTTAATTAAAAGATTTTTTAAAAAATTAAAATACCTATTTTTTTATTTAAAGACCAATTTTTTTAATTAAAAATCTGTTTTAAACTCCATGTATTACAAAGTCCATATATAAAGTTTTCCACTCTACATGAAAAGACTTGATATACTTTTTTATATTTATAAAAGTTCTCCCCCCCCCCCCCCCCGCCACACACACACACACACACACACATATATATATATATATATATATATATATATATATATATATTTTTTTTTCGGGCCTCGGGCCGGGCCTCACCGGGCTTAAGAACTCATGCCCAAGCCCGCCCGAAAAAAAATCGGGCCTATAAAATTTTGCCAGGCCCGCTTTGCGGGCCTATTCACCTTATCCAAGCCCTATTTTTTATTGGGCGGGCTGGGCGAGCTTGGCGGGCCTCGGGCTTATGGCCACCCCTAGTGAGCGTGTAGCTAATGTTTTCCAATTTCCTGACTGTTTTGGGCGATTTAGCTGGAGATACGATGGATTGAAGATCGAATACAAATTTTTGAAGTCCCATGGATGCTAATACCATCAACAAAATCTACAGTCACCAAAGTCCTGTAACAATAATTTAAACTTCAAATTAAAAGCACAAAGGAATGCCTAAGAACTCATTTTTTCTTGCAGAATCATATATCAAACCAAATCCAGTTGATTTCCAACCTCCTAAATGGGTCTTGAACTCAAACAGAAATATGGAATTGGGTTATTTCACCTCACACATACTTGACGATCTCTTTCAATTCAGCCTTAGAAACATTAAGGGCCCGTTTGGTTAGGAGTAAAATATGTTTCAACGCGGTGAAAAGTAATATGGTGAAATACGTTTTCACCTATTTAGAGTCAATTTTTTTTCTACATTCTTGTTTAAAATTTTATAATTATAGGGTGTGCACTTATTCACAATGTTAACCCAACAAAAAATTAATTTGAAATAGGTGAAAACGTATTTCACCATATTACTTTTCACCGCGTTGAAATATATTTTACACCGAACCAAACGGACCCTAAGTTTTCCAGGATGCACAACATCAACGTCAAATTACTTATTCGAGAGAAGTCGATTGTAGCTAAGATGGTGTTGTCACGGCTACGCATTTTGTCAGTAAGCCAGTTGACCTTGCGACGGTATTTTCACAAAAATCACACTCTGGATACAATCTGACATAACAAAACATAAAAAATATATGTGGCAATCCAAAAACAATGAACGTACAAAAATTGATTCTCAAAAATGAAAGCAATCGATCCATTGAATACTCTACAATGGAACTAACAGATTATGCGATTCAACTCCTCTAAACTTGGTAAACAACTTAGGGCATCACATAACCTTTATAACAATTGTCAACAAAATAGTTGCACTTTATAACACCGAACATGATTGGCTGTTTGAGGATGCCAAACACACCTCGAACCCATAATTCTATCATAGTAGGTACGCCCTACCGACCTCTTATCATCCATCTCAAATTACTGTTATATGCTCGCACAACCTATAAGGAGAATATTGATCACATAATTGAAGTGGATGAAAAGTTGGGTAGAGTATGCAGTACATTTTCGCCCAACGGTATTTCAGAAAAGGTGGGCAGAGAGGGAACTACATTTCCCCACAACAGTATTTCAGAGAAAGCGGTTAGCAGCAGGACCTCATGAGAGAAGAAAAAGATCAAGAATGTTAGTGTCGGTGTTAAAACTGATGATGATGCGGGTGTTATTGCTCCAACACATACTGTACAAAATTCTATTGGTGATGACGATGAATTTTTTGGAAGAATTCTAACATCAAGCTTGTGGTTGTAGTGTGTGGTATAATTGTGAAATTTTGTGAGCAGTGTTTGAAATTATTTTTTCACACATGTGCGCATAATGAAAATAAAATTGTTAGAAATATAATCCAACAAAAATTCTAAAGTGATTTTTCTAAGCAGAGTAAGAAAATAGAATTAAATGCTATGTTTCTCTTTATTCCGCATCCTATTTAGATAATGAATGAAAAAATACTTGGTGCATTTCATTCATCAATTTAGTATCAGAAGAATCACTTGATATTTGACAAAACAACCCACTTTGAATTTCCCTGAAAATTTTCAAATTGATCTCTCAAATATAAGAGTTCGTAATATAAAAATGAAAACTTTCCAAATAACACGCCCAAAATGTCCCTAAAAAGCAAGATCTATAATACCCACATGGGATTGTAGTCACTTCCAACCAAATACCTAATCGAAGAGTTATATAGGCGAATTCAATCCAATAAGACTGCAACGAAAGATGGTTTTCATGATATTGAAAAATAAACCCTAAAAGACACATATGTTGTGGGAGAGCATTCACGCTCCAGAACTTCCATATTTGCAGCCACTACCATCGATTGAATAAGACTGTGGATAGATGTACTAATAAGAAGCAAAATCAAAAATTGATAGTAGATTTAAATAAAGTGTAATAGAGTATGAATGTATAGTAGTAGTGATAGTTGAAACTCATTTAGCAATATTAAGAAACATTGTCAATGTTTGACATAAAGAAATGAAGTAAAGTCGAAATTAAAAGTAGTGGAAGTATTAAAATGCTGATGAAGCTTCCATTCGTGTAGTTGAAGCTACATCAACCTCTTTTTCCTTTCATCAATGTTCCTAAAATGATGGGGAAATATATGTTAGAAAAAAATGATAAAGATAAAACAAAAATAAGAAAAGAATTTGAATGAATATAAAGTAGAAAATAGCTTCCCGAACACTTCCTTTTAGAGAAATGCTTGCGTTTGGTGTCAGTGGAAGGAAGTGTTTTGTGTGATGTTGCAGATATTGGAGAAGAAGGATGAATCACATCATTGATGTATTCATTGTCTATGATAATGATTAGGTATTGAATGGGATTAACAGATTTTGATTCCTATTATGTAAATTAGATTGTATTAGAGTTATGGAAATAATGAAGTAGATAAATTCTATATAGTATGGGTACAATACCTTAGGAAATGAGTTGGTAGTATTTTAATTATCTTTGGTTAAGGAATCGTGGAAAATGGTTGCCACAGTGTAGTTTTCATAACCACAGATTAAGTTGTAGTTATTTAGCTTAAGGCAAAATCTTTGTGAGGTACTGATGATCCTTGTGATTGCAAGTGGTAGGGGATATTTTGTTACCTGTATAAAATAACAGACATATTATGGGTGAATAAATAAATTGTAAAATGAATGTTGGGATATAATAGTATCAACATTAATGAAAAACATAGAGTAATGTCATGGTTGACATGTGCAAGCTCATAATATGGGACTTTGATCAAAGATTCAGCCTCTTTGTTAAAGAGTACAAAAGTCGTGCAAACTGTTTTGTCCTTAACGTTGATTTACACTTTATACCTGTTTATGGAATAATGTAATTTGTTATCAAAGGGTAGATTGAACAGGAAGAAAATAAATAAATTATAAGAACAAATTTCCTTGGAGAAGGAATGATATTGTCTGCGTTGCATGATTCATAGAAGAAAGAAATAATGTTATGTTTTAGTTTCTTGTTGCAGATGTTTCATGTTGCATAATACGAGCCCACAACGTCTTCAACACCTGTATTTCTTACTTGGAAAATGACGAATAAAACCTGTGATGTTAATATTATTATGAGACCATGAAGGAGAGAGTGGAAAAATATAAATAAAATTGGATACCTCATTTGGAGAATTGGAATAAAGATCCAAGATATCTTCAATGGATTTAAAATCTGCTTCAGTATAAACACTTGAATTGTTGAACCTTGTGGGATTAGTTGATATGAAGAATGAGCGGTGCTCATCATGAAGTCTGTGTAAAAAATAGATAATTTATGATAAAGGAACGTTAAACGATGTGATTACATAAAAAAAGTATAGAGACAAAGCTAAAATCCTCCTTTAACAAAATATAAAGATGTTAAGATATTGTACCGAATAACTTTAGTTATATTTGAAACAACTCAATCCCGTAAAAAAACATAGGTAAAGTGATAAAAATCAAACGAAAATTAATGTAATCCTATGTGGTCCATAATAAGGCTCATAATCATGAATTACCGTATGCAATAAATTCATAATTTCTTAATTTCCAATGGCTTTAGATATCAACAAATGTAATTCAGGCAGACATCAAGAATATATATATGATGCATATCAGTCTTTAGAGGATTACATAATGTAATAAACTCAAAATCCCTCAAGTTCCATTAAATTTAGATCTTTATAAATGGAAAAGTACACAACAGAGAAGGCGATCATATATATGTGATGCGTATCAGTATTGCAGGCATTACATAATATGAATATTTGAAAAACCATAGTGCTATAATTAAGCATTGTACCTATAAAACGAAAACTCAACAAAACTTAATGTGCATTGCAATAAATGGTGTGATATGAATATCTTTTTAAGTTAGTAATCATGTTTTATTAGTTTAAACTTGTGGAAGATCAAGAATACATAAACATGTGAAGTTATATGTTGTGAAAATGTATTTTATTATTGTGTGTCTGGTCGATGAAATGAGATTCCTTGTCATTCTAATTTTGTAAAGGAAAATGTTTAGCTTTTGAAATGAATCTTGAGTGAATTTAATTATGTAATGTCATCTTCGTAGAATTTATATGTGCTTGGGTTGTATAATGTATGCAATTAAGTGAAATAGATCTCAATGCATAATAATAAACTTTAGGTGAGAAAACATAAATGACATATATAGGTGTTATAATGAAAATGCAAAATAATATATCTTACTTCGCCATTTATTCTTGAGTGGCTTGAACCTCCGAATTTATATAAACTTTGTATGCGTTAGTTGCTGATAGTGAAAAATCACCTTCAAAATTAATGTGATATGAATGTTAAGTTGTCTGATTTAAAATAGTTAATAGTTATAAAATGGATAAGAGAATCTTTATAGTAGAAGTACCTTTAAATTGTTTGACTGTGGTGGAAGTAACGGCTAGAATCAAATGATCTTTGAAATTATTGTATATACTTTAAGTTATTAGTACACACTACAACAAATCTTGTAAATGGTCACGCCCAGTGGGTCACGGCCCAAGTCCGCGACCATTTGGTCACGGACTTGTGCCGTGACTATTTTATTTTTTGGCATGACCATATTCATTACTACACTGAGCCATGGCTGCTCTAGAAGCGGTCACGACCCAAGTCCTTGACCGCTATGGGTCAGGGACTTAGGCCGTGACTAGGGTGTGACCATCTTGGCGCCAAATTCGCGCCAAAATTCCCTCCATGATTGGTCGTGGATGCGTCACGGACTTGGGCCGTAACCAAAGGCATGACGAAGCAGAAAATACACACATCGAGGGTTATGCCTAGGGGTCGCGACCATTTCTTGGTGTGGGTCAAGGCTATGGGTCGTGCCCATACCTCATTCAAGCAGTAGGGCTGATATGAAAATGGTCGCGCATAGTGGATCAGGGCTCTAGGCAGTGACCAGGATCAATTTATTAGCACCCTCATTTCATTTATTGGTCGGGGTACCGCGCTGATAAATTCACAATTGTTTTGACCAGAGAAGAGACTCATGATGAAGGAGATCTACATCTAAGGACGATTGGCCCTTAAATTTTGGATGCCAATACAACACATCTCATTTCTCACGTGTGTTTCTATATAATGTGTATATTAACAGCCAACTCTATAAAATATTATATTAGCAACAACATTATATATTAGTGTACTAAACTAAAACTTGTAATGATGTAATTCTTTTTTATAACTTGTGAGCTTCATTCTAGATCAACAACAAACTATATAAATTTGGCTAACACCACCCACATAGCTAATTAAATGCATAATACGATCAGTACATAAATGAACCAAACTAAAATCCACATTTCAATTGTATAAAATATTACAATGACATACTGATATTCATATGTAAACACTCAAAAAAAGTTCTATCATAACTTATATGTTCACCTAGTTCCAAAAAAACTTTCCACATACCAACAATAAATAATATGAAAGGAAATTTAAAGAAAAACGATTCAGTAAAATTGATCATAATCCATCTTTTGAGGGGGAAAAATGCATTTTTACAATAAATACATCTCATTCGTTCTCTTTGACTCATTTCATCAAACATCTTTTGGGCATATTTTTTATATGTCATTTTCTTATGCCTTATCATATACACAACAATGTATAAACATTCAAAATTAATACAATGGAATTTATATTAGACATTGTAGACTTACTTGAACAGATGCAACAATGTAGGGTTCCTCAGTAAAATGAAACAAAATTTTCAACCGGTTTCCAACTTTGATCACAATCCCATTCATTTCCATGGGAATTTCTAAATTTCACATGTAACTTTACATACATCATTATTATTACTATAGATGTATCCTCGTAACTACTACACGAAGCTATAGCTTGTAAGGAGAATTTATTTTGGAAGTATAATCGACATTTGCAAATGACTCTTTACTTACAGGACAATTTAATGCTTCTCATATGTATACGATTGGTTGGACTCCTGATTTCGGTTTTTCATATCGAATTTCAAGTCCTCGAATATGACTTTGATAATGAATGGGATATCTCCCCATTTTCGGTTACTCTGATTTGACATGGATGTTGATAACTAATGTGATCTCTTCTCATTCCGAGTTATGCCTTACATACGTGGAGACCACATGTATAGCCTCTTTGTTAAGGAGTCATAAATGCTTGCATTGCATTTTATAGTAGTATAGAGATACCTTCTATTATCGCCACATATGTTTATTTTGTGTGATGTGATCCTACGGTGGTTTATCACTAGTTATTTTTCACTTCTAGATTTGATAAGATTTTAGTAAATAGATTTTTTTAATTATTGCTTTACCAATGAATTTTTAGGAGTTGGAAGAGGGCTTTAATGTTTATTTATAGTTAGAATCATGAATTTACCTGGGTTTGGATGTTGGATAAGGTTTTGTGATGGTCAAAGAAAGTTATGGTAGTTTTTTCATGCAAGTTGCGAAGTGAAGAAGAAGTTATCTAGAGCAAAGAGATCGATATGATTTCAAAAGGGACCAATTCAATTTATAGATCGACCCGATCCAAAAAGGGATCAATTCGATTTTGTGCACGTTGTGCATTTTGGTCCAATTTATTACTTTTCACTAATTTATGCAAATGATCTTCATTCTGACGCTTCCTAAATCAAAATGTAGTGTTTCCTAAGGTTCAAAAACGTTAAGTAATCTAGGATTCTAAGAGGTTTACATTAATAAGGATTCTTGTCCACAAGGAAGTGTACTTCGAGTGGGTATTTTGTAATGAAAGACTTCTATTTAAAGATGGTTCTTGGCCATGGAGGATATGGACATTTTTATCCTTATATTTCTGTTTGCACTTATTTATATTTGCATGTATGTCTCTTTATTTTTAAGTTGCATAATTTGGCATGATAATGGATTAACTAGGAACACCCGTTTATGGTCAACACAAATTTAATTTTGAAAGCAATGTAAATCATCGTTTTTATGGAAAATTCTTCTTTATTTTTCTTTTCTAAATTGAATTAAATCAGGGCAATCAATTTAAAGGTATAAATTAAATTTTTATCTTAATTTAAAAATAGTTTTATTTTTAAAAAATTAAAATAGTGAGATTATGTAATTTAATTTGTACAAGTAAATTGAGAAACTACGAAGGATTTGGTTTGGGATTTTAGAATTCAATGCATAGTTTTTTTTCTTTCAAAAACCTCTATTTTTAAAATATTAAGTGGTAGAGGGGTTTATAAATAAAACTCGCAGTCTCCATCAGTATTTTAAAATTATGATGCGATTAATACCTCATGTCAGCTTGATCTGGGGCCCCATCGAATTATTTTAATCGCGGTATCATGTAAATTTTAAAATTCTTAAGTGATAGTTTATTGAAATTAAATGTGAATGAGATTGGTCCTCCCAACAAGAAAATTATGCACGAGAGGGTTTGACTTCAATAAAGAACCGATTGTATACACTTATACACAACTTTTGATATCCTCCTCATCGGAGCCACTATCATTAAAAGTGGGACCAAAAGTCGTCCATTACTCATTATATTTGACAGAAGACTCCAGAATTGTCGAGATAGCATAATAAAAGATAAAACTCTATCTAGTTCAAAATGGTGTGATTTAATCTCCCATCGATAAATCTCACATCATAAGGTAACTAAGATATCCAACAATATTTTTTTAAATGGCGATTGAGGGATGACACTTTAAGATTTAATCGAACTAATTCTCACATTTATTTTATCAATTTGATGATTATAATATTTCAACATTTTCTCACCGTTACAGTCTTAAAGTTTTAATTAGAATAAGGTTCAAGGTCTGGAAATATAATTAGACATTGTTTTATCTTACAGGGGATAATAAACTTATTTAACCCAAAATTCCCATCAATATTTTAAAATTGTGATGCAATTGATTTGGCGTGTCAACTTTATACCCCCCCCCCACCCAAATCGGATGGTTTTAATCGTAAAATCACGATATTTTAAAATAGATGATAGTTCTTTTTAATAAGTGTTACATGTGTTTGGTCCCCCTATCAGGGCCATTCTACATAGACATTTTAATTTTAAAGAATTGATTCTGTTAGCACCTTTATTGGTTAATTTCTCTTAACTAAGAATCATTTTCTTGAAATGATCTCCATTATTGATTGAACTAAGGATTATTTGGATTAGACATGGTGGGATAACTAAGTACCATTTCATAATCTGGGAGTGAGAATCATCGATAGCCAATGGTTGGTGTTAGTTATTTGGGAACAACTTTACTTTTTTCCCAAAAGGGAAATACGAGGATAATGCTAAGTTTTAGGTGCAACAATTTTAGTTAACAAAGGTTTATATACCTACGTAGTTGTGAAATAGCCAAAAGCCACATATTCTCACTATAAGTAGTTAGAACTTTAATATACACGGTGTCCGACTTTTCCTTACTTTGTAAGGAAAGGGACATGGTGATGGTTTATCTCTTAAAAGTAAATTCATGATTTATGGACCCTTGCAAAGGTTGTAGTTAACTAGGAAATTACTTTAAGAGAGGTGTCCGTAGTCATGGGAAATGAGAATAAGGCAAAAATATATGCAGTGGAATATCTTCTTAGATAATGGTGTAGACATAAAGTTAATGTAGGAAAATTATTTAATGAACATTGGTTTTATAAGAGTTTTTTTTTTCTAAATTGGCTATGAAGAGATATTCAATTGATTTTATCAAAATTAGATTTTTTTTATTTGTTCTGCTAAATTGGAAAATAATTTTTAATGTACAAGAATTGTCTCACCAATATTTCTAAATACTGAATTGAATAATTTAATGGACATTCATTAAAGATAAGTTTCCTAGTAAAACCATATACTACATTATCTCTTATGATGAAGTTATGTCTATTATGAATGGTATTTGAAGACTAATTTAATTAGAAAATTGAGTTCATTAGAAGGGGAGGAAATTATATCCTTGAATCCCATTTGGAAGGTAAAATAACCAAAGGGGCCCTCACGATGCAAAGCTAAAGATCCAAAGATATGTTAAAATGGTTCATTTCGATAGTTTTGTTTGGTGACTATCCGATCAAGAGGTGGTATTGAATGCTTCGTCCATTTCATTTATGATCACTTTAAGGTATGGATATGTTTACCTTATTCACCACAAGTTTAAAGACTTTGATTAATTGAAAGTATGCATGGCTAAGGTGGGGCATGGGTGAGGTAAACTAATCCAACTTCAATGATCGGATTGTAGAGGTGTTTACCTCTTGGCATAGTTAAAGGATCATTTATCGGAGGTTTGGATTCCATCCCAATTGTCTTCATCGGTTATTCCATTTAGGAACGGTGCAGAGGATAAGAAGGAATAAGAACCTTTTGGTTTGGATAAGGTCCGTGGAAGTTTATTTAGTACTACAACATTTTTATTAGGACTTTACTTAAGAGATGCGTATATACATTCTAAATTTAGTTTCTTCTTTGGAGATCTGTTCAATTCCTTTTGAACATTAGATTGGGATCAACTTAATTCTAGGGCATGTTCGGATCCGGGGATGCTCAAAACTCGTGTTGTGGAATGAGCCACAAAGTTGAAAATGAGGACAGAGGAATGTCTCTTTATTGGTTATCCCAAGGGATAAAAAATGTAGTTTATATCCTACTTTTAAGTACAGTGATATACATAAGTATGGTCAAATCTAGACGACATAAAAGAAAGTGACCATCCTGGACTTCCTCCAGAAGATACCAATACATTCACTTAAGCCCACATGATTAGTCTTATCCAAAAATGCGATGAAGGGATCATTAGGTTAGTATCTAGGCAGCCTACCAGCTCCCTCATCTCATCCCATGGAAGAGACAAACCCCATCCCCACCTAAATTGGTGTCAGAATAAAATGTAACCAGCTTGACAAGGTAGTTACCTAAGTTTGAAATGGGTACATTGGTCACAAATGACTACCCGACCTCGTCATGGCCAACAACATAATATAGGTCCCCTATAGTCTCGGCTCGGCCAAGACCTCCTACCTCCGACACATTCAACAAGCATGGAAAGCATGATAAGGGAATTTAAAGCATATTACATGAAAACGTTATCGAAGATCAATAACCCACGCAAGGGAATCTTCTTCATGATGACCTCTCTGCACACAACTAGGACTCTCTCAGGTCATGACCTTAGCTAGGCATGGAATATATGCTTCGGTTTGACACTGTGTACCCATATCCTGTGTAAGGCACCATGTATCATTTTTTATAACGCTTAGAATCTTTATAACCCTACTATTACTTTGTCTCCAGTAGAAATTCATGCCTTTTTATAGTGAAACAGTCTCATACTCTTATGGTGGACATAGGCTAATTTCGATCTACTTAAATTTTTGTTTTCATCTCTTTTTCTCATCCCTTCTGTGACTTTGTTTGAGTATTTATAATTTAAGTATATATGTGACAAATCATCATTAAGGTGAATCAATGTCATGATATTCTGATATCATCATTTTAGCTATGGGAGCGATTTTGTTCTTCTCATCTTGAGCTTCGATTTTTCACTCATCTGTGGTAGTTATTCAAGTCCACATTTATTGGATCCGAATCACCTTTAAAAGAGATTAGGAGGAGGATTTCACCATCATGCTTTTTATTTCATCTTGTTTATTTGATTTTTTGCACTTTAATTGCAATTATTCTTCTCACTGGTCGGAGATGTATTTTGACCTACCGTCACATGCCTAGACTGACTCCAACTAATCACTCCCCTCATCTGACATGGAAGACATAGCGGTGGAACTTAGGTTACTTATGTCTAGTAAAAAAAGATGCGACACTAGTTATTGGTATTGAACTAAAATATTATGAGTTAGATCTTGGAAGACCCGATCGTTGACCTCATCAGTCGGGCCCTAAGATAGGTTGTGCAACTAGCATTTAGGTCACCAACCCCAAATCTAACCATAGAAGTTCAATACGGTCTAAAAAAAGAGATTGCATATTCCTATCGTCTCCGCCTTGGCAGGGAGGTTCAAGGTGGATTATATGACGTGGCACATGGGGAGAAGCATTATTAAGACTATGGTGAGAGGTACGATACATCAGATGTGTCATTTTAACCAGGTGTAACCCCTGAAACTCATTAAGGTAAAAGTGTTCAATACACACCTCAAAGTCATCAAAGGAACAACGAATTCACCAAGTTATGTAGGGGGTAAACATTTGATCATCTCGGGTCAAAAGGGGGTTATTGTTGAGACAATATCCCTAACAACATCTGTTGAACAAGAATAAGTGGTTGTCCTAGCAAAGTTCATCTGAGATGCCACCTAGACCAGAGGGAGTGTAAAGAGGTAAATAGTGCAGAGAGGAATCCCAACAAAGGGTCCACTTAAAGGGTAGTCTTTGAGGTAGAAGGTGCAGATGATAGTGCAGTTTTGGAAGAGAAACCTTGAAGCAACTCAATATAGAGGCTAGAGGATGTGAGACTATAGACGAGAAGACTTAAAACAACTCAATCCAGAGGCTAACGGATAAAATTGTTTGTCTCATCAAAGGTGAGACCTCAACCACATGGGGTATAGAGAGGGTTATCTGTTTCGGCCAAGCATAATCATCTATCCGACACCTAGTAAGTTCAAGCCACAATTATGATGACCATGTATTATGGAAGTATGGACCCTATCCATAACATAGAGATGTATAAGTTAACTGCTATAACACCCCGTATTTTTAATGATTTTTAAATATAGGATTAATTAAATTAAATGTGGGAAATTAATTGATAATTAATTTGGAATAAAATAAATATTAACGAGCTAGTTAAGGGTTAGTATTTATTGATGAGAATTATATTGAATATTACTGAGCAAATAAATTAATATATGATTGTGAATTTATACAATTATCGCGAGGGAGAAATATGACAGTTACGATAATTAAGTTGGGACACAGACTAATTTAATGGAATAAAAAGTAAATATATTTTTAGTCACCCGTATAGTCATTTTAAGTGGGACAAATGTATCCAAAAGTGTAGAAATAGTAAAAAAAGTCTACCCGTGGGTTTATTTTGGGACCCAGGGTAGTTATAGGCCTAAATGGCATCCCAGGAGGGCATTTTGGTCATTAATTACCTACAAAAATTAAAGGAATAATATAAATTTTATGTGGGAAGGGTTAGTGTAGTCAGTTTTTACAAAGAGAGAGGCGAATGGAGGAAGGAGGATGAGAGGTTTCTAGGGCTACAACCACCACTAGTGCACCATTTGCCCAACGAGACCACCACCGCGCAGATCGGAGAAAGGGGATCGTAACCATACCAACTGCATCAACGGATCATACCTTATTTCTAAAAGAAAGTGTTTAATCCTTAAAAAACTGTAGCGATAATCATGTTAATGTTAGTATAGGTGTAAAATACCCATGTGTTGTTCATAATTTTGATGAAATCGAAAATTTAAGATGTTTAATTAGAATCTGAATTTGAATTACGTTGAGCCCTTCATGTATCTAGATTAGAAGTCACGAATTGATGATTAATTGTGACGAACTAATCTGAATTTATTATGTTCTTGAATGAAAAATTGAAGAACTAGAGTTTAATGAATTAATTTAGGGATATCGGAATTTATCAAGGATTATGCATGATTGTAAGGACACATTTTTATAAGTCCATTATCAATTTAGTATGTCATATACCGCTATATCGTCGAAGAGCATCCAAGAACATTCAAGCATCAAAGACGGATCCGAATATCAAGTTCTTCATCAAAAAGACTCCTCGAAGTTGAATTTGGTAAGGTTATGTTTTTAATACCTTAACTTTTCACTTAGAGCTTTTGGGATATTTTTACAAAATATTTTCTAGGTGTTGGAGCGGATTTTTTCGTCAAAATTTGAGGATGAGTATTTTTTCTAAGTCCTGAAGCGTACCTCAATTTTGATGCCCAGGTCGTTCAAGAGAGATAGCTATCTCGTTCGAGCGACTTATGGATGTCGTTTGAACGACATATGTACGTCATTCACGTGAGATCCTTATCTCGTTCGAACGAGCTCATATACCGAGGCAGCGCATTTTTGTATAAATACTCATTAAATGGTTTCGTTTTCATTAAGAAGTTCCAGCGTTTTGAAAGACAGAAAACTGCAAAACTGCAGAATCCTTTTGATATCTTCTTTTAGGGTTTAATCCCTTTCTGTTTACAATTCACAAAAATTCCATATGCTTTGGTGAATTATTTTGGTGTTCAAGAGCACACTTTTCTTTTGTTTATTCTTTGTGGGATGAACTCTACAACCGGAGAGTTGCGTGCTATTGTGTAGGCAGTCCTTATAAAGTTCACACTTGTGGAGAAGCCGTTTTCTGCTTCATTGCTGACCATCTGAAGTTCTTGCGGGAGATTTCAGTCGATGACATTTCTAGCTGTGGCTTTGAAGGTTTGACGAAGACACCGTGCATTACACTTGTGGGTGATTACCAGGTTGTATGTAAGTCAATGGTCTTATGAAACCTTCAAAGTTCTAAAAATAAAAGGTTTTTCCCTTTGGGAATTTTTTCCTTAAATTTGTGTTGTATTCTTTACTTATTTATGGTTTGACACACGAATACATTTAAATAACGTTTACTTGGAAACTTGGAAATTAATTTAAATCGGTATCACACACCGCATTTATACGTTTTACAAATTGGTATTAGAGCGAGTTACGATAATTTATCGCGTGATCCTAATTTTTTCAAGGATTTATTTTTTTGATACATTTTGACTTCTCACGTCGACAAATTGGTATCAGAGTGGGTTGCGCTAATTTATCACGTATTCCTATTTTTTGCAAAATTGTGTGATATTGATTTTTTTTTTGAAAAATTAGTTTTGTGAAGAATTAACAATTTTTCCGATGGAGCACTTATGTAATCAGATGCCCCCCTTTAATGACACGAGTTAGAGTTTTGATGATATAAATCATTTGAATTTGACGTTTGCTAAAAGAATTGATTTTTTGGAAAAAGGAAATTCTTGTTTTAAATCCACGATGCATCTTTTGCAAACGGTTCAAAATCAAAGAGATTTTTATCATGAGAAATTTGTTGCCTTGGACCATGACTTTGTTGATTTAATATTGTCCAAGAAGGAAAGTGATGATAGGGTCCTATTTTTAGAGAAAGAATTAGATGACCTTAAAAATTCGATGGTTTGTGTTTGTGCCAAAGATGACAAAAATATTTTAATCAATGTGTTTGTGGCACGTGAAGAGACTCTTAGGGAAAAGTTTGCTTTAATTGAGGGGGAGCGTGATAAACTGTTAAGTTTAATTGAAAATTTAAAAAAGAAATCCCTGTCTTTGGGAGAGTCTAATTCTTTGCTTGAGTTAAAAATTTTGAAGTTAATAAATGATTTGACAGACTCGAGTAGGTTTGATAGTGATGGTAATGGCTCATCTTATTCTCATGCTTCTACTTCTAAATCCAAAACCATTATTTGTTTTAGAGGGTCAACCATTCTCAAGGACATTAGAAAAGGGAAGCCCATAGGTGTCATTCCACCCGTTCACACATGTTCATATTGTGGTAGGAAAGGTCACCTTAGGTAATTTTGTTTTGATCTTGGAAAAAGTCCTAGGAAGTTTATTTCTAGTGTTCCCATGGTTACCAAATACCCAACACGACGTTTCACATCTATTTGGGTTGGTAATTAGAGGCACTAGAATTTAGACAAGTTGATTCCCATTTTCTTGCACATGATTCTTCTCTTGCCATATCATATAGATGAGTGTGTTTGCATGTTTTTCATACGCTAGTTTTTATTTCATGATTTGTATGTTTGCTAGCATTGTGACATGTACTTTTTGTATAAATTTTTTCTTTTGAAAAATACAAAAAGATTTTATTTTGATAAAATTTTTGAAAAATCCAAAAAGAGTTTTGAATTTTGTTTACACCATTTATGGACGAACACTTAGGATGACCAAGTCATACATTCATGCCATTTTTTTTCATGTGACTATTTGATAGTGTTTTGAGACAATATGTTAATTCATCCATGTGATTTATAATGTTTGGAGTCATTAAGATGTAATTAAGTGTTACTTACTACATGTTTGACTCATGATTTCCTTTATTGCACACATGCATGGATTTGTTTGATTATTGTTCTAGTCTTATCACATGTTGGTTGGGTGTTTTCATTTTAATCCCGTCCTTAAAACAAACCAAGCGCGATAAAACTTGATAAGAAAGTTATGCATGTAAGAGCCGTATGTGAGTTTGTGTGCTTTGTTTGAAAATGGTAAAGGGATATGAAAGATTATCATTTATCCTTTGCGATTAAGTCGTCGTTTAGTTGGACCTAAAAAATGAGGAATTCTATTATCCAGGGTCCAAAAAAGAGGTTTAAAAGAGGCCAAAAAAATTCAATGGCAATAAAAATAAATTCATGCCAATTATGGGCCAATTAGGTTTTTGCACCAATTCTCCAAAGTTTGAGAATTTAGTTTATACACGTCTAAAAGAAAATATATATGAGGGTCTTTGGATGGAGAATTAAAATGGGTTTACACGTCCTTGAAATTCTTGAAAAAACGTTAAATAGTTTTGGACATTATTGGTGTGGAAATCACTTTGACTTTGATTTGTTGTTTTGTATAAGACCATGTCATCTAAATTTAACAATTTTTACACCTAAGGATATTTTTTATGGTCATTCGTTAGGAGTACACGTATGCATCATGCATATATGATTGATTGAGTTTATTTTCTGATCGAATGTGTTCGCACCCATACATTCCATTTCCATGACTTGGTTGTTTTAGTTTAAATCCATGGTGTGATTTTTGGTATCTTATTTTTGTACGAAAAAAATTTGAAAAATGAAAAATAGTTTGTGAAAATTTTGAGACACTCCTTTGCATGCACGTAGTTTGATCCATGTTTGCTATGAATTTTATCGTGGCACTCCATGTTTTGATTTTTTGTTCTTATCTATCTATTTGGGGACATCATAAAAAGGGGAGAAAGAATTATCATGTTTTGGGGGAGTTTTTGCATTATGTGGGATCTCTGATTTATTAATCCTTTATTCTTATATCACTTCAAACTCGATGCGTCACGAAGGTTTTTAATTTATCTTATGTGTGTACGTACAATGATTGAAGATCATTATGTTGCACACCTTGATGAGAAAATCTTTGACATTTGATGAAGACTTTTTAAGAATAGTTTAAGATCTTGAAAATTTATTCATGCGAGGGTAAATTTGTATAGGCATTTTTGTATTTGATAATTAGGATATTTTTATGTATGTACCGGCATATACATAGGGGGAGATTTGTAAGGACAAATTTTTATAAGTCCATTATCAATTTAGTATGTCATTTACCACTACACCGTCGAAGAGCATTCAAGAACATTCAAGCATCAAAGACAGATCCGAATATCAAGTTCTTCATCAAAAAGACTCCGTGAAGTTTTACTTTGGTAAGGTTATGTTTTTAATACCTTAAATTTTCACTTAGAGATTTTGAGATATTTTTACAAAATATTTTCTAAGTGTTGGAGCGGACTTTTTCGTCAAAATTTGAGAATGGGTATTTTTCCTAAGTCCTGAAGCGTACCTTGATTTTGACGCCCAAGTCATTTAAGCGAGATAACTATCTCATTCGAGCAACTTATGAATGTCGCGCGATGTCGTTTGAACGACATTTGTACGTCGTTCGCGCGATATTCTTATCTCGTTAGAAAGAGCTCGTATACCGAGGCAACACATTTTTGTATAAATACTCATTAAATGGTTTTGTTTTCATTAAGAAGCCTAGCATTTTGAAAGACTGCGAAACTAAAAAATCCTTTTAACTTCTTCTTTTAGGGTTTAATCCCTTTTTGTTTACAATTCAGAAAAATTCCATATGCTTTGGTGAATTGATTTGGTGTTCAAGACCACACTTTGCTTTTGTTTATTCTTTGTGGGGAGAACTCTACAACCGGAGAGCTGTGTGCTATTGTGGAGGGAGTCCTTATAAAGTTCACACTTGTGGAGAAGCCATTTTCGTCTTCATCGCTGACCATTTGGAGTTCTTGCGGGAGATTCCAGCCGACGACATTTCTAGCCGTTGCTTTGAATGTTTAACAAAGACACCGCGTGTTACACTTGTGGGCGATTATCAGGTTGTTTATAAGTCAATGGTCTTGTGAATTCTTCAAAGTTCTAAAAATAAAAGGTTTTTCCCTTCGGGGATTTTTCCTTAAATTTGTGTCGCATGCTTTACTTATTTATGGTTTGACACATGAACACATTTAAATAAGGTTTACTTGGAAACTTGTGAATTAATTTAAATCGGTATCACACACCTCATTTGTACATTTTATAATGATTTATTGATTATAGGCTGTTAGTAATCATATATATTTGTTAGGATATCAATTAGAATTGATTAAATGGTGTTTGGGTTTGACATGTAGAGGTTATAGGATAAAAAATGGTGGGAAAACACAAGTTTTAGAGGTTGAAGACGAAATAGCCCAGGTCGCCCAAATTCTTATTCGAATGAGATGGTTGTCGTGTGAAGAGGTCGTTCAAACGACTTTCTTATCTCGTTCAAATGAGATACTACCTCGTTCGAACGATGTGTCCGAATTCAACGAAATTACTTTTATGTTTAAAATTTTGCGATGTAGTTAATTCGAGTGAGATAAAATAATATTCGAATTTTTGGAATTTATTTACGAAAAATACTTTAAGGTATTTAGAGTGGTGAGTTATCCTTGGAAATTACATGAGAGAGATTATCCGTAATTTAATAAATATATTGCAAGTAGTAATGAGAAGAATACTACACATGGAATATATATTCAGGTCGTGTAAATACCTACTAATTTTAATAGGTTGTGTGTATGCCTATAGTATGATTTATTATGTGTACAACATACCTATGTTGCTTGCTATCGGGGGATATTTTTTTTGAAAAGGGATAGTCTTATCCCGATGATCCCATTGGGGGGATTCTAGATATGGTACCTCAGAACATAGAACCTAGGAATGACTTATCGGTGAGTTGATAAGTTGGCGGTCATATGGGTGCATATTCCATAGGCTTGGAATTGTGTTCTCCTCCAATATGTGTGATTTGTATTTATATGGTTCGAGAGTGATTTGTAATACCCCGTATTTCTGAATATTTCCATTGAATTAAATTGGAGGATTAAATGAGAAAATACGATTTAATTTAAATTATGCAAGAGTAGTAATTTAGTGAGATTTATTAATAATTGCAACTATGGAGTATTAATCGAGAGATAAATATGGATTAATATTGCCTTATTCTATTTACTTAGTGCAAGCAGTAATTAGTTATTTAGCGCGTGCAGACCATTTTGGGCTGAGAACGAGTAATATATTTTTAAGTGACTCAAATGATAATTTAGAGGTCACAAATGAGTCCGGAAGGGTCGAATTAGTCAAAATGGTATACCCAGGGGTACTAGTCGAGTCTCAGGGTAATTTTAGACTAAACCGAGACCGTTCAGGGGCATTTTGGTCTTTTAACATTTGAGTGTATAGAGACCTATGAATTTGATAGTCTTTTATCAGTCGTATGAAAGAGGGGTTAGGGTTAGAAAACCCACATAAACACCAAGACTATTAGAGAGAAGGGGAAAATCATTCTCAGGGCTTAAAAGATGCTTTTGAAGAGGTTGGGTTTGAATCTTGCATCCTAGGAGCCAAAGGAGGAAGGATTGAAGAAAAGAAGCAACAATCCATCATCAACACCACGAATTAAGAACTCCTCAGTCAAGGCAAGTTGTTTATTGCAAAAATTATAAAGTTATAATGCCCATGTGTAGGGTTTATAAATAGTTTTGTTAAATCAATATCTTGGTAAGAAATGAATGATATTTATGCATATTGGGATAGGAATCGCATGTAGAATGATTTAACATATGTAGATGAATAATATTCAGAGTTGACTTGATAAATATTTCGGAATAAAATCTGGGTTTTGAATGAATATATGGGAAGAACACCATAATTAGGGTTTTAAGAAATTCTGAGTTTAATACACTATTTCTTTAAATGAATTGAGGTTTTGATGTATTTGAAATGTTAGAAATTATCCTAGTGTACGTGGGAACATGTTGGGATAATTGGGTCGAAGTTTGGTGTACTATAATGAAGTTTGGAGATTTGTTAATGGAAGGGAAAATTACCAAAGAAGACGAACTGCTACTGCCCCTGATCGATCGATCTTGAATGTCGATCGACTGACTAGGTCGATCGATCGAACCCAGGAGTGGATCTATTGACTTAAGATGTTTTCTTGAATTCTTTCCTTGGTTAAGGTTTCTTAGACTTACGGGAATGAATGGGAATCCTAGGGTTCATATTATAGTTATATGGTAATGAGAATAAGACCAGGAAGTATATTGTTGAGGTTCGGTAAGGCCATTGGGTGTAGGACTTAGATTATGGACTGACGAGAATAAACAAATTGAGTAGAGCATCGAGGAATTTGGAATTGAGTTACGAGGCGAGGTTAAGTCAATTCAAGTGATAGACTAGTAGTGTAAGTAGTAACTACTAAAATTATATGTGAGGGGTAACTAGGGCCCTTAGAGTTGTGTGAATACTCAAATAAATGCGATAGTGAGAAATCATAAATTAACGAATACGGTTAATATAAGAGAATACTATATTACTTATGAGCATGATTGATAGGTCGAGTGTGTACCTATTGAATTGTAGGAACTATTAGGTTGCGAGAAGTATACCTACATTCACTAACATTGGGTTATCATATGTTTGGGGTCGATGTAAAATGCCAAACCAAACCTTTGAAAGGGTAGCGTGATGAAAGAGTTTCGAATCAGAATATGTGTATACAAATAATTGGTGTCGATGTATCATTCCGAACCAATTCTCACTTGGGGTCGATGAATCATTCTGAACCAAGAGTCCTTTACGTGTGTCAAAGGACATAATAGTAATAACTGATATTTAGTATATATTGTGTGTGAAATATAAACTTAATGATATTCTACTTCTGTGTACTAGTAGATTGATATATGATTTATTTAAAGACATATCAAACTAGTAAGTTAAGTAGTGAAACTTAATTACAAATCATAACGTTAGATAGAGAATATCTAATTAGTAATTCAAGTAGTGGAACTTAATTACAAAAGTGGGAAGATAATAATTGTGAGAATTGTAGTAATTTAGTAGTGAAACTAAATGATAAGTTTTGAAACATAAAATAGGTGAAATGTTACTTGAGAATTAATTAACCCACGCGAGATGTTAATGAAATGGATGTACTATATGGGCGATATGAGAACTTAGGTACATATAAGTTTAGATGATTACTTTAGTCCTAGTTGGCTTGGGATATATGGATAGGTAGTCTACGTGCAGAACATTAGGTGTGCACAATAGATGAGGAGTGAGTAAACTCAAGAGAGTGTACGAGAACTCAACATGTGTAATCAATAACCACATTTTATATTGTGATAAACGCTTGCTAAATATTTTCACAATGTTTTGAGTAATAACTCTTGCTATAAAATATTTTCAAAACCTTTTAGGTGTCCAGCCACAGGGGCGCCATGTATGCTGATTTCATTCGGGGGACTCAAAGCTGTAGCACAGTGGATGCTTACAGGATTTTGATTAGATGATATCTCTCATTCAGATCTAGTGCAAGATCTCACACTATCCTATGTACGGAGTTGTGGTCCGGTATTAGTTACAGATGTTTAGTCTCAAACTAGTGGTTGTTCTATTGTTATTTTTGGGATTTTTAGCCGATGGTTTATTCGGTAATACTTTTGTTCCTTTTTACTTACACTGTGATGATTGAGTTGTAGTACATGGTGATTGCTATACTTTGTTCCATAGGGTTGATTTATCTGTTTTAAAAAGTATAAAAGTTGGCACCGGTATAATTTTCACTTAGGTGATTATTAATTAAAATGTTTTCGACAGTGATGCTAAGAATGAACCATTCGAGAAACCTATTTTAATTTAATAAAGGCCTAATCACCTGATGTTTAATTAGGTAGGGTGTCACACGATTCTGAACCAATTGTCCTTATTTAGTACGAGATGTATCGGGACTTGATAGCAGAGTATGCACACACCATAACTGAGTCTCGGGGTGCCGCATTAGTATTTACCTATAATGGTGTGACGATGATATAAATATTTGTGATTTAATCCACTGTGTGAATGTGTAGATGAGAATGATAATGGAATTCAAATTAAATTAAGTACGTGTACACTTAACCTTATTGTGAAAACAATTACTCGGGTTTGTAGATGCAGAATCATTTTAATAACTTATATATTATTTGGAAATATGGTATATTAATATGGGTGAGGGTTTAGAATGTTTATGAGTAAGATCTGGTTAGGTGGGATAAATATAATTAGAATGGTTTAGAGGTACGTTAGGCGTGCATAATAGTTGAGACGTGAGGATCTCATGTTAGAGCTCGAAAAGCTAACATGAAGATAATATTTGCTTTATTATAACTTTTAAATACTTGATAAACAGTTTCAAAATATTTTATACTCGGGCTCTAACCTGTCTCTTGCAAATATACTTTCCCTTCTGCAATTATTTTAGGTGTCTAGCCACACGGACGCCAGGTTTAGACAGTCGGACCATTTGACGTGCTGCAGCTAGTGTGGGAGTTGCAGGTCCTTGTGAATTAGATGCCTCCAATATCATTTCATCAGCTCTTGTTTAGTCCTTTCATTTAGGGAATGTTTCTCTCGCTATCAAGTCTTACTTATATCAAAGATATTGTATACATTTCACTTTGGTATTTTATTTTAGTTGGATTGACTATTATGGTTTATTAGTTTTGAGACTTTGAACATGAGCGTTATTCAATTCTTATTTATTTCAGCCGTTGATTTACTATTCTGTATTATTTTTATTCTTATGTATGGTGAATGATTTAGTTATTTAAATTAATGGAAGTAACTAATGGATAAATGATTAAAATAAAAAAAATGTTTTGACACTAGCTTAATTAATTATTAGGTGATTATTAAAGTATATGTTTTTCGAGAATGATGCGAAGAAAGAACCAACCGAATACTTTGATTTAATTTAATAAAGTACTGATCACCCGATATTTAATTAGGCGGGGTGTCATAACTGCCTACATATATTCCACTCTAGATGTGATGAGGTATCGAGTTTACGCCAACACTCTCACTTGTGCTGCCCATGCATGGTATACCATCCTGTCGAGGGGATCGATAGAGAACTTTAAGAAGATGGATGAAATTTTTATTCATAATTTATGTTTCGACATGAAGACCTCAAAGTATGTGAATCAACTATTAAATGTACAACAAGGAAAGAATGAGCCCTTAAGAGACTCCATATCTCTATTCAACAAGGATAAATTAGATGTTGAAGACTACGATGAGAGCATTGTTGTAACATCCATCATCAATGGGCTCTAGCCAAGGATGTTTTATTAAAACCTATTGAAAGATCCTCTAAAGCCCATTATAGAACTCTTGGCTAAAGCTGGGAGAATCATGATTGTAGATTAGGCCATGAAGATAATGAGAAAAGACAAAAAAGAGACAGGTGGCAGTAAATACGAGCAAGTTTGAGACCAGAAAAAGATAAAGAGGGGAAGAAGAAGTCGAAGGAATTTTTTTTTGCTAAGTACAACCCACTCATAGTTAGTACCGACGTGCTTGTGAAAACGAAGTGTCATCAATTATAGATGTTACTCCTTTACCTAATGTACGACCTATTGAACTTGAGTTGTCATTAGCTTCATCATTTCGTAAAGGTCAATTTAACTTACTCTCAACATCAACTAGGTAACTCGCACAGAATGTCATGCATTCCTCTGCTAGGGATCCTTCAGCAATTGAACCTTCTGAATGACTTCGGTTACGAACATATTCTTTTAGTGTGAATAAAAACCTGTTCGTCATTGTAAAAAAATTAAAATAGTATTCGTATGCATTAATTTAGGTGACACAAACGTAATGCATACACGAAACGTACCTCTCGATGGGATACATCCATCGAAACTGTACTAGTCCAGCAATCATGGCCTCCTCGACTAAATGGATTATCAAATGTTCCATAGTATCAAAACAATTTGGGGCGAAATATTTTCTTAAGATGATAGAGTTTAACGGAAACACGATCTTGCAAATATTCATAGTCTTTGAAGGTCATGGTCTTTGAACAGAGCTGTCGATAATTTTTTTACATAATTCAATCAAGGACCTTTCTACATTCGTAGGCAATGATTTTTGTACTGCTAGCAGGAGTAGTTATTGCATTATGATATGAGTATCATGGTTCTTAAGTCCATAAATATTTCGCTATTTAATGTTTACACGCCGTGAAATATTAGATGCATAACTATCTGGGACTTTGATATTCTTTAAAACCTTAAAAAATATGTCTTTATAACTTTTATTCATTGTGAACCATGCTAGTGGTAAATAAACTTTGTTATTTGGCAAGCTCTTAGGGTGCAGTGCTTTTTGAATACCCATGTTCTCGAGGGCTCAATGAGGCTCTATATTATCTTTTGATTTTCTATTAACATTTAACAATGTCCAAAGTATCTTATCGCACACATTTTTTCTCTACATGCATAACATTAATATTGTGACGAATCAATTGATCCTTTAAGTATGGCAGCTGAAAGAATATGCTTTTTTTCTTCTAATTTAGAGAACTATTACCATTCCCTTCACTGTCGATACTCATTTTTCTCTTTTTCATCGCTGATGAGTGACCCTTCCCATTATTTATTTTCGTTCTCTCTAATTTATCCAAGATATCATCCTCGTATACTTGAGTGGTCTTGAATTCTCTTTCAACTTTCCCATCAAAAGAAACAATATAATTTCTGAATTTATAGTTGCTATCCAATAACTGATGATGGCCTATATAGAAAAATTTCTTCCCATTATTTAACCACTGTGAATGAGTGTTCTTGTTTCAAGAAGGACAAGCCAATCTCCCCTTTGTTCTCCAACCTGACAAGTTTTCATACGCATAAAAGTCACTAATTGTCCACATTAATGTTCCACTCATACAAAACATTTTATCAGTCCATGCATCATAAGTAAGTATGCCACCATTCCAAAATTCCTTCAACTCATCGATGAGAGGATCCAAGTAAACATCAATATTATTTTCTAGCCCACATGGACTATTAATTAACGTAGACAGTATAAGATAAGGTTATTTAATACAAATCCACAGATGCAAGTTGTATACCATCAAAATAATGGGCCACGTGAAATAAGAAATGCTCATTATTTTAAAAGGGTTGAAGCCATCGGCCGTTAGATCGAGCCTAAAATTATGAGAGTCACTAGAAAATTTTGGATTTTATTGATTAAAAGTTTTCCATGGTTTAGAATCAGTGGGGTGTCTTAATATGCATTCATCAGCATATTCCTCGGCATTCCATATTATGAGGGAGGATATTTTAAATGACATAAATAATCTTTGAAGCCTTAGTTTTAGTTGGAAGTACCTAACATCCTTTGTGGGAATTTTTCAACCCCTAGCTTCTTCATCATCAGACTCACCCGTAATCCGCTTTCATCTTGAAGCTTGACATATTATGCAATCCTCACGATCTTTATTCTTTTTACAATACAACATAAAATCATTTGGACATGAAGGAATTTTTTGATAATCAAACCCTAGATCATTAACCATCTTTCTTATTTGAGAGTACGAACCTGGCAGTTTCTCACCCTCTGGAAGTGCCTCTTTTAAGAATTGAAGCAAATGACGCGTGGCTCCACTTATAAAGTGTTTTCATCTGAAATAGCCGAACAGTAAATGAAAGTGATGAGAAAGATTTTCAACCAGGGTACAACTCATGTTGCCCATCTTTTAACAACTTGAAAAATGCTGATGCATTTTCATTCATCCCACCCGATCTTCACACGGGTCATTATATCGCATACCTTCTTCACATTGATTTTCGAATATCTCATATAGTAGTCCACATATATCATCTCTTATATTCGAGTCATTCCCTTCATTTGATCCATTAATTCCCATTGTGTATGGAGCACCTTTTACATGATAAATCCACCTAGTGTAGTTATTAACAAACCCATGTATGATGAGATGCTCATAAACAACTCCTCTTTTCTGGCTAATGGCATTTCGACATTTCTTACAGGGGCACTTGATCACTTGCTTAGGATATTTATTGGCAAATGAAAAATTAAGAAACCCATTAACTCTTTTAATACAAGGTTAAGGAACTCTTGACAATTCCATCCAACTCTTATCGCTATCCATTTGAAAAAAGATTGTTGATTACCTCACCCTACCACAAAATTATTGTTAGATTCATTAGGAAAAAATCATAAACAAATACAATACATAAACCAAATGTTCAACCACAAATCACTAATATGCTCCTTCATAACAATGTAAATTTAAAAATAGTAAGACTTTAATTATAGCACCATTTGGATATGGCCTGATATGAAAACTACCAATATTTATTGATATAAAATGGGAAAACGTAACTATCAATATATTTTAACCTTTATTAGTTGACAACAATTAAAAAAACTCACTCTTAACAGAATCAATTACCAAAAGATATTAATGTAACATTGAATCATGGCAGATTAGGAAGAAGACAACATCTAACACCTAAACATTTTCGCTTAAACAAAAATAATGTACAACTAATGAATACACCTACACAACAACTCACATCAAGACTTAATTTTCTAAAAGCTAAAAAGATAAAACATAAAATAATGCATAAAGCCCTCGCTTAAAAAACAACTTTAGTAAAAACTAATCATTATGGAAAACAAATCTCCTTGTCAATAATGAGATAGCGTAATTACATCATAGAATCTAGATGAAAACACTACTAAATTAAATTGTCCCAATTACAAAGTGATATTAAAACTTGTTTGTTATCTTAAAATTCAGCACATGTTGCATGAATAAAGGGGCTTACTAAATTCAGCTCCAATGTAAAAAATAATTTTGTAAAGATACCATCACAACAACATTAATTACAAAATGGAACATATACAAACTAGGTTGAGTAAAATTGTAAAAAAAGTTCTTACATTTGTTTCGAAGAAGTATATTGTCGAACTCTAGTGATTAGCTCTAACTTGCAGTCTCGACATTAACGTATAAAAGTAAGATAACATTTTGAGTACATATCAATAAAAAATTAGACAAACACACAGTTGAGTATCCGATATGGCATCGACACAGTTGAGTATTCAAATTTCCACACACACACACACACATATATATATATATATATATATATATATATATATATATATATGCAGAGAAACCCATCATATGCATCGAAATAAAAAAAAACAATGATCCCAAGAAAGTGACGTAGGTTCAAGAAAATTGAATTGGTCCAAGAAAAAAAATGCAGCTGAACACTTGTAGATAGGATTGAGGAACAAAACGCAATAGAAAAACTGGAAAAAAAACGCAGCCAAGAAAGTCGAATAGGTCCATTAAAAAAAAAACGCAACTTACCTAAGACAACGAACAGGTCCCAGAAAGTCTTGAAAGAACAAAACACAACAATACCCAACCACAAAAGTGACGCACTTATAGAAAGGATTAAGAATTATTAGGCCAAACTAGTTGAGGGGGAGAGGTTTGGGAAGGATTAGAATTGTGGATATTCTTCTGGAGAAGATGAGGTGTGATGGGAGGGAGTATTGAGGTCTTAGCTTAGAAGAAGGAAATGTGGGCATTTTTTTAAAGAGAAAACAAACACCTGCCAAATATTAAGGAATAGTGTTTTTTTCCACAATTTTAGTGGCATTAGTTATGAAATGCCTAAAAAATGCCACATTTATTTTAGAATTAATTAAAAAATGCTTTATTTGTGCGTCACATTAATATAAATCATATGGATATTCAATACTTATAAATAAATGCTGGTAAAAAGAAAATTCTTCACATTTTTAAATAATATCGAGAAGAAAGTGTGGAAAAAATTAGTTTTCTTATAGTGGATTAAAGACATTAAAGAACTTTGACAGCTTGAGAAATTGAGAGATACACCCTGTAAGAGAGATAAACAAGTGGTGTGAGTTACATTAGGATCAAGACCACACAAGTGATAAGTTCTTTGCTTTGAAGGACAAGATCGTGAAGTTACTAACGCAGGGAAAGCTGCAAAAGTATGTCGACAAGGGCGGAAGCTTAGAAGACAACAAGAAAAGATATCCCTTCTTGATAGATGACATGCCGAATAATAAAGAAGTCAAATTGAACAAGAATGGTCTAAATTCGGACAATGACAAGGAGGATGACCTTGATCTTCTAGAAAAACCTGGCGCAGTTAAAGGTAACATGCACGTAATCAATTTTGATGTTAAAATGATATCCAGAGGAATAATAGTTGGAGAAACATAGACGAATAATAGAAAAGCCCATGTTATTGAGGTCAAAGTTGGGCCAAAAAGAGTTGACGTAAATGTGACAGAAGCTCAGGTAAAGCCGAGAAAGTTGAAGAAAGTCAATATAGAGAATATCGTATAGGATTCTCTAAGATTGATTTTAAGGATATTTTGGCCTAACATTATGAACTGCTCGTTCTTAGCACATGAGTTCATAGTTACAATATGTTTCATATCCTGGTCGACGAGGGAGTTCGTCCGACATCATGTTCTGGGATTGTTTCAAATGACTCAAGCTCAATAATAAGAGACTCATCCCATATCAGCACCCATTGATTGGATTTAAATGAGAGAATGTGCATCCACCATGAGCATTTAAAATGGATATTTGCATGGGCACCTTCCCGAGATGCTTGACCAAGGGTAATTTTTTTATGATGGACAAAAACTTCTTCTCCACCTATAACATCATACTGGGGAGATTAGCTTTGAAAGAATTTCATATTGTACCTTCCACTTCCATGAGATGATGAAACTTGACTCCTTATGTAGTAAGGAAAGTCAATGGTGATGAAGTGGAAGCCTGCGAAAGCTACTTCACCTCAGCGAAAGAGAGAGAAGATCATAAGAGGAAGATAACCTCATACAACTTTAATATTATGGTTTCGAGATTCAGGCAGAAATCAAAAATAGGAGAGCCTTTAGAAGAGGTAGAGTCCATCATCATTAATAAGGACGAACCCAAAAAACTATCCAAATTGGCTCGTCCCTAGAATTTTCAATAAAGAAGGGGCTAATTGAATAGTTAAGAAAATGAAATGTGTCTTCGCAGGAAGTTGCAGTGACGTGTCGGGGATTTACCCCGATGTCATCTGCCATCGACTTCACTTGGATGAAAAAATTAAGTTAGTAAAGTAGAGAAGGCATACTTTTCCTATAGACCGGTATAAAGTATTCCAAGAGGAAGTGTAAAATTTTCAAAATGCAACCTTCATTAAGGACGTGCAATATCCAGAATGGTTATCCAATGTCATCATAGTGCTTAAGAAGAACAACAAATGAAGAATGTGTGTAGACTTTACTGATCTAAATAAATCCATCCCGAAGGACAAATTTACTTTGCTGATAATTGATTAGATAGTAGACTCCACGATATGTACTGCACCCAAACACGCCTTTAGTAACACAATTTTATTGTTACTAAAAATATTATTAACAAAAAATTTCCGTTAGAAAAAAGGCGTGGGGCACGATATTTGTAACATAATTTTAACTAGTATTAGTAACGGTAAAATTCAGAATTAGTAACCATTAAATTATGTTACTAATAGTAACGGTAAAATTCATAATTAATAACGGTAAAATTCTGTTAATAGTAACGGTAAAAGTCAGAATTAATAAGGATAAAATTTTATTACTAACAGTAATGGTAAAAATCAGAATTAGTAACAGTAAAATTTTGTTAGTTATATTAATACATATTTACAAAAACATATTTTTCAAGATCCAATATCTTGAATTTAAACAAATTTTACTATTCTTGCTGAACTATTTAAATCCTAAGAGCATATACAAAAATATTCCACAAAAACAAGGGCATTATATTCAATATTTACATTTATATAAACCTCCACTCTTTATTTACAAAAGAAACTTAAACCAAACAAATGAAACATCACCATGAAAGTTACATTATTTTCATAAATGCATCAAATATCACATCATAATACAATCATCCCCAAATGAGATGTTTCTATATTATAACCAAGAAAATGAAATATAAAAAAGAAGTTCGTTGTTATTGCCTATCAACTTCCGTTCTGTTATCAACGCCATTAATGCGGCAAACTGCAATGCTGAAAACTTTACGACGATCCAAAAATGACATCATGTCAAACAAAATAAAATTATCATATTAGTTATAATATCAACATTTAGTCCTACAAAATAAATTTAGTAAAAAAATTATCCACAAGCAAAATTAATTGGAAACATTGTAAACAAATTGCACAACACTCTCTCGAAAAAAGGGTGAAATAAGACAAATAATGCTAATTTTCAACATGTCAGTGGGTCTGATGATGAGTTATGTGGCTAATTCTCATGCAAACATTCATCACATATATTAAAAACACGGTAGTTATGTGTAATCTCAAATTACACTAAAAATGCAATAAAATATATATGAAAGATAAATGGGTGAAAAAATTATCTAATAGTGTAACCTATTGAGCAAAATATATATTAATTTGACATGTATTAATAATTGGAAGAATAATCACAATGAGACATTTCTTAATTCAGGATTAATTTAATTTTGATATTCACAATCAACATGAAATACAATCAAATTTTGCAATTAGATTCACTTCGAGGAAAAAAATGTAAATATGGTATATTGAGACTCACGTGATTATTTAATGATTTGAGTTGTGGTGGAAACATGGGAAGAATTTGTGGTTCACCATATTTCATGAATTCCCCATATGTGTGCATCTCATTAGATTGTAAGGAACCCGGTGATTAAGGTGTGTTTGGTTAAGAAGCTGTAATGTTTTTGTCTCATTGATATGGAAAATATAGCACCCTGCCATGGACGTTAATCAGGCATGCACATAAGCCTACAGGCCGCGGCCCTATTCAGTAAAGGGTGCGGCCCTACTCATTATAGTGTGCGGCACATACCACTTGTCCTTACATACAGGCCTCACCCTTATACTACACAGGGTGTGGCACCCACAACTCTAGCCTCACTAACAGGGTGCGGCCTTCTCGTTCACAGCTCCAGTACAGGGTGTGGCACATACCACTTGGCCTTACGTACAGGCCTTAGCCTTACACTACACAGGGTGCGGCACCCAAAACTTCAACCTCATATAGGATGCAGCCTTATGACTATGCAGGGTGCAGCACCCACGGCTTTAGCTTCATATACAGGATGCAACCTTATGCTATATAGGCCACAGCCTTATACTACAGGGTGCGGCACCCACAGCTTTAGCCTCATGCCGAACGCAGCCTTCTGCTATGCTGGATGCAACCTTATACTATGCAGGATGCGTCACTTAATATGTCTGCCTTACAGGCTGCATCTCCCTCATTGACAGCTACTCTAGACTTGATATATGTCATATGCTCAGGGCACGTGAGACAACTCACATACCTCCTATAAATAAAGGTCCACACCTCAAGATAAAGGAGATTCCAGATGCTCGGTCCAGATTCTACAATATATATTCTCTGTACACAACCTCAACATACGACTTGGAGGCCACACATCTACATCGCAACCACCTCTCTGGCACACCGGAATCCTCAATACTTCCATGTACTCCCCTTTATTCACATACTTGTACGCCACTTTAGGCACGATTATATTGTACAATGCAACGCATATAATGAGAACGGAGCAACACAGTGGATGTAGGCATATTTTAAAGGATGAACCACTCTATATCTTGTCTTCTCTCTATTTACTTGCTTTACTTGTTTATTACACACTTTACTCATGATTTGTTGATGCGAGAACGACAAGTGGATAATTTTTCGTATCAATAATTTGGCGCCTTCTATGGGAAACGACATATTTCAATCTTGTTTCTCTATGTCACGAGTTCTTAAACACCTTATTCTATTCATGGGGATCCTCTGGATCATCATCCCATGAGTAAATTTTGGTTATTGAGCTCTGTTTTATACTTACACCCTTAAATGGGTATTTCGTACCTTCAGATCTGCTCTCGGGTCTCCATTTTATGACCTTAGATCTATTTTACATACCCCTGTGATATCGCCCCACCTAGATAAAGCTGGAAGGCTTGATGGGATTTAGCACCGTAAAGGTGGATGATTAGGGAAGAGTTATATTTACTCCCTTTTTATTCTTTGCCTATGATCCAGGGTTTATCATTATAATTGTGCCATTGTGTGCATCGAGAGGTTATTTTCTCATGGATATACCCTAATAGGTACGCTCTCCACACGTTTTGGGAGAAAAACTCAGTTTCTGGGATTCAATTTTGGGATTGTCCCTTCACTGCCTAGGTAGGGATGCGGCATGGTAGTTCAACTACCTTACATTCCGCGGCCTCTACTGGGGAAGGTTTGTTACAGAAGCTTCAAAACATCAAGGAACGGACTCGGGTGGTCTCCTGCTAAACCTTAGTGAATATCATTCAAAGGCAACGGCAATGCACTTATATGCCTTACTGGCCGCGACCTCATCAGTAATATCATTCAAAGTCCACGATAGTGCACTTATGTGCCTTACTGGTCGCGACCTCATCAGTAATATCATTCAAAGACCACGACAGTGCACTTATGTGCCTTAATGGCCGCGACCCCATCAGTAATGTCATTCAAAGGCCACGACGGTACACCTATTTACTTCACTAGTCGCGATCGCGGCAGTAGTATCATGCAGCAGTGCAGGTGTTGTATCCCAACTTTATATTTGGTTTATCTTATATTTTGTGATTACTCACTTCTGGTAGTCTTGTCTCAGATTGTATATTTTGTAAAGACTAACAAAGTAGAAATGGAGGGGAACTCTAGACAAAATACAAAAATGAAGAATGAGATTGCTCAATTATATGACCACATCAACCATCTTTATGACCACCAGGTCTCACTACAGGGCCAAATCAGTTTCCTAGCACAAAGGGTGATCATGTTAGAGAATGCAACCTTTACCTATATGCCAAAGGCCACGGCATCAGAAGCCGAAGAAATATCCCAGTTAAAAGTGGTGGACGCGGAAGGCAATGCCGTGGCCAGGGCCCTAAAGAGGATGAGGAAGCAAGAGGAATATGAGATATGTAAGAACTACACGCCGCTGAACTTCAGTCGGGAGGATATCCTTGGGAGCATTGAGGAAAAATTGCTCAGGTGGCCAAAGATGCTGAAGACTCCACCTCATAAGAGGGACCAAGACAAGTGGTGCAAATTGCACAAAGATCACGGTCATGATACCGAACAGTGTTTCGCACTGAAGGATGAAATTAAGAGGCTGGTTGAGCAAGGGATGTTGCAGTGATTCCTGAAGAATGCATAAAGGATTCAGCCAAACCTGACAGAGGCTGCATACCGCATCTCATCCTTAGTTTTTCCAATTTCAACTATTTCTGTTTATGTTTTATGAAGCTCATTATAACCCTAATTTTCAAGAATCTGTGCTTTATTAACAAAGAAATTTGCTGGAGCATGCATATATAAATATATAAATTAGCAAACTTTGCTATATCTGATTTCTCTCTTGTTTTCATAATCTGTTATCTCATAAAAAGACCTTTTGTCTTAAACAGATTCCAAGGGAAGAATAACAAATTATCTCGAAAGATTATTATTATTTTGGAATGCAACTATGGAGGGATTGTGATCTTAATTATTAACTCATAAGTTCCCCTCACGATGTGCAACTATATCTTATCATATGATGATCATATTCACAAAAACATCTCAGGATTCAAGGAGATTTTATTTGCCACAGGGGCTTATAATGCCCGTTCTTAGCTTTCGGGATGCGTCATCAAGCTGGGAGGCTTATAATATCTAGCCAGGGATGGCTTTATATATATCAGCAGCTGTGGGTGGCTTAATAGCATAGCCCAACCCGAGGAGGCTTGATAGTATCCCGTATATTAGCTGTGGGTGGCTTGATAACATAACCTAGCCTAGGGAGGCTTGATAGTATCCCGTATATTAGCTGTGGGTGGCTTGACAACATAACCCAGCCTGGGGAGGCTTGATAGTATCCCGTATATTAGATGTGGGTTGCTTAATAACATAACCCATCCCAGGAAGGTTTGAAAATATCTTGTATGTCTACAAAGGTCCATTGTTTAGATGCAAGGTCCAGAAAGGTGTCGTAGCCACCGCAGCCTTATCAGTATGGATATAGACACTAAGTTAATTCATTCAGAAGACATTGCAGAGAAAGACGGATAAAATTGTTAATATGCCACAACTGGATGGCAACCTTCCGCAGCTGTTCAAGAAACCAGATTAAAGTGACTAATAGTGGTGACTAGCCGCAGCCCTAAAGCCATATTCCATTGGCAATGCAGCTTGGGGAATCATAGCCCTACAGATTAGAAATTTATAAAGTATGCAAGGCAAAATACAAGTGAAAAGTGCCAGTTCAAAGCACAACAGGCCGCGTCCTTCTTGGAGAAACCACTCACATAGTGTTACCGCAGCCTTATGTCCATTACAGTTGAAGTAATCTTCCAAGCTCATCCAATAAAAAAAGCAAGTATCAAAGAAAGCAAACGAGCAGGAAAAATAGACAGATAGATTAAAGGCCAAAGCCTTGACAAAGATTGAAGTTTTACATACAAGTGGCCGCAACCTGAAATACTTCTACATCTCCTTTTTCTCCTTCTACGACAGTCTTAGATTCATCATCCTCAATCGCATCCCATCATAGAGACCACAAGAATGTTACCTCAAATGCTGTGATAGGAGTGCAACCCAGTCGCAACCCTAAAGTTGCTATTGGTACCGTGACTTGGGGGTTCATTATGATGAAAATGACATAAGCAAAGGAAAAAATGAATGGTCACAGGCGGCACATTATTCACTACTTAGCCGCCGCCTAGCATCAAATAGGTTGCGTCACTTTTATAAGTGCATGGTCGTCGCCTGTATCGAACAGGTCACGACACATTCTTAAGTACTTGATCGCCACCTGGGCTCAAACAGGCCGCGGCACTTTCTTAAGTACTTGGTCGCCGCCTGGGCTCAAATAGGCCACTGCACTTTCTTAAGTACTTGGCCGCCTCTTGGGACCAAACAGGGTGCAAAACATTCTTCAATACTTAGCCACGGCCTGGGATCAAACAGGTCATGGCACAATATTTAGTACTTAGCCGCCTCCTGGCATCAAACAGGCCGCGGCACTTTCATAAGTACTTGGCCTTTGCCTGGTATCAAATCGGCCACGACACCTTCTTTAGTACTTGGTGGTTTCCTGGGCTTGAACAGGTCGCGACACCTCCTTAAGTACTTGGTCGCCACCTGGGCTCAAACAGGTCGCGTCACTTTCTTAAGTACTTGGCCGCCGCCTGGGCTCAAACTGGCCGCGACACTTTCTTTAGTACTTGGCCACCTCCTGGGACCAAACAGGGTGCGGAACATCCTTCAGTACTTAGCCACCACATGGGATCTGAAATAGCGTTGCCAAAGCCATTTATTAAAAATAAACTATTTAAGCAACTCCGAAAGTTTGTTGAAGAAACTCTTTACTTAAATCAAAATGATTTTGAACACAAGATGTATTAACAAAAATTATGTACGAGATATGGACAAGATTTGATAACAGGTTTTAGTAAACAGTTTAAAATATTTTAAACTCAACACACATCAGAATGGGATGAGAAGATGTAGAAATATTAATACTCAGGATTTTTAACGTGGTAAAACCTCAACCTTGAGGAAACATCCACGACTCCCTCTACGGAGTAAAATAAGCAAATATCACTAAAACAAATATGTGAGTTACAATCTATTTAACTAACATGCACACAATAACAAGTCTATACAAGTTCAGGATTATACCCTCTGGCGTCCTTAAACTTTTTTGCAGATCTTGATTGTTGATGTAGTCTTTTCAGGTTGTCAACTCTTCCTTTGTTTCAGCACTTTACGTCGACTTATGTTCACCAAATCTTATAGCCAACACTTTCAGTGTATGTAGTGTGAAGATGTTTGTGAAAAGTGTTCTATCACACATGCATGAACTCGCACACACTTATATTTACAAACAGTCCTATACAAATTACATATAAGTTTATATGCAGTGGGTTTGTTATTTTTCTTTCTTACAAAACCAAGAACCTTTTGACCTTTCAGAATAACCGAGATTCCAGGGAGATCTTGCTTAAGAAATATGACAAGACCTTTTTTAATCTATTTTGAAAATATTTAGGAGATTGAAAACCCTCCAAGTGCGAATCCAACTAGGTCAGGTTAAGTTTTGTAAAAACAGAAACATAAAAACATCTATTGTTGATTTTGAAGTAAGAAAATGTTTTCACAGAAAACAATCAACAACGAACTTCTCAAGATGAGAAATAAAATGAAACTAAGTGTGTTGTGACATGAAAAACTTCAGATCTATGATTTCTATTGAATCAGAAACAAGATCTGAGTAAGTGTCTAAGTTGGATATAAGATTTATGAACACAAGGTTACTGCAACCCAGAAATCACTCAACTCAAACTCTCATAAACTCAAGAAACAGTAAGGATGGTGTTTATTTGGTTATGGTGTTTTGGAGAGGTAAGTGGTTTAGGTTGGAAAGGATTTAGATGAAGTTAGGGTTTTTCTAACTTGGCTCTCTGGTTTCTCACTCTCTCTTCTCTCTCTCTCTCTCTCTCTCTCTCTCTCTCTCTATCTCTCTCTCTCTCTCTCTCTCTCTCTCTCTATTTTATGAGACTTTTCAAAATGGCAAAAGCTCTCGAAGGCTGAGATGAGGGTTCTTTAAATAGGAAGGGAAGAAGATTCCAGACCATCGTTCAAAAGCAACGTCTGAGATTGGGTCAAGCTCCTTTGACTTCAATCTAAGGGCTCACAATAGGCGGTGGATTAAACAGGCTGTGATTGGCTTAAAGGTTTACACGGGGATTCACTCAGGCGACATGCAGGCCATTGCTAAGGGATGATCCAAGGGCTGTAAACATGCGAGTCTTTGTCTCTGTAAAGAAACACAACTCTGGCCAATCAGAGAGCAACAAGTGTTGGCCATAGGACGAATGCAAGCGCGCGTCCCAAACTAATTGCAAAGCCAACCCTGGAGTCTCTGCCGCTTTCGGTTTCTACCCAAAGTAACTTAAGGCCAAAAATCACAACAATACCTATTTAGATATTAACCCCAAAACTTTTTAAATCAAGTTTTAAATTAATAAAACCTTAATTAAAAGATGTTTAAAATTCCCAAAAAATTAATAAAAATCAAATTAAGGGATTTAAACACACTCACCACATTAATACACATAAAGGTGCAATATGAAATGCAAGAATTAAATTCTAAGTGTGTGAGTGATGGCTATAGTCTCAGGATCATTACAAGATGAATAGGAGAAGAAGCAAACCAAACTCTGAGGCTCTTTGGTTTCTAGGATGGACACAATTTTGTCACAATTTCCAAACCAGATGAGCTCTTATACAATCTAGACTCAAATGAGTCAAAAGTATAAGGGCTTCAATCTCCCCCTTTGGAAATATGAGACAAAATCTCCTTTGAGTCATCAAGAACTCGTAGGGCGACAACAAATAAGAAAAACCTATTCCTATAAAAATTCTATCTACCCAAATCCTAGAAAGCAAAAATTACATAACTCAACTATATACAGTTTAACATCCTATAATTACAATAGAGAATGACTGTACACGAAGAATACCTTCAAAGAATTACTAAGATCAAGCTTTTTAGTATATGCAGTAGACTCAAATTTCTCCCCCATTTTGTCTCAAATGGACAAAGGGAAGGAACTTGGAAGAATAACAGGTATTTACTCAACACAAATCATACCAATAGATTTATGTAAAGAAATGAATCTATTATAATCAAGAGGTTTGGTAAATAAATCTGCAAGTTGTAGATCAGTAGGAAGATAATTGATTTCTAATTCCTTGGTTTCAACTAATTCACGAAAAAAGTGATGTCTTATTTTAATGTGCTTAGTTCGCGAGTGTTGAGCTGGGTTCTTAGAAATATTAATCGCACTTTGATTATCACAATAGAGATGTAGTGTGGGTTCTAGAATACCATAATCACTTAGCATTTGTTTAAGCCATAATAATTGGGCACAACAGCTACCAGTGGCTATGTATTCAGATTCAGCAGTCGAGAGAGATGTGCAGTTCTATTTTTTACTACTCCATCCTACCAAGTTATTACCAATATAACAACATGCGCCTGAAGTGCTTTTACTATCATCAGTACAACCAGCCCAACCAGCATCAGTGTACCCAATAATAGTGCTAGGTGTGTCATTCGTGTACCAAATCCCTAAATTTAGAGTGCCTTTAACATATTTATTTATCCGCTTAACAGAGTTTAAATGGCTCTCTTTGGGGTTGTTTTGATATCGCGCACAAACACACACAGCATACATGATATCAGGACGCGAGGCAGTCAGATAGAGTAATGTGCCAATCATACTACGATATAAAGTAGGATCTACAGATTTTCCATTTTCATCTTTAGACAATTTTTCTGTAGTACTCATAGGCGTTTTAGCACTTTTAGCACTCTCGAGGCCAAATTTCTTAACTATCTCTAATGCGTACATAGTCTGCGAAAGAAACAATCCATCTGGTTGTTGTTTGACTTGGAGACCTAGGAAGAACTGTAAGTCCCCCATAAGGGACATCTGAAATTCCTTACTCATAATTTCAGCAAAAGATTTTACTTCTGAGGTAGAAGTGGATCCAAATATGATATCGTCTACATAGACTTGAGCGATAGTAATGTGTTTTCCAAAATGTTTGACAAATAAGGTTTGGTCATTTCCACCTCTTTTGAAACCTTTATCCAACAGAAAACTGGACAGGCGCTCATACCAAGCTCTAGGAGCTTGCTTAAGACCATATAAAGCCCTTTTCAACCGAAATACATGATTAGGATAATTAGGGTCAATGAACCCTTTAGGTTGTTCTACATAGGTTTCCTCGGCAAGTATTCCATTTAGGAACACAGATTTAACATCCATTTGATATAATGTAAAATGTATGTGACAAGCTATAGCAAAAAGCAGACGAACTGATTCTAAATGAGTAATAGGAGCAAACGTCTCATTAAAATCAAGTCCTTCTATTTGGGAATAACCTTGAGCAACTAGTCTAACTTTATTTCTAATTATCATCCCATTTTCATCAGTTTTATTTTTGAAAATCCAACGAGTACCAATAACCTTTTTGTGATCAGGACGTGGAACAAGATACCATACATCATGAATGACAAATTGTAAAAGTTCATCCTGCATAGCAGAAATCTAGTGAGAGTCATTCAATGCCTCATTTACATTCTTTGGTTCCACGAGAGAAACAAAGCATGCATAAAGAGCATAATTTCTAAGTTGGGATCTTGTACGTACTGGTTCACTAGGGTTACCAACTACATTGTTTATGGGATGGTCTTTGGAAACCCAGTTAGGTACTTCAGGTGACTCAATAGGTAATGAATTATCTATTTCAGAAGATTCATTTTCTAAAATATTTGAAGATTCTTCTTCTATAGTTAATTCACTAGTCTTGCTTTCTACAGTAGTGTCACTAACAATTACATTTATGGATTCCATTAAGGTTTTAGTGCGAAGATTATACACCCGATAACCTCTACTGTTAGGTGAATATCCTAAGAATATGGATTTATCTCCCCTACTCTCAAATTTAGATAAGTGTTCCCTATCTTTGCACACATAGTAGGTACTACCAAAGGTTCTAAGGTACTTAAGATTAGGCTTTTAATTGTACCAAAGTTCATAAGGATTTTATTTGGAATTCTTTCTAAGATAGACCCTATTAATAAGATGGCAAGCTGTATGAATAGATTCTACCCAAAAATACTTAGGTAAGTTCTTGGCATGGAGCATGACACGTGCCATCTCTTGAAGGGTTCGATTCTTTCTCTCAGCTATACCATTTTGTTGAGGGGTCTTAGGAGCACTGAACTCATGTTTGTAACCATTATAGTCACAATATTCTATAATACCAGTATCTTTGAATTCACCACCTCTATCGCTTCGGATTCTATTCACTTGAGTGTCTTTCTCATTCTCAATCCGTAAAAGAATCTTTAAAAATGTTTGGAAAGTGTCGGATTTCTATTTTAAGAAAGCTACCCAAGTGAATCTGGTGAAGTCATCAACCATAACTAAAATATAACTGTGTCCACATAGACTAACAGTTTGAGAAGGACCCATTAGGTCCATATGGATGAGTTCTAAGGGATTAGAGGTAAGGATATCTTTAACCCTTTTATGAGGTGCTTTAACAATTTTTCCTTCTTGACAAGGACCACAAACAATGTTATGAATGGGTTTAATTTTTGGTATTCCTCTAACTATTTGTTGAGAGGACAATTTACTTAAATTTTCGTAATTAATGTGACCCATTCTGTTATGCCATATCTCATTGTCATCCATTCTAGGAACATTACAGATTTCAGAACTAGACATGACAGTATAAAAATTGTCAGGAGTCCTGAATCCTGTAATTAAGCATTCTCCCTTTTCATTTAAAATCTTGCAATTGTTCTTTGAAAAGGTGACAGTATAGTTTGAGTCACAAAATTGCGAAATGCTAAGTAAATTAGCCTTAAGACCTTTAACTAAGAGAACATTTTCAAGAACAGGAAGTCCTTTTTCTTTAAGAGTTTTTTTGCCTATGATCTGGGATGATACTCCATCACCAAAAACAACTTTTCCACCATCAAAGATGGTTTTATTTAAAAGTTTTGTATCATCACCTGTCATATGCTTGGAACATCCAGAATCCAGATACCAACCAGAAGATGTAAGTTCAGCTTTTAAGGCAGAAATAACCATATTACACTTCATCTGGGGTACTAGATCATCTTTTCTAACCCAAATTGCTCTGGTTTTCTGTTTGCCCTTGTTTGCTCTCTTTGATAAAATTTGCGAGGATTGGATTTTTGTTGAAAAACATTTTGCGCATGATTTTGAGTAAATTTAAACACCTGAGCATTTGAGTTAGAAAAGTTTCTGGTAATCCTTCCAGTAAATGTCCTTTTAGGTTTAGTCTTTCTATTCCTATAGTTGGAGTTTTTGTCTGGTGGCCTGGGAAGGACATAGTTGTTACGACTCCTCCTAGAGTAGTTAAAATTTTGATACATGGGAGTATTGTAGATAGGCTTAATCAGTCTCCTAGCATAGCAATCATCGAAAGAATGTCCGTATATTTCACAATAGGAGCAATAAAGATTGCTCAGAATGGGGTTTACCTTAGGAAAGTCTCTAAACAAAGGTTTTGAGAGATTTTGAGGCTGAATTTTATTCCTAGGTAGCACAGGTTTTAAAGGAGGCTCACTTTTCCTAATAGGGGGCAGACATATTTTCCTTTTGTTAAACTTTCATGCTTAGAGCAACTTGCATCTCCAGTGTTAGTGTTTTGATGATCAAACTCAGTTTTTAGTGAATTAAAGTCTGGACATATTTCTATAGGTCTTTTGCCTCCTGACACAAATTTGATAGGTTCAACATGTTTTGTTTGTGTCTTCAAAATGGGGCAAAACCCTATACCAGTTCGATCATCAGAATTGGTTTTAGATTCAGCAACCAATTCATCAAAACAGTTTGAATTATTTTCAAATTTTGTAAATTTTTTGAAAACAGTTGCTGTCTTTTCTTTGGTTTGTTCCAATTCTAATAATGTCCCTTTGTATTTTTTCTCCAGAATTTCATTAGCTTCAGTCAAAGTTTTCAGTTTTTCATCAAACACTTTGATATCACTTTCATGAGACATTCATTGAGTAGTATACTCTTCAACATTCAGTTTTACCATCAGACTTAGATCCTCTAGCTTTTTGGTAAGATCTTTCACAATCTTTTCTAGTCTAGTGCTTTTCTTAAGAGTTTTGGCATATAGAGTGTGAATGTCTCGGAGATCTTCATTGTCTGAGTCACTAAGTGAGGTGTGTGAAGTTACCCCTAAGGTTTCATTTCTTAAACTCACGCACCCATTGACATCAGCAGTATCGATTCCCCTTTGACTCACACACCCCGAGGAAGAAGTATTAAAGTTCTCAGTAAGTAAAGCATCTAAACCAGTTAAAGTATGATTCAAGGCAACAGAACTAGAACTACTAGTCTCATCCTCACTATCAAGCACATGCATATCATCATTATATATGATTTTGGCAAAGAAGGATAAACAAGGATCAAAACCATCAGATCTCTCAGGTTCATCATTTTCAGAATCACTTGAGTCATCCCATGTTTTTCAGATGTTGGCTCTAGAGTGTTTGTTTTGGGTATTTAAATTAACTATACAGTCTTGAGCAATGTGTCCTAGTTTACCACATCTATAGCATTCAGTCTTCTTGAGGTCTCTGTGAGGTCTTGTGTTGTCCTTGTTCTGTTTGTCATGAGGTTTCTCATGAGGTTTGTGATTTGAAGGAGTTGAATAATTAGACTTGCCCTGTCTATTTGCAATACTGTTTCTAAATTTAACAATTTTCTTAAATTGTTTTGACATTAGGGCAATCTGATTATCTAGACTTTCTAAGTCACAGTCCTCATCAGAATCATTACTAGGAGTGTTTAACTCGGGCTTAGTCATCTTAGAAGTAAAGCTAAGATTGGAATTGGTATGTTTCCTATGAGTGTGGGTCAATTGTTTCTTAAACTCCATTTCCATTTCCACAGTTCTTAATTTACTACTGAGTAATTCAGGAGTGAGATTTATATCACACATTTCCTCAATAGCATATCTTTTATTGTCAAATTTCTGTGGTAATGATCTCAGAATTTTAGACACAATTTCTTGTCTATCATAAGTTATACCATTAGCATGCAGTTTAGTGACAATATCAGTCAGGTTCATATAGAAGTCATCAAAAGACTCAGATTCAGACATGATTAAGGAATTATACTGTTGAATTAACGTCTGAGTTTTAGCACCCTTAACCCTAGAGTCTCCTTCATGGGCAGTAATCAGGGTATCCCATGCTTCCTTAGAAGTGGTACAAGATGAGATTCTCTTGAACTCATGTTCATTTATAGACATAAATATAGCATTCTTTCCTTTATTATTATTGCGAGAAACTTGTTTCTCTTCTTGAGTAAACTCACTTAATATTTTCTTAACCCTCTCAGTACTTCCTTCAGTGGCTGGTTTAGTAGGATAAAAGTATCCATTTTCAATAATGTCCCAGACATCATCTCCCAAAGTTCCTTGAATGAAAGCAATCATCCTTACTTTCCAGTAAGAAAAATTGGTTCCATCAAAGACTGGAGGTCTGGTCAAGTTACCATATCTTTCATTTTTCTCGTCCATGATTGATTTTGAGAAAACAGTTTTAGAAACTCAGGATCTTTTTGAAAAAGTTCACCAAAAGCTCTGATACCAATTGAAATAGCGTTGCCAAAGCCGTTTATTAAAAATAAACTATTTAAGCAACTCAGAAAATTTGTTGAAGAAACTCTTTACTTAAATCAAAATGATTTTGAACACAAGATGTGTTAACAAAAATTATGTACGAGATATGGACAAGATTTGATAACAGGTTATAGTAAACAGTTTAAAATATTTTAAACTCAGCACACATCAGAATGGGATGAGAAGATGTAGAAATATTAATACTCAGGCTTTTTAACGTGGTAAAACCTCCACCTTGAGGAAACATCCACGACTCCCTCTACGGAGTAAAACAAGAAAATATCACTAAAACAAATATGTGAGTTACAATCTATTTAACTAACATGCACACAATAACAAGTCTATACAAGTTCAGGATTATACCCTCTGGCGTCCTTAAACTTTTTTGCAGATCTTGATTGTTGATGTAGTCTTCTCAGGTTGTCAACTCTTCCTTTGTTTCATCACTTTACGTCGACTTATGTTCACCAAATCTTATAGCCAACACTTTCAGTGTATGTAGTGTGAAGATGTTTGTGAAAAGTGTTCTATCACACATGCATGAACTAACACACACTTATATTTACAAACAGTCTTATACAAATTACATATAAGTCTATATGCAGTGGGTTTGTTATTTTTCTTTCTTACAAAACAAAGAACCTTTTGACCTTTCAGAATAACCCAGATTCCACGGAGATCTGGCTTAAGAAATCGGACAAGACCTTTTTCAATCTATTTTGAAAATATTTAGGAGATTGAAAACCCTCCAAGTGCGAATCCAACTAGGTCAGGTTAAGTTTTGTAAAAACAGAAACATAAAAACATCTATTGTTGATTTTGAAGTAAGAAAATGTTTTAACAGAAAACAATCAACAACGAACTTCTCAAGATGAGAAATAAAATGCAACTAAGTGTGTTGTGACATGAAAAACTTCAGATCTATGATTTCTATTGAATCAGAAACAAGATCTGAGTAAGTGTCTAAGTTGGATATAAGATTTATGAACACAAGGTTACTGCAACCCAGAAATCACTCAACTCAAACTCTCATAAACTCAAGAAACACTAAGGATGGTGTTTATTTGGTTATGGTGTTTTGGAGAGGTAAGTGGTTTAGGTTGGAAAGGATTTAGACGAAGTTAGGGTTTTTCTAACTTGGCTCTCTGGTTTCTCACTCTCTCTCTCTCTCTCTCTCTCTCTCTCTCTATTTTCTGAGACTTTTCAAAATGGCAAAAGCTCTCGAAGGCTGAGATGAGGGTCCTTTAAATAGGAAGGGAAGAAGATTCCAGACCATCGTTCAAAAGCAACGTCTGAGATTGGGTCAAGCTCCTTTGACTTCAATCTAAGGGCTCACAACAGGCGGTGGATTAAACAAGCTGTGATTGGCTTAAAGGTTTACACGGGGATTAACTCAGGCGACATGCAGGCCATTGCTAAGGGATGATCCAAGGGCTGTAAACATGCGAGTCTTTGTCTCTGTAAAGAAACACAACTCTGGCCAATCAGAGAGCAACAAGTGTTGGCCATAGGACGAATGCAAACGCGCGTCCCAAACTAATTGCAAAGCCAACCCTGGAGTCTCTGCCGCTTTCGGTTTCTACCCAAAGTAACTTAAGGCCAAAAATCACAACAATACCTATTTAGATATTAACCCCAAAACTTTTTAAATCAAGTTTTAAATTAATAAAACCTTAATTAAAAGATGTTTAAAATTCCCAAAAAATTAATAAAAATCAAATTAAGGTATTTAAACACACTCACCACATTAATACACATAAAGGTGCAATATGAAATGCAAGAATTAAATTCTAAGTGTGTGAGTGATGGCTATAGTCTCAGGATCATTACAAGATGAATAGGAGAAGAAGCAAACCAAACTCTGAGGCTCTTTGGTTTCTAGGATGGACACAATTTTGTCACAATTTCCAAACTAGATGAGCTCTTATACAATCTAGACACAATTTTGTCACAATTTTGTCACAATTTCCAAACTAGATGAGCTCTTTGGTTTCATAAGTAATTAGCCGTCGCCTGGTATCAAACAGGCCATGACACCTTCTTTAGTACTTGGTCATCGCCTGGGTTCAATCAGGTCGCGACACCTTCTTAAGTACTTGGTCGCTGCCAAGGCTCAAACAGATCGCGACACTTTCATAAGTACTTGGTCGCCGCCTGGGCTCAAACTGGCCGCGGTACTTTCTTAAGTACTTGGACGCTGCCTGGGGCCAAATAGGGTGCGGCACATTGTTCAGTACTTGGTCCCTGTATGGTATCAAATAGGTCGTGGCACCTTCTTATATGCTTGGATGCAGCCTGGGCTCAAATAGGCCTCGACACTTTTTTAAGTACTTGGTCGCCGCATGGACTCGAACAAGCCATGACACCTTTTTTAATACTTGTTCGCCGCCTAGATCAAATAGGCCGTGACATCTTCATTAGTACTTAGCCTTTGCCTGGGCTCAAAAAGGCCACTTCACCTTCTTCAATCCTTGGTCGACTCATGGTATCAAATGGGCCACAACACGGCTAGATCTCTTTTATGTAAGAGGGCACTAGAAGATGAGACTTTTTCCTCACAGTCACAGTGGCAGCCACATAATTCAGCTGCAGCCCCTAAATCGCTACCTTTTTGGCACTGCGACTTGGGGGCTTATTGATGTGGAAAATATAGCACCCTACTGCGAACGTTACTCAGGCATGCACAAAAGCTTATAGGCTGCGGCCCTATTCAGCAAAGGGTGCGACCCTACTCAGTATAGTGTGTGGCACATACCACTTGGCCTTACATATAGGCCTCAGCCTTATACTACACAGGGTGTGGCACCCATAACTCTATCCTCACTAACAGGATGCGTCCTTCTCGCTCACAGCTCCAGTACAGGGTGCGGCACATACCACTTTGCCTTACATATAGGCCTCAGCCTTATACTACACAGGGTGCGGCACCCACAGCTTCAACCTCATACAGGATGCATCGTTATGACTATATAGGGTGTAGCACCCACGACTTCAGCCTCATATACATGATGAAACCTTATGCTATACAGGCCGCAGCCTTATACTACAGGGTACGACACCCATAGCTTTTGCCTCATGCTAAACGCAGCCTTCTGCAACGCTGGATGTAGCCTTATACTATGACGGATGCGACACTTAATATGCCTGCCTTACAGGCTGCATCCCTCTCATGGACAGCTACTCCAGACTTGATATATGTCACATGCTCAGGGCACGTGACACAACTCACATACCTCCTATAAATAAAGGTCTACACCTCGAGATAAAGGAGATTCCAGACGCTCGGGGTAGATTCTATAATACAGATTCTCTCTACACAACCTCAACATACGACTTGGAGGCCCCACATCTACATCGCAACCACCTCTCCGGCACACCGGAAGCCTCAATACTACGATGTACCCCCCCTTATTCTCATTCTTGTACGCCTCTTTAGGCACGATTATATTGTACAATGCAATGCATATAATGAGAACGGAGCAACACAGTGGATGTTGGCCTATTTTAAAGGCTGAACCACTCTATATCTTGTCTTCTCTCTATTTACTTTCTTTACTTGTTTATTACGTACTTTACTCATGAGTTGCTGATGCGAGAACGACAAGTGGACGATTTCTCATATCAACACTCATTATACCCATTTCTTCTCACATTATCAATTCGACCCCTACTTGATTCCAAATTGAGCTTCATTTACACCAATACAAATATCAACGTCATTGTATATATGTTCAAATTAAATAGAGGAAGTGAAATTAAAATGACTTAAATTTACCTACCTTAGGCCTAAATCTTTGATTTTATCAATAAATTTCAACTTGTATTGACATGGAATGATGATCCATTACATTGATAATATCATCCTCAAAATATTTAACAATGGATTATGACATTCTTGGTACTCACCATCATAATGGAAGGTGTTAAAGAGTCATCTGAGTGGCAGGCTCATCGATAAACTGAATAACAACACACCCAATCATTTCTCCCAGAGCCACAAGAGACTGTATAAAACGTGATTCTATTTCACCAGTAACCCACTCAAATGACTCACGAGTAAGCCTATACTCTTTCAACATCTCTTACCCACAAACGTGCAACAAAGAAGAGGGTGGCATTTTTATGAGCCTCCATGCTCATCAAGTCATCACCAGGAACCACATTAAGCTTCTCTTAAAGTTTATCAACGACTTCCACAATTTCCAATGGATGCTTATCAGAAGGTTTTCTCAAGTAAACCTTAAATGTCTTTTGCACATTTCAATTAAATTAATTAAGATTAACAGACATAAGACAATAATTGTCACCAGTGGAAGCAACCTTAGTCCCAAGCTGGAATGGCTTTGCTTCAAGGTTTTGGACTTTAGAATTAAACAAATTGTGGAACTCCCGAATGGTTTTTAGATTGTCAAGATGCTCCGTTAGCATGTAACTTGGGTTCCAGTTCTCATCATTAAATGTGAAAGAGTCTGATATATAAATCCATATGGGATTCGCTTACCCTCAACATTCTGCTACCCCAAACAAGTAGTCATTTGTGATATATTGATGAAACTTCCCTTTGGTCCTACAGTAACCATAACCTTGACATTCTTACTCTGTGATAAACTTTTCTAGGAACTACTTCTAGCATCATCTAGAACCTTGTTCGAAACCTAGATAGGGAATTATGTTGGAACAAAATATAACTGAATTATCTCAATTGGTGAATTGTAAATATATATTAGATTCCTGCACCCAATTTACTCTATAATCGAATGATTCCATCATAATTCGACCTATCTCTGCTTATAACTTCTTATCTTGCGCGGCCCTGATAGTTTATTTCACTTCATTCCTTGCTTTAGCTATAGTATGATTATTTTTTCCCGTAGTTGAATCATTTGCAATTGTATCTCCAATACCAATGCTAAAACCCACTACAAAAGTCAAGGTATGTCCCAAAAATTTACGAGAAGCATTTGGACCATCCTACTCCATGTACAAACAAATATATAATATAGCCGATGTACTTTACTATGAAGTCAAAATTAAAAGGAATAAACACTAAAGTATAATACTCTATTTTATGTATTCTTAAAAATATACCAGATGACATGGATAAGACTTTTTGTCGATGTATGAAGTGTTTTTTTTGCAAAGAGTACCAGTAATAACTTCTTCCTTCTCTATCCGAACTTGGGTGTCTCCGTGTGTTATATGTCCACTTTGAGTCCCTGCATGCCAAGCTGATGTTCTAATGAGATTAGTCTATTTTGGGATAATAAGATTAAACACCAGTTTTCCCATCTAGAGAGGTTTAGGCTTCAAAATTATTGGTCCCGGTATTTTTCCATTAAAATCTTCCTACCACATCAAGATGTTCATGAAAACATCCTACAAAAACAGAACACAGGTTAAGGCCTGAGAACGTGTGTGCTCGCGTTCAAATGATCAAATCATATATAAAACCCTTTTAACACAAACAAACCCTAAACATGCAGCAGTATGTTATTGAATAAATAGATAATCTACGCAAGAACATTCAAACACATGTAATTAAGAAAAAATCCCCCTCAGGGGCAAAACCATTTATTTTCACTATAATTTGTAAGAAAACGGCTTACAATCGGATTACAATGAAAATACAAGTTGACTAAGAATTACCCCCGGGTATCGAATTCTGTAGTCGCGACTGGAATTATCCCTTTCCAGTAGGGCTACAATGAAGAAGAATAACGGTCTCCTCCACAAGGGTTGAACAAACCAAAGTTGTGTTCTTGGATGGAAAAAAGGATTCACAAAGATTTGGGAAGGATGTGTGAATCAAAACATGAGTCTTGGGACTCAAGAATTTGAAGACTAGAGGTATTTGGACTCTCAAATTCGTCTTTTTAAGTCTTGCAAAACAACTCTCCCGAAGTTGGTATTTATAGGGAAAACCATGAAGAGACCCACGTTTTTTAAACACTGAAATTCTATCCAGCGTACAGGTACCCCGAACTGGTTCGGGTACCCCTACGAATCGGTTCGCCCCCCTGAACCGGTTATGGGCTGGGTTCGGGAAAGTGTGCTGGGAATAAAGGCTTAAACACTTAGAAAAATTCCCAGACTTTTCAATGCGCATATCTCCATTTTCAACGGGCCATAACTTGTTCACCGTAGCTCGGATTGAGGTGCCGTTTCTTCCAGTATCTTTATTGCAGCAAGATCTTGAACTTTATAGTTGACCGGTCCTTCAGACCATTGGTATAAAATTACCAATTTGCCCTTGAACATCCCTATCATGACTTGTTTCACTGATTTGACTTCTCTTGTGTTCCACTTGCATTATGAGCCTATAATCAAGGAACATGAAGTCATTGATGCAGATGGGGAACATATTAGTCGAGATAATGCATGCTTGATTCCCAGAATTCGGATAGAGGCCGTCATGTGAGATCGTGAGGTGACGTGCCAAATGTAGCGGCGTACGACATAAATAAATGAAACATTTCGGACATGAGAAAAATGTCCTTACAAATCTCCCCCTATGTCTATGCCGGTACATACATAAAAAATCCGAATTATTAAGTATGAAATTGCCTATACAAATCTACCCTCCCATGAACCCAAAACTGGAAAAGGTACAAATGAATAGTCTTCTTCGTTTGTTCTTCAACTCTTCAGGAATCACAGAACTTTTCTCATCAGGGTGTGCAATTCAAAGATCATCAATGTAGTTCCTACACACATGAGACAAAGCAAAATACCAAGTAACATGTTGAGTTTGAAAAGATGAGATAAACATATATATATCAATTTATGAGCAAACTCAAATTTAAAATCTCCCCCATAATAAGATAATTCATTCTCCCCCTTTTTATGATGTCCCCAAATAGACAAATGAGAGAAATAAATCAAATAATCAACTGCGGGGTGTCACTAGAATAGAACAACACCATGAATGAATACAAAGCAACCAAGTCGATGATAGCGTAAATGTAGTGGTGTGATCAGATTCGATAGGAAAATCAATGCATACAAACATGACATATGTGCACGATGAATATTGGATACTCCTAGCGAATGAACTCAAATGCTTCCTTTGGTGTAAAATAATGACAATATAAGGTATTGACTCGATCAAATCAACAAATCAAAGCTCAAAGTGATTTTCACACCAATAACGTCCAAAATGATTATATGCTTTTTCAGGACTTTCAAGGAAGTGCAAACCCGTTTAAAGATTTTCCAACCAAACTCCCTCAGATATAATTTTGAATAGAGGCATTCTAAATTCTCAAACTGTGGAGAATTGATGGTGAAACCTAAGTGGCCCATATTTGGCATGAATTGCTTTTTATTGCCTTTAATTTTTTTCGGGCTCTTTTAACCTCTTTGGACCTCGGATATTAAAATTCCTCCATTTTTTAGGTCCTTTTTAACGGTGGATTTTGCGCAAAGGAAAGATGATTACCTTTCGCAGCCCCTCCCCGTTATACAAAAACACACAGTCTCACCAAAACGGTTTTTACATGCATTCCAATCTTGTCAAGTTTTATCGCATTTTATACATTGTATAGACATGATTGAGATGGAAACACTCAAGCCAACATGAGATTGACAAGTGCAACAATCAAATATAGCCGTGCATGTGTGCAATAAAGGATATAGGAGTCAAACATGTAGGAAGATATCACTAATTACATCTCAAAGACTCCATACAATGTAAAGCACATGGATGAAATGATGTAGCCTCTCAAATCTCTATCAAACAGTCACATGGATATAAGGAATGAAGTTGTGACTTGGCTATCTTAAATGCTCATCCATATAAGGTGCTTAAAAGTATAAAACTCTTTTTGGTCTTTTTCAAAAATTCTATCAAAATAAAATCTTTTTGTGCTTTTCTTAAACAAAATAAAGAAAATCTTTTTGTATTTTTTCAGAAGAAATGTACAAAGTAAAAAGAATAAAACAAAGCTGTACAACTAAGCAATGGTACATATAAAACAGACGAGCAATAGGAAGCATATGATATGAACATGAAAAAGCATCCTATTCTAGACATAGACCAACCCCTCAGTCAACTGTGCAAATCCCCAAAGACTTCCTAAGACTCTCAAATCTAAGGGCATCTAAAGGTTTCGTGAAAATATCAGCTAACTGACGGTCGGTGGGAACAAAACTCAGGGATACAGTGTTCTCCTCAACTAACTGACGAATAAAGTGCTTACGTATCCTGATGTGCTTGGTGCGTGAATGCTGAACTGGATTGAAGGATATGTGTATCGCGATCGTGTTATCACAGGAAATGATCATGGTGTCCTGTGATATCCCATAATCCTCCAGCATTTGCTTCATCCACAAGAGTTGTGTGCAACAACTCCCTGCGGCTATGTACTCACCCTCAGCAGTGGACAAAGAGATTGAATTTTGCTTCTTGCTCAGCCAGGAGACTAGAGCAGAACCAAAATAGAAACACCCACCAGAAGTGCTCCTACAGCCATCTACATCCCCAGCCCAATCGGCATCCGAATAGGCGGACAGACGGTCATCGGTATCAAAGGAATACCAAATCCCGTATGAGAAAGTCCCATTCACGTATTTAATAATACGTTTTAGAGCAAGTAAATGTGACTCTTTTGCGGATGCCTGATATGGCGCACAGACTCCAACACTAAAGGCGATGTCGGGACGACTAGCAGTCAAGTAGAGAAGACTACCTATCATACTCCGATATAAGGTTTTCTCTACATCCTTGCCTGAAGTGTCCTTACTAAGCTTAGTAGTGGTACTCATAGGTGTATGTGCATGCTTAGCGGAGTCTAAACCAAATTTCTTCACTAGGTATCTAGCATACTTGGATTGGGAGATGAACATCCCATCCTCTAGCTGACGAACCTGGAGACCAAGGAATAATGTAAGATCACCAACCATGCTCATCTCAAATTCACTTTTCATCTCCTCCTCAAAGTGGTAAGCATGCTGGGAGCATGTGGATCCAAATACTATGTCGTCCACAGAGACCTGGGCAACCAAAATATCACCGTCATCTCTCATGACGAACAACGTCATATCTACTCCCCCTCTCTTGAAGCCACGAGCTAAGAGATAGGAAGTAAGCCTCTCGTACCAAGCACGGGTGCTTGCTTCAAACCATACAGGTCTTTCTTAAGATAGTAGACGTGTTCTGGGTGCTGAGGGTCTTCAAACCCTTTTGGTTGCTCCATATAAACCTCCTCATGCAGAATGCCATTCAGAAAGGCACTCTTGACATCCATCTGATACACCTTGAAGTGCAGATGACATGCGATGGCGAGCAGAAGACGGACGGACTCAAGTCTCGCAACAGGAGAAAATGTCTCCCCAAAGTATACACCTTCTATCTGTGTGTAGCCTTGAGCGACCAACCTAGCCTTATTTCTGATGATGGTACCATATTCATCAATTTTGTTCTTAAAAATCCATCGGGTACCTATCACATTAGTCTCACTAGGTCGGGGGGCTAATTCCCAGACATTATTCTTTTTAAACTGAAGCTACTCATCCTTCATAGCTGATATCCAGTGTTCATCCTTGAGTGCTTCTTTATGGTTCTTGGGCTCGACTTTGGACGTGTAGCAAAGATGGCTAACAACCTTCTCTAGATGAGCACGAGTCTTGACTCCTAGAGTGGGATCACCAACGATGGCAGATGGGTCATGACTCTTGCGAACCCAAGCAGGTGTGTCCCCTAATACATGAGTAGGGTCCACAGAGTGTGAGAGAGGAACAGGTAAATCACTGTCAGAACAATCCTCATCCTCACACTGAAGGTTAGGATCAATAACCGTCGGAGGTTCGTCATCTTGCACAGTGACGTTTATTGATTCCATAATCTTAGAGCTCTTCAGGTTAAAAACCCGGTATGCTCTACTATTCGATGAATATCCTAGAAATATTCCCTCGTCGCTCCGGGAGTCAAACTTTCCAAATTGCTCTCTATCCCGTAGGATGTAGAATTTACTCCCAAAAACACGGAAATATGCCAGGTTGGGCTTCTTGCCAGTCCACAACTCATAAGGAATGTGAAGTGTGTGTTGATGCAGATACACCCTATTCACCGTGTGGCATGCAGTAGACACTGCCTCTGCCCAAAATCTCCTAGAAACTTTACGACCTAGAAGCATAGATCTAGCCATCTCTTGGATCGTTCTATTCTTTCTCTCAACAATCCCATTTTGCTGAGGAGTTCTCATAGAAGAAAACTCATGTTTGATCCCGAGGCTATCACAATAAAGGTCTACCTTTGCTTCTGTGAATTCAGTTCCGTTGTCACTACGTATTTTGTTAATAGTGACACCGTGTTGATTTTGCAGGACACGACACTTGGTCGTTAAAAATTCTACAGCATCGGATTTCTCTCTCAGAAAAACCAATAATGGAGTACCTGGAGAAATCATCTACCATCACGAGGATGTACCTCTTACCACCTAGACTCTCAGTATGAGTGGGACCCATAAGATCCATGTGAATCAACTCCAGAACTCGAGAGGTGGTAATGGATTGCAACTTCCTATGAGGAGTACGAATTTGTTTTCCCAACTGACAGGGTCCACAAACGGTCGAAGTTGACTTTCCAAGAGATGGTAAGCCACGTACTAGGTCCTTTTTAGCTAAACGATTAAGATCTCTAACGTTCACATGACCTAGACGTTGGTGCCACAGATCCATAGGAGTGATCGTGGCACTGTTGCAGACAAGTGAGGATGTGGGTTCAGTCCCATAGAAATTATCCTCGGTCCTCACCCCTTGCATCAAAAGTTTACCGGCTTGATTGTAGACTTTACACCCGTCCCAGTCAAACTTTACTGCAAAGTCAGTGTTGCACAACTGGCTAATGCTGAGAAGGTTTGCTTTCAAACCTTTGACGTACAAAACATTTTCTAGCTTAGGAAAACCAGGTAACTCGATAGTACCTCGTCCTATAATGCTAGACTTACTCCCATCTCCAAAGGTGACTCTGCCATCTTGATAGTCCTCAAGAGTAGTAAAAAATGAGGCATCACCTGTCATGTGTCTGGAGCACCCACTATCAAAATACCACTGAGAGGTATTATGTTCTTTGAGAGCAACATGAACAACAAAAGCCTTTATATCTTTCTTAGGTACCCAAGTCGAGATGACTTTTTGTTTGCCTTTGTTGTTGTTGATTTTAGCTGAAATGTGAGAAGCATTCACTAACGGCAAAGAGATCCGTCGGAATTCTTCCATTAAACTCTGAGTCGTGGCAGCTAAGAACTCAACTCGCTCTCTCAGACTAGAAAACTCATCAGTATGATGTGGTGGAGCAGTAGTACGTCGTGTCCGACCCATGCTATAGCATGTTTCCCTAAGGTGGCCTTTTCTTTTGCAATAAGTACAAAAGAGCACAGTCAAAGGCGAACCTTGGTTTGCTTTTCTTGGTCGAACTCTCCTTCGAGGTTTTTTACGGTGACCATAAGGAGTTGTAGTAAACTTAGGAACTGGTCTAGGTGCAATTTGGGACATGGAGGCACCATTATATCCAATTCCTTGACGATCACCAAAACCTAAAGCGGGGTCGAGGAGCATCTTTCCCATCTTCCCAGATCTGTCCTCGATTTGAACCTTGACTTCCCGTGCTTTCTCAAGATCATGAGTCAACTGGGCAACAAGGGCTTCAAGTTTCTTCCGAGTCTCCACGGAGGAATGGAGCTGACTCGTAAGACTAGCCACTTGCTTAATCAAGTCCCCTCTCTCTTTTTCTAAAACACACACTCTCTCTCTAAACAAATTCTCATTCTCGACACAAGTAGAATCTCTCTCTCTCTCAGGGCGGGGCAGGTGGAGAACTCTCTTTCTTTCGCTTTCTTTAAATCTTCCTCTAAGCAGGTGATATTAAGAACTAACGCCTTGTTACACTTTTTAGTTTTAAAAGACTCAGAATATAACTCAGTGTAGGCGCGTTGTATATCACTCTCGCTCTCACTTGTGTCATCCTCCCCCTCACTCACATCGATCTCACTGTCGAGGTGTCCCTGTGAAGCATCATCCTCAACGTCGTGAGAAGAACTAGGAGTGCTCACATGGCTGGCCATGAATGCGGTGAAGTTACACTCATGCGGTGACTCATCTCCTGAATCCATCGTCTCGACCTCACTGTCGTCACTAAGGGTAGCATTAAGGACAGCTTTCCCTTTCTCTCTATTCAGACGATTGGCACACTCAAAAGCTCTATGACCCCTTCCATCGCACTCAAAACATCTCTCACTTTCTTTCAGAGGAGGATATTTGGAATCTTTTTCATTTTTCTTTTCAAACTTATTTTTCTCAAATTTCTTTTTATCTTTAAAATTTCCATTTTTCTTAAATTTGAGAATCCTCTTGAAATTTTTTGCGAAAAGAGCCAAATCATCTAAGTCAAAGTCGCACTCAGAATCTGACATGTCAGTCTCTCTCTTTCTAGATGACTCTACCCTCTTTCTAGCTGACCCCTCACTCCTTCTCTCTTGGGCTTTAAGAGCAATTCCCTTATCTTTAGATTTATCATTTTTAGGGAACATATCAATTTCATAAGTTTGCAAATCTCCTACAAGTTCTTCCAATTTTAGCGTATTTAAATTATCCATAGAATTTAGCACAGTGACTTTAGGGACAAAACGCTTAGGCAAAGAACGAAGAATCTTTTTAACAACTCTAGCATTTGAAATATGTTCACCAAGATTAAAACTAGTATTCAAAATGTCAGAAAGTCTAGCATAAAATTCATGAAAGCATTCAGAATCATGCATGGTGATTGTTTCAAATTGAGTTGTCAAGTTTTGCAATTTAGACTCTGTCATAGCATTAGTTCCTTCATGGGTAAGTTGTAAAACATCCCATGCCTCTTTTGACGTGGTACACGTCATTATACGTTTGAACTCATCAGGTGTGACAGACCCAGAAATGGCACTTAGACCCTTAGAATTAAAAGATGACCATTTAAATTCTTCATGAGTCTAAGAAATGTCAGGTTTCAAGTTGGTCACATTATCAATAGTCACGGTGGGAGGAGTCCACCCTCGTTCAACCAAAATCTATACACGTTCATCAATGGATTTTAAAGCCGACCTCATACGGGCTTTCCAATAAGCATAATTTGTCTCGTCAAAAACAGGCATTTTATAATATGATTTCTCCATTTGAACACGCACTTTTTCAAAAAAAAATTCAGAAAATTGATATTTTTAGAAAAATTTTGCGGAAAAAAGGAATACGCGATAGATTAGCGTAACCTGCTCTGATATCAATTTGAGAACATGTGTGCTCGCGTTCAAATGATCAAATCATATATAAAACCCTTTTAACACAAACAAACCCTAAACATGCAGCAGTATGTGATTGAATAAATAGATAATCTACGTAAGAACATTCAAACACATGCAATTAAGGAAAAATCCCCCTCAGGGGAAAAACCATTTATTTTCACTATAATTTGTAAGAAAACGGCTTACAATCGGATTACAATGAAAATACAAGTTGACTAAGAATTACCCTCGGGTATCGGATTCTGTAGTCGCGGCTGGAATTATCCCTTTCCAGTAGGGCTGCAATGAAGAAGAATAACGGTCTCCTCCACAAGGGTTGAACAAACTAAAGTTGTGTTCTTGGGTTGCAAAAAGGATTCACAAAGATTTGGGAAGGATGTGTGAATCAAAACATGAGTCTTAGGACTTAAGAATATGAGTACTAGAGGTATTTGGACTCTCAAATTCGTCTTTTTAAGTCTTGCAAAACAACTCTCCCGAAGTTGGTATTTATAGGGAAAACCAAGAAGAGACCCACGTTTTTTAAACACTGAAATTCTATCCAGCGTACAGGTACCCCGAACCGGTTCGGGGACCCCTGCGAACCGGTTCGCCCCCCCGAACCGGTTCTGAGCTGGGTTCGGGAAAGTGTGCTGGGAATAAAGGCTTAAACACTTAGAAAAATTCCCAGACTTTTCAATGAGCATATCTCCATTTTCAATGGGCCATAACTTGTTCACCGTAGCTCGGATTGAGGTGTCGTTTCTTCCAGTATCTTTGTTGCAGCAAGCTCTTCAACTTTCCAGTTGACCGGTCCTTCGGACGGTGGCTGTAAAATTACCAATTTGCCCTTGAAGATCCCTATCATGCCTTGTTTCACTGTTTGACTTCTCTTGCGTTCCACTTGCATTACGAGCCTATAATCAAGGAATGTGAAGTCGTTGATGCAGATGGGGAACATATTAGTGGAGATAATGCATGCTTGATTCCCGGAATTCAGATAGAGGCCGTCATGTGAGATCGTGAGGTGACGTGCCAAATGTAGCGGCGTATAACATAAATAAATGAAACATTTCGGACATGAGAAAAATGTCCTTACAAGGCCATATATTAATTGAAGGTGTATTAGTGTGACATGTTCAAGTGGAATTAGTCTGAAGGCATTTTATGCAATCATAAAATGGATTGGGTTAGAGGTGACTAATACTGAACATGTTGTGAACATAACTCAATACAAAACACGTGAGTTGTCACCGTTAAGTCTAACGACTGCCAAATACCCCCCCAGTCCTAACCTCTTGAGGGGAACCTAAAGTCTAGCAAACCACATGCATTAAGAGATTCACTCAATAGATGATAAGTTAAAACATAACCAATGATGGTGCTGCCATCGATTATGCTACATTAACTAGTAAAGTGTTCTCAATCAATCAAGATCAATAAACCCATATACATTATCAGCAAAGAACAATTAGCACAATTATTCTGTAAAAAAATATATTATGACTATTTATTGAAAAAATCTAGAAAGAAACACATTTATCAGAAAATAGCTAAAATTACAATCGAATATGCATAAATTTTATCACATATAGAGATTAACAACAGTTGATAATCTATTTCCATGTTCAACACACACTATTCTCCAAGTTCAATAGCCAATGGTAATCTATCTCTAGGTTCAACACACATACTAGGAATTTTTCACTTCTTATAAAACTTGACCTAGTAAGAAAAAGGATCAACTTGTAAAATAACCAAAACTGACATCAAAGAAATGGTCAATATTCCTAATTATTGAAAAATATTTATCTTTGAATTAGAGAGGAGTCTTACTTCAAAATACCTAAATCATAAAACCTTAGATGAATCTGAAAAACCAACCTTAGGTTAGCTCTGATTTATAGCGTAGGCTTGCCTCTATGGTGTTTAAAACATCAATGGAAATTGAGTAAAAAAAAAGAGTCCGGGATTAAAACAAACACTAGATGAGAGAAAAGGTAAAAGAAGAGACTCATAGAGAGCTCCGAGAAGAATGCAATGTTATGGGTCTAGAGTTGGGGAGAGTTTCCTTAGTTTGGAGGAAGAATTTCCTTTTGTTTTTTTATTGCCATTTTTCAGAAATTAAAATAGAATTACTAACACTTATGATATATTACTAACGGCATTATATGGTTAGAATTAGTAATGGTAAAATAGTGTTACTAATCATAAAATTAGTGTGTTACTAAAAGCATGTTTTGGTGTAGTGATGGCATGAGCTGATGAGCTTCATGGATGCTTACTCAGGTTGTAGTAAGATCACTTTGTATGATAGTGATTCCAAGAAGTTTACCTTAATAACTGACAAAGGGAATTATTACTACAAGGTAATCTCATTCAACCTAAATAATGCAGGGGCCATTGACTAAAGGCTACTCAATAAAATGTTCAAAGATCAGATCAGCAAGATAACGTAGGTATATATCGACGACACGATGATGATAAGTCAAAAGGCCAACAACCATGTGTCCGACTTGGAGAGAAACATTGACGTAAAGGATCAATATAAAATGAATTTAAACCCAATAATGTGTGTGTACATCATCGACGCAGGTAAATTTTGGGGTTTCATAGTCAATCAAAGGGGCATTGAGGGCAAAGTGGCCACAATAATGACAATGATTGGCACGAAGATGCCTATAAACATCAAAGACATCCAAAGGATGATGGGATGAGTTGTTGTGCTTAATAAATTTGTCATGCAAGTAACTGCCAAATGCCGGTAATTATTTAAAATTTTGAGGAAAGTGTTCGTTTAGGATGAAGAATGTGAGAAAAGATTTGAAAGAGTTAAAGGTATATCTAGACTCACTGATGCTTTATTTTGGCCCATTGAGGGGGATAAGATGTATCTTTACCTGACAGTCTTAGAGTCAGTTATCAGTGTAGCTGTTATTAGAGACAATAATGGAGTTCAGACTCTAGTATACTTTAACAGAATAACACTACAAGGTGTCAAGATGAGGTACCCAGAGATGGATAAACTTTTGTCTACCTTGATACACGAATTTAGAAATATGAAGCCCTAATTTCAAGATTATACAATGATAGTGCTCACTAACACACCTCTTTGAGAAGTCATTCATAAACCCTAGAAATTGAGTAGGTTAATTGCTTGTCCGGTTAAGTTGAGTGAGTTTTATATCGTCTATCAACTAAGAAGTGTAATCAAAGGGTAGGAATTATAAGACTTTTTGGCCAAGTTCAACTGGGAATTGATAGATGAAAACGAAAAGAAGCAACATTTTGAAATCCCAGAAGTTGTCAAATAGGGTACAAACGAGAGCACAATGACCGAAACATAGTTGGTGTCCAAGGGCTAGATTTATTGTTGAAGAGAGGTATCCTAGCACATGGAACTTTCTTATCTGATATGATGGTCTGGAGTTTATTCATTGACAACTCATCCTATGTAATAGAAAGTGGGGCAGGACTAATTTTGTTATCCCCAGATAAAACCAATATTGAGTACGCCTTAAGGTTCAATTTTAAAGTATTTAATAATGAAGCAGAGTACGGAGCCTTAAGAGATGGATGCATTGGCTAATGAATTAGGTGTCAGAAAGAGACTTGCTTACAATGATTTACAGTTGATAGTGAACTAGATATTGGGGTTTCGTGAGCCAATAAATGAAAAAATGGCCAAGTATTTCGCTGGAGTCAAGATGACATAAAAAAAATTTAGGGGGTAAAGATAAGAAGAATTTAAACAAATGAGAATGGGAGAGCAGATGCCCTTGCAAGACTTGCATCAGCCACAAGTGTAGATATTTATCGAACAATTCCAGTTGAAAACTCCTTTAAATCCTTCAATAAAAAGAGAAGAAGCGAACGCCATAAAATAATTTAATATAGATTTGGAACTATCTTGGATGGACCCAATTATTAAATATCTAAAGGACAAGAAGCTACTAGAGCATAAGGACAACGTGAGAAAGGCATGATACCAAACAACTAAGTTTATTACTATAAGAGATGTTTTGTATAAAAGGGTTTACCTTCTCCCCTTCTTGAGTTGTGATAACCCAAGAGAGATCAGTTATTTTCTCAAATATATACATGAAGGAACTTGCGTAAGTCATATCAGGGGACAATCTTTCGCAAAGAAGATTATCATTTAGGGCTGTTATTAGCCAAACCTTGCCAAGAATGGGGCGAAGTATGGCCTCGAGTGAGATAAATGTCAGTGCTTTCCAACATACCCCATCAAATGCATAAAATGTTTTCTCCTATCTTGAGCCCATGTCTTTTCTCTACGCGGAGTATTGATTTTATAATCCCACTATCGAGAGCCAAGGGAAACTTTCACTTTTTGATTACCGCGATTTTTTACTTTTCCAAATGGGTAAAAGTAGAAGACATGGTAACTATCTTAGCTAAAAATTATTTTAGATTTATCTGGATTGTAAATATAGACTCCCTGATACTCTAATATCTGATACTGGAAAGAAATTAAAAAATAAGTCCATAGTTTCCTACTATGGAAGAGTCGATATAAAGCAATTCCTCTACATATCAAGACGGCGGTAAGTAAATAGAGAAATAGAAGTGACTAACAAGACAATATTAAATGGAAGATAAACTAAATTAGAAGACTCCAAGGGGAAATGGGTTGATGAATTGCACAACGTACTATGGGCATACCAGGCGGTTGATAGAACGTCGACAAGTGAAATTTCTTTCATGTTAGGATATGGGTCGGAAATTTTTATCCAAACGAAGATCGTATTTTCGATTCATAGGGTCAAAACATATGACCCTTAAGTGATCTTATAGGAGAGGAGACTCGATTTGGACCTCATTGAAGAGACAAGAGAGGACTAGGCCATAAAACAATTGACTTATCAAAAAAGGGTCACCACATTCTACAATAAAAGAGTTAAGTCTCAAGTAATCAAAGCTAGCAATATCGTACTCAAGAAGGTCATCTAGAAAACTAATAAGATTCATTTTATCTGGCATGGGACCTACAAAGTCACGGAGGAAGTGATCCTCAACATGTGTCGCCTGGAGAATCTAGAAAGGGAGCCATTCTCCAATCCATTGAATGCGATCACTTAAAAAAGTACTACCAATAATAATATCTCAAATGTAATAGCTTGAAAGAAGTTATCTATTATGTAATCAAATCTTATATATTTCGACTTTAATTAATTGAAGCGTTATATCCTATCTATGAATTGCATCTCCTAAATGTTGTGCACAATCGTGAAATCTCTTTGTCGACAGTACGAGAGTGTTTTGGAGTCTCGTCTCCTAAACATATCTCAATATAAACCCTGAGAGGTAGGAAAACTAAACATCCTTCGATTATTATGAAACTTAATAGCCATTTTATGGAGAATAGTTAAATGTAAATCATTCTCTAGGCAGTGTGAGAGAGTTTTGGAATTTCGTCTCCTAAACATATCTCATTAAAAATCCTTAGAGGTGGGAAAATAAATATCATTTGATTATGGTAAAACTTACCATCATTTTTATAGTGTATAGTTGAATGTAAATTTTCTCTCGGCGAATGAGAGTGTTTTATAGTCTTGTCTCCTGAACATTACTCATTAAAAATCCTGAGAGTTAAGAATATTAAACATAATATGATTATGGTGAAGCTTAACATCATTTATATGGTGAATTGTTAAATGTAATCTCTCTCTCTCTACGGTATGAAAATGTTTGGAGTTTCGTCTCCTAAACATATCTCAGTAGAACCCTTAAGAGGTCGGAAAATTAAACATCATTATTGCTATGGTAAGGAAATAAGGCTCTGTCCTGTTAGGAAAGACACCTTTTCCAAATATCCAAAAATAAAACATCATCATTTTTATGGTGAGATCTAAACATGAGATGGCATGGTGAATGTAAAATCATACATTTCATTTTACGTAATAAATATAAAAGAAATTGCTGAAGAAAGCGAAACAATTTAAATTCAAAATGTTAGAGTTACAAACATTAGAGTTCGAATGTTAATGAAAAAACATCAGTTACAAATCAAGGGCTTAAGAGACCACAAACGATCTCCCAAAGAAGAAAAGTAATAAAACGTTATCTTCCTAAATAGTGGTGGTATCATCTTGGTCATCAACCTTTTCTTCTTCTTCTTTGAACATATTGGTCGTGTCATCCCCTATAGCTTCTTATTCTCTAGACGAGTATTATTTATCTCATCTTGATAATCCCGAAGAGCAATGATACTTGAAGGATCGGTGAAACTGAAGGAGTTGAGAAATTCATCTAACTCAGGATACTTGGAGACGAGGTCAGGGAACTGATTAACCAGTCGTATACAAGCTGACTTCGCCCCTATTCCTAATACTGGACAACGTATCCAATAAATTCTTTAGACTCCTTAAAATTGGCCACGACTTTTGATGCACCCTCTTTGAGACAATATTTCTTAGAGTCCTTTTGTTTCAGCAGGTCATCCTTTAACTTAGTTAATTGAGTTCTATAGTCCTCCCTCAGAGAAGAAACACTTTCCTTTTATCCCTCTTAGAGCTTTTGAGTCCCGTCCAACTATTTCTTCAAATCAGACAACGAAGAATGCTGGGTCGTAAAAAAAACTAACTTTAGGCTCGAATCCCAACACTCACTAGTGAAGATGTTGAAAATCAAGGACACGCTACAAACTAAAAGGAAAGGGGTCAGTATACAAAAGACAAAGAACGATATGAGACTTAACAAAAACCATAAAAGGATGAAATGGTGATTCTACCTACGTGACCCTAAGGAGTGAAAATATTGACACCATGGAGATATTATGTGCCTCAAAATATCTCCTATCACACGAGGGGGTCAGTGAGGCAATAATGTCCCCGACCTTAGCCTAACTCCTAAGAATAGATTCAGGGTTCAGAGCAAGCTGCGCTAGATGCACTATTATCGAAACATCGTTCAATATTGGGATGCTTGGAAAAGAGGGTCATCTTGGATGATCTCGTGGCTTTTTTTATTGGGTGGAGACTGCATTGGATCCTTTGGCCTCCTTTCTCTTCTTGCCCTCCTCGGTTGTGCCGGGGAAAGTCGTTATAGATTTCTACCAAGGATAAGTCGGCTATGCCACCTTCCCCTGGAGTCTATCAAGTTTTTTTTAGTCATTGGGGTAGGTATTTTCTAGATATCGTCATGAGTATTTTCTAAATTATATGCAAAATTAACTGTGAGTATCGTCCTAAATAAAAAAAAAGACGACATATAATTAAAAAAGACAAAAAAATATTAAAAAAATTATTTTGAAGGGATTCTAATGGGTTTACACCCATACCCATGAATTTGAGGATCTTAAGAGTCATCATATACCCAAAGATGATCAAGCCTTGGGTTCCCTTGAGTTGGTTAATATATTGTCTCATCTACGCGTTTAGGTTGGGGTCAACCTTAGTCGAGACCACGATACAGTCCCACTAATGACGCATCGTTATCTCTCACAAGCTAGATAAGTCATCATTGCCGAGATCCCATGCACTAGAAATAAAGATATATAGAGACTTCCAATCATGGTTGGAAGTTTGGTTCATGTGAATAAGTTTGTGGTCAGGTCGACCAGCTACAAAATAATAGTAGCATTGATTGAACATTACAAAGACGGATGGATAACATGCTTAAAAGACATCAACATGTTAGTATTATTCATATGTATGTTTTCAGAGGAAGGCTGACACCAATAAGATCCTCCAGTCATTTTAGGTCAACTGAGTTGGGGAAACCCCAACAATTGAGAGGATAACTTTGATGGCTAAGTTAAAAAAGAAGGAAAAAGCTAACCTTGAACATCAACTCACATACAGCTACCTCATCCTTATTTCTAAAGATGTACGCCCTCTCATCCTTAGTAGGTACTCTCATATGTATGGATAAGTTGATTCCATCACTACACCAAAAACTGAAAATGGTCACGAAAATGGGGTCACGGCCAAGAGCCATGGTCGGCCGGTCATGACCCAAAACCATGACTACATGAAAAATGAGCGTGACTAATTCCAAGACCCAGTGTGGTCATGGATAGACTTGTAGGTGGTCATAACCTTTAACCGTGACTCACATGGGTCATGGCTGACAATAGTGACCCAACCGTCATCATTATGGCGCTAAGTTTCCCGCCAAGTGTGGTCATGGATGGGGTCACGACTTATGACAGTAACCAGGTGCCCAAATACACACCACTATGGTCATGGTTTAAGACTATGACCATTCTGAGGATTGAATCTTGTTTCCACATCGACGTGTTAAAAATAAAGGGGTTGCGTCATGGAGTCATAGACCTAAGTCACGACCATGGTCTTTATACTTAAAACACACAGAATACGTTTTCATTTCCCTCGAAAACTTCTAAACACTTTTCCCTCCCTCTCTTCGGTGATTCCCCTCCCTCTCTCCTGAGATTTCCCTCCTTCTCTCCAGCGATTTCATTTCCCTCGAAATCTCAAGCTCTCTCATTCTCTCAATCTCAAAGGTAATCAAAACCCTAGTTATTTCATTGTTATTTATTTCACTGTGTGCATGTAATTCTGTGTCTTTTTATGTTTGCGTATGTGTGTGTGTATTTATATGTGTATATGTGTGTGTGTTTTTGTGTGTATACATGTATATAATCTCAAACCCTTATTGATTATTTCAGTGTGTGTGTGTATTTCCAAACCCTTGTTATTTATTTCATTGTGTGTGTGTATTTCTATGTGTGTGTGTGTATACGTGTGTGTATTTCTCTGTGTGTGTATAAATTATCATTGTGTATTGTGCATGTATTCTAGAAAAAAAATACATATATATGATTAATGTTGGTTTAAGTTTAAAACTAGGGAAAATTTTAATTTAATGGATATTGTTGGTTTAATTTTCAAACTAGGGCAAATTTTAATTTTATGGATATTATTGGTTTAAGTTTGAGGATGAAATATAAAAAAATACCTCTCCATTAAAAAAATAATGTACCATTAAAAAAATACCAAAGATAAGGGTTAATTTTAGGGATTGTTGGCTTAAATGACAACAGTAGGTATTCAAAACATAATAAATTAATGGTTGATGATTCATTAGAGCCATTATTTATAGGAATCATATACATGCCCTCGTACACAATAAATAGTTAATGATTCATTAGATCCATTATTTATAGGAATTATATTCAAGCCCTCGTTCATTATTCTCATGAAAAATGAGTCTGGGTGATAATCGATGGCACCAAGAGTATGAGAGGTTGCAATTGGTTCGCACTCGTACCTCTTTCATTAATGATCCTCATAAAGTGGGTACTCCAGTTTATTGGTATGGGAATAGGAAGATCAAACAATTTAACTACCTTGTAAACCATGGAGTTAATTTCCAGCAAGAGTATTTGCTCGATCGTATTATGTTTTCCTCGCCACAATGTTAGGATGAAGCTGTACAATATACATATCGCGTATATAATACCGATAGAGCACTAAGCTTGCTTACGCTATTAGAGAAGGCTGAAAAAAAAATTCACTCGTTATGGATAGAATTACGTATAAAGAGCATTGGCGAAAACTGTGATGTCTCACAACATATTCACGTCAAACTCGATCTTGCCAATAGGCTGAAGAGGATGAGATTGCTAGTTCATGTCATCGACATCTATGCATCCATTATATATAGGCTTCCTCCTAATTGTCCACGTGAAAAAATTCGTATGTTTTTAATCATAAATCCAGAATGGATGGAGATCAGACACATTGAACTTTTGTTAAAATTCTTACCATGAACAAGTAGATTATAATATATGGTCAAATTTTTTTTGTTATTTATTTTTTCGTATTGAACTTTGAATTATGGATCTATTATTATAGATACACATTTAAATTTTATTATTTTTGTAGATAATGTCGGGAGGTAATGGAACCAACTCTCCAATCAACAACCACAAGGAGAATTCTCATCACCAATTGGTGAGCAATACTCAACTCCACTAACTGTTCACGGGACCCCTTATCCACAAACTATTTAATCCCCTACTCCGAGTTGGAGTAGGCAAGGAATCCTCCCACTAATCCAATAGACACGCCCAATGCTTCTAAAACTGCCGGGTCAGTTGAGAAGAAGTCCATTGGGTTCTCTCTTTTGGGAAATAACCCCATCGAGGATCAGATTCTCGTTCAACAGTTTAAACCCCAGTGTTTTCCCTTGGAAAAAATGATTGTGGGAGTGGGAGGATCTGAAAATTGGAACCTCATAAATAAATCTATTAGAGATGACATCTACGAGGAATTCCTACAACCCTCAATGCATCCCGATTTCCCTCCACAGATGCTAGGGATTCCTCAAAATTTTCCTCATTCTCCATTCTCCCCCCCCCCCCCCCCCCCCCCCACATTTAGGTTCCTCCTTCAACATTCCTTTTCTCAGTGCCTCAGCATGGCACAGGTCTTGGGTCATCGACAATGACCCATCGTGACTATGGCGAGAAATACTATATACAGGACCCGAGCGGTAAATTTTTCGTTGGGATTTGCCTGCTCATGCCCACTGTCATAGGAACTTTAGTATATAATCGACCTTTGTAGGAGGGTGAGTGTCAGATCGTAGTTGATACAATATATAAGGGTTCTGAAACTGTTCCAACGCATGTCAATAATGGAGAAGGGAATTTTTGAAAAATTATGTAGACTCTGTTACCACTTGGCTAGTTTATTGCTTGATGAAGATGTAGTAACATTTTTCTTATGTTGTAATAATATTAGTAGACAAATTTATTTAATTTGAGTTTAAGTGGTTTTGTAGTATCGTTGTTTCGCGTGTTCTTGTATTTAACTTATTGCATAGTTTGATTGATTGGTGCATTATTGTCTATATTAGTGCTTTTCTTTGATACTATATTAGTGCTCTACTATGCAACATGATATTTATTTTTTCATGTTAACACAAGACTGCAATTTGAAGATTATTAAATGGATTTTCCATAATACAAAGAGTGGATGTGGGGGGGGGGGGGGGGGGGGGGAGGGGGGGGGGGACTGACCGAATAGCCAAGAGTTATGTTAAAGGTGTTCAAGAATTTATTAGATACGCTTTTAAGAACCTTAAAAGTGACAATATTCCGTGTCCGTTCACCTATTATACAAAAGGAAAATATAAATCTTTAGAAGATGTTGAGTTACACATACCATGGTGAAAAACATGTATCTTATGTTCCCGAAGAATTACCGGTAACTGACCATGTAACAGAACACCAATGAGTGGAAGGGGTAAATGATTCTCCAACACATTGTCCATTGACCAACCTAATTGACGATGCTTACAGAGTCCACCACGACCAAAACCACTAACCTATGGAGACAAATAATGCGCACAATGAACAATTTGACAATGAAGTACCAGGAGACCGAGAATATATACAGTTGAAAGCCAATGCAACTAGACCATTGTATAAAGATTGCGATAAAGATCATTCGGTATTATATGCAATGATTTGTTTGCATAACTTGAAGAGTCAATTTGTCTTGTTTGGGAATAGCGTAACCGAAATTCTTAAGTGGGTTAAAGAAATTCTCCCAAAAGAAAACACGTTACCAGACAATTATCCTACCATTAAGAAGAGCTTGAAGGGTTTAGGATTAAAATACAAATCTATCCATGCATGCAAGTATGATTACATATTTTATCGTAACTAATATGGAGAGAAGGATGAACGTCGAGTATGCGGTGAGACTAGATATGTCATTTGTGAGAAGGTAAATATTAAATCTGCAAAATATCAAAAGAGCTCACAAGTCCCATAAAAGGTTTTGAAGTATTTTTCACTTGGGCCATGGTTAAAATGATTTTTAGTGTACCGTAGATAGCAGAATCCATGACATGGCACACTCAATGCGAGGTGGGTGGGAATATGATACGTCATCCGGTTCATTCACTCGTATGGAAACATTCAAATGAACGATGTAGACACCCCATTATAACACCCCTTAACCTATTTATAGGTTCCCTAGCACCTCCCCTCATCACTACAAACATAAGTCATACCCCGGGTACTGACTTAAAGGCCATTGGGCACTCCCAGGCTCCGTTTGACCAAAAGTCAAACTCTTCAGCTCTATTGAGACTGAATGAATCTTCAAAGGGTACTAAAACCCCTTTCCAACGGTCGATTCCGTGTGCGATTCTGACTTACAGTGCGGACGAATGACTCGTTTCCCCCCGAAACTTGATTAGGAGGTCATCGGACGCTCCCAGGCTCCGTTTGACCAAAGTCAACTCTTCATCTCGACCGAGAGTGAATGAATCTTTGAAAGGAACTGAAACCTATTTCCAACAGTCCGCCCCGTGCGCGAATAAGACTTACGGTACGGAAGAACGATCTGTTTTACTCCGAAAGGTCACCGAACGCTTCCAGGCCCCGATTGACCAAAGTCAACTCCTTGAACTATGTCAAACTCTTTGGAATGTTGAAGTAAATCTCCTAACCTTTCCAACGGTATACCCCCGTGCGCGATTCTAACTTACCATGCGGACGAACGATTTGTTTGTGTCCGACGATTCCCCGTCCAAAGGACCGATGAATGATTCCGAGTTAAATATGATTTAAATACAGAGTCAGAGCACACAAAAACCAGGACTGAAGAAGAATAAACTCTTACCCTATCACTGGTCAGGCCATTCAAGACCTGACGCACCGCCTCCAGAGAGAAAGACCTCCTCGACTGTCGATTGGCCTTCCGCAACCGATACAACTGGTAAAAGTCCCCAACAATCTCATCCTTCAGAGCAATTAGCTGGGTATTACACCCAATCACCTCATAGAACCACGTCTGCCAAAGATAAGAAATCCATAATCAAAAGAGACGCATAAGGAAAATTCGAATGCATGAAAGGAAAATGCGCAAATTAAAGAATACCTCAAGAAGATACGTGGCTACAGTGAAAGACTACCGGTAGGACCGACTGAATGCATTCAGAGAAAAAGAAAGGGTCGCGAAAGTAAAGATCCCCCAATCATAGAGAGGGGTGTTAGAAAACATCCTCAAATATGGTGAAACACCATACGTGCACGACGTCACCGCTCGACGCCACCAAAAATCCCGCCAACACCAGCAAAATAAAAAACCGGGCCATCTACCTCACCTGTAGCCTGTCCTCCACATCAATCACCATGCCGAGCAAAACATCCCTCAGCAGCGACAAACGGATGGAATCCCCAGATACTATCCTCCCCACATCACCAAGCGCCGCCCACACCGCCTCCGTCCTTACCCATAAAGAGCGATCCACCTCTATATGCTCTCCATCACAATCCATCCCCAGCAGTTGCTACACATCTATGGGAGTGACAGTCATCTCCCCAAAACCAAAGTGGAAGGTGTGGGTAATGCCCCACCACCTCTCCCCCAGAGCGCATAAGATCTGCGTCGAACGAGGCATCTCATCCAGCACAGATGCCAACCTCCCAAAGCCTACTGATGATACCACCCAACGCACCACAGGTGGAAGATGCTCCCAGACATCCTTAAGCCCCGTCGTCCTGTGGGAACGCATAGTCAACAAAGAAACATCAGTCTGCCAAAAGAAAAACCTTGTAAAAATCCAAGAAAAAAAAAGGAAAACCACAAAAAAAGGAATGCAAAAAGTCATTTTACTTACGCAACCGCCAAGGTTCACCACCCTTGAAGAGAGATGATGCAACGACTCCCGCAGCAAGGTTCGCTCATTAGCAACCATCTCGAATGCGTCAAAATATTTCTCGCTCCCCAAAGCAAGAGGCGCCCTAGCCCTCCATATTTCACGGTCGCCTAGTCATCGACAACCAATCACTCCCGGTGTACTGCAATGCTCACAAAAGTGGCCATTTGTTAGACTATGAAATGTTAAAGCGATTCGTAAAAGAAAAATTACATAAAGAGAGAAGGCAAGAAGCTATGAAAAATAAGGGGAACCCGCACCTTTTTATAGGATTCCAAGCGTCATGCTGATCGACACTGCACCCTAACCTATCGATCAGTACTGAACCTTCACCTTCTAGAGGCAGTCTAGAGGTCCGTACCACTGTCGAATGGAACCCTCTACACCATGTCGACTGGAACCCCCCTTAATTTTCGTACAAAAATTTCCCAAAACTACTAGAAAACTCTGAAAAATCCTCAAAAATTCCAAAAAATCCCAAAAAGGATTTCAAACAACTTCACCAAGAAAATTTTGCACTCCTTCAAGAGGAACCCCTATTTCCTCAGCGAAACTCTCTAAAGCCAAGTGATTATCCTCCCAAAAATGTCCTCGAAGGTCCTCTAAAATATCCAAAACTTCATGATTATCTCTTATTCCCCAGAGGTCTCAAATTTCCCCGTGCAGTACGTCCAAACCCTAGACCACCTAATCATTTCCCGAGTGGAATCTAGAACATCAAATTGGTTGTTCCCCTTCAAAGTCTCCAAAAGACATGAGGATTTCCCCCGTAATCATCTCCCCAGATCAAATCAAAATTGCAAGGTAATTTACCCAACAGAGTTCCCCAAGAACATCTCAACTTAAGCCCTCCGAATTGGCTTCAACCCGTAGAATTGGTCGTCTCAACATAAGCCCTCAGAATTTCCTTCGACCTGCAGAATTGGTCATCACAATTTATCCCTTAGAATTGGCTTCGACCCGCAGAATTGGTCATCACAACTTAAAACCTCAGAATTGGCTTCAACCCACAGAATTGGTCATCTCAACTTAAGCCCACAGAATTGGCTTCGACCCACAGAATTGGTCATCTAAACTTAAGCCTGAAGAATTGGCTTTGACCTACAGAATTGGTCACCCTCATCTTCAAGCCCTCAAAATTTGCTTCGACCTGCAGAATCGGTCACCCTCATCTTCAAGCTCGCAGAATTGGCTTCGACCAGCAGAATTTGTCATCCCAATTTAAGACTACTGAATGGGATCCGACTCATAGAATTAGTCAACCTCATCCCTAAGCCCCCAGAACTGTCTTCGACCCTCAGAATCAGTCATCCTCATCCCCAGGTCCTCAAAATCAGCCTCGACGCTCTGAATTGGTCATTTTCTTTCAAAGGCATCATGTGGTGTCTATTCGATGGCTATCATTTGTTCCAAACTCATTCGTCGAGGGTTTCTACATATACCCCATTTTAACACCCCCTAACCTCTCTGTAGGTTCCCCATCACCTCCCCTCATCGCTACAAACCTATGTCATACCCTGGGTACTAACCTAAAGGCCATTGGGCACACCGAAGCTCCATTTGACCAAAATTAAACCTTTCAGCTTGATCAAGACTAAATGAATCCATAAAGGGCACTAAAACCCTTTTCAAACAGTCCGTACCATGTACAACTTTGACTTACAGTGCAGACGAACAACCTATTTTCCTTGAAACTTGATCAGGAGGTCATCGGACGCTCCGAGGCTCCATTTGACCAAAGTCAACTCTTTAGCTCAATTAAGACTGAATGAATCTTTGAAGGGAACTAAAACCCCTTTCCAACTGTCTACCCCGTGTACGATTCTGACTTACGGTTCGGATGGACAATCCGTTTTACTCTGAAAGGTCATCGAATGCTTCTAGGACCCAGTTGACAAAAGTCAACTCCCCGAACTGAGTCAAGATATTTGTAATGTCGAAGTTAATCTCCTAACCTTTCCAACGATCTGCCCTGTGCACGATTCTGACTTTCCATGTGCATGAACGATCCGTTTGTGTTCGACGATTCCCCGTTCAAAGGACCAACGAATGCTTTCGAGTCACATTTGACCCAAAGTTGACTCTCAGACCTAGGAGTAGTCTGAAATACTTTTGAAGGTCTCTGAAGTACCTTTCCAGTGGTTCACACCGTGCATAATTCGGATCAATGATTTTCTCTCTACGACTTATTTTCCAAAGAAACCTGAAAGAGACTGCCCAACGACAGGTTCTAAACCCTGCCTATCGACAGTGTGCTTGAGCACACCTGCTGATTAGCAGGACCAGGGCTATGCTGATCGATAATGCCCTGGGCTTATAAAAAAGAGGTCCTGACCTCATTCCAAAAGTGAGAAGATCTGAAATCCATCACTCTCAGCAGGCTCAGAAAACCGCTCTCGAAGTCAACGTGATTTCCACATCCAAATCCCTTTCCAACCCTCACTTTTCATCATATTTTTCATCAAACTTGGTGAATTAAACACCCTCCATCATAACCCAAGTGCAAGGGCTGCTCTCCAACATTTAAAATCAAGCTCAAGATCTTCAAGAAGGTCCAACTTTCTCAACTCTCTCTTTAAATTCTCCTAAATTTGCATTAATTTGTTTTATTATTTAACACTTTTATTCTCTCATCTCACATATCCTAATATATGTCTGATTTAGTATTATCGTACATCTTTTATTTTCATATAAATAAAACCCAAAAAAATAAGAAAAAGAGGGTTTGCTCATAAATTCCAAACGGGAATTCTCACACTTTTCTCAGAACTAAAACACTTTTTTACACACACACACACACACATAAGAGAAGTCCCCGGTTGGATTTATGGGATAAACCCCACCCCTCCTTTTGCATAGGAACTACGTGGACTTTGATTCCTCTATAGGCTACGTAGGCATCTCGGGGTTAAACCCGAGACTCGAGTCCTTTTCCTAATTTTTCCTATTTTTTCTGTATTCTTTAAACTTAACTCACTAAGAATCTCTATATATATATTTTTTCTGATGGCGTATTATTTCATATGCGTTATCGTTCCTTAATAATGATCAACGCTAGGATAATCGCATAAATCCTATTTTCTAATATTACTTTAAGAACATTTCTACGGATGACTCGCTTTATCTCTTCCATGATACAAGACGATGATTTCTATCTCCACTATATATACATATCCACACATATCACGGGGAAATAAAGGAACATAGTAATAACAACCCATGAGAGACCATAAGGGCGGAATGGGTGCCTAAAACCTTCCCATTTTGTAACTTAGCCTCCAAACCCTTTTCGAATCATTTTGGTTTCGTATGTATCGGCATGTCTTTGGATGTTGTCCTTTGGGATGGCTCCCCTTTTCTTTTATCTATTTTGAGTAAAATAGATTGGCGGCTCCATCTCTCTACATTTTTTACCTCATCACCGACGTCGGCCGAAGCTCTCCCAAGAGGGATGCGCGGGACTAAGATCATCTCAATGTTGAAGACGTCCACTCTTCTCTGTCCCACCCGCCGTGAGGATCGGGGGATGGACAAAAACGACACCATGAATTTACAAAAGAACCACGCAATGTTCATCTTGCAATCTTAACTGATGGGTTTAACCCTTTTGGTAATTTAAGTACTAGTCAAAATTATTGGCCAGTTTTTATGGTGCCTTTAAGTCTCCCTCCGAGACTATGGATGGGAAATGAGTTCACATTATTATCTTTATTGATACCCGGGACTAAGGTTCCGGGTGATGATATTGATATATTCTTAGCCCCATTAATTGAAGATCTTAAAGAGTTGTGGGATAAAGACATGACGACATTCGACTCTCACAAGGGTGAAGAGTTCACACTAAAATTAATGGTGATTTGGCTGATCCATGACCTTCCTGCTTATGGGAACTTGTCCAGTTGTAATGTTCATGGTTATTATGGATGTCCCATATGTGGGTAGGAAATTGAAGACATTTGGATACAATATAGTAGTAAGCTGAGTTACACGAGTCATCGTAGATTTTTGCCGACCAGTCACCCTTTCAGGAATGATAAGTCTCACTTTTATCCTATTGTTCATGAGTGCCCGATACAACCTGCTCGGCTTTCTAGTCAGCAGATCGAGGAGAAGGCAATGACTGCGACTGCGGGAAATAGGTACGTAGGCAAACACCCCAAGTTTGTAAACATGAATCGTAAAGCAAGGGTAGATCCTAATGACCCTACTAAAGCAAAACCATGGTCCCGACGATTAATATTTTTTTTTATTTTCCTTATTAGAAAGATCATCGTGTAAGGCATGTAATTGATGTGATGCACACAGAGAAGAATGTTGCATAGCATTTGATAGGAACATGTATGGGTGGATCTCATTCCAAAGATGGATAGCGGGACCGCCGAGATCTACAGGATATGAAGCTAAATAAGAAACTCTGGTTAAAAAATGATCCTACAACAAGACGAATTTCTACCCCTCCGGTTGCTTTTACTTTAACTACTAGTGAGAAGAACATCCTCTTAGACACGTTGTTTAACTTGAAGACTCCAACTGGTTATTCTAGTAATTTATGTAGGTTCGTTAACTACCAAGCAAATAACTTAAAATAGTGCAAGTCTCATGACTGGCATGTTATCATCCAATTAATCCCTCTATTATTTAGGCATTGCTTCTCTAAATACAAAGATCTCTATCGGGAAATTATGCAAATCAGTTTGTGTTTTACCCTAGTTTGTGCAAAAGTGGTAAACATAAGGCACATTCGAGCTGCAAAATAAACTTTAGCTGAGGCAGTTTGTGTATTAGAGAAATATTTTCCTCCATCATTCTTCGATATCAGCATCACTTGCTTGTGCATTTATGCGATGAAGCTTTATTATGTGGTCCCGTTAGGTATTGTTGGATGTATCCTTTTTAGAGATTGATGAAAACTTTCAAAGATCACGTAAAGAATACACGGTATATTGGAGGGTCAATTGCAGAAGAATATGTAACTGTGGAATCATCGTTATATACGAGGGAATATATGCCAAAACAAAAGGTGAGGAGGTTCAATCCTCGTAGAGGAGGAGTGATCGAGGAACCTGATGAGTTTGAGGAAGAAGTACCATTTGGGAACCCTAAAGAGGTGAAACTCACAAATATACAATAGGAGAAAGCAACTCGTTATGTCTTCGAATCGCAAGATGAAGTTGAAGAATGGAAAGAGTGAGTATCTCTTTGATTAAATGTATTTTATATTTTACAATCTAAACCCTACAATTTACTCATAGGAAGCACGAGAATGAAATTTCTCAAAATCAAAGGAGAAATTGGATGACAACTAATTTTAGGGCACGGGTATCAAAAGAGGCAAACTTCACATCTTATGTGTGCGGTTATTTATTCGTGTGTGATAAAAACATACCTTAATAGAAATTCATTAATAAATGCAGCTTCTAAAATAGGTGAATGTTTGTTTCAGGCTTGCACGCCTAGAAAAAGGCCCTAATTTTCGTGCGAAAGAGTTTAAGAAATTCCGCACCAACGATTTTGATTTCATCTCATATCCATATGAGGAAAAAACTTTTGATGCAAAATAGTGGAATATCAATTTCTACGTTGACCACCTGTATTGCTAGCAAAAGCGATAAAAATCCAAAGAATATGGTGCTAACCTATTATGGGATAGTCCAACAAATCCTAGAACTTGATAACTTAGATTTCACAGAAACCGTATTCTATTGTGATTGGATAAAGGTGGACGATACTATGAATGCTTGCAAAGTTGATCCTAACTCCAAACTTATTATGGTATATTTATCAAAGCTGAAGAGAAGATCGCATAGTCGATGAGCATTTCGTTTGTGCCTTTCAGACAGTAAATAAGGTATTCTACTCCAAGTGCATAAATGATGGCAATTGGTCTATTGTTGTGCATGCACCAAAGGGTATGACTGCTGAAGTGGATGCATTGAAGTCTCCAAAAGAGTTCCAGTCAGCTCTTGATGACAACCCTAATTTGAAGGATCTTTTTGTTGATTTAGAGGAAGGTTGAGTATCAAAATATTATGCTAACCTTGCAAATTTGAATCCTATTTTGATATTGACATTGTATTAGCACTTTAATTTGATGTACGGATGTTTAGTTACTTTTACGAATGTTTATTATGATTTATTTAAGTTAACTTTCGATAATATGTTATGATCAGTTGAATATTTAGATAATTTCACAAGACACTCGGTTTGAGAATAGAGTCATTTGAGTTTGTGATTGGATTAAATTGACCCAGCTCAATTTCTACGTGTTCCTATACATATACATTTGTTAATAAATTTCATTGATGCAATGTTCATAAAATGAAGTTAAGTTAGCTTGATTTTATGAAGACTGTATGAAAGAAACTACTCAACAAATGTACATTAAAAAGAACACGTTGGGAGCTCCAGGATTAATGTGGTCTTATCACACATTTAGAAGACTTTATTTAATGGCCTTGTTGGATCGCAGGAATAAAGTACTCTTTACTTTAACTGAATTAGTTATATAATTGATATGCATTATCTTTTATATATTTTATATGTATGGGATAATTACTAGTTTTCTTCGATTTGACTGTTGATAATTATTGGTTGTTGGCTTGTTGTTGGACAGTATGTTAGAAGGAGTATGGGATAATTATTGGTTTTATTTTTTTTGGATGTTGGATAATTATTGGTTGTTGGCTTGTTATTGGATAGTATGTTAGAAGGAGTACGGGGTAATTATTAGTTTTGTTTGGTTTTGCTGTTGGATAATTATTGATTGTTGGCTTGTTGTTGGATAGTATGTTTGAAGGAGTATGGGATAATTATTGATTTTGTTTGGTTTGGCTGTTGGATAATTATTGGATGTGGGCTTGTTATTAGATAGTATGTTAGAAGGGGTACAAGATAATTCTTTGGGTTTTCTCCCTTTAACGGCATGTTTTTAAACCTAATTCTAGACATTTTTATATTATTGTCATATTCTCAAATCGGGGGTCCCTTGACCACGCGGTCAGTTCTTGTGAGTTATGTTGGCCCTGTGCGAGGTGTTTGAACTTGTTTAGGGGTTGTAGGGTGGGCGTTAAGGGATTTCCCCTCCAACAGCACATTTTTTAATCCTAAGTCTTCATTTTCTCAAATTTTCAACAAATTCTCAAACCGTGGGTCCCCTGACCACGCGATCGGTTCCTGTGAGTTACATTGGTCCCGTGCGCGGTGATCGCTCCCCAAAAGGGGCCACTTGGGGGTGCTAAGGGGTTTCACCCTCGAACGGGATGTTTTTAATCATACGTGTGGATTTTACCAAAATATCATCATTTTCTAGAACCAAGGGTCCCGTGACCACGCGGTCGATTCCTGCGAGTTAAATTGATCTCGCAAGAGGGGTTTGCACATCTCACGGGGCCGTTCGGGAGGTGCTTTTTGTTTTTGCCCTTAAAAGGCATGTTTGGTAAGAAAATTTAAACAGTCATGGAATGGGAACACTAGAATCGTGATTTGAATGGTCTTTGAATCAACGAAGACATGTAGACCAAACATGGTTATCAAGCTCTTAATCTTCCTGTGAGGCCAGCTTGTAATGTTGAGTTCCCTGCACCTTGAAATTAATCCCTTACAAACATTACTACTCACTTTACTCAAAAAAATCGAACTCCACCATCTAAAATCAATAATGGGAACACTTGCTATAGTTGTAAAAAGCCAGGGATTCACTTGTGGGAGACTACGTGGATTCTCTGGTCCAAAGACTGTCCAGACAAAACTCCAAAGACCATTCAGATAATGGCTCGAGTGTGCCCATGGCATGACTATTTAGATTTTCTTACCCAACATGCCTTTTGAGGGAGAAAAACAAAATCATCTATGTCATTGGTTTGAGAGCATGACCCATGATAGAGAATATCCATAGTTAGGCTTAAAAAGGTGTCGTTGGGGGGCAAAACCCATTCGCACCCACCAAACGGCCCCGTGAGTGGCACCAACACCTCACATGGGACCAACGTAGCCCACACAAGCTCGAAACCCGTTTTGAGAGCAAAAACCATATTTTAGAATGCCTACACGGGTCCCATGACCGCGTGGTCACGGGTCCCCTCGATTTGAGAGCACATGACCTCCTCGAGGTCACCCCAGGAGCACTTGTAGCAACTAACCGATTAGCCTCCCGATTCGAGGATTTTTTTTATTATTATTAAAACTAGTCACGGCCTAAAGCTGTGACAATATTTTATATACAAGAAGTATAGTCACGACCCAGAGCCGTGATAATATTTTATGCACAACAACAATGGTCACGGTCTTAATCCGTGACAATATAGTATATACATTAAGTTTGGTCACGGCCTTTAGCCTTGATAAATATGAATTGCACAGAGAACTAGTCACACTCTTAATCCGTGACAAATATGGATGGCACACATTACTGGTCACGGTGGAAGTTCGTGACCAGATGGTCTTTAATATGGATGTGGTCATGAATTTGGGTCGTGACCACACATACAATTAGGGTCGGGGCTATGGGTCGTGACCACATTTGTGACTATAAGGGATCCATGACCAGACTCTGGGTCAAGGATTTGGGTTATGACCACACATACAATTAGGGCCGGGGCTATGGGCCGTGACCACATTTGTGACTATGAGGGATCCATGACCGTGACCGCCAAAATTGGTCACAGATGAAATTCGCGACCCACCCTTCCTGGTCAGGGAAAATGTCCGTGACCATTATTCCAATTTTTGTGTAGTGCATACAATTATCACCATATAATAAGATCAGTATCACGAACGTCACTTTGGATTGAATGAGGCAACACTTATATACAGTGTGAAAGAATCCTCAACCTGATTATACTCAATGATAGGAGCCTTTCAGCGAGGACCTCGGTCTTGAATTTCTACCTCAATTATGGAAGCCAAGGATTGAGACACTTCAAGACGTCAGGCACATGATCCCCATCTTGTCAATGGAAACATCATAAATTGGGGGGGGGAGGGGAGGATCCCCTGTTGACGAGAAGAGGTGTTTGGATGACCTCTATTTATCGATTAAAAAAAGTCTTCCCTTTCGATTATACCAGGATGAGACATAGTCACCCTTATAGCATCCTCAAAGGACTCAGGGCCATAGTTAATAAGGTCATTATGGAGACCTAAATGTTCACAGAGACTATAGCCCTCGGAAGAAGATGACATGGTATCACTACTGATGGTGATTGCACTTAGTGGATAAAGTGTGGTGTCATAGTTAGGGTAAGATACATAGAAGGCTTCTCTGCTGCCAAGGGTGTAAGAATCAAAGGTATAGGCAACCTTAGTTGGTAAAGACTATCCTCCACCTCTTCCACTTATCAACATACATGATTACAAAGGTATTGCAACTCTACCCAAGTCTTGTACAAACTTTGGTACATAAAAAAACTAATGGTTTTTGAGGTTTTGGGGGATAAAATATCAAATAAGTAAAAATGGATGATGTTTTGGAAGAACACCTAGAGTCCATTTCAGTTATACCATACCGGAGATGATGCTGAAAAAACAAAAGACCCCCGAAACTTTGATAAAACCTCAAAAGTCCTACAAAGCATCCTCCTAAACACATAAAAAAGTAAACCACTACCTAATAACCACCACTATATGAGGTAATAGGTGCTGAAAAGGTCACCAAAAAACATAGTGACCGTCAAAAAACACAACTAGGGAAAGAATGATGGTTTAAAAATAAGAAATCAATGGAGAAGAAGGTTAAGAGTACACGGAGGATAAAATAATGACCTGGAAGAGGCCGAGGAGACCAGAGAAAATTATCGCAGAGAGTGTTTAACATAAGTTAGTGAGAGAAAATTTGGCAAGGTTTTGCCTCTAGAACGTTTGTAGGAAATGACAAAGAGAAGTCAATTGCCACCTAAACTAAACCTTGCAAAACTCAAAATGGTTATGATTATTAATCACATATCCCAATATGTAGAATCACATAATGACTACACGTGTGGGACAAGAATGCCTAGGAACTTGTTCCCCCTCAGGCGGAGTTAAATGATGGATGACAACTGGAAAACTTCTCATAAGTGGATAAGACAAAAGCAAAGTGGGCTGATATGACTGTTACATCTGACTTAACCCTTGGGTAACCTCGGACATAACTTATGAACTGTACATTGGGATAAGAAGAGATAGCCAAAACACTCTTAAACCTCATCCTAATATTGGCATTGAAGGCTAAGGTTTAGGGGTATTTAATGGATATAAGTGTGGTCCCGTTCAGATGACACGCAAGAAAGTGACTATTATGGACTTCCTATAGAAATGATCGACATATTCACCTAAGAAGACATGACTTGTCTCATTCGGATGTATATTCAAAGTAACCTTCCAGGCTCCCTAGTCTCATGTCTACATACACCAGTGTCGACCTCAAACGACACCATTATGACAGGGAAATAACCTCAATTTGAGAGGGGTGTGTTGGTCATAAATGACAATCTGGCCTTGTATTAGCATGTAACATAGTGCAGGGCTCTGATAGTTTCAACTCGGTCATGACCTCCTATCTCTGACACATTTTACAACCATGGAGATCATGATAATGGAATTTCAGGCATATTAAATGAAACCATTATTTAAGATCAACAACCGACATGAGGGGATATTCATCATGATGACATTTACTCTACATACTCACTTTTAGCACTCTCTCATTGTCCATGACCTCAATTGGTAATGGAATAAATGCTTGTGGGTCACTACGGATCCCCTATCCTATATAATGCACCATGTGTATTTTGATGAGGGATCGACTCTTTTTAACCATAATATTACTATATAGAATGAAACCTAGATACATAGATCTTGTATTTGTCTCCGAAGGCATTTTATGCCCTATTATAGTGAAATAGTCTCATACTCTTACACTGGATGCAGACCAAGAATGATACACTTAAGAAACTGTCTTTGCCACTTTTCTCTCATCCCTTCTATGAGTTTATTTGAGTATTATTAGTATAATTACATCCGTGCAAAACCCATATCTAAGGTGAATCCATGGCATGATATTTTCATATCGTCATATAAGAAGGTAATTGATTGCATTAATGATCGATTCTTGTAAGAGGATTATGTAATAAACTAAGGGCCCAAGTTTAAGCTAGTCTTACAAGATTAAATGTAACATCAAGCAAACACAGACTATGTCCTAGGAACTATAATGAGGTATTCTAAGATAAGGATGTTTGCTTTGGATTATGAATACGAAAAGAGATTATATGTATTAGAATTAGGTTTTAGGACTTGTAGAATTGTTAATGGGGTATAACTCATCGGGCATAAGTGGACCTACAAGAAGATAAAAGATATTCAGATGGAAAAGTGAAAAACTTCAAGGAAACGCAAGAAAAAAGGCTTACTCAAGGTCTTCGGTCTTTCATCTTGAATAGGTAATTAAGTTTTGATTTTGATCAAAGATCAAAAAGTACTTGTTAGTATAAGAAAAGTGATGTAAACGTGGTGGTATTTCTAATCCAAAACGAGGTGGGATTATTGTCTTACATAAGAGTGTTGTTGTCAGGATATTTCATATATAATACTTAGGATAAGGATGACATGTCTTCATGATTAGGCTTTCGCTAGATCAATTCTAAAGGATGTTGGGATTATCCCGAATCAATTATATCAATGTTGTATTCATATGATTAGCATCGGGATTCCATTAAAAGATTTCTTTTCAAGTGTAGAATCATTATATCTATGAATAAGTGTGAACACTTTATTAGATAAAGGATATGGGGAATATACCTAATTCTTTAATGGTGTACATCCTCATGTGTGTTATATTGTGTACTATGCCAAAATATGTTATGCCTTAGCCATGATCAACAAATTTTCAGTCTAATAGTCTTTTATCTTTTAGGAACAAAGACTAATTTTTCCAATCGAATAAGGATTCCAAGTTTTCTACCTCGAAATATGTGTTTACCCAAGGAGGTTAAACTATATATCAGAGGAGTGTAAAGTAATATTGTGATTACTTACTTCACGAGGGAGGCCTAAGTTATTTCCACTTCATAGGTAATTAAAGAGGACATATGATTAAGTTATGGTTGAGGTTACTTAAATGGACATTAACTAATACGCCTTTTAATGTATATAACGGTTCGATTGCAAGATCGAGAGAACTTGTAAACCATAAGAGGGTTAAGAACTTTAAGTGTAGGTTTCAGATAGTACAAATCTAATAGATTGGGTGATAAGTTTATGATCAAGTCTGCATCAGACAACACTCGGTTAGACCTTCTGCTGGTATGCAATAATCTGTCATGTAGATGGGTTTGGGAGTTAGACACATGGTTTTAAGAATAAGTGGGAGATTATTGGGTTTTGTTACTGAAAGCGATAGGCTTTCTCAATCAATGCTTTGATACCCCTTGTTGGAACACAAGGCCCCCAATTTTAAGATCTTATTACAAAAAGTAATTTCCTTTTAAAGATGCGGAAGCGAAATATGGTTCAATTAAACAAATTGACTAATTTTAAAACTTTTCAACATAAAATTAAATACCGTGAAATTAAATCAAACACACACTTATGTTAATTTCACTTAAACAAAATTAGTTTAACCCAAGTGCTAGAAATTTTTATAAGTCATATTTTCAATATTACCAAAATAAGCCAAACCAATTTTATCAAATTAAACGAAGACCTGAATTAATTTAACATAAACATTACCCAACTTTATTTAGCACCAAATTAAACAAGTAATGATTAAAACCAAATTTTATCTTGTTACCTAAGAATGCATTCTAGGTTATTTTGCGAAAGGTAAAATAAATAATAAATCACTACACTGCGATGTACGAGGAAAAACCCACAATGGGAAAAACCTCGGATGGCCCTAGCCTCAAATCCACTAAGTACGGTTTTACAAATACAAGACAGTAAGACTTACAACACTCGACTTGACTCTGTCCAAGGCCCGACGCTTCTTCTTGTATACACCTCTACCTAGTGAAAAACCACGGAGCTCCACTGCGATTTGGGAATCCACCCATCGAACTTTTTCTGGTAACTGCCACCCGAACAAGGAGCCTTTCTTCAAGTGGGTATATCACATAAAAAAAGCTTCTTCTTTGGGGGATGTAGAAGCAAATCCAAACTCTTTTCTTCATAGGTAGAAAATTTAACCAATGGTACGAAACACTCCAAGCAAGATATATATATATATATATGGTAACTTGGAATAAACAAACTATTAGGTGTAACACAAGTGTTTAATGATTTCTCTTGAAATCAAAACACTTAAACATTGAACTTTTTCTTTTGGAATTAGAACTCTCTAAGACTCACTCTAGGAGATGGAGTATATTGAAAAAGTTGGTTTTCCAAAGTTGGTTACTCACTTGATAAGTCTGTCAAAAGTTAGTGGGGAAGAGTAGTGGAAAAAGTGGGGAAAACTGCTCAAAACTGCCAAAGAAATTTCCCACCTGAAATCTCGTTCGAACGAGATTTTCGTTCGAATACAGTCTCATTCGAACGACCCTTCGGACGAAGTTCCAGTGGCCTGATGGGAAATCTCGTTGTCAAACTCATTCGAATAAAATTCTCATTAGAACAAAACAACTCGTTCGAACAACAATATCGAACGAAGTTCCAGTGGCAAAATCGTTGGCAAACCTCGTTCAAACGACATTCTCGTTCGAACGACATTCTCGTTCGAACAACAAACTCATTCGAACGACAATATCGAATGAAAATCCAGAAAGCTGAAAATTCCATTTTTATCCCAGAAACTTTATTTTAAAGTTTTAATGAAACTTTCTGAAAAATAAACAACAGTTTAAAATAAACTTACACCCATATAAATATTCTTCCAAGTTCCTATATATATATATATATTAAAATGCATTCATACCTTAGGAGCAGTGGAACCATGTTGATGACGTAGAAACGAGGCACATTAAACTCGACATTTGATGAAGCTTTAATATCTTGGCTCTTGCGTCTTCAACTAACCCACCATCGTCTTGAATGGATACAATTAAAAACTATCCTACGACATAAACATTTTTGTCTGGAATTGAGCCAAAACAACATTAAGACTCGATCGGAGAATTGTGTCCTTACAAATCTCCCCCTTTGGCTATTCCGGGACAAAAACCAACAAAAAATCCTTATGGGAAGTCAAGCTCTACTAGACTCAAACATCCCACCCAATACTTGACACAAGTCCCAAGGATCAATAGCTTTGACGTTGAAGGTTGCCATATATAAAAGAATTCTTGCACACTTAAGCAAACACATTAAATGCATAGGGAATATGAAATATTAAATGAAATATAAATAAAGACTCCCCCTTAATTAATTATCCCCTTTATCTACTATGATCAACCTAAGAAGATAGCGCTCTCCCCTAAGTTAAATATCCCCCAAACTAAGATAGGATTATAATAGGATTAGATACCATTTCTCCCCCTATCATTCTCCTCCCTTTTGTTCAGGAATAGACAAAAAATAAAACTAGTTTAAATGTGATGCATAAAGTGATAAGAACATGAAAGTATATGGGCAATAATAACATAACTAATCCATACAAATGAATACCAACTATGATGCGAAAACAAATGATACCAATTTGACAAATTAGATTGTAAGCATGTGATATCAAACAAACTACGAAACAAACAAGGTACCAATTATGAATTGAAGCATAAATGGATTAGATAGCAAGGCAAAGACAAATAAAAATAATATCAAATGTATGTATGCATAATATATAACAAATGGACACGAGTACACATATATTGATATAAACACCAAAAAGACACACACAATATAATATGAGTCTTCGACACTCTTATAGCATAAATGTTTCATCTGGAAATGGAAGTGCTAGGGTGTGAACAAGATACCAATGAATTAAAACCCAATCACTTAAACGTGTTCACGTAGTTCGCATTTGGTTGCAAAACTTTATCAACTAGAAATTAGCCTTTATGCGACAGGATAAAGTGAACTAATGAACAAACAACCACAATGAATACAAGCCTAGCATGTTGATGATCCTACAAACCAATAGAGAAATGACATTGAAAGAGCAACTAGGATAAACGGACATTGTGAAAACCGTTGATATATCATTCAATCTGCCTCAATAAGCATATATATATATATATATATATATATATATATATATATATATATATATATATATATATATATATATATATATATATATATATATATATATATATATATATATTATTTAGAATGAATAAATCAACTAAACACATTAGGCCTTGGCAAATTATTTTTCATTTTAATGCCATATTTTCTTCTAGTCCTTTGGACCCCGTATTTCTTTTAGGTCCAAGCAAACGGTGTCTTACTATTCACAAAGGATAATAAATCCTTTCGGAGCCTTTCCCCGTGCACATTAAAAAAATTATTTTTTATATCTCACAAATCTCATGTGCAACGAATTTTGATATGCAGTAGTCCTCATAGGTCACAAATATGTAGATGACAAGATTAGTAGGAGAACACCTCACAAAGCTCAAATATAACATGTGACGTTAAGGTTCAAAAATATCGTGCATTTGTGTAAAGGCATATAAAAGTGAATCCATTAAGCAAGTCAAACTTAAGCTACTCCATGTAAGCATGATAAAGAACATTTTAAGGATTAAAATTCTAACCAATAGTTCTAGACACATGGAAGAGAAATGAGGATTCAAACACAAACATATGCCAAAAAATGTGTGTAAAACCAAAATATACCCAAAATAAAATATTTTTGAATTTTTCAAATTTTTAACCAAAAATAGAAATATTTACTCAAAAGACACACAAAAATCATTTGTATTTTTCTTTAAGCATAAATTACGAAAAGGGTAAAACACAAATGATAAACAAAAATCTTTTTGTATTTTATATTTAATGAAAATCAAAAGAAATATAATACAAAAGATAAACAAGTAATGATTTCTAGCATGAGATATGAAATAAAGTAATGACTAGAAAATGACTAAACATGCATACACCTAGCAATGATATATAATATGAAGCACAAAGAGCTAGAGTATGCAAACAAAACTAACACATTCAACCTTTAAATTTTGCAAGGGAGGTTACATGTGAAAGCAAATGAGAATCAACAAATCTAATATCTAGCTAGTCTAAAAATGATTTCCTAACCCATATAGATGTATATTTAAAATGATGGGATTTGGAAACTAATGAAATGCTAGACACAAACTTCATAGGGCTTCTTTTAATATAAATTTTTTTTACCTAAGGTGACATTTCCTACCACACTGCAAGCATGTGAAAACACGAGGAATGATACCTAAGATGTGGCCTTCCTAATGTCCTTGGAAAAGTTGACCCTCTAAAACAAGCAATGGTCTTAGCTTTAGCAACAGAAGTATTTGAACAAGATGAGATAGAACCATTACAACTACTACTCGAGTCAAGTAAATCATTTTTCATTTTTAAAATTTCGGACTCAAGTAATAAATTAGACTACTCAAATTTACGGGACTCCTTTTTTAAATTTTCTATAACTCCTAGAAGGTTATTACGCTCCCCCTCAATGTGAGCAAACTTGTCCCTAAGAGTCTTTTCTCAACAATCACTCTCTTTCTTGGACTTTTCTAAAATATTAAAGTTGTAATTTATATCCATGATGAAAAATATCTTTTTGAGGTAGCGAGGTTTGCAACAATTTAACTTTAGCTTTAAAACAAGAATTTTCATTTTCAAGAAACTTATTCTTTTTTGCAAATCTCACATTGAATTCTCTTAAATTTTCATTAAACTTTTTAAGACCATTAAATTCCTCTCGAATAGAAAAAACTTCATTATCATTAGAAAGTGACAAATTATCATTAAGACGTCCCATCGAGAGATACAAAAAAATGAGAGTGAGTAAAAAAATGAACCACCTAAAAATACAGGAGCACAAAAATTATAAAAGCCGAAAAATGAATCTTTGACGCAATAAATTAGCGCTCCGGCTCTAATTCCAATTTGAAAGCGATAGGCTTTCTCAATCAATGCTCTGATACCACTTGTTGTAACACGAGGCCCCCGGTTTTAAGATCTTATTACAAAAAGTAATTTCCTTTAAAAGATGCGGAAGCGAAAGATGGTTCAATTAAACAAATTGACTAATTTTAATTTCTTTTCAACTTAAAATTAAATATCAAGAAATTAAATTAAACACATACTTATGTTAATTTCACTTAAACCAAATTAGTTTAACCCAAGTCCTAGAAATTTTCGTAAGTCATATTTTCAATATTACCAAAATAGGCCAAATAATTTTTTTATCAAATTAAATGAAGACTTGAATTAGTTTAACATAAACATTACCCAACTTTATTTAGCACAAAATTAAACAAGTAGTGATTAAAACTAAATTTTATCTTTTTACCTAAGCATGTGTTCTAGGTGATTTTGCGAAAGATAAAATAACCAATAAATCAATACGCCGCGATGGACGAGGAAAAACCCACAACGGGAAAAAACCTCGGACGACCCTAGCCTCAAACCCACTAAGTAGGATTTTACAAATACAAGACAGTAAGACTTACAACACTCGACTTGACTATGTCCAAGACCCGATGCTTCTTCCTGTATATACCTCTTCCTAGCGAATAATCACAGAGCTCCATCGCGGTCTCGGAATCCACCAATCGAACTTTAACTGGTCACCGCCACCCGAACAAGGAGCCTTTCTCCAAGTCGGTATGTCACAACAAACAAGCTTCTTCTTTGGGGGATGTAGAAGCAAACCCAAACTCTTTTCTTCTTAGGTAGAAAAGTGAACCAATGGTGCCAAACACTTCAAGTAAGATATATATATATATATTTTTTTTTCTTCTTTAAAGCAAAACACTTAAACATTGAACTTTTACTTTTGGAATTGGAACTCTCTAAAACTCTCTATAGCAAATGGAGTATATTGAAAAAGTTGGTTTTCTAAAGTTAGTTCCTGCACTTGATAATTCTATCAAAAGTTAGTGGGGAAGAGTAGTGGAAAAAATGGGAAAAACTGCTCAAAACTGCTCAAAACTGCCAAAGAAATTTTTCGCCTGAAATCTCGTTCGGACGAGATGTCGTTCGAACGAAGTCTCGTTCGAATGACCCTTCTAAAGAAGTTACAGTGGCCTGATGGAAAATCTCATTGCCAAACTCGTTTGAACGACATTCTCATTAGAACAAAACAACTCGTTCGAACAACAATTTCGAATGAAGTTCCACTGGAAAAATCGTTGGCAAAACCTCATTCGAACGTCATTCTCGTTCGAACGACAAACTCGTTCGAACGACAATATCGAACGAAAAACTAGAAAGCTAAAAATTCTATTTTTAGCCCAGAAACTTTATTTTAAAGTTTTAATGAAGCTTTCTGAAAAATAAACAACAGTTTAAAATAAACTTACACCCATATAAATATTATTCCAAGCTCCTTTATATATATACTAGGAAAATGCCCGTGCCTGAAGGCACAGTAAAAATTTCGAAAGTACATAATCGCGAAACAATGAAAATTTCAAAAGTACGTAATTGCAAAACGACGAAAATTTTTAAGGTACGTAATTACAAAATGAAAAAAATTATCATTTCACAACAAAATAAACGGTAATTTTAAAAAATTAGCACATGCCTGAAAGTACGCAAAAATTTCGAAAGTACGTAATTACAAAACAACAAAAATATCGTTCCCCAATAAAACAAAGTGTAATTTTTTAAAAAATTGACCATAATCTCCTTCGTTTATAAACTTATTCACCCTGTTTAACAAAAAAAAGATTGTCCAACATTCTTGAAATAGTTTAAATTCATAAAAAAAATTCATATAAAACATAAAATATATAATATTCACCATCTGTATTCACATTGTGCCTCAAAAATACAAAGTGCCCATTTAAAAAAAATTGGACATAACCTCCTTTGTTTATTGGACTATCCACCCTCTTAAGGTATAACAACCAATCCAACAAATACTACAACGAAACAAACTTCGTAAAAAAATTCACATATATATCAAAATTCATATAACAAATACTTCAACGAAACAAACTTTGTAAAAAAATCACATATATAGCAACTGAAATCGTCCGCCGTTATAAGAGTTGTCCGTAGTTTTCCAAATGTGACCTGATACAAAACAAAAACTATGGTTAGTCAATTTATTTTCAAATAAAAGTTAAAAGATACACTTGTGATTAATCATTTTCATTGTCTATCACTCACAGGAAAAAGGCAAGGATTGTATATTTAATTGTTATTTATAGGTCGTTATATCATACATATAAATATTTCAGTCCTATAAATAACAATTAAATATTTATATGTATTATATTTCAGTCCTATAAATAACAATAATATTTCAGTCCTATAAATATAAATATAACTCTTACTGTTATATAATATAATAAATATAAATATAACTGTTATATAAATATTTATAATAAATATATGTATTAACTGCTATATAATACATATAAATATTTATAATATAGTTGACCATTATTTATACGAATGTTAAATATTAATAATATAAAAATAGTAAAAACTGTTATTTAACTGTTTTTATATTTATATGATTGTTTTTAAATATATAATAGTTTTTAAATATATAACAATTGCAAATCAACATAGAAATTCTAAAATTGTGATAGGGTCGAATTCTATCGCTGCAAAAAAATATTTTCCACACGTAGTCAGAAAAGAAGCAAAACAGAGAAAAATATAACAGAAGTTGAGGTAGGAGTAAGAGAAAAATCAACATTTCTTTGTTTTAAAAAAAGTGTCAAAGTTTTAAAAAAAATGGACAGAATCTCCTTTGTTTATTGGACTATCCACCCTTCTCAAGGGACTATCCAACAATATAAAAAAAACAATTTAGTGGAGCTTAAAGTAAAATACATGCTTCATACCTTCAAGTCGCGCGTGGATACCAAATAAGTAAAAAAGTAAAACAATATAATAAATACCAAGTCTTACAAATTTTCGAAACTGCAAAAAACTAAAATCTCCTTTCAAATTTTCAAGCAAACACAAATGACATTGGTGGCTTACTTGGAAAATGGGTGACATTCATCACATAAGGTCTACTATGCTAGGAGGTTGGCCTCAACCAATGGTGCCCTCTGTAAACAACAAAATACAAATTTTTTTGTCAATTAAAAACAAAACTTTAAGTTAAAATAATAGGTAAATTACATCTACAGTACAACAGATTATTATGTGTAACATGAATATCTCTAGTTTATATCATTGATATGTTAGTTCTCACTCAATATCTCTAGTTTATATCAATCTTATGCACATATATGCGCATATTGATGAAAAACCCCCAAACCAAAACCAAATCAATCTTATGCAAAAAAAACCCAAAACCAAAATAAAATAGTAGAGCCAAATCTAATTTTTTTTAACAGATTTAAGTTACAAAAATGAAAATAGAAAATAGTAGATCTAAAATACCAAATCTGGTGGAGCGGTAGCGGCGGATCATCGTGGTCGTGGAAGAGCCGTCAAAGTCTCACATATTGATGAAAAAAACAATTGAACCTGAAAAATAACAAAATCGAAATATTATTTATCAAAAAAAAAATTGAACCTGAAAAATAGCATAAACAACAAAATCCAAATCAATCTTATGCAAAAAAAACCCAAACCAAAATAAAATAGTAGAGCCAAATCTAATTTTTTTTAACAGATTTAAGTTACAAAACTGAAAATAGAAAATAGTAGATCTAAAATACCAAATCTGGTGGAGCGGTAGCGACGGATCGTCGTGGTCGTGGAAGAGCCGTCGGAGTCTCACATATTGATGAAAAAAACAATTGAACCTGAAAAATAACAAAATCGAAATATTATTTATCAAAAAAAAAATTGAACCTGAAAAATAGCACAAACAGCAAAATCCAAATCTATCTTATGCAAAAAAAACCCAAAACCAAAATAAAATAGTAGAGCCAAATCTAATTTTTTTTAACAGATTTAAGTTACAAAATTGAAAATTGAAAATTGAAAATAGTAGATCTAAAATACCAAATCTGGTGGAGCGGTAGCGGCGGATCGTCATGATCGTGGTTGAACCTGAAAATTAACGAAATCCAAATATTATTTATTAAAAATGAAAATAGAAAAATGAAAATAGAAAAATTGAATCACCACCACGGCAGATTTGTGTGTGTGTTCGTGCGTGGGTGATCTGTGTGTGTGCGTGAGTGATGTGTGTGTGTGTGCGTGCGGGGGGGAGAGGACGGCCGCGGGGAGTGGGAGCGGGGGCTGGGGCTGGGGCGGGGGTGATCTGTGTGTGCGTGCAGGGGGAGGGAGAGGGGGGGGTGCGTGTGTGGGTGTGTGAGATGTGTCCGTGAGTGGGGGAGGAGGAGGAGGGGGGAGGGGGGAAGTGGGGAGATATTACCTAGAGGGGGAGGGGGAAACCGGAGAGGGAGAGTGCGTGAGTGTGACCTGGGGGGATGGGGCGGGTAGGAACGGAGGGGGAAGTAAGGGGTAGCGGGGGAGGGAGGAGGCAGTGAGGGGAGGGGGGAGGGGCGGCGGCGGCTGGTGATAGGTTAGGTTTTTCTGTTGTGTTGAGAGAGAATGAGAAGACGGGGAGATGAAGAGGAAGTCGGGGAGTGTCTTGAGGTAAACCCTTTTTTTTCTTCATTTGCCATGTCACAATGGGTATAATCCCACGTGGCACAATCCCACACCATTAGATCGCCCAAAAAAATGCGATCTCAACCGTTAATTTTTTGGAACAGTAAAACACCCCCCTCTCGTATAATATATATATATATATATATATTAAAATGCATTCATACCTTAGGAGCAATGGAATCATGTTGATGACGTAGAAACAAGGCACATTAAACTCGACATTTGATGAAGCTTTAATATCTTGGCCGCTACGTCTTCAACTACCCCGCCATAGGCTTGAATGGACACAATTAAAAACTATCCTATAACATAAATGTTTTTGTTCAAAATTGAGGCAAAACAACATTAAGACTCAATCGGAGAATTGTGTCCTTACAATTACAAAATTATATTTTATGTTTACTTTTGAGTAAAGGTGTGCAAGTTCAATATAAAATAAAAATTATGGTTACAACCAAGTCATTTTATAGGGAAAACAATTTAACATGTTCGATGATTATAAATTAGTATCCAACCAAGTCAATGGGGATTTTAACACAAAGGATGATAAGATGATGGACTACCATTCTATGGTACGCGAGCTTAAGAAAAGTTCTGAGAAGTGAACAATCAATAGTTCCCCCGGGGATAAAATAATCATACTGATATCTTAGAAACCCTAAGCTTAAAGAACAACCGAATTGAAGTTCCTCACCAAGCCCAATATTGACAAGATAATTATCACCGATCATGCTCTCAATATTAAAAAAGGTCCTGCCTAAATGGATCTAATCATTGAATACTTGCATAATGAGACATTATCGATCGATAAGAAGTTGGCTCACTAAATAAGAGTGAAGGTTGTTCACTTCTATTTAGGTTCTGAAGTGACACTGTATAAAAATATTTCACAGGTCTTGACCCCTAATGCATCCACCCAAAATATGTTGAGCAAGTTATTTATGAGCTATAGGATGGGATTTATGGGAGTCATCCAGGAGGAAGATCCCTGACATTCTGAGAGATTAAAGAGGGATATTGGTGGCTGTATATGCAGAAACGTAAAAGTATCTATGTTCGAAAGTGCGAGAAGTCCTTGAAGTTCTCTTCTATGGTTCATAAACCAACTAATGATTAAGGCCTTTGACCAACCCATAGACATTTTCTTAATGATGATTAGATATCTTGGGACCACTACCTACTACACTTAGGAATCGTAAGTATTTATTAGTTCGAACAGACTACTTCGCCAAGTGGGTAGAGGCAGAACCATTGGCCAGCATCAGAGAGACAGACATGATAAGGTACATTTGGAGGAACGTCATAACATGCTTTGGGGTACCAAGAGTCATCATCATTGATAACAACAAGAATTTTGAGAGTGGTCCTTTTCAAAATTTCTACAATGGCCATGGAATAAGGCACCACTTCATCTCAGTAGCATACCCTCAAAGTAATGTCCAAGCAGAAGCTTCCAATAAAATATTGATGGATGGCCTTAATAAGAGGTTGGAAAGAGTGAAAGGTGCTTCAGAGGACAAGTTTCCTCATATTCGCTGGGCTTATCGTTCTACTCACAAAAGACCAACTAGGGAAACAACCTTTATACTCACTTATGAAAGGGAAGTTATCATACTACTTGAAGTTGGTCTTCCGACCATGAGAACTAGAGTGGAAAACTGAGGACTAAATGAAAATGCCCTTCATACTAAACTTAACCAAGTAGATGAACGATAAGAGCACGCCATTATGAAGTTAGACTCATACCAACAATAATTAACAAGGAAGTAAAACAAAAGGATCAATCTAAGGAGTTTCCAGATAGGAGATTACGTTCTCATGAAAGTTCTCGACAACACCGAAAGGCTATTGAATAGTAAACTGGGGCCCAAGTGGGAGGGTCCTTTCAAGGTGATCAGAGAAGATCTTCAAGGAGCCTATCACCTAGAAACAATGGAGAGCAGAGAGATACTAAGGTAATATAATGCAACCAACCTAAAAAAGTTCTACTTTTAGTCTTCTTAAATCTCAGCACATTTAGTTTCCATAAATTTTTATTTCAAACTTATGTTGCTCGTAGTTTCTATTTTACAATATGAATAAAGGAAGGGAATTTCCACTACATTATTCTTAAATATCTTAATATAAATCGATTAATCAACATTGTTTCCTAAGTAACTAGCTCACAATTATATTTAATCTTGGAATGTCGCCGACCATACGATCATATGATCATACTTTAATTTAATTACCTTGCAGTACTACTTATAATAATTAAAACTTATGTCCACATGTACCCATCATAACCAACACATGCGACCTCATGACTTGCCCAAGAAAGACAAAAATCCCTACGGGGGATCCCTAGGCAATGAATAAATTTTTTTAGTCAACTAAAATCCTGAATGGGTGGATTTTTCATAAACTATGTGAATTTTTGCCAACGCTTTTCTTAGGCCTAAGGGTGTGTGTCGACATGACCTAAAAGGTAAGAAAGATGGAATAACATGTGAAAAGGCATATTAGACTGGAAAAATGCAATAACACTTAATATTAATTTACTTGGAAAAAGCCCATTATATAGGAAGTATTAACTACACAGTAAAATTACAAAAATTACACGAAAATACATTACAATTTATAGTCGACAATGCATAAACAATTCAATTTCCCTCCTTCGCCAATCATCGGGATTGGTGGAATATTCATCATCACCGTTGTGATCCACCAGGTAGTCATTGGACAGTAGATAAGGGATGGCATATAAGGGAACCCACTATTCGTATTTTCCAAAGGGAGGTTGGCAGTATGCTAGATAATCCACTTAGTATATGTACAACAACTTGGACTCCTTCGGTTCTTTAAAAATATTAAGGGTGTTCAACCACATGTGCTTATATGCTACATCACGAGCTTCTTATAACAAAATGGGGACATCCTACCAGCCTTCATAATAGCCTACCGACGAGGTAGCTCGAGGGCCCATTCTTAACAAGTACCAGAGCTTATTCCTATTATGCTACAACCTAGAAATAATTATGTTAGTCCTTTGGAAATTTTCCTCCTACTTAGAGAGTTTGTTCTTCAAAGCATCATTTTTAGATTAATCCAGGGCGCTAAATGCACCTACGTCCTTGCTCTCCACAAGTTGGGCCTCCAGGCCACCTATCTCCTTCTACATCAAAGAGATCATGTCTTTCAAGTCTTTAAGTTCATCCATAAACTTGGTGACCAGGGTGGATTGGCTCGTATATGATTTGGTTCTCGCCTTTAATGCTCTACAGGCCTTCAAGAACACTAAAAAAACTTTATCACTCGCATCTTATCCGAGCAACTTATCAATATTTTTAGAAAGAGGAAGTCTCCTCGACAATAAACTATAAAAAAGAGCAAACAAAAATTGATAAAGGATAATTCAGTAAACGGGGATATCATTTTTCATTAACAACACAAAAGGGTAGGCATAGCCATTACAATCCAAGAAAAAAAATAAAGAAAGTGCAATGCACGAGCAAAAGAAGAAGATAAAACCCTTAAGAACTAAAGGCTTCCCCTTTTCACCTGCATTTTTGTATCAACTTCTTTCCCCTTAAATGCCCTCCTTTTCCTAACTCACCACAACCGTCATTTTCTTTGAGGGATAACTAGTAGACATCTCGTCATCAATATTAGGAGGATAACCTCGCTAGTACCTCCCAAATATCTCGGACTCATAAGGCACTCTAATTTCCACGAAGGCTCTATATCACCCTTTCTTAAAGCTCGATTGCCGACTATTGGCGATCTGGATTCTAGCATCTTCATACGCCCCATTCCAACCTTTCTTGAAGTTTTCATCCTTAAGGGCAAGAATTTTCTCTACCTCCTTGGTCAGCCTGGAGTTCTCCACCAGTAGAAGGTTATTTTCAGACATCAAGGAGGCCATAACTAAGGAAATAATATCCTTATCCTTCTTATAAGCCTTACTGGACTTAACCAGGGACTTCTTTAATTTCTTTAGAGCCTCAAATAGCTCTACATTCTCCATGTAATGGTCCACACGACCATCTAGAAGAATGGTAAACTACACTACAAACTATAGAATTCAAAAGATTTAAGTATTCGGGTAAGCCACATCTTGAAATAATAAGGAAAGTAGGGAAGAGAACACTTACCAAGGTAAAAGTTTGGGAAGCCGATAGTTGGTCGGGGTCTAGTATCATCGAATTCTCATAGTCTTTAGCACTTCCCCCTCAACAGGCTGGGTCAAGAGATGGGTTTAAGGCCACACTTTTGGCCATAGGAGCATCGTATAGGTAAGAAGGAGTGATTCTCTTCGTCGGTGCCTCAATGGACTTATTCTTTTTCTTCTCCTCCTTCTCTCTCTTTTTCTCCTCATCTCTCCTCCTATTCTCTTCTTTTCTCTTTTCCTTGGCCATTAAACTAGGGCCAACAGTACTGGGTGAATCCCCTATACCTTCTTTAGGGCCTTTACCCTAGCAAAAAAGAGAACTTTGTAAGGGAAAATTTCCAAACGATCCAAGTTATAGTATTGGCTTAATTATGGACAAAACAAATTGAGTCATAGGATAGTACTTTATCATATCCGTTCAAGCCTATGACATTTTAATTGAAGACGTAGGCCAAGAGTTTCAAGATTTCATTATTGTCGATTTATATGCCAAGCTTTTTCATCATCAACATTTCAAGTCCAAGGTCTCTAAAGTATGAATGTATTAAATATATATAGAGCCTTGGATATATTGTTTATAGGTATTTTTTTATAAATCTTTTGTCATAATGATTCTTTTATTTGTTCAGAAAATCATTTTCAATCTTCCAATTAAAGTTTTAGGATTTAAAAGAAAATTTGGATTTTCTTAAATGTCATTGGAATGACATCTTCCTCATTCAAATGAGGTCATTCGAATGAACATCGAACGAGACATCTAACGAACTTTGTATTAATTTTTCTTAACTGTCTTTAAAATTTTTGTTAGAATGACATCGTTCGAACTTGTTTACCTAAATAGATTTATGTTTGTTTTCCATCTGAAATCTCGTTCGAACCAAGTCATTCGATCGACATTCAAAAGTAATTCTAATGACTTGACGTTTTTTGCCCAATTTCATCAGTTTTCCTATTTAACCGCCATCTTTCCCACTAGACTTTTATCACATTTATTATGCGTGGGAAAACAATTTTTAATAAGACTTTTAAGAGTTTATCTACAACTTGGAGAGGAAAATCCTTTCCTCCCAAAGTCCCAATTTTGTGTTGATCCTTCATGGTTTAAATTCTACTAAAAATACAATGTTTTACACACATATGTTTAGTTTGATCCAATTTCTAAAAATATATTTTCTTTGAGATCACCATTGTTGGCGAAAGGTACTTTTCTCATCCCAAAATAGAAGTTTCCTACGGAGGGGTCCATTGAATTGAAGATTCGTGATGTGCATATGTTGGAAAGGCCTTCGTATGTTTTGACAGTAGCTGAGCCCCATCGGTGGATTCTGAGACGTTGGTGGACTCCAACGTTACATACTTGGCAAAGGTTGAAGAACAAAGGATCATCAAGGCTTGAAGGGAGTCGACTCCTTATTATACTTAGTGGATTTGTGTTAATTATGTCATGTCTTTATAAAAATACTATACTTAGTGGATTTGTAGTCTGGGTCGTCCGATGTTTTTTCCATTGTGGGTTTTCCTTGTACATCGCGCCTTGTGTGTGTGTGTATGCTTATTTTTATCTTGAAAAATATTATTTAGATGCATGCTTGGTATACGAGATAAAAATTTGTTAAATCACAACTTTGGTGTAATTTTGGTGCTAATTATGTTTAGGTAATTTTAACTTAATTCAAGTCAAGAAATCTAATTAGAAAATATTCATGCTTATTTGTATGGTATATGAAGAACTTGAATTGGTTTTATTTAATTATTGTTTGAAAGAAAATTAAATATTTGTTTTGTTGTCTTTAATTTTACTTTTGTGAAAATTAAAAATTAGGAACTTTAATTGTTAAATTTGAAAGAAATTTTTAAGTTTGATATATTGAGTGAACCATCCTTATTTGGAATTTTTAAAATTGGGGTATTTTACTTTTTCAAACTTTATCATCATCATCATCATCACCATAATCTTCATTGAATAAAAGCCTCCTCATATGGGGATCTAGCTAATCTTCTTCATTTTGATAGGAAGACTCAACGTCCACTGGATCAAAGGACTAGGAGTTTTCCCATTTGGGAGAGGAATGTTTGGGATATCATCCAATGGATGAGCAATAAAACTTATGGTGGTGTTGGTGCACTCAAGCAGATAGGTTCTCGATCTAGGATGTTCATGGTCGGGTAGTGTATCCTTGATTCCCCAAACCTTCAAAAGATCAAAACCTTGATGTGATGGAGAGATGGATCCTTGTTTTTATTACGAGATGCACAAAGATGAAGGAGGCACAAATTAGCACATAGGGAAAAAATGGAACAAAAAGTCAGCAATTGAAAAAATCAAATATCAACCTATATGATCTTTCGCCAGTCAAGGTACAAAATCCCTATGTATTTCTCGTCCTCAAAGAAGGACGAATGCTGCTAGTTCTTGGCGATAAAACTCAGATTCCAATATCCCTTGTTGGAATCAAGGAGGTTCATAACTAATATCATGTTGGCCTTTATTTCCTTTAGCTAGAGAAGATCATCAGAAATGTGCAACCACATGTAGCAAAATCTAAGTTCTGGGATCCACAAGTTGGTCCCATAAATCTCATCGATCTTGTGAACCCTATTGACTATTCTCTAGGTATTAGTTGCACACTAGGTAGGAACAACATCAAAGTAGTCAAAAACTTCTAAAAATAGGCAATGTAGGGGAAATGTTAGAAGCCCTTGAACTACATCATGGGTATGAATCTAGTGTCGCTCGTCCATTTCTCTGACATCTTTGGGCATGGGGCACAGTCTATTTCCACCCAAGCAGGATTGGAGTATGTTTTTCTAAACTCCGCAACCTTTTTCCCTTGAAGAGTATCCATTAATGAATGGCATACAAACAAAGAAGTGGAAAGAAAAAATATGAATGAAAGGAGAGGGAAAGTGTAATACCCCACCCGACAAATTAAATAAATAACACATATGGACAATATACGACGAGGTATAAATTATAATTGTAGAAATTCAAGGGTGATAAATAGGGTTAAGTAAAGCGAATTAATGGGTTAAAGATTTAAATTAGTTATATATGCCTTTCTTTATAATTGAGAATTTTGGGGGCATAAGTGAAAGGAAAGAAGAAAGGTTAAACAAAGATTACGAAATTTGTTATTGGGTGTAAGAACACAGTTACCACTTTGGTAAATAGGTGACCCATTTTAATGGTTTTAGAAATTGAGTGAGTAAATCTTATAAGTGTGCGAACATAGGAATTTGTGTGGGAGGTCTGTTGCTTGAACGACGAAACATGTTGCTCGAATGACGCCGGAGGTTGCTCGATCGATGACGATTGTGGCTTAAACGATGCTGGTAATTGAAAATCTCTCTCTAATGTTGTCAGTTCTTGATACAATCAATTCCTATTCCTTGTTACCTTTTGGGCTGACTAGCAGTACGAAGTGAGGTATACCAATATGATAAAGGCCTTGGATTTTTTTTTTATATCCGAGGGAGAGAGAAATGTGGGATGATAAACTTAGTTGTTGTCAATAAAGCTACCGTTGGATTAAATTAGCTGTCAACCTAGGAGGGGTTTTTACCTGATATAGGAAGGGGTTGATAGGGATGAGGTTTTCTTTTGTTGGTGGGCGTCCCATTCTTTCGATTATATAATAGAGAAAGATACGCTAGATGTAAATTCCCACCACTGCCATACCTTTAAACCCTTTTCTCCAGAAGTTCATTGGTTACTCCATTCAAAACAGTCTGCCTTCCACCACTATATCCCTCAAAGTGAATTGGATACATTCACACCAAACAATAATTTCTCCACTAAGGAAATAGGGAGCCACGAGATATATAAGTGTTGTTTGGGTCTCTATGAGGGTATCCTTGGAGCAAAAGGATGTATATGTAGAAGCATTTTGGAATATGTTGGAGCTTCCATGGTGGGATGATTGGTGGAGCTTTTATGACTCCCTTTAGGGCCACCTTTGAAGGTGGGGGAGTTGCCCATCTTTACCACCACCACCACCACCACTTTGGAGGTGTTTAGGAGGGTAATCGACTCTTAGTGTATTTGAGACTATGTTTGATAAATATTATAGTCTTATTTTTGTGTATGATAAAGAGTTGGATTACAAGAAATAATAGTCAATTTTTTGAATGAAAATGTAAGAAATGTTATTTTTGTGTAGTACTACTTAAAAGAAAATAATGGATATTTTTGTGGAATAAAAATGTAAGGAATTATTATTCTTGTTTAGAATGAAAAGAAAATTCTTGTTGTTGCAAATGGTAGAAATTCTGGAATGAAGGTATTTTTAAACCACTCGGTAGGATTTTAGTAATTAAATCCCATTTTCTCATGCGTATAAACTTGTAATATTTTGATAATAAATGTACGATCAAGTTTAAGAAAAGTTGTGTTGGGTCTAAACATCTAATAAGACAAATTGAGATTGTGTCCTTAAAATAATTAGTAGAAAATAGAAGTATATTGTGTAAAGGTGTTATTTTACATATTCAAAGTGTAAATGTGTGAAGTGTGAGAATTGGGTAATAGTGTAGTACTGAACAAGTGTTAAAATGGATAAGGTGTTTTGAATGTTAAGATGGAAACTTAATAATCATTTGAGAAATAAAACTTGTTAAGGAACTAAATTTCAAGTTTGATAAACAAAGGGTATATTGGTAATTTACTAAAGTGGAACATTTTTATGGAACTAAAATGTTAAAGCATGTCCTTACACTAACGTGTGTGAAAATGAATTAAGTCCTAAATCGTGAATGATTTTGGTATAAATCACATGTGTGTGGATAGGAACCTTATGGAAGAAAACAAACAATTTTCCAAGTGTTAATGGAAAAACGAGCTTAAGTTCGGGTTTTGGCTTCGGTCGGGTAAGACTAAGGAAACGGAATAATGTGGAAATGTGTAAATGTTAAACACTTTAATAAGGACTCGAATTCAACAAGGAATAAGTAAGAAGGGCATGGAGCCCTTGGGTGAAAAGCCCTAAATCACTGGCTAGAGCATATGGTGAGCATAGCCGTCGGTGTGGAGCCCGTGTAAGCATGAGGTGATTGGTAAAATTCCAAGAGTAAAATGTGTTAATACAACCTAACTTGATTGAATGTAATAAATATTTTAGTAAAGGCAAAATGGACAAGGAAATGTGTAAATCTAATAATGTCTATTAGTTAAGGTTAAGGGTAAACAGAAGTGGGTAAATGGTGGTCAAGTAACCCAACTCGTTGAACCCCTTAATTATATAAGTATGTATTGAAAGGTTTCAAATGATAAACAAGTATTTTCTAACATAGTGTAGGCATGTGTTGAAATGGTACTTTTCAAAGAGAATACTAAAGTATAGTTAAATGAATGAAATGGGTTAAATCCCGGTAAAGGAATGGTCTTAATAAAAATCAAGTGTAATGGCTTTATGTTTTGAATCAAGTGTGTTAAACAAAATGAAAAACGCTAAGCATGAATAAAGGAAGCCCTTTCAAAATTAAGGTAAATTAATCTAAATCTGCTAAATTTTGGAAGTAAAACTGTTAATGCATTTGAATATGTATTTTCAAAGGCATATCTATATGTGTAGATGCATATGTATTTTCGTATGCATGTGATTATAGCCCGTGAGTATTCTTTGTTGTCGTTCGTTTCTATACTTCTTGTATATTTCCACTGGGCATACGCTCACACCCTCGCTTTGTTATGGCAGGTCTGGTGTGGTCTTGTATTTTGAGGGCGATACACAAGTAAGTGCATTTTATTCTTATTACATTAGTAGTTCTATTTACTTGGACTCGGGGTGCTCCCTATGGGTCCTACACGTAGTTTATCTTAAAATTGGACTTATACACCAAATATGGAAATGTTAATTTAAAATAAAACTGAACTAGCAACATTATCTAGATTTTTTCATTGCACTTCACACATAACGACTCGTTTCAGACTAGGTTGACTTACGGGTAACCCATAAATCTGGGTTGGGGCGTTATAAATAGTATCTGAGCTCTAGGTTCAATATTCCTTTCGGGTGTGGCGTGGTGAGGATGGTATTGGACTGTTCGACGTCGGTGTGGTTTGGGTCGATCATGCTAGTTTGATGAGGGATTAATTTGTGTCCTCGACAGTAAGGTCAACGAGTTTAGCTCAAGAAGTAAATTAGTGGCAATGGCATGCGATCAAGTTAATAGTTATAAATCGCTTCCTCAAATTTTGATTTAAGTATGTAATAATTTACGAGTGTCCATGTAAGACAGTAAGTGGGGACATTGTGGTTCGTAGTATAAGGTGTTTCTGTTCCATCCTTTATAGACGTAGAGTCTTTGGAGATGTAATAGAGTGAAATATTGCCCGTTAGTCAAGGGACACCAAATTATGAATAATCAATGATAGAGATTAATAGTTAGAGTGTCATAATTATGTGATGGGAAATCATGATTTTAAAATCATATGTAGCCTTGGGGTGACACATATGGGATGTCAACATAGATGTGATAATTCGGCAATTTTGACCCTTGGGGTAATACCGTTGTTGATGGTAAATTCGTTGAGCAATAAATTTGGTGGGCCGACACTAGAAGATAAGTTAGTCTTAGTTGATAAGTGGCAATGATGAGTTGTAGGGGCAAGTGAGTAAAACTTAGGTCTCTCTCTGGAATAGCAATTTATAGAATAATGAAACATTTGAGGAATAGGATCCTTAGTGACACCGGTGGTGTGTACCTTGGGATGTACGGGTTATACAGAGTGCCCCAGAATCTAACAAAAGTCTTAGTAGTAGTGGTAAAATTGTTTAATGTTGGCCACGACTTAGCTAGAAAGCTTCAATTTTAGTGAATGAGTAATATGTTTATAGGTGTTGGTTCCGTGGTGAGGAAGTATTAGGTATCTTCGTTGAAAACTTGGGTTTAGTATATTTTGATTCATGTGCCTTGATTATAAGATGAGTTTAGATAATCTCGATGATTGACGTAACTTAAGGGTGAACCTAGATAACCATGTTGACATAGTATTAAATATATGAGTGATGATTTTTAGAAAAGTATCCCTTTGCGGCATCAAAAGTGTGGGACTCATCGTGAGCAATACTCGACGCCCTGTGTCTTGCTAGAACCTGAATGGTACTAATTAAGAGTTTCATGATTTTAGTTTGGCATTGAGAAATAGGATCCCTTGTGGCATTCATAGGTATGGGCCTTAGTGTTCATAGGTAATGCTCGACGTCCTATATCCTACCAATATATATATATATATATATATATATATATATATATATATATATATATATGTAGTGATGTTAATTAGTAGGTTAGCACATAGTGTGATGCTTACATAGTAAGAGGCTTACACAGTAAGGCATTTTAGATATAGTGGTGGAAACTCATAGGGGTTCCAAGGTTGTGGTCTAGTGAGATTGAATTTGGGTTAATAACATGGTTAGGCATGTGAAGTTATGTTGAAAATCCCTTGAATATACACTAAGAATTATCTAGAGAATTAATTTATGCGAGCGATACACATTCCTTAGTAACAGTGAGAATTGAGGTTGCGTAACGTGTATTACATTTAGGATTTATTATTGCATTAGGGTTTAGGTGGTGACGTACATTTCATAGTGATGAAACTCAAGGTGGTGTAGCATGGGTTAGGTTATGACTTCTAATTTCTTGTAATATATGTGTGTGTTGTTTAGAGAAATAATTGACCTTGATGTTATCATCTATCAAGCATTGGGAGTCATTGTTGTATTGAAGTTTACATAAATGATAGTATACCATTGATGACTATAGTATGATTAGATCATGTTGATTTATGGCAATGTCTTGGAGTTAGTTTTACAACTTTATTTATAGGCATGTGTCATGATACGACCTTTGAGGATAAATTTTGAAATAGGTTGAGCAACGCTAGGTGGCGCACTTGGGAGACTTAGAAAACAATGACGTGCGACATGGTTTTTTATAGATAGAAATCAGATGAAGTGTTAGGCTTAATTATAGCACCCTTGTATTCTACCTATATGGTTTGTATAATTATAATGGAAGAAATTATTAGGCCTTAGGCATGGCCGATGTTTAAAAGTGTGAGATGACATTAAAATGGTTATGACTTGGAATCATGCAGACTGTGCTAAGATTTTTGGCAATGGTTTGTGAGTTGAATGTTCGAAATCAGGTGAGCGTGATGTTTCACTTATTGAGAGTGATCTTGAAAACTGAGGTTAGTTAATGCTAGTTAAAGTTATGGAGGCCTGGGTATGATGGGTCAGTGACTAACAATAAGTGTAGAAGGAGTGTAAATTTAATTGCTTAGTTGGACATACTTACCAACGATAGGAATGTGGCATCAGTACTAAGGAGGGAAGCTTAGAGTTTCAGTTTCTCGAAGAAATTGGTTTTGCATTCCGTCTGTCCAACACAGATGACTGATTCGTGGTTAGTACTTGTCAAGGCTAAGAGGTAAATCTAGGGTATGTGGAAATCCTAAGGTTATTAACATATATTAATGAAGAGTTATAGAATTAGAATGTACTTTGTGGGTTAGCACTTCGTGTGGGATGATTCATTGTTGAAATTCGATCGTTTCCTTTTGGTGTGCCAATTGCCCGAGGCATTGCCCTTCTTGTGTCTTCCTTCATTCCGGTAACGGGAAATTATTAATCAACATGATTCAGGTGTGGTGTTGCGTAAGTTCAGTAGTGATGTGGGCTATGCCGGTCGTGGCTCATGCGTCATGGTATATGAGTGCGCTTTTCTTCAAAAGCATCCTTTTCTACAGTAATTTGGCTATGCACGTGATCTCACACTATTGCATGTGGTTTGCATTATTACTTATTTTTTACAGGTTAATGTGTTTCATTAGTTAACCGGTATAGCTAGTTACAAGTTGGTCGGGTGTCCCAAGGTCATGGATAAATGACATGATGTGTATCAGGACTTAATAAAACATTACATGCTTGAATTGCACTAGGTTAAGAACTATGTGGGCTGCGGTTGTGATCGCTTTCTTATGATTGTGTTATTGATACCTAGGGTGACTCTTGGTTATCTTAAGAGTCTCGTAGGAGACATCGGTAGGGTGGGACTATGCGATAGGTGATTATCTTTAATGTGTATATCGAGGAGTGTTAAAATTATATCAGCCTAGTCTATGCAAGATTCAAGATTGGTTGAGGAAACATAGGTAGCCAATCCTAATGAAGGAATGATAATATTAGTGAATTCATTGTTGATGTTGCAATAATTAATGGAGTAGTAATCATTTTGAGGTTTTGTTTAGATAGGCATGTGAGGCATGCTTGAGATTTGCACTATGACCTTAGGGTTCGTTATGATTGGATTAGCGATAGTTGTTGATTACAGTTAAATCTCCGGGTTTAGACCATAGCATTGATAGTAGCTAGAATGGAAAATTAGTCATGAGTAATTGGAGTGTAAATTTTGATAAGCCAAGATATTTAGGATGAAATTCCCCTAGGAGAGAAGTTTGTAATACCCCGCCCGAGAAATTAAATAAATAACACATGTGGACAATATGTGACGAGATATAAATGTGTCACCCCACCTAATTAACCGGGTGATCAGTCCTTTAGTAAATTAAAATCAAGGTGAACGGTTGTTTCATTCTTAGCATCACTGTCGCAAAATAAAATTTCCAATTTAAACACCCTAAATAATTAAGCTAAGTGTTAAAACAATTTTGAACCCTTATTTCCATTTTATTAAATTCGAATATGAAAAACTTTTTAAATAACCAACAATTTAAGAACTCCGATATACTAAAGATGGATAATAACTCACAAGAATTAGATTCATCCAGATAAACCAAACTAGTTTAAACTATCAATAAAACCATCATGACAGTAACTAAGTCCCAAAGAGTACCAACAAATGGAAATATAAAGGAACGTAAATATCTGGAAAAAATCCATACTGAATAGAGAAACGGGCGACACATGCCCTAACTAATAAGAACTAAAAGTAGGAGTATAATCAACAAAGAGGTCATCTAAGCAATGGCCTTCAACTCCCACATAAGCTGTAGCACGTCCAATCCAAAGAACCTAAGCATGACGCCCCTGTAGCTGGGCACCTGTATTATATACATATATATACAAGAGAGAAGAAATGACAGGAAACGGGTCAGAGCCCGAGTGTAAAACAGTTTAAAATTAGTTTAGCGAGGATTTAAAATGCTTACCGGCTAATGTAACAACCATGTTAGTATTCGACACTCTCTTGAGAATTATCACCTCTCATTCTAGTGTGCACGCCTACCGTACTAATAAATCTCATAAGCTTCTCTAACTTATTATCCATAAGGTTTTATCAGGTGAAAAGCGAGGTTATGATCTTTACTTTAGGAAATCATCCGCTTCAAGATTTCTACGTTATTTAGAACAACTCATTTCCCTTATAAACTTTTCGAACACTTATAATAAGATTGAAGCATTTGTTCATTACTTATATAATTATACGCACAGTAGGAAGTCCCCATATAGATATACGTATATATATTAATCACACATATAATATATATACTATCGGCACCCCACATAAAACCTATGTTGCTGGCATACTTTGCTATCAAGTCCCCGTATCACACAAACTAAGGGAAATACTGGTCCGGAATCACTCTCGAACTGTATTAACACAATACACAAACAAATGGAGGCGAAGCATAGTTCTAGGTCCTAAGAGGTCAACACATACCCTCACGTCTCTTAAAACATCGAACTATCATTTTCGGATAGCCTATATCGAGGATACTATCTTCTAGGGTACGAGTCAATATCCCCTATAAAGGTCCAATCGAGATAAGACCATCCGGGCGCGGAAACCCCCCATGATAGCAAGTAGCCTAGGTATGATTTTTACACAGATATATAATATGCACAATCACAGTCATATATATAATTATTCACATTTCTAAATTAGGTGCGCCCATGGCCCATAATTATAATTATCCGTTATTAACACATTTTACCCGATTATTTCGCATAACGGGCTCGTTATTTTCATTTTCATTTATAATTTATGTCATACTCACTTCTCCTCCCTCGAAGTATTCTAAGAATAATTTCAGTAGGCATACACTCACTCACCATCTAGTCTAACTTCCTTACAAGTCTCGACCTTTTATTAAACGTACGCATGATTTCGTATGTGTGAATAACTCCCCGTTAACCCTTAATTTCATCTTACATTAAATTCTCACTCAACGGAGTTTACCTAGACCCTACTGGTCCTATTTATCCCATTATGTTCCAACAATAATAATCAAGGGTTACTACGCATTTTTTATCGGATTAAAACATCATAAGGGGAATATGGAGTTTTCCAGGAGGGGTCAATCGATCAAGGAAATGGGGTCGATCGATCGATCAAGCAATTATGGCGACACTGCAGAACCCAGTTACAGGAATCCTCCTCCAACCTCCACCAAATCACCATTTTTAACTCCCAAACTCCCATATAATGATAATACCAGTACTATATACCCAAATACAAAATTTTCTATGTAAAACATGGGGGTTTTCATCAAGTATAACAATTTAAAGGGCAAAATCTACATAAACCTCAATAACCCTAATCTTTTCTTTAAGTTTCGGTTCTTTCAATTATTTTTCGAGATTTTTTGCTTCTAAAACCATGAAATTTCATGGTATATCCTCTGCATGTGGATTGGATGCCCAGAATATGATTATTACCTCTACAACATGCGAATTCTAATCTCCAAATTACACTTTCTTTCATGAAACTAGTTCTAATCATTCCTAGACTAACATAATTGAGGCATCAACTAAAAATAAAGCAAGGTAGATACTTACGGAAATTTGGGTTCCTGAATTGTGGACGAAAGTGGTATGGTTGTGTTACTCGTCGCGCGATCTACGATTTGGCGGTGGTGGCGGTGTAAACGGTGGAGTTTTTGGCTTTCAACTCCTTGGAAATCTTTCCCACTTCTTCTCCAATGGTCGTTATTTGATTTTTATTTTGTTAACCCTAGATTAAGACTCCTAGAAGTTGATATAACCTTGGGAAATTCGTGGGTTTAATTGCCCAAAAATACGAAATGTCCAAGACGCCCTCCCGGGATGTTAATTAGGCCTAAAAATGCCCCGAGACCCAAACTAAACCGCCGGGTACATTATTTTGACTATCTCGACCCTTCCGGACCCATTTGCACACTCGAAATGACCATAGGAGTGACTTATAATTTATTCATTTTTAACAATAATGATTTAGTCCCGACACGACACAGGCGCGTCCTGACTTTGATTTCCATAATTTCCATTTTATTCACTCGTGACAATTTTAATAAAATAAATTTAATATATTACTTTACTCATCCAATAATATTCAATAAATATCCAATAATTACTAACTCACATCACGTTAGTAAATATATATAAAAAATATTTCCAAATAAATATTAAATTAATAACTAAATTAAATTTAATAAATCCCCATTTTTAAAAGTCATAAAAATACGGGGTATTACAATAAATTATAATTATAGAAATTCGTGGGTGATAAATCGGGTTAAGTAAAGGTAATTATTGGGTTGAAGATTTAAATTAGTTATATATGCCTTTCTTAAATGTTGACAATTTTTGAGTCATAAGTGAAAGGAAAGAAGAAAGGTTAAACTAAGATTATGAAATTTGTTATTAGGTGTAAGAGCACTATTACCATGTTAGCAAATAGGTGACCTTTTTAATGACTTCAGAAACTGAGTGAGTAAATATTATAAGCATAGGAACATATCAATTCACATGTGAGGTCTGATGCTTGAACAACAAAATGGGTTTCTCAAACGACGCTGGTAATGGTAGTTCTCTCTCTCTCTCTCTCTCTCTCTCTCTCTCTCTCTCTCTCATGTTGTCGGTGCTTGATACAATCAATCCATGTTCCTTGTTAGATCTTGGGTTAACTTTAAGTACGAAGTGATGTACATAAACATGGTAAAGGCCTTGGATTTGTTTTGTTTATATCATAGGGAGAGAGAAACGTGGGATGATGAAATTACTTGGTGTCCAAAAATCCACAGTTGGATTAAATTAGCTATCGACCTAAGAGGCGTTTTTACCTGATATATAAAGGGGTTGATAAGGATAAGGTTTTCTTTTATTGGTGGGCATCCCATTCTTTGGATTATATAATAGAGAAAGATACGCTAGATGTAAAAATCTACCACTTCCATACCTTTAAACACTTCTCTCCAGAAGTTCATATTTTCCTCCATTCACAACAGTATTCCCTCCACCACTTTATCCCTCAAAGTGCACTAGATACATTCACACCAAACAGTGATTTCTCCACTGAGGAAATTGGTTGCCACGAGATATATAAGTGTTGTTGGGGTCTCTATGAGGGTATCCTTGGAGAAAAAAGATATATGTGTAAAAGAATTTTTGGAGTATGTGGGAGCTTCCATGGAGGATTATTTAGTGGAGATTTTGTAACTCCCTTTAGGGGGAGTCACCCATATTAACCACCACCACTTTGGAGAAATTTAGGTGGGTAATCTAATCTTAGTGTATTTGAGACTATCTTTCATAAATATTATAGTTGTGTATGATTAAGATAAATAATAGTATTTTTTTAAGAATAAAAATGTAAGAAATGTTATTTTGTGTAGTACAAATTACAAGAAAATGATGGATATGTTTATCGAATAAAAACATAAGGAATTGTTATTCTTCTTTAGAATGAAAGGGAAATGCTTGTTGTTGCAAATGGTATAAATTCTAGAATGAATGTATGTTTAATCCACTTGGTAGGATTTTAGTAGTTAAATCCCATTTTCTCGTGCATATAAAATTGTAGTATTTTGATAATAAATGTATGAGCAAGTTAAAGAAAAGTTATTTTGGGTCTAAGAGTCTAATAAGATAATGAATATTTTGGTTTTAAAAGAATAAGTGAAAATGGAATTATATTATGTAAATGTGTTATTTTACATATTTAAAGTGTAAACGTGTCAAGTGTGAGAGTTGGGTAATAGTGTGGTATTGAAAAAGTGTTAAAAGGGATAAAGGTGTTTTGAATGTTAAGATGGAAACTTAATAATCATTTGAGAAATAACACTTGTTAACGAACTAAATTGCAAGTTTGATAAACAAAGAGTAAATTGGTAATTTACTTAAAGTGGAACATTTTTATGGAATAAAAGTATTAAAGCAAGTATTTACACTAACATGTGTGAAAATGAATTAAGTCCTAAAGATTGAATGATTTTGGTATAAATCGTATGTATATGGATAAGTGCCTTAAGGAAGAAAAGAAATAATTTTCCAAGTGCTAATGGAAAAACGGTGGTTAAGTTCGAGTTTTTTCTTTGGTCGGGTAAGAGTAAGGAAACAGATTAATGTGGACATGTGTACATGTTAAACACTTTAGTAAGGACTCAAATTCAACCAGGAATAAGTAAGGAGGGCCCAGAGCCCTTGGATGAAAAGCCCTAAATCACATAGCCATAGGTGTGGAGCCCTTGTAAGTATGCGGTAATTGGTAAAATTCTGAGAAACGATAAAAGGAATGAGGAACATTCCAAGAGAGTTGGTTGTGTGGTAAAATCCATTATTATAACCTAACTTGATCGAATATAATAAATATTCTGGTAAAGGAAAAATGGAAAAGTAAATGCGTAAATCAAATAATGTCCATCAGTTAAGGTTAAGGGTAAACAGAAATGGGTAAATTGTGGCCAAGTAACCCAAGTCGTTGAACCCCTTAATTGTATAAGTATGTATTGAAAGGTTTCAAATGATAATCAAGTGTTTTCTAACATGGTGTATGCGTGTGTTGAAATGGTACTTTTCAATGAGAATACTAAAGTATAGTTAAATGAATGAAATTGGTTAAATCCCGGTAAAGGAATGGTCTTAGTAAAAATCAAGTGTAATGGATTTATGTTTTTAATCAGGTGTGTTAAACAAAGTGAAAAATGCTAAGCATGAATAAAGGAAGCCCTTGCAAGATTAAGGTACATTAATCTAAATGTGTTAAGTTTTTGAAGTAAAACGGTTAATGCATTTGAATATGTATTTTCAATGGCATATCTATATGTGTAGATACATATATATTTTCCTATGCATGTGATTATAGCATGTGAGTATTCTTTATTTCTGTTCGTTTCTATACTGCTTGTATATTCCCACTGGGCATACGCTGACACCCTCGCTTTGTTATGGCAGGTCGGGTGTAGTCTCGTATTTTAAGGGAGATACACAGGAAAGTGCATTTTATTCATGTTATGTTAATAGCTCTATTTACTTGGACTCGAGGTGCTCCCCATAGGTCCTCCACGTAGTTTGTCTTGAAATTGAACTCGTACGCTAAATAAGTGAGACATTAATTTAAAATAAAACTGAACTAGCAACATTATCTAAGTTGTTTCATTGCACTTCACACATAATGACTCGATTCAGCTCAGGTTGACTGATGGGTAACCCATAAATCCAGGTAGGGTGGTTACCGAAAGAAAGACTTATAAAAAGAAAAGAATGCCGAGAAGCTCTGGAGAAATTGGAAGAAGAAGGAAATTTCTCAGCAAATTTATGAAGAAGGAAACTCATAAATGCAAAAGTGATAGTTTAAAGTGGTTGAACTTTGTTTGAAACTATGTGCTTAATCATGGAGTATAGTTCTCAAGTAGGATTTTTTTCGGTTCAGATCACATCTCGGACCAATGTACCCCAATAACTTTAGGGTTATTAAAAATTTTCCATGTCGGTCACCCCCAAATTTGTTCAGGCGAGTGTAAGCTCAAAATTTAATGTATATTACAAAATTTCCATGCCACTTCTAATAATCTTAGGCCTCGGTCTTAAAATTAGGATAAAATATACTGGCCCAACAAATTTTATCAGAGATTTTAGTGTCAATTGTGGAGACTAAAATAATTCACTATGCCCATCCATGATTTCAATCGACTAGCCAAGCAAGAGATAGGATGGGTCTGCTATAACTCGAATAATTAATTTCACCCTCATATTTAACATTTTCTTAAATACGTCTTGATAAGATCAAATCGGTTACCAATTAATCTCTGAGAGATCTTTAAGGAAACCTCACAGGCTACATTCAAGATGAAAAAGTCTTTTGTACCACTCAACCTCTTGAATGTTACTATAAATGTAAACCCTCACCTCGGGGTTAAGATGGTGTAACTTTGTAATTATGAGAGAATACTAATAAAAGGTAGTGACCTCTCCATGGACATAGGCAAGTTGAGCAAATCACATACATTCTCTGTTATGTTAGACATTGATTTACTTTCTTCATTTACTTCCAGTCTTGGGACTATTCATTATGATTATTCTTGCCCTCACACTGACCTTTCCCCCAAAAGGAATTATGTTAAGGATAAGGTCTTTGTAGAATCTTCCTGGCCAAATGAGTGTATCAACTTCCATAAATTACGGATCTTGGGAGAGTATTTCAGCCATAATATTATCAAAATCCAAAGAAAAAATGTAATAGGAATCTTCATGATGTAGAGAGACAAGAAAATCATTAAAGTGAATTATCATATCCTTTTCTGATGACTGTTCAACTATTAAGTCGTTGGGTAATGACCAAGTCCAAGAGCCTCAGATATCTTCTATTATAAATTATGTTCCCTACCTAGTTGAGAAGACTTTTATGTTTTTTGGTTCTCTTATATACCCAGCGGCATGTTGCACTTCGTCGTACAATACCTCCCAAAGTTTGAACATGTCTTCATGTAGGTAAATTGTGTCTAATATGAGGAGATCATTTTTTTCTCTGAAGAAAAGGTACATTATCCAGTATATATTGACTTTTAAAGGATCTAGGACTATTACTCTCATGGATCCTTACACTTGAATCATAATATCTAAGTTTGTTTGTGTGGGAGCAACGTTATCCAAATTCCTATTAACCAAGCTTCCTAAGATTAGTCATTCTCATTCTTCTTCCAAGATAATTTGTTTGATCAGGAAGGATGGATCTTGAGGTCCATATTCTATAATGATGGCTTTGACTTCGGAGCCATGGTTGAGGAAATATTGTTGATATTGGATTTAGTTCTAGTAGACACATTTACTTTTCCTTGATCAATCCAGTCTTAAATGGAACGTGTCAAAATTCTACATCCTTTCAGAGATTGTCCAGTATGTTCATGATATTCGCAATAAATATTGCTTCAAAAATTCTCTAGCAATGGATTAAAGAGAGGTTGGGGATATCACGGCTTTAACAGCCCCTTATTTTTGGGATTTTAGTAGACTCTACTTATGGGGGGTATGTAGGGTGAAATAATCGTTGGGTTATTTGGGTACTACATGGTTTAGGAGTATATGTAGGTTTTTAAATGGCATTGATAATTATTTAATTAACTTAATCGTTTATCTTGGTTGGAAAATGAGGAACATTTGTTAGCTTGTCTGTCTTAACTTTAGGAGGTTGATTTATAAAATTATACACGTTCATTAGGACTTTGAAGTGGGTAAGTAATTTGTTTTGATTTGATCTCGATGAGGTTGAATCATGTTCTTCTTTATGATTACCACTTGTTCCTAATTTCAGTGTATTTTTACCATTTGTGCCTCCTTATACCTGCAAATAGCAATGGAGGTTCCTAAGTTCTCGTTAATCTCTTGTTTCGTTATCTCCCGATCTCGACAAATGATTTTTAGATTATCATTTCACTTGTATTATTTCACTAACTCTCTATACATGTCACTCCAAGTTATGGTCTATCCATCATCTATGTATAGACACGATCTGAGCGCTCCCCCAATTAAGGTGTGTCTAAATATTTGGACTATAACATCCTTGGAATCCCCTGGACATTTCAAGTCTCAGAAATAAATCTTGAGGTGAACAACGGATGGTCCATTTTTCATAAGTTTTCTAATGTCGCAAGAAGCCTAAAATTCAGATAAAGGGATAAGCATTGGATGTCTGTAAGGTCGTCGAAGGGTAAGAGTTATCGAAAATTATGTTATAGTGTTTAGAACTCCACAATAAGGTTTACAATTTTAGTCAAACTTCAATCGTACTGACTACAACAACACTTTGTAGTGGCATTCAGACGATTATTTATTTCATGAACCATAGTTAGTGGAGGTATGGTATTAACACGGTGTAGACTTTCTACATATCCCTAGCTATTCTCCTATCTATTGTGGATGAATATTTATTCTTGACCCAAGGTCAACATTTCATTACTAAAACCAGTTAAACAAGCCAGAATGTTGTCTAGTGATATTTATGCATCATTTTTCATATTGTCAAGACTATTATGAGTTGTGGTATTTTGAGAGATGCAACTTCCATCCTTTTGCCAAGATGGTGATTGCGATGTTACAAGAAATGTGGAATTAAGATTTTTCCAAAGTATTAGACTAAGAAGAAAAGGTATGTATTTTAAGAAAACATGGGTATTTTTTTGGGTAAGCCTATTTGTTGATTCGTTGCTTAAGGAACTCTTTACTTATCTCGCAGCCCTCGCTAAGAGTTATGAAAACTGGGTGGAACCTTTTGAAGTCCCACAGTCGAAACCTATTTTAGTAATCTTTCTTGGATGATACATACCCCTTTTGAGACATGTCACCAATTGTAAAATCTCTTAGATTAATTCATTTTAACACTATGTCCTAATATTCAACTGAATGAGGTTATGGAAGGCTTGTTTTTATACTAAAGGCAAAAATCTTTGGCTATAACCCCACACTCTATAACCATAGGTGCATATCGTAGACACCCCATTATTTTACCCCCTAACTCCCCTTAGGTCCCTAGTACCTCCCTTCATCACTACAAACCAAGGTCATACCCTGAGTACTAACCTAGAAGCCATCGGGCACTCCCAGGCTCCATTTGACCAAAAAGTCAAACTCTTCAGCTCGACCAAAGATAAATGAATTTTTGAAGGGCACTGAAATCCCTTACCAATGGTCTATCCTGTGCGCGATTCTGACTAACCATGCGGACGAACGATCCTTTGCCTCCGAAACTTAATTTAGAGGCCACCGGGCTCTCCCGGGCTCTGTTTTACCTAATTCAACTCTTCATCTTGACCAAAGATGAATGAATCTTTAAAGGGCACTGAAACCCCTTTCCAATGGTCCGCTCCGTGCGCGATTCTGACTTACCATGCGAACGAACGATCCGTTTGACTCAAAGAGGTCACTGAATTCTTCCAGGGCACGGTTAACCCAAGTCAACCCCCCAAACCGGGTCAAACTCTTTGTAATGTCAAATTACATCTCTTAGCCTTTCCAATGGTCCACCTCGTGTACGATTCGGACTTAACATGCGGACGAACGATCCGCTTGCGTCCGAATGATTCCCCGTCCAATGGATTGATAAACGCTTCCGAGCCATATTTGACCCAAAGTCAACTCCCGAACCCGAGATCGGTCCAAGGGACTTTCAAAGGTATCTAAATTACATTTCCAACGGTCTACCCCGTGCATAATTCTGACCAACGATTTGCCCTCGGTAACCAATTTTCTGACAAGTCCTGAAACACATTGCCAAATGGCAGGTTCCAGACCCTGCCTATCGGCAGGTGCCGATAGGCAGGACCAGGTCTATGCTAATCGGCAATGACCTAGGCCTATAAAAGTAGGCCTTCACCTCATTTGCAAAGGGAGCCCAGATCTGATAAAACTCACTCTCAGCGAATCCAAAAAAACTCTCTCGAAGACAGCGCGATTTCAACATCCAAGTCCCTTTCTAACTTCCACTTTTCATCATCCTTTTCAACAAACTTAGTGAATTAGCCATTGTACATCATCATCCAAGTGCAAGGGCTTCTCTCCAACATTCAAGATCAAGCTCAAGATCTTAAAGAATGTCCAACTTTCTCTTCAAATTCGCAATAACTTATTTTATTACCTAACACTTTTATTATCTCATCTCAGACGTCCTAATATACTCTTTATTACTCTTTATTTAGTATTATTGCACATCTCTTATTTTCATATAAATAAAACCCAAAAAACAAGAAAAAGTGGGTTTGCTGATAAATTCCAAATAGGAATTCTCATATTTTTCTCACACTTTTCTCACAACTAAAACATTTTTGTACATACACACATACACACACACACACACACACACACACTCACTAATAAGAGATCCCCCATTTGGATTTATGGAATAAACCCCACCCCTCATTTTGTATGCGAACTACGTGGACTTCGATGCCTTTATAGTCTGCGTAGGCATCTCGGGGTAAAACCCAAGACTCGAGTCCTATTCTCATTTTCTATCTTCTCTAAATCCAATTTTCTTATATTATATGTACTTGTTCTTAGTGATGTATCACTCCATATGCGTTATCGTTCCATTATATCGATCAACGTAAGAGTAATCGCGTAAATCTTATTTTCTAATATTATTTTTATACCTTCCTACGGATGACTCGCTTTATCTCTCCCATGATACAAGTCGAGGATCCATATCTCCACTATATATATACACATATCACGGGGAAAATAAAAAAGGAAAATAACAAACATCTATGAGAGACCGAAAGGGCGGAATGGGTGCCTAACACCTTCCCATTTCGTAACTTTGCCTGCGAACCCTTCCCGAATCATTTTGGTTTTATATGCACCAGTATGTCTTTGTATGCCATCCTTCGGGATGGATTCCCCTTTTTCTTTTGTCTATTTTGAGTAAAATAGACTGGCGACTCTAAATCTCTCTACATTTTTACACATCTTAAATGAAGCCGGCTGAAGCGCTCCTGAGAGGGATGCGAGGGACCCAAGGATCCTCCTTCATGCTCCCGCCCGCGGTGAGGATTGAGGATGACCATAGTGTCAACTCTGCTAGTGACATGAATGTTTTGAGGGCTTGACTCTATTTACATGGATGTTATACTTGTTTATATTTCCCCTATATCTGCATATTCCCCTTTTCCATGTGTATCCCATGCTTATGCTTCTGTTCACACACTTGTAGAAAATTCTCCATGTACACTTCAACATGTGCACCTAGGATCACATATATCCACATATTGCATGCATCACCCATCCATACTTGGTGTACCTTTGGTACTTGTACTTTTCTCCCTGTTTGGCATAATCAAGAAAAACATTCTCATCATAAGATACTAATAAGAGAATCATTCATGATTCACACGACGTCACCAAAGAGCATTGTTATTGACCAAATTTTACCCAGTAATTGGAGGGTCACTTCGTGATGGGCGCTGGTCCTGCAGGGCGCAGTTATGACTCTCACCTTAAACGATATGACTCTCACCTTCTATTGGCCAAGTACCTTTGACGTATATCGAATGGTTCCCCCGCATCGTACCGCTTGACCGAAGTCACGACGGGAGGTATATCGCAGGGAATTCGTTCGTATACGCCGAGTATATCGAATTCGATCTCACACGTACCATCCCCACGAGGTATATAGTGAGGCAATTCATGTACACTCAGGCATATCAAACCTAGGACACGCACTTTAGATTGTCGGTTTCAACCCAAAACTCTGCCCAAATTTCGGGTCGTCTTGTCGCCTAATTTTTTGTGCATTTTTAAAGTGGGACCCTGTCCGTGAGCCTGGTTACAAGTCCATCCATAGCTTCGCATATATTAAAAACTCCATTTTTCCAGGCTCGGGTCCCATTCGGCATTGAATTTAGGAGAATTAAATACAAGTGAGAACATAATAATCGTAATAATCATGCTGAGTTATGTCTCCAAAAACATTTCTCCCTTATTTATAAAAAATCCAAAAATAGTTTCTTCTCTTTATCTAAAAAATAAATCCCATTCTACGCTTTCTCAGGTCAATCGCAAGCCCATGGCCTGGCTCCCTATTGGCTTCGGTCTTTAGTCAAATCAACCCAGAGTTTCATCCATTCCTCTACTACTTAGTCCGAGTCCCGAATCGATCCACTTTCCATGGAGAATACAGATTAACTACCAGTCATATAGTCGGATCTGACGGCAGTCCTAGTTCAGCTCTTGTCCAAGATTGACAACCTCCAAATTGAGGTCCGAGAGATGTAATGAAACCATGTTCCTATTCCTCAAGAGCCCGAGGCCCTATTCCCTCGTGCTGTAGGTCCACCCGAGCCTATCTGGGTTCCCGAAGAATATCAGCACACTCCACGTGCCCCTCCTGTTAATGGGCCGCCGCCTACCCAGCATTCGATGCCAAACATTACCCAGCCTGTGGTTAACCTGCCTATGGTCGTTGATCCAAAAGAAGAGGAGTTGAATAAAGTCAAAGAGGATCTCAGAATGCTCACCAAGAAGTTTGACCAAGTCAGAATCTCGAGGAATTACATAGACTACACTGACATGTCTCCTTATCCTAAAGTGAGGTTACCCGAGAAGTTCAAGATGCTAAATATTGAGAAGTTTAGAGGGAGTGGACCCCCGATTGTTCATCTTCACAGTTATCATCGTTCCATGACTCTATTAGGGGCTTCTGAAGAAGTGAAGGCCCAATTATTTCAGCAAAATTTGAAATATTGTGCCCTCCGATGGTTTTTATCTCTCGAGGAACCCAGAATCCATAGCTGGGAGGATGTAGCCCGAGAATTCATGTCGTAGTATAAATACAACGAAGAGCTTGAGGTCACCCGTCATGATTTAGAGCTTCTCAAATAGAACCCTACGGAATCAGTTAGTAACTTCATAACTCGGTGGAGGGAGCAGGCAGCTACCATGACCAATCGACCATCTGAGGAAGAACAGGTCAACATAGTGAAGAAGAACTTCTTACCCCATGCCCGAGCGACGATGGGAGGATAATACTATCCCCACTTTCTAGCTCTTAGAGAAGCGGGAGTAGAAATTGAGGAAAGCCTTGTTAAAACAGAGGTTGAACCGAAGAAGGTGTTCGGGCAATTCACCCCTAGAAAATGTGACAAGCTTTCCAGTGCTATAATCTCAACCATCAACAACATCTCTCAACCAACCACATCATGGGCATCATAAAGATGCCATGCACCCATATGAAGGGAATACACTGAACTCCATGCCCCCCTCTCCAAATTTTACCAATCCCTATTAATCCAAAACCTCATCAAACCCTTGGATCCCCGTCCATTGCTAAATCCACTCCTAAGAAAATTCAAGGTCGATGCTCATTGCGCCTTTTATCAAACTGCTGGCCATACCACCGACCAATGCTTTCACCTCTGAAACATAATCCAAGATCTCATTGACTGGGGTACAATTGCCCCACCAGCCAATCCTAAGCCAAACACTACTCACAATCCACTCCCAAATCATGCCAATGCCATCTTCTTAGAAGAAAACCCAGATTTCGATCCCTCAACTCAAATCACACCCATATATTCTCCAAAACCTCTTCAAATTTACCCATATTTCCTCCTACACCCTACTAGCCTCGCTGATCAGGCACTGTCACTCCTTACTAGAGCATGCATCGTCATCCGTACCCGTTCTGAAAATGGAAATATGGAATTGTTAGAGGTGTTAAACCAACTCTTAGAGTTCGGGCTAAAATTACCCTCACAGATGGTCATCGATTGCCAAAAGTTCAGTACACTATTCTTGGAAGCACAAAAATGGGCCCGAGATTCAGACAAGTGGGTGTTACCAATCGATGAAGTCAAACTAGATGATGTTGTCCAGATTATGACATAATTATTCAGGCAAACCAACAGCATTTGTAGTTTCATCGGGTTACTTGACATTTTGAAGCTACAAGGGCTCTTGGTCCCTTCAACCATATATATCCCCACATAATGGTAAGACCTGTATGAAGAATCCATTGAAGTTATGGAATGCATTGACTTTACATGGAAATACATAATTATTGTCATCGGATGGGGGGAGAATTCGAAGATTCGAGTGAAGAACAAGATTCAGGAAGAACTGGCCCAGTAGCCGACATGTGTGGGATGATATCATTTGAAGAAATCCTCAATGAAATAAATAGGGTGACAGAACAACCTGATATTGACGAGGAAACAAGATTCATGTTATTCCTTTATTCAATAAATCACATGACCAGATCAGGGAGACATTGCCAGGTTCCAAGCTCACTACCAACAAATGACAAAGGGAAAGGCGTTGAAAACCTTCCTATGGCAGAGATGACCATCGAGGAGAGAAAGATCCTCGAGCAACTGAAGAAAACTCAAGATAACATCACTCTATGGGGGCTTTTCATGTCTTCCCAGCTGCACAAAAATTCTTTAATCAAGCTGCTCACTGGACCCACACTTCCTCCTTCTACCACACTAGAAGAAGCAGTAAATCTCGTCGGATCCTTGACCACTACCCGAATGCTATCATTTTCTGAAGAATAAATCCCCAAAATTGGGATAAATCACAATTATGCACTCAACATCTCCGTCGAAGTTATGGGGAAGGTCGTGCCACTCTCTCTTATCGATAACGAATCCGCCTTGAATGCCTGCCCACTGAGAACCTTTAAGTGTTTAGGCCTAAAAGAAAGCGACATCGCTCCAACCTCTGCCACTGTACGTCCCTACGATAATACTCCCCGGGAGGTGATAGGATCCATAAAACTGGTAATAGGGGTTGGCCCTATAAACCCTGTCGTTGAATTCCATGTCATAGATATCCCAGCTTGTTTCAACATGTTGCTCAGATGACCCTGGCTCCATAGTATCAAGGGAGTGTCTTCCTCACTCCATAAAAAAATAAATTTCTTTGCCGATGGGCGAGTCATCACCATTTTGGGCGACGGGAAAAATGTCGAGGGTGTAAGCACCAGTAGTCCAATCCTTGAGATACATCATGGGTCAAATGATATGCTCCTATTAGGGTTCCGAGTTGAGCCACTCCTACTCCCGACAGGGGACGATTTCAAAGAAAGGGTTTGTCCAGAATATGACCCGCATGGCAATGTCAATGTGATTCAGATGTTCAGATACATGAACTTCATGCTCGGACTGGGGCTAAGGCAAAGGCAGTAAGGGATACTTGAGCCCATCGAACTAAAGAAAGCTTTCCCTCCTTGTGTCTTGGGGTATCAACCATCAGAACAAGAACTCAGAATGATCCACTAGTCTCGAGCAAAGAGAAGATTAGACTGCATCCAAACTATCCCAGGAGACTCCTTGAATGGACGATTCATCAAAGAAGGAGAAGACTTCCCCTTTTGTGGTTTTCTAGAACCATGGTATGACCATAAAGACAAGAAGATGAAGCCTGGAATGGAGATATTTTTCCAAGATAGCTACCCATGGGCCGAAAGTTTCCAACACCGAGTACAACCGCTCATCAAAGATATCGAAGAGACTGATGAAAGTGATTCCAAAGATTCCTTCAACTTACAGACACTCGGGCTGGCACTCTGCATGGTTTATTCAGGAACTACATCAATGGATCCATCCCATCTTATCAAAGCTGCTGATACACCACTCCTTAACTGGTATGTTGCGCCAGTTCTACCTCTTGAAATCTCCCCTAACCCCAATGTTTACCCTATTTCTTCTTTTGTTGTATATCCTTATTCAAATGTAATCGAGACCTCTTTTGATAAGGTATCCAATGTTATTTTTCCTATCAATGAAATAAACGAAGATTTTGAGTATCTTGATGTGCCTTACATTAATTGTTTGGATTCTAATCAAACTTTTGATGATGATGATTTTATAAATGAATAATTCTTAACTAATCTAAATAAGGTTAATAATAAACAACATAACCACGTTCAAGTTAATAAAGAAGAGACTGTTGTTATTAATCTCGATTCTAGTAGCCAACTGCACGAGATTAGGATAGGGGCCACCCCTGACGAGCATGAGCACGCACAACTCGAAGAATTTCTAAAGGAATTTGTGGATGTCTTCGCATGGTCCTATGATGATATGCCCAGCATTAATCCTGAAATAGCTCAGCACGAGATCCCCACTCCCCCAGATTACAAGCCGATTAAACAAAAATTGAGAAAGCTCCACACCGAATGGTCGCTCAAGGTCAAAGTAGAGGTGGTCAAACAGTTGAACGTGGGCTTCATTCGTGTGATCGAATATCCCACGTGCCTAGCCAATATAGTACTTGTGCCGTAATTAGGAGGCAAGGTTCGAATGTGTGTAGACTAGCGATATTTAAATAAAGCTTCTCCAAAGGATTATTGTCCAATACCTAATATCGACATGATCGTGGACAACACACCCAGTCATGCTCTCAAGTCATTCGTCGACGGGTTTACCGGATACAACTAAATCAAGATGCACCCAGACCACCAAGAAAAAACTGCATTCATCACCCCATGGGGAACCTTTTGCTACACCGTTATGCCATTTGGTCTCAAGAATGTTAGGGCTACCTACCAAAGGGCCTCCACAACCATCGTACACGATCTGATTCGCAAAGAAGTCAAGGTTTATGTGGATGATATGATAATCAAGTCCAAAACTATAGAAGGTCATGTTCCCACTCTCCGAAAGTTCTTCGAACGACTACGACGGTATCAGATGAGACTCAATCCACAAAAATGTGTCTTCGGCATTACAAAGGGAAAAGTCTTGGGATTCATGGTCAGTGAGAAGGGGATAAAAGTAGATCCTGCAAAGCTGAAGGCCATACTTGATATGCCACCACCCCGAACAGAGAAAGAAGTTCGAGATTTTCTTGGGAAATTGTAATATATCAGCCGGTTCATCAGCCAGCTAACCTCCATCTGTAAACCAATCTTCAAGCTCCTCCGAAAGGATTCAACCAAGGTTTGGAATGAGGCCTACTAAGAAGCTTTTGATCAAATCAAATAATATCTGACCCAACCTCCAGTGCTCATGCCATCATAGCCTGGTCTCCCTTTGCTCTCATACCTAACCATAACCGACACTGCAGCTGGGGATTTTCTAGACCAATACCTTAAAGACTCCCACAAAGAAAGATCCATCTATTATGCCAGTCACAAATTGGTTGGGTACGAGGTTAACTACATTGCTTTGGGAAAGGCGTGTGACGCACTTGTCTAGGTCACCCAAAAGTTGCGACACTACATGCTCGCCTTCCCTATAAAACTTGTATCCCGAATGGATCCCATTAAATACCTTCTTGAGAAACCTGCATTATTCATTCGAATGGCCCGATGGTTGATGCTCCTAATCGAGTTCGATATCGTGTACATCACGAAGAAAGACATTAAAGGAAGAGACATCTCTGACTACCTCGCTGATTACCTCGTAGAAGAAGCAGATGTTTGGATCTCTGAGTTCCCATATGAAAATATCCTTTACACCGCTCAAGACAACCTTTGATGAAAAATGTTCTTTGACGATGCTGCCAACAAAAAGGGATATGGCATTGGGATACTTTGGATCGCCCCAGATGACTCCCACGCTCCCATCGCCATCAAATTGGATTTCCCTTGCACCAACAACATGACAGAATACAAGGCATGCACAGTAGGCCTCAAAATTACTCTCAAGAAAGGTATTCAATACCTTGATGTCTTCGGTGATTATGTCCTCATCATCGGTCAAGTGCTCAGAAAGTGGAACGTCAAGGGCGAAAAGCTCCAACCCTTCCATGCCTACTTAGAAGAGTTAGCCTTCCGAATTTGAGATATGACCTTCCTTTACCTACCTCGAGCAAAGAATAACCTAGCCAATGGTCTCGCTACCTTAGCCTCCATGGTCGACATGCCTGAAGGAATAACAATGACCCCCTTCCTAATTCAAAAGCAAGACAAACCAACCCACTGCTACCATATTGAGCTTGTCTCCACTGAAGATCCCGAACTAGCCGATTGCTGGTACTATGATATCTGGTGCCTCCTCAAATATGGTAGGTATCCCAAGGGTTCCAACAAAAAATACCGAACGACCCTTCGAAGACTGGTGCCAAAGCCGTCTCGACGAGCTGACCCTCCTAGATGAAAGGAGATTGAAAGCTTTTTACCACATATAGGGGTACCATCGTTGAATAGCGTGATCATTCAATAAGAGAGTCAAAGATCGCAGTGTCTGGGAAGGAGATTTAGCCCTCAGGGAGATAATAGAACCCATGTGGGACCCTAGAGGGAAATTCAAGGCCAATTGGAGAGGCCCCTACATTGTGAAGAAAATATTATCTGGTGGTCCCGCCATTCTCACTGACCTAGATGGGGAGGAGATGGATCCTCCAGTCAACCTAGACCATCTCAAGAAATTCTACACCTAGTCTAGAATCTCGGCGCGCTACGACTTTTCTCATCTTATAGGAGCACGGACCTTTCTTTTTCACAAAATATTATTCTTTTCTTATCTTCGAGAACGACAGTTTATTCTAACAAATACTTGAACAAAAGGATTATGTATGCCTTAGTGATCGGTATAGATAATTCAAAATTACAAAATTCATCGAAAGGTACAACCGGATGATAAAAAACTTGCTTATTTCATTAATAAGAAATTACACCACAGATTACATCAGAAAAGGAACGGATAACTCCCTTCCCCCTATTGCCATAAAAAGCCAAATAAAATCCCCACATATATTCCCTATCACATAAATAAACTCTCCAAGAGTCCTACCCACAACTACCAGAGGAGCCTTCACCCTCATCATCTACATCCTGGGGTAATAGAGTCCCGTAAACACTCCATGGACCGATAAGCCTGAACCAGCTTCGAAAAAACCAAAACACCCCCTTCCATGGTGTTAAATAAAACAAACCATCTTTGTCCAGTCTCCACTGCCAACATCTTGCTGACTAATCTCCTCCATATCCACTTCATATAATCCCAAGGGACATGCCAAACTCTCTGAACAGACTGAGAGGGATGGGTCGACGGATGCCGATTTTCCCACAAGGAGCCAAACCACATGTGCAGACGCTCAGTCAAATCTTCCACCAGAAAGAAATTTGCGGTCTAAGGTGGCACGACCTGTGCCCAGCCAAATTGGCACAGAAGCCGCCAAGGGAAATAAAAAGAGGTATGTTTGAGACCAACTAGCCGCACATATGAGTACTCACCTAGCTCCAAAATAGGCAACAACTGCCCTCACCAAGGCACTGACCAATATAGATTTCGAGCCACATTCTCCACAAACCAGTTCTCCCAGCTCTCAATATCCAAGCCAACGCTAAAGATGTAATGTGAAAAGAAGTTGGATACAACAGACAAAAGATACTTTGGAAGGGCCACCAAGCGGAGTCTTTCAGACAACCACATGAACAGCATCACGGGGCTACCCCTTAGAAAGTCAGAACGACCTTCTCTCTAGGCATCTAGGCCATTTAGGGTCTCCGCCAGTATCACCGCCGCAGGATTGCAACGGTATGACATCCACGAAGTAATGGCTGTAAGTTACGGGTCCACAGCAGTTCCCCAGTCACCAGTAGCAATTTTAAAACTAGGCCCAGAGCAACGGTTCCAGCATAGACAGCATCACCTACTTCCTAAAAATGCATGGACTGTAGCACCATCAGAAGGAAGATCATTCCTCCAACAACCAGTGATCTGGCCGCCAAAGTTGAAATATTAAGAAGCCCGACCAACAAATCCCTGGGAGAACGGGAAAATTCGGGCAAAGCTGTAGCAACATAAGGATTTATATGCGGCATGGAAGAAAATTCCTTGTAGGTAGGACAAACTTCATCCAACCCTAAGTGGAATACATGGTCTTTGGAGTACCAGAATTGTACCACTGCCATCAGCATGTTCCACTCAATAGGCCGATTACGCTACAAGGAGACTCGACGCATGTTGAAAGCATCATAGTTGACATTATAAGAGCACATTACTTCTAAGGCTTCGAGGTAGTTAGAAAAATCAATGCTACCAGGGAGAGCCATCTTGCAAGGCTAAAAGATAGTGGGCAAGTAAGTAAGAATGTGAAGGTGTGATGAAAACACTCCACCCTTACCCTTTTTTATACTTGATAACGTTAACAAGAGACATAATCCCTGCAGAAATCGAAAGGAATCCTACCCCACAAAATATAAAAGGCTGAAGAGGGTACCAATCAAAGCTTCGAATTGATGGGACTGGACTGAACTGCCGATAGGCAGGACAAGGTGCTTGCCGATCGGTAACCCCCCATTTTTAGAAACTTCCCTTCACTCCTCTTTTGTCAAATCAGAAAACTCAATAAAAAGAAATTGATTTTCTCAATAGAATTTCAAAACCCCTTTTTCTCCTTATATAATTAAAAACTTTCCTTAAAAAATTCCAAAAAATACTCCCTTTTACGGTCTCAGCACCAAAGTAAAAAGCGCATGTGCATGCATTCATTCATCATTAATAAAAGATAATAAAAAACTCCATTGCATTGCATCTATTTGTTTTCTGTGTTATACATCAATTTTGCAGGAAATAAAAAGAAAAAGAAAAAACAACGGGACTCAACCCGAACCCACATTCTCTCTCTCTCTCTCTCTCTATCTCTCTTTCACCTACCTTTCTCTCTAAGAGCTTCCACCCCTGCGACGTACTCTCTTTCCCCTATGGAGAGACGATGCACCACCATTACCCAAGCCAGAGTCTTCTCCAGACGAAGCAGATGGAACCAAGCAAGAAGGAATAGGAACCACATCCCGAATATGGGCAGTCACCGAAGATATCCAGTCTCTGGTGTCTCTTAGCCAAGCGGTCGACACTCGGACTTGCTGCAAGAAAAAGGCAAAATCAGTATCAAAGCATAGACGACCAAAATAGAAAAGAAAGAAAGAGAAGAACATAAAGGTATACCGCAAGTCAGAGGACCTCCTCTATCAAACCCAACTCCTTCGGATCCATCGCATGAGGACGATGCAACATAGGCACTATCCCTCCATCAGCCCTCCGGATGTTGTATGAAGGAGGGTGCAACCGCACAAAATGAACCTACGAGTTCGCCGCCACCGTAGATGTCATCGGACCACCACCACTGTGGGAAGATACCATCGCCCGACTTGAACCCGCAGGAAGGAAAGGCAGGGCATCGTATATGTTGGGCACCATCAACGAGCTCGTCACAAAGTTCATATAGTCATACAGCGCAGCCGTATCAGTGTACAACAAGTAGGACTCGCCGATCATCACCGCGATCCTCGCATCCTTCGACAGTAGTCGCTCCTGCCTCATAGACGTAGGAGGCTGTGCAGGTGGCACCACCATCTCCTCCTTAGTAATCTAGCAAACCACCCTTTCCCCGAGATACCAGGAATGTCCTAACTCATGTTTCAGCAAACGCCTCATCTGCGTGTTCACCCCGTTCATCCCGGCATCCTGAATGGCTATCCCCCAGGGATAAAAGGTCACCTGAATATCTCTAAGCAGGAATTAATCAATACAAGATTAGCAGGCGTAAAAACCAAGACTGAAAATGGAAAGAGTCTTACCCTACCACTGGTCAAGTCATTCAAGACCTGACACACTGCCTCTAGAGAGAGAGATCCCTTCGACTACCGATTGGCCTTACTCCATCGATACAATTGGCAGGAGTCCCCAACAGTGTCATCCTTCAGAGCGATCAGTGGGGTATTGTACCAATCACCTCATAAAACCACGTCGGTCAAAGATAAGAATTTACAAACAAAAAGATACGCATAAGGAAAATGTCAATGCATGAAAGGAAAATGCGAATGAAGAATACCTCAAGAAGGTACGTGGCTCCAGTAAAGGTCTGCTGGCAGCACCGACTGAATGCATCTAGAGAAGAGTAAAGGGTCGCCAAATTCAGACTCCCCTAATCATAAAAAGGGATGTTCAAAAAAATCCTCAAGTACGACAAGAACCACAAAATGACGACGTCGTCGCTCGACACCACCATGAAACCTCCCAACACCAGAAAAATAAATAATCGAGCCATCTGCCTCACTTGCAGCCCGTCCTCCACACCAATCACCCTGTCCAACAGGACATCCTTCAGCAGGGACAGCCGAACAGAATCCCCAGAAACTATCCTCCCTACATCACCAAGTGTTGCACGCACTGTCTCCGGTCTCACCCGCAAAGAGCGATCCACCTCTATATGCTCTCCATCACAATCCAACCCCAACAACTGTTGCACATCTATGGGAGTCACAGTCATCTCCTCGAAGCCAAAATGGAACGTGTGAGTAGTATCCCACCACCTCTCCCCCAAAGCACACAGGATGGTTGTCGAACGAGGCGTCTTATCCAGTGCAGATGCTAACCTCCCAGAACCCGCTGATGATGTCACCCAATGCACCACAGGTGGGAGATCCTCCCATACATCCTTAGTCCCCGTCGTCCCACGGGCACGCATGTTCTTCAAAGAAATATCAGACTGGCAAAAAGGAAAAATCTCATCAGAAGTCAAGAAAGAAAGAAAAATCACCAAAAAGAAAGGATTGCTAAAGGTCAGGTTACTTACATAACCGCCAGGATTCACTCTCGAAGAGCGATGACGCGACGGCTCCCACAGCAAAGTCCGCTCATCCGCAACAGGCTCAAACGCATAAAAGGAATTCTCACTCCCCAAAGCTAGAGGCGTCCTGGCCCTCCACTCAACATTCGCCCAGTCATCAACGGTCAACCACTCCCTATGGACTGTAGTGCTAACAAAAGCATCCATTTCTTGAATATCGGAATGCTAGAAAGATTTGCAGAGAAATCACAGAAAGAGAGAAAGTAAAGAAACTGTGAAAAAATAAAGGGATTCGCCCCCTTTATATAGGATGCCAAACGCCATACCGATCGGCACTGACTCCTTACCTTCTCGAGGCAGTCCAAAAGTCTGTGCCACTGCCGAATGGCACCCCTCATACCACGTCGACCAGCACCCCCCTTAAATTTTGTACAGAAATTTCCAGAAAATACTAGAAAGCGCCAAAAAATCCTTAGAAAGTTCCTAAAAATCCCAGGAAGGATTTAGAAGATTTTCACCAGGAAAATTTCGCATTACGTTAAGCGAAACCCCTCTTTCTCAGATAAATCCTCAAAAACCAAGTGAATCTCCTCCTGGAAAATCCCCATAGGATCTATAAGGATCGCCTGATCACTTCCCCAGTGGAGTTTTACAACACTAAAATTGGTTGTTCCCCCTGCGAGGCCACCTAAAGAAATAAAAGCATCCCCAGCTATCAACTCCCAATCACAAAGAACTTTCTCCAGGAGAATCAAAATCTAATCTTTATCCACTCTTAGGTTAGAATTGACCTCGATTTTGGATGATCAGCTGAGTTAGGTCAGAATTGACCTCGGTCCTCGATCGTCACCACTCTTAGGTCAGAATTGACCTCGATCTTGGATTGTCATCTGAGTTAGGTCAGAAATGACCTCGATCCTTGGTAGTCACCACTCTTAGGTTAGAATTGACCTCGGTCTTGGATCGTCACCTGAGTTAGGTCAAAATTAACCTCAATCCTTAGTCGTCACCACTCTTAGGTCAGAATTGACCTCGGTATTGGATCGTCACCTGAGTTAGGTCAGAAATGACCTCGGTCCTTGGTCGTCACCACTCGTAGGTCAGAATTGACCTTGGTCTTGGATCCTCACTCGAGTTAGGTCAGAATTGACCTCGATCTTAGATCATCACCTGAGTTTGTTTAAAATTTCCCTCGGTCCTCTATCGTCACCACTCTTAGGTCAGAATTGTCCTCGATCTTGTATCGTCACCTGAGTTAGGTCAGAATTAACCTTGGTCTTTGGTCTTCACCAGTCATAGGTCTTAATTGACCTCGATCTTGGATCGTCACCTGAGTTAGGTCAGAAATAGCCTCGGTCCTCGGTCGTCACCACTCTTAGGTCATAATTGACCTCGGTATTGGATTGTCCCCTGAGTTAGGTCAAAATTGACCTCGGTCCTCGGTCAGCACCACTCTTTGGTCAGAATTGACCTCAGTCTTGGATCGTCACCTGAGTTAGGTCAGAATTGACCTCGGTCCTCGATCGTCACCACTCTTAGGTTAGAATTGACCTCAGTCTTGAATCGTCACCTGAGTTATGTCAGAAATAACCTCAGTCCTCGGTCGTCACCACTCTTAGGTTAAAATTAACATTGATCTTGGATCGTCACCTGAGTTAGGTCAGAATTGACCTCGATCCTCGGTCGTCAGCACTCTTAGGTCAGAATTTACCTCGATTTTGGATCGTCACCTAAGTTAGGTTAAAAATGACCTCGGTCCTCGATCATCACCACTCTTAGGTCAAAATTAACCTCGGTCTTTGATCATCACCTAAGTTAGGTCAGAAATAGCCTCGGTCCTCAGTCGTCACTACTCTTAGGTCAGAATTAACCTTGGTCTTGGATTGTCACCTGTGTTAGGTCAGAATTGAACTTGGTCATCGGTCGTCACCACTGTTAGGTTAGAATTGACCTCGGTCTTGGATCGTCACCTGAGCTAGGTCAGAAATGGCCTCGGTCCTTGGTCGTCACCACTCTTAGGTCATAATTGACCTCGATCTTAGATCGTCACCTGAGTTAGGTCAAAATTGACCTTGGTCCTCGGTCGTCACCACTCTTAGGCCAAAATTGACCTTGATTATTTGGTCTTCACCCTAAGCCTACAGAATTGGGTTTGACCCACAGAATCGGTCACCCTCATCACTTAAGCCCATTGATTTGGCTTTAACTTCAGGTCCTCAGAATAGACCTAAACCTTTGATCGCCATTCAAGACATAACCAGCACACCCCTTAGGTCCTGAGAATCGGCCTCAACCCTCTGAATCGGTCATGCTCCCTCAAAAGCATCATCTGGTGTCTATTTGATGGTTATCATTTATTCCAAACTCACCCGTTGAGGGGCTCTATAGACACCCCATTATGTTACACCCTGAATCTCATACCCCGAGTACTGACCTAGAAGCCATTGAGCACTCCTAGGCTCTGTTTGACCAAAAAGTCAAACTCTTCAGCTCAACCAAAGTTGAATGAATCTTCAAAGGGCACTAAAATACCTTCCCAATGGTCAATCTCGTACACGATTATGACTTACCATGCAGACGAATAATCCGTTTGTGTCCGAAACTTGATCTAGAGGACACTGGGTGCTCCCAGGCTCTATTTGACCTAAGTTAACTCTTCAGCTCGACCAAAGATGAATGAATCTTTGAAGGGCACTAAAACCACTTTCCAATGGTCCACTCCATGCGCAATTCGGACTTACCATGCGGACGAAGGATCCGTTTGACTCTAAGAGGTCATCGAATGCTTCCAAGCCCGGTTCACCAAAGTCAACACCCCAAACCGGGTCAAACTCTTCGAAATGTTGAAGTACATCTCCTAACCTTTCCAACGGTCCACCCCGTGCCGATTCGGACTTACCATGCAGACGAACGATCCATTTGCGTCCGAATGATTCCCCGTCCAATGGAGTGACAAATGCTTCTGAGCCATATTTGACCCGAAGTCAACTCCCGAACCTGGGAGCGGTCTAAGGGACTTTGAAAGGTATCTAAATTACCTTTCCAATGGTCTACCCCGTGTGAGATTCTGACCAATGCTTTGCCCTCGGCAGCAAATTTTCCGAAAAGGCCTCAAACACATTTCCAAATGGCAGGTTCCAGACCCTGCCTATTGGCAGGTGCCAATAGGCAGGACTAGGTCTATGCTGATCGGCAATGACCTGGGCCTATAAAAGGAGGCCTTAACTTCATTTGCAAAGGGAGCCCAGATCTAATAAAAATCGCTCTCAGTGAATCCTAAAAACCTCTCGAAGAAGACAACGCAGTTTCAACATCTGAATCCCTTTCCAAATTCCACTTTTCATCAAACTTGGTGAATTAGACACTCTCCATCATCATCCAAGTGCAAGGGCTTCTCTCCAACATTCAATATCAAGCTCAAGATCTTCAAGAAGGTCCAACTTTCTCTTCAAATTGTCTTAAATTCGCAATAACTTGTTTTATTACATAGCACATTTATTATCTCATCTCACACATCCTAATATACTTTTTATTTAATATTATTGCACATCTTTTACTTTCATATAAATAAAACCCAAAAAGTAAGAAAAAGAGGGTTTGCTCATAAATTCCAAATAGGGATTCTCATATTTTTCTCACACTTTTCTCACAACTAAAACATTTTTTCTACACACACACACATACTCACTAATAAGATATCCCCCATTTGGATTTATGGAATAAACCCCACCCCTCATTTTGTATGCGAACTACGTGGACTTTGATGCCTTTATAGGCTACGTAGGCATCTCGGGGTAAAACCCGAGACTCAAGTCCTATTCTCACTTTCTCTCTCATTTTCTATCTTCTTTAAATCCAATTTTCTTATATTCTATATACTTTTTCTTAGTGACGTATCACTCCATATGTGTTACCGTTCCATTATAACGATCAACGTAAGAGTAATCGCGTAAATCTTATTTTCTAATATTATTTTATACCTTCCTATAGATGACTCGCTTTATCTCTCCTATGATACAAGTCAAGAATTCCTATCTCCACTATATATGTACACATGCACACATATCACGGGGAAAATAAAAAGGGAAAATAGAAAACATCCATGAGAGACTGAAAGGGTGGAATGGGTGCCTAACACCTTCCCATTTCGTAACTTAGCCTCCGAACCCTTCTCGAATCATTTTTATTTCGTATGCACCAGTATGTCTTTGGATGTCATCCTTCGGGATGGATTCCCCTTTTTCTTTTGTCTGTTTTGAGTAAAATATACTGGCGACTCTAAATCTCTCTACATTTTTACACCTCATCTCAAATGATGCCGATCGAAGTGCTCCCAAGAGGGACGCGCGGGACCCAAGGATCCTCCTTCATGCGCCCGCCCGCTGAGAGGATCGGGGATGGCCACACATATGAGATGGACATTTTGATATACCTAAATGTATGTGAATTGAGCGTCCCAATGCACCTCGTGGAGATAGTACATGGGAGAGGTGACTTAATATACTCGAGGTACATAAGTGATGCTGACAGAGTACATTCCACTTTAAATGAATAGAGGGTGCAAAACTAAGAAGATTTGAATTTATCTCTAGGTACTTGCGTTAGTTAACGAGAATCCTGTCACTAGGCTTACCTGGGTGACGAGGAATGTAGTGATATGCACGTGTTATTCTTGTGAACTAATGTGCATCGTTTAGAAAGTTTTTTATTTTTGGCAAGATCAACTTTGATACTATTATATACCTTAGCATACAAGTCCCAAACAAGGTTGAATGAATCCCTAGAGTGTAACTTTATCCCTCTAGGAGCATGCAATACCAATGTTTTTCTACCTAATGAGGTATCTAAGAAATTGGGTAATAAAAAATTAAACATATAGGAATGTAAAAGAATAACATTCTAAAGTAAATACAAATATACATCAAATTGAGTTATTTCCACTTAAAAATAACATTCCTAGTCAAGTTTCCACTATGAGAACCCGAGCACAAGGCATCCTGTCTTTCCTACCACGACACATCCATCGGATAATGTGGTGAAAAGGCTCTTTGGCAATGACGCATGGTCATAGCCTCATTATTTTTTGAAAGAACAATGGAGTCTCCAGTTCATTTTACACAAAAGAGACAAAAGAATGGGTAGGCCTTCGCAGAGACGAAATGGTAAATGGTCTCCGTGTTTAATCATAGAGTCAAAGATCCAAGGATCGGGTTATGGATTGGGAAGGCATTAGACAATCTCTCTTCACTTTCAGTTTCAAATGCAGATGTGAAGTATTTATATTAGCATGTTATAGTGTAAAGATATATAAAAAATGAAAATAGTTAGTATGTAAATATATTGTGCATTGATAGGGGTGTTCAAATGACCGATTGGACTAGCGGACCGAATCGGACCAAACAGAACCGCCCTACTTTTATCGGGGATTTTTTTCACCAGTCCGGTCTAGTTTTTTTTTTGCAGATCGATTTAGTTGGTCCGATCCTAAGTCCGCCGCATTAAATAAAAATTTTGGACCGACCCGGATAGGTTATATATATTAATATATATTTTATTTATATTTTTCATAAAAAATAACTCAAATAAAGAAGGGAGGGGGGAAGGGTACGCCCGTCAATTAGAAAAAAAAGTAATTTAACCATAATACACACACGCACATTAACCTTATGGTTTATAACTTTTTCATCTTTCTTCTCTTCCATTGCATCCACTGTTTCTCTCTTCCTCCTCTACTAACTCCAATAAAACTACGTTGATTCTCTCTCTCCCGCCGTTCGTTGGTTATTATGTAAGGATGATTCTTTACTTCTCTACATTGTAACTTTTTTCTTATTCTCTACTTCTCTTTGCTGCTTCTTGCCGCTGGTTGTTTCTTTTTCACACATAAGGACGAATATCACCCATGTCCATGTGTTCATTTTTTTGTTTGAATTTTCTTATTCTCAGGTAAGGATGGGATTAAACCAATATTAATTTTTAGGGTCTATTTCATCCTAAACAATATTTTTAGAACAATATTTCATCCCTTTTTTTGAATTCAAACAATATTTCTTATTCTTTGTTTCTCTATGATGCCAGAGACATAGATTAAACCAATATTAATTTTTAAAGTTTCATTTGCAAGATAGATTGGTAGTAATAATTTATTTATATAGCAAGTAGTATTGTTTAAATAATAGGTAGATTGGACATTTTTAAAAGTCGGTTTTCATTTTTAAAATGATTCATTTAATAAGATTAGGACCGACAAGTTAGACCAAATCGACACTATAAAAAACCGAACCAATTAGGGTCGGGTCACCGATACAATCGGTCTGGTCTTGGTCCATTTTTTTACCTATTTAATCGATCCGATCTCTAAAAGTCCTAAAAACTGAACTGGACCGGACCGTGAACACCCCTCTGCATTGCAATATGGGATGTGTGTGTAGATAATATAGTTAAAGGATAAATAAGTACAAAGTCTGACTTGTTCATTCAAACGATATTTCGAGTGAGCCTACATACTCACACGGATCAGTTCAAAGTCCATGTAGTTTGTTAAGGGACAAGAAGGATTCTATATGGAGGATTAATATAATAGATCTAAACTCTCTTTGGTGTTTCAAGATGCTTTTAGAATGAAATAAGGCAAGATCTAAAGATGTAAAGGATTTACAATCATGAAAATACTTGCATGAAATGGATTCACTCAAAAATCACTTTGATAAAGAAAGAATGTTGAGACTTCCAATATTATGAATAAAATGATAGGTAGAATCCCCATATCTAGTGACGCTCTATGCTATATGAGAGAATGTCGTGATTTAGAAGATTTTTTTTTATTTTTTTTATACTTTAGAAATAAAAATAATATATATATATAGTAGCAGAATGCCCGTGCCTGAAGGCACGATGAAAATTTTCAAAGTACGTAATCGCAAAACGACGGATATTATGTAATAGCAAAATAGAAAAATATTGTTCCCCTATAAAAAATCTATATATCATTTCCCAATTGTTACTATATATATAGGGAAAACTAAATAATGATTAACACTGATATGATGAAGTTGTTAATAAATGAATTTCCCAACTCATCAACATTCAAGTATAGGTGCTCCTCTTATCTGAAGGCACGGTTCAAACCTTGCAAAAAAATAAAACATTCTTGCGACATGTATGGTATAAGCACATCATGTCAAAGTACTTTTTTACCGCTTATAAATCCAAAAAACTGCATCAACTAAGACTTGTAAGCATATAATTATTATAAACCAAAAAACGGTGAAAAATTTACTCCTGATTATTTTGACTTTCATGTCATGTCACCGTAGTGTGTCTAATTTAAATTTAAAAGTGTTTATTTTTTTAAAAATTAACTTCTAATGTGCTGATTTGAGGGTTATTTAAATCAAATTTTAAATTGAACACGACATATCTTTAAAATTTCAATTACAATGTATCTATTAAAGCAATAGATTAAATTGCCAAAGACAATCCAATGTGTGAAATTACACATATTTATATAATGGAATTTAAATGTGAATCCAATAAATACACAACTTTACAAATATACTAAAAGAAATATAATGTGTGAATTTTTTTCATAATAAAAAGCTAAAATAAATTTTAAAGAATGCACTGGTTATGCACATGCCTTAAGGCACCACGATCATACCACAAACTAACAATAACCCTTTTTTGTCATTCTCGACTTTTGTCATACCACAAACTAACGTAGAATGCAGACAAAATATGAACTACTCGAAGAAGCAAAATGTATAAATTTAAATAAAATACGAACATGATCCCTTTTGTTTTTCATGTCCAAAAAAATATGAATACAACAAACAATAATCCACAAATATTAACCCTACCCTACTGCCATAAAATCTCCATTCACATGTACCCAACATTGTTGTATACTGCAAAAAAATAAAAATAAAGAAGTGAGATTATGGACTTGTTCAAAAGAAAGGATTGGCTAACGAAAAAGTAGACATTTGTTTGAATCACTTATACATAGTGAGATTATGGAAGACTCACTTGAGCTCTAAAAACAAATAAAACTACATCTCGTAAGCAATATTACCAATTCCAATAAAGCCACGTCTCGTAAAACCACATCTCTTAAGCAGTTCCAATAAAACCATGTCTCGTAAAACCACATCTCGTAAGAAGTTCCAATAAAACTACATATCATAAAACAACTTCAAAAGATTTCACCAATACTAACTATTCCAATAAAACCTCAACTCGTAACCATTTCAATTCATGTTTTTTTTAAAAAGAGGGTTCATGTTGGACAAAATGTGGGATTTGAAAAATACCCCAAAAATTATTGTATTAATGTGAAGAAACTAAAAGAACACATATCAGAGGAACTACGTGAATGAAATATTTATGTTACCTAGACATATCTTTAAAACCATGTCAATGAACCATAGACCAACTACAAATTTGACAATCGATGGTTCTCAGAAAAAACATAATAAAAGTTCAAACTGAAATCTTATATTGAACGAATATAAATCTTACCTTCTTTGACCACCAACAAAAATTGTCACTAAAAAATACAAAAGTAGAGAGAGAAATGCGTAGGTTTAATACATGGAGAGGTAGAGAGTCGTATAGTGGCATAGATGACCACCTTTCGAACAAAAAATTGGGCAATAGACAGAGATGTCCACCTATTGAAAAACCCTAAAATATAAACAAAAAATTAGTTCACAATTCGAAAGAAAAAAAATGAAGTGCATGCTGAAGATGAGAAATACGTTTGCAGAGAAATGGGTTTTTCCCCTTAGCGTGTCATAGAAACATGGTCAGGGGAGCGAAGTTGAATGATTTAGCCACACCTTACCCAAATCGGCACAAAAAAATACACCATAGTATAAATAAAACCTTAGAGAGAGAGATACGGAGAGAGAGAGATGATCCCTAATAGCGAGAAGAGAGTAAAATGAGAGGGGTAAACTAGGGATGATACGTTTGAGAGGCGAAGGAATGGGTGTGTAAGAGAGAGCAGGGATAAGATGTTTGAGAGGCTCGAGGGGATTGGATGTCTCAAACAACACTCCCAGATTTAATCTTTCCATCTTCATCGAGCAACGCAAACCCTTTATTTAAGTAAAAAGTGACAGATTTTTCTGACGGGTGGGAGAAAACGTGATTGTTCATTTGTTTTTGCAAATTTCCAGTCCCACGTGACCTCATGTGAAACCATTAGATTTAAATCTTAAGAATTAATCTTAACCCTTAATTATCTTATGTGTTTATTAAACAGTGAAAACACCCTTACTCCTTATTTATATATATATATATATATATATATATATATATATATATATATATGTGTGTGTGTGTGTGTGTGTGTGTGTGTGTGTGTGTGTGTGTGTGCATGTACAAGTTCTGACTTGAATTTCAAGGATTAAGCCTCCCCCTAATATGCCTATGTATCTACATTAAGGAGGATCATACCCACCGTAGTTTCGACATGACCTTTAGAGAAACTTCATGTATGGAGAAGAAAGATATGAAGAATAAGATTATTATAGGTGGTGTTGCAGCACACCACCACCCTCTTAGGTTTAAACTTAAAAATAAATGAGATAAATGAGTGTACTTGTGATGTTACACGTGTTCCTTTATGTTTTTGAAGTATTTCATCTTGAAATCAACTATTTGCAGTACGGATCTAAGGTTTTTTTAAAAGTAAAATACCCTTTTAAAAGAAAATGAATAAAGAAGAGAAAAAAATGGGGGGTTTGGTTTATATGAGAAGGGAAAAGAGTGGAACTTTTAGGTCAGAGGTTGAGATCTTAACTTGAGAGGACTTGGAGGGAAAAAGATGAGAGTTTTAAGTCTTTTCTAGCGATAAAGAGCGATAAAGCAAAAATGAAGCATTTAAGAGGCAGAATTCATTATTCCTGAAAGTTATTGGTGAGGCTTACTTTTATAGGCAAACTCCATTGGGTTTAGGAGTGGTAGGCCCTCTAATAGGTCCATTAGGTCATGGAGAATTTCGTCTAAGGGCCAATCATTTATAGGCATGTGCTTTTATGCGTGTCTTATTTTGGGGCCGATTTTAGGTTTTTTGGTTCATATATTGGGCTTTCTAAGCTTTTAAGAATTATTCTGGTTTTCTTTAGGACATTCTTTGTATTGGCCTTTATTTGGGATTTCAAGGTTGATAGGTTGCGTCACGTTCCATAAAGACCTCCAGGGGAGCGGAATGGGGTGTTTATAATACTAACTTTGTGAAATTCATTTGCCTCTAATTTATTTTCACCAATATCTAATTTTTCAGTTGATTTCAAAATTAACTTATTTTATATCTTACCAAATTATTAAATAATTCACTAATCACAATTACTAAACAGAACTTGATAAGCACCCAAAACTGTACATTTTATACCCCGAATAGATATATTTTAGTTGCTAATTCTCGATAATTTGGGTATTATGAGCTTTATTGTCTATTTTGTAGGTTGAATGCACGTTGCGGTGTTCAAACGCGTATTTCAAGGCAATTGTGGGGATTATGGAACTAATTAACAATCATGTAACCCTAGCCTACCATAAGCCTACCCTAAGCTTACCTAAACCTGTCCCGAACCGTGTGAGTTTAGTTTGTCCCATTTTATTTTATTTGTGTCATTTTATTTTTATGAGTTATTTTATTATTTTATTTTATTCAGTCATGTCTATATTTTTAGGATTTTTATATTTTTAGCGCGTCGTTTATCAGTTTTTATATTTTCTTTTATTTTTCTTAGTTTTTATATTAGTTTATTATTATTATTATTATTATTATTATTATTATTATTATTATTATTATTATTATTATTATTATTATTATTATTTCATTTTCTATTTTTATTAGTTTTTATTTTTATAGTTTTTATTTTAGTTATGTTTAGTTTTTTTTCAGTTATAGTGTGTCGTGTCCTTTTTATTTTTGTTGATTTTTTTTTTTAGTTAGTTATATGTTTATTTTGTTTTATTTTTATTTTTAGTTTAATATTTTTTAGGGGTCATAAGTTAAACAAACACAAAACCCCTCACACCCAAATACACCCTCACCCACATCCCACTCACCCACACCCACATTCCCATACACTCACACACACCCAATCCTTTCCACTTCATCTTCCCCACCCAACCCATCTTCACTCTCTCTCCAACCTCCATTACCCATCACCCATCACCCATCACTATTTATCATCATCATCACCCACCATTATCATAATCCATTACCTTTCTCTCTCCCAAACTCCACCACCAAACACCTACACCCACCAAATCACCGACGTCCTTCAACCCAACACCGGCAACATGCTTCACCGAAAATCTTTAACCCGTTGGCAATACCAGCTTGACCTCGGAACCACCAGTGAAACCCGGCAGCAAAACCCCTTGAAAACCCAGCCACCCAATACCGAACCAGAAACCCATACCATCCTTACCCCGTCGCCGGCTACCCAACATTCACAAAACCCAGCGCTGACGAGTTCGATCTCACCCCTGTCGGCTCCCCTCTCGCTCATTTTCGGTTGGACTTACCCTCCCAACCTACATCCATATCCCTAGACCCTTAACCCACTGTCCCCAACCCGAAATCCAACCCACCTCCATACCCATTTTCACCCAAGTCTGAGACTTGTTTCCCATGTCTACCCATTTCATTTCTCAAAGCCTTCACACGATTCCTATCTCCCAAAACTAAGACCAAATAAACCAAAGCCAAAACAAAGCCCAAGTCAATGTCCACATGTCTTTTAACTAACTTTTTCCCCTTTTAACCAAAATACACCATAATCATATCATATTTTGTCACCCAAATTCCCTTACCCATGTACATTCCTTACCTCACACCTTTCCCATGCACATGTGTGCATAATTCCCTAAACACCCTCACCTCAACACCTTACACACCTCTTACACATTAAACCTACCCAAATTTCACCCATGCTCCATGCCTACTATTGAAGGATGGAAGACCCCAATTTGAAGGAACTTTGTAGATATCAATTTGTAGAGAGAATTCTAGAGAGAGATAAGTTAGATTAGAAAATAAATTAGGAAATTATTTTTGTAAATAGTTTTTCTTTTTCTTTTTAGAGATTATTGAGTGATAAATTAGTGAGAAATTCAATTGATTATTATATTGAATTTATTATTATTGGATGCTCATATTGGATGGATTGTGCTTGATTTCAAGGATTGAAGTCCAATTTCACTCAAAGAGATTTGGTTTGATTGTTCATCTCTTCTATTTTATTTTATTAGACTTTGATTGTTTGGTTATCATGTTTCATGTGATGTTAGGATAAATCCCCTTTCAAGGGGTGGGGGGAAACCCTTATTTGATGTTATTTTAGTTTAATTGGTTTGATTACTTGAAAATTCCCTTTGAATGTTAATTTTGATCTCTCACCCTTAATTTTACGCCTCGAGAGAGGGTAAATGATTTTCGAGAGAAAGTCGAAATTCTAGTCATAATACTCATTTTAGATTCGAACTAGAGATAGGGGTTTCTTAAGTGGGGTATTATTACTTGAATTTCAACTCTAAATTTATTTTCAAATATTTACATAAATTTTAATTGATCGATCCTAGCAAGTGATTAATTAAAAGGAGTGTAGATATATTTTCTAGAGTTGTGGGGTGTTAAACTTAATTTTCTAAAAGGTTACTATTCAAATTACATTTTCAACGAGAGTTAATTTATAATTTTGATATTAATTTGGGAGAATTCAATTAATTAAATTAATTAGTTAGAATAGCTAAAATTTATGTTGTAATCCCATTCCTTGATTGCTCTCACATTTATTTACCTCACTCTATCTCTTATTTTTGTGTTAGACTTTATTTTTCATTTTAGTCTATTTTTAATTTGTAATTTGATCTTCCATTTAGTTTAGTGTTATTTCACCTCACCTCACCCAATTTTTTAATATTGAAAAAGGTAAAAAAATATAGAAAAAGTAAAATTGCAAAAAGAAAATAAACAGTGAATTACAATTGAATTTGTCTCTATCTTACCCCCTTAATGTGGATTGATACCCTCATTTACCGATATATTCTAGTTTTGTTCTATTTTTTATAGGTTTGTGAAGATTTTTGATGGAAAGAGGAATTGCACACAACAACAAATATAATAGAGAAGCATTTTTTTTCTATTTATCAGAACTTATAATTTTATATAGGGTGTATCACGAATAATGTTATCTATTAGAAGAAGATTCCTTCAGCTCATGATCTCAGAAACGTTTCACAATGATTTCTTAACTTGCAGGTATTTACATAAAAATCAAAGATATAATTATAAGTGCATTCCAACCCTTATTATCCTCGACATTAAATATCTTTATACCATTTGGAAATATTGTGAGATTGTGCAACTCTAATTTTTCCAGCACCTAAATTTTAATCTCATATGTAGTCATGTTCAATACATTCTTGATGTACCAATACAATCCTCTTTGAACTATTAAATAAGTTCTCAAACCATTAGACATGTTCTGTAGATAGGGAGTCGACACAATTTACATCCAAGCATTAGAGTTCCAATCTTTTGTGACCAGGTCGAACTTAACTCACAAGATTTTCTACTATGTTAAATTTTCCAAAATTAAAATAATATATTTAAAATAAATATAAATAATTCTAAGAAGCATGATTCTTATTTCAAAATCAACCTAGCACACCTTCATTTAACAATAAATGACATACCAGGTTATAAGAATAAAACCCCGACATTAGCTACTCATTTTGAGGCGTCAAGAGAAAGTCTTAAAGGAAAATGAGAGTTTCTTCCTAGGATGATATTTTAGGTTGAGAGATGAGTTATTTTCTCTCATAAATGGGTATTTCTCAAATATGGAAGATGTACGATGTTGTGAGTATTTCGTGTATTGAGTATGCTCTAAATGTATAGGATGATGAGTATTAAATAATTATATGGTGAGTTGGATATATTAGGTTGGATACATAGGAAGCACTTGGAATGTCAAAATATTAGATTTTATATGAGTGTACCACATGTTCTTGATATGTCCACGGGAATGGGAATATGCCAGTACGTCTTAATTAATTAAAGGAATAACTAATTGAGAAAATTAATTGAGTTAAGCAGCATGATATTCGTTAGACTGTCATTAATTCTTATAAACTACGACTTTCACATTTATATATATATATATATATATATATATATATATATATATATATATATATATATATATATATATATATATAACTTATTTAAGTTGCGTAGCTTAGCAACTTACTGGGTTTTGACCCATTTTTATTCATGGTGACTTTTAAGTGCTCAAGCTGGACCTCCTGCTTAAAGCTCCTACCTCCAACTAGCACATATTATCTTTCCAGTTACACTTAGCTTCATTCAAGTATTGATGTAGGTTCATTCTCTTTTTATAATTTCATTTACTTTTCAAGTCAGAGAGGTGTACTTCCTTAGACTTTCAGTTAGCATGTATTGTGGGATAGTGGTATTATCATGTATCATTACGAGATTTAGTTTGGAATTTGTTTTAGAGGTTTCAAGTTTTAGATATTTTTTTCTCTATAATATTTGTATGAACACTTTATTATGAGTTTCATATTATAGGATTTTTAGATCACACCCTTATAATTGTCGCACATTTTCATTTGGGGTTTTCATGCTAAGAATGATATTTAAAATTGTTCAAAACCTCGTATGATTTTATAATATGACTTGATTAACCCGAGTATTAAATATAATGGGTGTAACTAAAGGTTTTTACCTTGTCATCTATCCAAGTATTAACTTTTTATAGGTTCACTTGCACAAGATGGGTTTTGACCCATCAGGAAGTTTACAAGCTCCCAAAACTATATTTGAATACATAGAAACTATCTTGGTATCCATAGTCTTAAGTCAAAGATAATTTTTTTTATCATAGAATCACTTATCATAGTTTTTAGGACTGGGTTTGCATTTCCTTGAGATCTCACTAAAATTTTCACCTAAAACAACAACCTTCTAGAATATCTCTTGACACTCCTAACACGACGTGACATCATTTGTGATCTAGTATAAATGATACATGTTATTTGTTCTTTATTAATACTCCCATTACCATTCGATAATTTGTTATCAATATTAGGTTTCATTTCTTCATGTACTTGTGGGCTAACAACACATGTAATATTAAGTTTCTTTTTATCTTGTAGGAATAGATTACTCCTAGACATGTGGTTTATTAAATAATAATTTTACACACACCGGACATTAATACTAGCAATGAATTTCTTGTTCTTGGAATATATAAGACAAACCATCTTTATAACTTTTGGGATTACAAACAAAGACACATACTTCTAACATTGATTCCAACTTCATTGGTTCCTTCCACAACAGATGTTCGGGAACCCCAGATTAGAACATATTCTAGAATGAGCTTCTGCCCATTCCATAGTTTCATAGGAATTCAGGAAATTGATTTAGATGGAACCAAATCTAGATTTTATATTTTGTTCTCTTAATGAAAGATTCCAACATGAATGTTACAATATTGAATAAATAACCATGAACCTTAGCATATCCAAAAACATATTATTCCTTTTTTTACTAAGCCATTCCATAGTGGAGTACCCTGTGAAATCAATCGAAAAATAATTCCTTCCTCCGAATAATGATTCCTAAAATATTTCCAGATAGATTCACCCCATGATTAGATCATAAGGTTTGGATTAGTTTACCACAGTGAAAGAAATGCTTAAAACTTTTGGTGCATAAGGTGAACATATCAATACAAAAGTAATCATCAATAGAATCGATGCAGTACACATAACCCCATCTTTCCCAGATAATCATAGGACCATATAAATCAAAATGATTCAATTCTAATATAGTTCTATCTCTATAACTTTTGTCCATGAATGGCCTCTTGATCATTTTACCTTCTAAACAACATTTATAGATTATAAGTTAGACCACTTCTAATGAACTCAATATTCCATTTTATACAAGTTTTTGAATTCCATTTAGATTAAATTATACTAAGCGTAAGTGCCAACATTTTGTTTAGTTCAACTGAGAAGGAGAGCTTTTTGGTTGATTATTGTTCGTAAATATATTCATTTAAGTGTTTAGACATATTATTGAGACATACTTTGCAATGTATAATTTTTTTTCAAGTGTACATAATAGATGAAAGATTTCTCAATTTCGATGAATTATTTATTAAATTGATCCGATGTTTATTTAAAACCAACTTAGAAATTGAAAAAAAAATCTTCCAAAACCAAGTATATAAAAATAATTTTTTCAACATTATCTTTTTGTATCCACCAATTAGATAATCAGACTTCCAATATTACTACCTTATTCTTATTTTCTATTGTTAGTAACTTCTACCGTTTAAGTAGTTGTCTGGTTACATGGAACTTTTGTTAGAAGTTTCATGAATCATTTATGGTTACCAAATATAAACATTGGGTTCATGTAGACTGGACCTCAAATCGTGATTCTATTTTTAAGAGAAAGATATTACCTTATCCTTGTCCTTATCGTGATAGGAAAATTGGAAAACGTTACTATCAATCTCCCAACTTCTTGTCATATAAACATTTGTTTTTTAGGCTTTTAACTAGTTCCTCATGAATATGATCTTTCTTGACCCCATACCATTTTCCTTGAGATTTATTTTTCTCCTTATTCTTCCCTTTCAGGTTGGACGTCGAGTGCTTCTAAGCAATTACTACCATGCATTAGTTTTCAAGGATGGCCACTATAGGATTACAAAATGGATCTTAATTTTCCCATATATTAATAATAAAAAAAATCCATTGTTCAACCAAGATTGAAACCCTCTTAAGAATGTGATTTTTACTTGAGCATCATCAGCCGACATCGGTGTTTACCAATTTCTGTTCGACCGTTATTTAAAATTAAAAAATTCCATACATAACTTCCCTTTTGGGGGAGCTAAATATAGTAACACTAAATTTCAAATAATTACCATTAAGGGATTACAAAATACTTTGTTAATTCTCTTCATTTGGAGTAAATTTGATGCTAATGTTAAGAATTAATTATATCAAAATTTTAAAATACTAATGGAAATTGTGGGTTAAATAAATTTATTGTCCTCCTTACTTAGAACGATGTCCAATTATTTTCAAACTTATAATATTTATTACAATTAAAACTTTTGCCTTTAAGACTGAAATAAGTAGGTTTATGTTGAGCTCATTTTTGAAATCTTAATATCATTATAGACAAAATTAATTTCCAATTAAATATGTCAGACTTAACTTTTGATTGAATTTTAATTTGGCTTACCTCTAAAATCAATTAGAATTAATCTTGGAGAGTATCATAATTCCCTTGTGAAGTGACATTTCCTGTTGGGAGCTTAAACCACTCCACCTTGAATATAATAGAATTTCCATCTTTCAATTATATTTTTCGGATAATACAAGAAACCTTTGTCAACCATAATTGAATAGAAAATGTCTTTCAGTACCATAATAAATGACAATGACTATGTTGGTGATGAGATTACTACTTGGGTTTATGTGTTTACCATTGGTTCATTCTTCAAAATTAAATCCTCTTATGTAGAAATTTCATGTTGGAGAGACCAAACACACTCAAAATTTATTTTAAAACTTTTAAAAATATAATGATGTCATGAATAATTCCTTCTTTTAGGGAGGGAAGCCAATGTTAAAGCAAGAAATTGACCACATCACATTTTTTAAATACCTATAGGGTTTATTTTGAAACACCTCTCCTAGTTTTTATTTTTAACTTGAGGGTAATTTTGAAAATATTTATTCAATTTTAAATTCTTGAATTAAATCATTGGTAATTACCCATTGCTTGTTCAAATTAAATTTACTAGTCTCATTATATTATTTTTAAAAAAATTAAACCATCTTATATAAAAATATAAAATGAATACTAAAATTTAATTGATACCTTAAATTAATTACTGAAAAACAATTAAATTTTTCCTTTCCAAAAAAATCGTGATTAGTCCAGTCACATAAATTAATCCTTATCGTCGATAATAATGTAGGTCCATAATTAATTTAATAATTTTCTCCAAATATTATGAGCATACAACTATGAGATTATATACTTATAACCAATCACAAGCATATGCAATCCCATTACATTATGACCAATACTTCTTCTTTAAGTAGAACTCTCTAAGAACCAATATCACATTTGAGACAAATTCTTATTTGATATAAAGTTCTCTTTAAAGTGGGAATATTTTGACCTTGTTTGTATGAGCAAACCCTCGTTCGAACAAGAATTTGATGTCCATATGATAAAAAGAAATTTGATTCATCAATGCAATATTAGGGTTTTATTCTTAAAACCATGTATGATGTCTACTTTTCAGTAAAGATGTGTCACTTTATTTTGAAATAACAATCATGATTATGAGAGTTCCTTATATTTATTATTCAATATATTATAGACAATTCAATCAATGGTACTTAGTGAGAATTCTATTGATTTGGGTTCGACTTGATCACGGGACATGGAAATTCTAGTTCTAGTACAATTGAACAATTCACAACCTAACTAGGTAGTTGACATCCTAACGAAATAATTACGATAAAATCCTAGAGGTTTATCTCAAACTACGATAACTTGTTTGATGGTTCAATAACTTGTGTGATAGTTCATATGAGGATTATGACCGGTACATGCAGCAATGTATTCAACATGACAACCCGTGAGATTTTAAATCTAAGGGTCATTATGATTAGACTTAGGTAATCTTACACTATTTGCAAAAGGTGCATAGATTCCTATTACTAATAGTTATAAGGATTGCAATTCTTGTACAATTATTTCCTTGACTGTTATGGTCCGATTTAATTTATATTGGGTCAATAAATCCCCACAGATTGGGAAACCATTTTGTATATAGGTCCGAGATCATAATTTAGAGGAATTCGCGTCTAGGATATATCTTGGATTGTGATACCCCTTGATAGATTTATATATTTTGTTTCCACTAATAAAACTCGATCGGTGGATTATTTTAAGATATAGTTGAGTAAAAAATGAGTTATGCGTGAGAATCAAGGAATTTATTAGATGTAATTTAAAATTGATAAGAGGCAAATTTATTTGACTAATGGGTATCAAAAACTTAACGTAAGGAATCATATTATGTACTATAAATACCTTTACAAATAAGACCTGTTTATATCCAAGAAATTTTAGAGGCAACTAACTTGTAGTGCAGTCATGATGATTTAGTGGAGTTAATGGATATTAAATAAAGAAATAAATAATTAAGGTAATTATAATTAGGATTTTTGAGTATTTATTTGGATGCCAATTTAATTATTTGTCTTGAGTCCCTAGTATAATCCAATACCCAAGTAGTAGGACCGAAACTCTCTACAAGCCCAGTTTGGCTAAAGTCCATGGCTTATACCTTTTTACATTGATGTAAGGTGGGGTATTAGGTTAATGATCTATAATAAAGGGTTATAAAGGGAGAGGAAAAACACTAGTCACATTTTTTTGAAGGGGCTAGGAAAGAGAATATTTCTCTCATATTTCATAATGGTGTCATCTCCTAGAGCGACCGCACATACGTATTAATTCGGGTGGATTATATACAAGAATATTTGAGGCATTCATAGCTTTCTAACAAGGTTTTTGGCGACCTTGGAAGGATTAAAGACTCACATCAGCATCATTATCAAATTTCGCATCATACGAATCTCAACATTGTTCCCTATGGTATTGTATTATGAACCCTAGGTTTCATCTTTAAACCTAGTTCCTGATTTCTTTCCAATACATGATTAATCAATGTTCTTAGAGATGGATTTTTTTTTGCATTTTAAATGTTAATCTCGATTTTTTCCCCTACAATTGGTATCAGAGTGCGCGGTTGTAGAATGATCATGTTTCAGAAAGGACCATGTTGTCCAGTTGTATGATTATAAAATCTTATGTATGGTATCCTAATACCATTGTTTTGAAGAGATTTTATGTTTTTATTCCTTCCATCGTGGTCATATATGTTTGTGTCATCTGATTGGATCATAAGATGGTTTATTAATATTTTTTTTTCTCCTAGATTCGATACGGTTGTAATAATTATGCATTTATAATTATTTCATTATAAAAGTATTTATAGGCATTTGTGAGACGATGAAATTTTTGTGTATTTTTAGAATCATGTATTTACTTGGGTTTGGGTGATGGAAGAAATATGTGAATTTCATGAAGATCTGGATGAGTTATTGTCATTTTTCATGCAATTTACAAAGTGAATATCATGCTACTATGTTATAGGGCTAGATTAATTCGCGGGCCCGTCAGATTGATCTGGAAGGTGGTCAGATCTATCTGGGGTCAAATCGAATCACTCCGATGTTTATAATTTGGCATAATTTGATTTGGTTCTTATTGTTTCGGATTATTTTTCGCAACGAGTTTTATTCTGAATTCTACTAAGGTGGATTATTTCTAGAGGTGGACTAAGTGAAGAACTCAAGGATACTTTACCGTTTACTTATAGGAGGATTCTTGTCTTTAAAGAAGTATACTTCGAGTTGGTTTCTTATTCTTCAAGACCACAACATCAAGAAGGATTCTAGGCCTTGATGGGGAGAAAATTTATCCCTATTTGAATTATTATTGCATATTTTTTTTATGTTTTTTGTGACTCTATCATATCTAGCATGTTAATATTTTTTTGCAATAATTAATTGACTAATTAAGATCTCATGTTGTTTTGGACAACGTGAATTTTTATTGTACATAGCCTAGATCACATTTTTTTTTTGGAAATTTTATATTTATTTATTCTTTTCTAAATGTAATTTGATTAAGTAATTAATTAAAAGGTATAAATTAAAATTTTATCTTTAGGTCTTATTTTAATTTTAAAATAGTTTTATTTTTGGAAATTTAATATAGTGAGATCGGGTAATTTAATTTGTATAAGTAAATTGAAAATTACCAACTATTTAATTCAGGATTTAGAATTGAATGAATTATTTTTATTAAAACTCTCATGTTGAAAATAATGAGAAGGGTTTGTACATATAACCCAAGGTCTCCATTTGTATTTTTAAAATCATTATGTGATTACTTCCTTGCATCAGCTATTTCATCCCTTGAAAGGATTAAATTATTCTTAGCATCCCGTATTCTTAAGACTCTTAACTAATAGTTACAAGAATTAAATTTGAATGAGTTCAGTCCCCTCGGTGGGAAAGTTCTTTACGAGAGGATTAAAATTTGAAGAATTAACCAATGGTATATATTAAACATAATTAAAGATATCCTCTCCAATAGAGTCATAGTCATTAACTATAGGACCAAATACTGTCGGTTATTCATTAAGTTCAACGAAATTTTCCTGGACTGTCCTGATGACTTAATGAAAGACGAAAACTTGTATAGTTAAAGGTGGGGAGGTTTAAGATCCCAATGAGAAATCTCACTTCCTAAGGAAACTAGGATGTTCGATGGGATAAGAATTTAATTGGGAATAGAAGGATGCCACTTTACAATTTAATTGAATCAATTCTTACATTTTAAATTGAAAATTATTTTTTTAATAATTATTCAAGTCTTCAAAAATGAATTCAATATTTTCTCACTTTTTTAATATTAAAGTTTTAACTAGAATAAGTTCCATGTATTAAAAATGTAATTGGACATTTTTCTAACTCAAGGGGATAATGAACTTATTTAATCCATGATTCCCATCAATGTTTATAAATTATGATGTCATTAACTCCTATCATCAGATTGTCCAACCCCCCATCAGAGAGTACTAAACATAGAATCACGATATTTAAAATTAATGGTACTTATTTTAAATTTAGTATTACATATGTTCAGTCCCCTCAATTGGGAAGTTCTATATGTACATGTTTATCTTTAAAGAATTGGTCGATGGGAATCTTTTAATACATGTTATAGTTCATCTTGCCAAGTAAGACTCATATTCTTGAAATTATCTTCATCTTTTACTGAACTAAGGATTTTTTGGTTAAGATATGGTGGAGAAACCTGGATCCATTTCCTAATCTAGGAGTGAGCGTCTTCGATAGCAAAGGGATGGTGTTAGCTATTGATAAGAGCTCAACTTATTTCCAAAAATGGAAGTAGAAGGATAAGGATAAGTCTCAGGTACAAAAGTTTGGGTTAAGAGAAGTTCATATTCATCGCTAGTAGTGACGTGGATGAAAGGTCATATTCTTATTACAAGTAGTTATAACTTTTATAGTAAGGTGTAAGGTTTTCCTTTGTTTATAAGAAAAATGACAAGGTAATATTTTTTCTCTTAAAAGTAAGGGTACTATTTATGGTCTGACTTACATGAACCTGGTGTGTGGTCTCAAAAATCATAATTTAGGCCTGCAACTCTTGGCAGAGGTTTCAGGTAACAAAGAAATTATATAAAAGGGAGATTTTATTAATTATGGGTAGTTCGATTAAGGAAGAAGTATAAAAAGTAGGATATTTTTATAGATTGTGGTTAAGATATATAGATAATTTAGGTAAATTATTTAATGTACTTAATTTAAAGAGATATTAAATTATTTTAATAAATTCTTTTATGAACATTAGATATCTTTTACATGTTCTGATATATTAAAAAGTAATTCATATATTATAAGGTTTATCTCACCAATAATTATCAATACTACTACGAATAATTTTAATGGAAATCATTGAAGAGAAAGTTTACTTCCAAAACCTAGCACAAATTGACACTTACACTTAAGTTATTCTATTCTAAAATGAATTTCAAGACTAGTTTAAAACGAAAAATTGAGTTCATTGGAAGTGGAGTCACCTTTAGTCTATGAATCCGGATTAGAAGGTTAAATGACCAAGGGACCTTCATAGGCCAAAGTCTAAAGAGCCAAAGATATGTTAGATATGGTTCATTTTGATTTGTGTGGTCCTTTAACTATCTAGTGAAGAAGAATTTTGAGTTCTTAATCAATTTCATTAATGATTACTCAAGGTATGTATATGTTTACCTTATCCACCATATGTCAGAAGCCTTTGATTTGTTCAAATTATATAAGACTAAGGTGGACCAATGGGCAAGTAAACTAATCTAAACCCTATGATTTTCTTGTGGGGGTATACCTCTTAGGAAAGTTTAGGAATCGTCTATCAGAGGTTAAGATTATATCCCAAGTTGTCTACACTTGGTAACCACATCGAATGGTGTTGATAAAATGAAGGAATAAGACTCGTTTAGAAATGATAAGGTCCATGGTAAGTTATTCAGGACTACAACATTCATATTAAGATTTTACATAAGTGATGGACATATACATTCAGGATTTAATTTCTTCTTAATCGATCCCTTTAACTTCCATTGAACTTTAGAGTGGATGCTAGCTAATTCTAGGGCATGTTTAGATTTGGGGATGCTCGACACTCATGTTGTGAAAGGATCTAAGGAAGTTAAAATCAAGGGCATAGGTATGTTTCTTTATTGGTAATCCCAAAGGTTATAAAGGTAGTTTATATCATATTCCTAAGCACAAAAGGTCATTGATTATACCAATTTCGATTCTTAGGAGAAGATTATGTAATAAACTATAGGACCAAGTGTAAGATACACTTAAAATATAATAAGGAACATAATATTACTAAGGTTGTTAAACAACCGTAAAAAATGAATTACAACCTAATATCGATAATACATAGCCTTATGGTAGTGGGAGTATTAATGATAATCAGTATACATGTGTCACTTATACTGGATAACAAGTTGTTTCACTTCATAGTAGGAGCATCAGGTGTCATCCTAAATGGTTATTATTTTGAGTGATCATTTTGATGATATCCTGGGCTAATACGAATCAAGTCCTATGAAATACAATGAGGCATTCCAAGACCATGACTTTTCTTGGACTTATGAATATGGATACCCAAAGGATATTCAACATATTCGAATCAAGTCTTGGTACTTATAGACATGCTGATGGGGTAAAACCCATTGGGCTCAAGTGGATGTACAAAAATTTAAAAGATAAATGGATGGGAAGGTGCAAACCTTCAAGTCAAGGTTTCAAAAAAAGTCTACTAAAAATAAAAAGATTGACTACGAGAAAACCTTTTCTTCCGTGGTCATTGTTATCTATTGGATTTCCTTTAACGTTAGTACTTAATTCAATAATGATTGTATTTATATATACATGGTAATAAGTCAAGAAATCAACATTATGTGAGCTTGTAAAATGCATTTGTGGATGTAGTCTAACATTAAGATTTTAGAGGGTTTTGTTTGATAAGGTAATATAGTTTTGTTCAAAGTCTGAATAATACTTATTCATATAAGAAACATGACAAAAACATGGTGGTATTTCTAAGTACACGTGGATAATATACACCTAATCAAGAATGAGGTGGCAGTATTGTATTACATAAGAGTGTGGTTGTCCAGGTTACACAAAATAGAGTACTTGCCACTAGTCAAACACGTCCTAATAATCGAGATTTTTCTAGATCTCATATATATATATATAAAGGATGTTGGTCTTATTCCATGTCACTTAAATCGATGTTGTATTCATGATATTAACAATGGGATTCCCTAAAAAACATTTTCTTTTCAAGCATGGAATCACTTTGTCTTAAAATCAGTGGAAACACTTGATGAGATGAAAGCATTAAGGAATATACCCAATAATTCGGCGGTGGGAAGCCTAAAAAATGTTGTATTGTGTACTAGACAGGAAATTTACTATGCTTTCATCATAGTCAATATATTTCAGTATCATAATATTATCTCTTTAGGTAAAAGACACGTTTTTTAATTGGATATGGATATCAAGTATACCATGTTTTCTACATCAGAATATATGTTTACCTAAGGAGGCTAAGCTATAAGCTGGAGGAGTGTAAAGAAATACTCCATTGTCAACTCTACCAAGGAGGCCGAAATTATTGCCACTTTGAAGGTAACTTGAGGTGTTATATGGATTGGTTGATTTCTAACTAACTTGGGTGAATCTATTCTAGTTGAATTTTTATTATATTTTTAATGTATATAGCGGTACGATTACAAGAGCAAGAGAACCCGTAACTAATAAGATGGTTAAGGACATTGAGTATAGGTTTTAACTAGTTTAAGAAATTGAATAGGCATGTGATAAGATTATGACTGAGGTTGTATCACATAACCATAGTTAATACTTCTACATTTAGGTCGTAAACTGCCAAGTAGATGGATTGCGAGTTGGACACATGACTTGAAGAGTCCGTAGGAGACTGTTTGGTTTTCATTATTAAAACCATGTGTCAAGTTTACTTTTCAGTAAAAGTATGTCAGTTCATTTTGAAATAAGAATCATGATAATGAGAATGCCTTATATTTATAATATGAATATATTATAGGCATGTCGGTCAATGGTAATCCGTACGAATTCTCACCAGTTATGTTGGACTTAATCACTAGAGATAATAATTTTCATTCTTGTACAATTGAAAACTTCATAACCTGGAGAAGAAGTTAAAATCCTACCGGAATAATTATGGTACAATACAAGTGGTTTAACTCAAATTACGAGAACTTCTCTAATCATTTGGGAACTTGTGTGTTAGTTAAAAGAAGGATTTTGACTGATACATAAAGCAATGTATTGAATAGGACTAGCCATTAGATTTTAAGTCTAAGGGTTCCATTTTCAAAGGATGCATAAATTCATAATCCTAAGAATTATGAGGATTGTAATAACTGTACAATTATTGCTCTGGTCGTAATGGGTGGGATTCAATTTTATATTGGGTCAATAGATCCCTGGAGATTCGAAAATAATTCTGTAGGTTTGTTTGAGATCATAATTCATAGGAATCTACATCCAAAATATATATTGTATTGATATAACCCCTTGATAGACTTATATGTTTTGTTTCCACTAGTAAAACCCTACCGATGGATTATTTTATAATCACATGAAGCTGTAAATAACTTAAGTCTTAGAGTTAAGGAATTTATTAGATGTTGGTTAATATTGATAAGAGGAAAATTGATTTGACCAACTAGTATCGAAAACGTAACGTGGAAAATCATATTATATACCATAATCAACTTTGCAAATAAGACCTTTATATATCAGAGTGATTTTAGAGATATTTAAAATCGAGTGTAGATGTGTTTATTTAGTGGAATTAATCGCGTTTAAATAAATAAAGAAATAATTATAGTAATTGGGATTTGGATTCTAAGTATTTATTTGGAATCCAATTTAATTATTTTTCTTGGGTCTCTAGTATAGTCCAATACCCAAGTAGTAGACTTAAAACACTTTAGAAGCCCAATCTGTCCCACAACAATGACTTATACCTATTGATATTGGTGTAAGATAGGATTTTAGGTTGATAATCCATTATGGAGGTTTAAAGAGGGGGAGCAATAATACTATTCACTTTTTTGAAGGATGAGGTGAGAGAAAGTTATATGTATCATATTTCACCATGGTGTCATCTCTAAGAGTACCCACACACAAGGCACACTTTGGGTGGATCTTATAATCTAAGATTCGAGGAATTCAGATCTTTCTAACAATGTTCTTGGAGACCTTGGAGGGATGGACTACTTACACCATCATCATCAAATTTTTCCTTATACGAATCACAACATTATTGGTTATGGCATTGTATTCTAAACCATAATATTAAACTTTAAACCTAGTTCTTAGTTTTTTTTCAAATGCATGATTAATAAAAGTTGTTAAGGTTAAATTTTTTATGTGTTTTAAATGTCAATCCCATTTTTTCCCCTACATGAAGAGCATCGTGCACTACCAGAACCCATGAATCATAGGAAATAACTATAACATTTTCTCGTAAACTCCTCAACATACATCGATTTTTTTAATAATTGAAATAACTTAATTATTACAACCAAATCGAATATAGGAAAAGTAACAATGGATAAACCACCGTAGGATATATTCACATATCATAAATATGTGAACACGATGAAACAACTAATAAAAATTATACAAAATCGTGTTAGTAGAAAGATACACATTTCATCATATATTTTCTAACACGCAAACTTATAGTTTCAATGGTGGACAAGATATACCTTTCTACAACATGATCAATTTATAACCAGTGGGTTTAATACCACTTGTTGGGGGTTGACATGATAAAAAAAACTTTTTTCCCCAAAATTTGTAATGATCATGTGTGACACCCCACCTAATAAGATACCGGGCGATCACTCCAATATTAAATTAAAACAGGAGTCTCATATGGATCATTCTTAGCATCACTGTCGAAAATCCATTTTATTACTAATAACCTATTAGGCCGGTGTCAAAATTTTAACTTTACTACTCTTTTTAACAACTATAAATAAAACATCCCCACAGTTTTGCGGAAATGAAACTGAAATGAAATAAAATAACTGAACACTCGGTCAAAATATACAACCTTATCGAATGATGTGCTAAAGGGATAAATAAATGCAGTTGGACCATTGGCCCGAATGTTTATACAATACCTCTTATCTAGATTACAAGAATGGAAGCGGCTATCAAAAACCTGCACACATCCACAGCTGCTGCAGCTGAAGTCTGACTCGAAAGAAGTGCCATCCAGGCGTCCCTGTGTCTGGACACCTATATATATATAATATAGGAAAAAAAGGAAAAGTAGATAAACGGGTCAGAGCCCGAGTTTTGAAAATATTTAGCAAGTGCATAAATGCCTTATTATTTTGAAAAAGGTTTTATCTCATATTTAAGTTTGGTATCGCACTCCCATGAGATACCCCTCACCTCTCTTTTAACAGTGCACTCCTAGAGCATCCCTCTAAACATCCTAGTCAAGCTATCCTGCTAAACTAGTCTATCACCCAACCACTATCTATCCTACATAGTCCAAGCAATGTACTAAGGGATAAACTTCACCCCAGTCTCAACGCTATGCCATGTTCGTGCGTGGGGTGTCTCGCAAAGAGAAATTCAAATAAGGAACCCCCCCGATACACTACTACGTGGCATGGTCGATCGTCGAGATCCGCCAGTCCCTCAGTACAGAAAGATATATATAAATATATACCATAAGCATTTATAATATTAGAGCACTAAGTATTAAACTTCTCCCCAGTCTCAACACATTGCCATATTCGTGCGTGGGGTGTCTCGCAAAGCGAAATCCAAACAAGGAACCCCCCCGATACACTACTATGTGGCAAGGTCGATCATCGGGATCCATTACACCCTCGGTACTCAATTCATCCATTTATATATACATATTTCCATAATCATCCGGATCTATCTCCCGGACTGAGGATTCATATATCAAGTATTTATCAATACTTTCATTCTTCTCAAAACTTTCCATTTCCCTTTTTATACTCAGGAAATGTAAATATAAAAGCCAATTCATTATCATGAATTGCTTTAACAAATCATATAGGGCCTGTTTGGTTCTCTATTCTGAAAACTCGATTTAAACGTTGTTTTTAAATACAGTTTTAAAATTAAGTTTTTTGTGGTTATAATTATTGGTGTGCGTTTGGTAAACTTGTTTTTAAATACAGTTTTTTAAAAATTTGACAAACTTGGCAAACATGTATATTTATATTATACATGTATGTATATATGCATAAACACATACATAAAACTTTCATACATACATGATACATACATACATACATCATAAATTATATACATGTACATTTAATAAGATGTATTTTTAGGTATATTTAATGAGGTATGTTGTGGATAAAACTTTCATACATACATGATACATGAATGTATACATACATACATACATCATAAATTATATACATGTACATTTAATAACATGTATTTTTAGGTATATTTAATGAGGTATGTTGTGGAGTTTAATTATATATATATATATATATATATATATATATATATATATATATATACTAGGGTATGCCCGTGCCTGAAGGCACGCTGATAATCGCAAAACAACGATAATTTCCAAAGTACGTAATTACATAATTTCCAATGTAAGATAATTCAAGGGCTTATCTTCCAAACACAACAAAAAAATCCAAAAACATAATGTTAAAATTATATTGCTCAACACCCAAAAGCATATCATTATAAATATTAGTATGTACAAACATAACAAACATCTCATCTCAAATGTATTTTCTACCTCTAAAATATTCAACTACTTCCACGATGTAAGAGTGAAACTTACTCTTTAAATTACATTACATATTAAATGAATCTCGATGTAAGAGAGAAACTTCCATACCCTTCTTCCCATACAGTTAGGGGAAGGAAAATGGATTTCAGAACATAGGAGATTCCCAACAATTTATTCCCGTTTTTCACAAATGAATTTTTAGTCAACACCATAAGTCACTCAAGTGGCACAAAGATAATAATTATATTTAGTCCAATACCGACTTAAAGTGTTGCACAACTAAATATTATTCATTGAGTTGTGAGGATTACAACTGTTATATCAACCCAATCGTGGGAGAATCCGCATTGAAATTCGGTGGTTGATGGAGCTTAGGAATTTTGTGGATTCGAGAGTGCTAGCAATTTTTCAGCTGGACCGAATTGTTGTGAATCTAAATCAATCCGGACATCATTATGAACGCTTCTCAGCAGATCATAATAATCCTCTACAAATAGTCTAAGGCATTACCAAATTTCTGACAACCCCTAACAGATCTTGGACAGTCTTAAGTAGTTGGTTAAGTGTCTACAAAATTTCTGGCTGATCACTCGAAGTAAAATTAGCATAATTAGGCAATTGCGCAAAAACATAGGAAATAAAACATCTTAAATCATTATATAACTTTGGATAAGTTAGGCTTATAAATACATATCACTAAATCTTATCTAAGTTTTTAAACAAACTGTTAATGGACAATAATATGGGTTGATGCCAAAAAGTCAATTTGCATAAGTATAAGAAATGAAGTATTTTGAAGTGCCTAAATAAATCCAAACTAAAGAAAAATGAACAAACACACACTTCAAGAAAAGAACATAAAAAAATCCCTTTGGACCATCAACAGTTCTAAAAAAATCATAAACTACCAGCTTTATCAACCGTAATTGGGTAATCAATTGGTCAGTTGTAGATATCAATACACTTCAAACATTCTGCTAAAGGTTTCAAGAATTATATTTTAGCCTTGTTTTATCCCCCCTCTGATCCCTTCTCTATAGGCAATTAGATTGGTGAGGACGTCATTCACAGATTCAACACTGCTAATGGTAGAACCTGATCCCACCATTTTCTCCTCACTTTCAGGCTCCTCAATAGAGACCCTTACCAACATAGAATCTGTCTTCTTGTTAAATGGATAAGCTCTCATCGTCCTCACTTTCTTCACATAAAGTGATATCACCGAGTTCTCTGCCGGTTGAAATAGTACTGAAGATTTAGAACAGGTCATTGAAATTAGTTTCATACCTAAGTCACCAAAAGAACAAAAGGTCATTTTAGAATTTTTAAAACAACATTTGAAACTTCATAAACATATCACATCCATTAAAAAATCTAGCTCAAAAAATAAATATCAAAATCTTTATTACTGTTTTTATGGCAAGACAACCCCATATATTTCTTACCTAAGTGCATCGAAGTGTTGGAAGTACTGACTATGTTTTTCACCTTTTAGATGCATTTAAACCTTGAAACAGGATCAAAGAAATCAGCAGCGGACTCTCCATTAGGGAATAGGTAGAAGAACATTCTGAACTTCTCTATGGTGTCATTAATGGGCTTCATTCTGTCGGCAGCCTGAAAATTCTCGAAGTGATGTCGCAATGTTCCTCTCCTAGTGTTTGTTGCCCTGCCCCCGTTGTTGCAACATAATAAATGAGTAAGATAAGTGTAATAAAAAATATAGAAGTAAACATATTAATTTTCACGAAGTAGCAGAACATAAGGAGTTCATGTTCTGCCTGTTCTGTTTTGTTCTACCTTGTTCTTTCTGCCTTATTGATGATTTCCAGGATAACTATGAACTTATCAAGATCTAGGATAACTACAAATTTCTGCATCACATTATTTAATGTCAAGTTTAAAAAATGTCACATTATATAATTTCTGCAACTTGAAAAAATGTATGCAACTTAAAATATGTTGAGTCATAATTAAGGTAAAAAAATAACATGGAAACTTGGAAACAAATAAAATCAATCCTAATTGAGTTCGGCTCCAACACACTGGGGCCCCACCATGCATATCACAAACTTGTGTATGACTTCATTTTTAAGCAGAGATATTGTCTAACAAAAAAGGAACAAAAATAATATGTGTACGTACGTACATACATCATATATATATAAAGGATATTCTCAACAGGAAAGTGATGTGGAAACAAACATAATGACTTCATTTTTAAGTAGAGATATTGTCTAAAAAATAAGGAACAAAAATAATATATGTACGTACGCACATACATCATATATATAAAGGAGATTCTCAACAGGAAAGTGATGTGGCAACAAACATAGGGCTAGACATGAGTCCCCCCCCCCCCTCCCCCCCCCCCCCCCCAAGCACACACACACACCCTTCCTACCAAGAAAAAATAAAAGAAAATCATTGAACATAATGATGCTTGTAAGAAAACTATTCATTATATATCATATCATGAGGTGAAACTCAGAGATCCAAGTATGTTTAAGACAAACTTGTAATGGGAAGAACTGCATACCTCAACTCCACCAATGCAAAATAGAATGACCAAAACCTCAATAAACCACAATGACATTAAATTGTAAATCATAATCAAGAAACAGGATACGATCACAACAAACAGAATTGCTGATGTGGTGTTCATATCCACCACGCCCTTGGAACGATTGGCCTCCATGCTTTAAGATTCATCCAAAGCGTCCTAAAATAACAACATAAATATACTTTGAGCATCCATGACTGGAACAGCATAATTATACTTAAAGATTCAACCGGAGCATCGAAAAAGAACAACATAATTTCATACAGCTTTTAATGAACCAATACATTATGTTACCCAATTTCACTTGCAGCGGTAAACTTGTGGCTGATAGAGTTTGAATTAAACTGCATTTTGAATTACAAAAATGTTTAATATATAAAATCTGTTATATCAAATCAGATTTGATATATCAAACTTTTTCAACTTAAACATGCAATTCAGATTTGAAATATCAAAATCTGATATAACATACTAAACCTGCATATGTAATTCAATTCAATTGTCCCGAAAGGGGGTATGTCTTCCTCAGTAATTCAATGCACGTATCAAACCTGCATATTTTTTTCTTTTTGGAGCAAAATCAACTTATATAAGATTTTTCCATTTGTAATATCTTGAGATGTGCAAGGAAGTTCTTGTAACCAATAAAAAACTAATAACGAAAAAGAAATCTTTCAACCCAAAAATATTTGTTGCTATTCAAAGTTCTTATCATATTTCAATTAAACGTTTCCTCCAAAGGAAAAAGAAAAGAAAAAGAAAAACATCTTCAGGGATCAGAGTAAATAAAAAAATAGGTACACGAAAAATTGTTTCGTTGAATTTCCAAGCCAATGTAATCAGTTTACTCCCCATGAAGAAGGAATAGAACAAATTTAGATCTCATATCTGGTGGGATACAGACAGGGAGATAGCTTTTGTCAAGCCAAACTACTGGAGCTCTTAACTCCAAGATGGGATCTTGGTTTGGTAGCTTGAAGATGAAGTGTTCAAAGTACAACCGTTGGAACTCGGTAGAATTGAACAATGTTTTGCTACAAATATCAAAGCAATGAACAATGTATAAGCAATGGACAAAGTATAAGCAATACCATCAATGTAAGAAATGAATAGTGGTTGTAGAAAATAATCAATGGAACTCGGTAGAAATGAATAATGTTCTACTAAAATATCAATGCAAGAAAGGGAAATAAAGACGTAATGTGACAGATTCCTCTAATCTGATTCAGACACATATTGTGAACATAAATAAAAATATGTAAGATCATTTTTTATAAGATAAATGAAATTTATCCTCCCATTCATGATAGAAAATATCACCACAAATTTACATAAACAAAAATAGGTAATTATTATCTGTTGTTATAAGACAACAAAGAGGTAATTATTATCTGTTGTTATGAACTCACATTCATTGTTCTGTTTATATAATCATTGAAAAGCTAACATCCATAACATTCGTTATGTTCATTTTTTGGAAGTCCTTCGTTCTTGTTCATTGTTTATCGAGAACAATGATGTTAGCTTATGCCATATACAATGTATATGTTGTTAGCTTATGTTATTCGTTCTGTTTATATAATCAATGAAAAGCTAACAGCATAATAAGTTCAAAAAACAGAATAATGAACAGAACGAAGGACTTCCAAAAAAAATAATTAATGTATATGAAGTGAAATTTCTTACATCGAGTATGGTCTTTTTTATAGTGAGAAGCACCATACAGGTCCCTTTCATAGCATCTTCAATTAGCTCATAGAACCGTTTCAACAGGATCAAGCACGTTCGCAATTTGCCTCTTGTAAAACTAAAATAACAGAGAGAAGTAGTAATTACAGACATGTAGAATGTAAATAAATAAATAAACTCCAACACTTGTAAAAATACAAATGTCAACATTTGAGTTTCACTCTCACATAGAGTTGAGCAAAATTGAGGACTAATTAACTTACACTCCCACACTCAATAGAATATCGGGATCAAGTTTCAATATAATAGATGTCTTAGATTATATTAATTGAAGAAAGGGTAAAAGAATCAATGTCTTATATGATTGTATTTTCTAAACATAACAGTAGATTATATTAACGTTAGGATTAACTTTCATAATCAGTTAAAGACAAACCATTAAACAAAGCATTGTATTTTCTAAACATAACAGTAGATGTCTAAGAAACAAAAGATAGAATAACGTTGCAAATAGATGTCCAATTTGCACCAACAACTGCAATACTCAAATGATTAAAATAAAATGGCCCAGAACTTATATAAATTTAACATACACTAAAATCTACAAAAATAGTATTAAATCCATTAAAATAAACAAACTAAATATACTATTAGATGGAGCAGAGGTATCCCTGCCTAACATGGTTTCAAAGTAAGTATAAGCCATGTTAGGGTTTAAAAATCTTGATTTTCGTATGACTCAGCGAACTAAACACCAAAGCTTAGAAAAAATGAGCCATGTTAGGGTTAAAAAATCTTGATTAGAATATAGAGGAAGAGAATGAATAAAGCATTACACAATTTTTGACCCTGATGTGGCGAATGAACAACCCATATCTGAAAAACAAACATAAGTTAGGGTTAAAAAATCTTGATTAGAATATAGGGGAAGAGAATGAACAAACCATTATTTCAAGCCGTATTTCAAAAGGACGCCCAAACTCAGTTAGATATTTGAACAAACATATGGTATAAGATAGTACACCGTGATCTTCATATGGTATATACATATCACATACGATGATCTTCATTGTAGATTTAAATCTACAAAACAAAACAACAAAAAGACGAAATCATGGAGAGTTGATTCAGCACAAATAGAGAGATCGTTGTTCGCAAAAAAAAACTAACAAAGGTGTACAACTAAAACTATTACCTTGGTAGAGGTCGTTCCAGAGATCATTGATGGAGATCGTTGATGCTAGAGATCGTTGCAAGGGAGAGAGGGGAGGATAGGGTAAAGTGAGAAGCAAAAAATATAAAAAAGGGACCTTTGGGTAATGAGGTTAAGGGATAGAATCGGTGGGAGTGAAATACTATTGTAACCTTATGTTTGAATTTTTAAGAGAAGGGGGAAACAATTTAGAGTGTATCAAAGAGGGGGAAGCTAAAAATTTTAAGGGTAAAATAGGAAGGGCAAAAAAAATTCATCTTGTGATGTCATAGTTGAATCTTATGACATACATAAATTTTGTAACTTATTATATAGATATAACTTTCATACATACATGATACATGAATGTATACATATACATACATACATACATCATAAATTATATATATGTACATTTAATATCATGTATTTTTAGGTATATTTAATTAGGTATGTTAGGGAGTTTAACTCTCTCTCTCTCTCTCTCTCTCTCTCTCTCTCTCTCTCTCTCTATATATATATATATATATATATATATATATATATATATATATATATATATATATGTACACATATATTTTTTATTTATAAGAATTACACACATTAATGTATTATGTATGTATATTATATATTAAGGTATAATTGCTTTAAAATATTAAGAATGAATAATTCTGAGTTGAAAAATAAAAAAAACAGATGTTATAAAACACCCAAAATCTGTCTTCTGAAAAACTTGATTATAACACAGGAATATTATAATTCTGTGTTTAAAAACAGGTTGTCAAACGGAGATTTTTATCAGAATTGTATTTAAACAATTTTAAAAACGACTTTTAAAAACCAATTTTATTATCATAAAAATGTTTTTCTGTTTTAAAATATCCCATTTCCCTTTTTATATTGAGGAAATGTATTCAAAGCCATTTTCATTATCATAAAAATGCTTTGATCATATCATATGCTTCCACAACCCTTCTTCCATCCGGGAGTGTTACCGAAGCCAAACCTTTATCCGATTTCCCTTCCTATATCCAGGAAATGTAATTAAAGCCAATCCATTATCATGAATTGCTTTAATATATAACGCGTTCTAAGACCGCCCGTCCGGATTTCTCCACTGTGCGCGCCCCTAAATGGCTATCATCTTCCAGGGCCTATAATCAAGACAACCTGGGATCCTACATCGCAAGACGTCGGGAAGCAGCCATATGCCTGTGGGATAGTCAAGACCACACCCGGAATCTCCTAACCAACGCCGAAAAAATACAACAAACGCTCATATGGCCTATAGGACTATATCCACCCTGCGTTTATTTGTCAGGGGGCTTCACCATACGCACGCAACTTTTCTTATGATAGCGATTTAGAGAGGTGTGTATCCTCATTTTTATTAATTAAGAAAATCCTTTATCTTTCCTTTTTGAAAACATTTATTTTTACATTTTCAAAAGTCATTTCCCTTAATTCATATATATACTTTAATCACATAGTATATATATATATCTACCTGAATATATAAAAATGTCCATATTTTCCAAACCATCTATCGATGACCATTAATCCCAAAGATTCTCTCAAAGAATCATAATCATGCATTCATATATGCATAATACTAAACCCAAAGTATATTCTTACTTTAATAAGTAATATATATCAAAATCCCATCTACGGATTCATTTGGATATCTCCAATTATACTAATTCACTCTAAGTGAATATACATATATATATATACACTCTCAATTCCTCAAGTCCTTTAGGACATAACCCTCCATAATCTCTAATTTGGAAGGCCCTTAAACATTAAACTCAAAAAGGAGAAATAATCCTAATCTCCAAAATCTTGGGCTGAAAGCAGGGCACCGGTCGACCGGTCCTAGACCCCCGGTCGACCGCGGGTTACAAATAAGCCTACGAAACAAAGCAGTAGGCCCTTTCTCCTTGATGCGGTCGACCGGCCATAGGGGCGCGGTCGACCGGCCATAGGGGCGCGGTCGACCGGTCACACCAGGTCTCCCAAATTAAAATTCCTCAATTCCTTAATCCAACCACCCAAATTCATTAACGGGGTTTCTAAACTACACCAAAAATAATCGCACACATCTACACGATTAATTCTAGCCGTAATTTTTTCAATTCCCGATTTGATTTCCGAGTTGATGATTTCAACCCGGATCTGTCATCTTGTAAAAATCATACCAAATCGTAGAAAAATCAAAAAACTACACAGTTGGCTCCCACGCGACCGTATCGAAAAGATCTACAACTTTTGTGTTTTGGCCAAAACCTAAATCAATTCGTTTCCTGGCCAAAAAGGCCCCCTAAAGTGATGGGTTACTATTCATCATCTTCTCCGAGAGGATTTCGGCCATTAAAGCTTCTCCCAAGCTTTTGTCGCCTCACCCAACGTCCTACAACCTCAACCAACTACAAATACACATATATTAAGGGTTCTAAACATCCTAGAACCCAAAACCACCAATTAATTTAGGTTAAAACCTAAGTTCCATAAATTGAAATATTATTTGGGGTTTAATTGTTTTAACTCCCAAAAACCCGTTTTATCCACGATAACCCACCCCAAAACCATTAGGATTTGTTTATACCAAACTACGGTATGAGATATTTATGCAAAAAGATAAATAAAGCAAGTAAACACTTGCCTCGTGGATATAATCCGACGACCTCGAGCCGAATCCCGCGGAGGTAGGCCGGAATCTCTCCTTTTTTTCTTCTTTTCTTCTTCCTCTCTCTCTCTTCTCTCTCTTTTCTATTTTATCTTCTTTCTTTCTCTTTTTCTCCCTCTCCCTCTCTTTATATAGAAAGAAAATGGTTTAACCCCTTAAAACCCAAAAACGACTCGTTTACCCAATTACGAGTTACTTTTACCTCTAAAATTACCTGAAACTCATTTTCGACTATCGGACACTCTCTTCCGACTATCTCGACCATTCCGATAATCATGGCGCAGTCGAAATTCCCATCCGAGGTACATGACCGCAAATCACTATTCCAACCCAAAATAAATAAATGCGGGTTTTCTAATTAAAAATCTTACCTCATGTCGCTTTTCTCCACGGCGACATATAATTAAAATATTTCGACCTATACAGTCCCAAAAATAATCACAACATCCTTCGAAACTCATTTAATCCTCAAAAATCTCAAAAATTACTATTTAAGAAAATTCCCCAAATTCCAATTTATTTTTAATTATGGAATTTAATCGTCTCCAAAAGGGCGAGTTGTTACACAATGTAGAGAAAGTGAGAAAAATAAATAGATCTAAAAAATGTATCTAGGTTTTAAATAAGCATTTCTTTGCAGGCCTTGTCCGTGATCAAATATGGATGCTAATAAATTGTAATGGTAGCTCAGATATTTTTGTCTTATGATATAAGAATAGTGTGTGGTCAGCACTTGTGACTATGATCTCGAAGCACTTGAGAATAAACTTCTCTTTCTTATCTCATTTGAACGAGAGAAGGCTTCATTCAAGCAAGAACATCTCATGATAAGTCCTCTATAGAAGTTGACATCTCAACAATAGAATTAATTTCTCATGTTGAAACAATTTCAAATGAGAGAAACCCTTTCCTTAAATTAGATATTCATTCTAAAAAAACTTATCACAATATCAAGACCGAAGGTTACTGAAGGCGTTTAGATTAATGATAGAAATTAAAGTCTTTCTTCCTAAATAAGGACAATACTAGGGACCCAAGGCTAAGTAATTAAATTGTCTTCCAAACAAAAAGATGAAATACCCTAATCACACCTCGCGATATATTTTGTTTTCGGGTAAATAATAGTTAATTCCACTATATAATCATGATTTCACTCTAATTTAATTATTGTAGAATTACTCGAATAAAGAGGCCTTGTTTGCAAAATTTCATGGAAAATAATAGGATTTATGTGTAAATCACACAATACTAGTGAAATTTAATTTTCCTCCAACTGATTTTCACTAACTTCTTATTTATTCCTTGATCGCAAAATCTACTTAATTAATACTCTAATGGATAATTAAATCCATTTACTGGGTTTATTTGTAAATAAAAACTTATAACTTTATTAAGGGAAATCATAATCTAGGATATCTCCCATTTTTTAATTCCTCTTAAATATGATCTTAGACATACCAATACAATTACTTTCCAACTTGCATATATTTAGACCCAATAAATTCAATCGCAACCGTAACCGTTAAAAAAATAACTTATTGAGTATTCCAATCCTCATAATTCTTATAATTGAGAATATATGAAGCCTTTGAAAAATGCATGATATTGTGCAAGTCTAATCTAGTCATCACCTATACTTGAATCACACCTATGGTAATGGTCAATACACTCCTAATGTACTGGCATATTCCTCTTTGAAATTTCAGAAGGAAAAAAATTTGAGCCAACCTATAGGTTCTCTTAATCAAGATAAATTACTAAGACTATACTCGCGGCCTTATTAATAGGATGTCAACTCCTTATCTAGGCTTTGAACTTTTTAATTGAAGTAGAACTGAAATGATGATCACGTGTGATGAGGATGAACCCGAGTCAATAGAATTACTACTAATTTTAATTTACCAACATTTATACAATATATTTAAAATGAATATAAGGCATTCTCATAAACACAAATTTTATTTAAAGTTTCATCTGACACAACTTTATTGAAAAATTATCTTCATACATGGTTTTAATTAAAACATTCCAATAGATTATATTATTCAATAATATAACGGTAGTTTCTTCAACTGTAATGAAATCAATTCTCTTCGTGGATGTTGACAAATTTGATAAGCACGTATATCTTGGTGTGTATGATGTTAGCTTTCTTGTTTTACATCATTTTAGTTATTGTTATTATTATTATATCTACATTATATTCGGGGTCATGTTTAATGGAGGTTAACCCAACGAAGCACAATAATTTGAAACGAGATATCTTGGTGTGCAAAAGGTGTTTGAAAAATATTAGTAGTATATTTTCAGTATAGACCCACTAGTTCTTGAATTTTGTAGGTGTGTTCATTTAATCAAGACATTGAATATTTTTCACAATTTTAAGTGGAGAGATTTGATTACTAGCCTAAAATGAAATCAAAAGAATTGTGCAAAAATCTACAAGGTTTATGGATACAATTTGACTTTCACCTAAAAGATTTTTTTTTTTGAGGATTTACTTATAAGGTAAATGAGATACTTTACTTGTAAGGTAAATGAGCATTGCTACAAGAAGAGGGAAATGGGATGTGTCTTGGTTCTGTATTTGAAACAAGGGTGATGGTGACTTAAAAAATGGTGACAACCCGCTCACCAAAATAAGGGGTGGCTTGCCCAATACTCTAATATAACTGGAATAATGGATGGAATCATTCTCAGCATCGTAACAATATAATAAGTATACGGGATAACCACCCTATACTTCAGAAAAATGGGTTGCCAAAAATTTAGTTTTATGAGTTAAAGAAAAATTTAAACAACCCAATTTGAAAAGAAAGTGGAAATCCAAAAGAACTTATATTTCATCAACAACAAATATACAATAAGGGGACCGAATATGATGTCTGTCAACAGTCAAAACAACGAAGTACAACATTTAATGTAAATTACATAATACATTACAATGAGTAAATACAATAGCTTGGTCCACACGCCCGAGGAAATGACCCGATCATAACTAGAGTACAAAAGTGAAGGCGTCTAACAACATATCCCATAATATCCGTAAAGTATCACGGCTCCCAAAAACACCGAAATAGGAAAAATCAGTACGGGCGTCCTTGCAGCGGAGCACCTGAGCGGACACAAGATTCATGCATAACAAGAAATATGAACGGGTCATGGCTCGATTTTATATGATCACCAGATGAATAAAGAGTATCACAGTTATGAACAGATATTCATGCTAGATAGAGATGAGAATCTACCTACACAGTTTTAAAGCATGAACTAAGGCAATTTAAATGATCATAAGTTTAATTCAGTTATGCAAGAGGATATGAATAATTAACATTAATTAAAAAACCCCATCATTAACTTTTTCCCGTTACATTGTTCCATTTCTCATTATGAAACGTAATCACAATTACATGCTCTTTATGGAATTTATCAACATTCAAGTCCCACTTGAATAAGAATAGTTATATTCATATACATATAACGATTCTATGACGGTCCCTCCGAGTTTCCCCACTAGACGCGCCCCTAAATGACTATCATCTTCTAGGGCCTATCAATTAAGACAACCTGGGCACCTAATGCAACGTCGTGAAGTGGTCATTTACCTACGAGTGAGTCATAACCACACCCATAATTACCTCACTAGCGCAAAATAAACATATATCAACCGGTCATATGGCCAAGGACAATAGTCTCCCTGCATTCATTAGTCAGGGGACATCACCTCACGTGCGAACTTCCCTTATGATAGCATTTAGAGAGGTGTGTTTAAGTAAATTACCATTTACCATATTCATTTCATTTTCATTTCCATTTTCCATGTGCATGTTTCGTTTTATCCAAAACTATAATCATTAACATCATCATTAGTATTCATTGTATATTAATTCCCAAATTAGTCTCCAAGGGATCACAATATTTCTACAAGTCACAAGGTTTTATATACCTCCATAGAGCCCCTAATGTCCCCCAATTTATAGTTATACAACTCCTAAACTCAAACTAACTTACTAAGGAAAATAAGACTTTATCACCCATTTGTAAGTCCCCGAAATAACCTCGATCTAATGCATTTCTATTCTACGGTAGTTACCCAACTCATCTAGGACTCTAAGTTTACTTCATACAAGAAGGTTAGTAAGTCCTAAACCTAAAAGAAAAGGGTCAAAATTGAGTTAGAAAAATAACACAAAACAACAAGGTTTCCGAATCGATTCTCCCCAAGCAGCGAATCGATTCGGAGGAAAAATTCCAGATTCTGCCTTGGCCGAATCGATTCGGCCTTAACCCGAATCGATTTGGTCTTGCAGTCCAGTAACTTGACCCCTAAGCGAATCGATTCACCCTAGGGCCGAATCGATTCTCCCCTGCAATTTGGCCAAGGATGGGGCTACGGGTTATGAACCCTAGATTTTCCCCAAAACTCAAATCTTCTCCATTTTTACACACATCCATTAGCATTAAACTACCCCAAACCATCCTACTTGATTTTAAACTACCATAATCCAAAATATCATCAACATAAACCAAGATTAGGGCTAAAACACCATTTAATCCATATTTGCTCCATTAATTCGAATACACAACTATCACACAATTTACTCATCTTAAACCATATATTTGTAAGTAGAAAACTTGCATTGAGGTTGAAATCTCAGATTTTCTCTTGGTAGAAGCAATCCCAAATCTTCAATCTCCAATCTCTTCTTTCTCCTCTCTTTTCTCCACAATTCTCTTCTTCTCTCTTTCTCTCTAGGTTTAGTAATTACACTTAAGAGAAATAAATGAAATGGAAGACTAAATCGTGGCTTTAGTATAAATTCCCAACTTAAATGGTTAATACTACATTAAAATGACTCGCAACTACACATTAAATCTATAACCAGTCAAAAGTGGCCAAAATCCAAAAATACAATATGGCACTTATTTCGACTATCCCGTACATTTCAGGACTAGCTACGCCCTCCAAATTATCATTTGGAAATTTTATAAGTCATTTCAAGTTATGATTTCATTTAAACCATAAATGTCATTTTAAAGCATATGACACAAGAAAACGCAACATGATGATATTTACTTACACATACAATAAATATGCAAAAATCTAGTAAATATTAACTTTCAACGCATTCAATTAATACTTATTCCATTTTCCAACATTTTATATAATTACCTCACAAAGTAAATTAATATAAAATAAGTTTTCAAAAGCGAGGGTTGTTACATACTCCCCCTTATGAAGGAATTTGGCCCTCAAAATTCAGGCGTACCTTGTATAAAGAGTTGCGGATATTTTTTCTGCATATCATCCTCACGTTCCCACATTGATTCCTTAGCGTCGTGATGACCCTATTGAACTCGTACGAAGGGCACCACTCGCGATCTCAATCGTTGTTTTCCGTGATCTAAGATAGCAACGAGTTGTTCTTCATACGAAATGTCAGGTTGTAACTCGATATCCTCCAAAGGAATATACCAAAGGGCTCCTTCACACCTCTCATACTTCTTCATAGAGGAAAAATGAAACACATCATGAAGTTATTGCAAGTGTTACGATAAGGCAAGTTGATATGCCACCTGACCTACCTTGGCAATAATGGGAAAAAGGTCCAACATAGCGCGACACAAGCTTTCCTTTCTTCCCCAAGAACTTAATACCTTTCATTGGCGATACTCGCACTAAGACTTGATCTCTAACTTCCAACTCTACATGCCTTCTATTCGCATCAGTGTGACTCTTTTGACGGTCTTGTGCGATTCGGATGCGATTTCGAATGAGTTCAATCTTGGAGGAACTATCCTGGATTATTTCAGGTCCAAGAAACTTATTATCCCCCACCTCCAACCAACAAGTGGAAGATCTACAAGGCCGGCCATAAAGTTCTTCATAGGTTGACATCCCAATAGTAAATTGGTACGAATTATTATAAGCAAATTCGACTAAAGGGAGATATTGTTCCCAACCACCTTTGAAATCAAGCACACACATTCGGAGCATATCCTCCAACATTTGGTTGACTCTTTCTGTCTGCCCATCTGCTTGAGGGTGATAAGAAGTACTCAATTTCTATTCGGTTCCAATAGCTACTTGGAAACTTTTCCAAAAGTGGGGAAAAAATCTTATCTTTATCGGAGACTATATTTATTGGCACCCCGTGGAGTCTAACAACCTCCGTAATAAATAACCGGGCATAGCAAGCAGTATTGTAATCGGTGCATACCGGTAGGAAATGTGCCGACTTAGTCAAATAATCCACGAAAACCCAAATAGAATCATGACCATTTTGCGACGTTCGCAAGCCCGTGATGAAATCCATCGATATACTCTCCCACTTCCACACCGGAATCTCCAATGGTTGCAACAAACCCGTTGGTCGCTGATGATCTACCTTGACTAATTGACAAGTAGCACATTCGGACACGAACTCAGAAATATCCTGTTTCATTCCCGTCCACCAATACTGACGGCGCATGTCTTGGTACATCTTGTCCCCACCAGGATGCACTAAAAAATTTGACCCATGAGATTCTCTCATCACGGCCCGTCTTAAATCCCATTCGTCCGGGGCAATGAGTCTCCCGTGGAAATATAATCCACCCTCTGAACTTATTGAGTAGGATTCCTCTCCCTCGGTCAACAATTGGCGTATACGGTCCAGATAACCTTTATCCCTTCCTTGGGCATCTACAACCCTTGCCACAATAGTAGGCGTAACGGTCAACACCGACATAAACTCCCTAGAAACCGCGTCCTGTTGACTAAGCTCCTTCCATTTAGCTTTCCATACCTCCGTTAACTCCCCCATCGGGATTTCTACTCAAAGCATCGGCTACCATATTCGCCTTGCCCGGGTGATAGTGGATGTTAAATTTATAGTCTTTCACAAACTCTAGCCATCGGCGTTGTCGCATATTTAAATCTTTCTGTGAAAATAAATATTGCAACGATTTGTGGTCCGTGAAAAGACTAAATTTGTCCCCTAGGAGATAATGCCTCCAAATCTTCAAGGCAAAGACTACTGCGGCGAGTTCCAAATCATGCACCGGATAATTCCTTTCATGGGACTTTATCTTGCGAGAAGTATAAGCAATAGCCCATCGCTCTTATTGAATTACACCTCCCAATCCTTGTTCGAGATGGATTGGTGAAGACAAAATATTCCAATCCTGGCCTAGGTAACGCAAGGACTAGAGCAGAAATCAACCTATCCTTGAGCTCATCAAAAGCTGACTTACAAGAATTATCCAAACAAACCTCACCCCTTTTCGGGTTAAATTTATCAAAGGGCTAGAAATTTCAGGGAAACCCTTGATAAATCGGCGGTAATAACCCGCCAAACCCAGAAAACTACGAATCTCGGTAGGTTTCATGGGCTGACCCTACTCCCTCACCGCAACCACTTTACTTGGGTCTACCGAAATACCTTGGGCTATCACAATGTGACCCAGAAACTGTACTTCCTGCAACAAAAAACCACACTTCTCAAACTTGGCATACAATTGGTGACCTCTCAACCTTTGCAGGACCAACCGCAAATGAGTAGCATGATCATCTTCTGTTTGAGAATACACTAGAATATCATCAATGAAGACGATGACAAATTGGTCCAGGAAGTCCCGAAACACCCTATACATGAGGTCCATAAACACGACAGGAGCATTGGTTAGTCCGAAAGGCATAACCAAAAATTCATAGGACCCATATCTCGTTAGGAAAGCGGTCTTGGACACATCTTGCTCTCGTATCCGTAACTGATGATACCCCGTCCTCTGATCTATATTAGAGAAGTACGATGCTCCCCTAAGTTGATCAAACAATCATAAATCCTAGGCAATGGGTATTTGTTCCAGATGGTGACTTTATTCAATTTTCTGTAGTCAACACATAACCGGAGAGAACCATCCCTTTTCTTCACAAACAACACTAGAGCACCTCACGATGAGGTACTACGCCTAATCGGCCCTTTCTCTAGCAAGTTCTAAATCTGATCCCTAAACTCCCTCATTTCAACAGGAGCCATACGATATGGAGCTCTCGCAATCGGTCGAGTTCCTGGTGCTATGTCAATTAAGAACTCAATCTCCCTACTGGGTGGCAAACCCCGTATTTCCCAAAAAACATCTTCGAATTCCCCAACTACCGAAATAGAATCTAAGGAAACAACTACATCTCGAGAAGTCTCCTCCGCGATATGATACAAGTAAGTGCTAGTACCTCCTTCTGAATGAGGCATAACCACTAAAAACATTTCTTGCCCCGGAATGGCAAAAACTATACTCTTCCCATAACAATTAACTATGGCATGATACTTCACTAGCCAATCCATACCCAAAATCACATCATACCCGACCATATCCAAGACGAGTAAATTGGCCTCAAAGCACAAATTACCAAGATTTATTCCTATTTGTTTACAAACAAAGAAAATAAATGAACCATCACCCATGGAAGATTCAACACTAGTGAAGGTACTCTTTGCAGATTTAATCAACTCTGTAGACTGAGCAAAACTTTTAGAAATGAACGATTGTGTCGCACCCATATCAAACAATACACGACCCATGTGTCCCTGAATGAGAAGCTTACCCTCAATTTCTGGCGGCACTGACTGGGCCGGAGGAAGCATAGCATCCTGAATGTGATAAACACGCCCATACTGTAGCTGACTCTGATGTGGAGGAACAACTGGATTGGGTACCTGTTGTGGTAACTGAGCCTGTGGCTACTGTGGAATTCTATGAATCTGTCCCCCAATCAAGTGAGGACACTCCCTCTTGTAATGACCCGCCTCCCCACATTGGAAGCACCAACCCATCATATTCTCCTGATTTTGGCCCCGATTATTTCTAAACTGGGTAATGCCTTGGCCTGGATGGCCCCTACCCCCGTGACCACCCCTACCTATTTGTTGTTGTTGTGGGGCACCTTGTCCCTGCCTATTGTTATTGCCATTGACATTAAACCCACCAAAATGTTGCCATTTAGACAAGTCCCCTTGCTGGGGATCCCTTTCTTTCTACTTACTTCCCGAAGATTGGGACGAAGGAAATGCTCCTCCTCCAGTCCCATTACCTCCAGGTTTTCTCGCTTGCCCCATCACCGTCACCTTCTTGCTACTTTGGACGTACAACCGATGTTCTTAGTAATGTTACAACGCCGCATTCATCACATCTCCAAAAGTCTGCAAAGATGGATTACTTAAATATTGTCGTATCCTCCAGTTTAAACCTCCCATGAACTTCAATATTTTCCTCTCTTCTGGAGTCACCTCATTTGGTACGAAACTTGCTAAATGGGTGAACTCCTCTTCATATTCCACAATGGATCTCTCACCTTGCACCACATCCTGAAGCTTCCGTCTCATCTCCCGTTGAACTGCTAGAGGGAAATACTTCCGATCAAACAAAGCCCAAAAATCATTGATGGTCATGGTATCTCTCTGCTCTGGTGTAGTCATAGACTCCCACCAATGTAATGCAACTCCAACAAGTTTGAAATTAGTAAGGGTTTTCTTCCTATCCTCACTACACTCCACCATTCGAAGATGGCACTGCATATCCTTCTTCCACTGATTGGATCTAATAACATCAGAGCCTCTATCAAATTTTGGGGGATGGCCCTTTAAAAAGGACTCTATAACTCTCTCCCACGGAGAAGGTCCTGTAGGATCTTGTACATCCTGCGCTCATTATTGTTGAGCTTGTGGAAATTATTGAACCATGGCGGTCATAGCAGCATTAACCGCTTGGGCAACGATGTTTGCTACATCAGCAACATTTATAGTTCCTTGCTGCGGCGGGGGAGGACCTACTTCCTCATCTACAACTCTATCTCTTCTAGCTCGACAACCTCTCTTACGAGGCATCTGAGATGAAGAAACAATAGATTTAGAATACTATATAAAATAATCTATCTTGCAGTAGATCGCAAATATAGGCAACAAAATAGTCCTATCAGTAAGCTCTATATCAAATAATGCTACGGTAGAACGTGACAAGTCCGTATAGATCCTAAAGACACTAGAACTTGATGCTCTGATACCATCTGTGACAACCCACTCACCAAAATAAGGGGTGGCCTTCCCTATACTCTAATATAACAAGAATCATGGATGGAATCATTCTCAGCATCGTAACGATATAATAAGTATACGGAATAACCACCCTATATTTCAGAAAAATGGGTTGCTAAAAATTTAGTTTTTATGAGTTAAAAAAAAAATTAAATAACCCAATATGAAAAGAAAGTGGAAATCCAAAAGAACTTATATTCGATCAACAACAAATATACAATAAGGGGACCGAATATGCTGTCGGTCAACAGTCACAACAACGAAGTACAACAATTTAATGTAAATTACATAATACATTACAATAAGCAAATGCAATACCTTGGGCCACACGCCCGAGGAAATGACCCGATCATAACTAGAGTACAAAAATGAAGGCATCTAACAACATATCCCATAATATCCGTAAAGTATCACGGCTTCCAAAAATATCAGAATAGGAAAAATCAGTACGGGCATCCTTGCGGCGGATCACCTGAGGAGACACAAGATTCATGCACAACAAGAAATATGAACGGGTCAGGGCCCGATTTTATATGATCACCAGATGAATAAAGAGTATGACAGTTATGAATAGATAATCATGATAGATAGAGATGAGAATCTACCTACACAGTTTTAAAGCATGAACTAAGGCAATTTAAATGATCATAAGTTTAATTCAGTTATGCAAGAGGATATGAATAATTAACATTAATTAAAAAACCCCATCATTAACTTTTTCCCGTTACATTGTTCCATTTCTCATTATGAAACGTAATCACAATTACATGCTCTTTATGGCATTTATCAACATTCAAGTCCAACTTGAATAAAAATAGTTATATTCATATACATATAACAATTCTAAGACCATCCCTCCGAGTTTCCCCACTGGACGCACCCCTAAATGACTATCATCTTCCAGGGCCTATCAATTAAGACAACCTGGGCACCTAACGCAACGTCAGGTGGTGGCCATATACCTGCGAGTGAGTCATAACCACACCCGGAATTACCTCACTAGCGCAAAATAAACATATATCAACCGGTCATATTGTCGAGGACTATAATATCCCTGCATTCATTAGTTAGGGTACATCACCTCATGCGCGAACTTCCCTTATGATAGCATTTTGAGAGGTGTGTTTAAGTAAATTATCATTTACCATATTCATTTCCATTTTCATTTCATTTGCATTTTCATTTTGCCATGTCCATGTTTCGTTTTATCCGAAACTATAATCATTAGCATCATCATTAGTATTCATCGTATACTAATTCCTGAAATAGTCTCCAAGGGATCAGAATATTTCTACAAGTCACAAGGTTTTATATACCTTCATAGAGCCCCTAAATTCCCCCAATTTATAGCTATACAACTATTAAACTCAAACTAACTTACTAAGGAAAATAACACTTTATCACCCATTTGTAAGTCCCCGGAATAACCCCCATCTAATGCATTCCTATTCTAGGGTAGTTACCCAACACATCTAGGACTCTAGAACTCTAAGTTTAGTTCATACAAGAAGGTTAGTAAGTCCTAAACCTAAAAGAAAAGGGTCAAAATTGAGTTAGCAAAATAACTCAAAACAACAAGGTTTCCTAATCGATTCGCCCAAAAGAAAATCGATTCGGAGGACAAATTCAAGATTCTGCCTCGGCCGAATTGATTCGGCCTTAACCTGAATCGATTCGGCCTTAACCTGAATCGATTCGGTCTTGCAGACCTGTAACTTGACCCCTAAGCGAATCGATTCGCCCTAGGGCCAAATCGATTTTCCCCTGCAATTTGGCTAAGGATGGGGCTACGGGTTATGAACCCTAGATTTTCCCCAAAACTCAAATCTTCTCCATTTTTACACACATCCGTTAGCATTAAACTTCCCCAAACCATCCTACTTAATTTTCAACTACCATAATCCAAAATATCATCAACATAAACCAAGATTAGGGTTAAAACACCATTTAATCCATATTTGTTCCATTAATTCTAATACACAACTATCACACAATTTACTCATCTTAAACCATAAATTAGTAAGTAGAAAACTTGCCTTGAGGTTGAAATCTCAGATTTTGTCTTGGTAGAAGAAATCCCAAATCTTCAATCTCCAATCTATTCTTTCTCCTCTCTTTTCTCCACAATTCCCTTCTTCTCTCTTTCTCTCTAGGTTTAGTAATTACACTTAAGAGAAATAAATTAAATGCAAGACTAAATCGTGGCTTTAGTATAAATTCCCAACTTAAATGGTTAATACTACATTAAAATGACTCGCAACTACACATTAAAGCTATAACCAGTCAAAAGTGCCCAAAATCCAAAAATACAATATGGCACTTATTTCGACTATCCCGCACATTTCGGGACTAACTACGCCCTCCAAATTATCATTTGGAAATTTTATAAGTCATTTCAAGTTCCGATTTTATTTAAACCATAAATGTCATTTTAAAGCATATGACACAAGAACACGCAACATGATGATATTTTCTTACACATACAATAAATATGCAACAATCTAGTAAATATTAACTTTCAACGCATTCAATTAATACTTACTCCATTTTCCAACATTTTATATAATTACCTCACATGGTAAATTAATATAAAATAAGTTCTCAAAAGCGAGGGTTGTTACAAAAATTACCTCAGAAATGTAGCATTATTTGTTTAACTTTTGTGGATGTGTTCATAATCTCCAAAGGTGGTGACCTCTGTGCATATGGTACTTTGTCATAGGGACGCCAATGATTCATATGTTGTATGGACATATCTGATCTGTTTTTTCATTTGGTTTTTCTCATTTTTTATGCATAATTAGGTGCCCATATAAGGAAGATCTTTTCAATGCTATCTTTTAAAAGAGAAGAGTGGAGCTTATATTTCGACAAAAGAATGTGAAAGGAAATATTTCTAGCGAAAGGTTTGGATATTGGTTCCTCTTCGGAGTCAACGGACACATTAAACTGTTTGCAAAAATATTTGTGTATTTCCCCATGTGTTTTAACGTTAGAACCTGGACAAGAAGTGAAACTCAAAGCCGCAAGGTGCAATCGACATATTTTCAAGGAAGGTGTATACTCTAACAAAAAAATTCATGCATTAGTTTGATCTATTAAGTGGTACTAAATGGTATATGCATGGGTGTAGTTGCCGAAATGACGATCAATGGTGATTCGTTTAGTTGGTGTAGAAAATAAAGAGATTCAACATGGGGATAATTCTCTTCGAGTGGGTTATCAATCTTGAACTTTTTGGTGTTTCTCACCAATGTGAAGATCTATAAAGACATGGTTTGAAACACCCCGGCCTTATTTTTTGTCCTATATGTTTGGAAAAAATGTTTATTCATCAAAATAAATGGATGTTTTGCTTGAATGAATAGGTTATGGAACATGAATGTAAAAATGCAATAAATGGATTAAATGAGTATATTTAAGAGTTTTGGATGAAGTTTTATCCTACCTATTAAAGAATCATTTTGGGGGCTTTAACCCCTAAATTTAGATGAATATTTTGAGGGTTTTATGGAGAAACATCAAGGCATATGAGAGTCTCTTCCTACGGTGAGGGGTTAGGTTGAAATGTGATGTATTTTCCCTTTGGGCATTGTTCCATGTGCATGATGAGTGATTGTGTGAATGCTTTATATATTAAGTGCGCTCTATATGTATTATATCATGAATTCTTCATCGGATTACATAATGAGTGGTATACACTTATTCGGGTAGATAGGAAACACTTGGAAAATACATAAGAGTATGATATTTAGGGGTATCATGGCATAGAACTTAGATTCAGTTCGGTGGAGAGTTGTTGTACAACAGATATCGGGATTTGGCTAGGATAGTTAAGGGTATGTAATTTATCCTAGGTATTATTCTCTCTAATAATAGTATTTATTTCAAATACAGTGGATTTTGGACTCTTTGTGGATATATCCAAATTAGTGCATGTCTCGATCTTTTTATTGTCTTCTCTTTTACTTTACATCTTTATTTTTCTTGTTATGATTAACATATTATCTTGATTATATCAAGGTATATGGTTGATGGAGGTTTCCCTCGACAAATATGTGTCAAATGGTGTATTATGATGTAAATCCAAGATAGGAGTTGAATTTGTCAATTTAATCATATATATGAAATTGTATAGTTTCCATTAAAAAAAATTCAATTTTTGCAGATCTGACAAGTCACAAATAAAGGCATTACAAAATACTACTTTCACGTCTAACATGTATGTCCCCAATAGAGGCATTACACACTACTACTTGCATACATTATTTGGTGAAATAGAAAAAATTGTTTTATATTAATACTACTAACTCAAACATGATTTAATTTGTATCATCATCAATTACATTATCAAAACTATCGGTTGGTTGCAAAGATGCATAAACCAGGACTATGTAATTCAATCCATTATTTTAATGGTGCATTTATTTTCCCATATCTAATTTCCAAAGTTGAAAACTCTATGTGAATTAATCTGATATTTTAGCATTAATATTTTACCATACGGACTGCAAGTTTCTTTTTTAACTTCAGTTATATTTGTATAAATTAAGTATGGGAGCACAAATATAATCCTTGCTAAACCTTAATACTTAGTAGTCTTTATGTATCCTCATCTTCACGATGAAAATAAATTACAAACCTTCTAAATAATTTCATTTTATTTTCCACAAAGGAATTATTGGTAGTATGTGTGAAATTGACACATTTCATTGCAATCTACTATTGTGCCTTATTTCTGATTACTTGCACGTATTATGTTGAGATAGATAAATTATCCCTATATCAAACTAGATAGAGACATGGTATGCAAGTATTTTTTATTGTTATGTACAGGTCTTTGTGACTACAAGATTCTTTGTGTTTACATAAAGACCAAATACATATGTTTGATTATTTTTAAAATGACAATAGGTATTATGGTTTAGATATAGGCATTATGTTTGATTTTTGGATACATGAAATTATATGAAGTACATATATATACGGGTGTGTTACCTTTGTAATCTTACATTTACATACGAGAATCTCCCATTTGATTTTATAGTTGGTATTTAGGGTGAACGTTGTTGAGGTTTTTATTTTTAAAACCCTTTATGACATTTATTTTTCAATAAATGGATGTCAAGTTAATTTTTGAATGAGATTCATGTTTGTGAGAATGTATAATATTTTTTCAAAAATATATTCCATGCATGTCGGTCAATTAGACTTGGTAAAAATTTTGGTGAATTAGGTTTGGCCTAATTTTGAAATATTAGAATTCCAATTATAGTACAATTGAACAGTTCACAGCATAAATAGTGAGTTAACATCCTATCGTTAAAGCTGGGAGTACAATCCTACTAGTCTATCATAATTATAAGAACATGTCATATGGTCAAGGAACTTATCTAATAATTTAATTAGGATATCGTTGCACTATAATTGAATTGAACAAGACCATGAGTGAGACTCAAGTCTAGGTGCCATCTATATTAGACTTGCATAATCTTACAGGTTTGAAAATGGTGCATAAATTCTTAATCTTGGAGGTTATGAGGATTAGAATGCTTTCACAACTATTGCACTGATTGTTATAGGTGAGATTAAATTTAATTAGACCTAAATCTTCACAAGTTGGGATATTTTTACATAAGCATGTCTAAGATCAATATTCAAAGGAACCCATGTCCCAGAAATATCTTAGATTTTAATACCCTCCATAATAGACTTATATGTTTTAATCCTACCAGTAAAACCTAGCCAGGTAGAGTATTAAATAAGTCTAGTGTGAGATCAAGGAATAAATATGAATCTAGTTAAAATCAATTAGTGGAAAATTTATTTGACCAAGAGGGTATTGTATGCCTAATGATGGATATCATATTATGTACCATCGTAACTTTCCAAACAAGACCTCATCATTCGGGTAATTTTATGATACGTAAAATCGAAGTCTCATCGTAATTATTTAATGGAATTAATTATTATCAAATGGAAAAGGGAATAAATTATGAGGATGTAATTTGGGATTTCTTATATTCTATTTGGAATGTATTTTAAATATTTAGTCATGGGTCCCTAGTATAGTGTATCTACCTAACTAGAGACCCAAACTCTCTAGAAGCCCAGTTTAAACCAAGATCACTATGTATACATATATAAAGATGTATAAGTGTAAGGAAAATTATTCTATAGAGTCAAATTTTATGTATTTGGCTTATTATATGTTTGAACAAATACTTTGAGTCATAAGTTAGGTCTTGATTATGTTTACCCATTCAAACCTATGACATTTATTGATGAAGAGGTAGTGGGTAAGATATCATGTTCACATCATCGTGTCGAGTTTCATAACTTATTTCCATCTTCATTCTTCGAGGATCTCTCAGGTATGAATGCGTATATTATTTATCCTTAGTTATATAATAATTTGATGTTGAATTTCAAAAAATATTTTAAACTTATTTTTAGAAAAATTTCCTTGTCATTCGAACAACTTCATTTTGTTCATTTGAAGGATATATTAGACCTCATTAGAACCTAATTTAAAGAGCTTTGAATGAGAAAAATTTGGACTACTTTGGTTTCTCATTGGAAATCTCATTAGAAGTTGTCCGAACAAGAACTGCATCTTCATTCGAATGAGTTTGAGTACTTTGTTCAAATGAACCACACATTTTTTAAGAATTAGATTTTCTTTATTTGTTTCATTCTTAACTCGTTTTGAGGAAACCCACTGTAAATAGTGTGGCAGAGAAGAAATTTTTAGAAGAGACTTTGTCTTTGTTTTTTAGTTCCAAAACTCTTTCAAAAAGCTCTCCAAAGGTTTTGATCTTCCATGATCAAGTTTTTTAAATAGACCCTAGTTTACACCCATATTATTTAAGATCCAATTTTGAATTCATATATAATTTGATATCTTTATTTGGGCACATTGTTTTACTCATGTTGTTTTGTGCAGTGTATGTAATGCCTAGTTTTTTACATCCAATGGACTCCATGGTTGATGGTTGCTGAGCTTATTCGGTGAATACTGGGATGTATGTGAACTCACACATTGTGGCACTGCGTAGGTGGACTCTTACGTGCGATGTGGAGGAGAGGTTGAAGTCTAAAGAGCATCAAGGCATGTGAGGGTGTCGAGTTTGTGTGTAAGTCTATTATATGTCCAGTGTAATTTCTCATCATAGTGAATTATGTTGGCTAGGTTGTTCAAGGTTTCCCCATTTGGATTTTCCTCATACATCGAGCATTGCGATTTGATTTACTTACTTTATTTTTACTCAACCTGATGCATGTTTTAGGTTAAGACAAATTTAGTCATTTGTTTATCACAACAAATGATTTAAAATCGTTGCTAAGTTTATTTTGCTTTAATCTGTTCAATTGAACTTAAAATTGAGAAAATTTGAAAAATGGTGTTTTTTTTTATTTTTTAGCCTTGGCCATGTATTAGAACCCCTAAGGAATAGGATCTTTCAATAAGCTATGGTTTTAATCTGCATGAAAATTAATTAAGTATTATATAGGGAAATGAAAAGTACTTTTCATGTTTTTGTGATGGGGTATGGAGACAAAAGGTCATATCTCACTTAAATCACCAAGTATTTATATGTATAAGTTCCCACACACAATATCTTCTTTGCGGGGGATCACATAATCGAACATCTAAGGCTTACATGTATTCAAGTAAGGTGTTTGGAGACCTTTGAAGACTAGAAAGTTTAACCTCTTCATCAACATATTTCCTCCATATTGGAGACCTACAAGGTTTGCAAATGTATTTTAATTCGATCCATAGATTTTTTTTATAGATCCAATTAGTTTCATTTCTTTTCTGGAATAAGACCAATCGAAGATCCTAGGGGTAAGAAAGTTTTTATAATATCAATCCCCAACAAGTGATATTATAACCCACATTTAGATTGATATATGTTGTCCACTAGTAAAAATACTAGCTTAGCATATTTGAAATTTTGCACGAATATGTATTATGTGACACCCTGCCTAATTATATACCGGGTGATTAGGCCTTTGTTAAATTAAAACAAGGTTCCCATTTGGTTCACTCTTAGCATCAGTGTCAAAAACTTTTCAAACTTTACTAACCACCTAATATTCAAAAATCTGGTAGAAAATTTTATCTTTTTGTTTGAACAAAAGCCAACTACGAAAACAAAATAAAACTAAACCATTCATGCAATAAAATAAGAATCTGAATCAAAACTAAAATAAACTAATACCGAGTAAAACCTCGGTTCACCAATCCCAAAAGTCCAATATAAAATATGAAATAAAGCCTAACTAACATAAATTAAATAACAGAGGGCAACATGCACGAATGAAATACTAAACTGCACCCTACACAAGGAATGACGTAACTAAAGAATCTAGATCCAGAGTGATGAATCTACGCATCCTTATAAAAGATCATCCTTCTTGGCGTCTCTGTATCTAGACACCTAAAAGGATTTGGAAAATATTTTTCAAGAACGCGTCAAAGCCCTAGTAAAAACATTTTGAAAAGATAACAAGTATTTAAATAGCAGTTTAAATAACCAATTATTAGATACACATGTTAGGCTGCATACACTCGCTTGAGTTTCTCACGTCTCATCTATAGTTCGTACCTAGTCATATTACCCCAACTAGATAGGTCTCACGTATCTAACTAACCACCAACAAACCAGGCTCACCCATACTGCCCATTAAGTACGTTATTGAACAATTAATCGTTAACATCACCTATATGTTATTATTAATTCAACATTTCACACATGTTATTTTTCACACCATATCATTAAGTTTCTCCACTTAAATTTCATTTAAAACATATATTATATATTTTTCCTACTATTTACACATTAGTAGATTTAGCATTGTTAAGATATACACTATCTAGTCTCACCACTATTGCACATAAGTAGTTGATCATTACTCTAGATATGCGCCATCTAGTGTAACTACAATCACCCTAAGTAGCTTATAATTATTTTAGATATGCACCATCTAGTCTCATTACTATCACCTATAAGTATAATAAAACACCATTTTAGACATGCACTATCTATTCTCACTACTATTACACATAAGTAGATAAAATGTAATTCAGGTATACACCATCTAATCTCACTACTATCACACATAAGTAGATTATTTAAATGGTATATATATATATATATATATATATATATATATATATATATATATATATTACACACACAATATATATTATAAGTGCATACTTTGCATTTATGGTCCCATATCACACATTAAGAACAATTAGTTCATAATGTCACCTCGAACTTGGTTTGGAATGTCTCATCGAACTTCGTTCTGATTGTCTCATCGAACTTAACAATCAAGTTAGTTCGAAAAGTCCCCTCAAACTTGGTTGGAAATGTCTCATCGAACTTGGTTCGGATTATCTCATCGAATTGATTAATCAAGTACATAATATGTATTCAACCCACCTATAATTAAATTTGTAGGTATACACACAACCTAATTATCCATGCTCATACGTAGTATATTTCTCTCAAATATTCACCGCACATATTACTTTATGATTTACCTCACTATCGTATTTATTCGAGTATTCACACAACTCTAAGGGTCCTGGTTACCCCTTCATCAATTTAAGTAGTTAACTCTTTGTTAACCTACTGGTCTTCTATTTAACTCATTCAAATTTCCGTACTTTGTTATCTTTCTCTCCGATAAATTATGACATAATTTCACCCAATTCATCACCGTTGTAATACTCTCAATAAGACTAAATAACCACCCTATCATATGCCTATAGTCATATAATAACTCCCTCATTCTTATTTTAGTAAAGAACGCAAAATTTCCCAATTTCATTTTTTTGGAATTCTAGGTTTAAAAGGGGAAATCTTTTGTTTTCTATGAAACCGAATCGATTCGCCAGGAGGCCAAATCGATTCAAGATGGTATTGTTCATCTCCTACATCTAGTTCATGCATTTATCCACCATTTTCATTTAACAAACATACATTATACTTCACCAAAATCACAACCAAATGTCCTAATCCATTTATAGATGTATTAGGATGATTTCTAACGTTCTAAACATATCAAATATTCACAGAATTCCATCAAGAACGAATTAAAACCCAAATCTCTTCAAAAACCCTAGTTTTTTGTTTTTCCCACATATTCCTTCAAAGACCCAGATTAATTTCATTTTAATCATAATAAAACCTCTGATTTCGTGATACTAACATCAAGGAATATATCTACATCAATTCCTATTTCAATTCATGGATTAAACCCTCCCAAAATCATATTTATTCTCCCCAAAACATGAAATCAACCCTATTCTACATGGTTATTATAACATGCTCAAAATAAACGCAATATAAATAGTTGCCTCTCAAAAAAAGTTCTGAAATTCATTGGTTTGATCCTATCATTGTTCTCCCCTCACTACGATCTATATTCCGTTGCATTCGGGGCAAAAAATGGTGTAGGAAGCTTGGTTCTCTACTCCTCTTTCTCTCTTGTGGCATCTCTTCCTTTAGCTTTATGTTAACCCTAGTTACCTTTCTATAATGGAATATATAAAATTAATATTTTATGAGTTCTAAAAACCTCAAACTCTCGAATGATCAAAATGCCCTTAAACGATGTCAGGATGGTCTAAAATCGTCCTGGGACCCAAACTGTACACCTGAGTACACTTTTTCGACTATTTCTACCCTTACAAAACCAAACGTGGCCTCAAAATAACCATTTGAGTCACTTTATAAAATCATGTTTTTTCCACCTCAAAATACGACATGCTTGAAATTAAACTTAAACTAAATCAATTTTATCTAAATCCTCAAATTGGATAATTTCTCCCAATTAAATAAATTCCTAAATCATAAATTTAATAAATTTCCATATTCTCCCAAAATACAGGGTGTTACATTCTTCCCCCCCTTACAAAGGAATTTCTTACTGAAAATTTGGGTAAGGCTCATACTCTAAGCTCTCGAATATGATCCTATTCACAGACTCATAGGATCTCATAATATTTCTAACCCTTATAATTTTGGATTATAAAATAAATACCATTACCCAGGGTGCCCATACACCCTATATCAGTGCATAACGGCACTATTGTTATATGACTCCTCTAGTCTCAAATTTTAACATAGTTATTATCCCTCAGATATAACTATATAAACGAACAATACCCATGGTACCAAACCCATATCCTAATGGCCAAACATCTCCCCACTTCCTAAGTTGCGCTATGTTTCATGCGTGGGATGCCTCGCAAAGCGAAATTCAAACAAGGAACCCCCCTGATACACTACTACCTAACATTGGCTGTTGTCGAGATCTATTAATCCCCAGTCCATCGTACGCACCCTCAAATATCCGTCTTTTGACATAAAAGTATACCCGTCCACTCTAATGCTACACAAGACAACATATATCATAGCGCTCTTATTATCACTAGTTTCTTAGAGCTAAAAAGTCACGAGTTATATCTCTCCGCTCGATAATAAGCCAGTCTACCCTTAAGCACATCATAACCATCCCTACATTTCGGGATCAATTATAACAAAACATCATACCCACAGAAGTCTACAACACAATATATTATAACATATATGCACACACACACACAAACACACACACACACACACACTCACACACACATATATATATATATATATATATATATATATATATATATATATAATATCAACCATCTTTCTGGTTATACTTAGCAAACACAAATCATACCCTGGGACAACAAACAAGAGATCTCACTATCACAATCTACGATTGCTCAACCCATCGCTAACCAATAAAATCTCAAAAAGTAGTCTACTCTATTCTCATAACTCTTGAAAGCATTAAACTAACATATAATACAAGCATACTTTGTGTACACACTATTTCTCTCGTAGGCGACACCAAAAGCCCCACTTCCCCATGGCCATTAAATATACATACATGAAAAGGCTATTATAGCCATCATACCCAATAAACTCGACTCGCACTCGAATTGTAGTGTTAAAAATCATATATAGTGACACACTCATGTCACCTATACAAATCCTATACTTATAAGGATAAAGCATAATACAACCTCCATTTTTGTTCTGCCTTACCTAATCATTAGGTGCCTGAATGTAAGTCTCGCATCAAAATTGACTCACAATCTGTTGCAAGAGTTGTACATCCACGATCTCATTTGGTAGTTTCCCCTACCTCACTTTGGGCAATTCCTTCTTTTATGTCCTATGCACCCACAAGTGAACATCGACCTAAAAATCTTTTGTCTATTATTACGACCTTGATGGTTTTTCCCATTGTTCCTTTGGTCGTAATGACCATGAGGAACTGAATATTATAACCATGGAGGACCTTTCTAGTCCTACCTGAACCTACCATTCTAAGGTTGAAAATCTCTAGGCCTATCTCTCTTAACCCAATTTCCTTATTGGAAATCTAGCTCCTCCAGTTCTTATGCCCCACTGGCACCGTTCCCATATACATCCTAGTCTGACCGGTCTCACTTTCTCGCTGTGGAAAATTCCAATGTAGGTGACCCTACACTCCCCCCATAGGACACCTTTCTGTGCCATTCCTTTATCCGGGGCCCCACCAGCCCCGTCGGGGAGTCCTTTTCTCGAACACAATAGTCCTTACCTCGATTGCTACCCCCATTGTTTCATTGGCTTCACTACCATATGGAACTCGTTGCTGGCCTCGACGACTCCAATTTAACCCACCGTCACTTGATAGAGACTCAACTGGTCCAACTCATATAAATTGGTCCCTTAGTAGGTATACCCTCCTATGGTGTTTACTTGTCACTATTAAATCTAGTCTTACTCTTTTGGTAAATTCTCCAACCCTCTTGGCTCCCTTCTCATGGAAGCGTTGATATAAACTTGCAAGAGTACGACTTTGATGACATCGGCACTACTCACCCTAACAAGATTTATCGTCCATGCTTGTGTATTCTCATCACGATTTCATTATCAACTTATGGATCCCTTTCTCACTCCCCATACCCCCTTCATCGGTTATGAAATTCGCTAAACAGGTCATTATCTCTCTCATGATCGGTCTCTATCCATTCTACTATGATAAGTTTGAAAACTCTAATCGCATTGTCTCTCACAATCATTTTATATATACTTAACTATATGGAGTGACTAACTCATCTCATCACAATGCTTCTCCTATGAGCAAAATAATTTCATCTGAAATTTAGTCATGGGTGTCGTTGCATTCCACCCTACACAATATGCCTTTACATTACCTCCATCCAATGGTCCATCATACATCACCTCTTTCACGAACCTTTAAATATGACTCTTCAAAAGAGTCCCTCTAACTCTCCCCTTACAAACTATGATGGGTGAGTTCGAAATAATTCCACCATTCTCTATGATGGTTCTTTGGGAAACTATTATCCCCGAGTGGTTATCCTATCGCCATCTGCCCAAATAATAATCGTGGTGACTTCTCTCACCATTATCAAAATACTATATGTCTTCTACCTTTCCTCTCCTCCTACAGTCCTTCTAACAACCATTGTTGGTCGTCCCATGTTGCTTGGTGTACGGAGCTCAACCGAACTTGTATATGAATTAAATCAACTATATAAATAGCAGTACAACATAGGTCGCATACATAAAGGAATACAACAATCATATCATAAGTCTCAACATCAAAGAACGCTAAGCTGAAATGTGAAAATCCACACAGATCCTAAGAACTCTAGAACATGATGCTCTGATATTATCTGTGACACCGTACCAAATTAAATACTAGATGATCAGGCCTTTATTAAATTAAAACAAGGTTACCATTTGGTTCATTCTTAGCATCACTGTTGAAAACTTTTTAAACTTTACTAACCACCTAGAATTCAAAAATCTGGAGCCAAATTTTGTCTTTTTATTTAAACAAATGCCAACTGCGGAAGCATAATAAAACTAAACCATCCAAGCAATAAATAAGGATCTGAATCAACACTAAAATAAACTAATATTGAATAAAACCTTGGTTCACCAATTCAATATAAAATTCCAATATAAAATCTGAAATAAAGTCTAACTGACATAAATGATATGACTGAGGGCAACATGCCCGAATAAAATACTGAACTACATATTACACAAGGAATAACGTAACTGAAGCATCTAGGTCCAGATCCTGCAAACATCCAGAAGTGCTACAGCTACACATCCTAAGAATAGATCACCCTTCTTGTCGTCCCTGTGGTTGGACACCAAAAAGGTTTTGGAAAATATTTTGCAAGAACGGGTCAGAGCCCGAGTAAAAACATTTTGAAAACATAACAAGTATTTAAATAACCAGTTATTAGACACACATGTTAGGTTGAGTATATTCTCTTGAGTTTCTCACCTCTCATCTGTAACAACCCAGGTTTTCGAGCGACTATTTTATACTATTTTGCCTGATGGGCTAATTTTATAAAATAGGGGATGTTGGAGAAAATATTATTTCCCGTGAGACTTAGGGATAATATTTACTATGTTTTGACTATTTACCGTTATGAGAAGGTAAATAGCGTTATATTGTGTATTATTGCGTCGTTATATGTAAAACGACGGTTATGACCTATATATGAAATTGGGTAAAATTAATGATTTAAAATGAAATCGGAACGTAAAAATAGTTCACACTTTCTCGAATGCCAAAATAGGGGGTGCGGTTGTTTTTAGAATAGCCGAGATAGTCGAAATAAGTACCCAGTTGTAATTTTGAGATTCGGGCATTTTAAGGGGTTATAACTCAATTAAGTGGTTACGAGTCATTTTAATGGTGTATTAGTAATTATAAGAGGGCAATTGTATTTTAATACCCGGTTAAGTCCCCCACCTCTTTTTCTTTCTTCATTTGTGTTAGAAGCCAAAGGAGAGAGAGAGAGAAGAGAGAGTTGGGAGAAAATGGGAGAAAAGAGAGAAAATGAAGATTTGGGCCTGATTTTCGTTGCTACCGGAAGAGGATCAGAGACTACGAACCCCGAGGCAAGTTTCTTACTTGCTAGATGTGATTTAATTTGATAAATTTCATGTATAGTTAGGTTTTGGAGATTTAACCCATAAATGGGTATTTGTTGATTTTGATGATTAAACCCTTAAATCTTAGTTTTAATTTGATTTGAGGATAGATTATTAGTTATAAATGGTGTAGAAATGATTTGGGAGAATTAGATGTTGTTGATGTTGGATAAAAGAAAAGATTTGAGGTTTTGGGATTTTAGGGTTCATACAACCCGTGGCCCAAGCAGGGCAAAATCTCTGGAGCGAATCGATTCGGCCCTAGGGGCGAATCGATTCGGATAAGGAGAGGGTTACAGGTCTGGCAGACCGAATCGATTCGGGTTAAAATCGAATCGATTCGGCAATTGCAGAAAGTCAGTTTTTTCTCACCGAATCGATTCGGATGTTTAGCGAATCGATTCGGCCCAAGGGGCGAATCGATTCGATTGCCCTGTGTTTGTGAGATTTTCTTAGTTTGATTTTTTTGCCCCTTTTTCTTTTAGGTCCAAGGTTTAGGAACCTTCCCTTGGGAAGGAATGGGGAGTCTTAGAGGGTTATTTTGGGTAGACTAAGGTCCTAGGCTAAGAGCGGATATTTGGGTTTACCCGAGGGCTGGTTGGTATAGGTTAATGTCCGAATGATATAGGAGGCTAACCTAAATATAGATTGGAAGTTAAAATATAAATGTTGAGCTTCTGGGAGACACTCCATTGTGGAGACTCACTTTGAGGGTTTATGAAATTATATGAACTCTTCGAGGTTATTTTGAGGATAGTGGCACTTTAGGTCTTAGGTCATTAATAAAATATGACTTAATAAGAATGAAATGCACCTTCTAAAACTGGGTGCTTAATAGCTAAATGGATGATTTTTGGAAATGTAAAATTGGAAGTTTTCAAAAATGGAAAAAGTAATGTTTTTCATAAATGTTAATTTATGGATACACACCTCTCTAAATCGCTATCATAAGGGAAGTCGCGCGCGTTGTGGTGAAGCCCCCTGGCTAATGAATGCAGGGTGGATATAGTCCCTAGGCCATGTGAGCGTTTGTGATTGTATATTTTCTGCGCAGGTTAGGAGATTCCGGGTGTGGTCTTGACTATCCCGCAGGCACATGGTCGCTTCCCGACGTTTCGATAGGATCCCAGGTTGTCTTGGAGGCCCTGGAAGATGATAGCCATTTAGGGGCGCGCACAGTGGGGAAACCCGGACGGGCGGTCTTAGATTGCGTTATATAATATGATATATAACTACGTTCAATAATGTGGGACATTATTGGTTATTAAAGCATTTTATGATAATAAAATGGCTTTAATTTACATTTCCCGGATGGAAGAAGGGAAATGGGATTTTAAATACATTTTCCGGATAGAAGAAGGAAAATGGATGATATGATATGAAAGTAAAGCATTTTATGATAATAAAACTTGCTTTAAATTCTGTATTTTTCCTGGATGGAAGAAAGGAAATAAAATTTGGTAAAGAAAGTTTTGAAATGAGATTAATTGGTAAACATTTGATAAAATGAATTTACCATATATGTATATTCCTAAAGAAAGAATTAGGAATCGTGCCATTAGATTATGGATTGGGTTTATGTTTATACTTTCTTGAGTAGCTGTAGTTGTGACCTCCCACACTTATGCACACATGTATTTATTTATTATTTCGTGCTTAGGGTCTAATGGATCTCGACGATCAACCTTGCCTAAGTAGTAGTGTATCGGGGGGGTTCCTTGTTTGGATTTCGCTTTGTGAGACACCCCACGTACGAATAGGGCATAGTGTTGAGAATGGGGAAAAGTTAGCCCTTAGTACTTAGGGTTAACTAGAACATCTCACGATATTGCGCTAGGTTGCTTCTAGATTGAGAGGTGAGAATTATTATTGTTATCTGCGAGAGAATTACGCATTTAACTGTCATGCATTTTAGTCACATGGTAATCATATCAAACTGGGTCCTGACCCGTATCTATATTTCTTGGTTTCTGCATATTCTTTGCCGTTACAGGTGCTTCTCCGCATGGACACCCGTATTTACATATTCCATTCCAGTTGTCATGGAGCTACAGCATATTGCGGATGTTGTAGCATACTTGTAGTAGACGCTCCTTTCTACTGTACTCTAGTTATGTTCAGTATGGTTATTCGGGCGTGTTTGCCCAAGGTATTGCACTCATTCATTATATTATAAATATCGCATTGTAATACTCGATGTATTATTTGTATTGGTCTCTGCACCGACAGATTATTCGATGATTATTTATTGTATTGTCATACTTCATTCATCAATTTTTGATACCCACCGTTTTTACAAATGGGATTGTCTAAGTGTTTTTCTTTTACTATTAAATTTTTAAATTTGACAGTCCGTTTTCTAAAATGATTGGTGGTTATCTCATACTATTATTTTAATCGACAGTGATGCTAAGAATGGACCATCTATGATTCCTATAATTATTGGAGTATTGGGCTGGCCACCTATTATTTTAGTAGGCGGGTTGTCACAGATGGTATCAGAGCATTAGGTTCTAGAGTCCTTAGGAATCTGTGCGGATGTGCTACGTCTTCTGCGTTTTTCTCTGTTTGATGTAGAGCCTTAGGAATAAGGTCGTTGAATTCTCTTGTGAGATTTCGTTCTCCTGCTATGGTATGAGAACCCCGAAGATATTCTGCGCATTCGTGTGAGACTTGTAAGTCGTTAGATGAAGGGCGTTGAGGAAGGCCGTTGTGAAGGCGTCATAGGATGGGATTACTATAAGCTGTAGGCTGTGGTCGGGAATAAGGACCGCTTTGGAGGTCTCTCCCTTTGTAGAATTATTTTTATAATGCTGCCGTGACTACTAAGTACGGTGAAAATCGTTTTCCCAAGTACCGCTGCCGGTAGAGAGTGGTACTATGCTTGGAACTCCAAGCAATGTCAATTCGGAGTTGAGAGGTTCTTTATTAGGACCACATGTTGAAGTTTGGTTGGATCGAGGGAGAGTAACCTCGTTCGGTGAGAACATAAGGCCCGAGAGTTTTGTCCTAGAGATGGGTATAGAAGTGATCAGGTGGGAGGATTGGAGGAGAACCTTTCACCCACTGGAGTAAGGTTGAAGTGGCAAAAATGATAGTCGCCTCTTTATGATGGGGCAGAATGTTTTGCCCATAGAGAGAGAGCCTTTCATTGGAAATGCTAGGCTCGTAAGTAAGTGTTGGAAACACTTTCTGGAGAAGTAGTGTTCATGAGACCCCATTGGTGGACATCCACCTGGGGAAGACTCGTGGAGCTAAGGTCGGGGAGGCTGGCAGAATGTTCTCTTTACTTAAGAACTCAAGGGAACTATGCGTTCTGATCTTGTCGATTGAAGACAACCGGCAAGGATAGGACTTCTAGTTTATTCATTGATGGAAGTAGTTTGGTTCGGGTAAGACTAGAATGACGTGTCTTGGAACTATTGGTAGTAACCAAGGAGGTTGGCTAGTAAGTTGGTGGAATTTCCAACTAGGATGCGAATGGTGCATTCCTTAGGTAAGATGGAGTAGTATGGTGTTAGACCTAGATTCGGGTGCGTATATCGAGATTGTGATAGTATCAGTACATATTTTTATATATAGTAAGTATATCTATATGACTTCCATGATAGGGAAGTTATGTATCTTCCTTCTCACTCGTTATGGGGCGAGTGGTGATATGTGTGGTACGTGCTACTTGTATTATATATATTATATAGGTAGAGATATTATTAGATTGAGTGGTGTGATAGCAAGCGAATATATCGCGAGGCTATTCTATCACTAGTTCTAGAGAAGAACTAGTGGTTCTATAATATCTCTCCTGGATACAGGTTGAGACTTTATAGAGGTGGTTTACGGTATGTAGATAGTTTCCTTTATTTTTGTTTTTTTTATTTTGTTTGCTTTGCTTGTGTATGATGTTCCTTATCTCCATGACCGGCTAGTTAAGGGGATTGTGTGGAGGGGTTCCTTGTTTGGATTTCGTTTCGGCGAGACGCTCCACGCATGAACCTTAACGACGTTGGGAGTGGAGAGATGTGCATTTTCTTTTCTGTTCTTTTTTTTTCTTCTTCTTTCTTTTCTTTTCTGTTGGTTAAGTGTTGGGTTGGAAGGTTTAGCGAAGAATCACGTATATGAGTGATTAAGGGCTAAGTTGATGTGCGATATATGAGCACTATGATAGTTTTCCTCTGACCGATGTGGGGGAAGACTAAAATTATGAAAGTCCGATAGAGACTTATGGTTGTACCTTAATGAGACGGCCATTTGTGTAGAGGTATTTGTGTATTTTGGATGAAGTATTGGTGGCATCTTACTGAAAGTAAATGCCTCAGTCGATTTTTATGGTAGGACGTAGAAGTTTATATGTATTAGTAGAGTCATGGGTTAGGATTTCGTCGATCCCGATCATGTGTCTTCGTTCGTTACTTCTCGACGACTAACAATACGAGGTAGTAGTGTAACGGGAAGGTTCCTTGTTTGGATTTCGCTACGGCGAGACGTCCCACGCATGAAACCGAACTAATATCGGAAGTCGGGAAAGGTTTTGGACACTAGGGATATTTAGTATTATACTTATATGACTAGGTTAGGATAGATAGAATATAGATCGATATTAGGATACTTAGGACGCTAGGACCTTAGGGCATGTGACGTTATTTTAGTAAGATGGTTGGGAGTTGACCACAATAGGTTGTGGGTTAACTTTAAGTAGGATTTGGTCCCTAGACGAGAAGTATGGTATCTCGAGCTATTCGGAATGTTAGGCCATTACTGATGAGGCCTCTCGTAGATAGAGGGTTACATTGGTAACCTACCTTTTGAGGAGTTGAAGTATAAGTTGACTTTTCTCCTGCACTCGTGATGTTACGATCGAGAGTAGATTTAACGAACGAGTCTTGGCCGGGAACGGGAAGTATGAATATAGGAGCATGGACCTATTGTTCGTGTGTCTCACACTTTTACGAAGTGTCATCCCACGCTTGATTTAAAGTTCACGGCGGTAGTATTTGCCTTAAAGATTTAGAGGCATTTCGCCTGGGAAGGAATTTGGGTCTTTTCACGAATAACAAGTTTGTGATCATGAAGGACTATCGATAGGATATTTCCTTTCGCTAAGGCTATGAGAATGGGAGTAGTATAGGCACCGAGTAGAAAACCGTCAGAGAGTTTATTCGTGGCATGAAATGCCAAGTGGGGCGAGCTTAACCGAGGGGGCTCTATTGTACGAGCATCTATGTCCGTGATTGACCCTTTCACCTACTTGTGTGTAGAGAGTAGTGTGGAATGAGGACGGGTATATCCATGGACATTTTTATCGAATCGGCAATAATGCAATGGTCATGATTCTAGTGAGAAAATTGTTAATCATTGGACCAATCGCTGCTTACTCAATGGAAGTGGGCGGACTAAGTATAGAAGTGTACGCCCAGCTCTGCGTGGTGGAGTTTTAGATCTGGATGTGGATCCCAGATGGTAGTGAACTGAGATGAGATATTCGTGTCAAGGTATTGGTAAAGTTTCCAGGAAGAAATGGGAACCGTGGGGATATGGGGTATATCCTACCACCCGTAAGTGGATGGGTGGGTTTGATTTAAAGGAGAGATCGAAGTAGTAGTTCTATGGATCGAATTTCCGTACAATAGCTCGGATCATTTTCGATAAACATGATGCCGTGTGTAGCCTAGTATAGTTGGCAGTATGCCTTATCTACTCGTTGGAATGGAAACAGCGAATTGTACATTCCTTGGACTGGGAGTGGTCCGGGAACACTTCTTTAAAGATTGGGCTCATTGAGCAAGTAGATTTTTAGGTCTACGCCAATGCGAATAGAAGTTAGTAGTGTTGCGATTGTAAGTTAGTGTAGTTATTCCCTAGTAGAGGTGTAACGCGTTTCAAAAAGTAAGGCAATTTGTGCCGAGATTGTGTGGGTATCTCCTCCCGTAGTAGAGGGGTAGGATTGATAGTTCTTGAGGGACGATTAGATGCTACGTTATAGCAGGATGATGTGGACTGAGATCGAATATTGATGACCTTAGTCTGTATCCTATGGGGACGCTGCACTATAGAGTGGTTTGCTAGTATGATAGCAGGGTTTTGGTATAGTATACCCTTTGTATGGTTATGGGTTATGCCTGAATTTTGAGGGAAAAATTCCCTTTTAAGGGGGGGAGTATGTAACAACCCAGGTTTTCGAGCAACTATTTTACACTATTTTGCCTGATGGGCTAATTTTATAAAATAGGGGATGTTGGAGTAAATATTATTTCCCTTGAGACTTAGGGATAATATTTACTATGTTTTGACTATTTACCGTTATGAGAAGGTAAATAGCGTTATATTGTGTATTATTGCGTCGTTATATGTAAAACGACGATTATGACCTATATATGAAATTGGGTTAAATTAATGATTTAAAATGAAATCGGAACGTAAAAATAGTTCAAACTTTCCCGAATGCCAAAATAGGGGGTGCGGTTGTTTTTAGAATAGTCGAGATAGTCGAAATAAGTACCCAGTTGTAATTTTGAGATTCGGGCATTTTAAGGGGTTATAACTCAATTAAGTGGTTACGAGTCATTTTAATGGTGTATTAGTAATTATAAGAGGGCAATTGTATTTTAATACCCGGTTAAGTCCCCCACCCCCTTTTCTTTCTTCATTTGTTTTAGAAGCCAAAGGAGAGAGAGAGAGAAGAGAGAGTTGGGAGAAAATGGGAGAAAAGAGAGAAAATGAAGATTTGGGCCTGATTTTCGTTGCTACCGGAAGAGGATCAGAGACTACGAACCCCGAGGCAAGTTTCTTACTTGCTAGATGTGATTTAATTTGATAAATTGCATGTATAGTTAGGTTTTGGAGATTTAACCCATAAATGGGTATTTGTTGATTTTGATGATTAAACCCTTAAATCTTAGTTTTAATTTGATTTGAGGATAGATTATTAGTTATAAATGGTGTAGAAATGATTTGGGAGAATTAGATGTTGTTAATGTTGGATAAAAGAAAAGATTTGAGGTTTTGGGATTTTAGGGTTCATACAACCCGTGGCCCAAGCTGGGCAAAATCTCAGGACCGAATCGATTCGGCCCTAGGGGCGAATCGATTCGGATAAGGAGAGGGTTACAGGTCTGGCAGACCGAATCGATTTGGGTTAAAATCGAATCGATTCGGCAATTGCAGAAAGTCAGTTTTTTCTCACCGAATCGATTCGGATGTTTAGCGAATCGATTCGCAAGGGCGAATCGATTCGGCCCAAGGGGCGAATCGATTCGATTGCCCTGTGTTTGTGAGATTTTCTTAGTTTGATTTTTTTACCCCTTTTTCTTTTAGGTCCAAGGTTTAGGAACCTTCCTTTGGGAAGGAATGGGGAGTCTTAGAGGGTTATTTTGGGTAGACTAAGGTCCTAGGCTAAGAGCGGATATTTGGGTTTACCCGAGGGCTGGTTGGTATAGGTTAATGTCTGAATGATATAGGAGGCTAACCTAAATATAGATTGGAAGTTAAAATATAAATGTTGAGCTTCTGGGAGACACTCCATTGTGGAGACTCACTTTGAGGGTTTATGAAATTATATGAACTCTTCGAGGTTATTTTGAGGATAGTGGCACTTTAGGTCTTAGGTCATTAATAAAATATGACTTAATAAGAATGAAATGCACCTTCTAAAACTGGGTGCTTAATAGCTAAATGGATGATTTTTGGAAATGTAAAATTGGAAGTTTTCAAAAATGGAAAAAGTAATGTTTTTCATAAATGTTAATTTATGGATACACACCTCTCTAAATCGCTATCATAAGGGAAGTCGCGCGCGTTGTGGTGAAGCCCCCTGGCTAATGAATGCAGGGTGGATATAGTCCCTAGGCCATGTGAGCGTTTGTGATTGTATATTTTCTGCGCTGGTTAGGAGATTCCGGGTGTGGTCTTGACTATCCCGTAGGCACATGGTCGCTTCCCGACGTTTCGATAGGATCCCAGGTTGTCTTGGAGGCCCTGGAAGATGATAGCCATTTAGGGGCGCGCACAGTGGGGAAACCCGGACGGGCGGTCTTAGATTGCGTTATATAATATGATATATAACTACGTTCAATAATGTGGGACATTATTGGTTATTAAAGCATTTTATGATAATAAAATGGCTTTAATTTACATTTCCCGGATGGAAGAAGGGAAATGGGATGTTAAATACATTTTCCGGATAGAAGAAGGAAAATGGATGATATGATATGAAAGTAAAGCATTTTATGATAATAAAACTTGCTTTAAATTCTGTATTTTTCCTGGATGGAAGAAAGGAAATAAAATTTGGTAAAGAAAGTTTTGAAATGAGATTAATTGGTAAACATTTGATAAAATGAATTTACCATATATGTATATTCCTAAAGAAAGAATTAGGAATCGTGCCATTAGATTATGGATTGGGTTTATGTTTATACTTTCTTAAGTAGCTGTAGTTGTGACCTCCCACACTTATGCACACATGTATTTATTTATTATTTCGTGCTTAGGGTCTAATGGATCTCGACGATCAACCTTGCCTAAGTAGTAGTGTATCGGGGGGGTTCCTTGTTTGGATTTCGCTTTGCGAGACACCCCACGTACGAATAGGGCATAGTGTTGAGAATGGGGAAAAGTTATCCCTTTGTACTTAGGGTTAACTAGAGCATCTCATGATATTGCGCTAGGTTGCTGCTAGATTGAGAGGTGAGAATTATTATTGTTATCTGCGAGAGAATTACGCATTTAATTGTCATGCATTTTAGTCACATGGTAATCATATCAAACCGGGTCCTGACCCGTATCTATATTTCTTGGTTTCTACATATTCTTTGCCGTTACAGGTGCTTCTCCGCATGGACACCCGTATTTACATATTCCATTCCAGTTGTCATGGAGCTACAGCATATTGCGGATGTTGTAGGATACTTGTAGTAGACGCTCCTTTCTACTGTACTCTAGTTATGTTCAGTATGGTTATTCGGGCGTGTTTGCCCAAGGTATTGCACTCATTCATTATATTGTAAATATCGCATTGTAATACTCGATGTATTATTTGTATTGGTCTGTGCACCGACAGCTTATTCGGTGATTATTTATTGTATTGTCATACTTCATTCATCGATTTTTGATACCCACCGTTTTTACAAATGGGATTGTCTAAGTGTTTTTCTTTTACTATTAAATTTTAAAATTTGACAGTCCATTTTCTAAAATTATTGGTGGTTATCTCATACAATTATTTTAATCGACAGTGATGCTAAGAATGGACCATCTATGATTCCTGTAATTATTGGAGTATTGGGCTGGCCACCTATTATTTTAGTAGGCGGGTTGTCACATCATCTATAGTGAACACCTAAAATAGTAACATCCCACCTAGGTATACTAACCAAACTAGCTAGGTCTCAAGTAACTAACTCACCACCAACCAACCTGGCTCACCCATACCGCCCATACAATACGTTACCGAATGACTTATAATTAACATCACCCTTATGTTATTATTAATTCAAGTTTACATTTCACACATGTTATCGTTCAAAACATATCACTAAGTTTCTCCACTTAAATTTCATTTTAAACATATGTTAAAATATATCCTACTGTTTACACATTAGTAGATTCAGCATTGTTTAGATATACACTATCTAGTCTCGCTACTATCACACATAAGTAGATGATCATTACTTTAGATTTGCACCATCTAGTCTCACCACTATCACCCTAAGTAGCTTATCATTATTTTAGATATGCTCCATCTAGTCTCACTACCTCACCCATAAATAGAATAAAACACCGTTTTAGACATACACTATCTATTCTCACTACTATTACGCATAATTAGATTAAACATAATTTAGGTATACACCATCTACTCTCACTACTATAACACATAAGTAGATTATTTATATGGTAGATATATATTTCACACACAATATATATTATAAGTGCATACTTTGCATTTATGTCCCCATATCACACAGTAAGGACTATTAGTTCGGAATGTCCCCTTAAACTTCGTTTGGAATGTCTCATCGAACTTGGTTTGGAATGTATCATCAAAATTGGATCGAATTGTCCCATAAAACTTATCAATCAAATTATTTTGGAATGTCCCCTCGAACTTGGTTCAAAATGTCTCATCGAACTTGGTTCGGATTGTCTCATCGAACTTATCAATCAAGTACATAATAAATATTCACTCCACCTATAATTAAATCATTATTTATACACACAACCTAATTATCCATGCTCATACGTAGTGTATTTCTCTCGATTACTCACCGTAAATACTACTTTACGATTTAACTCACTATCATTTTTATTCGAGTATTCACACAACTCTAAGGGTTCTGGTTACCTCTTCATTAATTTTAGTAGTCAACCCTCTCTTATCCTACTGGTCTTCTATTTAACTCATTCGAATTTCCGTACTTTGTTATCTTTCTCTCCAATAAATTACGACATAATTTAACCCAATTCATCCTTGTCTTAATACTTCATATAAGACTAAATCACCACCCTATCATAGTCCTACAATCATAAAATAAGTCCCTCGTTATTATTTTAATAAGGACCCAAAATTTTCACAATTTTTTTTAGGAATTCTAGGTTTAAAAGGGGAAATCTTTTGCTTTCTTGGAAATAGAATTGATTCTCTAGGAGGCCAAATCGATTCAAAATGGTATTATTTGTCTCCTACGTCTAGTTCATGCATTTCTCCACCATTTTCATTTATCATACTTAAATGGTACTTCACCAAAATCACAACCATTTGTCCTAAACAATTTCTACATGTATTAGGATGATTTCTAGCCTTCTAAACATATCAAATCTTCACGGAATTCCATTAAGAACGAATTAAAACCCAAAACTCTTCAAGAACCCTAATTTTGGGTTCTTCCCACATTATCCTTTAAAGACCCAGATTAATTTTGTCTTAATCATAATAAACCCTCTTATTTAATGATACTAACATCAAGGAATATATCTACATGCAATTCCCATTTCAATTCATGGATTAAGCTCTCCCAAAATCATATTTCATCTCCCCAAAACATGAAATCAACCCTATTCTACATGGGTATTATAACATTCTTAAAATAAATGCAAGATAAATAATTGCCTCTAAAAAATCACCCCTAAAATTCGTTGGTTGGATTCTATGGTTGTTATCCCCTCACTTTGATCTCTATTCCGTTACGTTCGGGGTGAAAAATGGTGTAGGAAGCTTCTTTCTCTCCTCCTATTCCTCTCCTATTGACTTTCTTCCTTTAGTTGTGTCTTAACCATTGTTCCCTTTCTATAATGGCAGATATAAACTAAATATTTTCGGAGTTCTACAAACCACAAACTCTCGAATGATCGAAAAGCCTTTAAACGATACCAGGATGGTCTAAAATTGTCCTGGAACCCAAACTGTACACCCGAGTGCACGTTTTTGACTATTTTGACGCTTTCGGAACCAACCAAGACCCCAATATCACCATCCGAGTTACTTTATAAAAGCATCTTATTTTCACCTCATAATATGACGCGCGTGAAATTAAGCTTAAACTGAATCAGTTTTATCTAAATCCTCGAATTAGATAATTTCTCCATATTAAATACATTCTTAAATCACCAATTTAATGAATTTACATATTCTCCAAAAATACGGGGTGTTACTTATTATTTGTAATGAAATTATTTTTAAGGGTTTCAATATTTATATTCATTTCATAAAGGTCGCATAAATATTATGTTATGCGAATGGATCATTGGGGGTTTATACGTAGTTAATTTTCTACTACATTCAATTTCATAGTAATAATTAGGTTTTTTTATAATTATTGTATTTATTAATATAATTGGAGGATTGTGTGATGGGAAGTAATTATTTAGATGTTAGTTCCTTTTTGGCTATTACATTTTAACTTTCATGGAAGATCAATGGATTCCATTTTATTTTTGATAAAGTTTGGAGATCCTTTAATGGATGTTTCTTGTCCATTATAAGGTTAAAATGAGGTAGTTTTTACAAGAAGATCTATAACCCTAAAACTAAAGGAAACGGGCATCCGAATTAGGCTATCACTGCAGGTTTCAAATTTGTGACCGCAGTGGTTTCAGCAACCACTGCGAGTATATGTGAGGACAAGAGGATTTTCTTTCAGTTTGGTTTCTTTTGGACTCTATCTCTTCAAAAACAGTGGAGGTGGACACTTTTCCAAACAATTTTTGACCTTTTAGTACTCTACCCAAGGGAGAAGTTTTGGTCATTGTGAAAAGGAATTTTGTGTGCTTATTGATATTAAATTACATGTGATTGCACTTATTTATATCTCTATTATCTCTTCACTATAAGTTGTATAAAATTAATTAGTTAATTAGGGACACCTAATTTTATACACAACATGGTTTTAATTTTGAGACTAACTTAGATAATGTTTTTTATGGAGAATTGTTTTGGTTATTCTTTTCTTAATTGAATTTAATTGGGTAATTAATTTTAAATGTAAATTAAATTATGATCTCTAGTTTTTATTTTAATTTGAATTAAATATTATTTTTAATTTTTTGGAAACTTAAAATAGCGGGATCGAATAATTTAATTTGTACAAGGAAATTAAAAATTACCCAGTACTTAATTCAAGCATTTAGAATTGAATAAACGTTTTTCAAAATATCCTTTAATTTAAAATATAAAATGGGAGATGGATTTCAATATAAACCACATGGTCTCCATCAATAATATAAAAATATGACATGATAAATTTCTCATTTTAGTATTTGGCTTTCCTCCAAATCAGAGGTAGTTAATCAAAGCATCATGACATTTGTGAAATTTTAAAGTGATACTTCTTTATATTAAATGTTAGTGAGTTTATTTCCCCTATTGGGGATGTTCTACACAAGCGGATCTAATTTCAAAAAATGAACTGATCGTACACACTTCAACACAAATAGTGATATCCTTCCCCATTGGAGTCACTATCATTAATTAAGATATAGAAAGTCACTGTCTATTTAATTATGTAGGATATAAGTTTCATGGATTATTTGGATAACATAATTGATAGATGATAATTCATATTGGGTGAGGTGATTTAATCTCCCATCAAGAAATCTCACCTCACAACGGAACTAGGATGCTCGGGATTATTTCTAATTGGTGATAGAGGGAGGCAAAATAAAAATATAATCAAGGAAAATTATCACATATTTAATTTGATTTTAGTTTTGTTCAAATGATGATTCTCATATTTTAAAATGGGCTTAACATTTAACCCACTTCAATCTTATAGGATAACAAACTAACTCAGTTGAACTTTCTTTACTGGAAAAGAAACTTAGACATTATCTTAACTAATGAGGATTACAAGTTTTTTTAACTGAACCATGCTTTGTTAATCCTGATGAGGGAGCATCCAAAAATTATGTATGATATTATTAGAGATGGTAAAATACTTATCATATAGACCGTTGATACATATTGGCTTATATGACCTAATTGTTGCAACACCGACATCAATATATGTCAAGTGCTTGAGACACGATTTTGAAACTCCAGGATGTGTTTGAGGATCATAATTATGCCGTAAGATTATAATATGGAAAGCCCTCTAAGTAAATAGATGGCTAGTGGTACTCTCGTTTTGGACATTGTTGTAATGATGATATCATTCTTAGGGGAACTATAAGTCCCTTGGTAAGAAGTATTAATGAGGAAGATGATGAATAGTGAACTTACAAACCCTTTTAAATTACACTCTAGGAGAGAGAAGCTCCCACTCAAAATTTCCCTCCTAACCAAACCATAAAATGAAATATTTCATCTCAAAAAATCCAACTTACAAATATATAGTAAGTGATTAAAAAGATAAGAGAAAACCAAACAAAAGGAAAAAATGCCAAATATATGTTTGGATCGACAAACCACGATCCTCTGACCGATCGATCGGTAGTCTTGATCCAGTCCCACTGGCTTCCTTCATTAGAAAAACCTGATTGACCGATCGAGCGGTGGAGAGGGACCAGTCGATCAGTGCTCTATTTTCTGGGGGAAATTATTGTTCAAAAGGGAGAAATATTGTGTTTACAAAAATGACTTTAACTCGATCACTCAGACTCAAAATGATGTGTCATTTGTGTCCATGCAAAGCTAACTTGATGAACTATACTCCCATAGAATTTCTCTATTCGGACCAAGAAGTCTGAAATTATGAAAATGCCCTTAAAGTTGCGTCAAACGACAAAACTTTCTCAATAAATTCTCATATAAACCCTACATAATATATATATATATCAAATATTAAGGTTAACCAGTATATGAGCATAAAACTAGGATATAACGGAGACAAAAGTGATTAAATGCATAAGGATAACATGCGCTAATATACAATATTAATGATGCTTCAAACCCCTTAACTTAGATATTGATAGAACCTAGTAATGAAATAAAATAAAACTAGTCCAGTAGAGAGCAATAATAAAAAGTATATAGGCATAAAAGATAGAAATTTCACTTCCGTAGGTGAACAATTTCATTTAGCATATGCAATAACTTGTTAAACCCCTAAGTTACCCTAGTGAATGAATGTTGTCTAGTGAGGTTTTTCAATAATGAAACCCACAAACATCAAGTTTTCTAAAAAATTATGCCCTGCATATGAAGTGATAATCCCACAATAACGAAAAATATTATAAAACTTTATGTAGTATTAACATTATAGAATGAACTTCATAAAATTAAAAACTTAAGAGTGGGAGGAGAAGTGAACACATTTCGTCCATAAAGAACACTATATATAAAATGAAAAATAATAATCTCAATGAAAGATACCATTCATTAATGGAGGAGAAACATATTTTTATAGATTATAGCACTATTATAAATTTTAAACTACATTATCCCTAGGATCATATAGAACTTGTATGGGGTACAATATAGGTTTAGGATTAAGGTTATGAATTGAAGAGAATATGTATGGATTCAAAGGTGTTTGGGGATAAATCATTTGGGATAATGGCAAAATTGTTAGAAATTTGAAAATTGGAATATGATTTTCATAACTAGCATTAGATATAACCTTGGAAAGTGACAAAGATTATTAAACAATATGTATAATATGGAAATACTTTATCGTTCTTTTCATTTTCTACTTTTTGTGATTTTTCTTTTATTTTCTATTCGTCTATTTCATTTTTCACTTTTCTTTTGTTTTCACTCTCACATGCTCAATTTCAACCACATAACAAGAAAATCATTAAATCCCAAGTATCATTCCAAACCAAGGTATTGGAATGCTTGTTTGCAGTGAGCATTTATAGGTATTGGAAAGCTAAACAAAGCATTTGGTATTATTTTAGGAAAGTTTTATAGTTTGATGCAACATCAAGGTTATGTTCATAATTTTAATGTTCTTTATTTGGATAGAAAAACTCCATCGGACTTAGGTCATCGAGTTAGCTTCGCGTAGCCATAATCAACACGTTGTTTCAAGTTCGGATGATCAACTTAGAGACATTTTCTTAAGCACAATATTTATCCCCTTAAGAACAACTTACCATAGAAAATAGAGCACCGATCGACTGGTCCCTCTCCATCGATCGATGGGTCAATCCGATTTTTCCAACAAAGGAAGCTAGTGGGCACAAATTAAGACTTAATCGATTATTCAAAGGCCTACAGTCGATTATTCCCAACATATACTTTTCATTTTTACCTTTTTATATTATTTTCTCGTTTCTTTTTAATCGTGTACTATATATATATATATATATATATATTTCTGGAGATGAAATCTTTCATATTAGGGTTTATTTAGGAGGGATATTTTGACTGGGAGCTTCTATCTCCTAGGGTTTGATTCCAAGGGTTTTGTAAATGCACTATTCATCATCTTCCTCACTAATATTTGTTGTATTTATTTGTATTAAGCTTTGTTAATTAGTTTTCTTTCATTATTTCTTGCTTTCTTTACTTATTTGCAATAAATACACGATTTTCAATGCTTTCTAGCTAAATTACTTTATGTTGAGATTTAATTAAACTCACCTTGGATTAAATAGTTATTTTGATTTGGTGGTGGATTACTATACTTTAAATGGATTAGGGTGTTCTTAATTTTGTGCCCAGGACATTTAACGGTGTGAATCATGTATGCGTCGTATTTATGACCTTGCGTGTGTAATCTCGGGGATATTAGTTGATGCCAACATCAATTAAGATTTTTTAATAATCTAGGAGGTGACAACTCTATATTTTATTAATTATAGAAATGAGATTTAATCATCATAAGATTTTCTTCCCATGTAACCATTTATACTAATAAATCCGAGGTGAGTGACATTATTCTCAATCTATAATTTTTACTCGTTTTGACTAATCCTAGTTTAAATACATGCCAATATTAATTTTTATTAAAACCAAAGTATTTTACACTTTTATTCAAACATAATAAATGTATGGTCATCCCGATGAATTTTTTTTGTCCTTCCCCCTTCCGACGTGCATGTGAGATTCCGTCCCTTATCAGGATGCTCGTTCGTAGTCGATGTGGGGTGATGTGTAGAGATAGAGTCTCCATCCTATTTTTCAAAAAATAGATAAAAGAAATGTTGCCTCCTCGAGAGAACGACATCAAGGAAAATATTGATGCTTGCGAAACCAAATAGTTCAAAGGTCTGGGGTCTAAGTTATAGAATGGAAAGAAGTTAGGCACCCATACCGCCCTTTCGATCTCTCATGGACATGTGTTAATCTTCCCCTGTAGAACTCTGTGATGTGTGGGCTTATGTGCATAATATAAATAGAGGATCGAATCATTCAACTCGCATCATGGATAAAGGCAGAGTGAGGTCATCCTAAGTAGTGTTCCTAAAACAGCAATAAAAATATAATATAAGTGTTTGTCGATTCACAAATCGTTATGAAGGAACGGATTCGTATATCGAACAAGACACAAGTAAACATGAATATAAAATGTATATATCGTGAATATATGATGATAATAAAGTAACGAATATATGTAGGAGGAATCGAGTCGATGGATTTACCAAAGATGCCTACGTAGCCCGAGGGCATCAAATTCCATGTAGTTCGAAGACAATATGAGGTTGGGTTTAACCCATAAATCCAATCGGGGACTTTATTTATATGTGTGTGTGTAGAAAAAGGTTTTTTAGTGTGATAAAATGTGACGGGAAATCCCCACTTTAAATTTACAAGTGAACCCTCTTTTTCTTGTTTCAGGGTGTTTTATGAAAAAAAAGTATGTGCAAATACTAATAATAAAAAGTTTGATATTAAGATGTCTTATGTAATGAAGTAAAGTCCTAAAGAGAAAATCAAGTAAGTAATGCAAAAATAAGAGAATTTAAAGATAGAATGGAAGAAATAAACCTCTTTCTGATGACTTGGAGTAGATCTTGATTGTAGATGCATTGATCTCATGATGAAGTGATGGTGGTTGAGGAGGTGGGTGGTAATTTACTCAAAACAGTATGAAAATGAAGGAAGGAATGTGGGAAATGGGATTTTAAGGAAAGGATGTCTCTAAATTCGAGGGAATTCCCTCTAAATTATTGAGAGGGATATTCAGGTGTGTCTTTCAAATAGCCTTTCTAAGTGAGGTCATGGCCTCTATTTATAGGGACAAGGGGGTTGATCATAATGGTCCTAGGCCTGCCTATCAACATAGAACCCTAGACACATGACCGATAGGTAGGGTCTTGGGTTTTTAATTGGAAGTCTGAGGTAGGTTTTTCGGACAAAAGATTGTGAAATGCAAATTATAAGTCAAAATCGCATATGGATGGGACCGTTGGGCAGGAAATTCAAATCCCTTTAAGAATACAATGAGCCACTCCTGGTTTTGGGAGTTAACTAAAGTCAAACGGGGCTCGAAAGCTCCCGTTGATCATTAGACAAGAAATTCTTGGAGGAAGACAAATCATTCATCGGAATCGTAAGGCCGATTCATCTATGAGATGGACCGTTGGAAAGGGTATTCAGTGACCTTTGAGATTTCATTTAGATTCGTTTAGTTTGACGAGTTGGCCTTGATCAAATGTGGTTCGAAAATGCCCAATGACCCTTCAGAGTAAAATAGGTCATTCGTCCATACGGTAAGGATAATTTGCACACGGGGTGAATTTTTGGAAAGGTTATTTATATCCCTTTGAAGATTCATTCAGCTGAAGAGATGACACGAGTCAAACGAAGCCTAGGAGCGCCCGACGGACTCCAAATCAGTATTCGGAGTAAAATGGATAGTTCATCCGAACCCTAAGGCCAATTTGTGCACAAGGCAGACCATTGGAAAGGGGATGTAGAGCTCTTTGAAAATTCATTAAGCTTTCTCCCAGTCGAGAAAGGTTGTTGGGGTTGAAATCGAGCTCGAGATCACCCGTTTGCCTCCAAATTAATTTTTGATAGCAAAACATATCGTTTCTCCGAAGCGTAAGGCTGATTTTCACACAAGGTGAACCGTTGGAAAGGGGATTCACAGACCTTCGAAGGTTTATTAGGATTTCACTCAAGTGAGAAAGATTACCAGAGTAAAATGGGGCTCAAAAGGGACCGATGGCCTTTAGATCGGTACTCGGAGTATGACCTAGGGTTTATGGTAAATGAGTAAGTGAAAGGAACCTAAGGAGGTTCTTAGGGGAGTCCTAGGATGGGGTGTTTACAAAATCAATGAACATCTATCAACATTCCCACCCGGACTAACCGTTATACTCCCGTAAATAGTGTAGTCATAATTTAGGTTTTTGCATAGTCGCGAGAGCTGAAAACAATGACATGCGTAGTCAAATAAACGCCTAGTGTACCCTTATTTGTCATTAACATCAAAATTTGGTGGTATTTTTATTTTTAAATGTATATTAGTTTTTCAAACTAAGAAACCACGCCTATTCATTTCTTTTTTCTCTAAGAAGAACTCTTTTAATTTCTGATGTGAGGAATTTGGTTCTAAACATAGGTTATTGGATATTTTAGGTGTACGATGTATACCATATGTATAGTTTATGATTTGTTTTATATATACTGGATTTGGAAATTGAAAAAAAATAAAAAATAATCAATGAGAAATAAAAAAAATGAGAAAAAAAATTAAGAAAATGAAAACAAAAATACAAAAAAAAATGAAAATAATTGAAAGAAAAAATTACAGAAAATGATGAAAACCCTAAATACTGAACGACTTGGTATTGGTAAGGGTTTTTTAAAAACCAAAACTATTAAAACTGAATGTACCAAAAAAATTGTTATGGTATTAGTATATTCCAAATACCGACCATAATGACCGATAACCACCCCCAGTCTTACTAATTATCAAAGATTATAGTTATTGGAAAAAAATATCGGGATTGAAATTTAAAACACAAAAAAATTTCATCCTTAAGATGTTTGATTTTTCATTCATTAGAAAGAAAACAAGAACCAGGTTTCAAGAAAAAAATTAATGTTTAGAATAAAATACCATATCGAATATTTTTGTGATTCATATGAGGAGAAAAAAGTTAAGATGGTGTAGATCTTGATACCCTCTAGGCTTTCAAAAAATCTTACTAGAATGGGGTCACTCTAGTATATGATCTACCTAAAAAAAGCCTTGTGCGGGGTCACTCTTAGATATGACACTAAGGTTAAATCTAAGAGAAATCACTTTCTCTCTACTCACCCTTCCCAAAAATATAAATAAAGTTTTTCTTATCCCTCTGTAACCCTTCACAATGGATTGTTAACCTAAATCCCTGGTTTAAGTTATATAAATAGGTATGAGTTATGTCTTTATACAAAATGGAATTCCAATGAGTTTCAAATTTACTATTTGGGTATTGGACTATACAAGGAACCCAAGATAAATAATTAAATTATTTTTTAAATAAATACTCGAAAATCCCAATTATAATTACCATTTATGACACCCCACCTGCTCAAATATACGGGTGGCCAACCCTAGACTAAAATACAACAGGAATATTAGGTGTATCATTCTCAGCACCAACTGACAAGTATAAATATATCGGTAACCACCCTATATAATTATATAAACACGTGGCAACATTTTCTTTTTTTTAAAAGCATAGATACAAAGATCAAACACATACATCGAAACATGAACAATAAAAAGACAATAACGGACTATATCATTAACATGATAAGAGTATACATACAATAGAATATTCCCCAATATGGTGTCATGAAACACGCCATACAACAATGAAAAGATAACTACAAAAGAGATCAGCGTATAAGACCTTTAGGCACACACACACCCGATTATAACTGTGAGTTCTTAACTAGATTACAAAAAGACATACGTCTAAAACATAAATCCTGTAACATCCCTCACATGCTACAGCTCCCATATACATTGGAATAGATAACCATTATGGGCATCCTTGCGGAGGAACACCTATAATAGACACAATACACATATAGCAAGGGAAAATATAAACGGGCCAGAGCCCTGGTTTTGAAAATAATTGTAGCAAGTGAATTAAATGCATAACAATTAAATATTCAAGATTTCAAAATTGATGTGGAGTCGCACTCCTTTGAGACTTAACCTCCCCTCTTAGCAACATCGCGTTCCTAAGCGTACACAATTATAAAGTTAGACTAACCTACCAAGTCTAGGAATTATACCCTCTAAAGCCTAAGTATAACTCCCATTTGCGTAACTACAACCTATTAGCAATGAGATGACATTACCCAGTAATTAAGTAAAATTCAAACATCCCAAGAACTGATGACCAAACATTTCCCCACTTCCGACAAAGCCTTAGGTTTCATGCGCGGGATATCTCGCAAGGGAAATCCAAACAAGGAACCCCCCCAATACACTATTACCTAACATGGTTAGTCCTGGGAATCCATTAACCCATCCATACATAAATCATAATCATAGCTTCCAATATATAAGCATCAAAGCATACATATATAATCTCGTGCTAAAAAAGGGACAATATATATATCTCACTTATCATACAAGTAGGGATATACATAACACACATCGCACATGTATACTAATAGTGTCTATAATGCTATCATCTTCCAGGAAATTACTCACTTATCATCCTGGGTTACTAGTGGTCAGACTCTCACACCGACTTGGTATCAAACCTATACACAAGCGTATGGGAAGCAGCCATAGTGCCTTACGTAAATGTAAGAAGAATCATACCTAAGACATCTTACCCCTGCCTCACACATGGTAAAATACTGGACGCTATGACCTGGGAACCTTACTCGCCCAGCTCGTTGAGCCAAAGGAGTTGTCCACATCGCGCAACTTCCCATGATAGCAATAGAGGGGTATACACCACATAAGACATATTACATATGAAACACTCATTCACATTATATATATACAAACTATCACACCTTCGAATGTATATAAATATTTTAATAATACTAGCTATATGTAAATATCGCACCTTACACTAGCTAATGATCCATAAAAACATCTCAAGTTCATATTATAATTTACTCACTTAATTGTTCATTGATAATTCATCACACTTATGATTATGTCCTCAATTTTACCCTTGTAATGACCCATGAATTCTCACTCAGTAGCCCGTAACTCTTCTCGAAAGAATTTCCATTCCACGGAGGATTTACAAAAAAGGAAGTGATATAATACCCTCATAAATATGCCTCGATAATAGCCCCAAGGTAACCCCTCCATCGAGTCATATCATACCCACATTCTACCCCATAAACATGTTTACACAATAACCTAAAGGAGTTTACTAAGTATTTAAATCATTAGGAAAAGAATAATATCCAAAATCCTCAATTATAGTAACCGAACCGGACCGGAGGTCCCCAAAAATGAACTGGTCCAGTTCTATAAATCATACAAAAAATTGACCCCTCGACCGGTCCGATTCCTAAATCTTTACAAAAATGTTAACCTTCAGACCGATCCGATATACTTAGAAAATAAACAGGTTCAGATTACCCAGTTCTACATCCTGCAAAATTTTTACCAATTTACCAACAAATCCTGCTTCTACAATGATTCACTACATAATCGCCTAAAATATGAGTTCCACCATGTCAATACCTTCGAACCCATGTACACACAACAAGGATTTACCTTCTATAATAGATTATTAGGTTTAGCACATATATCCCTAATGTTACAAAATTCATACCACAAATTATGAAATAGGTTACACAAATAAACATTTATCAAGTTAATCCACTTGCCTAAAAGATTATAGGGGTTTATTCTTCCTCAAAGTCTAGGATTCTACAAGATGTTGAAGATTCTTAAATCTTACTCTTCTTCTAACGTTTTCTCTCTCTCGCAATGGGTTTTCTCTTAACTGAGATTAATTACCCACTTAAACCTAATAACCCGTTAACAATAGTAATCATATCCTTAAATGAAATTACACAGATACAAATAACTAGTATACCCCAAATCAAGTCAAACTAGTCAAAAGATTCCGGGACCCTAATAAATACCCGAGGGCAGCCATTTTGACTTTCTCGGCCCTTTTGAAACCAATTATGACCTCCAAATTTTCATTCGAAACTTAGAATATGAAAGCCATCTGTCAACCTCATATAATTTACTAAAACATACCACGGTTGAGAAATAACTAAATCCCGCCGTCGATACACATATGTACAAAAAGATTGCGTAAGACAAGATTATATTTACCATATCATTCGAGTAAATGTGTAATTCTAATAAATATTAACTATTTTATCCATATCAATATTTATTTTAAATCCTTATTTCAATTCTCAATCATAATAAACCACCCACACCCGATAATTTAATATAAAAATAAACACACAAAAGTAAGGGGTATTACACCATATTATTTCATTTCTTTATTTAATTAGGATTAATTCCACTAAATAATCATGGAAAAACTCTACTTTAATTTTCTCTAAATCACTCGAAAGAAATTGGTCTTGTTTGCAAAGTTAATTGTGGTACATAATAAGATTCCCCATATTAAGTTTCCAATACCCGTTGGTTAAATCAATTTACTATTAATAGATCTTAATTAACATCTAATCAATTCCTAAAATTTCATATTTAACTTATTTTCTTCTCCAATAGATTATAAAATAATTTATAGGCTAGTGGAAACCAAACATATAAGTCTATCAAGGGGGTATCGAAATCTAAGATATCTTTTGTACACTGATTCCTCTGAATTAAAATCTCATACATACGCTCACAACTATCGCCCAATTTGCATGGATCTATCGACCAAATATAAAATCGAATGTCACCCATGATGGTCAAAGAAGAATTGTGCATGTATTCCAATTCTCATAATTCTTGGGATAAAAAATCTCTACACCCTTTGCAAATGGTGTGGGATTACCTAAGTCTAATCAAGACAGTCCTTGGACTTAAAATCTCACTAGAATTCCAACTAATTATAATTGATCGATATGTATAAAATATATTTAAAGGAATAAATATAATTCTTTCTCATAACCATCATTCTATTTTCAAAATGAATGAACACACCTTTACCAAAAAGTAAACGTCATTTATGGTTTTAAAAATGAAAGCCCAATGATCTCACACTTATTCTTAAATCCATGTATCTGACTCCCTATCCATATACGTGGTAGTTTATTGTCTTTATGAAGAAGGATTAAATAGTTCCTTTCTGATACAAACTTAGATATAATCTTATCATCCACCTATTTGATCTCTCGAACTATGTGAAATCTACTCTCAATTTTCTTATCCCTTTTATGGGTTACAGGTTCTCTCAAACTTTCAATCGTATCACTATACACACTAAAAGTGTAATATATAATTTCATTTGAAGGAACCCCACCCAAGATACTTAGGAAGTCCCCTAGACATATAGATTCCTTTAGTTTCCTCCGAAGTGGAAACTACTCTGGACCCCTTAGTGGAGTCAGCAATGCCAGATTACTTTATACTCCATTAACTTATTGCTCAACCTTTTTGGGTAAGCACATATTATAAGGTGAAAAACTTAAATCTATATCTTCTTGTAATTATAAGTCATTAAAGTTAATTGTACAAGACTACTAGTCTGAAAAATGTCGACCATGCTAATGGAAAAGAAAATGTTAGGTCTAGAATATAATATAGCATACATGAGCTCGCCCACCTCCCAAGAATTAGGTATATTTCTCATTTATTATATCTAATAAAGTTTTTGAGGACACTAATCCTAGACAGTGATTCCATATTTGAAAATAAAATATTGTCATAGAATTTTGATTCTAATCTCGTGAATACAACTTTGATACACTTGACTCGAGATAAGACCCATGTCCTTTATAACCGATCTATCATAAGCTTGATCATAAGGATATGCTCAACTAGTCATAAGTACTCAATATAGAATTATCTCGATAACCACCACTACACCACAAATAAAAAATGGTAATGGAAAACTGGTCACGGTCCAAGTACGTGATAAGGTGGTCATATTTTAAAATCATAACCAGGATCAAAAAATTTATGATGAGGCCTATGATCACTTATAAATGTGACATAATAAACAACGATGGTCACAACCGAGGGCCATGACCAGGCTAGTCACGGCTATGGAGTGTGACAAGGTGGTGACTATTATGGAACCAAAATTGCACCAAAATTCCCTCCAAAAGTGGTCATCAGCCATAATTATGAGAATGTCCATGACCAATTTAAGCTATTCAATTGATAGAGGTCACGATTTTGGGTCGTGGTCATAGATAACATTTACAGTCAAAGGCCATGAGCACTGACCATGCCAATTTTTCCACGTCATCAACAAGGTCACGGTCCGGGTCTGTGACCAAGTCGTGACCATTATGATGATGTTGAAAAATTAATTGGACATGGTATGTGATCACCGTCCCGGGTCGTGACCACTATCTTTAATTAAAAAAAACCATCAACAATTCCCTCACTTGAACTCTCATTATCTCCTTAAGCCCTCTTGCCAAAATCCACATCGTCCACCCTCCCTCTCTTCGATAGGCAACCTATCTCTCTCTATAAGCAAGTTCGGCAACCTCCATCTCTCTATATAGAAACTGCGTATGTGTGTGTGCGCGATGTGTATGTATGTATGTGTATGTGTTTATATGCATATGTGGCAGTATGTGTGTTTGTGTATATGTATATGAATGTATGCATATGTTTGCATAGGTAAATTTTTAATTCTTAAACCCTAATTGGTGAAAACTTTTCCCATGTATAAAATTAATGGAAAATATCCAAAACCCTATTTACTAAACCCTAAAACTTAAGCCTAAATAAATACACCCTAATAACTAAACTCAAATACCCAAAACCTAAAAACTAAACCCTAATACTTTAACCCTAAGACGTTAACCATGAATCCTAAATCATATGCCTTAAATTGTAAAATTGAAAACAATTAGCCCTAATGCGTAAACGCTAAAATCCAAAACATGGAAATTTTGATATTTAAGATTTGGACCCCATTTGTAGAATTTGTCTATTGTTATTTGATAGTGTAAGATATGAATTAAAATTTAGATTTAGTGAATTCAAAAATTACGCATGCTTAGTAAAAAATTTGCCCAAGTTTAAAATGAGTGGAAAATACCCAAAACCTATTTATTAAACCATAAAAGTTAAGCCCAAACCAATAAACCGTAAAGAATAAACCCAAACACCTAAACCCTAAAACCTAAGCCTTAATATTTTAACCCTAAAACATTAAGATTTTGACCCCATTTGACGATTGAGATTTGATAGTGTAAGATATGAACTTAAATTTAGAGTTAGTGAATTAAAAAATTATGCATGCTTAGTAGGATTATACCTTATGCTTTGAGAGAAGTACTTTTGATATATAAAATCAAATTGATGAGATTTACTGTAAGAAACCCATTCATGTTATAAGAGTTAATATGAATACATTATTAATAATGTGGGAAACTTCACATGTATAATACAGTTAACTTAATTACATGTATCTTTTTATGTAAGAACATATATAATCCCTTATGATGTAATACACTTAAGTTAATTGCATGTCCCTTTTATGCAAGAAAATATATAATCCATTACTTGAGATATTGTTATTATTAGTATGTGTTTTATTATGTTAGTGATAGAAGGAGTGCGGGATACTTGTTGGTTGTTGGTCTGGTTATTGAATAGTGATGTTAGATTGCTTGGATTGATAGTATACATAGACTTTCAAACTCTTGTCATACACTCTCATAATAAACCATAACAAAATGTGTTTTAAGAATTACCCTATCTAAATTTAAGTGTATCAGGGGGTTCCTTGTTTATATTTCACTTCAGTGAGACATCCCATGCATGGGGTTTAGAAAAGGGTACTTACAATGAATCAAAACCTTAATCAATATAATACACCCTTACTTAAATGCACGGTTCCAATTTAGATTTGTTCACATATCACTCATATGTTAAAATAAGATAAACTCAAATTAGATCGTATAACTATTTAATGATTAATTAGAGACATTACAAATAGGATTCGTATTCACACATATTTTTCTCAGGAAAAATAAGGCATGGTGATAATCACTAAAGACAAGAGTACGAGACGATGTAATTGGACCGCACTTATTCCTCTTTTATTAGTGCACACCGTTTAAATGGTATTATTATTTACATGTATGGGAATAAGAAGATGTAATCGTTTGACTACCTTGCAAATCGTCAATTTTATCTCCAACAAGAGTATCTTTTCGATCATATTTTATTTTCCGTAATAGAAAGTTTAGATGATGCTATAGATAATATATTCCACGTACACAATTTAGATGTAGCCCTGAACTTGCTTATGCTATTAGAGAAGGCATAAAAACATTCACCCATTGTGGATACAACAACGTATAGAGAGCATTGACTAAGACTGTGATGTCTCATGACATATGCATGTTAAATTGAATCTTACCAAATAAGTTGAAGAAAATGGGATTCAAAGTTCATGTCATGGATATCTATACATCAATCATACATTCGTTTCCTCCTTGTTGTCCATATGCAAAAACCCTTAGGTTTTAAAAACTATTACTGAATGGATGGAGATTAGGCACGTTGAACATACATTAAAGTCTTATTATGCAAGGTATATACAAATATATAGTCATAAACTTGATTAGTTAGTTATAACTTCATAATATTATAATTATATTGTCGCTTATTAATTATTTTTGTAGATAATTACGGGCGGCAATGGAAAGAATGTTCTAAGTAATTAGGTGACACCCCAACTAGGATTCTCATCTCATGTACTCCAACAAGAATTCTCGTCACCATGTGGTGAGTATAGTTCTATACTCCACCATTAGTTCAGTTCACTACTCCAACTACGAGTAGGAAACAAACCTCTATTACTCCAAAGCCCCCACCCAATGCTCCCAACACCTCCCAATCAAATGAGAGGAAGCCCATTGGGTTCTACCTTCTTGAGAATAACACCACTAGTGATAAAAATGACCTCCAGAGATTTAAATCCGAGTATTTTTCACTTGGAAAAATGAATATGGGAGTCAGGGGAGCAAATAACTGAAACTTAGTTGATCAAGCCATTGAGGACAACATTTATGACTAACTTTACAAGTGTTTTTAAATCCCCGACCATTCAAAGTAAAAGGATATTTCCCGAGTTATTGAATAACTAAGAACATGTTGGAGAAATCTTCGGTAGAGATGTTTCCCTAAGGGGCATCGAGATCCGACATTTTGGCTTTAAGAGATAAAGTTCCTTTGAATGTTGAAATGTCGGTTGATCAATGGAAAAACATTCTAAAAAATGAGGCGATGGACAAGAAGTTTGTCCATAGGAAAAGAATAAGCAAAATATGGTGAACAAACTGATATTCATAGGTTGGGATCCAAATCGTATGATTTTTTGAGGACTAAATGGCCAAAAAGGCAAAGGACGATCCAGATGTCTGCAAAAAACCTAATCGGGCCAATTTGTATGTGCATGCCTTATGGGACAAAGATAATAAATTCCTACCACACTTGGGTAAGACACTAGAATAGATTGAGGCCATTAGCAGTCAGTCCGTTTTGAGCCCTTACAATGGCATTAAAAATAATGCCCTGACCCAGGCTTTTGGAACTGACAAAAGAGGGAGGATAAAAGGTGTTAGAATACATATGTCAAAAATGTAATTAAAACTCATTGCATCTCTCATAGACGAGATTTTTTTTTATCAAGAATCATAACTTAAGCCAAGAGGAAAGTCAGTTTAAGACATAAGGGGATGCCTAGGAGATTAAAAATAACCTAGGAGTCTTGACGAATGAAATTAAGCACCTTTTATCCTTTTTTTACTCAAGGATTTACTCGCATTAAGGATTACTCTATCACCCCTTTACAGGTTTCACCTCACAAATGTTACCTCCTTTAACATTCCCATCACAAATCTAACCTCCTTCAACATTAATTTCCTAGTGCCTCTGCCTGCCACATGCCGTGGATCATCATCATCCACTCACGATGACGATATTGAGCATTTCTATTTCAAAAACCTGACTAATACTAAGGTTATTGGTGTATGAACACTCTTTTATATAATTATCGAAACTCAAGTACATAATTGATCATTGCAGATGGATGAGCTCAAATTATGGTTGATAAAATATACAATAGTTATGAAAATATTCCTGGGAATGTTGATAGCGGAGAAGGGAAAGAACTTAAATACTATGCAAATTGTTTTATCACTTTGTCCAGTCTATATGTTTGTAAAGGCTAGGCCATGTTTGAAAATTTGTAATATTTGAGAAAAAGTTATAATAATATTTTATATATTTAAGTTATTTTAATGTGTTTAATTTTAGTTTAAGTCGTGTTGAATAATTTGACTGAAATATGAATTGTGCATTCTTGAATGCAACATGACCTTTGTTTTAATCCATTAATATAGGATAACTACACTTTAAAAATTATTTAATGGATACAAAGATAGGATGGGAGAGAGTAATTGATTATCAAATAATCACGTAAAGGGTGTTCAAGAAGTTGTTAAATACGCTTATAGAAATCTTAAAAGTGATAAGATTTTGTGTTCATGAACTCGCTGTATGAACGAAAAAATATAAGTATTTACAAGACTTTGAGCTGCATTTACTGCAATGTAGAATTTGGTAAGACTATAAGATATGGACATACCATGGTGAAAAAATGTACCATATGTTTCGAAAGAATTATTGGTACCCGACCAAATAGTGGAACACCACCGAGTGGAAGTGGTACATGATTCGCCAACACATTGTCTTTTAGACAACCTAATTGATGATTCTAATGTAGTCCACCACCATCAATATCACCAACCAGTGGATACAAATAATTTGGATTATGACTAAGTTAATGAACAAGTTGATGCTAAATTAACAGAAGATCAGGAATGCATATGGTTGAAAGTAAATGTGGTTAGACTATTGTATAAAGATTGTGATGAAGATCGCTCGGTATTATATGCAATGATAATTTTTCATAATTTGAAGAGTCAATTTGGTTTGTCGAGAAACAGCATAACCGAAATTCTCCTAAAAGAGAACACGTTACTATACAGTTATCCAACCATCGGGAAGAGCTTGAAGGGTTTAGGTTTTTAATACAAATCTAGTCATGCATACCAGTATGATTTTATATTATACCCCAATGAGAATGAACACCTCGCACGGGACCAATGTAACTCATAGGAACCGATAACATAATCACGAGACTCCCAATTTGAGAATAGGACTAAAATTTGTAAATAAGCAAACAGGCTCGAATGGGACAAAAATGGCATCACAGGGGGCATGAACATCTCACACAGGACCACTGTAACTCCTAGGAAATGACTGCATAGTCAAGGGACTCTCGGCTTGAGAATAGGACTAAAATTATCAAATACGTAGACTTAGGATTGAAAATGTTCCCCTAAGGGGGAAACCAAAAATAACCCACCAACATCCCCTCAATGGGCACGAACACATCGTACAAGATAATGTAAGTTATAGAAATCGACTACGTAGTCATACGACGCTCGATTTGGCAGTAGGACTAAACTTTACAAATAAGTAGGCTTAGGCATGAAAATATTCCACTAGGGGAACCCAAAATTGCTACCAAATGGCACAAGGGGCACGAACACCTCATATAGGACCAATGTAACTCTTAGGAATCAACTGCATAGTCAAGCCACTCCTAGATTGAGAATATGACTAAAATTTTCAAATAAGCAGACTTAGGCTTGGAAATGTTCCCTCTTGGTGAAACCCGAAATAGCCCCAAACGGCCTTGCAAGGGGCACTAATGCCTCACATGGGACCAATGTAACTCATAACAACTGATTGTGTAGTCATGATACTCTCAATTTGAGAATAAGACTAAATTTTGTAAATAAGCAAACTTAGGCTTCAAATTGTGCCCCTAAGGGTAAAACCCAAAAGACACCCCAAACGGCCCCGTAAGGGGCACAAACACCTCACATGGACCAATGTAACTCATAGGAACTGATCGCATAGTCATGGGACTCTCAGTTTGATAATAGGAATAAAATCATCAAATAAGTAAACTTAGGCTTCAAAACGTGCCCATAGGGGGAAAACCCAAAATAGCCCCCCAAACAACCCCAGAAATGGCACGAACACCTCATATGGGACCAATATAACCTGTAGGACAAATAGTATGGTCACAAGACTCTTAATTTAAGAATAGGACTAAGATTAATAAATAAGAAAACTTATGATTGAAAATGTTCCCTAAGGCAAAACCCAAAATAACCCACAAATAGCCCCGCAAGGGACACTAACGCCTCGCACAGAACCAATGTAACTCCTAAGAACCGACCGCATATTTCCTTTACTCTTAGTTTGAGAATAGAACTAAACTTTAAAAAATAAGCAGACTTAGGCTAAAAAACATGCCCTTAGGGAAAACTCAAAACATCCCCCAAATGGTCCCGCAAGGGGAACAAATCCCTCGCACGAGACCAATGTAACTCTTATGAATTGATCGCATAGTCATGGGACTCCCAGTTTGAGATTATAACTAAAACTTTATAAATATGCAGACTTAGGCTTGAAAATTCTCCCTAGGGGAAAACCCAAAATAGCCTCTAAATGGACCCACAAGGGGCACGTACACCTCGCACAGGACCAATGTAACTCCTAGTAACTAACCACTTACTCATGGGACTCTCAGTTTGAGAATAAGAATAAAATGTGCAAATAAGCGGACTTAGTCTCGAGAACGTTCCCTTAGGGGAAACCCAAAACAGCCCCCAAAGGGCCCTGTAATGGTCACAAACACCTCGCACGGGACCACTGTAACTCGTAGGAACTGATCTCACATTCAAAGGAGTCTTAGTTAGATAATAGGACTGAAATTTGCAATTAAGTAGACTTAGGCTTGGTAACGTGACCTAAGAGAAAACCCAAAATAGACCCTAAACTTACCCGTAAGGGGCACAAAAACCTCTCAAGGGACATATGTAACTCATAGGAACTGACCGCTTAGTAATGGGACTACTGTCTTAAGAATATGACTAAACTATTAAAATAAGCGTACTAAGACTTGAAAATGTGGAAAACCCAAAATAGCCCCCAAGCGACCACTTAAAGACACGAACACCTCACATGAGACCAATGTAACTCGTAATAACTGACCGCGTAGTGACGGTAATCTTGATTAGAGAATAAGACTAAAATTTGTAAATAAAAAAACTTGGTCTTGAAAATGTGCCTTGGGGGAATCCCAAAACAGCCTCCAAATGACCCAGCGAGGGGCACAAACACCTCGTGCAGGACCAATGTTAACTTGTAAGAATTGACTGCATAGTCACGGGACTACTAGAAGGGGCATGAACACCTCACACTTATTTGTTTTCGACGATGCCCCAAAGTAATTTTTTCATATGGATATGGTCACGGCCTAAAGTCGTGACCACTTTTATTAAAAAAAAATAACCGGGTAATGTCTAAAAGCCATGACCAGATTTAAAAAAAAAATAGTGGTCATGAACTTGGGCCATGACCATTCCATAACCCTCTTCCCCCCATTGGCCAGGGACTTAATCTGTAACCCTCGTCCTCTACTGGTCACAACTTAGGTTCGTGACTTCCTGATCACGGCCCAAACCCGTGACCATAGAGCCATATACTACCCCATGCTCCGGGACGTGACCTTTACTTTTTGGTCAAGTATGAAGTTCTTAACCAACAATTTTTTCATGAAAAAAATGGTCATGGATCTGATCTGTAACCCGGAGGCCTAATGAAAGACAAAATCCATGAAAATTTTCCAATTTTGATTTGATGCACACTCTTTTGTAAGATAATACTCCCACTTCTTTTGTAATTAGGCAGGTATCATCCAAAACATTTATTTAGAATTATCGTAACATTTTTGCCATACTTTTTTATGAATAATTATTATTATTCAGAATTCGATCAAAATCAAAACTTGAACCTGGTCAAATCGAATAACTCAATACCTTGATGCTAGATTAAATCCTTAAATGGATCTCATAATCTTACATCACTTTGTTTTCTCGATTCTTACTATGTACATGTTAAGACTATAGTTAAAAAATGTAGTCTTGACATTAAAAGAATCCCGACAGACATAACATCACTATTGCAAGAAGGTTTGCTCATAATCAATCCATTATTTCTGAATAAACCCTTTCGTAAACCTTGTCTTAAAGGTTTTCACCTTCTTATCTATCTATCTTTAGACTTCTTGTAGGTCCACTTGAACCCAATGTGTTTGACCTCATCTCCATATCTGCAAGTCTAAAAACATGATTTGAATGCATCAAATATCATGTTGGTCAATACTCATAAGTCAAAGAAAAATCCCTTACCTTGAAATTCCTTATTGTTGTTCCAAGGACATAGTTTATGTTTTCCTAGTATTTCATCGAAGAGATAAACCATAACACTAACCATTCAGGTTGAATCATGGTGCTCCCACTACGATATAGCATAACTTCCTATATCGTATAAGTGGCACGTGCATATTGATCCTCAATAATAATCACACTACCATATAGTAGTGTATTATCAATGTCAAATTGTATTTGTCATGTGTGGGTCGTCTAGAAACATTGGTAATAACGTTTCTTTTCAATCTTGTAAGACTAGCTTACAGTCGGGCTAGTGGTTTATTAAATAATCCTTTATCAAGAATCGGGCATTGATGTAATCAATGACCTTATTGATGTAAGGACATTTTCCATCACATTTAGTATGTCATATACCGCTACAAGTTTGTCAAAGAATTGGGAAGCTTGTTGTAACACCCCGTAATTTCAAGAATTTAGTATTTAATTATTTTGGGAGATAAAAAAATATTTAAATTGGAGAAACTTAAATTTTTTAATTGGAGAATTTATTTGAGTGGGAAGAATTATTTATAGTTTGTGACTTTAAGTTAAATTGTTCGAAATTTCGCATGTCGCATTTTGAAGTCAAAATTTGGGAATGTTACAAAGTATTTTGGATGACAATTCTGAGTGTGCAGTTGAGTCCGGATGGGTTGAGATTGTCAAAAGGAGTGCCCGGGAGTAGTAATTGGGTCTCAGGTCATTTTTGGGCATAATCCGGCACACACGGGGTGATTTGGGCCACTTTAATTAGGCCCATGTGGCCAGAAACGGGATTAGGAGTTTTAATCCTAATTGGGGAGGTGTTGAACGGCAGTTAACATAACTTTAAACCTAGGGTTTGAGAGAGACACAGATGAAACGAATCAAGAGGCAATTGGGGATCTTTTGGAGCCAAATTAAGAACAAAAGTGAGTGTTCTTCGTCAACCATTCTCTTCACCAACGGATCAGACACTACGAACAATTCCAGGCAAGTGGTTAACTATTGTGATTTTTAAATTGATGATAATCAATTCATATTATGGGAGGTGTAAACCTAAATTCGTTTTTGGGTGGTCTATTACATGAAATGGGTTTTTATTAATTTAATTGGTTGAGTGATTTGACAATCCAATTGATTTTATAAAAGTATCCAGTATTGATTGACATTAGAACCATAATAGAAGACCAGTGTTAGAGATGAATTTATTGAGATTGTGGGATCAGACTTGTGAATGATAATTGGGATTATACCATGCGAATGTGTATTCTTGAGTGGGTGAAATTTTGTGAAAATCATTGATGCTAAAAGGTTTAAACGATGATTAGATATTCATAATAGATGTAAAAATATGATGAATATGATTTATTGGGCCTAGAATTGGAGATAAGAAAACTTGAATTTTCGTTAATGGCTGAAACAACAAGGCAGAGAAAAACCAGACCTGTTTGATCGATCGATTGATGGAAGGGATCGATCGATCGATGGTCCCAGGATTCTGGCAGGTTCCCCAGTTTTATGTATAAAGGAAAATTTAATTTAGATTTTTCCCCTACTTTTTATGTAGTGATAAATTCATATGTAGCACATATTCCTTAGCAATTATAAGCTGATATAATTAGGATTAGGAGGGTGATAATTGTATGTCATGAGAAGAACGAATTTCGGGAAATAATTCGTAAGTATTGATTTTGGATCGAGGAAAATGTTCGGGTATTGTAGATGAGTGGCACTACATTGTTAAAAGAATTGAGGTGTGATTAATTAATTATGGGGCAAAATATAGAATCGGGTATTGACGATGGTACGGTCCAAGTGAGTGAGTCCGAGTAAAATGGTTGGGCGAAACCAAGTATTAAATTAATTGATGCGTTAATTAATTAAACTAGAGTCGCATTGTAGGCTTAGAAAAGTGATAAATTTATTAATGAAAAATTAATTAAATTAGAGTCGGACTGTAGACTCGAGAAAGTGATAAATTTATTAATGAGAAATTAATTAAATTACAGTCGGACTATAGACTCGAAAAAGTGATAAATTCATTAATGAGAAATTAATTAATTTAGAGTCGGACCATAGACTTGGGAAAATACATGCTAGTGTTATGGGTTTTTTAGTACATGGTAAAGCAAAATTTATTTTATATATATATATACGGTGTGGTGATAGTAAATATATATTTGTGTACTTTATGTGTGCTATTAAATATCAGGGACTAGATATTTATTTAAGTTATATACTCTAGTGCTATCAAGGGAGGTTGCACCATGTGGGTGAATCCCCTAGATTGAGGAGTAGGGTGAGTATATCCCTAAGTCATAGCGTTCGGTGTATAGGTGAGGGGTTTATCTCACTTTCAAGGAAGGAATATGACCGTCTGCACTACGTTTATATTTTGAGCTAGGTTGGTGAGCGATTCCAACTTGGGGAACTAGGTTATGTGAGCACACCTAGTGAGATAGCACTTTAAAGGGAATCATCCAGAGAGGGTATACTCGAAGGGATTGATATAAATATGATATATGTGTGGATGTTGTGGTAAAGGTACGTATATAATGGTAGTAAATATTATATGCGGGTAATAATACAGTATGTGATGTAATTGTTTTATATAACTTATGTCACAGTTATATGATATTATTTAAAGGAAATTAATTAAGTTAATTAGTGAGATAACTTATAACTCATGGATAATAATACTCGATTTAGAGTGGAAAGGAAAGGGTGGATTACAAGGACTAGTTGGACGGGGTGGTACAACTAGGTGGGGTTAAGGTAATCGTTAGGTATGCACATTAGTGGAGGGGTGAGAATGTCCCCAAGAGAGTGCAACACTAACTTAAATATGGAGCGCATTCATATATTTTATTTATCGCAGTTAATTCACTTGCTAAATATTTTCAAAATGTTTTGGGTTCTAATTTTTGTTATAAAACTATTTTCAAATCCTTTTAGGTGTTCAACCACATGGACGTCGTGATTGATATTCTATTCCAGGGACACGGAGTTGCGGCATATGTGGATGCTAGCAGGAGCTTGGATTAGACGCATCGTTCATTCATTCCTATAGTAGGAATCATCTATCAGTTTTAGTTTTATTTAGGGCATGTCTTCCAGACTTTTCAGTTGTAGTTTCCAGATTTATTTATTCAGGTGCATGATGTTTGTATTGGACTATTTACTTTGGTGACCGATGGTTTATTCGGCATGTAGTTTATTATTTATTCTGTTGATTTAATTAAGACGTGGTGTATGACTCATATTATCTTTCCGCGTGTTATTGGTTGTTTAATTAAAAAGATAAAATTTGGCACCAACTTTTTGGAATACTAGGTGGTTAGTAAGTTTTAAAAAGGTTTTCGACAGTGATGTTAAGGACGAACCAACTGGGATTCCTATTTTAATTTGGTATAGGACTGATCACCCGGTATTTTATTAGGTAGGGTATCACACTTGTATCTACAATTGACAATCCGAATTTCAAGACGACTTCAACAATCATGCCTAACAAGAACAAATTTGGAAAAAAGTGTTTTAGTTCCATTGCATTTTACATAAAAAGTGTTGGGATATTTTTGAAAAAATAAAATATTTTTCTATTTATGAAAAATAATTTTTGAAATGTTTTTAAATGATTTTAATCATAAAAGTTTTGGATAAAGGTTTCTGATCTTGAAAATAGTCTTAAGTTTTGAAGTATCCAAGATTTATAAAAGACTAAAGATTTTTGGAAAACATGTATGATGTCGTTCGAATAACATCATATCTCGTTCAAACGAGATTAGATCTCGCTCGAACGACGCCATTTCTCATTTGAACAAGCTGCTTTTTTTTACACGTCACCGCATTAAAATGTTATTATATAAAGGGTGGCAGACTTCATTATTTCGTGTGGAGTAAACACTGTTTTAACATAATACGATTTTAGTGTTTTTGGTTTATTCTCCATCCCTTTTTAGGGTTCAAAACTTTGTTTTTACAATTCACAAATCTCAGACTTTTTTGTGTGAGTTTTTTGTGGAACCTAAAGCATAGTTTTGCTGGGAATTTTAGTTCTGAATCTACGTGCCTTGGAAAGGTACTGGGCTAACGATAGGTTCCACTTGAAGGAGGTACTCTGTTGATCGCATGCATGTCATAAGGAGTGTTATGGTGTTCCTGGGCTGACAACTACGAATTGACACCTGCAGGTATTTTCGTAAGTCAAATTGTATTTTCACTGTAATCCGATTGTAAACCATTCCTTTACAAATTATAGTGGAAATAAAAGGTTTTTGCCCTGTGGGGATTGTTTCCTGAAATCTATCTTTGTCATCTTGCTCATCGCATGATTTAATTTGAGATTTGAATTGACACATAGATGCATGTTTAAGGGTGAATTTAATTGCTATTTAGTGTGAGAAAATTTAGGCATCCAATTAAATAAGTTTAAGTTGGAAATTGTGAATATCTTTGAATCAATATCGAATACGCATTTTCAAATTGGTATCAGAACATGTTACACTAATTTATCGCGTATTTCTATTTTTCGGAAACTTGTGTGATAGTGATTTTTGCACGAAAAATATGATTTTTGAAAATTTGTCGCAATCTTTCCAATTGAGAACTTATTTGATCGAATGACGATTTTTTATGGGTCCAACTATACCTATTGGAAAGCTCGTATGGAATCCCAGTTGAAATCCATTGACGAACGTGTTTGGTTTCTTTGTGAAAGAGGGTGGACTCCTCCCACTGTCACTACTAATAACATCACCTCTTTGAAACCTGTGTCGGATTGGACTGAAGATGATTTCAAAATGTCTAAGTTTAATTCCTGTGGTTTAAGTGTTATTTCTGGAGCCATCACGCCCGACGAGTTCTATCGAATTATGACATTCACCACGTCTAAAGAGGCATGGGATGTCCTCCAATTAACACATGAGGGTACGAACGCGGTTAAAGAATCAAAGTTACAAAATCTGGCCACCCAATTTGAGACCATTACCATATCTGAGTCTAAATGTTTTGATGAGTTTTATGCACATTTGTTGGACATTGTTAACACAACTTTTAATTTAGGTGAGTCTATTTATAACACGCGTGTCGTTAAAAACATTCAATGTTTTGAATTCATTGGGAAAGTTAAATTCACTTGAGTGAGAACATCTCGTAAGAGACCTAGAAACTTATGATATTGACATGTTTCCCCAAACCATTAAGTATAAGGATAGAGGCATTTCTTTTAAGACTCATGTTAGGAAGAAAAAGAAAGAAAGAGTGTATGCGTCTGATTCCAAGGAAGAGTTTAGCATTGACGATGTGGCTTTATTTGCGATAAATTTAAACAAGTTTCTCAAAATGAAAAAAAAAATATTTCAATAAAAAGTCATTTAAGAAAAATAAAAAGAAAGAAAAGGCCACGGAGGGCAATGAAAAAGAGAGTGAGAGAGAAAAATGGGAAGAGAGTGGTGAAGATTTAGATGAGATGATTTGTTTTGAATGTCAAGGGAAAGGACATAGGACTTTTGAGTGTGCTACTATTCTTAAAAGAAAAGGGCAGAAAGTAGCCATGCTTTCCACTCTTAGTGATAGTCAGGGAGATGATGAGAAATATGATTCCAAAAAGGGTTTAGGAGATGCGATGTGTGTATCTTTTTCAAGTCGTGTGAGCACACCCACTTTGTCCCACGATGAAAGTATCCACGAGAGCGATGGTGATGAGTCTAGTGGTGATGAGAGCGAGTTTGAGAGTGGAGATGAATGTGAGATCCAAAATGCTTTATTGGATTTGTACACCGAGACCTTGAAAATAAAGAAATATAATAAAGATTTAGGTCATCAGATATTAGATTTGGAGAGAGAGAATAAAGTTTTAAAAAGGCAAAAGTATGACTTGACCGACACAGTGCCTAGTCTGAAGACACGTGTATCCCAATTCGAGATGGATATCGAATGTGCCTGGGAGGTCAAAGTCCCTTTAGAGAACGCATCTAAGAAGGTTGAAAAGATGGTTCTCAATCTCGTTTTGGGTGGTGGTGAGAATTTAGGAAAAATTCATGATGGTGCATCCACTTCTTTTGTTGTACCCGAGCCGATTTCCATTTTGGTGACTCGACCCAACACTCCTAGGCGTCCCATACCAGTTAATAGAGAACGTCCTAGAATTTTTGAAAAATTAATTCCTAGTACAGTTTGTGTTTGTTCCCATTGCAAAAAGTAAGGACACCATAGGGAATTTTTCTATAAGTTGGGTTGTGTGTCACGCTTTGCTCCTACACATGTTCGCACACATGCACCCACTCATGATACTTTCCTTGCACACAATGATAGAGAGTTTTGAACATATACATGAGCAAGTAAAGTTTTTGGTCAAGAGTTCACATGATTTGATTGAGTTATTTCAAAAGATGTCACCGTCTTTGGAAGACTCCACCGCACTTCCCGGTTGAGGTCTCGACATTTTTTCTAGCATAGGGTGATTTACATGATGACATCTTTGCTTATTGCGAGTGTGTACCATTTTTTTTATTTTAGTTAGCAATTTTATTTTATTTTCTTATTTTTGGTACTATTTTAGCACTGTTTTAGATCTGTTTGCCCATTCCAGGAACTATTTTTTATAAAATTTTCTCATTAAACAAAACTATGTGTCATTCTATGTAATCAGGAAAATTTGACTTTTCTCATTCTAACGAGATTGCCTGTCATTTGAACAACAACGAATATCATTTGAACGACCCTAGATTTTGTTTGCAGTCCCTGTATCTTCCTGTTATATGTTTATGGTATTGTTGGGTTATTTCTAAACAATGTTTGAAAAAAAATACAAAAAGTTTTTTTTTTTTTTGAAATTTTTTGAAAAATCCAAAAAGAGTTTTGTATTTTATTTGCACCTTTTATGAATGCACGCTTAGGATGACCAAGTCACAACTTCATGGCATATCCATATGACTGTTTGATAGTGTTTTGAGACAATATATTGTGTCATTCACGTGTTTTACAAAGTTGGGAGTCTTTGAGATGATTTAGTGTTGCTACCTACATAAGTGACTCTATTTTCCCTTTATTGCACACATACACGGGTTTGTTTGATGCTTGTGGTTGTCTTTCACATGTTGGTTGAGTGTTTCAGCTTCTATTATGCCTATAGAACGAATCAAATGCGATAAAACTTGACAAAAAGCAGTGCATGTAATAAACCGTTTGTGAGATTGGTGTGTCTTTTTTTTTAAATGATAAAGGGCTACGAAAGGTACACATTTTTCATTTGTCATTAAGCCACCATTTATATAGACCTAGAAAAGTGAGGAATTGAAAATTATCTGGGGTCCAATGAGGTTTAAAAGAGCTCGAAAAAATTAAATGGCAATAAAAAGAAAATTATGCCAAAAATGGGCCATATTTTTTTTTCATCACCTCATAAATAAAAAAGCATTATCTTTTAATAAGGGAGTTTGGATGGAATTTTCAACGGTTTGCACGTCCTTGAAAGTCATTACATCGTTCGGGGCATTATTGGAGTAGAAATCATTTATACTTTGATTTATTGATATGATTAAGGCGATGTCATCTAAATTCAACAAATTCTACACCTAATGACTATTTTTTATGTTCATTCGTTAGGAGTACACTTATGCATCATGTATATATGATATTATTGAGTTGATTTTCTTATCGAATTTTTTCACACCCATTCACTCCGTTTTCACAATTTGGTTATCTTAGTATACATTCATGATGTGATTTTTGTAACATCATTTCTTATTTTTTTGTATGAATAATTTCGAAAAACTCAAAAATAGTTTGTTTGCCTTGTTTTTCGTGACACCTCGATTTGATTTATTTAGTTTATTCATTTTCTTATCTATTTCAGACAATTAAAAAGCGAGAGAACGAATTATGATTTCATGGGGGAGTTTTAGTATGGGGGAGATTTGATTATGATTACATGTTTTATGTTTATATCATTTCAAACTCAATCCGTCACGAGGTTTTTGCTTTGTCTCATGTGTGTAGGTACGATTGAAGATGTTTGGATTGCACACCCTGATGAGAAAATTTTGGAGTTTTGAAAATTTGATTGTTGAAGCGAAGTTTGAAAAACTTTGAAGACTTGTTCAGTTTATCGTTCCATGTTTGAGTTTACGAGAGGGTAGATTTGTATAGGTCATATTTTGATTGATAATTTGAATATTTTTATTTTGTACCGGCGTAGACATAGGGGGGGATTTGTAAGAACATTGTCCGTCACATTTAATATGTCGTATACCGCTACAAGTTTGTCAAAGAATTGGGAAGCTTGTATATACACTCGATAATTTGAATTTCAAGACGACTTCAACAATGATGCCCAATAAGGACAAATTTGATAAAAACGTGTTTTTAGTTCCATTTACATTTTACATAGAAAGTGTTGGGATATTTTTGAAAAAATAAAATATTTTTCTTTTTATGAAAAATCATTTTTGAAATGTTTTTAAATGATTTTAATCATAAAAGTTTTGGTTAAAGGTTTCTGATCTCAAAAAAAGTCTTAAGTTTTGAAGTATCGAAGATTTATAAAAGACTGAAGTTTTTGGGAAACGTGTATGTTGTCATTCGAATGACATCATATTTTGTTCAAATGAGATCAGATCTCGCTCGAACGATGTCGTTTCTCATTCGAACGAGCTGTTTTATTCTAACACGGCATCACATTAAAATGTCGTTATATAAAGGGTGTCAGACTTTGTAATTTTGTGCGGAGAAAACACTGGTTTTAATAAAATACGATTTCAGTGTTTTGGGTTTATTCTCCATCCTTTTTTAGGGTTCAAAACTTTGTTTTTACAATTCACAAATCCCATAATTTTTTGTGTGAGTTGTTTGTGGAACCTAAAGCATAGTTTTGCTGGGAGTTTTGCTGCTGAATCTAGGTGCCTTGGAAAGGTACTGGGCTGACCATAGGTGCCCCTTGAGGGAGGTACTAAGTTGATCGACTATGTGCCATAGGGAGTGCTGCGGTGTTCCTGGGCTGACGACTACGAACCGACACCTGCGGGTATTTCGTAAGTCAAATTATATTTTCTCTATAATCCGATTGTAAATCGTTCCTTTACAAATTATAGTGGAAATAAAAGGTTTTTGCCCTGCGGGGATTTTTTCCCTGAAATCTGTCTTTGTCAACTTGTTCATTGCGTGATTTAATTTGAGATTTGAATTGACACATAGATGCATGTTTAGGGGCTAATTTAATTGGTATTTAGTTTGAGCAAATTTAGATATCCAATTAAATAAATTTAAGTTGGAAATTGCGAATATCTTTGAATCTATATCGCACATGCATTTTCAATTGAGTTTAGGAATAAGACAAAAATAACCTTTAGGATAATCAACAAAGATACATGCATATGTCCTTAATTTCATCTTCATTGTCCTCTTCCACATCACGAGTGTCGGGTACCCCAAGATCCAAAAATGCCCTATAATAGACTTGCGCCCAATCAAATGTCCAATACGAGTTGAAGTGAACGATTAAAAAGAAACTAAATCCAAAATGTATATGTTGTCCCTCATGTAAAATCCCATTAAGAATGTTGTAGTCTTTAATAACCAACCTTGGACCTTATCATATATACGAGAGCCTTGTCCCTTACTTTCATCTGCGCCATTCCAAAGTGGAATACCCAGTGTAGATAACTGTTGTCCTAAAAGGTACACACACCCACGATTAGATTGTAGATCTTGGAATAGTTCACCTAACCTAGGGTCTGCCTCATTCTTATAAACTTTGAACTAATGAAAGGCTTCAAACTTATGATGAATTAAGGTAAACATATCATAACATTGAGTAATGATTAATAAAATCGGTTAAAAACTTAGAATAACCCCTTCATCGGATAGTCACATAACCATAATAATCAAAATAAATAATTTTTAACACATCTTTTGCTCTCTAGATTTAGGCCCTGAAGGACCCCCTTGGACATTTTACCTTATAAATAGGATTCAAGACTGTAAGTGCATCAACTTTTAATGAACTAAGCTGTTCATTTTAGACTACTCGTTGAATTACCTCTAGAATAAAATAACAAAAGTTTAAATGCCGAAATTTCATTTGGTTCTAAAAGGAAACTTAACCCCTAATAATTTGTCCATTTAAATTATTCATTTCATTATTTAGTACTATTGGTGAACAAACCTTATACTATATAAAGTATTTTCCACTATACCAAAATAGATAAAACATATCCAATTTTGATAAAAAATATTATTAAAATAATTGAATATCTGTTAGAATCCAATTTACGAAAGGAAACCAAAATTTCTAAAACCACGTACATTAAAATAATTTACCTACATTATCCTTATGTCATAAATAATATCTAAGATATTTTCTACTTTTCTTGCACTTTGAGTTATTCGAATTGTCCATTATAATGAACATCTCTCTTTTAAGTAATTTTTCAGTTACCTGGAACTTTTACAATGAGTTGTAGTCTTGATTTTTGGTTTCCAAGTGTACACACCAGGTTGCTATAGATCGAACAAAAACTCGTGCATTTAATTTAAGAGATAAACCTTTACCATGTCATTTTCCTTACAAAGAAAGGAAAATCGGACATCATTGCTATAAAAGTTCTAACTACTTCTAGTGAGAATACCTTCCTTTAAGCTATTTCACTATTATTGAGGAATATGGCCCATTCTTAACCCAAACCATTGTATCTGAGACCTAGCCTTATCCTCCTACTACCCCTTAGAGAAAGAAATCAAACTCTTCTCTAAAACTAGAAGCATCCATTGGCAATCGATGATGCTCAATACGATATGGTCTCAGGTTTCCCCACCATATTAATATCAAAGAATCCTTAGTGAAATAAATAATGAAATTTATTTCAAGAATATGATTCTTACATCATGATCAATCAATCATATGTGTTAACAAATTCTCATCGGACAATTCTTTAAAATTTAAAAGAATTACCATATATTTTAAAATATTATGATTCCATGATTAATAAAACCAAACTTCGGGGGGGGGGGGGGGGGGGAGTTGACACGAGGAGTTAATGACATCATAATTTTAAAACTTTGATGGAGATCATGGGTTAATTAATTTTATTATCTTTTTAAGTTAGAATAATGTTCAATAAAAAAATTAGTCCTTGAAACTTATTCCAAATAAAATTTAAGACAATAATCAGTGAGAAAAATGTTGAATTCATTTTGGAAATGTTAGAACATATCTGAAAAAATGAATTCCCAACATAAATTTGAGAATTAATTCAACTAAATTTTAAAGTTGTATCACTCTACCGTCAAATTAAAAACTAATCCCATTAGACATCCTAGTTCCTTATGAAGTGAGATTTCTCGTTGGGAGCTTAAATCACCCCATATTGAACTAGACAAATTTTCATCTTTCATTATGTTACTAGTCTATCCAGGAGAATTATGCTCAACATAATGAATAGTCATAGTCTTTTGATCCCAAGATTAATAACAGTGACTATGTTGGGTAGAATATCATTAATCATATTAAAGAGTATAGCATCGGTTCATTCCTCAAATTTGAATTTACTCGTGAATAACTTACCCACTAGGGAGATCGATCTCACTCACATTAAATTCTTGGAACTATCTCTTAAGAGTGTTAAGAATACCATAATTTCTAATTAAATTCATTTATTGGGGGGCCGGACCAAAGATAATGCGAGGAAGTAATAACATCATTCCTAAAGTTACCATTGGATACCACAGTGTTCATGTGGAAACCCATATCCTACTTAATATATTAAACTTTAGGGTATTATGAAAAAAAGTCATTCAATTATCAATGCCCAAATGAAATCCTTGGTAACTTCTCAATATACTTGAACATATTATATTACCCGACCTTACTATTTCAATTGTTCAAAAATAATCCATTTTTAAATTAAAATAAATCCCATAGATAAAAATTTAATTTATATATTTAAATGATTAAATTCGATTTGAAAAAGAATAAGTAAAAACAGATTTTCCAAGAAAAATCATGATCCAGAAAAATTAAATCCACATTGTCCATAAAATGGGTGTTAACGATTATACAATTAATTATCACGCGAAGTATGCAACATAATAATAAAGAGAAAACATGGAAATATAAATAATAGCAAAAAGAAATAAAACAATAAGGACAAAAAATCCCCTATCAATCATGGACAAAATCTTACTTAAGTTAAATCACATATGTCAAAACTTCCATGAAGATTCCATCCTTTGTCCATCTATTAGACTAGTAGAGTCCCAAACAAACATGAACAAGTGGATGTTTGATCACGAAAACAAATGTCTATGAATCCTTTTTGTTGGAGACTTTTAGAGGTTACACGAATAAGAATCCTAGTTGAAGAAAACTTGGTTGATAAAACAATCCCATGCAAGCAAAACCATAAAAAAGCCACGGTACCAAAAAAATCCTACCGCAATCGCGCCAGGGAAGTCACGATCATGGTTCCTCTCCTGATACAAAAACTAAAATCCACCATTATAGTGGCTCCATGTACCGCTATAATGGCTATAGATGATTGGTTGTCCTACACTATACTTTCTCTAGGGAATTCTTTATGGATTGGGTCCAAAAACAATCAAACCACTATGTTTAAATGTTAAGCTCAAATAATCAAATTAACCCAAATTAAACTTAGCACAGATTAAACGAAAGTTATGTTAAACAGATTAACCAGTTTATCTTATCCTAAAACCTGCATCTTGATGACAGCAAGATGAAATAAAATCAATCACACAACACGTCGATATGTGAGGAAAAATAATAATGGAAAAAAAACCTTAGACGACCCATCCATGCACATTCACTATGAATGGAATTACAAAGGACAAGACAGTAGGCATCCACAACGACCCTGATACTCACGCAAACCTTGACACTCTTCGTTACTGAACCTTCACCAAAGTGACACACAAGATTTTACCCACAAAGCAACCATAATGTGACACCCCACCTAATAAAATACTGGATGATTAGTCCTATATCAAATTAAACAAGAATCTCATCTAGTTCATTCTTAGCATCACTACCGAAAACTTTTTAAAACTTATGAACCACCTTAGTATTCAAAAGACACGGTACCAAATTTTATCTTTCAATTAAACAGGATAAGCAACTAGTTTGAAAACTAAACAATATTCACAATATACTAGAGTCCAATCCAACATGAAATATATATGAAACAAAGTCATGCCGAATAAATCACCGGTAAAAACAACCAAAACCAAGTCTAAAACTACGAGGTAAAACTGATATAAAACTGAAACCATAATAGCGACAACGGACCACATGTCCAAATATAATATACAAGAGTGAGATCCTATGCTAGATCTGAATGAAAGATTTGTTCACTCAAGATCCTATTAGCATCCACAATGCTGCAACTCAGAATCCCTGGAATGAAACCATCAAGCATATAGTCCTCATGGCTGGACACCTAAAAGTTTTAAAACAATATTTTTATAGAAATAGTTAGTACGCAAAACATTTTGAAAACATTTAGAAAGAAATTTATCGCAATTGAAATCGGTTATTGATTACACATGTTAGCTCACTCACATTCTCTTGAGTTTTCTCACCTCTCGTATAATGTTCTCACCTAACGTTATTATACTTTTCCCACATAGCTTTCATACCCAAGCTATCTTAACTAAAGTATATAATCAATCTTACCAATTCTACTCTCCTATGCCACCCATATAGCACGCTTCATTATTAATATGTCTCGTATGTTATTCAGTTTTCATATAACATTCACATATGTTATATTTGATCATCATAATTAAGTCGAACTAATTAATTCATATAGTAATTCACATTTAATCATCATTCGACTTCCATAATTAAGTTCCACTACTTAATTCATAAAGCATTTCAAAGTTACCGTTCAACTTCAAATCTAAGTTTCACTACTTAATTAATTATATATATTCCCAATCTATTTTAAATCTTGAAATTAAGTTTCTCTCTACTTAATTTATCATTTATATATATATATATATATATATATATATATATATATATATATATATATATCAACTACATGTCTACTCTCGCACATAAGTAGAATATCATGAAGTATATATTTCACACACAATATATACTATAAGGATATTAGTCCAGATAATCATTGACCCCAGTAATCCTATCATTTACAGTTGTTCGGATATCCCTCAACCCCAAGGTAAATTTTATTCATATGAATATTGGTTCGGATACTCTTCGACCCCAATATCTTTCATCTTCGATTTGGTTCGGATGCTCATCGACTCCAAATCAAGATTTTATGTATTGGTTCGGATAATCGTCGACCCCAATATAGAATTAAGAACACTTAATGTGTGTGTGTGTGTGTGTGTGTGTGTGTGTATTTCGAACACACAATATATACTATAAACACCCTATATAATCACCTCCTTGTATCATATTTTAGGGTTTATTGGCTCAGAATCCTACCTCGATCACCAATAGTGATTTATATCTCTTGGCTCAGAATCATACCTCGATCACCAATATATAGAGAGTATACTTTAGCGATTCACAGAACCTAAGTAGTACTATGCATCAATAGGTATTCACACCACGCAATAATTCATGTTAGTACGTAGTATATATCTCTTGCATACTCTCCCTACTATTACTTTACGATTTATCTCTCTATTGTATATATATATGAATGTACACTCAACTCTAAGGGTCCTAGTTACCCCTTTACCAATTTTAGTAATTAAGCCTAACTTACCCTACTAGTCTACACATTAATTCATTTGATTCTCGTAATTCGTTATCCATCTCTCAGATAAATTATTAATTACTATAACCAATCCCATTCCCGTCTTAATTCTTTCTCTATGACAAAGTCGTACTTCCCTCGTAGGTCGACTATAAAATAATAAATTTCCCAAAATTATTTTCACAAGGCCTTAAAGTTTTTTTACCACCTATAATTAGGAATACAAGGCCAAAGGGGAAAATTGCTACAATTCTGGAAACCGAACTGATCTGCCCTTTCCTAAGACCGAATCGACCTTTTTTCTGAAATTCCTGCTCTCTTTTTCGCAGCAAATTTACACCATATAAATCACCCAAATCACATCATTCTTCACCAATTTCACATATGATTATTACTAACTATTTCTACATGATTTAAGATGATTTCTAATGTTTGAAATACCTTAAAACTTCACCTAAATCAATAAAAAATGAATCAATTCTCAACAATCTTTAACAATTCTAATTTTGTGTTTTTACCTATCATTCAATCTAGAACTTAGGTTTAGATCCAGATATATAATCATAATTCTGCTGATTTTTCATCCTTTACAGATGTAAATACAAACTACATGCAATTATATCCAAACATGTAATCAATTCGTACTTTTCATTCAAGATGTTTCAATAGAATCAATCTATTCATGGAAACCCTACACATGGGTTTTATAACATCATTTAACTTTGCAATAAATACTTACCTTAGATTGATTGATTTGATTTCTTGGTTCTTTGTTGATGATTAATTGTTTACTTCTCCAATCTTAATGTCCAATTTCCTTAGGATATAGGATTTCTTATCCATCTTCAAAATCCCTCTTTAAGCTTTGAAAATAGGTTCTCTCTCTTCTCTCTAATGGCCTCTATAACCTTTTTTTTATGATCCCTAAACCGAATCTCTAAATATTAGATATATGGCTCTAAATTTCGTAGGTTCTTTCACCTCTTTTTGTAAAATGACTGAAACGCCCTTAATAGCTGTGTTTTGGACTCAAATTGACCCGGGACCCAAACTATACCCCCCGGGTAAGCTATTTCGACCAATCCGGAATCATTTTGACCTCTAAATTATCATTCGATCCATGTAGAATATTTATCTCATTTCTCACCTCAAAACAGTCTATAGGAGACTCCCGGTGAGATAAAATAAAATACGCACATATCACTCGCTATGCCATATAACCAAAATTATCAATTATTTACTATTCACGTTTAGTAAATATCATAATGCAATATTAATCCGTAACTATCTCATGATTAGCATTTAATATTCACAATTATCATCTAATCGTATTAAATTACTTCACTCGTGTAATTTAGTTATAACGTATTTTTCCTAATTAATTCCTCAAGTTAATGAAATAAAAATACACAAAAAAATGAGGTATTACATACTTCCCCCTTACAAAGGAATTTCATCCTCAAAATTAGGGCAAGACTGGTACTAAAACTTAGGATCCATAACATCACGACATCCTCAAGTACCCAAATTCCAATCATAATAACATAAGGGTTACTCCACTAGACGCCCGCTAGTGGTACTCACCTATCAAAAGTCTTAATCACTCTATCCCAAGTTTATCAACTAGCTTTCCTAATTCACTACATACTGATACGCTCTATTAGTCATGTGATCACGATGCTGACTCTATCGTCTCCATATTGAGAAAATGTCACACAACCTTAAATGCCAACTCCCCTTATTTACGACAACTCAGAGCTCCCTTCATGGGAGGAATTACGATAACCTATGACCACTCATATCAGTATTTAGAACTCTCGTTCATGGTAACATAACTCTTACGACATTTAAAAGCCACCTAAAATAGTTTGTGGTTCAGTCCGCTATTATCCGACGGAATCCAAATTACGACCATTCCAAAAATCTAGCTATCACCTCACCTCTAATCAACCTGAGGGTGCACGATAAGGCTTTCCACACAAAACCTTGAAAGGTACATCGTGCCTGATAAATCGGTACATGTTATCTCACACAACTCTACCCATGGTAATTCTTTAGCTTAATTACCCTACAAGGTTCCATACACACTACTCGCATTACCCATAATAATAAACCACCTCTCGTCTAACCATCAGACTATAAGTGAAACATTATACCCAAAACAAAACTTCATCCCCATCACTTCCTGATAATCCCTATCATAGGTGGGATTGCAGGATCTCATCCTGATTTACAATAATATTGGGAGGCACCTTGCACCGGTGCAATCCTTCTTTTCAAAGAAAAAATAACAATTACTTCATCTCAGCCAATCTATTTCATACACTTGAAGGAATTCTTAACCTAGTCACGATGTTTTCAGCACATCGTGAATTTTATCAGTCTACCTACCCATTTCATCATTGGCAACATAGGCTTTTACTGAATTCTGGTTGATCATCTCTAGCCAACCTTATCCATCTATAAGTGGTGCATCCAGAGACAATCTCACTATGTCTCACTCAACACTAATTCCCACTGATAATATATCACATTAATTGGTACTTTATTCTCCCCTTATTTCCCCCAGTATGCCAAAAGTCATGGCTTGTGCACTTTTCACAACTGGCACCATTTTTGGGCCTTTTTGCCTCATAGTCATCAACATTTTATTTGCGCGTAACCCACTCTCAACATTCGACTGAGTGAGGCTCCGCTCTATTTTCCCACAATAGTTCAGCCTCCTTTTTACCAAGATATATCTTTTGAATGGCTTCCCACATCTTTTCAACCAGTCTTGGTGTGCTACCCTCATTTCACATATATACCTGGATTATCGTCATTCTCACACGACATTCAGTCCATCATACCACCCCGGCTTTATCTATAAGTTCAGAGTGTTTTCCATACACATTCATTAATTAACATTCGAAATTGATGCCCTAACATCCATCCATGTCTCTTTACTCATGACGTTTGTCAAGGCCCATGCATATCTAATCACACAACAACATTTAACCAAGGAACTTCCCTAATACTCTGTCACTCAATATTGGTGGTTATCGGTTTCCATAAACCTCAATATCCTAACCGAGACTCTTAAAATCATTCCCGAGACATATAAATATAAATATCATCTCCCACGTCTCTAAAGGAGTGATATAACAATGCGCTCTCCCTACCATTAAGTTCTGAGTGCTAACCCTAATAATGAATTAAATTTCTCCGCTCAACAGTAAATCCAATATACCTCCATTCATTTCAATAAAGTCCTTACACACCGGGATCAAATATCTTGAGACCACCATACTCTTCGAAGTCTCTATCATAATATAATATAGATATGAGCCCGACCCTCTTTCAGGCGAGGCCTCGTCAAATAACACATACTTACCTTGAACATTAGATACGGTGGTCTTGCTATCATATCCCTCTATCGTTCCACCCACATCGCTAATCTGTCCATACCAAGGATAATATTACACTCGCATGATATGTCACTAGGATGAGTAATTTCAACACAATACAGTCCATGTGCCTGCACCCGCTCTCCCTGCGGATAGTACTAAAGAGATCCCTGCAATAAAAAGGCAACTATATTCACATTATAGTTCTCTCGATGATATTCCTACTAAACTCGCCTCACACGTGAATCTAGTGCTAACAAAATATTGTGACTTGCTCGAGTCACATGAAACTTACCCCACTAATCCGAGGATAAAACTCATACTTCCAATTGTTAATAATGTTGTTGGTGATTCAAATGGTTCTTGGACAAAACACACATGTTCGAATTGAACCAAAACTATCTTAATCATTGCTCCAGATAGGCACTATACTCTTGTCCCTTTTTTTCACTTCAGGGAAAATCAATGCATGCGGTCCTATTCTCCACATAAAATGTCTTTGCATATAATCCCATATTCCTGGCCATACTGGCCTTATTAGGGTTTTCCTTCTTTCGAACCCTAGTGGTCTCGAACCCTACGGCCACCCTCATTCTTCCCTTAGCATCGCTGGCCCTAAGGAACACACTACTGGCCTTACCAGTCCTAACTGAATCCACCATCACTCGGTAGGAATTCAACTATCTGAATCATTTAAATGGGTCCCCTAAGGGGTCTCCCCCTTACGGTGTTTCGCTGGCACCATTACATCCAGTCTCACACCCTCACTAAATTCTCTAATTCTGTTACCTCCCTTCACAAGGAAGCATTTATATCAACACTGCCCAAAAGCATAACATCTTCACCATCTTCATCAATCGTCCAAGAATAATTTCCTTTTAAGTACGGGTGACTCATCTCGTGAGTTCATTACCCACCTTAAAGTCTCTTTTCTCCATTGTACCAAATATGGTGATTTACTCCCACCATTATAGCACTATTCCTACGAGCCAAATTTTTTTTTACCCCAATTCAGTTTCGGGTATATATTACTTCCTTTTATATGCTAAATCCTCTGGGTATTCTACATCCATTGTGTACACACACAATCTTTGTATCTAACAAAATTCTAACTAGTGGTCCTCTTCTCCGACTCTCTCTCCCATCCTAACCACACTAGGTGAGTCTAATTTACCACCATTATCTGCTACAACGGTACAATAATATATGTTGCACTCTATCTGCCCTTATAGCTCCATTATCCTAAGCAACAATACAAGTGACCTTTTCTATGGTCATCGACCCCAAAATATTCTTCAACTCCAACTGAGCCCCGCCTCCTGATGCCTGCCCAACGACGCTCATTGGTCATCTTTCGAGAAATCGACATATGAAGCACACCCGTATGCTTAAAATATCCACTAATATATATTCACTATAGCAGGATAACGTAAGCCACGTACGTATAAGAATAAAACAATCCTATGATAGGGTTCTAAATCAATCAAACGAAGCCCTAAAAATGTAGTAAGTTGTACAGATCCTAAGGACCCTAGAACCAGATGATTTGATACCATCTGTGACACTCCGCCTGATAAAATATTGGGTGATCAGTCCTATGTCAAATTAAATAAGAATCTCACCTGGTTCATTCTTAGCATCACTATCGAAAACTTTTTAAAACTTACTAACCACCTAGTATTCAAAAGACAAGGTTCCAAGTTTTATCTTTTAATTAAACAGGATAAACAACTAGTTTGAAAACTAAACAATATTCACAATATACTAAACAATATTCAGAGGATAAACAACGCTTCATTATTATCATTTCTCGCATGTTAATCAGTTTTCATATAACATTCACATATGTTATGTTTGATCACAATAATTAAGTCTCACTACTTAATTCATATAGAAATTCATATATAATCATCATTAAACTTCCATAATTAAGTTTCACTACTTAATTCATAAATCATTTCAAAGTTACCGCCCAACTTCCAAAATTAAGTTTCACTACTTAATTCATTATAGATATTCCTAATCTGTTTTAAATCTTTAAATTGAGTTTATCTCTACTTATTTATCATTTAGATGTATATGTATATATACTAGGTGTAAACCCGCGCAATGCGCGGCTATACATAGAGTTCTCCAAAAAAAGATAAAATATTAAAATTTTCATGATTTTTATTGTTCAAAGTATTTGAAAATTACCCTTACAATTATACCAAGAAAACAATAACAACTGTAATTTGGATCCAACCCGTATATTTATAATCTCACTATAAAGATTTAAAAAAAAATAGACACAGTTAATACTTTCTTGCTTTAATAAATTAGAAATAGCATCCACCCTCAGAGTTTATATGATAACAAAAAAATAGGGGGAAAAGAAAGTAAATGAAAAATGAACATAATATGTGTGTGTATCAATGTAATAAATATGTGAAAAGGTTGTTGGCCAAAAACACAACAGTGCAGTTAGGGATTTGAGGGGTCCCAGAGTTTGTAGTCTTTGGGGATGGGGCTTTTGATACAAAGGTATATATTTTCTTTTAATTTATAAGTATTTTCTTTGGATTTTCTATTTCTTATTAGTTTTTTTTTTCAAAATTTTAAATTAAGCAACAACGTCTTTGTTAAAGTGACGATTTTTCTAACATTTTTGGGTAACTCTACCTTTTAGTTAAAATTATATTTAAGTTCAAAATTTAGAATTAATAATTTGTTAAAGTAAAAAAATCTTGGATTTATTAAATGAATTTTACATAAAAACTACGTAAATTTGTGATTAATTTTTATACAACTTGAAATAACTACTTTGTGTTCATTTCTTTCACAATAGCTTCATATTTTCAATGGGTACAAATTATAAAATTTTAGTATTACTCGTTCAATATAAAATACTAAAATAAATAAATGGAATATTTTCTTTGATATATAACATTTCAAAATGAAGAGAGAATCCAAAAATTTACTTGTTAAAATAAAAAGGTGATGTCAAAAAGGAAATATAAATGAGATTGGGGGAAAATAAATAAACAATTTGAATCTCAATTTAAATATGTGAGACCACATTAGTCTATACTAATATTATACTCTAATACATCTCTAACATACTTTTTAAAAAACATAGAGAAAATGTAAATCACCACATTCAAATTACCATTTTACAAAATTTCCATCCAAATCCAAATATGACAAATATTCAAGGGGGAAATATTACCAAATAAATAATTAAATAACACATTTTTTTTCTATGTCTATTCATCAGTTTCAATACTGACATGTGATATCAAGGTCCATGCAACATCAAATAATATCCAATTGGTAATGAAACAAAGCTTATGGAAGTATCCTATACTTTGAAGGCCAACCCTCCCTGTCAAGTTGGTTTTACTATCTATTAACATAAGACAAACAACATATATGAAATATATCAATACACAGTTTACTTATGCTATCATATAATGAAAACCAAATTAGTAAGAAATAATCCAAACCATCAAAAAAAGAATCAATCCAAATCTGATCAATATCTGATAATAATTCATAGTATGACTGATCACACTTTCTAAGAATGACCCATCTTGGACTTCAGATAGAACTTTCAACAATAATGATTATGCCCATTGATGCCCATCAAATCCAAATTTTGAACTGCAAATCGGACTTTCACCAAAATTCTAGTGATTCGTTGTTTGGTTTTCTACAATGGTGTCCACATACGGCTCTAATAGATCAGAACATCTTTCGAATGGATTTCTGTAATCTTTTAGAGTGAAGGATAAGGCGGATGTATACGCCTCTCTGTCTCTGGGGAGTAGGTATTTATATATGAGGAGAACAAAGGAAATGGAGGGAATCCAACAATTATGATGAGGAGTCATGTAGTCCTAAAAAGGGAAATTGAGGGGATGGATTTGATTTAATAATTCAATGAAGAAGATGAGAGTATGGGAGTAAATGAGAATGTCAGAGGGCATATGAAAAAGAGAGTCTCCTACTTGTGTGTGAGAGAGAGGCAGAAGATAATATCGTGATATAAAGAAATTACCACGTGTACACTCTAAACAAATAGGAGTCTTAACTCTTTTGTATAGCATTTTAGAGCATATATATATATACACTAGGGTATGCCCATGCCTAAAGGCACACTGATAATTTTGAAAAGCATAAAGTCCCCAAAAATACAAATAAGAATTAAAAAAACACATTACAAGAGATATGCTTCATTACAAATAAGAATTAAAAAAATACGTTGCAACAGATATGCTTCATTACAAATGCGCGCACATAAACTATTTCAGACTTAATAATAAAGGAAGAATTAATGAATATAAGATGAGTTGGGTGAAAAAGTTAAGACCCCAAAAATTGCCATATTATAGGTTCACGCTTTGAAACATTACAAATTAAACTTTATTGTGTTCATTTTATTTGGTTTTGGGTATATGATTTTAGGGCCTTTCACCACTTGAACTGAGTTCCAAGCTAAGGGTGTTCAGTGGCTCCAAAATTCCGCATATTGCGTGGGCCTCACAAAAACATGTTAAACCCTTTTTTTAGAATGAATCATTATTCATATTATGTAATTTTCTTCACATTGTTTTTTCGTTTGTGATATAATAACACTGAAAGCATATTTGTAAATTTGGCCAAGGTAAAAAGTGAGGTAAAATCTTTTAAATTGATTGTATTAGATCTCTCACCTGCCACCTTCACCCACCAACTATCCTATCCCTATCTCACCAACCACCTGCACCCACCAACTATTCTATCCCTAGCCTGCTTGATGTACCAAGCTAGCAAACCTACGCCCGAAATACACCTTTACACTCTTGAACATACCTAGTTGTTGTAGTATCTTATATAGCTATTTCTCTATATTCGGCGCAACAAAATAAAATAGCAGGGGCAGTTCTCATATTATCATTTTACCAAATATTTATTTACCATGAATGATACCTCCACCGCACTGATCAAACCCAAATAAGTAACACAGTAGAGACACCAAATACTTTACACACCCCCAAAAAAAATATTAATAAAACTTCTCGATCTATATAAAAACTGAAATGACTGGAACACCAAACATAAGAACTGAATGTATTTGGTGTTTTTGGTAAAAAAAAATAAAAAGAAATATTCAGGGGAAACAATAAAAAAAGACAAAAGTGCCTTGAAAAAGGGTAAGATCTACCAATTAAACATCTATATTTAAATGTACATACCCATTCAAGATAAGCTAAGCAAAAAAAATAAAAACCCTATATAAGAAACCAAAAAAAAAAATAAGCAAATAATATATAGACATCTTCCATGGGTTGTGAACGAGGTCGATCAAACTCTAGAAAGTTAGAACTCTACCTTAACAAATTAGAGATACACCAATATCTGACACTGAGTGTGTAAATGGGAGATTGAGGGAACGCACACTTACGGATCTTGATTTGAGGCTTAATAGGAGGACATTCCAAGAAGGGGGATAAATAAAAATCACAACACTTGCGATTTTTGGTAACAGAAAAGTGGAAATTATTACACTCTTGAACATACTTAGTTTTTGTCCACCGCCCACCCAACACCAAGTACAAAAGTGGAAACAAACCTGTGATTTTTTAGCCAAGGTTATCTTCTATGCACCCTCATCGTCCTGGCTTGCGTTCATCTTTGAACCCTACAACAACCAAAAAATATACACAGAAAAATCTAAAAAACCATAAACCAACAACATCAGAGCTTCGATTTACTCCCCCGGTAAGAAACGTAGTTGGAGTTGTCTTCGGCCTGATCACGATGACCAAGTGCCGATCTAAACACCGGTTAAATGTCCAGTTGGGCTAGAAACAGCGGCGAATCCCCAAGCCCCACCAGTTGTGGGGAAACAATACCCACAGATGGTAAATCGAAAACTAAAACCGTGGGGAAACAATACCAAAACAATACCGTGGGTAAATCCAAAACCGTGGGTAAATCCAAAACAATACCCATCTGTTGTGGGGAAACAATACTGACACACCTTTCGTGGTCGTTTAATGGTTGAATGGATAGAGAGAGGGAGAGAGAGAGAGAGAGAGAGAGAGAGAGAGAGAGAGAGTGTACTTTATCATGGCTCTAAAGGGTGAGCAAGTGAAAATTTTTGTGAGTAGGTAAAGATATAAAGTACCAAAATGTCTGTGTGTTCTTGTCTTCCAAAAATATCCCTTGTATTTTAATTAAAGAAAAATTTTAAAAGTAAAAATGAGGAAAAAAATAAATTTCAGTAGGATAAAATTGTAATTATAATCAGAGTATAAAATGAGGACAGAAATAGCCTTGTTTTGAATTTTTGAGTGTGAAAAAAGAGGAGAAACTCAAATGCTGGGAGGGAAAAAGAGTAGTTCATGAAAAGCTTATATAGATGACATCATGAGTTAAACTTGTGACATACATAAGTTTCATACTTATATATATATATATATATATATATATATATATATATATATATATATATATATATATATATATATATATATATATATATATATATATATATATATATCTGTGTGTGTGTGTGTGTGTGTGTGTGTGTGTGTGTGTGTGGTGACAATTAAACTCAACACAAAATAATAAGCAAAGGCGATCACAGAATAAATAAAGAACTTGAAAGAATTACGATCACACACAATACAAGATATACGTGGTTTGATAAGAAGGCCTACATCCACGGTGGTGCTCTCAGTATTTTATTTCTCTTTATTCCGGGGGACTGTTTACAAAATTGCATGCCCTTTTCCCCGGGCTGAGGGTTTAATATATACATGTTGTTTCTTGGAGAGTGGGGGTGTTGGACTCCTCCACTTTATCCCATAACTCCTAGAATATATCATGAGATATTTTAGGGGTTGAATGGGTCATAACTGAATTAGTTATGCATGTGTCCTACAAACTTTGGGCCGGACTAAAGCGGGCTACTTATCTGGGCCGGAATGTTTAATCGAGGCACCCACAATTGCCCCTAAAATTTTTGGGTCACAATTTGGGCTTACTAATTTTAAATAATAGCCCTAGCATCATTTCTGTGAATCGCATGACATCTTGGGATTGAAGCGCCTTTCTCGAGTCGATTTAGGTGGCAAATTGCTTCTTTTCCTGTGCATTATGATTAAAAATTACTATTGCTTTCTCACTTCCAGGTCTCATCTTCCATCTTCAAGCTTCTTCCTTATCTTCACATCTTCCCGGCTTGCGACTTTGCATTATTTCAAGCTGACTCTTACTTCGTAAGTTCTTCTCACTGCTTTTTTTTTTCTTTTGGAATTTCTTCATATTTGATACTAGGGTTTCTCTTTTCTGATGATGAAAATAGGCAATAGGTCGATAACTGAGTTTAGGAATTTTATAATATTCCAAACTGGGTAGACATCGAATGTGCCCTTGTTCCTCATAATGTCAAAGATATTGAGGACGGTCACTGGATACATGTTATTTTGTTATCCCAAGGGGGTCTTGCGTTTCCCCCAAATCGCTTGTTTTTGAACTTTTTTAGTTACTTCGATATAGTTCCTGCACAGTGCTTGCCAAATGTTTGTAAAATTATCAATGGTGTGCATAAAATTAATCAGCTCTATGGCACCAATCTAGGGCTTGCTGAAATATGCTATTGTTACTCTTTTTTTTCACACAAGCTCATGTCTTCTTTACCTCAAAGCCAGGAGTCCTAATAGGGTATTGGTAGTAAATATACCTGATTCCCATAAGGACTACAAGCATGATGGGTTTATTTCCAGAAACTGGTAGTTCCCTCCCTATACTGAAGGGGTGAGATCGGAGAGGCACGTGATTCCCTTTTATGGGGAGGAATATATAGGTAGGCAGAGTTATTGTTCTGCTCATTGATCTTCTGTTAGTGTATGGTCTTTCTCATATCTTTCTCTTTTTCTTTTTTCAGCAAGGACAAAGAACTCATAACCCGCTCTTCGTAAGATTCAAGCTGTTGAGCTGGTTAAGGCTTGGAAAATAGGGGAACATTAGCGGACGGTGAGCAACCTCGATCAGCAGAATTTCTTCTAGAATATAAGAACATTGGGTCCAGTTTCATCGCACGACCTGTGGATAGCATTCATTAGCTAGATATTACATAAGAGGTTGCTACTGACCTAATCCAATTGGATGAGGAGGAAAGCAACTCTAGTAAAGAGAGCGATAGGGCTAACAGGGGTGGTCCTGAAGGTGATTACAGTGATGAGAGATCAAGTAGCCAAGAATCTTCCATCTCGACGGAGGGTTCAGAGGCTCAGGAGTCTTCAGGGGATTCAAGTAGCTCCAGCAAGAAAGAGATGGCTCCTCCTAGGAAGAATTTGATCTGAGATGATGATGAAGACAATGTGATTCTTTCTCGTCGGTTGAAGAAGCAAAAATATAGGAGGACTGTTGCTCACGAGGAGAGAGGAAAAATAAATAAGAGGAGCTGGTGAGAGAGAGGGAGAAAAATAATAAAGAGGAGAAGAAAAAGGTGGAAGAGAGAAAGAGGATAAAGAGGGAGAAGAAGGAGAGGGAAGAAGAAAAGAGGAGAGAAGAGGTGAGGATAAAGTCAGGGCAGTCTCTGGTGCTCATGTCTGCTCTGGCTGAGGGGGCTTCAATTGCTCTTACCCCTCAGTTAGCTCCAGCAGTGCTTGAGAGGGCGGTGCTTCCAACTGATCTTCAAAGGTTGATAAACATAGGGACCGTCCAGTTAGCCCTGAAGGTGAGTCAGGGGCTTGTCTTAGTAAGCCTATTTTCACTTATTTTCTCTTGAAATGCTTCTTTTAATACTTTCTTTGCTGATATTTTCCTTTTCTCTGCAGTTCATGTCTGATTTCACTGTCCTTTACCGTAGTCGCGATGAGCTGGTGAAGAAGAACATTAAGCTGGAAAAGAAAAATATCGAGCTAGAGACTAGATTGAAGACTTCTAGTTCTAATTAAAAGTCTCTTGACCTCTCCTTGGACCAAGATAACAAAGCGAAGGAGGTGGCGACCAAGGAGCTCGAAGAGCTGAGGCAGTCATATGACTTGGTCTGCGCGAGCAAGCTAGCTGTGGCATATGAGAATAAGGTGCTTGTTGGGAAGGTAAAGAAAGTGGAATCTGAGGCTGCAACCCTCAAAAAGAGCTCGTACAATGCTTTCTAGGTTGCATCATATGAGGATGCTGAGTCCCATATTGGTTATATTAGCCGTCTCAACTTTAAGAAGGGTTGGGACAAGTCCTTACTCGCTACCGAGGGGATTATTGATTCCAACCTCTTTGACGAGCACAACCCTAGTCCCAAGCGTATCATTGATGAGGTGCCTTTTCCTGATTCCAATAAAGGTTCCCCTGCTATTCTGAACATCGTTGTTGATGCTCCCCTTGACCAGGGGATGGCGACTGCTTCGTTTGAGAAGTCGTGCGTGGAGCTGCTACAGATAAGGGGAAGCAACTAGCGACCTCAGAGCAGACTGAGTTTTCCATCTAGTCTTCTTTAGGAATCCCTTTATATTTTTTGAATTTCAGTTACTCTTTCTAATCGCTGATGTACTCTGAATCTTCTCTAAATGAATGAAATTCAAATCCCTGACGCGTAATGATTTATTTTCTTTTTTAATGCTTATATGGTTTGTAGCTCATTGATGTTGAGGATTACATTCCTGTTACCTCTCAGTTAGGAAAAATTCTTGGACCTGATGTGAGAAATCAAGTTTGCAGAGCCTTTATAAAGATCTGCGAGTCTCTTCGATCAAGGAATAGGGAGTATAAGGACCAGTCAGATCTCCTTACCAAGATGAAAGATAGGCTCCAAAAGATAGAGGAATTCGTTGTTTCTATTCAAGAAGATGTGGATGCTCTAAAGGCTAAGCTCCTAGATGCCTTTGAGGTTAATCAAGTTGGAGAGGTACTTCAGCAAGAGAAAGATTCTCTAAGGAGAGAAGTCTCGCTACTCAGGGAGAATGTGCCTAGCATTGCTCCTTGAGTTCTACGTGGTTCCTCTTCATTGGTTGGACTGCGAGCTGGTACGGATGACAGAGGTTCAGCTAAGGATATTATTGAGCTTTGAAGCGATGTTCGTCGGGCATACGTGATAGTTGTCGGTTTTCAAAGAGATGTTACCTTGCTGAGGCATCTGTTTAAGAAAGGTCCTCGGTGAGTGTGGGTTGATGGTTATGATTAGGGTTGGATCGATGTTTCGACGAAGTTAGGGGAAGTTGAAGAGTTATCGTTTATTAGGGGATGGTTGAGTGCTCTTAGGGAGTTGCAAGTCTCTAGGAACTCTGTCCTCTAGTATCGTCATTAGATCTCCCAATCAACTTTGATGCCTAACCCATTAAGGAGGGATGATCAGTGGGTCCCTATAGATGTTATCCCCAGGAAGCTATTGGAACCAGATTCAAATGAAGTCGAGGAGGAATTAGTTGCTCACCCAGATGATAGACGGAGAGCGTAAGTGGATGACTATCTTTCTCGGAAACCTAATCCTCATTAGGATTTATTTTATTTAGCACATGTAACTCTTTGTATATGTAATTATGTAAGAAAATAATTATGTTTTGGGCGATTCGTCGACTAAACACGTGTATTTTTTACTTCATTAATTTATTTTTTGACTATCTTGGGCTCTTTTTAGAAGACTATATTTGATATCAGCAGAGTTATTTTATTGAGTGAGTATCTTCCTAGTCCAGTAGGCTTATAAGATACCATTCTTCCTCACTTTACCTTTTAGGTTGTCTCGTTAAACTCCCTTAGGCCTAAGTATGGCAATGGCGAGGACACACCTGGTGTTGGATGTTCTATCCGAGCAGGTTTTTTGAGCCAAACATAGTTTGGTGACCAATCTGAGTTGGCCGAGCTGCCTAAGTGTCCCCTGTAGGGCTTGATATATCTCCAGGGGAAATACTAGGAGGTTGTTCATGTTTGATGATGAAAACCTGAGGAGGGTAATACCCTGCTTTTATATGTTAAGAGGAGAGCCTGTAACTTGGAAAAGGTGCTTAACTTATAACGTATTTGAGAAAAAATCAACACTTTGTAGAATGCCACTGCCAAACAATCTTTTATTAGTCATAAATGAATTGAAAATTTCAACATTGTAATAAAATATCAACACAGAAAACTAGAAGTATAATTTCTTTAAATTGGCTGCGTTCCAAGCTCTAAGTATCTCCCTATCCTCCAACGTTTCTAAGTGATAGTCTCCTTGCAGTTTTTCCCCTATCACCTTGAATGGTTCCTCCCAGTTTTGTCCTACCTTGCCATTTGATGGTTTTACTACGCTGCCAAGAACTTTCCTTAGGTTGTAGTCCCTAACTTGGAATGCTCTCGGATTAACCTTCTTGTTGTAGTTCTTTGCTAGATATTGCTGATAACCTGTTAGTTTCACTAGAGCCATCTCTCTTTATTCCTCAGCTAGGTCAAGCTTAGCGAGCAATTCTGCATCATTCTGGCCTTGGTCGACTAGGGTGGACCTCATGGTGAGGAGGCCAAATTCCAAGGGGATGATTTCCTCCATACCATATGTCAGTGCGAATGGTGTTTCCTCGGTTGCTCATCGTGGGGTAGTGTGGTAAGCCCATAGGATGTGTGGAAACTCGCTCACCCATGACCTTTTGGCTCGCTCTAATCGCTTCTTCAATCCATCAATCATTGTTTTGTTAGAATCTTTAGCTTGTCTGTTGCTCTGAGGGTATGCCACCAAGATGAAATGGTGCCTAATCTCATGGTCATTACAAAAACCCTGGAAGAGGCCACTTTCGAACTGGGTTCCATTGTCAGTGATGATGGTCCTAGGGAACCCAAAGTGGGTGATAATGTTCTTCTATATGAATCTTATCATTCCCGTGTCTTGGATGTTTGTCCGCAGCTCTGCCTCTATCCATTTGGTGAAGTAGTCTGTCATGACCAATAAATACTTACGATTATCGACAGCGGTAGGAAGAAGGCCTACGATGTCCATTCCCCATTAGGCAAAAGGCCATGGGCTAGTAAGTGACTTTAGGTCGCTGTTTGATTGGTGAACCATAGGAGCGTGAAGTTGACATTTTTGGCACTTGCGAGCATATATCCCAGAATCCTTCTGCATATACAGCCATTAGTAGCCTTCCTTCATTACTCGAAAATCTAGAGACCTGCCTCCAATATGACTCCCATAGATTCCCTCATGGAGTTCATAAAGGGCTTTCTCGATGTCCTCCGGGTGAATACGTTGGAGGTAAGGACTCGTGAAAGATCTCTTATATAGTTTGACATCAGGAGATAAGTGAAATCGAGCATCTTTAACTCTTATCTGATGAGCGTCCTTCCTATCGTCTGGTAGGGAACCATCTTTTAAATAATCCCTTAAGGGATCCATCCAACTAGGGGTTGATTCAATCTGGAGAACATGACCTATGTTTGGAAGTTTCTCGATTTGGGTAATATATAGCTTGTCAATGAAGTCGATCGGAATTGATCTCTTTAAGTCATAATTAATCGTTGAGCTCAAGGCTGCTAAGGCGTCAGCATGGCTAATTTGTCCTCTAGGAAACTATTGTACGCTGACCTGTTTGAAGTTAAACATTAATTTATTCACTATGGGGAGGTAGGTCACCATTCTCTCATCCCTAACATTGAAGTCACAAAATATCTGGTTAGAGACCAGTTGTGAGTCGCCGAACACTTGGAGTTGCTTACACCCTAATGCATGTGCTTTCTATAGGCCAGCTATCAGTGCTTCATATTCTGCTTCATTATTGGAGGCTTCAAATCCAAGTCTGATTCCTTGCTCGAGGATTCCATCTTCAAGGGTAACCATCACGATGCCCACTCCTGCCCCTTTGGAGTTGGAGGCTCCATCAACGAACAGTCGCCAAACACCTTGTATCGAGCGGTTTCTCCTTTGACCAATAGGTTGAAGTTGGTTACAAGGATGTTCTCTTATAAATTCTGCGATGAAGTTGGCGAGGACGTGTCCCTTGATTGCATTCCATGGCTGAAACTAGATGTCAAATTGCCCGAGCTCAATTGACCACTTTGATAATCTACCGGATAGATTTACTTTTTGCAGGACTACTTTAAGGGGGTGAGATGTAAGGACGATGATGGAGTGAGGTTCGAAGTAATGTTTTAATTTCCTCGAGTCTACCAGTAGTGCAAAAGCGAGATTTTCTTGGGGTAGGTACCGTTGTTAGGCGTCCAAGAGAGTTTTGCTCGCGTAATAGACTGAGTACTAGATCCCTGTTCTTTCGCATACCAGTGCAGAACTTACAGTGTGACTGGAAACTGCGAGGTACAAGTATAGAGAATCATTCTCATGAGGGATTACGAGAAACGGTGGTGTACTGAGGTAAGACTTGAGTCCTTCTAGCACCTTTGAGAAATCCTCATTCCATTCTACATTTTTTCTTTTCTTTAAAAGTTGGAAGAATGGTTGGCACCTTTTGGATGATTTTGAAATGAATCGGTTCAGGGCGGCGATCATTCTTATGAGATTTTGCACGTCTCTTATCGTACCGGAGGTGCACCCTATTGATGGCGTCAATCTGGTCTGGGTTGGCTTCAATGCCTCTCTTGCTAACCAAGTACCCAAGAAATTTTCCTGACTGGACACCAAAGGAACACTTACTTGCGTTAAGCTTCATTCATTATTTCATGAGGATTTCGAAGGTCCTTGAGAGGTCTAAGATGTGTTCTTCTTTATGCCTGCTCTTGACGATCATATCATCGATGTAGACCTCCATGGTGTTTTCTATTTGGTCTTTAAACATTTTGGTGACCAACCGCTGGTAGGTTGCTCCTGTATTTTTTAGCCCAAAGGGCATGACCTTGTAACAATACAACCCGATGGTGGTGATGAATGTTGTCTTGTCCTAATTTGGCTCTTGTAGATGGATTTGGTAATACCCAGAGTATGTGTCTAGGAAGCTCATTATTTTATGAGCTACTATGGCATCCACCAACTTGTCAATCTTTGGGAGAGGAAAACTGTCTATGTTGAGGTCGGTGAAGTCAATACAGACTCTCTATTTTCCATTTCTTTTTGGGACCACTACTGGGTTGGACAGCCACTTAGGGAATTGAACTTCCCCTATGGATCCTGCATCCAACAGCTTCTCCACTTCCATCTTCACAGCCTTGGCCTTCTCGAGTGCAGTTCTTCATGCCTTTTGCACGATTGGCTTGAAAGCCAGGTCAACGTGCAACCAATGACAAACCATAATGGGATCAATCCTAGGCAGCTCGTAGGGTTCCCACATAAAAATGTCCAAGTTATTCTATAAAATTAATGTTAGTTCCTTCTTTTCTCTTCTCTTGATCTCTAAGAGAGGCTCTAATCAAGAACATCCTATCTTTCTTATTGTCGCTGGCTGCGACTTCGTCTAGGTTCTGGATGACCCACTCAGAGGGGAGGAGCCTGGTCTCCTCCACTTCAGGTCTTCCATATTTTAGCTACTATTTGGAAGGTATCAAACCTTCCTGTTCTTCAACCTTCTCCTTGGCCTTCTCGCCCTTATTCTTCGACTTTGGGCGAATGGCTGCTATAAATCACTTTCTCGCCATTGCCTGATCTCCATGGATCTCCATCACTCCTTGCTCAGTCACATATTTGAGTTTTTGGTGGTAAGGAAAGGGGACGACCTTCATCGCATGTAGCCACCCTTTGCCAAGGATGGCCTGATAGGGTGAGTCAATGTCGACCACTAGAAACTCGATCATTTTGGAGACACTTCCTTCCCTTAATGGAAGTACAATATTTCCCAAAGGGATGGTCACTTTATCGGTGAAGCCAACTAGAGAAACAGTGGCTTCCTTTAAGTCGGCGATGCTTAACTTCAACATCCTGAATAGGTCGAGATACATTACTTTGAATGAGCTACCCTGGTTGTTGATCAACTTATTGACATCTTAATTACCTATCCTGAGTATAATGATCAAGGCATTATGATGTGGGGTCTTACTCCCACTAGGTTTTCATCAATTAACATAATGTGTTTGCTGTAGTCGACATCATTTGCTCGCCGATGCCTTCCTACCTGTGTTTTAGCTTGATCGGTTTAAAAAGCTTGCATTACTACCGTAATCTTTTTAGCTTCAATCAGAGTTGAGTTTCCTTGAATCTTCTTTAGATCGGATGCCCCATGAATCACTACGAACTCATGGCCAACATCCTCCTCAAGCACGTTGTCAGGCCTCGGGTCTCCATTGGTAGTAACCTTTTCTCCCTTCTTCTCCACAAATTCGTTTAAATGTCCAGTTTGAGCTAACTCTTCAAGGTAAGACTTGAGGGCCTTACAGTGCTCGATTTTGTGCCCACCCTCTTTATGGAAAGCACATCTCAGTGCATTGTTCCTTTTTTAGGGGTCTCCTCCCATCTCTCTGGGCCACTTAATGAACGACTCGTCCTTGATCTTTTCTAGAATCTTGTAGATTAGTTGTTTAAAAATTATGTTCACTGCCTGAAATAATTTTGAGGCATCATTTTGTTCCCGCTCTTGGGGCCACTCTTGCCCCCATTTTTGCTTCCTTTCTTTTGGTTCTTAGCTTTGTCCCTTCTCTTACCGGCGAACTTGGCGCGACCATTCTCCCATACACTGAGGCAGGTCCATCCTCAACTTTGGCATATTTTCAATACGAGCCATTAGGTCGTCAATGGTCATGGCCTCGTTCTTAGTGAGGGACTGGTGCAAAAGGCAGGAGCTAGGTAGGCCAATCTTAAAGGATGCCATAATGACCGGCTCTGAGAAGTCCTCGACCTCGTTGAATGACTCCAAATATCTTTTCGCATAGTCTCTGAGGCTCTCCTGAGGCGTTTTCTTCATTATCAACAAGGCATCCATTCGAATGAAGTGAGCTGTGAAGAGCTCTACCAGGGATTCAAATCTCCTGATGGATCTATGAGGGAGTTTCTCAAACCACTTCTGGGTCAAATGGTGCAAGCTCAAGGGAAAGATCTATCACATTATAGTTTCAGAGGGTTATGGCCTGCTTGTATTGCCTAACATGGTCGATAAGATCAGTCTTTCCGTCGTAGATCTTGAATCTGGGCATTGTGAACTTCTCGGGGGCTTCTTCTTCTCCCTTGAGAAATGGTATTTCATTTGCATCTTAATATCTTGCTTGGATAGCTCTCTGGTCGATCTGGCACTCCGATGCACTGGGTGCTGGTCCATTTCTCTCCGGATAAAATTCTGTATGTCATCATTTCCTCGACTTGGGCTCCTGTAATGGCGAGATGGTTGTTGTTGCTCAAGAAATTCATCATCTAACCTATGTTACTCAAATATTTGAGATCCACGTCTAGGGCTCCTTCCTCGGCTACGAGACTTGCTTACATAAGGGCTAGGAGTGCGATATTAACGTTACCTAGTTCTACGATGGAGTTCTCTCTCCATTTTCTCCAGTCTTCTTTTGAGAAGAGCATTCTCAGCTTCTTGCTTGCGAGTTGCCTCCTCTTGCTCTTGGAGCTTGGCCTCATAGGTGTCGATTAGCCTAGAGACCTGAGTGTACTTGGTTAGTCCTTGTCTTTCCTCTGAAGCTTTCCATTTCAGGCGAGCCATGGGGTTTGAACGTCAGACTTTAGATCTGATTTTACGAGGGGTGCGCTGTTCTTGAATATCCCCTTCTTGAGGGGCATTGCTGCTGTGACCAAAAATTCCAAATTCTTATTGGTTAAGGCTTTTTTAAAGGAAAACAAATGCTTCCCATAGACGGCGCGAATTGTGGTGACAATTGAACTCAACACAAAATAACAAGCAAAGGCAATCACCAGAATAAATAAAGAACATAAAAGAATTGCAATCACACACAACACAAGATATACGTGGTTCGGCAAAAAGGCCTGCGTCCATGGTGGTGCTCTCAGTATTTTATATCTCTTTACTCCGGGGGAGTGTTTACAAAATTGCATGCCCTTTGCCCGGGATGAGGGTTTAATATATACATGTTGTTTCTCGGAGAGTGGGTGGGACTCCTCCACGTTAGCCCATAACTCCTGAAATATCTCGTGAGAGATTTTAGGGGTTGAATGGATCATAACTGAATTAGTTATGCATGTGGCATACAAACTTTGGGTCGGACTGAAGCGGACTACTCATCTGGTCTGAAATGTTTAATCGAGGTACCCACAATATATATATATACACACACACACACACACACACACACACTAGGGTATGCCCGTGCCTGAAGGCACGCTGATAATTTTGAAAAGCATAAAATTGTTCCTTGGTGTAATGGCAAATTCCCTCGCCAAAACTACGGTTGGTCACGGGTTCAAAACACAGGAGCAACCTCTTAATATATGGGGGTAAGCAAGACGACATCCGCCTATTAAAAATCGTACAGTTAAGCATATTGCCCTTCAACTAAAGGAACAAATGATTTTTTTTTTTAATATTAAGTCATGTATGATTTATGTCTAATGTTTTTATATAAAATAAATAATCGTAAACAATTTAAAAATTTTGGACAAAATTTCCTTTTTTTATATTATTGTCCGCCCTATATAAGAAATAAGAAAAACATCAACAACAAAACTAATAGTATAACCTATGGAGTATTCATTTCTGGTTGCTTTCACATTTTGAAAGGTACAAAGAACATTGTATAGAATGCGTCCGGCTAAAATAAATATTTTATAAAGGAAATAAATAAGTTCTCAATATTACCAACATACATCATCTTTATTTATAAAAACACTTTTGAAGAAAAAAGAGAGAAATGGAAGATGGTAGATCTACTGGTTTTCTATCTTCCATCCCACTAAAGATCTCATTTTCATCTTCTTTAATCTAATGGCACCAATGTCCAAACAACGAGAGCTACTGTACAACGACACTTATGCTCAGTCGATCAGCTCTTCATGCATGAACTACAAATAATAATAACAATAATTATTATTATAATAGTTATTATAATAATCATTATTGTATAGTTTGTTGGAGGAGTGAGAACATACTTGAGTGAGAACCATCCCTACCTTTTTGGGCACACTACAACTAAAGCTCCACCATTATTTGCAACTACAAACACCAGGACATGAATAAAAAAGTATATCTTCATAAATATTTAAACGAAAAATGACTTAATTTAGAACATTCGAGATGAGAATCAAATTTTAATACTGACAGCTCTGTGATGTGCTTTAGCAGGAACCAAGGTCGCAATTTAATGAACAAACATAAATGAATGGCTCTGATTAGATTGTTCGAAAAAGATCTAAAATGAGCGCTTCTAAGTTCATATAGTGCGTCACGGTTGGTAACGGGGCCGTTGATAAAAACCTATCTCTTAATTTCCTATGTCAACACCTTGAATTCAAATTTCTTCATTTAGTCTGAATTAATTTGGAAAGATAAAAAATGTGTACAATTCATATATCGGTTATACCAAAACGTGGGGGCCATAAAATCTCTAGTTGTCACTCCAATGTAGCTTGGGTTTTAACCACTCTTGCAACTTCAGTCTCTAGATTAACGTAAACATCTCGATTTTGCAAGATTCTTTTGTACCACTTGGCTATCGCATCAGTGAAGTTTTTGCATGTTCACTTCTCTATTTTGTCAAAGCATTGTCTTATGAAGGACACTGCATAATAAACCATATGTGTACTATAATTAGTCATAAAATTATAACACCAAAAAGCAAGGTATAAAGAAATAAACAAAAGACAAAGAGTTAACTACTATTAACAATATTAGCGAGGAATTTTGATATGTATAAAGTTTTAGAGAGGAATTAGTATACAACAATTACCAATACATGATCAATACAGCAATTACATGTACAGCAGTTACCCACGTGACAACAGTTACATGTACAGCAGTTACCAAACAAAGTGATTCAAACTAACAACTAAGCCCCTCCCAACATTCAGACCTGCTCGATAAAAAAAAAGGAGATCGGATATGTTTTAGGTCCAAGACAAATAAAAAAGAAATACAATTGGGACATGTTCAATTAATAACAATATCGATTTCTTCTTTACTCTCATCGTTATTGAGCATTACTCACCCCAAGATGGCCCTATGTTGATTCCGTATTCCCCTATTGTCGTTTATTTTTGGTACAGTCCATTGTTGCTTCAACAAAGTGAGCTGTGAAAAAATAGGCCAAGAAAAGAACAACCCAAAACAACTACCAAACTAATATCTTTATACATAACCAAAATAACTACAAATTAGGCTATGAGAAGAAATTACAATGGTTCAATTTGCTAAAATGTGCATAAAAAAATTACAAAAACTTAAAAAATGGAAAATTTAGTGTTGTATATATATCAGATCTCCAACTTCTGTAACAAACCAAATAGCCTGCTATAAACAGTTATCTCATTCTATAATCATCCTTATATTAGAGAAGTTGATATTCTCATATCCAGCCCTAGGAAAAAAATCTACTCTAATTTGTTGGTCCTGCTATTCTCATACCCGTCACTTTCTCTCTCAAAAGATCATATCAATTGTATTTGAGGAACAACCAAAGAGAGGAACAACTAAACAATGAAAAGAATGCTCAGAATAAAGTGAAAGCATTCAGCAGTACAATTGACAAATAAAGGAACCACATTTAAAACATTCATCATGAGTTGAAAACGTATACAATTCGTGTAAATACTAGAACCACAAACACGTGAGAAAATAAACACTTTTAGCAAACATAAACAAACACTTTTAACTGGTCAAGTTATGAGGTGACGAAATGAAAAATTTCTCTTAAACACAAAGTATGTAGGCCCTTAAATGTAGCAGGAATTAGCGTGAGCCTGTACACATGGTGCTATCTGTACTGATTGGTTCCTCCACTGTTACAGGTCCCAATCTAGTGGCCCAAAAGTAGATATGAAGTGTGGAAAGAAAATATACCTCAACTTATTCATAGTGATTAACTTTCGATTCACCACTTATAGACATGAGGCTCATTTCGTTGTTTCTCCCTACATCTTCATAAACAAAAAACATAATTGACCACAAAATTATAATTAATTCTTAATTGAAAACATACAAATTAATAATTAAGATAGAAAATGAAAGTAAAGAATGATTTATCAATCCACTTGATAAATTAAATACTCTATAAAAACATTTGCGTACATAATAATACATCCTCAATCATTTCGTTCACTGCATAAATATTGACAGCTGAACGGTTAACCATATCTTAAGTTAGATAAGAGGCATAAATATTTTCAAATCTTATTTTCATGTAAATAAGATGCTATTAGTGAAAATAAAGACAAATCAAATAAATGTTGGGTTTTTTTTATTGTATTTAATGTTACAATTGGGCAAAAATGTAAGGAAATTATTATAAATCATAAAAAATAAATTTTCTCTTAAAAATTCCAAGAACATTATCTTTTAGTACGTTTACTCCATTTACATTAACAAGGCATTACAAACCTATCCAACTTTATCTTTGTAGTATCCTATGTTAGCACCAAAAAAGTAGTAACAACTATTACCTTAACCCCTGTAACCTTAACCCCTATGATAATAGTTTCCAACAACTGTACTGAGTAAATTATTTAACAGATCAATAATACATGATTTTATGAATTGAAAAAAAAATGAAATTATAAATATATGTTAAAAAATATGACACATAAAAACTATTATATATTGTATCTCTACGTACAAAAATATAATGGCCTAAAACATGAACCAAATAATGGCCTGGAACATGAACCAAGTAACTATTTCCCCAAATAAATGTATCTCTATGGACAAAAATTTTCAATATAATATTAAAAAAAAATCGTTCAGTTTAAATTGTTGAATCAGTAATTGAACATACACACATGGAGACGCGGATAAAATACCATTCCGAGAATCAGACCTTGAAAATGACTTCATAAAAGGGATTCGAAGACCTTCTTCATCGAAGGTCTTTGACGAAAAATTTTGAGCCTAAGTTTTAGATCTGGGTAGAGAAATAGGGATAAAGATGCGTAAATATCACTCAATGAACCTAATGTGTGGTAGATAAGTACCATCCCTCCTCCAAAAAACTTAGATAAAAGAACTTGGCTCGAAAAAAATCATACATGGCTTTGAGGGAAAAAATAAAGAAAATGAACACAATAATTTGTATAGCATGGGGGTCCCCAAATCAGTCAACACAAAAAAGAACACCCAGATATGCATGAGAAATACCAACTGTAAATTTGACTTGGTTTGTAGTGAATAGATCTTCGATGTTGTAAATAAAACCTACAAAAGGCATTAAAACTAAGTTAACAAAAGAAAGGTGCCATTGTTGAAAAAAAAAGTTATATTGAAATAGAACATGCACAGGTGCGATTGTACAACCAGAACAGCAGCGGATCTGAGATCCAAAACATCACAACAATGTTATTCCGCAACAAAATCCAAAACCAACTACAATATGAGAAGAACTACGAAAATATACAAGAAAATAACAAAAACCCAAATCCATATACAAAAAACCCTAATAATGCAGTTTTACACACCTGTCCTGACGCGATTGAAAAAACCGATTGATTTGAAAAAAATATTGATGTGTATACATGTTCCGGCGCGATGGATTTCAAAAAATGCTCTGGTGCATTTGATATCATATGGGTTCCGGTGCGTTTGATGAGAACAAAATAAAATCCAGGTTCAATGATTGTTGGTTTCGGTGCGTTTGATGAGGCCAAAATAAAATCCAGGTTCGACGATTGTGGTTCGCAGTAGCTGGTAGAGAGAGAGAGAGAGAGAGATGTACGTGCAAATATGTGGATTGGTTAGAAGCTTGAAAGTGTGATAAAGTGGGGTTTAGACAGAGATATAAGGTATGTTTACCAGAATACCCTTGAGTTTGAATTAAAGTGAAAGAGTGGAAATTAATTGGTGAGAAGAAAAAGAGGAGGAATCCAAAATTTAAGGGGCAAAAGAAGAAATGCAGGGAAAAAATCATCTGCACAGTTTCAACTTGTGACATACATAAGTTGTATATATATATATATATATATATCTACTCTCGCACATAATTAGAATATCACAAAGTATATATTTCACACAAAATATATACTATAAGGATCCTCATCCGAATAATCATCGACCCCAATCATCCATCATTTAAATTGGTCCGAATATCCCTCGACCCCAAGGTAAATGTTATGAATATGTATATTGGTTTGGATACTCCTCGACCCCAATATCCTTCTTTTTGATTTGGTCCGGATACACATCGACTCCAAATCTAGCTTTCATGTATTGGTCTCGATAATCGTCGACCCCAATATAAAATTAAGCACACTTTATGTATATATATAAGTGTGATCAATTCTATATTGGGGCCGACGATTATCCGGACCAATACATGAAAGCTAGATTTGGGGTCGATGTGTATTTGGACCAAATCGAAGATGAACGATATTAGGGTCGAGGAGTATCCAAACCAATATACATATTCATAACATTTATGTTGGGGTCGAGGGATATCCAAACCAATTTAAATGATAAGATGATTGGGGTCGATGATTATTCGGACGGATATCCTTATAGTATATATTGTGTGTGAAATATATACATTATGATATTCTAATTATGTGCGAGAGTAGACATGTATACATGTCTACTCTCGCACATAATTAGAATATCATGAAGTATATATTTCACACACAATATATACTATAAGGATATCCGTCTGAATAATCATCGACCCCAATCTTCCTATCAACCCCAATCATCCTATCATTTAAATTGGTTTGAATATCCCTCGACTCCAAGGTAAATGTTATTAATATGTATATTGGTTTGTATACTCCCTAACCCCAATATCTTTCATCTTCGATTTGGTCTGGATACACATCAACCCCAAATCTAGCTTTCATGTATTGGTCTAGATAATCGTCAACCCCAATATAGAATTAAGCACACTTTATGTGTGTGTGTGTGTGTGTGTGTGTGTGTGTGTGTGTGTATAATAAAGGAGGAGGGACGTTTTGTCCTCCCCAACTGATGGATGAGATCAAAAGTTGATAAGTTTGGTCTTTATCAACTGACGGTTGAGATTGAATATTAAGAATTTGATCGTATAACACGTGGACGGCTCAGATTTAATATGGGAGTGCAAAGGGAGGATGATCACAAGGCTCAAAAAACACAAGGCTCGAGAAACAGGATTGCAGCAAGTCATATTCATCACTTATGCGTGGCTAGAGAAACATTGTTCATCACTTTAATTTGAATTTTTTTCATACTTTCTCTTTCTCTCCTCTCACATTCGTTTAGCAAGTCACATTCATCTTCTGCCAAAACTCCCATACTTCATCACTGTAGGTATCTCTCTCTCGCTGATTTTTAGGTGGGACGGTGTAAGGTGGGTGCTTTGTAAACCCCATCAGAGGTCTTGATATTTTGTTTAAAACCCAATATTTTCAACCTGAGTACCCACGAAATCAATATTTTCAATCTGAATACCCAATATTTTCAACCTTAATACATTGTGTAAGGTGGGAGATCTACAATTTGAGTACCCACAAAACCCAGTAAAATTCTCTATGAGGTTGTATCATTTTTATTGATACCAAAATTAATATGCTGATGTGGACGAATAATACGAAGACACGTGTCAATCTACGTGGCACAATAGCAGCGAGGAAGTTCATTCCTTCAACCATTTCATATTCTCTCTGAGCAACGAGGGGGACACCCCGAGGAACTCCATCATCCCGATATACTACATGCGTCCCGAGGAACTCTTGATCAACGAGCAACTAAGGCGGTCCGAGCTGCATCTCGGCCGTATCATTAATTACCAGGCAGACAACTGTTCAACTATTCATTGAATGATTATATTCTTGACGCACATGTTGCATTAAATGTATTACCCTTTCATATGTATGTCATTTAATGTATCGGACCTTTCATGTACAGCCTAATGGCTATAAATACCTTGTATCATCCTCAATTAAGGGGGACTAGAACTTCTTGGGAGAACTTGTAATCAAGAATTCTGCAAACACTCAGCAATAACATAACAGTGGACGTAGGCTTTATTCCTACCCGAACCACTTTAAAAATCTTTGTCTTATTTATTTATCTGTGATTAAATAATTAGAGCAATCTAGTTTATTACATCAACAGATTGGCGCCGTCTGTGGGAAACGACTGTTACTATCGTTTTTTCATAAAAAATCATTTATCATCAATGGCAGATAATCCCGAATCCAGTAATCGAAATGCTGGAAATACTGGAAATCTTCCGAATCCATCTGCACCTCCAGATCTGACTGGAATTATGACAAATCTGGCTCAAGGACAAACCGCCATGCAAGAATCTATGAGGCAACTCATTCAAACTCTTTAAGGCGGTGCACCTACTTATTCAGGGCAAAGGAGTGATCGTGGGCAATCACGACCCAGACGTACTGGGTCATATTACAATGGAGAATCTAATGATTCTTCTTATCAACCTGGGCTAACTTCATCAATACGGGCTACAGATACAGATCAACCTATATCTCTCTCTCCGGAGAGAACCAGTGCCTTGGAAAGATTAATCCGGGTATCTCCTTTCAGTCGGTTAGGACCAAGGAGGAATATGAGTCCACCTAGAGCTCCATCGAAAAGTTTTCGGCCACCACCAGGTTTGAGAGAAGGATCAGCACAATCACGACCGGCTACTCGTCGAGACAAATCTCAGGAAGCTACGTCAGAGCAATCAATTGCTCGGACTAAGCGGCCTGAGGAAGGAAATGAAGCATGGAAAGGTTCCATTCAGCGGTTGGAGGATAGAATGGGAGAAATAGCTAAGGCAAGAAACCCCTTACAGAGAACTTTTGTTCAAGGGACACCTTCTGTGCAAGCCATTGTGGATTTTCCTACACCGTCGAAATTCAAAGCATCTGTAGTGACCCCCAAGTATGATGGAAAGACAGATCATGTTCTTCATATAGAACAATACCAAGCTGCTGCCGACATCTATGCCGTCCCCGACGAGATGAGGTGTAGAGATTCTCGGGAACTCTTACCGGAACCGCACAGATATGGTATAATAATCTTCCTCGGGGTAAGATTTCAAGTTTTATTCAATTAGCCGAGTTGTTCATTGGCAATTTTTGTTTTGGGGCGAAGCCGGTAAAGCGAGTAGCACACTTGCTAAGTGTTAGACAAAAATCAGGTGAAAGTACTAGAGATTACATAACTCGTTTTAATAACGAGAAGTTGGAAGTCATAGATTACGAAGAAAAGACATCGATCACTGCTTTGATGAGTGGTTTGTTGCCTAATAAGTTATACTACACTTTGGCCAAAGATCCACCTAAAACTATGTCGGAGTTGATGGAAAAAGCGGCCAAAATCATGAATGCCGAGGAGGCTATGGCTGCAAAGAAGAATATGGATAAAGAAATTAAAGTGGAGGTCGACAAGTCTAAGAAGAAAGATCAGAAAGGTAATGGTGGTGACAAGCACTCCAAGAATAATAGGACGTCATGGGAAGTCCTAAAGAAGTACGATAATTATACTCCATTGAAAATGGGTATTAATCATGTTTTGGAAGAAATCAAGAATAGCGAGGAAATCAAGTGGCCAGATAAACTGAGGACAAATCCTGATCTGAGGAATAAGGCCAAATACTGCGAGTTTCACAAAGATCATGGCCATATGACCAAAAATTGCATAGCCCTTCAGAACGAGATTGAAACGCTCATCCGAAGAGGAAAATTGTCAAAATATGTAGATCGCAGGGGTGAGAGGAAGAATGATGATAGAACTAGAGAAAGATCTAGATCTCCTCGTCGTGCAGAGGAGAAAAAGAAGAGGGACCATGAAGATGATCCAGATGATGACCCCAATCTTCCCAAGAAGCCAAGGCAGCCCGAACGAGAGGTATTTTCCATACGTTTTGGGTCATTTGATTGTAATGTTATTATAGGAGGAGATGCAGGAGGAGGAGACCTTACTGCAGAAAGAAAAGCTTACCTCGGAGAGGCTCAAGCTTGTTCATATATTCAGCGAATAAATCTGGCCGAGGATGATCGTCCGAGGAAGGTAAACAAAGAGAAGCTAGTTATTGGTTTTTCAAAAAACGACCTCGCAGGTGTCCTTTACCCTCATGATGATCCTTTGGTGATCAAAATGAGGATGAAGGATGTGGTCATTTCAAGGGTGTTGGTAGACAACGGTAGTTCGGCAGACATCATGTACTATTCATGCTTTGATAGCTTGAATTTGAAATTATCTCAATTGGAACCTTATCACAGACCCCTTCTGGGTTTTGCTGGCGAGAAAGTTTTTCCACTTGGGACGATCAAGTTGGATATACTCATTGGAACTTGGCCTGCTTGTCGAACAGAAAGAATACGCTTCTTTGTGATGGATAAGAATGTGCAGTCAGCCTACAACATCATCATGGGAAGAGTTGGATTGAAGAAGTTCGAAGCAGTTCCATCTACAGTACATCAGTGTTTGAAATTCCCAATGAATTTTGGAGTCGGAATTGTGAAAGGGGATCAAAAAGTAGCTCGAGAATGCTATTATTCGTCTGCCGAGCAAGAGGAATTTGAAGAATTAAGGAAAAAGACTACTACTTACCAAGTGGAGGAAGGTACAGAAATTGAAACCCTTGACCCTAGGGATGAATCTCAACTTGTAAAAGGACAGGTGGTGGAATCTACAGAAAATGTTATTCTGGACGACGAGCATCCTGAACGAGTAACCCAGATAGGATCGTCGTTGGATGTTTCAATAAAACAGGAGTTGATAACTTTCTTGAGAAACAGGAAGAATACTTTTGCTTGGAGTCATGAAGACATGCCAGGAATAGATCCAAACTTCTTATGTCATGAACTCAATGTGAATAAGGAGATCAAGCCTGTGAAGCAGAGAAGAAGAGTGTTTAGTCCCGAGAAGAATCAGGACATACAAGAGGAGGTCGAGAAGCTCCAGAAAGCCTAATTCATTGAAGATGTGAAATATCCAGATTGGTTGGCAAATGTGGTGATGGTAAAGAAGAAGAAGAATAAATGGAGAATGTGTGTTGATTTCACTGATCTTAACAAGGCATGTCCAAAAGATCATTTTCCATTGCCTAGAATCGATCAGCTAGTGGACGCTACCTCGGGACATGAGCTGCTCAGTTTCATGGATGCATATTCTGGCTACAATCAGATCAAAATGAAACCTGAAGACAGGGAAAGTACTTCTTTTATTACCCCAAGGGGAACTTATTGTTATAATGTTATGCCTTTTGGTTTAAAAAATGCAGGTGCAACATATCAGCGACTGATGAACAAGGTTTTTGCTGAACAAATCAGTTGCAACATGGAGGTCTATGTCGACGACATGCTCACCAAAAGCAAGAGAGCTACTGATCATCTAGTTGACTTAGGCCAGACCTTCGATCAACAGGATAAATACCAAATGAAGCTCAACCCGATGAAGTGTACCTTTGGAGTACGAGAAGGAATGTTCCTCGGATACATCGTCAACCAACGAGGTATTGAGGCAAATCCAGAAAAGATCAAAGCTCTTTTAGGGCTGCGATCCCCAACGACGAGGAAAGAAGTACAGAGTCTTATAGGACGAGTTGCAGCGCTCAACAGATTTGTATCCCGAGCAACTGATAAATGCCTCCCATTTTTCAAAACACTGCGAAAAAGTTTTGAGTGGACTGATGAATGTGAGAAGGCCTTTCAAGATTTGAAGAAGTATTTTGGAGCACCACCATTGTTGTCCAGGCCAATAACTGGAGAGAGGTTGTACTTGTATTTGGCAGTATCAGAGAATGCAGTTAGCTCAGCGTTGATCAGATTGGAGAATGGGGTTCAGAAACCCATCTATTACACAAGTAAATCTTTCCGAGGTGCAGAAATCAGGTACCCAAACCTAGAAAAATTGGCACTGGCATTAATTGAGGCAAGTAGAAGAATGAGGCCATACTTCCAGGCCCATACCATCATCGTGTATACCGACATGCCATTAAGGCAAGCCCTTCACAAGCCATAAAAATCAGGAAGATTGATGTATTGGGCAATAGAAATCGGTGAATATGATATTGTGTATGAACCCAGATCATCATTAAAGGGTCAAGCTGTAGTAGATTTTATAGCAGAGTTCACATACCCTGATACCCCCGAGGAGCAAAATGTGCTTGCTGATCAACCTGTGGACGATACAGGATCAACAGACACAGGTTCGGACCAACTAAGGTTGGTAAAAGGACTTGTGAATGTAGAAAAATCATCATATTCAAACCCAGACCAACTCCGGTTGGTAAAAGGGTGCGAACAGATGATCGACGAGGAGCGAAAAATACCAGGGGATGATGAAAAAAAATAGCAGATATTTTACCAAGGAACTCTGTCAGATAAGAAATTTGAAGACGAGTTACCTACATGGCGATTATATGTAGATGGATCATCTTGCACAGCTGGTTGTGGAGAAGGGATTGTTTTAAACACCCCAGATGATATTGACATGGAATATGCCTTGCGATTCCAATTCAAAGCTTCCAATAATGAGGCTGAGTATGAGGCCATGATAGCAGGTTTTCATTTGGCGAAAGTTATGAAAGAACGACAAGTAATTGTTTTCAGTGATTCTCAATTAATTGTGAATCAAATGAGGGGAATATATGCAGTCAGGGGAGAGTTAATGGTGAAGTACCATGCAAAGGTGATGGAGTTATTGACAGAATTTGATGCTATTCAATTGGTGAGAATACCAAGGATGGAGAATGCTAGAGCAGATGCATTGGCCCGATTAGCGTCAGCTACGCGCACCGAGCTGCGAAGAACGATACCAATTGAAGTATTAGAAAGTCGGAGCATAGAAGAAGATCTGATGGTGAAGATTATTACCCTTGATTTAAGACCATCTTGGATGGATCCTATCAGGGCATACATTGAAGAAGGAGAATTACCAGAGGACAAGTTAGCTGCCAAGAAATTAAAGTATAAAGTTGCTCGGTATGTGTTAACTAATGGTGTTTTATATAAACGAGGAATTATGGCAGGTTTGCAGAGATGTGTGCATCCATCAGAAGTCAAGGAATTGGTTGAAGAAATCCATGAAGGATCTTGTGGAGGTCATGTAGCAGGAAGGACACTTTTGCAAAGGGTGATGACACAGGGATATTACTGGCCGACGATGAGGGCTGATTGTATAGCCTATGCCAAGAAATGTGACAAGTGCCAACGCTTTTCCTCCATCCGAAGAACTCCACAAGCATTGTTGGCACCTATAACTTCACCTTGGCCATTTGCCATGTGGGGGATTGATTTGGTTGGACCATTGCCGACGACCCGAGGAAGATTCAAGTACCTCGTCGTGGCAGTGGATTATTTTACTAAGTGGGTGGAAGCTGAACCACTAATTGATATGACGTACGAGAAGGTATATTAGTTCATTTGGAAGAACATCATTTTTCGATATGGTCTCCCTCATGCTTTTATCACAGACCATGGAACATAATTTGATAATGAAGAATTTGCTGCCTATTGTCATCAGTCGAACATTCTGAAGTTTCATTCAGCACCAGGCCATCCTCAAAGCAATGGACAGACTGAGGTGACGAATAGAAAATTACTAAATGGTTTGAAGAAGAGGTTAAGTGAGGCTAAATCAAATTGGATTAATGAGCTCCAGTCAGTATTATGGGCCTATCGAACAACTCCCCGAGGAGCAACTGGAGAATCACCATATATGCTAGCATTTGGAAGTGAGGCTGTGATACCTGCCGAGTTGGGTCTCCCAACTCATAGAGTGCTGAATTTCAATTCCCCAGTCAGCGATTTGATGAGAAGACTGGATTTAGATATGCTCGAGGAGGTTAGAGAAGAGGCAGCCATTAGGAATGCTGCTTACAAACAACGTACAGCTCTGTTCTACAACAAAAGGGTGAAGAAATGTGACTTAAAAGAAGGGGATTATGTGCTAAATAAAGTCATTCAGAAGCATAATAAGCTGGAAGCAAACTGGCATGGACCTTACCGAGTTACAGAAGTTGTTCGACCAGGAACTTACAGAATAGCAACTTTAGAGGGAGAAGAATTTAAATATGCATGGAATGCTGAACACCTGCGCAAGTATTATCAGTAATGTAAAATGTAAAGCATTTCCTTCATTATGAATAAAACGAGGATGTTTCACCATTTTCTTTCTGTTGAAAGTTTTTCGGGGAATACTAGTGTAATACACTACGCTCAAAAAATACTCCTTTGGTTAGGAGGCGACACTAGCGTGATCAACTACGGTTGATAAGATAACTAGTGGACAGTTCGAAAGAACTAAAAAATACTCCTTTGGTTAGAAGGCGACACTAGCGTGATCAACTACGGTTGGTAAGATAACTAGTGGACAGTTCGAAAGAACCAAAAAATACTCCTTTGGTTAGGAGGCGACACTAGCGTGATCAACTACGGTTGGTAAGATAACTAGTGGACAGTTCGAAAGAACCAAAAAATACTCCTTTGGTTAGGAGGCGACACTAGCGTGATCAACTATGGTTGGTAAGATAACTAGTGGACAGTTTGAAAGAACCAAAAAATACTCCTTTGGTTAGGAGGCGACACTAGCGTGATCAACTACGGTTGGTAAGATAACTAGTGGACAGTTCGAAAGAACCAAAAAATACTCCTTTGGTTAGGAGGCGACACTAGCGTGATCAACTACGATTGGTAATATATCTAGTGGACAGTTCGAAAGAACAAAAAAAATACTCCTTTGGTTAGGAGGCGTACACTAGTGTGACCAACTACGGTTGGTAAGATATCTAGTGGACATATAGTTCGAAAGAACCACTACTAATTCTTTGGTTAAGAGGTGTACACCAGCATGATCAATTACGGTTGGTAAGATAAAAATATACTCTCACATTACAACTTATGTTGGTCGGGAGGTAAGATTATTACAAAAAGTTCTTTGAAGAATAAAATATTCCAAAATACACCAAGTATGGTTGGTCGGGAATAAAAACCCACTAACTGTAATTGGTCGACAAGAAGAATTTATTGACCACGGTTGGTCGGGTATATTGTATAAAGTCAAAAATTTACCAAGTATAGTTGGTCAGGGATAAACTGTCACTAATTATACTTGGTCGACGATCACAATTTAATAACCTTGGTTGGTTGGCAAAATTTTTAAACATTTTTATACTCATTACTTTATTATTAAGTGGTCGAGCAACATTTCTAATACTTGTAACTTTTTATTACTAAGATGGTCGGTGAACAGCACAATATTGTTATTTTTTTAACAGATACATATGCATAAATGTAAATTTTTTGATATTTACAAGACAATAGCAATGCAGATCTACAAACAAAAATGAAAGTCTTTTCATTAAAATTCAAAATAAGTTACAGGTTACATGTATGTGCTAACTATTACATTGATATTCCTATTCTATTGGTTTTTTGCCCTCTGCTTTTGAAGCAGGTTCCTCGCCAGCAGGAGGATCTTCCAGGCAAAGAGGAGAATTAATAAAATTCAAATCCTTCAACATTCTGACATTCATTATTGAAGGTGTCTCCATTAGATGCTCTGGACGAGATACTTCGATTTGGGAATGAAGGCTATAATCACCGAGATATTTTGAAATTAAGCTACGAGGAATGGAACGAGCTGGGATCCAGGCCATGTCCAATTTGAAAGGTGGCACAGGCAAGTCTAGTAATCCTGGAGCATGATAATCCCATAAATAATGCCCTTGCTCCAATTTCAACACACCCGGTGCATTCAACCACCCCTGCTTATAACCTTCATTGTTGGCATGTTCAATACGAGCATCCAAATGAACAAGAGCTTCATTATATCCTGCCATCCAGAATTCCCTGGGTTGCTTATGAAATTGAAAGGTTAATCTATCCAATTGTTCGAGAAGGTTTTTTGGAAAAAGATCCTTAGAATGTAGAGCAGACTTCGTTGCAGTAAGTTGATCTTCCAAGGATAGATTTTTCTTGGACATTTCTGATAGAGCCCGATCTTTGACGTTTAATTGGAATGCTTGAGTTTCCAAAGTAGATTGGGTACGAGCCTCTTCGACATTACGACTAAGAATTCTTGATCGAATCCGAGCAGCGATTGGAGAACTTTGCTCCTCGGCAACATTTTGAACAGCTCTTCCTCGCCCCTGAGAACCTCTTCCTCGTCCCCGAGCAGTCCCAGAAATAGCAGATCTTCTTAAGTCATCCAGTTCTTGCCTTAATTTGGCATTTTCGACCTCTAAGAAAGAGAAACCTTCATCAGTAACTGGTACTAAAGCAGTGGAAGATGATGCTGCAGATTCATACTGAGCCAACTTTTTCTGCAAATTATTATTCTCTTGTTCCAGCAACTCAGCAATCTGCCGACAAGCCTCAACTTCACCTTTTAAAGTTCATTCTCTAATATCATATCCAGCAAGGATCTTTTTATGGCCTGTTTCAGAAGAAAGCTGTTGATATCTATTTTCATAATCCTTGTGCAACAAAGCCATTGATTCATTGTGTTGATTTTGAAGATCCTCTATGGAACCATGAAGTTCTTCGATCAATTCATCGTACGCCACATTATTGGCCACAGATCTATCAAGTAGATCCTTAAGGTACCGGTAAGCCTCAACTGCTTGTTCTAAGGCATCGTGACCAAGGATGTCGACAATCTCTGATACACTTAGGTCTGTATGACCAGCTTTGTAATATCCATTGCATTGTCGCATCAACTCAGTATTAGGAGCAGATATCAAGTCCATTCTGGCCAAAAACTAATAACGAAGAGAAAGCAGGAGTTAATAAATAAAAGCAAACAGAGGATCAACGATGAAGAGGAATGAAGATGTGTTTTATTAGATCATCAAAAGATTACATTGTTCGATTACAAGTAATAAAATAAAGAAATGATACCGAACAACTTCACACCTTTTCCTTGTCCCCCAAGACTTTCTCGGGAGGTTGGGACGAGGAGCTTGGTTGCTCGGTAGTAACAACGACTTGATCGGCAGGAATCTCCTCAGGAGGAGGAGGCATAGAAGAAATGTCCTCGGTGGCAGAGGGTTGAGAGGCAGAGACCTGATCACCCATGGCTATATAAGATTCATCAGAAAGAGTCTCATCTTCTTCTTCCTCCACAATTGCTGGAGGAGGACCAGGGAGGTGTAGTTGGAATAGCTCAGAATCGTCTTTAATCTTCAACTCTTGCAGAGCAGCTACCCAGCCATCATGGAAGTATTTCAACTTCCCATATTGAACTTGGGATGTCATTGCAACAATTCCCTTATCCCATCCTTTCTCCCAGCCAGCACTGAAAGATTTTTTGACTGCGACTTTTCTTCTTAGTCTCTCCGAGGAAAGCTTCACATCCAATTCTTCCTCTTGGACTTTGATATCTTGCAGGGCGGACAACTTCTCCTCTGCCTTCTTTAACTTATCTTCAGGCTCTCCCAAGTTCTTGAGCTTGTCATCATATTTCTTATGCTCCACCTCTAAACTTTTCACTTTATTATCCAAACTCTTGGAGACCTCAGCCATTTTCACCTTCTCGGCCTCAACTGTGGACAACTTTTTCTCCCAGATAGCCTTGTCTTCGTTATATTGTTGGCGAGATTCTTTCAAAGATTGGGTTAAACCCAGCAGAGCGTCCTCTACACCAGACGAGGAGCTGGAAGCTTTAATAGCTTCATCTTTCTTCACGATGTTATTGAAATAATTCACCAGCTGAAAGATGAGAAAAACAGCAAAGTCAATACAAAAATGCAAGCATTCAGAGAAAGAAAGAAATTCAGAATGTGAGAAATTTACCGAATCAAGGTGACGAGTAGCTAGGGATGTCAACATATCCCTAGAAATATTATTATCAATCCCTTGGACCTCAGGTATGATCCAAGTTTTTACCGAGCTCATTGCAGAGCTCGGGGGAATGATGGTTGGAACACCAACACCACCAGCAGGTAAAGAGGAGGCAGTTTCAGCCAGATTGATTGAGGATGATTTCCTTAATCTTCTCAAAGGCATTTCAGCAGCTTCAACCAAGGAAGAATTCTTGGTCGGAGAAATAGTAATCACTTCCACAGGAGCAAATTTTTTGCTCGGAGCCACTGGGGGCTTCTCGGTAGTTTTGGAAGGTGCAGCATCCACCTTCTTAGTCCCCTCAGGGACATCAGTTTTGCTTTTCTTGGCCCCAACAGCAGAAGAAATATCATCAAACAGAGCAGGAGGAGCTCTTTTCTTGCCCATTCTCTGACTTAAAGGAAGATGAGAATCTGAAGAAGAGTCCTCTGGAGTTGAAGATGGTTCAACAGGACGAGCAGTATAAGAGTTGTATAACTCTTATACTGAAGCAAATATGATGCAGACCTGATGTGTTCGTCTGTAACATTTTTATGCAAACCCCAGATAAGTTTCAGATGCTTGATATTAACCTCTGATTCTTTTGGAGTTTTTCTTTTGCTATCAACTGCAAACAAGCACATAATAAAATATCAGTCATACATTTTATCAAATATAATGAGTTTATAAATTCAGAAAGGAAATAAAATAAAAAATAAACCTATCCCATTGCCATATGGGGGGCATATGGGACCGTTGTATACACCATCTCCAGCTAAAGGGGCATGTTGCCAATTTTTAATAACCAACCCATGTTCAAAATAATATCTATTTGAATCAGGGAGGTTAACTATAAGAGCTCTATTCAGAAACCTAGTTTTTAAGTAATAAATATTATCTAGAGTGTCCCACTTATAGCAGTACATAATTTCAGGGATCCCTATACGAGTCCCATGAGTTAGATTTAATTTATACACCCCATTAATTATTCTCCATGAATTGGGGGCTATTTTTGCAGGGACAAGATCGAAATACTGACAAAACTCAAGACACAATGGGTTTGGTGGAAAAGAAAATCCACATTCAGCAACAAATAAACTGGGGAACCAATGTCCCTCAGCCAATCGAAAGTAATCTAAAGGCTCAGAAAGAATTTCTAGAGTTACCCACGAAGGAATGGAAAAATCAGAACGAAATTTCTCAACAGACTCCACAATATAAACCATACTGAATAAAAGAGAAGAAAGGAAGAAGATCTTACAGGAAGAAAGGAGGTATGTTGACAGCGAACGAAAACAAGGATGAACGCACAAGAGAGAAGGAGAGAATAGAAAGCTTGAATGCAAAAAATTGGGAAAAGAAGAAGACGGTATGGTTACCTAATAAATTTAAATACTTTGCCTTGGGAAGCGGCGAAGGAAATGATTACAAAGAAGAAACTATTGAACTTCTGGCGGCTAAAAGGACAAAAAGGGCACTAAGATCGAAGCGCTCTTAAAAGTTCGAAAAAAGGCGGATTCTATGAATTTGGAAATAAATTCAAATACGATGTTCCTAAAACCCAGGAAGATCATTCAATATTGCTACAGACCGAGAAAGAATATTCCATACTCCTCAAAGTTCGAAATATGAAACATTGGGGGCTTCTGTTGATACCAAAATTAATATGCTGATGTGGACGAATAATACGAAGACACGTGTCAATCTACGTGGCACAATAGCAGCGAGGAAGTTCATTCCTTCAACCATTTCATATTCTCTCCGAGCAACGAGGAGGACACCCCGAGGAACTCCATCATCCCGAGATACTACATGCGTCCCGAGGAACTCTTGATCAACGAGCAACTAAGGCGGTCCGAGCTGCATCTCGGTCGTATCATTAATTACCAGGCAGACAACTGTTCAACTATTCATTGAATGATTATATTCTTGACGCACACGTTGCATTAAATGTATTACCCTTTCATATGTATGTCATTTAATCTATCGGACCTTTCATGTACAGCCTAATGGCTATAAATACCTTGTATCATCCTCAATCGAGGGGGACCAGAACTTCTTGAGATAACTTGTAATCAAGAATTCTGCAAACACTCAGGAATAACATAACAGTGGACGTAGGCTTTATTCCTAGCCGAACCACTTTAAAAATCTTTGTTTTATTTATTTATCTGTGATTAAATAATTAGAGCAATCCAGTTTTTTACATCAACAATTTTTTAGGTAGGTAGGAGTGGCGATGAGATGTTTAGGTCTCTCTCTCATTATTTGAGATCATCACTATTCATCCCATAATCTCTCTCTACACCTCGGCCTCCTTTCCCCTCCACGCTCTAAAGTTCGTAAGGTTCCTGAGTTCAATATCTGAGAAGGTTATCAGTTCGTAAGGTTCCTTGCCAGAGACGTTTCTCCATTCATCTCTCAGTTCGATATCTGAGAAGGTTATCAGTTCCTTTCCTAAGACAGTTCTCTCTGAGCTCCACAGTTATTCCATTCGTATGGTTCCTCGCCGGAGACATTTCTCAGTTCCTCACTGGAGACGGTTCTCTTCGAGCTCCACAACTGTCCATGTCATAAGGTTCCTCGTCGGAGACATTTCTTAGTTCGTATCCCAGTTCTATCTCTGAGAAATGTTACTCTTTTCACTGTGAAGATCCAACTATTATGGGTTACATATGTTCATTCCCCCTGTTGAAGGTTTCCAGTGGTTACATGTGTCCAAATCTAACTAATCTGAATGTTCATTTTTTGTGCTAATCTAATTGGGTTTCTGTCTAATATCACTTTTTTTTGCAGATCTAAAATGTTCATCTAATTGGTACTTCAGTGTCTCTTTAGATTTCGTACCTCCATGTTTCTTAAGATTTGGTACTTCAGTGTTTCTGTTTAATTTGAACTTCAATTCCATTTTTTTAATGTAGATTGTTTTTACTATAATTTATAGTCTTCTTACATCCTTTTTTCTCAGGCTCTGAATGGATAATAGTATATTTTAGACGTGTAAGTTTCTTTGTTCTTTCTATTGTTGATCTTTTCTTTATGTCATTGCAATATTGTTCACAAAAATTTATTTTATTGTAGAAAGCCAATATTTGATTTTAAACATCATATTCTCTCCACTTTAATTTGGTAGTTTTGTTTAATGGTTTTTTATTATTATTGACATTAATACATCTATGAATTTCCCTTCATTTATTTTCTAAAAAACTACCATTAAACTTTGTCAATATATATCCTTACATTTGTCTAATGGTGTCATGTTTCATAGGATTCTCTTAGGAATCCATTTGCTTGGTTTATTTGTATGCTCTGAGAATGAATTAAGGGTTATAGAAATAAGATAATTGGTTTATTTGGGAATCCATTTGCTTGGTTTATTTGGTTTATTTATACATTTGCTCACAACGTGGCTTTGGTTTATTTGTATTCTCTTGGGAATCCATTTTCCTAGTTTATTTGTATAAAGTTGAAATATTATGATATTTTCTAAACTTTTTGTTAAAAGGATAATATATATGTAAAAATAATTATTTTGTTCTGATATATTTACATTTTCATTCAAGAAGAAAAATGTGTGCAGGTATTCAAATATACGCACTACATTAGTGGACTGTCTTTTTACGCATAGGGTTAAGGAATCTCAGGGGTATAGCCGAAAGTAAAGGGTCTACTACCGTAGTCTGTCAGAAAGATGCTTTGAGGGGACTATAATTATGGATCAGTTAACTATCAACTGTAGACCTTTGTACCAAACCTTCAACCTAACCCAATGACCTATAAATAGTACTTGATGCATATTTATATTTTCTTATAACTAGGGTGAAAGTCTTAATGTAGTGACAAGAATAATTTCTATGTAATGTTACGTTATATTGGAATGAAGCCTCATTACTTGAATATTATGTTCATAAGTGATAATGCAAAAATGTGAAGTATGCTTGGATCAAGTTATGAATTCAAATTTGTAAAACATTAACTTTAATATTAGTTTTAATATTAGATTATGGTAGGCATCATATATTCTAATAAAGGATACATATCTGTATTTGTTGCAAGAATCAATTTGCAAAACAAACTAATAATTTACTATTTGATTTACAATTCAATATTTGTTGGTTGTGCCATTGGCATTGGTAAATTGTCTTTATATGGGGATGAATCTCCTTGTGCCAACTTGCAAAGTAGATTATAGCCAAATTTCAAGCTAACTATTGTAATTAGTATTTTTATATCAATTAAAGAATTACTAGTATTTTTATATGAAACTAACTTGCAAACATTTAGTTATATAGAACATTCATTATTTTTCATACTAAAATATTTAAGAATTCAAATGAGTTTTCTGTTAGTTTCTCCAAGTTACTCCAGTAATGATAGTACCTTATATGCTAATAAAATATAACAAATAATTTTGCATATAGTTTTACCTTATACTCATACGCTATGGTGTAGAATGTGTTTAGATATGGAGGTGAGTATTTGTCAACTTAGGTTGATGGCACCTAATTTTACCCATGTGTAATGTTAGGGTGTTAATTTTTCTAAGAGCAGGTTTCCAAAGAGAACAAAGTTATATATGCATGCTCAATATTGCAAACAAATTTATCTATGAGCATAGATTGAAGTTTTTATATTCGCAAACAAGTAATTGTGGAAATACGTTTTAAATACGGGAAATTTGTTAATAATCCAGAATTGCCAATTTTTATGTTATTTAAACTGCATTAATATATAACACGTTTTCTATTCCTATTAGATAATATGAAATATCTGAAACGTTTTTAAAACCGTGCCATCGGCACGGGTACACCCTAGTATATATATATATATTTCTCACACACACGCACAATATATATATATATATATATATATATATACACTCACGCACTATAAGCACCCTATATAATCACCTGTCTGTATCACATTTTAAGGGTTATTGGCTCGGAATCTTACCTCGATCACCAATACTGATTTGTATCTCTTGGCTCGAAATCATACCTCGATCACCAATATATAAAGAGTGTACTTTATGCATTCACACAAACTAAGTAGTACTATGCATTAATAGGAATTCACACCACCCAATAATTCATGTTAGTATGTAGTATATAACTCTCGCATACTCGTCGTACGATTACTTTAAGATTTATCTTTCTATCATATATATAGGAGTGTACACACAACTCAAAGGATCCTAGTTACCCCTTTACCAATTTCAGTAATTGACCCTAACTTAGCCTACTGGTCTATACATTGATTCATTTGATTCCTGTAATTATTTATCCATCTCTTAGATAAATTATTAAAACTATAACCAATCCCATTCCCGTTTTAATTCTTTCTCTAAGACGAAGTCGTACTCCCCTCATAGGCTGACTAAAAATAATAAATTTCCCAACATTATTTTCACAAGGCCTCAAAGTTTTTTTACCGTCTATAATTACGAATACTAGGCCAAAGGGAAAATTTTCTAAAATTCGGGAAACCAGACCGATCCACCCTTTCCCAAGACTAGATTGGTTCATTTTTTTGAAATTCCTTCTCTCTATTTCGCAGTTAATTTTACACCATATGAATCATGCAAATCACATAATTCTTCACCAATATAACATCAGATTATTCCTAACCATTTCTACATGAGTTAGGATGATTTCTAATGTTTCAAATACCTTGAAAATTCACCGAAATCAATCAAGAATGAATTAATTCTCAACACTCTTTCGCAATTCTAGTTTTGTGTTCTTCTCTATAATTCAATCTAGAACCCAGATTTAGATCCGTATCAACAATCCATATCAACAATCATAATTCTTCTGATTTTTCACCCTCTACAGATGTATATACAAACTACATGCAATTCTACCCAAACATGTAATCAATTCATACTTTTCATTCAAGATGTGACAATAGAATCAATCTATTCATGGTAACCCTACACATGGGTATGATAGCATCAATTTAATTTTGCAATAAACATTTAACTTATATTGATTGATATGATTTCTTGGTTCTTTGTTGTTGATTGATGGTTTCCTTCTCCAATCTTCCTTTCCAATTTCCTTAGGATACAAGATTTCTTTGCCATCTTTAAAATCCCTCTTTAAGCTTTGAAAATAGGTTCTCTCTCTTCTCTCTAATGGCCTCTCTAACTTTTTATGTTATGAGACATAAACCTAATCTCTAAATATCAGATATTTGGCTCATAATTTCGTAGGTCCCTTCACCTCATTTTATAAAATGACTGAAATGCCCTTAATAGGTGTCAATTTTATCCCAAATTGATCCGGGACCCAAACTATACCCATGGTACCCTATTTCGACTATTTCGATCAATCTAGAATCATTCGTGACCTCTAAATTATCATTCGAGTCACTTAAAATATTTTTCTCATTTCTCACCTCAAAATAGTCTACACGCGACTCCCGGTGAGATAAAATAAAATACGCATACATCACTCGTTATGCCGTATAAACATAATTAATAAAATACGCACATATCACTCGCTATGCTATATAACCAAAATTATCAATTATTTACTATTCACACTTAGTAAATATTATAATGCAATATTGATCCGTAAGTGTCTCACAATTAGTATTTAATAGTCACAATTATCATTTAATCGTATTAAATTACTTTACTCGCGTAATTTAGTTAGAGTGTATTCTTCCTAATTAATTCCTCAAATTAATTAACTAAAAAGACACAAAAATATCTGGTATTGCAATGTACGAGTCCACACACTCCTCAATATCCATCAAAGGGGGCCAATAACCATTTGCGGATCGGAACAAGGATTCAATCGTTTATTCACTATAACATCACAACACGGTGTCCATCTTGTGTAAACAGCAAACAGTGTATGGATTCCATCGCACGAACTCATACTCACTAATATGAAGAGAATAAACCTTGTTGGTGCCCAAGAACTAGATCTCAAAGCATATATAACTGTGAAACTTGGATATATAATATACTGGCTATAAACTAGGGTTTGGGTTCCAAAAACTAATCATAAATGAACATATAAACATGGAGAGATTTTTGGAAGAGTTTTATGACTTAAAAGGTGTAAAAAATCTTCAATTGAAACTTCTTCTCCGCAACCCAACTTATAATAGTTTTTTTTTAAATGAGATAAGGATGAAGAAAATGAAGTAAATTAGTTTTTAAAAAATGTGCCACGTCATTTGAACAAAGTCACATGGCTCATTCGTATGAAGTGATTATTATTGTTTGAACTAACATCTAATGACATATCCAACGAAAAACCCATGGAGGCTAAAAAGTGGGTCGTTCGCTGTTCTTTGAATCTCGATTCTAACAGAATGCCTTATCTCATTCTAACGACATTGCTAATGTCGTTAAAACGATCTATAATTTTTTTCTAAAGCATTTTATGAAAAAAATAACCAATAATAATAAATATACAAGGATGAAAACATATGCATTCATACATGAGAGATCCCCGAAAGTTAAAGATAAAATGTGGCACTACACACGGCACGATGAATGTGTAACTTCTAACTTAGTTGCTACCTCTTCAAACAAACACTTCATAGGGTTGAAAGGCAAACCAACATAATTCCTAGCATATGAATCAAACAGTTTTTTCCAAACACGGAATAAGAAAAAATATATAAATTGGCTCGATTAGAAAATTTGTCCTTACAATCACCACTATAGCGGTCTTCCATGTGACCAACGCCGCAAAGTTTATTTATTTCTCCTTTGTATTTCATTTTTCCTTTTCCTTTCTATTTATAATAATTCTTCTACTGTATCTTCTTAAATACTCCATGAATGAATCTCCACTAAAATGAGGAACCCGTGGAATTCATCCAAGAACAAACCCTAATATAAAATCGGGAATAAAAAAATTACATCCGCTCACTTTCTCCTCTACATACACCGTTTAAAAATGCAATAATTATTAATATTATAACAAAATTGATTCAAGGAGTAGAAAAATAACTACGGATAAAGCACCATAGGATCTAATTACACAACATACATTCATGGGACCGTAATGGAGGGGATACAATCATTCACATCCTACAAAACCATGTTAGTACATAACTTATACATCCATGCATATATCTCTAACATGAAAACCTAGGGTTTTGATCGATAGACATCATGGACCTTTCCAAAACATGATTAATATATAATCGATGGCTCTGATACCAATTGTTGGGAAAAAAATATCAGGATTAAAAAGTAAAAAGTGGATAATTTTTATCCTTGAGGCCTTTTATTGTTAAAGCATTGGAAACAAAAAAAAAAGAATTAGGTATTAAGAAGAAACCTGTTTTGGGTGAAATGTAAGTTCTATAAACCAAATAAAATAAAGTACAAGTAAACATAGCACAAGCCCAAATAAGAGGCAAAAACAAAACCTAATATAAAACTGGCTAAGAATAAACTCATTTATAAGGACTAGTTAATCCAAGAACTACATTAGTAAACTAAGACAAGAACTAAACCCTGTCTATAAAAAAACATAAATAGTTACAAAAAACAACACACACATCCTGAGTTCTCATAGAGTTAAAGAAACCCTAAAGAATAATCGGTGATGGAAAATATCAACTAACCACATAAAACCTGCATCAGAAACCATCACAATAGTAGAAACACCTGCTCATGAATGTTGATTATGAAGACGAAAGCCTTGAAGAATCAATTATAAGAGGATCAAACACAAAAGATAAAATCTTCAACACTTCTCAAATGATAAGAAAACACAAAATATTTGAACATTAATAAAAAAATTTCTTATAATATTTGAGGAAAAACATGGGTGTGTAGATATACATATGAATGAATGAGGATGATGGATGATTAAGATTACAATTTTATTAGGGTATAAACTAAATAACACTCATACTGAATCTCTATTATTATAGATGTAAAAATCCATAACTAGAAGAAATCAAATTATGCATATTTAAGATGAACCCACAATGGCAAAACCTTACAAAAGTTGTAAATCGATACTCATAGATAAATTGTACTAGGAACCTGAAACAAGATAGAAATCATTGCTGGCAAATGGACAGGTATGCACGAATTTGGTCCGATCATTAACAGGTAAGGGTCGGATACGAGCAGGTTAATAGCGGGTTAATGTCTGTTAAGGGTCAAATTAACTACTGACCCATTTTCTCATCCAAATTTTTTAATTATAGATCTCTAGTATATATGAGTAGGGAGGACAAGGGGTCATTTCTCAACTCGACTAAACCCACAAAGAACTAGTGAGTTTTTAGTTATCCATATGCTACCCGCCTAAAGCACACATGATGGTACCCATTCTTAACTATTGTAGTTAGAAATTGATGAAGGATACTGTTTGGGTCCATTTTGACGGCCCTAGTAGAATGGAATTACTATATTTACTCTAAAAGTAATATTCATTCGTTAATAACCCCTGCACTCCTACGTAATCTATTTCATCTTCAAATATGTATATAATAATGGTCTCTCTCTCTCTCTCTCTCTCTCTCTCTATATATATATATATATATATATATATATATATATATATATATATATATATATATATATATATATATATATATATATATCTTCCTCATCATCATGATCATAATCCTTGCCTTAATCCCATTACATGGGGTCAGCCACAAGGATTCTCCTTTTTCATTATAATCTATTATAAGAAATTTTATCATTCAAGTTTAATGCCTTAATATCTCTCCAAATAATTTTCTCCCATGATAGGTTAGAATGGCTCCCTTCTCTTTTACCCTCTATTTTCGATAATCTTCCTCTTATTGTAAGTGTAACTATTAGTGTACGCAACACATGTCCCTACCATCTAAGTCTACTTTCTCTTAATTTATCATTAATGGGAGCTACTACTAGCTTTTATCTCACATAATGGTTTTTAATCTTGTCCATTCTAGTAATTACTATCATCCATCGGAGCATCCCCATCTCACTAACATGAAGACTTTGTTCATGTTTTTTCTTTAAATCCCAATACTCCACTTCATGTAGGGTCGTTGGCCTAACAACTATTTTATATAATTTTTCTTTCAATTTCTTAGTTATCCTATTATCGTATAACACCCCACTTGACTGTCTCCATTTCATCCAATCAGTTGATATTCTACTTGTAACATCCTCATGAATATTTGTATTATTGAACCCAAATAACAAAATTTATTAGTTTGTTTTATCACTTTTTCTTCAAATTTTAACGTTATGCTATCAGACACCTCATTATTAAATTTACATTCCATTAATTCAGTTTTATTTCTACTGATTTTTAGTCCCTTATACTCTTAGGCATTTATCCAATTATCTACTCCCATCGTTAAGGCATCCTTTGAAGTGTTTACTAAAACTATATCATCAGCAAACAATGTACACCATGGTATATGTTCTTATATGATCTTAGTAATCTCATCCAATACTACGAAAAATAAGTAAGGACTTAAGATTAATCCTTAATGTAGACCCACTTTAATCGTAAAATCATTAGTATCTCCACAAATAGTTCTTACTCTAGTATTTATGGTATTCTATATATGTTTAATGACTTTAATATAACTCATAGGGATTCTTTTCCTCCTTAAATCCCATCATATTATATCCCTAGGTACTCTATCACACGCCTTTTATAAATTTATAAAGACCATTTGTAAATTTTTATTTTTACTTCTACATTTCTCCATAATTGTCTTAATAAGTAAATAACTTTCGTGGTGGATTGCCCTGGCATAAATCCAAATTCGTTGTCTGAAATAGTTGAATCATTTCTTAATCTTTGTTCCTTAACCCTTCCCATATTGGAATGTATATGTTTCCCCCTCCTTGTGATGGATAGCGATATTATGGTGAAAAAAATGTCCCCCTCGCCATATTGGATTGTGTTACTTTTTGCAGTTTGGATATGTTCCCCATCCATTTTATGGATGATACGCATGAACTTATTTTGGATAGTTTCCCCTAACCCTTTAAAGTAGAAATCAACACGTAACTACGTAAGGACATGTTTTATAAGTCCTGTTTTACATTAGTGTGTGTCGTATACCACTACAAACCGTCGAAGAAAAAGTTCAAGTTTGAAGATACATGAAGACGGATCCAAATATCAAAATTTCTTCAACAATCAAGCCTCTGCGAGATTAATTTTGGTAAGGTTGTGCTTTGGTTACTTTATGGTTCATTTAAAAGTGTTGGGATATGTTTCTAAAATATTTTCTAAGTGTTGAGACGTTATTTTTGTCAAAATAATTTTTTAAGTGTTGAAGCAGACTTTGAAATAAAAAATAAAAAATTTATTTTTCTCGTTATGTCATTCGAGAGACATATGCCTATCGTTCAAGAGACAATGACATCTCGTACGATATCATTTAAGCGAAATTTGGTTTTGTTCGAGCGACATTTGGACTTCATTCGATCAACACGCCGACTCAGGTTTTTTTATATAAAGCATGTTAAACAAGTCCTTTTTCATTAAGAAGATCGACGATTTTCATTCTGCACAAACTGCAAAACAGCATAACACTTTGTCTTCATCTATTTAGGGTTCAATCCTTTTGTTTTTCAATTCACAAAAATCCCAAATACTTTAGTGAATTATTTTATAAATCGAGATACATCTTTGCTGGAGTTTCTCTTGTACGGAGGATAACCTACTGCTGATCTAGGTGCCACGTGAGGGAGGTATTGGGCTGACGTTGGCTGACGTTGACTGCGTGTTATAGGGAGTACTCATGGGTGTTCCTAGTTGATTGGACGGCATGTCTTTGTGGATCTTCTGAGATTGATTCATTGTTGATTCTGAACTGCGTGTTCTTATTGGTATTTACGGATATTCATTGCAGATTTCACTTCTAATCATTGTGAGTATTATTAAGAGAAATAAATGGTTTTCCTTTTTTGGATTTTTCCTAAAATCTGTGAGTTAGAAATTCATATTTATTTATGTTAGTTTGATTTTACCCACCTAGTTGTATGTTTTAGAGATGAACTAAATTGTTTTAAAAATTAAGTCTAATTTAGTTTAATCAATATCACACCTATTTCACAAATTGGTATCAAATAAGGTTTCTCTAATTTATCTAGTGATCCTATTTTCTGCAAAATTTTGTGATATTGATTTTTTTGAAAAATTTGATTTTGAAAATTTTCATGATACTTCTGATGGAGGACTTATATAATCGAATGTCTATTTTTTATGGAAAAAATCGTAGTTTTGATGATCTAAATAGTTTGAATTTATCGTTTGTGAAAAGAATTAACATTTTGGAAGAAGTAATTTGTCTTTTTAAATCCGGTACGGATCTTTTTGCAAACGGTTCAAAATTAAAGAGATTTTTCTTATGAGAAATTTGTTGCTTTGGACCATGACTTTAGAAATTTAGAATAGTCCAAAAAGGAGAGAGATGATAGAGTTCTATTTTTGGAAAAAGAATTGGAGGACTTTAAAAATTATAAGGTTTGTATTTGTACTAAAGATGATAAAAATATTTCAATCAATGAATTTGTGGCACGTGAAGAGTCTAATTCTTTGCTTGAGTAAAAAATTTCTGGAGTTAAAAAATGATTTGATAGACTCGGGTAGTGTTGGTACCAATGGTAATGACCTGTCGTGTTCTAATGCTATTATTGTTAAATCCAAAACCATTATTTAATTTTGAGGGTCAACCAATCCCAAGGACGTTGGAAAAGTTCAACCCATATGTGTCATTCCACCCATTTTCACATGTTCACACTGTGGTAGGAAAGGTCACCTTAGGTGTTTTTGTTTTGATCTTAGAAAAGGTTCTAGGAAGTTTAAGGATAGTGTCCTATCAGTTCCCATAGCCCCTCGAGTTAGGTACACACCGGTTTTGATTAGGAAAACACTTTTGGAGACGCAAAATGATAGATTGGTTGAGTCTCACATGCTTGCACATGATGCATCACACACTATTTCATATCGATGATTGCTTGCATGGTTTTTTTGTCATACACTAGTTATGATTCTTGATATATTCTTGCTAGTGTTATGACTTGTGTACTTTTTGCATTAGATTTTTTTATTTTTTGAATTTTTTTTGGAAAAATACAAAAAGATTTTCTATTTTCTTGAGAAAAATTAATAAAGCCAAAAAGATTTTATTTTGATAATTTTTTTTGAAAAAGACAAAAAGAGTTTTTTATTTTGTTTACATCGTTTATAGATGGACATTTAGGATGACCGAGTCACAATTTCATTGTATATCCACATGACTGTTTGATAGTTCTTTGATATGCATCTTCATTTCATTTTTGTACCTTATAATGTTTGGAGTCATTAAGATGTAATTTGAGATTACTACCTACATGTTTGACTCCTAGTCTCCTTTAATACACTCTTTCACGGATTTGTTTGATTATTGTACTTGTCTATCACATGTTGGTTGAAGTGTTTCCATCTCAATCCTGTCTTTAAAGTGCACCAAATGCGATAAAACTCAACAATGAAAGTAGTGCATATAATAACCTTTGCCCGTGAGGAATTTGTTTAAATTTGATAAATATGATGAATGTTCATGGGAAAGGGCTGTGAGAGTACAAAATTAACTTGTCGTGAAAGCCATCATTTAAAAAAGCCCAAGAAAAAATCAAGGAAATAAAAATAATCATATGCCAAAAATTGGGGCCAATGGGATTTCTATAAGGAGAGAAAAATGGATCACCTCAAAGAAAAATAAATTCATTATTATTTATAAGGGAGTTTGGTTGGAAATAAGTAAAAAACTGGTTTGCATGTCTTGACAAAGTCTTGAAAAAGTATTACATAGTTTTAGATGTTATTGGTGTGGAAATCATTTTCGACTTTGATGGTCCGATTAGATTAAGTCGATGTCATATAAATTCACATTTTTTACACCTAAGGACGATTTTGAGATCATTCGTTAAGAGTATCTGTTTTCGTCGTGCATATATGTTATGTTTGATTGCATTGATTTTCCTATCTAATTTGTTCGCACCCATTCATTCCATTTCCATGATTTGGTTATCTTAGTAAAAATTCATGGCGTGCGATTTTTGTAAAATTATTTTTGCATTTTTTTGTGTGAAAAATTGAAAAATCAAAAATAGTTTGTGGAATGATTTTGAGTATCTCTTAATGATAGTAGTTGTTTGCTTTGTTGATCATGACACTCCTTGTTTATTTTTGTTTGTTCTTTTTCTTGTCTATTTCGAACAAATAAAAAGGGAGAGAATGAATTATGAATTTATGAGGGAGTTTTAATCGTGGGGGAGAATTTGGGATTTGAGGTTTGTTTTATTTATCTTTATCTCATTTCAAACTCGATATGTCACGAAGGTATTTTCTCTATCTCATGTGCGTAGATACAAAGATTTATGGTTCACCCTGATGATGACAAAGAAGGTTTGAAGATCTGAGGTACAAGATTTTGAGGAATGTTTAAAGATGCAACTCTTAACATTTTTAGTACCTTTTCAGTTTTGGGTTCATGGGAGGGTATTAGATTTGTATAGGAATTTTTATTTGATAATTCAAATGTTTTTTTAGTTTAAACCAACATAGACATAGGCGAGATTTGTAAGAACATATTTTATATGTCATGTTTTACTTTAGTGTATGTCATATACCGCTACAAACCGTCGAAGAAAAAGTTCAAGTTTGAAGATACATGAAGACGGATCCTAATATCAAAAGTTCTTCAACAATCATTCCTTTGGGAGATTAATTTTGGTAAGGTTGTGTTTTGGTTACATTACGGTTCATTTAAAAGTGTGAGGATATTTTTCTAAAATATTTTCTAAGTGTTGAGGCATTGTTTTTCGTCAAAATATTTTTCTAATTGTTGAGGCGGATTTTTAAATTAAAAAAATAAAAAAAAAATCGTTGTCGTTTGAGCGACGTATGCATATTTTTCAAGCGACATCAAGTTTCGTTCGAGCAACATTTGGACTTCGTTCGAGGGACGCGCCGACCCAAGTTTTTTTTATATAAAGCGTGTTAAACGAGTCCTTTTTCATTAAGAAGACTTGACGATTTTCATTCTGCACAAACTGCAAAAAAAACAGAACACTTTGTCTTCTTCAATTTAGGGTTCAATCCTTTTATTTTTCGATTCACAAAAATCCCAAATGCTTAAGTGAATTATTTTGGAACCCGAGATAAATCTTTGTTGGAGTTTCTCTTATAGGGAGGATAACCTACTGCTGATCTAGGAGACACTTGAGGGAGGTACTGGGTTAACGTTGACTGCGTGTCATAGGGAGTACTCGTGGGTGTTCCTGGTTGATTGTACTGCATGTTTGTGTGGATCTTCTGAGGTTAATTCATTTTTTATTCAGAACTGCGTGTTCTTATTGGTATGTGCGGATATTCATTGCAGATTTCTCTTATAATCATTGTGAGTATTATTAAGTTAAATAAAAGGTTTTCCCTTTTGGGTTTTTTCCTGAAATCTATGAGTAAGCAATTCATATTTATTCATGTTGGTTTGATTTTACCCACTTATTTGTATATTTTAGAGCTGAATTAAATTGTTATAAAAATTGATTCTAATTAAATAAGTTTAAAATTGGAATTTGCAAATATAGTTTAATCAATATCACACCTCTTTCACAAACTGGTCTTTTTCAAAATCTATCCCATAAATGAAAAGAAAATGGATTCGGAGAAAAGCTAAGATTATGAGAACTGAGACAAAATTTTCTGTAATGCCTCAATGGCAACAAATTTCCCAGTTCTCCTGAGTTCTAGAAAATTTATTCAATTTCAGAATATTTTATTGCGTCATAAGATCATTGTGAGAAATAGTTTTGATTTAGAATCACTCACTTCTTTGAAAATATGTTAATTTATTTCTTTTCATATGTTGTAAACCACAACACACGTTGCTAAACGTAGAACATCTCATAGAAAAAATTTATTTAAATTTTTGTTCAACTAGATATTCAATTTTGATGATAGACAAATTTAGATTACTCTTGTATAGAATATTTCTCAATATAAAATTTGAGTACTCATATTTAAAGGAAATATGATTAATTATATCATTATGCATGTTACGGTAGACAAATGTCATTTGAGGAATAACCTCATTACATTAGTTTGTCCTTGGTTCTCAGTTTCCCCAAGCATGCCATCCATTAGATAAATGATCATTTTTGGGATCTATACTTATTCTAAATAACTATTGCCCAATTTATCTTACATTTCTTATTTTTTAGGAATTGATAGGTATCTTTTGTATTGTAAAATCCTTTACCTGGCCATTTCCATTCTATACATCCATCTACATCTATGTTAGGTACCACTTTTGTCTACCTAATTTGAATGAGATCTGCTCATATTTGTCATGGGAGATTCTTTTTAGTATCCAATATATATTTGGAGACTTTATCTTTAATACTTCCTCGAGCATTATAGATTGGTCTTATACCATAGGTATTCAAAAGCGATCCCCTTTCATGCCAATAGTTAGTCTAAAAGAAAGTGTTATGTCCATTCCCAATTATGTGCTTTAATAAACTTTTATCATCCCCTCTTATCTTTGATGATTTCCCCTAATACTAGGAGTTTTTTAGGTAACGGGGTTGTCCACAAGCTCATTCCTCTCTAAATATAAGTATCAATTTACCTTACTCAAGCCGACTCCTTTTTATTTTCCAAGTCACAAATATGCCTTAACTGCATGCCTTATTTAGGATAAAAATATTTCAAGCCACCTTCCTCTCAAAAAAAATAGATATCATACCTAGCAACCTTAGACATTGCACCTTACAAATATTTATTACTCCCCAATAAACCATGCAAGATTTGGGCAACCTATTTTATAGTTCTCTTAGGAATAATGAAAAGGTTGGCCCAATATACTTGAATACTCCTTAAGACAAAAATCCCCAACGAAACTCTTCCAGCATACATAAGCCATCTAGATTTTCACAATTTGAACTTTTACAAAATTCTATCAACAATACCCCTACAATCTCAAGCTTTAAGTCTTGTGGAAATATGTGGAACATCAAGATAATTGATAGGAAACTTTTCTTCCTTGATTATAAGTAAATGCGAATAGGACTTTCTCTCCTCATTATTGATACGTACAAAAATAATAGAGCCCTTATATTTATTAGTGGATAATCCATTCATAAGACTAAATTATTTCAAAGTATCCTCCATAATTTTATAAAAGTCATGGTCTGCTTAAATAGAATGAAAAGATCATCCACAAATATGATATGAGTAATCTTCAACTTATTTCATCTCGGATGATATGGAAACTCGGATTCCTCCACCTTACTATCAAACATCCAAGATAACATTTCCATAACAATCATAAAGGCTACGGCGATTAAGGATCTCCTCTCCTAAGGCCTATTTAAGCTTTGAAGAAACCATAAACTCCTTCATTAAGGTAAATTGTATATGTTGTTGTAGTGACACATCGCATGATCTAATTAATAACCTTTTGGGGTTAACTCATTCTAATAAAACATCTTTAATATATCTCTAATCTACTGAATCATATTCTTCATGATATCCACTTTTATTGCACATCTCGGTGGCCCTGAATTATTATTGTCTCCTCTAATTAACTCCTACATCAACAAAATATTATCCACAATATTTCTACCCTCAACAAATGCTGACTATCTTTGATTAACAAGAGAAGGCATCAAGTCTTTAAGTCTCGTCACTATCATCTTTGAAATAGTCTCATAGATAACTTGCAATAGAATATGGGATTAAAATATTTCATAGTTTGAGGGCTATGAATCTTAGTATTGAGTGAGATAACAATGCTATCAATCTTATTCAACAATTTTTTGCCTTTATAAAAAATTAATTCTACTTCTTTTGGGGAAAAAATAGCATAATAGCCATCTGTACCTAGTGCCTTGTTAGGATTCGGATGAAAAAGAGTTTTCTCAATCTCCAATCTAGTAACTGACTCCTTCAAGGAACAATGTTGATCTTCCGTTAAAGAATTTTTCTATTAGGCAACAGATTTTTATAAATCCCATAGGGTAACTACCTTTGTTTCCAATATGCTTAGATAATACCCTTATAGCCTCTTGATGGACTGCTTGTTGCCTTTCATATAGATTACCATCTTTATCTTTAATCGATAATATTTTATTCTTACTTGTATGACTTTTAGCCTTGCTATGATTTTTGTTTATTACTGTCTCTTATATTTCGATCGAGTAACTATATATTCTTTCTTGTAAGAAGCCTCCTCTAAGGTATCCAAAACACTTTCTAGAATGCTTTGAACACCTAGAATCTTCTAGTATGCGATCCACCCAAGGTGAGCCTTATTTTTGGGCGCTCTTGCTGCAACACCATGGTAAAATCTAAGAGAAATTACTTCCTCTCGCCTAACCCCCTCATAAAAACGTGAATAAAGTTTTTTCTTTCCCTTGCTCACCCTCTATAATGGACCATTAACTTAAAAATCTAGCTTACACTTATATAAATACGTATAAGTCATGGTCTTCTAGAGAGTTTTGGGCTTAATACTTGGATATTGGACAATGTTAGGGACTCCAAAAAATAATTAAAAGTCCAAATTATAAATACAATACTTATTTAATCTTGATTAATTACACTAAATAATCATGATGCACTCCAATTTAATTATCTCTAAGTCGCTTGGAATAACAAGGTCTTATTTGTAAAGTTTATTGCGGTATATAATATGATTCTCCACATTAAGTTTTCGATACCCATTGGTCCAATCAATTTTTTGCTAATCGATTTTAACTAACATCTAATATTTACCTTGATTCTCTACTTGTAAATCCACCGGATGATCAGATAATCCACTGTTCAGGTTTTATTGGTGGGAAGAAAACATATAAGTCTATCAAGGCGATATCACTATCCAAGATATCTACAAGATGCAAATTCCTCTGAATTATGATCTCGGACCTACTCACACAATGATTGTTCAATCTTCTAAGATATATTAACCCAATATAAAATTGAATTAACCCATAACAATCAATGCAACAATTGTGCAAGCATTCAAATACTCATAATTCTCGAGATTAAGAATCTATGAAGCCTTTGTAAATGGTGTCAGGTTACCAAAGTCTAATCAAGACAAACCTTAGGCTTAAAATCTCATGAGTCTTCATATTCAATACATTCCTGAATTTATAGATCATAATAATCCTTCAAACTATCATATAATTTCTCAAACCATTAGACAAGTTCTCGTAGTTTGAGATCAACCACTAGGATTGTACCTTAATTGTTCTGATAGAGTGTGAACTTCCTATCTAGGTTATGAGCTATTCAATTGTACTAGAAACTCGTTTGAATTCCTACTAAGAACATTAACTGATGTGTCTATAATATTTTTAAATGATAAATATAGGGCATTCTCATAACTATTGAATTAACACGTCTTTTATTGAAAGTAAACGGCATTCGTGGCTTTAAGAATAAAACTCGAATAATAGTGTGACATGGGAGCAAGCAAGTTGATGACAAAAATACATATTGTGGTTGATTCTCTCAGAATATGTACAAAAATATGTCATTGGCCCAAAGTAGCACCTACCACACACCATTTATTCAATGAGTAAAAGATGTTGTAAAGGTGAGAGCAATGTTATATATCCCATATTTTGAGTTTGAAATGCAATATAGTAATATGTTTTTGGTTTTACACCAATATTGACGATCCTTACTACTAAAGTGTAAATTTTAATACATTTGAGACATATTTCTAGGATGAAATTTAAGATGTTTATACTTTTCTGAAAGAAAGAAAAATATAACTTGATGCTAGGCTCTACAACATGCCTCAACACAGCTCTACTTTGGGGTAAACGAACAAATTTTTTAATGGAATTTGGAGAAAATATCCTCATCAAGAAGATCATCTCCCCCAAGTTTAATTTTTTTTAAAAATCTTTAGTTAGTGACATCGTAATGGAGTATATACATGCATTTTTTTCATTGAAATTTTGATCTGCATCTCACTGAAATTTGGTGGAGTTAATCTTCATGTTAAGAATATTTTCTTTAAAAATTTCACCCATTCACTCTTAAAAATGGAGTTATATTTTTTTAGATGATGCATGTTGGACAACATAACTCATATAACTAATACCAATTTGAATCTACCTTAATAGGTTTGTTAATGGATCAAGTCAGAATCGTGACCTGATTGGGATCCATTTACCGATTTATCTTATTATTATATAAATAAAATATGAATTTAGTCCAATCAAATTTGTTCAGGACCTCATTCGATTTAATATAGTATATATAATAAATTTATATATTAATTATGTATAACGTCTAAATGTAAAGATGTATACACTTATACAATAATTATATGTATATATATAATACACAATTGTAATATATATGTCATTTATACTAAAAACTAAATTTAGATATTAAAAAATATTTTACTATAAGATTAAAAAAAATAATGGCGTTAAATAAAATATAAATTATATTTGAACCCACATCTGACCCAATCTATTTTCGGATTCGGGTCCAATATTGTGATTAGACAACGATGCAAATCCGAATTCAAAACAATAAAATGCTTAATAAATGAATTTGATTCACTCCAGATCTGGTCCAGACCCGATCCGTTTACAAGTCTAGCATGAACAGTTGAATTTTTGGACAAACATTTTTGAGTTTCAGTGTTATTAAAGTCACCTCAATATTTTGTCTATAATATTAAAGTACTATTCTTTTAATCAATAGCATATCTGTATTCTATTATAAAACGCACTACAAGCCATTTAAGTTTACAACTAATTTACATTTCCATGTGTCATTATATTTATACCCCATTTTCAGTTGTCAAAGAGAGTAGAAATACAATATACTTTTTCCTTCGAGTGTTGCTACAGGGACCCGGTTCGTGGACGCATTTGGGCGACACGATGATGTGTCGCATACACATTGACTGAATTTTTACATCACATGAGATCCATTACAAAACACACCCAATCCATCACTGACACATCACCGTGTCCCCCAAATGTGTCCACGTCTCCCTATCATTTTTCTTTTCCTTTTCCTTTTCCTCTACTCTCTCTCCACTTTAATATGAATAGTTTTTTGTATTTCTTCATCTAGCTTTAAATCTTTTCATATTCTTAGCTCTATTTATTCTCCCCAGATTCAATAAAACCAACTAAAAATGCACTTGGTTTTTCACTCTCCATAGCAACAACAAAAATCTTTATGATCTTAGTTACCATTGTTAAACCATGCTAGGGCTTATTGGGGATGACAAAACGGTTGGATCTTCCCCCAATGTTCTGATCATACCATGCGAGTAGTAAACCCTTTAACTCGAGTCCATATCACTCTCCCACCACCTTACACTCATTATATAGATAAATCATTTGTGATTGATGACCACGAGACCAACATGGTTGCCATGGCCATTTGCCGTCACCCATATAAGTTAGTTTTATCCGGCACTGATTTCACAAAATGGATCACCGCAAAATTTTGATAGTGTTAGCTTATTAGATTTACTGTCTTATCAATGCCAGATTTTCGGGATTAGTTCAAATGGATTTATTGTACAAATTTGTGACATTGATGGATCACACCTGAAACTTGAAAACTTTGCTCCCCCGCCCAGGCCTTCTGATTCATAATGCATAGGCATTTGAAAAGAGATATATTAACAAACAAAAATTATATTATGAGGTCCACAAATTCAACTTTGATACTAAAGGTTAGACGGAATTGGAGGATTTGGGAGGAAGAGCATTGTTCTTAGGTGACCACAATTATTCGATGTATGTGCTTGCAAATCCAGACATTGATTCCAATCACAGAGGTAACTGCATATACTTTACTGAAATTCATTGCAGATTTGATGCTCTTTTGTCATATGAGGGATCGTAGAACTGAGACCCATTATTTACCTAATGTTTCAAAGATAGCTTATTATCCGGGGCACTGCCAAGTTTAAGTTAATTTTTTATTTCATGCAAAAAAATTCCTCAATTAATGTTGAAATTTGGTTGAGCATATGGAATAAATAAATAAGAGTAATGATACACACACACCAAATTTACCCCAAAATTACCGAAATTGTGCTTTAAGGGGTTGTGCCCTGGCGGGACCCACGCCATAGTACAATACCCTTAAAGCACATTCGGTAATTTTTCGGTACCCAATTTCGGTGCATACATCATATTTCAATAAATAAAAATGAATTCTTTTCTAACTTTTACTGTTCCACAACAGTCAATCCTCATCGGCTAATTTTATGCCGATGACAATGCAACCCATCTTAGCTCCTTCTACAAGTCACCGTTGCTAACTTTAATGAAGGCAACTATCCACCAACTCATGCGCATGTGAGAGCCTTATTCAAATTCAAATATATCTAAGGAACATATTACCTGATCTACAAGAAGGAAGGTGTATGATCATTTGAGAATTTCAACAGGAAGCATGACTTTTCTCCAACTAACTGATGTGAGTTTTGTGTTTGATTTAATTCTTTTGAGATGTTATTTGATATTTTGGTTATAATTCACTCTATTTGGTTAAGTTTAAAAGAATACAAAGAAAATTAAGGGGTTCAATATAATTTTTCCTCTTCGTCTAAATGTTGAATTACTGAGGAGGTTTAGTGATGTTGATGTATCGGGGTTTCGATTGTAATTTTCATTAGCTTATTATGTGTATATATTGGAGTTTTTTGGGAGCTGTTATGTGTTTTTTCTAAGTTATGATTTTGGATGTTTGGTTATCTTTAAATGAATAAAAAGATGGATTGATATTTCTATTATTTATTTTCTATTAATACACGTTATATACTCAAGATTTTTTCCTTTATTGAAGTTGCAAATATATGTTTACAAGGAATAAATATTTGACGAATTCGTAGATAAGGTGATTTCACTCAGCTATTTGGTATTAGATAATTATAAAAGTCTAATATGAATATATAATCAGGGAGGCCACAAAATAATGACAAAATATTTTTATTACTTAAAATTATAAGTAAATAATTTTCTATATTTTCCTATGATTATATTTTTGTAAGTGTATTGTTTTTTATGGTGTTTGGCTCCACACCATTTGACAAGAATATTTAGATACGGATGCGACACACTTTTTATACCCAACAAGAACATGGTCCGTTTAAAACACGTTACAACTAGCAAGATTATTAATTTTTATACCAAATTGAATATGATTATGCAGGAAACTATAGTACAAACTCGAATGACATGACACGATTACACGAGTCCTAACTTTGACACAAGCACGACATGACACAATTTCACGCCAAAAAATCCCTACGTGAACATGACACCATCAAACCATATCGTGCTAATTTTGGATCATGTTATTGTGTCGTATAGAATCGCCACACAGGTAATTTTTTGTCCCCATTCACAATATAATATTAAGCACAATATATTAATATATGCTATAAACTATTATGTATTTATATTTATTAAAACCATTATTAATTAGATCGTAAGTTTTTGTCTTTTATACCATTAAATATGTAATCGTGTGGTAAAAATGATAGAATGGGTTTTCACTGTAACACCCCGTGATTTTTTAGCTGTAAAAATCATTGTTATTAAAATTTTCAAAAAAATAATTTTTGAAATCTATTTCATTTTGGTATGGAAAAAAATTGTTTTTAACTATAAAAATAAGGTTTTAAGTGGAATTTAAATTGGAATTGAAATTTGAAAATTATAAATTTTTGTATAAAAATCGGGGGACGATCCGATCTAAGGAGAAAAAAAATATTCAACCGGCCGACCGAGCTGAATTTTTTGTGCAGTTTCATCTCGCCTTCAGCTACAACATATTAAAATTTCAGCAAATTCCAAGCGTCTAATCATCTGTAATATTTTTTAGTGTTTGTGTTTTATTAGGACTCAAATTCTTTTTTGGTATATAAGCATAATGTGACGAGTTTAGGACTTTTAAAACACATTTTAGCCTTATAAAAAATCAGTAGCCTCCCATAATTTTATTCTCTCTCATACACAAATCTAAACCCCATTGAACACAACTTTTAACCCAATTTTTGAAGATCTAAATCAAGTTTTCTCAATATTGTTCAAGAACGAGTCTTTATAAATTTTTCAAGAGGAGCGCAACCATCTAATTAGAATTTTCAAGTGACTTTTCTTCAGGCACGAATACTTCTATTCTCTCTCTTTAGTATTATCTATTTTAGATGTCTCCTTAACCTTAATTCATATACTTTTCATAAAATAAATTAGCAACCTTAATTAGGGAAAGTAAAAACTAATTTGGGACTGTTTTTCTTAAAAATCTAAATCTGAATTAATTCTTATGACCCTTGTGTTCTTAGGGTAGAGGTTGGATTTTGGGTAATTTTGTTATAGGTTTGCATGTAGAAGCCGTAATGATTTTATTTAAATGGAAACTAGATTTGTACCACATAAAATTATGTAGGTATAATTAAAATGAAGTATTATTGTGTGCTTCATAAATTTGCATGATGTTTAGATTATATTGGTTGAATAAAATAAGTTTTATTAATTATGACGATGGAGTGAATAAATTAAATTGAGATTAATTGTGATTATTTGATAAATTTTCTATTTGCTGATAAATTGAATTGTGTGACTTACTCTCTTGATTATAATTATCATCGTAGGTGCGAAGAAATTTCGGGTAGCACCGCTCACCTTAATTTTAGGAATAATCGCTACCTATGGAACGAGTGGGTATGCCTTAATTGCGATTAACACTTTCTAGGTATGGGACTAGTTAGTGTAGATTTTTTGAGATGGAAAATTTCGGGGTGGGGTTCATTTTGATATCGTTCCGTTGATTTGCATAGCCTAAGCATGAGACTAGGAAGAGTTAAATAATAGAAATTCATCCTACAAAATAGGATAGGGCGTGTTTGTATTTTGGAGACCTCTAGGTATGGGACTAAGGGTAAGCTTAAGAATTTATGTTATATAATAGGGTGGGGTTGAAATTAAATAAATGAGAAAATAAGATGATGAGAACATAAGAATTGAAAATTAATGTCTAAGATAATAAACGGGTATCAAAATGAATTTGTGGTGCAAGTATGTGAAGGGCTGGCAGTTAAATGGGAAACTGGCTATAGCAACGTGGATGTGTGTTGGCGTCACGAGTATGTGCGCTCTGACAGTTAAACGAGTTGACTGGCTATAGTTACATGTCGTGCCTGGAACCTCACAAGTATGTGCAGAACTGACATAATGTGAGTTGACTGACTATAGTGAGGGAACTGGGTGTGATGTGTAGAACTTTAAGCGTGCCAATAGTGTGTGCAGGGCCGATAAGGAGTCGACTGTCCATATTAATGTCGCATGAATTAAATAAATATATTAATTAATTAATTAAAATGGGTAAGGATTAGAATCAAATTGTTAAAAAAAATGTTGTTGGAATGTTTGGGCTTACACTTTAGGGGGCATTAGTTGTATGGTTAATAGTGGTTGTTTACGTTTATTCGCTCGTTATTAATTAAATCGTTAAATTAAAATATTCTATTGTGTTATTTATTATGTATAATGGTACTGTCTAGGTTCATGGACCCTAACTCGGAAGAGTAGATTGTATTTATGCGGTGGGCTCTGATCCATTGCGTTAACTAATATTTGAGGTTTAGCGTTCGAGTTGTTGCATAAGAGTAATTGAAAATCTTTTTGAGATGCAGCTCGAGTTTATTATAGATTCTTAATACTTTAGACTTATTTCTCCCTTCTATCGCATTTCTATTATGAGACTTTATTTGTGGATTTGGTCGTCCACTAGGTTCCACAGTTGTTTAAGATCTTATTCAGATATTTATAGTTGGATCATTTTATTCGAATTTATATATTTATTGGAGATTGGATTTATTTGGAGATTAACATGGTGATGGATTTAACTATTGCATGAATGGTTATTCTTATTTGGGTCAATTTAATTATTATCTTATGGAATGAATTTTATATGGCTCATATTTGTCGCATGCTAAGAATGATTACTTATTTAGTGACACCCGACGTAGTGTGGAGGCGGTGGCTGGCCACTTCGCTTGTCAGATTGCGCGGGATGTTACAGATGATATCAGAGCATGATCTTAGGTCTCGTAGCCTTTGAGTCCATTTATCTTCCGCGCGATCAATTTTTGATTACCTTTATTTATTCGTGCCCTCTAGGATATTGAGTTTAGCATACGTGTTAGTTGTGTTCCTTGGAGATGAAGAGTTTTGTCGAGGATGTTGTAGGCATTGGGGTTAGAAGTAGTAATCTTCATGTAAGGATCCTTAGAGTTCATTTTGAAGACGATATTTATTTGGCAGAACATTTGTATAAATTTTGGTTATATAGTATATCGATGGAGTGATGTGATTTGATTTGAGATTTAAATATTGTGATGACATTTAGAGACATAATCGAATGGTGATTCGTGGGAGAGCGTGGTACGCCGATATTTTAATTGTTATGCGTATATATATATTGTTACAATTTATATTGTATCTTTGATCGTGGGGTATGTGCGTGTAGGATTGGGTGTATGGGCACCCAATTGTGATATTTTACTGGAAGGCATATGTGAGCCTTATTTTATTTTTCCGCATTTACGCTTTGTCGAATTATGAGGACAAATTCATGTGCTAGTGGAGAATCCCCGTGATTTTTTAGCCATAAAAATCTTTGTTAAATTGAAATTTTCAAAAAACTAGTTTTGGCAATATATTTCATTTTGGTATGAAAAAAATATTGGTTTTTAAATAAAAACATAAAGTTTTAAGTGAAATTTAAATTGGGATTAAAATTTTGAAATTATGACTTTTTGTATAAAAAATGAGGGGAGGATGTGACCTAAGGAGCAAAAAAAAAATATTCAGTCGTCCGATCAAGCTGAAATTTTTTGTACAACTTCCTCCCGCCTTTTGTTACAACATATTAAAATTTCAAAAAATTCCAACAGTCCGATCATCCGTAATATTTTTTTTAGATTATGTACTTTTAGGACTTAAAATTATATTGATTATGGACATAGGACAACAAACATTTCGTTTATATTTTTAGTCCTTATTTTCAAATTAAAGGGACACGTGGCATGCTGTGATTGGTTGACGATTTATGAAAATGGATCCGCGCCAGCAACTTTATTCAAAAATTGGGACTAAAACTATAAGAAAAATGTTTGTTGTCCTATTTCCAAAATAAATATTACAATAGGTCCTAAATTTACAAAATCCCTTTTTTTTAGTGTTTGTGTTTGACTAGGACTTAAATTCTTTTTGGTATATAAATATAAAGTGATGAGTTTAGGACTTTTAAAACACATTTTAGCCTTCTTAAAAATCAATAGCCTCCCATAATTTCATTATCTCTCGTATAAAAAATCTAAACCCATTAAACAAACCTTTTAACCCAAGTTTGAAGATCTAAATCAAGTTTTAGCAAGATTGTTCAAGAACGAGTCTTTATAAATTTTTCAAGAAGAACGCAACCATATAATCAGAATTTTCAACCGACTTTTTTTCAGGCATGAATACTTCTATTCTCTGTCTTTAGTATTATGCCTTTTATATATCGCCTAAACCTTAATTCTTATACTTTTCTTAAAATAAATTAGAAATCTTAATTAGGGAAAGTGAAAATTAATTTGGTACTTTTTTTCTTAAAAATCTAAATCTGAATTAATACTTATAACTCTAGTGTGCTCAAGGTAGAGGTTGGATTTTGGGTAATATCGGTATTAGTTTGCATGTAGAAACTGTAGTAATTTGATTTCAATGAAAATTAGATTTGTACAAACACATAAAATTTTGTAGGTATGATTAAAATTAAGTATTATTGTGTGCTTCATAAATTCGCATGCTGTTGAGATTATATTGGTTGAATAAAATACATTGTGTTAATCACGACGATGGAGTGAATAGATTAAATTGAGATTATATAAAGAAATTGAATATTTGTTGATAAATTGAATTGTGCGGCTTATTGTGATATTTATCATCGCGGGGATGAAGGGATTACGGGTAGTGTGCTCTGACCTTAATTTTAGGAATACTTCATAGGGATGGAACTAGTGGGTATGCCTTAGTTGTGGCTAGCACATTCTAGGTATGGGACTAGTAAGTGTAGATTTTTACGGATGGAATATTCCAGGGTGGGGCTGATTTTGGCATCGTTCTGTTGATTTGGATAGACTAGGCATGAGACTAAGAAGAGTTAAATGAAAGATATTCATCCTATAAAATAGGATAGGACGTGTTTGTATTTTGGAGACCTCTAGGCATGGGACTATGGGTAAGCTTAAGAATTTATGCTCTATAATAGGGTGGGGTTGGAATAAAATAAATGAAAAAATGAGATGATGAGAAAACAAGCATTGAGAATTAATGCCTAAACTAATAAACGAGTATTAAAGTGAATTTATGGCGCGAGTATGTGCAGGATGACAGTTAAACGAGTCGACTGGTTATATAGATGTGGGTATGTCTTGGCATTACGAGTATGTGCACGTTGACAGTTAAACGGTCCGACATACAATAGTGATGTGTCGTGTGTGGAACCTCATGAGTATGTGCAGAACTAACAGATTACGGGTCGACTTGGTATAGTGAGGAAAATGGGTATGATGTGACAAACTTTAAACGTTCCAAGAGTGTGTGCATGCCCGATAAGGGGTAGACAAACCATATTAGTGTCGCATCAATTAAATAAATGGTTAAGGATAAGAATAAAATTGTTAATAAAAATGTTGTTGGAATGTTTGGCTTATACTTTAGGGTGCATTAGTTGTATGGTAGATAGTGGTAGTTTATTTTTACTCGCTCGTTATTAATTAACTCATTAAATTAAAATATTTTATTGTATTTATTATGTATAATATTATTGTCTGGGTTCGCAAACCCTAATTGGGGAGAGTAGTTTGTATTCATGCGGTGGGCTCTGACATATTGCGTTGACTAACATTCCAGGTTTTAGTATTGGAGTTGCTGCGTATGAATAATTAGAGATCTTTTGTAGGTGCATCTATAGTTTATTATGGATGCTTAGCATTTTAGACTTATTTCTATCTTCCGCCGCATTTCTATTATGAGACATTATTTATGGATTTGGTGGGCCACTCGATTCCACAATTTTTTATAGTTTTATTCAGATATTTATAGTTGAATCATTTTATTCAAATTTATAAATTTATTGGAGATTGGATTTATCTAGAGATTAGCATGGTGATGGATTTTACAATTGCATGAATGGTTATTCGTATTTTGATAAATTTAATTATTCTCTTGTGGAATTAATTCTATGTCTCATATCTGTCAGATGCTAAGAATGATTACTTATTTACTGAAGCCCGATGTAGTTTGGCATCAGCGACTGGCCACCTTGCTTGTCAGTTTGCGTAAGGTGTTACAGATGGTAGCAAAGCACGTGTTAGGTCTCGTAGGCTATAAGTTCGTTTAGCTTTCGTGTTATTGATCTTTGATTCTCTTTATTGATTCGTGCTCTCTAAGATATTGAGTCTAGCATTCGTGTTAGTTGTGTTCCTTGGAGATAAGGAGTTTTGTATTGAGTATGTTGTAGGCATGGAGGTTAAAAGTAGTAATCTTGATGTAAGGATCCTTAAAGTTGATTTTGGAGACGATATTTATTTGGAAAATCGTTTGTATAAATTTTGGGTATATAGTGTATCGATGGAGTGATGTGATTTAATTTGAGAATTTAAACGTTGCGATGAATTCTAGAGATAGAATCGGGTGGTTATTTGTGGGAGAGCGTGGTATGCCAATATTTTCATCGCTATGTGTATATATATAGGTAGGGTATATATTTTATCTTTGATTGTGGAGTAGGTGTGTGTAGGAATGGTTGTATGGGCGCCCAATTATGGTATTTTACAAGTAGGAATATGTGAATCTTATTTTATTTTTGCGCATTTACGCTTCGTCGAATTTTGAGGATAAAATTCATGTGTTAGTGGGGAAGTTTGTAACCCCCTGTGATTTTTAATCCGTAAAAATCTTTGTTCAATTAAAAAGTTCACAACAATAACTTTTGGAATATATTACATTTTCGTATGAAAAAAATAATCGTTTTTAAATATAAAAAGAAGTTTTTAAGTGGACTTTAAATCTGGATTTAAATTTGGAAATTATAACTTTTTGCATAAAAATTGGGAGACGATCCAACCTAAGGAGAAAAAATAAATAAATACAAATATTTGATCGTTCGATCGACTTGAATCTTTTTGTTCACCTTCCTCTCACCTTTAGCTACAACTTATTAAAATTTCAGTCGATTCCAATGGTCTGATAATTTGTAATGTTTTTTCTGTATTTGTATTTTATTAGAACTCAATTTTTTTTTTTTTGGTATATAAACTTAAAGTGACGAGTTTAGGACTTTTAAAACATATTTTAGCCTTCTTATAAGTCAGAAGGCTCCCATAATTTCATTCTCTCTTATCTACAAAACCTAAACCCCATTGAACATAACTTTTAACCCAAGTTTTGGAGATCTAAATCAAGTTTTCTCAAGATTGCCTCAGAACGAGTCTTTATAAATTTTTCGAGACGAACGCAATCACGTAATCAAAATTTTCAACGGACTTTTCTTCAGGCATGAATACTTCTATTCTCTCTATTTAGTATTATCCATTTTAGATGTTTCCTTAACCTTAATTCATAGACTTTTCTTAAAATAAATTAGCAACCTTAATTAGGAAAAGTGAAAACTATTTTGGGACTGTTTTTCTTCAAATTCTTAATCTGAATTAATATTTATAACCCTTGTGTTCTTAGGGTAGATGTTGGATTTGGGGTAATATGGGTATAGGTTGGCATGTAGATACCGTATTAATTTGATTTAAATGGAAACTAGATTTGTACAACTACATAAAATTATGTAGGTGTGACTAAAATGAAGTATTATTGTATGCTTCATAAATTCGCATGATGTTGAGATTATATTGGTTGAATAAAATATATTGTGTTAATTACAACGATGGAGTGAATAAATTAATTTGAGATTAATTGTGATTATATGAGAAATTTCATATTTGTTGATAAATTGAATTGTGCGAGTTATTGTGTTGATTATATTTATCATCAAAGGGCAGTGGGATTTCGGGTAGTATGCTCTCACATTAATTGTAGGAATATTTTCTAGCTACGGAACTAGTGGGTATGCCTTAGTTGCGGTTAACACTTTAAAGGTATGGGACTAGTTACTATAGATTTTTATGAATGGAATATTTTGATATGTGGGACCGATTTTGATGTCGTTCCGTTAATTTGGATAACCTAGGCGTGAGACTAGGAAGAGTTAAATGATAGAAATTCATCCTAAAAAATAGGATAGGACGCGTTTGTATTTTGGAGACCTTTAGGTATGGGATTACAGGTAGGCTTAAGAATTTGTGTTGTATAATAGGGTGGGGTTGAAATTAAATAAATGACAAAATGGGATGATGATGAGAGTGCGCTTTTGTTCAAACAAAGAAATTATTTAATTAAACTCAGTTTTTGAATTAAATCCTAAAACATGTATCTAGCTGTGATTGAAGATAATATGATCATGCAAGAACATTCGACCACAAACAAACACACAAATGAGGAAAAATCCCCCAAAGGGGTAAAACCTTTTTTATTTTCACTATAATTTGTAAAGAATGATTTACACGGATTATACTGAAAACATGAGTGATATATGAAATACCCTCAGGCGTGGGTTCCGATGTTATCGACTGGAATCTCCCGCAAGAACTCCAGATGGGCAGCAATGGAAAAGAGTCGGCTTGTCCACAGGTTACTCCAGATGAGTAAAATCGATCCTTTGAAGGTTTAAAGATAACACATCTATGGGAATGGTTTTGTGAATCAAAAAGGCATGAAACCTTAAAAATTTGAAGTATGTTTAATGGGCAAAAAATCACAGAAATGTGTACAAAAAATACTTGGAAAAACGTGTAGAATATGTACAGATATTTATACGAAAATCGAGGCAGCGACGTCGCTCAAACGACATAGGCATGTTGTGCGAACGAGGCCACGTGTCACTCGAACGAGATCGTGCGACATCCTCATGTCGCTTGAATGACAGAGAGATGTCGTTCGAATGAGCTCGACGACCAAGAAAAGTCTGCTTTTACACTTAGAATTTTTTTTTCTTTTCTGTTAAAAATAAATCAGTCTTCAAAAAATATTTTCTAAAAAACTCCCAAATATTTATGCAAATATTAACAACTCCAATAAACCATTTTACCAATAATGCGTCGTGGAGTAGTGGGAACGGTTCAGCAACACATCGCATGTAGAATGATGCACGTGTGGAGATCGTGGATGCATGGATTTGGATCAAGGTCATCATGAATGATCGTGTTGATGTGTCGAATGTAGCGGTATCGGACATACATACTGTGATCTAGGGCAAACAAAAAATTCCTAGATTCTACCTCGAACATTTATAAAATTATGTCCATACAAATCTCCCCCTATGCCTATGCCGGTAGATACATAAAAAATCCGAATTATACTATCTCCATAAAGCAAATGAAATATAAGATAGTATCCCCATTAAACCCTCAAACTGAGAATACCAACTGACATGTCTTCAACCAAACTTCAACATCTTCAAATCTTCAGAAACTCTCAAAGCTTTTCTCATCAGGATGTGCAATTTAATGATCATCAATATTGTACCTACACATATGAGATAAAGCAGATACCCGTGACAGGTAACAGTTTGGAATATAATGATATGCAAAAATCGAATCAATTAAGCTTAAGAAAATCATTGATAAATCAACCAAAAAAATCTCCCCCATAATTCGTTCCCCCTGTTTGTATGATGTCCCCAAATAGACAGATGTGAGAAGCACAAATAAATGCAAATCGAGAGGGCCACAAGGTAATAAATGTTCTATTTCTGAATTTTTCAAAACATTTCATACAAAGTATACAACAAAGAATCACACCATGAAAGAACACAAAAACAACCAAGTCAATGATAGCGAAAATGTATGGTTGTGAGCAAATTCGATAGGAAAATCAATGCATACAAACATAACATATGTGCACGATAGGAAAATCAATGCATACAAACATAACATAAGGAAGATGTTGAGTTCATTCGTTAGAAATATCCGATAACGTCCAAAACTAGCAAATCAAGTTTGTATGCATTGATTATAAGAAATTGACTTAATGAAATTAACAAATCAAAGATCAAAGTGATTTCCACACCAATAACGTCCAAAACTATTTAATGCTTTTTTAGGACTTTTAAGGAAGTGAAAAGTCGTCGAAATTCTCCAACCAAACTCCCTCAGATTTATATGTTGTTTATAGGTGATCTAAATTCTCAAACATTGGAGAATTGATGGTGAAACCTAATGGCCCATATTCGGCATGTATTGATTTTTATTGCCTTTAAATTTTATCAGGCTCTTTTAACCTCTGTGGACATCGAAAAATAAAATTCCTCAATTTTTTGGGTCCATTGAAATGGTGGCTTAATCACAAAGGATAGATAAGAACCTTTTATAGCCCTTCGCCGTTTTAAAATACCACACAATCTCACCAAATAGTTTTTTACGTGCATTCCAATATTGTTAAGTTTTATCGCATATGGTTCGTTCACTACACCAAAATGGTCAAATTGGCACCCTTTAAGCACTTAGCCTTGTCATGGTCATTGACCGTGACAAAAAAATATGCATTTTTTGTCACGGTCAATGACCGTGACAAGGCCGTGACAAAGGCTTGTCACGATCAATGACCATGACAATCCTATAAAGTTGTCACGGTCATTGATTGTGACACGTCCGTGACAATTCGGTCAATAAAAAACCCTCCCTCTTCTTTTTCTCCCACCGATTTTTTTCCCTCCATTTCTCTCTATCTCTCTACAACTTTGGTATGTTTTCTCTCTTTATTTATCCTCCATTTATGTATATGTGTATGTATATGTCTGTATGTGTATGTATGTGTGTGTGTGTGTAAATGTGCGTGAGTGTGTGGTGGTGTATATATGCATGTGTGGGGTGGCGGGTGGGAGGGGAGGCAGCAGGGCTGGGGGTGTATGTGCGTGTGTGTGTTTGTGTGTTTGTGTGTGTATATATGCGTGTGTGTATATGTGTGTGTGTGTGTGTATGTATATGTCGTGTGTATATATGTGTGTGTGTGCGTGTTGTGTCCAGGGGCAGTGGGGGGGGGGGGAGTGGGCAGTGGCAGCGCGGGGGGCGGGGGGTATATGTGAATGTGTGTGTTCTTTTTAATTAAATTTTTATTGGTTTATTCGATATTGCCCCTCATATTATAGTGCCAATTGTAAAAGGATTGGTTGATTTAATATTGATTGGTTGTTAATTTTTTTTGTAAATTAATAATTAGTGCCCCTTTCATATGCAAGTAGGATTTCCCCTCATTGTAAATTAGTAAATTAGTAATTGTATACTTTAATTGTTAGTTTAACTGATGAAAAGAATTAATTGAGTAAACGAATTAGAAGGAGTATGGGATACACATTTGTTGTTGCCATTGCGGTTGGATTATAGTGGGTCGATGTTGGGTTGGTTAATTTTAAAAGTGGCATGACCGCTAGATTATTGTCCATATGGGGGTGGGAGTTTTCACCTTTTTTTGAAAATTACTTTGTATAACGAACAATATATATATATATATATATATATATATATATATATATAGTATGATAACTAAATGAATCATACTTGAAATTACATATAGTGCGCATGGATACTAGCCTTCTAGTTCTTATGCATACACATTCAATAGCCCTTGGACCCGTTCGAGAGTCATTACCTCTGTAATGAGATCTCTCGAATTATCCCGTTTTGACAGTTTGGGACTGCATAATTTTTGTATAATAATATTCTTAGTGGCTTAAAGTTGTTACTTTTGAAGAAAGTTTTGTAGTCGTATCCTAATGTTCTCTGGGTACATGACGTAGATTGGCAAGTGTGAGTGTTATTTCAATTGATCAATTGAAATAACAGTTACACTTGTCAATCTACGTCGTGTACTTGGAGAACTATGGGGATATGCTGTCGAATTTTTCTCAAATCCTAACAATATACAGGAGCTATTAAGTATATTATAAAAAAATGTGGTCTTCAATGGGATAGGACCACTCACCCTTTAGAGGATATGGAGGAAATAGAAATTTCTATTATAAATTGAATTTGAATTTGAAATTTAAAAATCGGATATAAATAAGACATAATTAAATGAAACATACTATAAGTCTAAGTTTTGTTTATACTAATCCATGAATATACGCTTCTTACCTTTAATAGGTGACGAGTTGTGGTAGCTGTGATGGCATATCCGAAATACAAAGAGTGGATGGGTGAGACAAATATAATGGGGGATGTGTTTTGCAGAGGTGCTAATGAATTTGTGAAATACGCAAAGAGATGTCATAATGATGAAGAGTTTCCGTGTCCGTGTGCTAGGTGTAAGAATGGTAAGGTGTTTGAGTGGAAAACATTTGAACTACATTTGTTATGATCGGGTATGCAAGATAGTTATCGATTTTGGAGTTTTCACGGTGAATTAAAAGTTCCTTTTGTCCCTGAACAACCTTCACAACAACCTTCAACAAGTAGGATAGATGTATAAGGGGACGACGTAGATCATAATATGTTAGAGTATTTAGTTGATGATGCGTACGGAGTTTATGAAGTAGAGGAGAATGAGGTTACTGATGATGTACAAGGTTCAAGTGCTCGTGAAGATATCAAGATAAACCTTGACGACGACTGCTAAAGTTTTAAATTTAAAGCGACCCAAGTATTATACTCTGGCTGTGAGAAAGATCAAACAACTTTACATGCCATGGTTGGTTTGCACAGTTTGAAGACGCAGTATGATTTGTCTGGAAATAGCATGACAAGAATTCTGAAATGGGTGAAGGGGTTACTACCCAAGGAGAATACGCATCTAAATAGCTATCATGTTATGAAGAACAATTTGAAAGGTTTGAGAATGAAGTATAAATCGATTCATGCTTGTGTGTATGACTGCGTACTATACCGAAAGGAGTATAAAAATCTCGATCATTGTCCAGTTTGCGATGAACCTAGATATATCCAATCTACTAGTAAATAAGGCACAGGCTCAAAACTTCCTCAAAAAGTGTTGAAATATTTTTCCGTTGGGCCTAGATTAAAGCAATTTTTCACAGAACAATAAATAGTAGAGGCAATGACTTGGCATGCTAGGGCAGAAGTAGGGGGTAATCTCATGCGCCATCCTATTGATTCTACAGCTTGGAGTAGGATGAATTATGAGCATTCCGATTTTTCTCGAGAACAGCGCAACATTCGTTTGGCTATATCAACAGATGGTTTCAATCCATTTGGAAATCTAAGCACCAATCAGAGTGTATAGCCAGTGATCCTAGCCCCACTCAACCTCCCTCCTTCACAGTGTATGATACCTGAATTTTTTATGATGTCTTTGTTAATACCTGGGCCAAAGGCACCAAGTGATGACATCGACGTCCACCTAGCTCCTTTGGTAGAAGAATTAAATGAGTTGTGGGAAGAGGGTTTGAAGTCATTTGACTCTTTTAGAAAAGAAGAGTTTATGCTGAAAGCTATGTTTATGTGGGAAATTCATTATTTTCCAGCTTATGGGATATTATTTGGTTGTATAGTACATGGTTATTTGGGGTGTCCTATTTGTGAAGAGGAGACTAAATCTCTTAATCTATCCTTTAGCTCGAAAAATGTATACCATTTCCATAGGAGGTTTTTACCCCCGGCTCATAGTTTTAGATTTGAGAAAGGTTCTAATTTTTTATTGGGCGGGGTTGAACATAGGTTACCGCCGAGAAAACTTTCAGGTTCAGAAATTGAAAGTAAATCCTCTGAATGTGGCCCTAATATGTCAGGTAAGAATCCTAAATTTAAGAATGTCAAGCATAAGAAGACCCCAACTAGGAGTGAAACTGAGACAAGAAAGGCATGGTCTAGGAGGTCAATTTCATTTGACTTGACTTATTGGAATAATAACTCGGTGCACCATGTATTGGATGTGAAGCATGCAGATAAGAACTTCGCTGAACATATTATGGACACTTGCCTTGGGGGGAGTCATTCGAAGGATGGAGAAAATGCACGAAAAGACCTTAAATTGTTGAAACTTAAGCCACAACTATGGTTGAATGGAGATCGTAGGGGAAGGACAATCATTCCCCCTGGTGCGTTTACTTTGACGAGTGGGGAAAGGAATGTGCCTTTAGACACAATATATAATTTGAAGGGCCCATCTAATTTTTCGTCCAACTTGCAAAGGATTGTGAATTATACTACTCATGATTTACATAAATGTAAGTCCCACGATTGGCATGTGATCATGCAATTAGTTCCTGTATTGTTTATGCATTGTTTCTCCAAGCACAAGGATTTGCGGTGGGTTATTATGCAAATTAGTATTACCTTATCACTCTTTTGTGAGAAGTTAGTCAATCGAGAACACATAGTGGCCGCAAAATTGGTGGTGACCGAAGCGATTTGTCTGTTGGAGAAGTACTTTCCCCCAGCATTCTTTGACATAAGTGTTCAATTGTTGGTACACCTATGCAACGCGACACTTCTTTCTGGTCCAGTTAGATATCGGTGGATGTATCCGTTTGAAAGATTGATGAAATTTTTTAAAGATTACGTCAAGAATATGTGATACGTTGCAGGATCAATTACAGAGGAATACGTCACCGTGGAGTCATCAATATATACTCAGAAATATATGCGTGACTCGACCAGCGTTGATGACAATGATGAGTTCATCGATGATGGTGGTCATGTGATGGGAAACGAGTGAAATTAATAAGTTTCCAACATGAACAAGTAGCTCGTTATCTATTTGACACACGTGAAGATGTCAAATAATGGAAAAGGTAAGTTTAAATTATTTTAATGTTTAATATTATTTTAGATTATTTTATACATGATTAATTTTGTAATATGCAGAAAATATAAAGCCTGTGAGAACAATAAAAGACGAAAAGTAATGGTACAATCAGACAATGAATTTAGGCTGTTGTTGTCACAAGAGGTAATTATAATGAAAATGGTCGTTATATAACGTTACATTACACTCAAGCTTTATAACTAATCTAATTAATTTATCTATGCTCTCAGCTCTTAAAGACGGGTGATGCGACATCAAGGCTTGCTCGTCTAGCCACTGGACCCTAGTTCGTGGAACAATAGTAAAAAAGTATCGATTGAACGGTTACGTATTCGGCGCAAAAGTGTACAAAAAAAGTACAAATGTACAGAACTCGGGCATTTCATACAAGGCTCTTACTTTCTTTCGAGCGAGCGCAAAAGATAAAAACCTCATTGAAGCTGAAATGACTTATTATGGTGTAATTCGAAATATATTTGAATTGAATTATATAAGCTTCAAAGATGTTGTATTTTACTGTGACAGGGTAAGAGTTGAGGATAAAAATACTTGTAAAGTTGATCATGTCACCAATTTTATCATGGTTGACTTATCTAAGTTGAAGAGCAACGACCACGTGAGCAATGAGTCATTTGTTTGTGCCTTTCAAAAGGTTAACCAAGTGTTTTACTCGGAGTATATCAACAACGATCCGTGTTCAATTGTCCTACACGGGCCAAAGCGTCTAAATAGTAGTGTGGATGACTTAGCTGCTCCTACCGAATATCAATCCATTTTTTATAATAACCCAAATTTGAAATAATTTTTCACTTTGTAATAAATATTCCAATTTGTACTTTATGAATCCATTTTTAATGCTTTAAATTGATTTGCACTTTATCATTTTCACTCTTGTGTATTGTGCGTGCGTGTGGGCAGTAGGGGTGGGGGTGGGGATGATTCGGGTTTTTAGTAATTGTACATATTATGAGCTAGATGTTGTTGTTTTGGAATTTGGAATTGAGGTGTAAACAATAAAAAATCATTTGGATTTGTAGTAATTTTATATATTTTCATGTCTTCTTCTAATTCATTTTGATTTGTACTAATAACAACATTTTTTTACAGTAAATGTCTCCTTTAGGTATTAAGGTGAGGATGATGATGCTGATTATGATGATGTCATCTGGGCTCAGTGGTCGCGGAGGCGAGGAGGGCACCTAGTCCCCTAGGCTCCTCAAATATGGCAAACTGGGGATGTCCATCGAGAACAAGACGGGGTTATTAGCGAGATCCCTCGAGATGGTAAAGACGATCATCGGCCCGGGGTACACTAGTTGGAGGGAGGTGACAAATGAGCTCAAGTTAGCTATTTGGGTGGCACAACAGGTAATTGTAAGGACAAATTTCCAATCGAGTCATTTGTTATATTGGCTACATTCCGTTGGACAAAACAATTTTGGATCATTCCTCATAAAGCATCACTCAACCGTAAATATTCGAGCATTGCATTCAAAGTTCACGCGACATCAATACGCACGCCATGTCCACTCTTCTAAAAGGTATATGATCAAAATCTTTTTAAGTGTTGGAGTATTTTTCATGACAATAAATTTTAGTATAAAGTAATGTTCATAAAAAAGTCAATTTTCATAAAGAATCTTTTTTGAAATTAATTTCAACCTTTTCTATGAAAAACTGTCAACTCGTTCGAAGTTTTCTCCAGGTCGTTCGAATGACCTGGACCTAACGACATTCCCCAGGCCATTCTGGAAACTCACTAGAAGCTCGTTAGAAATGCTGTTCGAATGACCACGTTCAAATGATATTTCTAACGACCTATCTAATTCTACACTGGAATGTCGTTGGATAACTCGTTCGAACGACAAGTCGTTCGAACGACCTCATTCGAACGAGTACTGCCAGATCTAAAAAATTTTAACTTATTTTCAAGAAGTTATTTTACAAAAACTGTTTTGGTCCACTACATTTTAAGTTATAATATATGGACAAAAATCAGTTTCAAAATTCCAAGGAAGTTTTATATCCTCTTGAGAGCATTTTCCATAACTTCCCTATTTTTGGTAAAATCAATCTCCAACACCATTTTCAACTTTTGAAACAAATCCTCTTACAATAAACTTGACATTCAACAAGAAAGTTTGCGGTGGTTCTCTACAATCAAGCTTAGTGGAGACGGTGGTTTTGGGCTTCGGTGGATATCGCGACACGAGGAGTGTCGAGCAATGCGTTGGAGCTTCGCGTACTAGAAATTTGGAGGTCGAGGATGGCATAAGCATGTCTTGAGTGATTCAATGTCTATAAGTCTTTTGAATCTCTTGTAAAACCTATTTTGTAGTCGATTTTGTCTAGGCCCAGTCGTCCGAGGTTTTTCCCATTTGGGTTTTCCTCGTACATTGGCGCGTTGTGGTTGTGATTTTCGTAATTTACTTTATTAAATGACACTCGAGGAGAATTTAGGAAGAATGGGAAAACTATTTCTAGGTCCTGTTTTAGGATATAAGGAAAAAGGTTAGCAAGAGAGAAAAGGTATATGATATGAAGAAGGAGATTCATCCAAAGTCAAACCCGAACTTGTAGCTAAGTTTGTTACCAAATATAATGTTCCTAAAATAAGTCTTCCTAAGAAATCTTCAAAAGCTAGTCCAAAACAACCCTATGTGTGCACTTACTGTCACAAACAGGGTCATCTTAAAGATTTTTTCTATAAGCTTGAAAAGAACTCTCAATTCACATCTTCTAAACAACACTTTAGCTCTTTAGCGAATCTTAGGAACCAAGTTGAGTATCTAGTCAATACTTCTAAAGGTCTAATGGAAGATTTTATTAGGTTTTCTAAAGTCCAAGGAAATAATTCCAATTATAACACTAGAGCCAACAAAGGAAAGAAACAACTGAAGCTTGGGTTAAGAAAAATCATACCAATAAAGATTTTGTTGCTCATGTTTCTCTTAAGGCTCAAAATACCTCACAATGGTACTTTGATAGTGGTTGTTCGAGACATATGACTGGTGATAAATCTCTATTTACCACTCTTGAAAACTATAAATATGGTAAAGTCACTTTTTGGGATGGTAGCAAATCTTGAATCATGGGTAGAGGATCTATTGAAATCTCCCAGTTTCCTAAACTTGAAAATGTCCTTTATGTTGATTGTCTCAAGGCTAATTTGATAAGTATTAGACAATTATGTGATGAAAATCTTGATGTTAAATTTAGTCAATAGGAGTGCACCGTATATGATCAATCGGGTGAATATATTTTACAAGGTGTTAGACCTAGTGACAATTGATATGGAATTATTCCTAAATCATCTCTAGTTTGTAATAGTGCAAAAGCCTCATCTGTCGATCTTTGGCATCAAAGATTAGGTCATGTAAACTTTAGAGATCTTGATAGATTAGTGAGAAAAGAGCTAGTTCGAGGCTTACCACCACTAGCAAAGCCAAACTGCACTATTTACGGGTCGTGTCAATTAGGAAAGAAAATTAAGAGTCATCATAATAAGTTAAACACTATAACTACCTCTCGTATCTTAGAATTGATAAACATGGACCTTATGGGTCCCACTCGTACCGAGAGCATAGGAGGAAAACGATATATCTTAGTAATGGTGGATGATTTTTCTAGATACTCCATAGTAGGCTTTCTAAGAGAAAAATCTGAAACAGTTGATTTTCTTATTGTTAAGTGTAGAACTCTTAAAAATTAACACGGTGTTACCATAAATCGCTTTAGGAGTGATAATGGAACCGAATCCAAGGAATTCGATGTAAATGCCTTTTGTGATGAAATAGGAATTAAACATGAATTCTCGGTCATTCGAACTCCATAAGAAAATGGTATAGTTGAAAGAAAAAATCGAACGATCCAAGAAATGGCAAGATCTATGCTCCTAGGAAGAAATGTGCCCCGTAGGTTTTGGGCTGAAGCGGTTAACACCGCATGTCACACCATAAATAGGGTTTATTTGCGTCCTAATACTAACAAAATGCCATATGAATTGTGGATGGGAAAGAAACCTAATTTAACTTAGTTTAGATTTTTTGGTAGTCCTTGCTATATACTTCGAGATAGAGATCTTCTAGGTAAATTTGACTCAAGGAGTGATGAAGGTATTTTCCTAGGATATTCTCAAAACAGTAAAGCTTTTCGAGTGTTCAACTTAAGTAGATCTAAAGTCATGGAATTAATTAATGTTGTCATAAAAGACGATGCTCCGGCCATATCAATTGAAAATGAGGAAGATTTGTCATGTGAGTGTGATGTTGTGTCTAATGTTGAAAATATTGAGTCTCAAAATGACTTGGTTGTTCCCAATACTGAGAAAAAGGACCATACTACTTGGGTGCGTAAAATTCATGACACTTCAAAAATTATAGGAGATCCTGAGGTAGGTGTCAAGAGTAGGGCGCAATTAGAAAATGAAGTTACCTATTTATGCTATAATTCTAAAATTGAACCTAAAATTTTTAAAGAAACATTAAAATATGAACATTGGATTAATCCTATGCAAGAAGAACTGTTTCAATTTAAGTAAAATGATGTTTGGGAATTAGTCCCTAGGCCTTCTAATACAAATGTCATTGGCACCAAATGGATTTTCAAAAATAAAATTGATGAAAATGGTGTCATTGTTCATAATAAAGCTAGATTGGTTGCACAAGGATACAACCAAATATAAGGTGTTGACATTGAAGAAACTTTTGCCCCTGTTGCTAGGTTAGAATCGGTCCGCCTTTTACTCTCCATAGCATGTCATCTTAAATTTAAATTATATCAAATGGATGTAAAAAGTGCATTTTTAAATGCTATTCTTCAAGAAGAAGTCTATGTTAAACAACCTAAAGGGTTTGAGGACCCAAAGCATCCTAATCATGTCTTCTTCCTAAAGAAAGCGCTCTATGGTTTAAAACAAGCACCACGTGCTTCGTATGAAAGACTCACTTCTTATCTCCTCTCTCGTGGCTTTTTTAGAGGGGGAGTAGATATGACACTTTTCATTCGTCGTGATGAAAAATCTATCCTAGTTGCTCAAGTGTATGTTGAAGACATAGTGTTTGGGTCTACGTGTGATAAACATACTCGAATTTTTTTAAAATAAATGCACGATGAATTTGAGATGAGTATGGTAGGTGAACTTACTTTCTTTCTAGGTCTTCAAGTTCGTCAACTCGAAAGTGGGATATTTTTATCCCAAACTAAGTACGCTAAAGGCCTTGTTAAGAAATTTAAACTCAAATCCGCTAAACATGCACGTACTCCTATGAGTTCATCGATTAAACTTAGTAAGGACATCGAAGGAAAGGATGTAGAGCACACACCTTTTAGAAGTATGATAGGGAGTTTACTTTACCTAAATGCTAGTTATGTGGATATTTCCTTTAGTGTAGGAGTTTGTGCTCGCTATCAAGCCGCCCCAAAAGAGTCTCATTTACTTGCCATTAAACGTATTATCAAATATGTTAGTGGGACCCTATCTTTTGGAATTTGGTATTCCTTCGACACAAATGATTGTCTATCGGCATATTCGGACGCCGATTGGGTAGGAGATGTTGATGGATGCAAAAGTACTTCTAGCGATTGTTTTTTATTTTGGAAGTGCACTTGTCTCATGGATGAGCAAGAAGCAAAATTCTATTTCTTTGTCCATGACGGAGGCCGAATACATAGTCTCCAGGAGTTGTTTCACTCAACTCATTTGGATGAAACAAATGTTGGAAGATTGCGGCATTTCTCAAGGCACTATGACTATATATTGCGACAATACTAGTGCAATTCACATTTCTCGTAATCCTGTGCAACATTCTAGAACCAAGCATATTAGGATCCGTGAATATTTTATTCGTGACTTGGTTGAAGAGAAAATCGTTTCTCTAAGCTTCGTTTCTACGGATCAATAATTGGCCGATATCTTTACTAAACCTCTAGATGCCCTTAGGTTTTAAAACCTTAGGAAATCAATTGGGGTTTGCTTAATTGATTGAAATCGAAGTCGATTATCTAGTTTAGGTTGTTTCCCTTGTATATTTTTTTATACCTATGAACTAGATTACTTTTGTAAATATTTTATTCAAAATTCAAAAATATTTTTCTCTTATTTTCAAGGAAAAACGGGAATGGTTAGACAAGCTTTCACAAACTTTTGTCCATATGACTTTGTGTTCGATGTGTTCAGATCACTATCCTATTTCATGTCCACGTGGCTTTCGATGAGTAGTCAAGCTGGACCTCGTTTATTTTGTGCATAAAAATGCTCTTTTATGATATGTATTTCTGTGATTACCTCACATATTTTCCTTTTTGCACACACCTTTCATGAAATATTGCGGATATCTTGCTCACATTGTACTTGTAAAGTGAGATTTCGTATTGTCTTCTCAATCTTGTCACCTATCTTATAAGCAATCGAAATTTTGCATGATCACCCATTGCCCGGATTGAAACAAAAAGTAATTATATTCATCCGATTGGTTATCGTTTCAAGAAATGGACTCGGGCTGCGAAAAACATAAAGTTTTTACATGGATAGCCTCCACTTGCATTTTAGAATATGTGCCTAAAATAGAAGCATTGAAAATGATATATAATGACAAGGCCAAAAGTCTTTAGCTTGATTGATTCTTCAAAAAGAATAGTCTCAATCTATTGTTGCTAATGGGAGATATAAGTTAAAGATCGATGGGCATGCACATTTAATCGATTCATTACTTTCTTATTGTGACAACATTGGCGAGAGAATTATCTATCTTGTATGCGTGGTGCATTTGTGTTTGAGTGTCCAAAAGTATTTCTTTATTGACACAAGGCTAATGTGACAGAATATTGCATTTATATACTGTTTGGCATTCCGCACTTGTATGTTGTCTTGGGTAAGAACTCCCACTCGCATTGTTCACACCCCTACATTCCTGCCCCTACGGTTTGGACATGTCTTCACAATCTAGAACTATTAAAATCCACATTTTTGCATCTTTCTGGCCTTCCCAATTCCTTATCTGATGCTATTTTTATAACTATTTTATTTTTATTTAAAAAGATAGCATTCCGTTAGAAATTCTCGTTCGAATGAGATTTCTAACGAAATTTCTGACCCCCTCTCTGGAACTTCGTTCGTAATGTTGTTCGAATGAAAAGGTCCTTCGAATGAACTTCAAACGAGATATCTAAAGAAATACCCACTATGTTTCTAGAACTTCGTTCGAAAGACATCGTTCGAATGACATCACTCGTTCGAATGGCCTGGGTTTAATTTCTGCGATTTCTGTTCCCCAAAACTGCCGCCTCAATTTTTTTCTCTCTCCACCAGCCCACGTTTCCCCATTTTCCTCATTTCCCAATACACTCTTCCACTCCCTATTCCTCTAACCCTTACACTTTACCACCTCACCCATTACCCCACTCTCCCTTACTCTCTCCTTCCCCATGATTAAACCCCATTACCCATTATCCCTATCTCCCACTCTCTATTTCCCCCACGTTTTAACCTTAGTTCACCTCCTCCCTTAACCCTCATTTAGACCACCTCTTTGCTCTGAAGAACTCCGAGTTTTTTGTTTCCCTCTTCACTTTGAGGTATTTTTTTTGTCTACGTTGCTCTCTCTCTATATATATATTTATATCTCTCTATCTCTCTCTCTCTCTCTCTCTCTATATATATATATATATATATATGCTATTGGGTCACATTTTTAAACCAAAACGATTTCTTCTTTTGTTACCCAAATTTCATATATAACTTTGTGTATATCTCTACAATGTTCTTTGGGCCCACTTTATTTACTCAGTTTATTGGTTAAGCTAAATTCCATGATTATATCTATTTTCTCAAATTAAAATTCTTTTTAATTTCATGGAATTTATCTCAACTAAATTTTTCTTTTTCTTTTTATTTTCATTTTATATCTGACAGAGGATGGGCTTATTCCTGATTGGTTTGTTTGATTGTTGGTGTGTTTGATGGTTTGGTTGGAATTTTGTTCGGGTCGGTTCTAGTCTCATCCTAGTTTAGAATGGCCCGTAATCGTCGTCCACATCGCATTCATGACTCTCCCGAGGAACGCTCCTCTTCCTACGATGAGGAGTCCAATGCAATTACATTTATCCCCGACCTTAGGCTTCGTTGGGGATCACTCATCGCACACACCCAATATCATACACAGGGTTTCTCCACTCGTTTTATCGTGTGTGAGAAAATTGTCAATCTCCAATCTCTCAACGAAACCACTATCCATTCGTGGATTTCTGATTTAGGGTGGGACGCCCTATTCTCACTCACGGATACTATTTCTCCCGACCTCATTCGGGAATTTTATTTTGGGATGCATGATAGGGAGAATAATATTTACTCTCGAGTGCATGGTAGGGAGATTATTGTCTCTCCCGATTGCTCACCTTATCCCCTTACCTAGGGTCAACAATCCCTTTTTCCCTTGGTCTCTCGATACTTGTCCTGACCCTTCCCTAGTTATACACACCGTCTTTAGGCTTAACCCTCCCGACACTATCACAATATTTCATAAACACTTGCATCCCGATTTTATGGTCCTTAATTGGATCGTGTGTGTGTGTCTTATTCCCCGTGCAAACACAACCCAAATCACCAAAATGCACGTGGACCTCATATTTGCCATTAGCATTAGGGCTTCTATAGATCTCCCCGCCTTCATCTTTAGTGTCATTCAGACGGTTAGGATCCTCCCTTCTAGTCCCGCTCGCCAAGCCCTCCCATTTGCCGCTATTATTACCCGGTTTTGTCTTGCTGTCGGCTACCCCCGCCTATCCACCAATGTCCCCATCACCCGATACCAAACCATTGACATGTCATCGGTTAGTCGGTCTCGTGGTCATTCCCCCCCCCCCCCAATACCCCTCAACTCACTCCCTCCGCCTCCTCTCAATCAGCCACTTCCTCCCACCCTGCCCCCAGTTGTCTCGCACCCTCTCCTTTTATCCATCAACCATCTTCTTCACATGCTCCCACACCCATAGAGTGAGAGGATATTTTTTTTTCCCGTTCACAGGTTGAGCAGATTCAGGAAGATAGGCGTCAAGACAGGGCGCTGTTGCAGGAGCTTTTGGTTTCAATGCAGCAGGAAAGAGAGGACAAGCTCGCTGGGAGGAGGCTCAAGCGCGTAGAGATGAAGCACAGGCCCACCGTGATTCTCTTATGTTAGAGAACCTTAATGCCATTCGTCGTATGGAGATGCACCGAGGTGACGATTCATCCGGTTCCGGCTTCGTCCCCCTTCCCGATGATTCTCTTCATGATGCTCCTGCTCCTTGATTTACTTTGTTTATTAGTCTACTTTATCATTGTAGTTGTGAGGCTGAGTGGAATATTTTCCTTCTTTTCCCCTTTCTTTGGTTTGGATTTTTTACATTATGACGTGCATGCACATTGGATATTTGCAATTTCCCTTATCGGTTAATGAATTTTCATGTTATTCCCTTTGTTAGTTATTCGTATTGGTTTTATTGCCTAGTGTTCTTTCGATTATCTTATAACATGCAGCCTATTTATCCCTTTGTCTTTTTCGGACGAAAAGGGGGAGAAACATTGATAGGGGGAATTCATAATTTAGGGGGAGTTAATTTCTTATTATTCAACATATGCATATTTTAAGGGGAGTTCATTTTCTATTCACAACATATGCTAACACATGGTTTTATATATGTTATATTCTCTACTTCCCCATGTGTTTATGAATTTGTTGTTTCATGTGGGTAGGATACATCAACTACTCTTCTACAGCACCGTCAATTGCGTTACTTAGTCTATCTTTTTATTTGAGTTTTTGGGACGGGCTTTAGAATCGACTTGATGGCTGGCTTAGCAAATTCAGTCTTTTTATTTCTTTTTTATTATTCTGTTTTGTCCCAGAATAGCCAAAGGGGGAGATTTGTAAGGACAAATTTCCAATCGAGTCATTTGTTATATTGGCTAAATTCTGTTGGACAAAATAATTTGGGGTCATTCCTCATCAAGCATCACTCAACCGTAAATATTCGAGCATTGCATCCAAAGTTCACGCGACATCAATAAGCACGATATGTTCACTCTTCTAAAAGGTATATGATCAAAATCTTTTTAAGTGTTGGAGTATTTTTCATAACCACAAATTTTAGCATAAAGTAATGTTCATAAAAAGTCAATTTCATAAAGAATCTTTTTTGAAATTAATTTCAACCTTTTCAATGAAAAACTGTCAACTCGTTCGAAGTTTTCTCCAGGTCATTCGAACGACCTGGATCTAACAACATTCCCCAGGCCATTATCGAAACTCGTTAGAATCTCGTTAGAAATGTCGTTCGAGTGACCTCGTTACAATGAGATTTCTAACGACCTATCTAATTCTACACTGTAATGTCGTTGGATAACTCGTTCGAACGACAAGTCGTTCGAACGAGTTTTGCCAGATTTGAAATTTTTTAACTTATTTTCAAGCAGTTATTTTACAAAAACTGTTTTGGTTCACTACTTTTTCAGTTATAATATATGGACGAAAATCAGTTTCAAAATACCAAGGAAGTTTTATATCCTCTTGAGAGAATTTTCCATAACTTCCCTCTTTTTGGTAAAATCCATCTCCAACACCATTTTCAACTTTTGAAACAAAACCCCTTACAATCAACTTGACATTCAACAAGCAAGTTTGCGGTGGATCTCTGCATTCAAGCTTAGTGGAGACGGTGGTTTTGGGCTTCGGTGGATACCGCGATACGAGGAGTGTCGAGCAACACGTTGGAGCTTCGTGTACAACAAATTTGGAGGTCGAGGACGGCATAAGCATGTCTTGAGTGAGTCAATCTCTGTACGTCTTTTGAGTCTTTTGTAAAACATATTTTGTAGTGGATTTTGTCTAGGCCCAGTCGTCCAAGGTTTTTTCTATTTGGGTTTTCCTCGTACATTGTGATTTTCGCAATTTACTTTATTAAATCACATAGATGTATGCTTAGGACAAAATGAATAAAATTGTATAATTTTATTTTAATTAATCAAGTTATCAATCTCATCGCATTCATTGGAAATTTCTCTTGCTAACTTATCAATCTGCTATAGAAATTGAAATTGGGAAATATCTCTTCTTAGCTAATTTTTATTGAGTTGTCTATGTGTATTCCATGAAATAAACTTAGTTCATATAACCTTGGAACTTCAGTAATGAATTTATATTTACATTTATATGAATATTTCAATTTCAATTTCAATTTCAATTTCGATTTCAATTTTGATTTCATTTTATATTTATATTTATATTTATTCTCAACCAACATTATATTTGTTGGACAGGAATAATTCATCCTGGATCCAAAGCTACACGATTTCGTCTTGGAGCAGTTGAGGGAGCAACACAAGACCTGGAAGAAAAATATGCAGACTCGGTACTTTGGGAAGACGCGAGAGTCCGTTATCTGAATGCGTGAATCCATCCAGTCGAAGGAGCCGATCTCATTGGCGCGATGGAAAAAGTTCACTGACAATGAGATCGGGGAGCGACAATTGGCATCTCGCCAATCGGGGAGGGAAAATCGGGCAAAAAAAAGGACCTGCACTACTCCGGCCGGACGTCCTACACCGAGGTGGAGCATATGATGATGGTAAGATTTAATTTTTTTATAACTACAAAAACATATTATTCTACATTATTTTACTTTGCGGGGCGGATACTAATTTTACTTTATTTTATTTCAGGGGAAAGGGAGTGGCCCTGTGGGTAGGCCACATAGTCTCGATACTTATGTGGCTATTCGGACAAAGAAGGGAAAGGATAAGGAGGTGTCCCCGAGCGTCACGGCAATGATTCTAAGTAATTTGACAGTTTACTTTTTATTAATTACATTATAATTTTTTTATTTACTCATTTTACTAATCATGTGCTTTTTATCGTTTCAGGCAAAGCTTAAGGAAGTGCATGAGTCACAGTCTGATGCCGACAAGGCATCATTTTCCACATACGTACTCAGCCAAGTGCTTGGCATTGATTGTAAGGGGAGTACAAGGGGGTGAACTCGCGGGTGGCCAAATCTAGGATCATCGAATTGTGAGCGACGCCGGGTTGACTCGAACTGTGGACTCGCATGACATGAAGTTGTCCCGTTTGGATGTGACGGTCCAAGATATGTTCTCATTCATGAAGCGTTCGTTGGGTGGAAATCGTAAGGGGAAAGGGAAGGAGAAGGTAGTGGAAGAGGAGGTGCAGGAGGAAGAGGTACATGATAACAAGGATATGGACCTCACTTCTTCATCATCGACACGTGCAGACTTTGATGATCCACTCCCCTATTTGGCTCCCTTCAACCGACCGATGTCGACACTTGGTTGTCCGAGCGTGTTTTTACTGGACATATTTGATGCCAATGGATAGGGTGGGGGTTGAGGGACCCTAATACCATCCAGGTTATCCCAATTCATGGATTTTTGCTTCAAGACATCGAGTCCAAGGTGCTCGTCACGCATGTAATACCTGGGATGGAGAACCCCCCTTGTGGTTGCGTGAACAATGAGGCACGATGTATATTTATGGGTGTGTCAATTTGTATATCGTGTGGCCTACTCACCTCCTCAGAGCTAACCTTACCCCAGACATGTAGTGACATTATTTGAATTGAATTATTTTAAGTTATTACATTTGAATTATATTTGGATTATATCGCGATGCATATTATTTTGAATGTATATTTGCATTATCTCTATTTTAGTTGGATATATGATATTAGAACAGGTACAATGTTTCTATAACAGGTACAAATATACTGCTGGGCAGCGGCAGTGGCCATACTGCCCAGCAATTTTTTTTTAATTCTGCCCAGAATTGTCACGGTCATTGATCGTGACAAGTCTCTGATAAAGGAAACTTGTCACGAAATTGTCATGGTCAATGACCGTGACAATTTTAAATATTGTCATGGGTTTGTCACGGTCCTTAACCATGATAAAACTTATCAGGGTCAAGGATCGTGACATGACCGTAACAAGTTTAATGAACTTGTCACGATCAATGACCATGACAAGTCCGTGATAACAAAAGTTGTCACCCACATAATTATCACGGTCATTGACCTTGACAAGTCTAACTTGTTAAGGTCAATGATCGTGACAATTCGACAGATTTGGTGTAGTGGTTGTATAGACAGAATTGAGATGGAAACACTCAAGCCAATATGTTATAGACAAGTAAAATAATCTAATAAAGTCGTGCATGTGTGCAATAAACGAAATAAGGAGACAAACATGTAGAAAGATATCACTAATCACATCTCAAAGACTCCAAACAATGTAAAGCACGTGGATGAAATGACGTAGCGTCTCAAATCACTATCAAAGAGTCACGTGAGGAATGGAAATGGAAGATGTGACTCTACCATCTTAAATGCTCATCCATAAAAGGTGTAAATAAAATATAAAAATCTTTTTGTGCTTTTCTAAAAATTTTATAAAAAGAAAATCTTTTATGGATTTTTCAAAAAAATATAAAAAAACAAAAATAAGAATACAAATGATACAAACTAGCAATAGGAATCATATGATATGACCATGACAATGCATCATATCCTAGACATGGACCATCCCTCAGTCAACTATGCAAATCCCTAAAGACTTCCTAAGACTCTTAAATATAAGTGAATCTAAAGGTTTCATGAAAATATCGGCTAACTGAAGGTCGATGGGTAAGAAACTCAGGGATACGACTTTCTCTTCAACTAACTGTTGTATAAAGTGCTCACGTATCCTAATGTGCTTTGTGCACGAATGTTGAACCGGATTATGAGATATGTCTATCGCGCTCATGTTATCACAGGAGATAGTCATGGTGTCCTGTGAAATCCCATAATCCTCCAACATATTCTTCAACCACAAGATTTGCGTGAAATAACTCCCGGCGACGATCTACTCAGCCTCCATAGTGGACAAAGAGATGGAGTCTTGCTTCTTTATCAACCAGAAGACAAGAGCAGAACCAAAGTAGAAACACCCACCAGAAGTGCTCCTATAACCATCTACATCCCCATCCCAATCAGTATCCGAATAGGCGGACAAACGATCATCGGTATCAAAGGAATACCAAATACCATAGGAGAGAGTCCCACTTACGTATTTGATAATATGTTTTAGAGAGAGTAAGTGTGACTATTTCGGGGATGCCTAATATCGCGCACAAACTCTAACACTAAAGCCTATGTTGGTACGACTATAAATCGAGTAGAGAAGACTACCTATCATACTCTGATACAAGGTTTGCTCTATGCCCTTGCCTGAAGTGTCCTTACTAAGCTTGATAGAAGTAATCATAGGTGTACGTGCATGCTTAGCGGAGTATAAATAAAATTTCTTCACTAGCTCTCTAGTATACTTGGATTGGTACATAAACATCCCATCCTCTAGCTGACGAACCTGAAGACCAAGGAAGAAAGTAATCTCACCTACCATGATCATCTCAAACTCATTTTTCATCTCCTCCTTAAAGTGGTGAGCATGCTGGGAGCATGTGGATCCAAAGACTATGTCGTCCACATAGATCTGGGCAACCAAAATAACGCCGTCATATCTCCTGACGAACAACATCATAATAACTCCCCCTATCTTGAAGCCATGGGCTAAGAGATAGGAAGTAAGCCTCTCGTACCAAGAACGGGGTAATTGCTTCAAACCATATAAGGCTTTCGTCAGATAGTAGATGTGCGTCAGGTGCTTAAGGTCTTCAAACCCTTTTGGTTGTTCCACGTAAACCTCCTCCTATAGAATGCCATTTAGAAAGGAACTCTTGACATCCATCTGATATAACTTAAAGCGCAAATGACATGCGATGGCGAGTAGTAAGTGGACGGACTCAAGCCTCGCAACAGGAGAAAATGTCCCCCCCCCCCCCAAAGTCTACACCCTCTATTTGTGTGTAGCCTTGAGCGGCCAACCTATCCTTGTTTATGATTATGGTACCATTTTCATCCATTTTATTCTTGAAAATCCACCTGGTACCTATCACATTCGTCTCACTAGGTCGGGGGACAAGTTCATAGACATTGTTCTTTTTAAACTGAAGCAACTCATCCTGGATAGCATATATCCAGTGTTCATCCTTGAGTGCTTCTTTATGATTCTTTGGCTCGACTTTAGATGTGTAGCAGACATGGCTAACAACATTATCTAGCTGAGCACGAGTCTTGACCCTAAAGTGGGATCACCAATAATGCCGAATGGATCATGACTCTTGCGATCCCCTAGAACAGGAGTAGTGTCCTCCTTGGAGGTGGGATATATAGTGGGATCATAAAAAAGGGTTGTATCATCCTCACTCAATTGGGTGGAGACAATAGATGTCGAAGGTTCGTCATCTTGCACAGTAACATTTATTGACTCCATCACTTTAGAGATCTTCAGGTTAAAAACTCGATATTCTCTACTATTTGATGAATATCCTAGCAATATTCCTTCATCGCTTCGAAAGTAGAACTTCCCTAATTGCTCTCTATCACGTAGGATGTAGAATTTACTCCCAAAGACACGAAAATATGCAAGGTTGGGCTTCTTTTCAGTCCACAATTCATAAGGAATTTTAAGTATGTGTGGATGAAGGTAAACTATATTCACCATATGGAATGCAATAGACACTGCTTTTGCCTAAAATCTCCTAGCAACTTTACGACCTAGAAGCATAGATCTAGCCATTTCTTGAATCGTCCTGTTCTTTTTCTCAACAATCCCATTTTAAGGAGTCTTCACCGTAAAAAACTCATGTTTGATTCCTGGGCTATCATAGTAAAGATCTACTTTTTGATCCATAAATTTAGTGTCATTGTCATTACACATTTTATTAATAATGACTTCGTGTTGGTTTTGCAGGACACATCACTTGGTCATTAAAAACTCTACAGCATTGGATTTCACTCTCAGAATACCTACAATCGAATATCTGGAGAAATCATCTACCATAACTAAGATGTACCTCTTACCACCCAGACTCTCTGTACGAGTAGTACCTATGAGATCCATGTTTATTAACTCAAGTACTTGTGAAGAGGTAATGAAATTCAGATTCATGTGGGGGCTACAGATTTGCTTTCCCAACTGACAAGGTCCACAAACCATAGAAGTTAACTTTCCAAGTGTTGGTAAGACACGTACTAGGTCCTTTTTCGCTAATCACATAAAATCTCTAAAGTTTACATGCCCTAGACGTTGGTGACATAGATCCATAGGAGTGATCGTGGTGTTGTTGCAGACAAGTGAAAACTTGGGCATAGTCTCATAGCAATAATCCTATGTCCTCACCCCTTCCACTAAACGTTTACTGGATTTACTATAGACATTACACGCATCCCAATCAAACTTTACGGTAATGTCAGCGTCGCACAGCTGTCTAATGCTGAGAAGGTTTGCTTTCAAAACTTTGACGTACAAAACATTCTCTAGCTTAGGAAATCCTGGTAACTCTACTGTACCTCGTCCTACGATGCTATACTTGCTCCTGTCTCCAAAGGAGACTCTACCTTCCTTATAATCCTCTAGGTAGGTAAAAAATGAGACATCACTGGTCATATGTCTGGAGTACCCAATATCGAAATACCATTGTGAGGTATTATGTGCTTTGAGAGAGGCATGAACAACAAGGGTCTTTTCGTCTTTCTTAGGTACCCAATAAGTGGTAACCTTATATTTACCCTCGTTGTTGTTGGTTTTAGCCGGGATGCGAGAAGCATTCACTAACGACAAAGACATTCGTCAAAATTCCTCCATCACATTCTATGACGTGGAGACTAAAAACTCAACACGCTCTCTCAGACTGGTAAAATCATCAGTACGATGTGGTGGAGCAGTAGTACATCGTGTTCGACCCAAACTGTAGAAAAACTCCCTGAGGTGGCCCTTTCTTTTGTAGTAGGTACAAAAATACACAGTCTTAGGCTGACCTTGGTTTGCTTTTCTTGGTCGAACTCTCATTCATAGTTTTTGACGATGGCCATATGGAGTTGTAGTAAACTCAGGAACTGGTCCAGGTGTTATTTGGGACATGGAGACACCATCAAAACCTATTCCCTGCCTATCACCAAAACCTAATGCGGGACCAAGGAGCATCTTTCTAGATCTGTCCTTGATTTGAACGTTGACTTCCCATGCTCTCTCAAGATCATGAGTAAGCTGGGCTACAAGGGTTTCAAGTTTCTTCCAAGTCTCCAGGGAGGAATAGAGCTCACTCGTAAGTCTATCCACTTATTTAGTTAAGTCCCCTTTCTCTTTATCAAAATAACGCTCTCTTTCTCTCCAAACAGTCTCTCTCTTTCTCTAAACTGGCTTCCTCTCTCAACACAGGTATACTCTCTCTCTCTCTCTCTCTCTCTCTCAAGATAGTGTAGGTGGAGGGATCTCTCTCTATCTCTTCTCCTTAATCTTCCTCTAAGGAAGTGATCCTAATATCTAACGCTTTGTTATGCTTTTTGGTTTTAAATGACTCAGTATATAACTCAGCGTAGGTGCGTTGAAGATTACTCTGGCTCTTACTTGCAGCATTCTCCCCCTCACTCACTGTGTTCTCACTGTCGAGGTACCCCTATGAAGTAGCATCCTCATCGTCGTGAGGAGTACTAGAGGTACTCACCTGACTAGCCATGAATGCGGTGAAGTTACACTCATGCGGTGACTCGTCTCTAGAGTCTGCCGACTCGACCTCACTATCGTCACTAAGGGTAGCATTAAGGATAACTTAGCCTTTTTCTTTGGCAAGTTTGTTTAGCCTAGTAGCACACTCAAAAGATCTATGACCCTTACCGTCACACTCATAACATCTCTCACCGTCTTTCTTAGGAAGGTCTTTAAAATCTTTTTCATTTTTCTTTTCAAACTTATTTTTCTCAAAATTCTTTTTATCTTTGAAATTTCCATTTTTCTTGAATTTGATATTTTTCTTGAATTTTTTAGCAAACACGACCAAATCATCTAAGTCAAGGTCACACTCGGAATCAGATGTTTCTATCTCCCTTTTTCTAGATGACTCTACTATCTTTCTTACCGACCCCTCACTCTTCCTATTCTGGGCATTAAGTGCAATTATTTTATCTTTAGGCTTGACAGATTTAGAAAACACATCAATTTCATACGTTTGTAAGTCTCCTACCAGTTCCTCTAATTTAAGTGTGTTTAAATTACCCATAGAATTTAGAACAATGACTTTAGGGATAAAACGCTTAGGCAGAGATCTTAGAATCTTTTTAACAACTCTAGCATTAGGAATGTGTTCACCAAGATTAAAGCTAGTATTTACTATATCAGATAATCTAGTATATAATTCATCAAAACATTCAAATTCAAGCATGGTGATAGTTTCAAATTGAGTTGTTAAGTTTTGCAATTTTGATTCTTTCACAGCACTAGTTCCTTCATGGATAATTTGTAAAACATCTCATGCCTCTTTTGACGTGCTACACATCATTATCCGTCGGAACTCGTCAGGTGTGATGGATCCAGAAATAGCACTAAGACCCTTAGAGTTAAAAGCTAACCATTTAAATTCATCTTCAGTCCATGCAGTCACAGATTTTAAATCTGTCACGTTCTCAATAGTGATGGAGGGAGGTGTACACCCTCTTTCAACCAAAACTCAAACTCTTTCATCTATGGCTTTCAGAGAAGATTTCATACGGGATTTCTAGTAAGCATAATTTGTCCCGTCAAAAACTGGCATTTTATTATATAATTTCTCTATTTTGAACATGCCCTTATTTAAAAATCATTTTTTCCGAAAATCGATATCTTTAGAAAAATTTTGTGAAAAATTACACGGTATAACTATGTAATTGGATCTGATACCAATTTGAGAGTGCGCTTTTGTTCAAACAAAGAAATTATTTAATTAAACTCAGTTTTTCAATTAAATCCTAAAACATGCATCTAGGTGTGATTGAAGACAATATGATCATGCAAAAACATTCAATCACAAACAAACACACGAATGAGGAAAAATCCCCCAAAGGGGCAAAACCTTTTTTATTTTCACTATAATTTGTAAAGAACGGTTTACACGGATTATACTGAAAACATGAGTGACATACGAAATACCCTCAGGTGTCGGTTCCAATATCGTCGGCTAGAATCTCCCGCAAGAACTCCAGATGGGCAGCAATGAAAAAGAGTCGGCTTCTCCACAGGTTACTCTAGATGAGTAAAATATATCCTTTGAAGGTTTAAAGAATCGCACACATACGGTTTTGTGAATCAAAAAGGCATGAAACCATAAAATTCAAAGTTTGTTCTCTAGGCTAAAAATCGTATAAACGTGTACGAAAAAGACTTGGAAAAACTTGTATAATGTGTACAGATATTTATACAAAAATCGAGACGGCAACGTCGCTCAAGCGACATAGGCATGTCGTGTGAATGAGGCCACATGTCGCTCGAACGAGATCCCGCGACATCCTCATGTCGCTTGAATGATAGAGAGATGTCGTTCGAACGAGCTCGACAACTAAGAAAAGTATGCTTCTATACTTAGAACAATTTCTGCTTTTGTGTTAAAAATAAATCAGACTTCGAAAAATATTTTCTAAAAAATTCCCAAATATTTATGCAAATATTAACAACTCCAATAAACCATTTTACCAATAACGCATCGTGGAGTAGTGGGAACGGCTGAGCAACACGTCGCATGTAGAATGATGCACGTGTGGAGATGGTGGATGCATGGATTCTAATTAAGGTCATCGTGGATGATCGTGTTGACGTGCCGAATGTAGTAGTATCAGACATACATGCTGTGATATAGGGAAAATAGAAAATTCCTTGATTCTACCCCGGACATTTATAAAATTATATCCTTACAGATGAGAAAACAAGAATTGAGAATTAATGCCATAGATAATAAACGTGAATTAAAATTAATTTGCGGCGGGAGAATGTGCATGGCTGACAGTTAAACAGACCAACTGACTATAGCGACATGGATGTATTTTGGCGTCACGAGTATGCGCGGGCTGACAGTTAAACGGGCTGACTAGCTATAGTGACATGTCATGCATGGAACCTCATGAGTATGTGCATAAATAATAGAATACGGGTTTACTGGCTATAGTGAGGGGAATATGTGTGATGTGTAGAACTTTAAGCGTGCCAAGAGTGTGTGCATGTCATATAAAGGGTCGACTGGACATATTGGTGTCACATGAATTATATTAATTAATTAATTAAAATTCTTAAGGATAAGAATGAAATTGTTAATAAAAATGTTATTGGGATGTTTGGGCTAACACTTTAGGGTGCATTAATTGTATGGTAGATAGTGGTAATTACGTTTATCCGCTCGTTATTAATTAACTCGTTAAATTAAAATATTCTATTGTGGTATTTATTATGTATAATGCTACTGTCCAGATTCACGAACCCTAATTTGGGAGAGTAGCTTGTATTCATGCGGTGGGCTCTGACCCGTTGCGGTGACTAACATTTGAGGTTTAGCGTTGGAGTTGCTGCATATGAATAATTGGAGATCTTTTGGAGGTGCAACTTAAGTTTATTATAGATGCTTAGTATTTTAGACTTATTTTTCCCTTTCGTCACATTTCTATAATGAGACTTTATTTTTGGATTTGGCGGGCCACTTGATTCCACGGTTGTTTACAGTTTTATTCAGATATTTATAATTTGATCATTTTATTCGAATTTATATATTTATTGGAGATTTGATTTATTTGGAGATTAGCATGATGATGGATTTTATTATTGCATGAATGGCTATTCTTATTTGGATCAATTTAATTATTATCTTATGGAATGGATTTTATGTCTATTATTTGTTATACGCTAAGAATGATTACTTATTTAGTGACACCCTGCGTAGTTTGGCGGAGACGGCTGGCCACCTCGCTTGTCAGCTTGGGCAGGGTGTTACAGATGGTATTAGAGCATGGTCTTAGATCTTGTAGGTTGTGAGCCATTTATCTTCTACGTTAACAATCTTTGATTCCGTTTATTAATTCATGCTCTTTAAAATATTGAGTCTAGCATACATGTTAGTTGTGTTCCTTGGAGATAAGGAGTTTTGTGTTGAGAACCTTGTAAGCATTAAGGTTAAAAGTAGTAATCTCTATGTAAGGATCCTTAGATTTGATTTTGGATATGATCAAGGTTCTAAAAAACACAAGGCGTGACCAAGGCATGGAGGTCAAGCCTTAAGCCTTAGAAGCCTTGGAGGGCATTAGGCATAAAAAGGCGTGAAAAGGCGTTCAGATATTTTTAGTATATTTTAATATTTTTTAACCATAACAAGGCTATTAAGACACTAAAATTGTACATATCATAAAAATATGTCTGAATATTTACAAATTAAAATAATATTTTTATTATTTTGGCCTAGATAATGGTCCGGTTTGTAAAAAAATCATTAAAAGGCGACATCGTTTCACGATAGCGACATGGATGTAGGATTGGGTGTATGACTGTCCAACTGTGGTATTTTACGAGAAGGCATATATGAGCCTTATTTTATTTTTTTCGCGTTTAGGATTCGTTGAATTTTGAGGACAAAATTCCTATGCTAGTGGAGAATCACCGGGATTTTTTAGTCGTAAAAATCTTTGTTAAAGTAACAATTTAAAAAAATTATTTTTGGAATATATTTCATTTTCGTATGAAAAACATATAGGCTTTTAAGTATATGAAAATAAGGTTTGAAGTGAAATTTAAATTGGGATTAAAATTTAGAAATTATAACTTTTTGTATAAAAATCGGGGGAGGATCTGACCTAAGGAACATGAAAAAATATTTGAACATCCGATCAAGATGAATTTTTTTGTGCTTCTTTCTCTTGCCTAATGCTACAACATATTGAAATTTCAGTCAATTACAACGGTCCGATTATCTGTAACATTTTTCAAGTGTTTGTGTTTTACTAGGTCTCAAAATTCTTTTTCGTATATGAACATAAAGTGGCGAGTTTAAGACTTTTAAAGAACATTTTTGCCTTCTCAAAAATCAGTAGCCTCCCATAATTTCATTATCTCTCATCTAGAAAATCTAAACCCCGTTGAATAGACCTTTTAACCCAATTTTTGAAGATCTAAGTCAAGTTTTCTCAAGATTGTTCAAGAACGAGTTTTTATAAATTTTTCGAGAGGAACGAAACCACCTAATCAAAATTTTCAACTGAATTTTCTTCAGGCACGAATACTTGTATTCTCTCTCTTTAGTATTATGAATTTTAGATGTTGCCTAAACCTTAATTCATATACTTTTATTAATATAAATTAACAACCTTAAATAGAGAAAGTGAAAACTAATTTGAGACTATTTTTCTTAAAAATCTAAATTTGAATTAATACTTATAACCCTAGTGTGCTTAGGTTAGAGGTTGAATTTTGGGTAATATGGGTATAGGTTTGCACGTAGAAACTATAATAATTTCATTTAAATAAAACTAGATTTGTAGAACCACATAAAATTATGTAGGTATGATTAGAATGTAGTAATACTGTGTGCTTCATTAATTCACATGATATCGAGATTATATTGGTTGAATATAATAAATTGTGTTAATTATGACAATGGAGTGAATAAATTAATTGAGATTAATTTTAATTGTATGGCAAATTGCTTATTTGTTAATAAATTAAATTGTGCGAATTATTATGGTGAATATAATTATCATCGCGGGGATTACGGGATTACGAGTAGTATGCTCATACCTTAATTTTAGGAATACTTGATAGGTATGGAACTAGTGGGTATGTCTTAGTTGAGGTTAACACTTTCTAGGTATGGGACTAGTTAGTGTAGATTTTTACGGATGGGATATTTTGGGGTGGGGTTGATTTTGGTGTCGTTGCATTGATTTAGATAGCCTATTGAGAATTGGAAGAGTTAAATGATAGAAATTCATCGTACAAAATAGGATAGGACGCATTTGTATTTTTTAGACATCTAGGCAAGGGACTAGTGGTAAGCTTAAAGACTTATGATTTATAATAGGGTGGAGTTGAAATAAAATAAATGAGAAAATGAGATGATGAGAAAACAAGAATTGAGAATTAATGCCTAAAATAATAAACGGGTATTAAAATGAATTTGCAGAGCGAGTTTGGGTAGCACTGACAGTTAAACGGGTCGACTGGCTATAGCGACGTGGGTGTGTGTTGGCATCACGAGTATATGTGTGCTGACACTTAAACGTGTCGACTGGCTGTTGTGACGTGTCGTGAGTGGAACCTCACGAGTATGTGCAAAACTGACAGAATACGGGTTGACTAGCTATAGTGAGGGAACTGGGTGTGATGTATAGAACTTTAAGCATGTCAATAGTGTGTACAGGGCCGATAAGGGGTCGACTGGCCATATTGGTGTCGCATGAATTAAATTAAATTAATTAATTATCTAAAATGGGTTAGGATAAGAATGAAATTATAAAAAAATATTATTGGGATGTTTGGGCTTACACTTTAGGGTGCATTAGTTGTATGGTCAATAGTGGTTGTTTACATTTATTCGCTCATTATTAATTAACTCGTTAAATTAAAGTATTCTATTGTGTTATTTATTATGTATAATGCTACTGTCTGGGTTCACAAACCCTAACTGGGGAGAATAACTTGTATTCATGTGTTGGGTCTGACCCATTGCATTGACTAACATTTCAGTTTTAGCATTGGAGTAGCCGCATAAGAGTAATTGGAGATCTTTTGGAGGTGCAGTTGGAGTTTATTATTGATGCTTAGTAGTTAAGACTTATTTCTCCCTTCCGTCACATTTCTATAATGAAACTTTATATATGGATTTGGTGCACCAATCGATTCCACGGTTGTTTACGCTTTTATTCAGATATTTATAGTGGGTCATTTTATTCGGATTTATGTACTTAGTGGAGATTGGATTTATTTGGAGATTAGCATGGTGATGGATTTTATTATTGCATGAATGGTTATTCTTATTTTGATCAATTTAATTATTATCTCGTGGAATGAATTGTATGTCTTATATCTGTCAGACGCTAAAAATGATTACTTATTTAGTGAAGCCCGACGTAGTTTGGCATGGCGGCTGACCACCTCGCTTTTCAGATTGCACGTGGGTGCTACAAATGGTATCAGAGCATGATCTTAGGTATCGTAGGTTGTGAGTTCATTTATCTTCCGTGTTATTGATCTTTGATTCCCTTTATTGATTCGTGATCTCTAAGATATTGAGTATAGCATACGTGTTAGTTGTGTTCCTTGGAGATAAGGAGTTTTTTGTTGAGTACGTTATAGGCATGGATGTTAAAAGTAGTAATATTGATGTAAGGATCCTTAGAGTTTATTTTGGAGATGAAATTTATTTGGCACATCGTTAGTATAAATTTTGTGTATATAGTGTATCGATGGAGTTATGTGATTTTATTTGAGGATTTAAACGTTGTGATGACATCTAGAGATAGAATCCAATAGTGATTCGTGGGAGAACGTGGTATGCCGATATTTTCATTGTTATGCATATATATATATATATATATATATAGTTAGTTAGTTAGTTAGTTAGTTAGTTAGTTAGTTAGGATATATAATGTATCTTTGATTGTGGGGCATGTGCGTGTCGGACTGGGTGTATGGGCGCTCAATTGTGGTATTTTACGAGTGGGCATATGTGAGTCTTATTTTATTTTTGCGCGTTTACGCTTCATCGAATTTTGAGGACAAAATTCATGTGCTAGTGGAGAAGTTTGTAACCCCACGTGATTTTTAAGTCGTAAAAATCTTTGTTCAATTAATAATTTGAAAAAAATATTTTTTGGAATCTATTACATTTTGGTATGAAAAAAATATTGATTTTTAAGTATAAAATAAATTTTTAAGTGGAATTTAAATCGGGATTAAAATTTTGAAATTATAACTTTTCGTATAAAAATCGTGAGAGGATCGGACCTAAGGAGTAAAAATAAATGAATAAAAATATTTGTTCTTCCGATCAACTTGAATTTTTTTATGCATCTTCCTCGCACCTTTAGGTACAACGTTTTAAAATTTTAGTCGATTCCAACAGCCCGATCATGTGTAATATTTTTTTAGTGTTTGTATTTAATTGAGACTCGAATTTTTGTTGGCATATAAGCATAAAGTGACGAGTTCAGAACTTTTAAAATACATTTTAACCTTCTTATAAATATGTAGCTACCCATAATTTCAGTCTCCCTCATCTAAAAAATCTAAACCCCCTTGAACGCAACTTTTAACCCAAGTTTTGAAGATCTAAATCAAGTTTTCTCAAGATTGTTCAAGGATGTGTCTTTAAAAAAAAATTCGGGAGGAACGCAACCATCTAATAAAAAATTTTAACCAAATTTTCTTCAGGCATGAATACTTATGTTCTCTCTCTTTAGTATTATACATTTTAGATGTCACCTAAACCTTAATTCATATACTTTTCTTAAAATAAATTAGCAACCTTAATTAGGGTAAGTGAAAACAAATTTGGGACTGTATTTCTTAAAATTCTTAATCTGAATTAATATTTATAACCCTTGTGTGCTTAGGGTAGATATTGGATTTGGGGTAATATGGGTATAGGTTTGCATATAGAAACTGTAGTAATTTGATTTAAATAAAAACTAGATTTGTACAACCACATAAATTATGTAGGTATGATTAAAATGAAGTATAATTGTGTGCTTTATAAATTCTCTTGATGTTGAGATTATATTGATTGAATAAAATAAATTGTGTTAATTATGACGATGGAGTGAGTAAATTAAATTGGGATTAATTGTGATTATATAAGAAATCGCATATTTGTTGGTAAATTGAATTGTGCGACTTATTGTGTTGATTATATTTATCATCGCGGGGATAAAGGGATTTGAGGTAGTATGCTCTCACCTTAATTTTAGGAATACTTGTTAGGTATGGGACTAGTGAGTATGCGTTAGTTGCGGTTAATACTTTCTAGGTATGCGACTAGTTAGTGTAGATTTTTATGGATAGGATATTCCGGGGTGGGGCTGATTTTGGTGTTGTTCTGTTGGTTTGGACAGCCTATGCATGAGACTTGAAAGAGTTAAATGATAGAAATTCATCCTACAAAATAGGATAGGACACATTTGTATTTTGAAGACCTCTAGGTATGGGACTAGGGGTAGGTTTAAAAATTTATGCTCTATAATAAGGTGGGGTTGAAATAAAGTAAATGAGAAAATGAGATGATGAGAAAACAATAATCGACAATTAATGCTTAAGATAATATACGGGTGGTAAAATGAATTTGCGGCGTGAGTATGGGCAGGACTGACAGTTAAATGGGTCGACTCGCTATCGTGACGTGGGTGTGTGTTTGCATCACGAGTATATGCGGATCGACAATTAAACGGGTCGACTGGTTGTTATGACGTGCCGTGCGTGGAACCTCGCAAGTATGTGCAGAACTAATAAAATACGGGTTGATTGGCTATAGCGAGGGGAATGAGTGTGATGTGTAGGACTTTAAGCGTCCCAGGAGTGTGTACAGAGCCGATAAGGGGTCGACTCACCATATTTGTGTCGCATGAATTAAACTAATTAATTAATTAATTAATTAAAATGGGCAAGGATAAGAATGAAATTTTTAATAAAAATATTATTGGTCTGTTTGGGCTTACACTTTAGGGTACATTAGTTGTATGGTCAATAGTGGTAGCTTGTTTTTATTCGCTCGTTATTAATTTACTCATTAAATTAAAATATTCTGTTGTGGTATTTATTATGTATAATGCTACTATCTAGGTTCACGGACCCTAATTGGGGAGAGAAGTTTGTTTTCATGCGGTGGACTCTAACCCATTGCGTTCACTACACCAAAAATAGGATTCTGGCACGGTTTAAAACTGTGCCAGATCAAATCTGGCACGGTTTTGAACTGTGCCAGAATCAGGTGTTCCAAAATGGGAATTTTTTTCTGGCACGGCTCAAAAGTGTGCCAGATTCAGCCAAACAGGAACACTTCTGGCACACTTTTAAACAGTGCCAGAATTTGATATTTCTGACACACTTTTGGCACAGTTTTTAACTGTGCCAGATTCAGCAAAATAGGAACACTTCTGGCACACTTTAAAACCGTGTCAGAATTTGATATTTCTGGCACACTTTTGGCACAGTTTTTAATTGTGCCGGATTCAGCACAGTTTAAAAACATTTGGCACAGTTCAAAACCGTGCCAAAATATGATACACTTTTGTCACGGTTTTGAACTGTGCCAATTTTTTTATTTAAAAAAAATTATTTGAAAGAACAAAATTCACAAATTAATAATATTGTGCGTTATTAATAAACAAATGTACATACAAACTTCAAAATATTACAAGTCTTTAACCGTTCACAGGCCCAAAAACAATTGGGCAGAGTTTCCTCTATTTTCTGGACATTCCAAAACATGTTAATACAAAACCTGCCTAACATAAAGCCCGCACAGCCACAAAATATAACAAATAACTTACAAAAGCCCTCATGGCCACAAAAGTCGATAATAAAACAACAAAAGACCGTACAACCATGACACATAAAAATGGAATCATTAATAAACCCCTTGTTGTAAACCATTGAGTTCTTTGTGTATTCCACGTGAATAAAAGCCAACGATAAACTGTTATCCTGCAAAACAAACAGAACACAAAAAAGATACGATATTAGTAACCCAATAATTTACCAAAAGAAAATACTCAAAACAAAAAATTACATATATGAGTGGAAATTATCGTCATACTAACAAACCGGGAGACCCGAGACTATGCGGTCAGTTTCTACATGTTACACTGGTCCCGTGCGAGGTGTTCGTGCCTCCTACGGGGTCGTTTGGGGGTTGGTTTGGATTTTCACCCTTTGATGGCTTATTTTTAACTAAGTGTGATTTTTGTAAATTATCGTCATACTCTCAAACCAGGAGACCCAAGACTATGCGATCAGTTCCTACAAGTTACACTGGTCCCGTGCGAGATGTTCGTGCCTCCTACGGGGTCGATAGGGGGCCGGTTTTGGTTTTCACCCTTTAACGGCATGTTTTTAAGTTTTAAGTGTTAATTTTTGCACATTATCGTCCTATTCACAAACTGAGAGATCCGAGACTACGCTATCAGTTCCTACAAGTTACATTGGTCCCGTGCGAGGTGTTCGTGCCTCCTACGGGGTCGATTGGGGGCCAGTTTGGGTTTTCACCTTTTAACGGCCTGTTTTTAACTTTAAGAGTGATTTTTGCAAATTTTGGTCATACTCTCAAACCGGGAGACCCAGGACTACGCGGTCAGTTCCTACAAGTTGCATTTGTCCCGTACGAGGTGTTCGTACCTCCTACGGGGTCAATTGGGGGGCGGTTTTTGTTTTAACCCTTTAACGGCATATTTTTAACTAAGTGTGATTTTTGCAAATTATCGTCATACTCTCAAACCGGGAGACCCAGGACTACGCGTTCAGTTCCTACAAGTTACATTGGTCCTGTGCGAGGTGTTCGTGCCTCCTACGGGGCCGATTGCGGGCCGGTTTGGGTTTTCACCCTTTAACGGCCTATTTTTAACTCTAAGTGTGATTTTTGCAAATTATCATCATACTCTCAAACCGGGAGACCCGGAAATACGCGGTCAGTTCCTACAAGTTACATTGGTCCCGGGCGAGGTGCTCGTGCCTCCTACGGGGTCGTTTGGGGGCTGATTTTTGTTTTCACCCTTTAACGGCATGTTTTTAACTAAGTATGATTTTTGAAAATTATCGTCATACTCACAAACGAGGAGACCCGGGACTACGCGGTCAGTTCCTACACGTTACATTGGGTCCCGTGCGAGTTGTTCGTGCCTCCTACGGGGTCGTTTGGGGGGTGGTTCAGTTTTCACCCTTTCATGACTTGTTTTTAAGTCTAAGTGTGATTTTTGTAAATTATCGTCCTAATCTCAAACCGGGAGACCCGGGACTACGTGGTCAGTTCCTACAAGTTACATTGGTCCCGTACGAGGAGTTTGTGCCTCCTACGGGGTCGATTGGGGGCCGGTTTGGGTTTTCACCCTTTAACGGCATGTTTTTAAGCTTAAGTGTTGATTTTTGCAAATTATCGTCATACTCTCAGACCGGGAGACCCGTGACTACGCGGTCAGTTCCTACAAGTTACATTGGTCCCGTGCGAGGTGTTCATGCCTCCTATGGGGTCATCTGGAGGCTGGTTTGGATTTTCACCCTTTAACGACATGTTTTTAAGCTTAAGTGCTGATTTTTGCATATTATCATTGTACTCTCAAACCGGGAGACCCGAGACTATGCAGTCAGTTCTTACAAGTTATGTTGGTCCCGTGCGAGGTGTTCGTGCCTCCTACGGGGTCGTTTAGGGTCCGGTTTTGGTTTTTACCTTTTAACAGCATGTTTTTAACTAAGTGTGATTTTTACAAATTATCGTCATACTCTCAAACCGGGAGACCCGGGACTATGCGGTCTATTCCTATAAGTTACATTGACCCCGTGCAAGGTGTTCGTGCCTCCTACGGGGTCGTTTGGGGGCAGGTTCGGGTTTTCACCCTTTAACGTCTTGTTTTTAAGTTTAAGTGTTGATTTTTGCCAATTATCATCCTATCCACAAACTGAGAAACCCGGGACTGCGCTATTAGTTCCTACAAGTAATATTGGTCCCCTGTGAGGTGTTCGTGCCTCTTACGGGGTCGTTTGGGTACCGGTTTGGGTTTTCACCCTTTAACGGACTATTTTTAATTCTAAGGGTGATTTTTGCAATTAATCGTCATACTCTCAAACCGAGAGACCCGGGACTACGCGATCAGTTCCTACAAGTTAGATTGGTCCCCTGTGAGGTGTTCGTGCCTCCTACGGGGTCGTTTGGGGGTTGGTTTGGGTTTTCACCCTTTGACGACTTGTTTTTAACTAGGTGTGATTTTTTCAAATTATCATCTTATTCACAAATCGGTTGACCCGAGACTACGCTGTCAGTTCCTACAAGTTACATTGGTCCCGTGCAAGGTGTTCGTGCCTCCTACGGGGTCGTTTGGGGGCTGGTTTGGGTTTTCACCCTTTAACGACTTGTTTTTAAGCTTAAGTGTTGATTTTTGCAAATTATCGTCATACCGTCAAACCGGGAGATCCAGGACAACGCAGTAATTTCCTACAAGTTACATTGGTCCCGTGCGAGGTGTTCGTGCCTCCTACGGGGTCGATTGGGGGTCGTTTTGGGTTTTCAACCTTTAACGGCTTGTTTTTAACTGTAAGTGTGATTTTTGCAAATTATCGTGGTACTCTCAAACCGGGAGACCCGCGACTACGCGGTCAGTTCCAACAAGTTACATCGGTCCTGTGCGAGGTGTTCGTGCCCCCTACGGGGTCGTTTGGTGGGTGGTTTTGGTTATCACCCTTTAACGACTTGTTTTTAAGTTTAAATGTTGATTTTTACAAATTATCGTCATATTTTCAAAATGGGAGACTCGAGACTACGTGGTCAGTTCCAACAAGTTACCTTGGTCCCGTGCGAGGTGTTCGTGCCCCCTAGGGGTCGTTTGGGGGGTGGTTTGGGTTTTCACCCTTTAATGGCTTGTTTTTATGTTTGAGTCCTGATTTTTGCAAATTATCGTCATATTCTCAAACCGGGAGACCCGGGAATACGCGGACAGTTCCTACAAGTTAGATTGGTCCCGTGTGAGGTGTTCGTGCCACCTACGGGGTCGTTTGGGAGGTGGTTTGGGTATTCACCCTTTAACGGCTTGTTTTTAAGTTTAATTGTTGATTTTCTCAAATTATCATCCTATTCCCAAACCGGGAGACCCGAGACTACGCTGTGAGTTCCTACAAGTTACATTGGTCCCGTGCGAGGTGTTCGTGCCTCCTACGGGGTCGATTGGGTGCCGGTTTGGGTTTTCACCCTCTAACCGCCTGTTTTTAATTCTAAGTGTGATTTTTACAAATTATCGTCATACTCTCAAACCGGGAGACCCGGGACTACGCGGTCAGTTCCTACAAGTTACATTGGTCCCGTGTGAGGTGTTCGTGCCTCATACGGGGTCGTTTGCGGGTTGGTTTGGGTTTTCACGCTTTGACGGCTTGTTTTTAACTAGGTGTGATTTTTTGTAATTATCGTCTTATTCACAAACTGGGTGACTCGGGACTACGCTGTCAGTTCCTACAAGTTACATTTGTCCCGTGCGAGGTGTTCGTGCCTCCTACCGGGTCGTTTGGGGGCTGATTTGGGTTTTCACCCTTTAACGGCATGTTTTTAAGCTTAAGTGTTGATTTTTGTAAATTATCATCATACTGTCAAACCGGGAAAACCAGGACTACACGGTCAGTTCCTACAAGTTAATTTGGTCCCGTGCGAGGTGTTCGTGCCTCCTACGGGGTCGATTGGGGGCCGGTTTGGGCTTTCAACCTTTAACTGTCTGTTTTTAAATCAAAGGGTGATTTTTTCAAATTATCATCATACTCTCAAACCGGGAGACCCGGGACTACGCTGTCAGTTCCAACAAGTTACATTGGTCCCGTGCGAGGTGTTCGTGCCCCCTACGGGATCGTTTGGTGGGTGGTTTGGTTTTTCACCCTTTAACGGCTTGTTTTTAAGTTTAAGTGTTGATTTTTACAAATTATCGTCATACTTTCAAACCGGGAGACCCGAGACTATGCGGTCAGTTCCAACAAGTTACATTAGTCCCGTGCGAGGTGTTCGTGCCCCCTACGGGGTCGTTTGGGGGTTGGTTTTGGTTTTCACCCTTTGACGGCTTATTTTTATGTTTAAGTCTTGATTTTTGGAAATTATCGTCATATTCTCAAACCGGGAGACCTGGGAATACGTGGTCAGTTCCTACAAGTTAGATTGGTCCCATGCGAGGTGTGCGTGCCCCCTACGGGGTCGTTTGGGAGGTGGTTTGGGAATTCACCCTTTAACGGCTTATTTTTAAGTTTAATTGTTGATTTTTACAAATTATCATCCTATTCACAAACCGGGAGACCCAAGACTACGCTGTGAGTTCCTACAAGTTACATTGGTCCCGTGCGAGGTGTTCGTGCCTCCTACGGGGTCGATTGGGTGCCGGTTTGGGTTTTCACCCTTTAACGACCTGTTTTTAATTCTAAGTGTGATTTTTACAAATTATTGTCATACTCTCAAACCGGGAGACCCGGGACTACGCGGTCAGTTCCTACTAGTTACATTGGTCCCGTGCGAGGTGTTCGTGCCTCCTACGGGGTCGTTTGGGGGTTGGTTTGGGTTTTCACCCTTTGACAGCTTATTTTTAACTAGGTGTGATTTTTTGAAATTATCGTCTTATTCACAAACCGGGTGACCCGGGACTACGCTGTCAGTTCCTACAAGTTACATTGGTCCCGTGCAAGGTGTTCGTGCCTCCTACGGGGTCGTTTGGGGGCTGATTTAGGCTTTCACCCTTTAACGGCATGTTTTTCAGCTTAATTGTTGATTTTTGCAAATTATCATCATACTGTCAAACCGAGAAACCCAGGACTACACGATCAGTTCCTACAAGTTACATTGGTCCCGTGCGAGGTGTTCGTGCCTCCTATGGGTTCGATTGGGGGCCGGTTTGGGCTTTCAACCTTTAACGGCCTGTTTTTCACTCTAAGTGTGATTTTTGCAAATTATCATCATACTCTCAAACCGGGAGACCCGGGACTACGCTGTCAGTTCCAACAAGTTACATTGGTCCCATGCGAGGTGTTCGTGCCCCCTACGGGGTCGTTTGGTGGGTGGTTTGGGTTTTCACCCTTTAACGGCTCATTTTTAAGTTTAAGTGTTGGTTTTTATAAATTATAATCTTATTTTCAAACCGGGATACCCGAGACTAAGCGGTCAGTTCCAACAAGTTGCATTGGTCCCGTGCGAGGTGTTCGTGCCCCCTACGGAGTCGTTTGGGGGGTAGTTTGGGTTTTCCTTTAACGGATTGTTTTTATGTTTAAGTCCTGATTTTTGCAATTTATCGTCATATTCTCAAACCGGGAGACCCGGGAATACGCGGTCACTTCCTACAAGTTAGATTGGTCCCGTGCGAGGTGTTCGTGCCCCCTACGGGGTCGTTTGGGAGGTAATTTGGGAATTCGCCCTTTAACGGCTTGTTTTTAAGTTTAATTATTGATTTTAACAAATTATCATCCTATTCATAAACCGGGACACCCGAGACTACGCTGTGAGTTCCTACAAGTTACATTGGTCCCGTGCGAGGTGTTCGTGCCTCCTACGGGGTCGATTGGGTGCCGGTTTGGGTTTTCACCCTTTAACGGCCTGTTTTTAATTCTAAGTGTGATTTTTACAAATTATTGTTATACTCTCAAACCGGGAGTCCTGGGACTACGCGGTCAGTTCCTACAAGTTACATTGGTCCCGTGCGAGGTGTTCGTGCCTCCTACGGGGTCGTTTGGGGGTTGGTTTGAGTTTTCACACTTTGACGGCTTGTTTTTAACTAGGTGTGATTTTTAAAAAATTATCGTCTTATTCACAAATCGGGTGACCCAGGACTACGCTGTCAGTTCCTACAAGTTACATTGGTCCCATGCAAGGTGTTCGTGCCTCCTACAGGGTCGTTTGGGGGCTGGTTTGGGTTTTCACCCTTTAACGGCATGTTTTTAAGCTTAAGTGTGGATTTTTGCAAATTATCATCATACTATCAAACCGGGAGATCCATGACTACACGGTAAGTTCCTACAAGTTACATTGGTCCCGTGCGAGGTGTTCGTGCCTCCTACGGGGTCGATTGGGGGCCGTTTTGGGTTTTCAACCTTTAACGGCTTGTTTTTAACTGTAAGTGTGATTTTTGCAAATTATTGTCGTACTCTCAAACTGGGAGACCCGGGACTACGCGATTAGTTCCAACAAGTTACATTAGTCCCGTGCGAGGTGTTCATACCCCCTACGGGGTCGTTTGGTGGGTGGTTTGGGTTATCACCCTTTAACGACTTGTTTTTAAGTTTAAATGTTGATTTTTACAAATTATCTTCATATTTTCAAACTGGTAGACCCGAGATGACGTGGTCAGTTCCAACAAGTTACATTGGTCCTGTGCGAGGTGTTCGTGCCCCCTACGGGGTCGTTTGGGGGGTGGTTTGGGTTTTCACCCTTTAATGGCTTGTTTTTATGTTTGAGTCCTGATTTTTGCAAATTATCATCATATTCTCAAAATGGGAGACCCGGGAATACGCGCTCAGTTCCTACAAGTTAGATTGGTCCCGTGCGAGGTGTTCGTGCCCCCTACGGGGTTGTTTAGGAAGTGGTTTGGGTTTTCACCCTTTAACGGCTTGTTTTTAAGTTTAAGTCCTGATTTTTGCAAATTATAGTCATATTTTCAAACCGGGAGACCCGGGAATACGCGGTCATTTCCTACAAGTTACATTGGTCCCGTGCAAGGTGTACGTGCCTCCTACGGGGTCGTTTGGACGGTGGTTTGGGTTTTCACCCTTTAACGGCTTGTTTTTAAGTTTAATTATTTATTTTTACAAATTATCATCCTATTCACAAACCGGGAGACCCGAGACTACGCTGTGAGTTCCAACAAGTTACATTGGTCCCGTGCGAGGTGTTCGTGCCTCCTACGGGGTCGATTGGGTGCCGGTTTGGGTTTTCACCCTCTAACGGCCTGTTTTTAATTCTAAGTGTGATTTTTACAAATTATCGTCATACTCTCAAACCGGGAGACCCGGGACTACGCGGTCAGTTCCTACAAGTTACATTGGTCCCGTGTGAGGTGTTCGTGCCTCATTCGGGGTCGTTTGCGGGTTGGTTTGGGTTTTCACGCTTTGACGGCTTATTTTTAACTAGGTGTGATTTTTTGTAATTATCGTCTTATTCACAAACTGGGAGACTCGGGACTACGCTGTCAGTTCCTACAAGTTACATTTGTCCCGTGCGAGGTGTTCGTGCCTCCTACCGGGTCGTTTGGGGGCTGATTTGGGTTTTCACCCTTTAACGGCATGTTTTTAAGCTTAAGTGTTGATTTTTGTAAATTATCGTCATACTGTCAAACCGGGAAAACCAGGACTACACGGCCAGTTCCTACAAGTTAATTTGGTCCCGTGCGAGGTGTTCGTGCCTCCTACGGGGTCGATTGAGGGCCGGTTTGGGCTTTCAACCTTTAACTGTCTGTTTTTAAATCAAAGCGTGATTTTTTCAAATTATCATCATACTCTCAAACCGGGAGACCCGGGACTACGCTGTCAGTTCCAATAAGTTACATTGGTCCCGTGCGAGGTGTTCGTGCCCCCTACGGGGTCGTTTGGTGGGTGGTTTGGTTTTTCACCCTTTAACGGCTTGTTTTTAAGTTTAAGTGTTGATTTTTACAAATTATCGTCATACTTTCAAGCCGGGAGACCCGAGACTACGCGGTCAGTTCCAACAAGTTACATTAGTCCCGTGCGAGGTGTTCGTGCCCCCTACGGGGTCGTTTGGGGGTTGGTTTTGGTTTTCACCCTTTGACGGCTTATTTTTAACTAGGTGTGATTTTTTCAAATAATCGTGTTATTCACAAACCGGGTGATCCGGGACTACGCTGTCAGTTCCTACAGGTTACATTAGTTCCGTGCGAGGTGTACGTGCCTCCTACGGGGTCGTTTGGGGGCTGGTTTGGGTTTTCACCCTTTAACGACATGTTTTTAAGCTTAAGTGTTGATTTTTTCAAATTATCATCATACTATCAAACCGGGAGACCCAAGACTATACGGTCAGTTCCTACAAGTTACATTGGTCCCGTGCGAGGTGTTCGTGCCTCCTACGGGGTCGATTGGGGGCCGGTTTGGGTTTTCAACCTTTAACGGCCTGTTTTTAACTCAAAGTGTGATTTTTGCAAATTATCGTCGTACACTCAAATCGGGAGACCCGGGACTACGCGGTCAGTTCCGACAAGTTACATTGGTCCCGTGCGAGGTGTTCGTGCCCCCTACGGGGTCGTTTGGTGGGTGGTTTGGGTTTTCACCCTTTAACGGCTTGTTTTTAAGTTTAAGTGTTGATTTTTACAAATTATCGTCATATTTTCAAATCGGGAGACCCGAGACTACGCGCTCAGTTCCTACAAGTTACATTGGTCCCGTGCGAGGTGGTCGTGCCTCCTACGGGGTCGATTGGGGGCCGGTTTGGGTTTTCAACCTTTAACGGCCTGTTTTTAACTCTAAGTGTTTTTTGCTAATTATCGTCGTACTCTCAAACCGGGAGACCCGAGACTACGTGGTCAGTTCCAACAAGTTACATTGGTCCCGTGCGAGGTGTTCGTGCCGCCTACGGGGTCGTTTGGTGGGTGGTTTGGGTTTTCACCCTTTAACGGCTTGTTTTTAAGTTTAAGTGTTGATGTTTACAAATTATCATCATATTTTCAAACCGGGAGACTCGAGACTACGCGGTCAGTTCCAACAAGTTGCATTGGTCCCGTGCGAGGTGTTCGTGCCCCCTACGGGGTCGTTTGGGAGGTAGTTTGGGTTTTCACCATTTAACGGCTTGTTTTTATGTTTAAGTCCTGATTTTGAAATTATCGTCATATTCTCAAACCGGGAGACCCGTGAATACGCGGTCAGTTCCTACAAGTTAGATTGGTCCCGTGCGAGGTGTTCGTGCCCCCTACGGGGTCGTTTGGGAGGTGGTTTTGATTTTCATCCTTTAACGACTTGTTTTTAAGTTTAAGTCCTGATTTTTGCAAATTATAATCATATTCTCAAACCAGGAGACCCGGGAGTACGCGGTTAGTTCCTACAAGTTACATTGGTCCCGTGCGAGGTGTACGTTCCTCTTATGGGGTCATTTAAGGGGTGGTTTGGATTTTCACCCTTTAACGTCTTGTTTTTAAGTTTAAGTGTTGATTTTTATAATTTATCATCCTATTCACAAACCGGGAGACCCGGGACTACGCTGTGAGTTCCTAAAAGTTACATTGGTCCCGTGCGAGTTGTTCGTGCCTCCTACGGGGTCGATTGGGGGCCGGTTTGGATTTTCACCCTTTAATGGCCAATTTTTAATTCTAAGTGTGATTTTTACAAATTATCGTCATACTCTCAAACTGGGAGACCCGGGAATACGCGGTCAGTTCCTGCAAGTTACATTGGTCCCGTGCGAGGTGTCCGTGCCTCCTACGGGGTTGTTTGGGGGTTGGATTGGGTTTTCACCCTTTGACGGCTTGCTTTTAACTAAGTGTGATTTTTGCAAAGTATCGTCATACTCTCAAACCGGGAGACTCGGGACAATGCGGTCAGTTCCTACAAGTTACATTGGCCCCGTGCGAGGCGTTCGTGCCTCCTACGGGGTCGTTTGGGGGATGGTTCGAGTTTTCAACCTTTAACTGCTTATTTTTAAGTTTAAGTGTTGATTTTTGCAAATTATGATCCTATTCACAAATCGAGAGACCCGGGACTGTACTGTCAGTTCCTACAAGTTACATTGGTCCCGTGCGAGCTGTTCGTGCCTCCTACGGGATCGATTGGGGGCCGATTTGGGTTTTCACCCTTAAAGGCCTATTTTTAATTCTAAGTGTGATTTTTGCAAAGTATCGTCATACACTCAAACCGGGAGACTCGGGACTACGCGGTCAGTTCCTACAAGTTACATTAGTCCCCTGCGAGGTGTTCGTGCCTCCTACGATGTCGTTTGGGAGTTGATTTGGGCTTTCACCATTTGAGGGCTTATTTTTATCTAATTGTGATTTTTGCAAATTATCATCCTATTCACAACCCTGGAGACTCGGGACTACGCTATCCGTTCCTACAAGTTACATTGGTCCCGTGCGAGGTGTTCGTGCCTCCTACGGGCTCGATTGGGGGCCGGTTTGGGTTTTCACCCTTTAACGACCTGTTTTTAATTCTAAGTGTGATTTTTACAAATTATCGTCATACTCTCAAATCGGGAGACCCGGGACTATGCGGTCAGTTCCTACAAGTTACATTGGTCCCGTGCGAGGTGGTCGTGCCTCCTACGAGGTCGTTTGGGTTTTCACCCTTTGACCGCTTGTTTTTAACTCTAAGTGTGATTTTTACAAATTAGCGTCATACTCTTAAACTGAGAGACCCGAGACTTCGCGGTCAGTTCCTACAAGTTACATTGGTCTCGTGCGAGGTGTTCGTGCCTCCTACGGGGTCGATTGGGGGCCGGTTTTGGTTTTCATCCTTTAACGACCTGTTTTTAATTCTAAGTGTGATTTTTGCAAATTATCATCATACTCTCAAATCGAGAAACTCGGGACTACCCGGTCAGCTCCTATAAGTTACATTGGTCCCATGCGAGGTGTTCGTGCCTCCTACGGGATTGTTTGGGGGCCGGTTTGGGTTTTCACCCTTTAATGGCCTATTTTTATGTTTAAGTCCTAATTTTTGCAAATTATTGTCATATTCTCAAACCGGGAGACCCGGGAATACGCAGTCAGTTCCTACAAGTTAGATTGGTCCCGTGCGAGGTGTTCGTGCCCCCTACGGGGTCGTTTGGGAGGTGGTTTAGGTTTTCACCCTTTAACGGCTTGTTTTTAAGTTTAAGTCCCAATTTTTGCAAATTATCGTCATATTCTCAAACTGGGAGACCCGGGAATATGCGGTAAGTTCCTACAAGTTACATTGGTCCCGTGCGAGGAGTACGTGCCTCCTACGGGGTCGTTTGGGGGGTGGTTTTTGTTTTCACCCTTTAACGGCTTGTTTTTTAGTTTAAGTGTTGATTTTTACAAGTTATCGTCCTATTCAGAAACCGAGAGACCCGGGACTACGCTGTGAGTTCCTACAAGTTACATTGGTCCCGTGTGAGGTGTTCGTGCCTCCTACGGGGTCGATTGGGGGCCGGTTTGGTTTTTCACCCTTTAACGGCCTGTTTTTAATCCTAAGTGTGAGTTTTACAAATTATCGTCATACTCTCAAACCGAAAGACCCGAGACTACGCGGTCAGTTCCTATAAGTTACATTAGTCCCGTGCGAGGTGTTCGTGCCTCCTACGATGTTGTTTGGGAGTTGATTTGGGTTTTCACCCTTTGAGGGCTTGTTTTTAACTAAGTGTGATTTTTGCAAATTATCGTCATACTCTCAAACCGGGAGACCCGGGACTACGCGGTCAGTTCCTATAAGTTACATTGGTCCCGTGCGAGGTGTTCGTGCCTCCTACGGGTCGTTTGGGTGCTGGTTTGGATTTTCACCCTTTAACGACATATTTTTAAGTCTAAGTGTTGATTTTTGCAAATTATCATCCTATTCACAAACCGAGAGACCCGGGACTACGCTGTCAGTTCCTATAAGTTACATTGGTCCCGTGCGAGGTGTTCGTGCCTCCTACGAGGTCGATTGGGGGCCGATTTGGATTTTCACCCTTTAACGGCTTGTTTTTAACTCTAAATGTAATTTTTGCAAATTATCATAATACTCTCAAATCGGGATATCCGGGACTACGCGGTCAGTTCCTACAAGTTAAATTGGTCCCGTGCGAGGTGTTCGTGCCTCCTACGGGGTCGTTAGGGGGTTGGTTAGGGTTTTCACCCTTTAACGACATGTTTTTAACTTTAAGTGTGATTTTTATAAATTATCGTTATACTCTGAAATTGGGAGACCGGGGACTACGCGATCAGTTCCAACAAGTTACATTGGTCCCGTGCGAAGTGTTCGTGCCCCCTACAGGGTTGTTTGGTGGGTGGTTTGGATTTTCACCCTTTAACGGCTTGTTGATTTTTACAAACTATTGTCATATTTTCAAACCGGGAGACCCGAGACTACGCGGGCAGTTCTAACAAGTTACATTGGTCCCGTGCGAGGTGTTCGTGCCCCCTACGGGGTCGTTTGGGGGGTGGTTTGGGTTTTCACCCTTTAACGGCTTGTTTTTAAGTTTAAGTCCTAATTTTTGCAAATTATCATCATATTCTCAAACCGGGAGACCCGGGAATACGCGGTCAGTTCCTACAACTTACATTTGTCCCGTGCGAGGTGTACGTGCTTCCTACGGGGTCGTTTTTTTTTTTTTGGGGAGGGGGGGGGGGGGGTTGGGTTTTCACCCTCTAACGGCTTGTTTTTAAGTTTAAGTGTTGATTTTTGCAAATTATCATAATATTCTCAAACCGGGAGACCCGGGACTACGTGGTCAGTTCCTACAAGTTACATTGGTCCCGTGCGAGGTGTGCGTGCCTCCTACGGGGTTGTTTGGGGGGTGGTTTGGGTTTTCACCCTTTAACGGCTTGTTTTTAAGTTTTAGTTTTGATTTTTGCAAATTATCATCATATTCTCAAACCAGGAGACCCAGGACTACGCGGTCTGTTCCAACAATTTACACTGGTCCCGTGCGAGGTGTGCGTGCCTCCTATATCGTCATATTCTCTAACTTTATGTTTTTAATCAGTTTAGAATGTTTATGGATTTTAGAAAATTTTGACATAGTTTCATTGTTTTATTCGTTAAATCCAATGTGTTTTACCATTTAAAATAAACTCAAGAGCAACAGCAAATTCCAAAACCAAACCACCAGCAAGTCCCTTCCACCAATTTAACTAAATAAGCTCATAAAGTAAGCCATGAAGTGATTTTCAAACTTTAAAAGGAATGATCAAATATAGAATAAAAAAGACAAACTATAAATGTTGAGTAGAAATAATTCATTGCATTTTAAAAGGTTAATAAACTGGTACTAAATAATAGTTACCTGTAGTAACTTGAGTAAGATTGGATCGAACTGGCGTGAGTTGAACATTTGTAAAACAAATCCAAACAAATCACTGGCAGCCTATGCTGGCCTTTTGATCTCCAAACCTCCCCAATACCTGCATTCAATTCCCACCCAGCACTGGATCAAACTCTTTAGTATTACAGTACCCATATATGATTTTACATACAGAAGCTCCAAGCTTGTTTCACATTTTTCAATATTGCAGCATACCATATATGATAATTTCAATATCTGTTACAGTATACACACACACACACACACACACGTATAATCCAACATATTAAATAAATAAAAACACCACAATTCATAAAACTCTAGCTTATCAGTGCTTATTTTATACACGAATTTGAAAAGAAAAAAGGGGCATTGAAATGGAAGGGCTTATTATTACCTTAACCTCATTCTTGGACAAAATTGACCAAGCCTTATCTTACCTTCCATGTCCGTTTCTTTCCTCGTCATTTCCTCTTCCACTTCATTTCCATTCTAATAAGACACTACCTGAAGGCGGCAGCGGAGATTGGTTATGCCTATCCCTAGAATCCCTGTCAAAAGTCATAAATAAAAAGTCAAATCCCGATTAGTTTTAGGAGTGACAGGTGTTGTGTTGTTCCCACAATATAATTAATTGATTTTTTAATTTTGTGCGTCAATGGGAATGATGAGAAGTTTGAAATTAGCTACATTAAACCACGATATAATCAATTGAATATATAGCAGGACCAAATTACAAGGGTTTCATTAGTGAGCCATTAATCCTTATGGTTTTGAATTTTAAGATTAAGTATCAAAGACCAAAAATTATATATATTTTTTGACACTTTAAAGATTAACCTAATATACATTTCTTCTTCATGTGCAATAAGAATATGCAAACCTGAAACCGTTTTAATGTTTTTATAATCTTTTTTTAATTATTAACAGCTGGACCAAAAACCATAAAAAAGTTGGCAATTGAAATTGAAGATATTATTTCAGATTATTTTGAAAACCCAGCTGGACCAGTTTGTTATTTGTATGACCTTCTAGAGTATGGTTGCAAGTTTCAGTTTGATACAAGAGCTATTATATATTTATGATATCCATAAAAAATATGGGAAACTAAATATTGAAAAGAATAGAACTTGCATACCTTTCGATTTTTCACCGACCGTGAGGACCAAATACGATTTTTCACCGGCCGTGAGGAAATCAACACAATTTATCCCTTTCAAATGGGCTTTCCGTGTAGACTTTGGATTAGGGGAACCAAGACTTCGTATCTGTGAGAGAGAGCGATCTCAGTGGAGTAAGATGGAGAGCTGGCCGACGGCGGCACCAGAGTGAGAGAGAGAGCTACCCTCTGGTGCCTGAACCATCCGCTGTCAAACCTCCGACCCACCAACCCGCATCCTCAAACCCTTTACAGCCCAACAAATCCCTAAAAACCTCAATCGCAACCGAGCCACCACGCAAATAACGCAAATCCCTAAAAACCGTAGGCTCTTCTTCTCCTGGTACTGGTCGTGTGAGAGAGAGAGAGAGAGAGAGAGCGGGAGATCAAAAGGGGTTAATTTTTTTTAGGATATTTATATTTTAGTAAAGTGTTCTCAATTTTGGCACACTTTTAAACAGTGCCAAAATTTGGCACGGCTTAAAAGTGTGCCAGATTATTATTAAACAGTGCTAAAATTTGGCACGATTTTAAACTGTGCCAGATTTTTAATATCAAGATGTGCCAAATTGGTGTTTTTGGTGTAGTGGTTGACTAACATTTTAAGTTTAGCGTTGAAATTGCTGCATAGGAGTAATTAGAGATCTTTTGAAGGTGCAACTGGAGTTTATTATCGATGCTTAGTAGTTTAGACTCATTTCTCCCTTCCTTCGCATTTCTATTATGAGACTTTATTTCTGAATTTGGTGGGCCAATCGGTTCCACAGGTTACGATTTTATTCAGATATTTATAGTTGGATCATTTTATTCGGAGTTATATATTTATTAGATATTGAATTTTTTTGGAGATCAGCATGGTGATTGATTTTATTATTACATGAATGGTTATTCTTATTTGGATCAATTTAATTATTATCTTTTGGAATGAATTTTATATATATCATATATGTCACATGCTAGGAATGATTACTTATTTAGTGACGTTGACGTAATTTGGCGACATCCGCTGACAACCTCACTTGTAAGATTGTGCGGGATGTTACATTCACAAACCAATATTCTTATGTTCATTTCATTGTTATATTTAGAACAAGCTCATTTTAAACCACACACGAATCGTATGTACGTCTATTCAAATTAGTGAGGAATAATATGCTACGTATTATAGACATATTTATATGCGACCTTTATATACAAGCATCTATCCCACTTCAATCAAACATATCTAAAATTGCTCGATATATTTTGTTTACTACGTCTTGTCCACGGGGCGGCCGAGGCTTACAGCTAGTTTTAAATAACTATGGCCAACTTTTGAGTTTTGCTTATCAAGAGAATTAATTGACCTTCACTAGGTGATAGTTAATATTGCTGAGTCATGAGTGACGTGCTGATTTTTAATAAGTCATAACGTTTCAACATCACATCTAATGATTATGCTATCCTGGCTAATGAGATTCAACAAATTCAAAATCGGATGAGAATGATCCGAATCACCGGTGTCAAAATGAAAAATGGAACACTAAAGCATCACTACTTCCATCAACTTATACAAACCTACCTATATCTCTTCCATTATACATACCATTTTTTTTTTTTTTATGTGGTGAGACTGCATTCAGAAAGATCTTGCGCAAGACCACACAGCACATTAAATAAGCAGCGCATCAGGGTAAAGATCTATTCATTATAACTTGTTCCTTCATGCACATATCTTCCTTTCTTCACTTTCCACGTCTGGCTTTGTCGATAGACCCAGACCCAGATGCGCTTTTTATTAACAAATTGCGCGGTCTTGAGCAAGATATCTCATCTACAACCACACACACACACAAACACATATATGCACATCATCCCATCTATGCCAGCTAGCTTCAATCTCGTTGTATATGTCCTGCAAAAATATATGAAACGTGATGAGAATAAGATACTCAGGATTAACAAAAGAAGTTAAAAGAGAGAAAGAATGAAGGAAAGAAACGAAAGTGTTATATACAATTTACTCAATACAGTTCATCTAACTGTTGGGTCTTATTTATAGAAACAGGCAATAAATAAAATCCAGACGTTTAGGACATGCCTACCAAACTTGGGTCGGCTTCAAATCACAAATGGACAATTTTATCCCCATTTACATAAAAATATTACTGTTCTGCTAAACGCCCAATTACAAAGACAACTATTGAATTTAACATGATATTTGAACGACTTTTGGATTCGATTGGCCGACTTTTCTGATTTCCATTAATGTTGGAAAATTACAATGGTCTCCTTCATGTTTGAAATTTTTCATTTAAAAATCAGTTTTGAGTCTTTTGACAATGGCATTGCATGGCGATAAATCTCGACTTATAACAAATAATCTCTATGTGATTTAACTAAAAAAATTAAAATTAAGTTTTCACGTACAAGTTAAAGGTTACTATCAATAAATTCAAATGTTAGGTGTACTCCTTGTTATAGCTGCAGTTTTTAAAGCAAATTAGAGATTGTGTTATAGATCAAAAATAGAGGGCCACGGAAATTATCCTTCTTTAAAATTGTAAATTCTACAAATGATCCACAGTAGTTTACTAAAAATATAGAACACCTCTTAATTTGAAAGCCTATTCTAACAGATAATTAGCTGATATAATAAATGGAGAGCCTATGTACCCCTTTTTGCTAATTATTTTAAATAAAATTTAAAAAAAATAAAAAAAAAGTTGTCAAAAATAAATTTTTGCATTACAGATATCAGGAAATTGTTGTCTTTTTATCATTAAGAAATAAAGGTCAACATGGGTGCCTTTTTTTTTTTTGGTGAATACATGGGCGTAGGCCAGTAAATCGGGCTGGGTGAGCCAGGCTTGGGGTTGCTCAGGCTCGGCCCGAACTCACTTGCACATGCTCAAGCCCGAGCTCGACCCGAATTATGTTTTCCCACCTAGGCCTGAACTCGGTTCACAAGTATTACGGGCTTTGGGCCCTATTTCGGGCGATTTCAATTTTTTTTGTTAAAAAAGTTTGAATTAAATTTTTTTTTCTTGTATTTCCATCATGGACAAAATTACACATTAAAATATAATTGATATTTCATGAAATAAAATATATAATTATGAAATGTATTAAATTAAAACAAGGGAAATAAGAGTGAAAATCTACAAATGCCTATTAAATTTCATACATTTAGCAAAATTTGATCACTACCAAACGCCTATTATGACTTGAGCAATTATTAAATCAAATACCCATAATGAGATGAGATTAACAATAAAATCACAAAATTAAAAATCACATGTAATCTAATGTATTGTAACAAATTTTTTTTTTTAAAAAAGTACTAAATGAAATAAAAAAACGAAACATAATTAAACAATGTTAACAAAAATATGTTATATTATATAAATTATTTATTTATAAATATGAAGTTCGGGCTTGACAAAGTTCGACTCAAGCTCGGCCCGAAATTAATTCGGACTTGAAATTTTGGCTCAGGCTCGACTCGGTTCAAACTCAAATAAACCTCGGCACGAAAATAGCGGACCGAACGGACGGACTTCGTACCTCGGCTGCTCAATTTACAGGCCTACATGGGCGTGGATTTCTATCAAAGCACAAGGGTGCTCCTGAAATTTTTCCTCTTTAAGATTTATTACTTCCAAAATTTAGACCTAAGGGTGTTTCGGTCAGATCTAATATAAACCATATGAATAAGCCCAAAGTATTGATTATATTTTAGTGACCATTTATTGGGGGGGTTGCTTTCAGGGGCCATGTGAAAACAAAGATAAAATAATAAGGGGTAGTTAAAAAAGAACTGACAAGTGAGGTTCAGAGTCCACTCCACTGCATTAATTTACCTCTACCAGAAAAGTTTCTTCTTTTGTTTGAATTTGGGACACTCAACACCACACTTTGGTATGAGGTGCTGATAGGTATCCGAAAATAGATATATGTACTGGGCCTGGGTGACAGGACTGCTAGACTGGGCCCCCTTGCACACAGCCATGAATTGATGCTCCCTTGGATTTGGTTATATCCCCATGCATTAGTTCCTTTCTCTGATCACGTGAAAGACTATGCATAGTAAAAGTCACAGCAGCAACAAACCAGCCCCTTGTTTAGTTAATAGTCACTAATTATAATGATGTTTAGGATGTGGTTAGAGTCGTTAGAAGAAATTTTATAGCCCGGAAAGAAAAATAAACCCATCGCAAATGTCTAAAATTCACATTTTCAAGTTGCCAACATATATATATATATATATATATATATATATATATATATATATATATAAATAAAGGAGGAGGAACTTTTGGTCTTTTTTAACTGATGGTTCAGATCAAAAGTTGATGAGCTTGGTGTTATCAACTACTGATTCAGATTTATAGAATATAAAATTAGAGATGGTGCATAAGGAAAAATCTAACGGTTAAAATGGATGTCAGATTGCTTGCGTGAACAATTAATAAAATTGACTGTCTCTGCGCACAACGCTCGAGTAAATAAAGCTTTCTCCCAATTTTCACCTCATAGAAGAGTTCTTACACTGTTAACTACACTAGAGAGATGGTTTAGACCCCAAAAATCTCTCTCTCATCCTGATCTTCCCATCCCACTCAAACACCCCTTTTAGTTGTCGCCTTCCTTAGCCGTGGAAAAAAGATGGGAGAAGCTCATCACTATCATCACCATATCCAACATCTACCACCAACGGTCTGGTTCTTAGCCCACACAGCCATTCCGTTTTAGGACTTGCAAGACCGCCTTGGCTACGACCGACCCACTACTGGTTTTCAAGAACACATCCTTGATTTACTCGCTTGGAAACCCACTACCCGCTGTTCAACTTCGAACCAAATCCAGGAGATACATGTGTTCAACTTCGAACCAAATCCAGGTGTTCAACTTCGATCCAAATCCAGGTGAACATTCAAAGCGGCGTAAATAAATCCAGGTGAACATTCATAGTGAGAATTTCTCGATATAAATAAATTTGAGGTGGCTTTCACGTAAAACTAATAAATCAGACAAATATCAAATCAACTACTTTATCATGATTAAAACTAATAAATTTGAGGAATAAAAAATTATTAATATATTTTTGTCTTGTCATTAGTATTGTTACAAACTATTTGTATCGTTGTTGGAGTAATTTTTCTTTCTTAAACAGGGTGGACATTCCTATAAACAAAGGAAATTCTCTTCAAATTTTTGAAATTGTTTACACTTACAAATTGTAAAATAAACTGACTCAAATTACACCATTCAATATTGAGGAAATTTTCCTCCGTGTTGGTCTTTGTTCATGCTTGTTTTAATTAAGTTTTGCTCACAGTTAAAATAAAGGACTGTAATTGAACTGTCCTTTGAATTGTATTGTATTTTATTTGTTTTAATTATGTTGGCCTTACAGTTTCATGTCTTATTGAATTGTATTTTAAGTTGGCCTTATAATGAATTTCATGCCGCAACTTGAGATTTTTTTCCTTTTTCATGACAATGTTTTAGGCGAACAAATTTATCGCGGTGCCTTCGACACGGGTACAAAATATCACGGGAACAAATTTATCGACATGCCTTCGGCACAGGTACATCCTAGTATGTATATATATATATATATATATATATATATATATATATATATATATACAGAGAAAGAGAGAGAGAGAGAGAGAGAGAGAGAGAGAGAGGTTCGCAAGTGAATGAACATTTTAATGAATCTAGTTAGACATTAAAAAATAATTCAATTAACCTATAATTGTTTACTGGTGGTGTGGTGCTTTGGTATGCTACCAGTTGTTTACTGGTGGTGGTGATGGTTTGCTTGGAGAGAAAGAGGCGAGAGAGAAAGTGTGTGTGTGTGTGTGTGTGTGTGTGTGTGTGTTAACTGGTTTTATTATTGATTAATTGAGTGATAAATAATAAAAAGATTAATTTAATTTAAAGTTGTGTGTAGTCAACATTTCTTATGAAATTCTTTAATGAAGATTTAGAGTTGTGCCTACTTAGGATTGAAATTAAGAAAAACTTTGTTGCCCAAAAACTTTTAATGGTCATAAATTTGAAAGAAGGAACAAAAACTAGGTTTAAAATATAAACCTGTAGTTTCGAATCACAATACCTTTACGGATCTTTTAGGTGATCCGAATGAGGAGAACTCTAGTTATAGAAGATGAATATGAAGCTTTTTCTTTCCATGTAAAAGCTTGCTAAAAATCTTCGAAAGTTTTGAGTCTTCTAGTATATGATCGCTCTTAAAGTTTGCCTAGTGTGTGGGCACTCTCAGAGATGAAAACTTTGTCAAATATGAAAGAAATCACTTTTTTCTCATCACCCCTTCAAAAAAACATGAGTATTATCCCCCCCCCCCCTTTATCTCTCTAACTCTTATGACGTGTTAAGGTGCTTAAAACCCTACCCTAGACACATATACATAGGTACATTAAGTGGACTTGGGCAAATTAGAGTTTCTAGACAGTTTGGGCCTACTACTTAAGTAATGGACTATACTTGGAACCCAAGACTAATAATTAAATTGACTTTCAAATGAAAATATAAAAAATTCATATTACTTCTCATAATATATTTTCTTTCCCATTTAATTATAGTTAACTCCACTAAATAAATACAATTGCACTTCAAAATAATTATGTCGAAATTACTCGAATAATGAGGTCATCGTTTGAAAAGTTAGATAACGCATAATGTGATTTCTTGCATAAAGTTACAATAACGTCTTAGTGAAATACAATTTGCTGCTAATTTATTTTCACTAACATCTAATTTATTGCTTGGTCTCAAAGGTAACTTATTTAATACTCTAACAGTTTATAAATAATCCATTGGTCAGGTTTATTGGTAGAATCAAAAGTTATAAGTTTATCAAAGGAGTATCATAGTTTAAGATACTTTTCAAACGTGGATTCCTCCTGAATATGATCTTAGACATGTACACATAAAGATTTTTCAACTTGCGAAGATTTACACCCAATAAATTGGATCATATCCATAATAATAAGTAAAATTTGTATGCAAATTTCAATCCTCGCAATCCACGGGATTGAGTATTTATGCACCTTTTACAAATGATATGAGATATTACAAGTCTAATCCGGTCAGCATCTAGACTTGAATCTCACCCCTATCCCATTCAATACATTCCTGATGCGCTGAAATAATCCTCTTTAAACTATTGAATAATTTACTCAAACATCAAATAGGTTTATGTAGTCAAGATAAACTACTAAGATTGTACTCGCAACTTTATCGATAGGATATCAACTCCCTATCTAGGTTGTGAATTGTTCAATCAAACTAGAACCGAAAATTTTATCTTAGTTATCAGATCAAACCCAACTCACCATAATTCTTACTAAGTTCAATAGATTGACATTTATAAAACATATTTAAAACACATATAAGGCACTTTCACAAATATGATTCACATTTCAAATTGAACTTGACACAAATTTATTAATAAATAAACATTATGCATGGTTTCAAGACTAAGACCCCAACAATCTATCATTTAGTCTTAAACCCATGTACTCATTCCCTCCACTACACTAAAATGCATTTTTACTAATAAACTAATTTCTTGATTACTAACACTAATTTACCATTACTAATCTATAAAGAAAATATATCATTGCTACCATTTATAAATTTGATACTAAAAGCATATTTTCTTTCTAAAGAAAAATGTAGGTGCTTATTACTCCAAACCTAGAGTGGGAAGTGTCCCTACACTACACCAAAAACTGTAATTTGGCACACCCTGATATTAAAAAGCTGGCACTGTTTAAAACTGTGCCATATTCTGGCACATTTTAATGACAATCTGGCACACTTTAAAACCGTGTCAAAATTTGGCACTGTTTAAAAGTGTGCCAAAATTTATAACACTTAACTAAAATATAAATACCTTAGAAAATAGAAGAGGGAGTCTTTCCCTCCTAATAAAAATCCCAAAACGTTCTCTCCTATTTCCTCTGTTGTTCTCTCAACCCTCACATCTCTCACAATCGACCTCACTCCTACTCATACTCTCTCCCTACTTTGTATTTCACCAACAACTTCTCATTCCTGCTAGTCTTCTTCACATATCTTATGGACTCTCAAATGAACCAACCTTACAACCTCTTTCACTGGTCACAATCTTTCAATTTGGCCTCTCAGTTGATATATTCCCAAGTATCGTACCTCTATTGTGGCAGCGATCTCTTTTAGTCTCCCCTCCAGGTAACTTAAAATACCCATATATCTATGTTTATATCTATATCTATATTTAAGAGTATATTATATTTTTGTTGGTTTGTATTTGTTAGTGTGGTCATAATCTCTCAATGTTGTTGTTCATTTAATTATTTATTATTTTTAGTGATTAATATGTATGTTGTTTATTTATCTTAGATTAATACTAAATGATCAATCTTATTGAGTTTAATGCAACTGAATAATGTCTAATGGTCTTTGATGTACCATTGTGGTCAATCATAATGTAACATGGTTTTGTGTGTGGTCCTTATAAACATGAAGTGATATAATAGTTGTTCTTATATTATTAGGTTTAATCTTATAACATGGAAACCTTACCTATCTCAGTATTATTTGGATAAAACTACTCCCCATGCTGTTCATTGATGGGTTGGGACTATCATTTTAGCATCCATGTTCTGAGGGTTTACTATGTTGAGAGGTTCTACATTGTTAGTTATGGTTTGCGCATCATTTTCTCAATTTATTAATTGTTTTTTTTTATCCCTGCTTGTTGACCCAAAGATCAATCTGACAGATGACCCTCTCTTGCCTACTAAAGGTTCTGATGAATTCAAACCTTTCATTCGTCGCCTCCCCGAGTTTAAGTTCTGGTACTCCATGACGAAAGCAATCTGTGTTGTAATTTTTATGACCTTTTTCTCCATGTTTGATGTGCCTGTCTTTTGGCCTATATTTCTCTATTATTGGATTGTTCTTTTTGTCCTTACTATGAAGCGCCAAATCATGCACATGATTAAATAGAGATATGTTCCATTCAACATTTGAAAGAAGAAATACAGTGGGAAGAAATCTTCTGGTAGCAATTGATTCAGGGGGATTGAAGCTATGATGGTTTGTTACTACCAGAGCAAGTGGAGGGTTTAAACAGGATTAAGAAAAAAAGATCGTCGTGGGAAAAGAAAAGGAGGGAAGGTAGATATAATGATATTCATGTGTTGTAGATTTTTATTTTAAAGGGTGACTTTGCATTGTATTGGATTTTAAACATTGGAGTGAGAAGATAGTTTAGTTATATTCTATCATTTGGTGGTGATAGTTTTCTTAATCATGTTCATTTATGTGTTTTTTACCTTTTTTAAACTCTAACTTACTATCTAACATATTTACTACCATGCCACAGTGATGCTGCTTATCGTTCTGTTGCAATTCTCATGATATAACGTGGTGATTGGGTACTTGTATTTTACGAGGAGTGTTGTTTTCATGCTCAATACTATTGCAACCTTTAAGTACCAGTGGATGGTTGGTGTTGTGGAGGACATTGATGAATGTATCATACTATATAACTCAAAGATAATGTAAATGAGAGTCTCCAAAGCTGCATAAAAAAATGGCACATGCATCCTCCATTGGATTTCAGTAAGCCTATCTTTCCAAACTAATATTTTAGTTTTATTATACGGTGCTTGCTTTGGTACAATAGATCTAGATGATTCATATAAAACTACTCCCCGTATCTTAAAACTATTAAGTGTTTGGGTTATTGTGCCATGTATGTCGTGCCCTGCTACTTTAGTAATTATTGGAACATCTTTGCTATGGATGGAGGTCTCAGGGTTGTATATACATATTTTTAATTTCTTGATACAAGATTTTACTTCCTCAACGCTCTCCTTTATATTATTTTTGATTTATTTCCAATTTCATGAGTTGGTGTCTCCCTCATAAATTTGTAGTCGGTAGATATACTTTCCATTTAATCCCCTTTCATAAATATGAAAAAAAACTAAAAAAAAAAAGAGTAGCAGTAACTCATATGGATAGTTTACCAATGATCTGTACAATCTTATAAGACCAACTCCACTGTTTTGCTCGGAAAGTCCACTTATTTTGCAGTCTTATAATAAAGAGTAATAGTGACTCCACTTGCTCTAAAAGTACAAAAATGAATTATTGTCAACTTTCATGTTTCTCGATCAAATTATTTGGCTCGGTAGGACAGACATTTATAAGAACAAATGAGAGGTCGCTAGCGCTGATTAAAGCAGACATGGATATAGTGGTTGCAATGGGACTATTTCAATTGACACCTAAGAAAGTCACTCCATGTGTGACAGGAGGCTTTGGATTTGTTAGCTCCCTCATCTCTTGTTATCAGTTACTTTCTACACTGTAGAAGTCAGAAACAACTTGAAAATCTCAGCAAGTTTAAATGTCATTCATATACTTATACATACCTTTGAGTTTAGGTATATTTGTGTTAGTGTAAATTTTTAAGGAATTTGCCAATGAGTTTAGGGGGACATTGGAATTTGAAGTACATTTTATTGTTTATTCTGTTCCATTATAGTAATAATATATGTTTTTTCCTAAAAGAAAGTATTGGTTATAATACAAGAATGATTTTATCATTTCTAAAAAAGCACCCATACAATTTCACGAGGTTACGATTCTACAAAACATATATTGTAGCAATCACTGCTACAAACAACCTCTTTCCTGACGTGTCCATGAAGGGCCATAGCAAAGTTGGGCAAAAGAAATTTAGCTCGAGTCATATGAGAAGGTACTGACCAACTGATCAACTATAGCTGCACCACTTCCATCATAGTTACTTAGAGTACATCCTCTTAGACTTGTTAAATCAATCACATGTATCAATGAAAACTAACTTCACCCAACAATCCGGAGTTGGTATTTGCATTTGATATGTTATATGATCACATAAAACTAGTTCTCATAAAGTCAATGTTATATGATAAGTTTTAGTAAATTTCTTTCTTTAAATTTTTTTTCTTAATTTGCTGTTTAATATTTAGATTTTTTTTTCTTAATTAATCATTTCAATAAGAATGGTACTATAAAATACATGTAAGTTCATCATCAACATATTAAATGACATTTATTTATATCTCAACTATAATCATATGTGCTAATAGTATTTATTCTTGTTGATGTGTGCTCTTTACAGAAGGGAAACACTTGGATGATGCAGTTATTGGTTGTAACATGTTTATCTCTAGCAGCCAAAATGGATCACCCTAAAAAATTAGAAGAAACTGGAGCAACGTCAGCAATTCTTAAGACTTTAGAATAGTGATGGAACTAGTTATCGGGGAGATTGAGTTCTAAAATAATTGAACCTCTCCTAAGTTTATTTTTCACGAATGGCGTTAATTGACGATTCATTTTTCTTAAGTCGCAACTCGTGCAACTCGTACTAATCACAACAAACGAGCCGTCAACTCGATACAACATAGCAGCACACGCCTATTCCAGTGTACGGGTTCCCCCTTTGACCATACTACCACAACAACCATCCTCGAATAGAAGACCTCCTCTAGTTGTTCTAATTGTGCCTCCACCAAACTCGTTTATGCCTCTCTACTTGCATTTAACGACACAGCTACCGTCACAACTTTCACCACCAGTTTCAGAGGCCCTAAAAGGTCTCGATACCCACTAAAATCGATGAGAGCCTTTTATTCATGGTAGGTCTAGGCCTCAACAAATGTCCCAAAGGGGCACGTGCTCAAAATTTCCAGGCTCCAAACGGGACACGTTTCACTGCAAGCACGAAGATCGTGTCTTTGGTGCTCCCATCCACCTTCTTTATCGAAGAAAGAGATGGTAATCTTAAATTATATTCACTTTTATAAATGACATGTATACACTCGTACTAGAATGTAAAACTGTTCTATTTATTACATGCCTCAGGTTCAACTATAATTACTAGCAACCTTTTTGGCCTTAGGCCCAGACTCCATGGTTTCCATGTCCATGCCCTCGGCGACACAATAAAGGTTGCATGAGAAGACGATATTCAACATGCTCTTGTGATTATATAGGTAATGAATCCAACATTTTGTTTTCTTTCGAATGAGTAAAAATATTGCGGCTTGTGCAAAGAAAGGAACCGAGGATTTAAAGAAATAAACACTACAATAATGAAACATAATCATATTACGGCTTATGCAAAGATTTTTCTTATCCATTTATTTCTATTTATTGGAATTAGAATCATTAGTTGTAATGAATCATCGATTTTCCATTTGATATTATCTCTCCTCGTCTTCACTTTTATTAGGTTGTGATCTTTGTTTATCTCTCCTCGGTTTATCGCTCCTCAGTTAAACATTCTCCCAAATCTCATATTCTTCAGGAATGCCTAATAGATTCGGGTTCTTATCAATAGAGACAAGATTGTATAGGATCTTAGAAGTATCATAGCTTTGGTTCATAGGCTCAGCAGTAAGCAGGCCACTGAAATGATTGACTAAAGTATCTCCCCAACAGTTAGGATTATCAATTTTTTCCCTCCTTATTAGTGATATGAGAAATCACCAATTAGGCCCGTTTTGATTCACTGTAGCATGAAAAACTTGGAATTTTTTGCCCTCCTCAGTTTAACTATAATTTCTGGAAAAAATATTTATCTAAGAAAAATCAGTTTTCTTTTCATACTTTTGCTCAATTTCCATTGTACTTTACAGTTAGTATGGTTGGCCCCTGTTCGCTTTTTTTTCTTACCTTTGCAGGTATTTCTATTTTTCTGAGATGAAGAAATGCCCAAGCTATAGTCATCAGTTATGCCCAATGTATAGTCATCAGTTATTCATTTACAATGGACTATTTTGAGACCTTAGTACTTCGATTCGTCAGATAAAAGACCAATTCTTATACTCATTACAGGAGATAAAAGTATTCTTCTCTCCATGGCGTTTCAATTCATCAGATGGGTTGATTTGGGTTGTTCTTTGAGTGTAGGTATTGTCGTTTAGCTTCAGGTAAATATCGGTCTCAACTACTATATTTAATTTAAAAAATAAAGTTTTTGAAATTATTTAATGTTAATTGTTGGGCATCATTTTCAATTTCGTGTCTTACAAGTATTCAATTGACCATTTCTTGAAAAATCGATTGCTTTCAATGAACTACATAAATGAGGGAACCAATGGTAAACTATTGGATTTAAGTAAACTTGATTGCTTAAATGTTAATTTGTAATTTATCTTATTGGTTTTGCTATTGGTTATTAGTTTTTTCTATTTTTAAGTCTAAATTCTATTGCTTGTTTTACTTCTACATTTCTTTTTATTTATCTTCATTGATATAAAGCCAACAAGTGGAATTAGGTAGAGTTGATTCTACTAATAGGAAGCTATAATGCTAAGTTCAAACATGAGCTAGGTAGAGTTAATTCAATAAGGCTAATCAAGTTCAAGTCATTTGTAAGTACATTTTAGCACTGAGCAACTAGTCTTTAGTTAACATACATGTAGACTCTATGGACATGTCTGCCTCTAATTCCCTGTTATCCATTTCGAGGTTGAGAGATTTATCCTTGACGTAGAATGTCGTGTAATGGTACAGTGCTAGGAAATCAAATGAACCCTTGATTTGCTCAGATTCATATTTGGTGAATGCTGGAATTCTTGTGCTTGCATTCTTCTTCATAATATCAAGATAGTCGCCAGACACCAAGGGACTTACTAGCCTAAAATACAAATGATGAAACAAACAACTAAAAATGATAGTTCCCCCCCCCCCCCCCCACCACCACACACACACACACAGACATAAACAAACTTAGTAATAATAATAATAATAATAATAATAATAATAATAATAATAATAATAATAATAATAATAATAAAATCAATTATAAATTACATGGACCTCTTATTGTTGTAAAAATAAAATTAAAGCTCCCAAACGGCCCTATAAGAGGCAGAAATACCTCGCACGGGACCAATGCAACTTATAAGAACTTACTGCGTAGTCATGGGTCTCCCGGTTTGAGAATATGACGATGATGTCAAAATATATAGATTAGGCTTAAAAACAAGCCGTTTGAGGGTGAAAACCCAAACAAGCCTCCAAACGGCCCCATAAGAGGCACGAAACCTCGCATGGGACCAACGTAACTTGTACGAACTAACAGCGTAGTCACGGGCCTCCTGATTTGAGAATATGACGATAATTTAAAAATATATCGATTAAGCTTAAAAACATGCCCTTAAAGGGTGAAAATCCAAACTAACCCCCAAATGGCCCGGTAAAAGGCATGAACACCTCGCACGGGACCAATGTAACTTGTATGAACTCACTACGTAGTCACGGGTCTCCCGATTTGAGAATATGATGATAATTTCAAAATACGTATATTAGGCTTAAAAACAAGCCGTTTGAGGGTGAAAACACAAACCAACTCCGAAATGGCCCCTAAGAGGAATGAACAGCTCGCACGGGATCAATGTAACTTGTACAAACTGACAGCGTAGTCACGGGCCTCTCGGTTTGAGAATATGACGATAAGTTGAAGATATATTGATTAAGCTTAAAAATAATCCCTTAAAGGGTAAAAACCCAAACGGCTCTATTAGAGGCACGAACACCTCGCACGGGATCAATGTAACTTGTATAAATTGATCGAGTAGTCACGGGTCTCCCGGTTTAAGAATATGATAATAATTTCAAAATACATAGATCAGACTTAAAAATAAGCCGTTTGAGGGTGGAAACCCAAAACCAGCCCCCAAACGGCCCCGTAAGAGTCACGAACACCTCGCACGGAACCAATGTAACTTGTACGAACTGATTGTGTACTCACGGGTCTCCCGATTTTGGAATATGATAATAATTTCAAAATATGTAGATTAGGCTTAAAAATAAGCTGTTTGAGGGTGAAAATCCAAACTAGCCCCCAAACGGTTCCGAAAGAGGCACGAACACCTCGTACGAGACTAATGTAACTTTTACGAACTGACCGCGTAGTCACGGGTTACCTAATTTGAGAATATGATGATAATTTCAAAATACATAGATTAGGGTTATAAACAAGTCGTTTGAGGGTGAAAACCAAACCAGCCCCCAAACGGCCCCGTAAGAGGCACGAACACCTCGCAAGGGACCAATGTAACTTGTACGAACTGACCACGTAGTCGCGGGTCTCCCGATTTGAGAATATGACGATAATTTCAAAAATATAGATTAGGCTTGAAAATAAGTCGTTTAAAGTTGAAAACCCAAACCAGCCCCTAAATGACCTTGTAAGAGGCATGAACACCTCGTACGGGACCAATGTAACTTGTACGAACTTATTGCATAGTCACGGGTCTCCCAGTTTGAGAATATGACGATAATTTTAAAATATCTATGTTAGGCTTAAAATAAGCCATTTGACGGTGATAACCCAAACCAGTTCTTAAATGATCCCGTAAGAGGCACGAACACCTCGTACGAGACCAATATAACTTATACGAACTGACAGCGTCGTCACAGGCCTCTCAGGTAGTCATGATTTGTGTAAGATTTTCAATTTTAGAATAGAATAATAATTTCCACTCCTATATGTATTTTTTTTAGCTTGAGTAAACTTTTTTTTTTTTATAAATTACTTGGTTACTAATATCGTATCTTTTTTATATCCTATTTTTTTTGCAGGATAACATTTTATCGTTAACATTTATTCACGGGGAACACACGAAGAACTCAATATATTATAGCAAGGGGTTTATTCATGATTCTATTTTTTGTGCTATGGTCGTGTGGGCTTTTGTAGTTTTATTGTTAACTTTTATGGACGTGCGGGCTTTTGTAAGTTTATTGTTATATTTTGGGGCCGTGCGGGCTTTATGTCACGCAGGTTTTATATTAACAAGTTTTAGAATGTCCAGAAAATAGAGGAATGTTTGTCCAATTTTTTTTGTTTGTGAACTACTAAAGACTTGTAATATTTTGGAGTTTGTATGTACATTAGTTTATCAACAACGTGCAAGATTTGCAATTTGTGAATTTTCTTATTTTCAAATAATTAATTTTTTTTCTTTTATCCAAAAATTTGGCACAGTTCAAAACCTTGCCATAAGTGTATCAAATTTTAGCACGATTTTGAACTGTGCCAAAATTTTATCAAAATGTGCTCAATCTGGCATAGTTCAAAATTGTGCCAAAACTATGCCAGAAATATCAAATTCTGGCACGATTGAAAAGTGTGCCAGAAGTCTTCCTGTTTGGTCAAATCTGGCATACGTTTAAACCGTGCCCGAAAAAATGGCCATTTTGGAACACTTGATTCTGGCACAGTTCAAAACACTGTCAGATTTGATCTGGCACAGTTTTAAACCGTACCAGATTCTTGTTTTTGGTGTAGTGCTGCCAAATGAAAATCCATCGCCACACTATTGACGATTTGATCGATCATCGACTCAGTGACGATTTGATCGATCGAGAGGAGGTTATGTTAGTGGAGTGTTTTTTTATATGTTTTAGCCATTGTTCAATGGTGGGGTTTCAATGTTACTCTAATTATTATGAACAAAATAGATCCTTATGGTTTGTTTATATCAATTGTCATAATTATAGTTTTGGTAATTCAGTATAATAGATTATGTTTTTAGTCATGTAATTCTCTTTAGATTGATGTTAATTTTATTTATAGTCTTTGTAATTATCAAGACAAAACTAGTAAATGTTTGATGTCCTAGAGATTAAAAAATAACCCATAGTTGTTATTCCAGTAGTGAATTATTTGTAGAAAATTGAAATTTGAAAATAGTATTTTTTTAATCTAGTAATTGTTTGTAAAATATACACACACACACACACACACACACACACACAGTCCTGCTCTTGTGCCGACTAGTCCGCATTTTAAGAGTGCGGACTGGACATGTGACACCTGGCGGTGAGCCCAGAAAAGAAAGAGAGTGTGCCTATAATTTAGGCGATAATTTCTAAGCGCACCGTTAGGTGACACATGTCCAGTCCGCACTCTTAAAATACGGACTAGTCCGTACAAGAGCATTATATATATATATATATATATATATATATATATATATATATATATAGAGAGAGAGAGAGAGAGAGAGAGAGAGAGAGAGAGAGAGAGAGACTCCTGTGCACACTAAGTTTGCACATTACTTTTTTAAAGTAGTAAAAAAAATATTTTTGAGTGCTGGCGCACACCAATTTTTTTATGTGATATTTTAACATTTCAATGGACTCACATAAAAAAAATTAGCTGAAAAAAACTTTTTTTGCTATTTTTAAAAAATCGGTCAAACTTTCGCAGTTTTTAAAGGGCTTAAAAGCATAGAAAGTTTGACCGATTTTTTAAAACTAGCAAAAAAAGTTTTTTTGAGTTGATTTTTTTTATATGGGTTCCTTGAAATGCTTAAGTATCACACAAAAAAAATCATCTCAAAAATATTTTTTTTTACTACTTTAAAAAAGTAATGTGCAAACTTAGTGTGCAAACTTAGTGTGCACAGGAGCCTGCCCCTCTCTCTCTCTCTCTCTCTCTCTCTCTCTCTCTCTCTCTCTCTCTCTCTCTATATATATATATATATATATATATAGAGAGAGAGAGAGAGAGAGAGAGAGAGAGAGAGAGAGATATCTAATATAGCTTTATGGTGTTGGAGATTTGGAAATAAGCTCCAATACACACACACACACATTCATGTATGGGACTATAATTTTCTTGTTTGTTTTTCCAATTTTTTAGAGATCTGAATGTGTTAGAATATGGAGCTGTCGGAAGAGATAGAAAGAAACTAATTTCAAGAATATGTACATGATGCATTAGAGCTGAAAAAAAAAGATCTTGTGTTGCTCTCTTCCACCTCATTTCCTCTTGTCTTTTGTTGCTATCCAAATGCTCCTTATCTCCTCTTTATAATGCTATATATAAATAGGTACATAGAGAAGTAGAAAATACACCAAATACAAACACCAATAAGTGTAGTAGTATATCAACAAGTACGAGAAAAATATAGAGTGAATATTTTCAGGGTTGTGAGAGACAGAAAATATATAATGCGTATTTTTAGAGTGCAAAGTGATACACAATGTGTGTTTTGTAAACGAGTATATTATTATAGTGAAAATGGGTATGAGTTGTGGAAGTAGCCAAATTGGCGAACCACGTAAATTTCTTATGTTGTGTGTGCATTATTATTTTTATTATTTTCTTGATGCATAAAATCTAGAGGTCCTTGATATATTATTTGGCAGATTATTGCATCTAATTTCCTAACAATTGGTATCATAGCTCTTGGTCTGACAACCTTGAGTAGATGAAACTATCTAACAAAAATTACTCTATGTAGTTTTTTTTTGTATTTAGCATATTTGGTGGAGTGGGACCAATGCCGTCAGAAAGGGAAAATTCTAAAGTCGAAAAATTTGACGGTTCAAATTTTGAATTTTAAAAAATGTGAATATAGGATTATCTTTTCTAGAAAGATTTGTATTTACCACTGGGTAAAAATCCAAAAAAGATTAAGGATTCCAAATGGTATTTTCTTGACCGGAAAGCTCTCGACGCTATGAGGATATCACTCTCAATGTTGCTGGCGTTCAATATAGTAAATGAGAATATGATGACGTCTCTTTTGGATTCCCTCTCCAACATAAATAAGTAGCCCTCTGCATCAAATAAAGTTCATTTGATTAAAAAAAATATTTAATCTAAAAATGACAAAAGGTGGACAATTTAGAGAACATTTAATTGAGTTCAGTGAAGTTATTAGTCAATTAGAATATGTCAAAATAAATTTCAATGATGATATTCGAGCTACATTAATTCTGGGGTAGGTTCCCCAGAGTTGGATACAAACAGTTTATGTGAGTAGTAGTTCTACAGGAAAATCTAGATTAAAGCTTGGCGATGTCGTCAGTATCATCATGATAGAAGATATCCGAAAGCATTCAAACGAAGCTTCCAATTCGGCATCGGTGTTGAACATGGAGAGCATAGGCAAAGATTCAAACATGATGCATGGACGTGGAAGATTCCAGTCAAGAAATGAAAGATCAAAATCTCACAATCCTTAAAATTCCAACAACTAAAATCATAACAAGAAGGCGATTGAGTGTTGAAATCGTGGCAAGATCGGGCATTAAAAAATAAGTGTAGATCCCTAAAAAAAGAAGTAAAGAATAAGACTGAAGCCAATGTTATTTCAGAAGCATCAAGTGACACACTGATATGCTCTTTAGAGAGCAAGGCGGAGTCTTGGGTGTTGGACTCAGGGGCTTTTTTTAATGCTACATCAAGTAGAGAACTCTTAATGAGTTATATACCATGTAACCTTGGCAAGGTGTGCCTAGGTGACGATCAGCCTTGCAATATTATTGGCAAAGGCGATGTACAAATCAAGTTGAATGGTTCTGTGTGGAAGTTAAATGATGTGAGATACATCCCTAACTTGAGGAAAAATCTTATTTTTACGGGCCAAGTTGCAAATGAAGGTTATGTCACAACCTTCAGTGGTGATAACTGGAAAATTTCTAAAGGTGCCATAACTATAGCACATGGAAAGAATAATGGATCACTCTACATGACCACGAATGCTTACAGGTTAGTTGTAGTTGCTTATAGAAAATAAGACTCACGCCTGGGTACCACAGACTTATTCACATGAGTGAGAAAGGACTCATAGCTATGAAGACTCAGGGAAAACTGTCAGTATTATAATCATTTGATATTTACTTCCACAAGAGTTTCATATTTAGGAACCAAAAGTCATTCAACTTCTAGAAGAGTGGCAAAAATCCAAAAAAAAGAAAGCTTGAGTTAGTTTATACAGAAGTCTGGGGGCCAGCCCCAGTCTCATCCATCGATGAAAATTATAACTTTATGACTTTTAAAGATGAGCACTCTAAAAAGGTGCGGGTTTACTTCTTGAAACAAAAGTCTGAGGTGTACGACATGTTCAAGAAATAAAAGGTCGTGGTGGAGAATGAAATAAGGTTGAAGATAAAAAAGTTAAGATATGACAAGGTGGCGAGTATGAAGACATTGGGTTTAAGAAGTTATATTATAAAAATAACACAAGACTATAGAGGACTGTATAAGGGACATTGTAGTAGAATGGCATGGAGGAATTACCCAAGTAGGTATAGGTGAAGGCACTCAATATAGAAGCCGACCTAATCAATCGAGGATCATTAGTGTCATTGAACCACAGAATACCAGAAGAGGTATGACAAGGAAAGGAGATTAAACTTTCATACTTAAAGGTTTTCGGTTGTGTGTCATATGTGCATATTAATGATCATGCAAGGGGCAAGCTTGACCTTAGGTCACAAAAATGCACTTTCATTGGATATAAAGAAGACAAGTTTGGTTATCGATTCTGGAATGACCAAACAAAGAAAAAATCAGAACCGGAGATGTGATATTCTATGAAAATGTGATGTGTAAGAACAAAGACTGTGAGAATCGAGAATTTTTCAACCCTAATGTAACACCCCGCCCTCCCGGGGAGAGCGAACGGAGCGCTAATGCGATAAAATAAATCCAAATCCACAAGTGACAAGGTATAGAGCATCTAAGTCCCACAACAACAAAAGAGAAACTACAAATCTCAATCTCTTCAAATTAAATACCAAATCTCTCGAATTACATACAACAACTAACTCGAATAAAAATATAAATTTCCAAATCTCTATACATCAAAATAATACAAATATTTCCCAAACAATCCTCGCTAAAATCAATCTCCATAGCACCCCAAAATCCACGCTAACCTGCCAACTAAAAGAAAATATGGGGAAGTACATAATACGACAGGAATTATGCTTAACAAATACGAATTAGCAACGAATAAAATGTAACAACACGAGTACGAATATTCAAATCAAAATGCAAATCTCAAAGCATTTATCAATATAATTTCTCAACAACACTTCAATGGGTCACCAGGCCTCACCACATCCGTATATGCTTTATCAAGCCATAGCCCGGGAAACAGGAATTTTGGCGGGTGCCTAACATCCGTGCCATATTAAAATCTCATGACAACGTGCTCATCAACAATATAATGATACCACATGAATCAAAATAATTCAACAATTATTTCTCCAAATTTCAAAGAATTTAACAATTCAAATATGAGTTCAATTAAACATGAAATCAAAGAGAATGACACTCGCGAGATTTAAGGAGCTTATTGTGTAAAACCCCATACTTCAAACCATGATGAGAAGTCAATGATCACATCCTCAAGATCAACTCTAAAGATCTACAAAATCTCTTCCAAGAACCTCCAACAAAATAGCCCCAAGAACACCTCTAATCTAAGGTTGGAACTCACAAATCTCAAGGGCCAATGTGTATATAAAAAGATGAGGAATATAAAATATATTTACTTCCAAAAGTATGTTCAAAGTCTTGCCCACAACTTCCTTTTATAATGCAAAGAAATGAAAAGTTTGAATCCAAAAGACTCCTTTAAATAAGGAAAATAAATGAAGAGTTGGAAGTCAAAACAACTCCAAGAGTTAAAAACATTTAAAAATCATTTTAAAATCCGTCTTAACTATGTTTTCGAAACCGTTTGAAATTCTCGCCTTTAAAAATAATAACCAACATATTTGAGCAATAAAAAATAATTTTATCAAAAACTTTATTTTCCTCACTTTTCCAGAAATTAATTAAAATTGCCCAAAATTACGCGGGTTGTTACACTTAATTTACCTATAATCGTGATTTAAACCCTCCTAGGGTGTGTAAAATCAAAAGTCTTCTGAAGAAGAAAGAAGTTACCTTAAAAAACCTACATTTTTTATATTTACTTAGACCCTTGAAGTTTTAATAAATTATAAAAGAGCCCCTGAACGTTTCAAAGTACGATAACTTGAGGTATATTTAACCCATAAACTTCAACTTTACATCAAATTAATCCTTTAGACCATAACATAAAATTAAAATTTCACACTAGAAAGCTTTCTAAATTTACCAAAATACCCATATACTTTGCAAAGAGTACACTTTTTAGTCTATAAAGGTAAATATACCAACAATTATAGACTAAACCAAAAAACTTCTTGATTTCTAGTTTAACCCTTGTCCACATAGTGCTACACCTAAGAACTAGAGGTTAAAACTCACATGATAATAGCATGAACCCATGTGAAATACATTTACCCATGAACAAAACTTAATCTTAAATGATCAAATCCACCTCCCATGAGCTTCAATTAAATTCTCTCATGAAGTAGTATAAATACTCCACAATCTTAATTGTAAAAACTCACCCTACAGTTTAGTTCCAAATCTAAAAAATTCTCCCAAACCTTGTACCTTATCATTTTATGCTTCATTTTTAATTCTTTTGATTCCATTAGCTTTCTTCATAGTTAATATAGTTAGAACAATCATAATATGAAAGCTTTTACATGTAGAATAGCCTAATATAGCAAAAATAGGTGCAAACGCCATTAAAGCTTGAGCTTTAATGGTGAATCTTGATATAATGTATTAAATGTGATTTTAAACCACATATAACTTCATTATAACTTAAGGATGCTGAGTGTAATGGTTAAAAGCCATGAATGTTCATGTAAAGCTCAAATCGAGCAAAAGTGTATTTTGAACTGAAAAACTGAAAATTCAAAATTCTCCATGTATAATCCATCATAAGATTTGAAACCAAAACCAAACCACTCTCACATATAGAATAAACTAATTCAAGTTTATAAGAGACCTTGCCATACTTTAGAAATCATGAAGATCTGGTCAAATTAAAAAAAAAACTTTTGAAACTTAAGTTATACTCAATATCAATCAACAAAACTTATATATTTGGATTCCTCGTGAAAAATTAGGTTAAGTTTGTTAATGAATCATCACAAATGGTATAGAAACGTAGGAGAAAACTGTGGTTAAAAACTGAAACCCTCAAAAGTCAAAATCGAGAGGTTGAAGATGAAGACTTTTTTTAGAAATCTTTGCCACGTGCATGAGGGCGCATGGCCAATCAGGAATTTTATATTTTTTTCTCAAAAATTTTATTAAATTTTTCTGGTCAAAATGGTATAAAATAAGGCCATGTTTGGATATTCATATCTCAAGTTATGCAAAAACAAGGTTTTAACTTAAGGAAACTTTTCCAAATTTACAAATTAACCCCTCTCAACCTTTTCAACTTATGAATTTGATCCCCAAACTTTGTTTACACATACTTTAAAATATTTGAAGAAAAAACCTCTCGTATACCAAAGTTCAATAATGATCCTAAGTTCAGTATTTTAAAGTCCCAAGGTAATTACAAATAAACTCCCGGAACAGTGAAAGAGATAATTTTAATATAAAACTAACTGACTAAATCCTAAGTACTTATATACCCACACATTATATACAACAAATCAATCCCCAACTCTTCCAAATATCCTACTATGATAGAAAGGCAACCGAATACCATGCAAGTAAGTTTTTTCTACCTTTTCAATAGTATTATTTGTGTATTTGACATACTTCTATTGACATCACTATGTGATACCCCTATTTACTCTTAGTGTGTGCATGTTATTACACTGCCATACTATATATCTTGTTAACGATCATAAGCATTTGCATTTATCATCAATATTTTAACTTAACTAAAGGATCAATTTTAACCATTCTCATCTAATAATTGGTATCGTGTTCGATATTGATTCGATTACCCTCGCACTTTTGTGCTATTTTTACTATAAGCATCAGTATTAACTAAGGAGTAAACTGAAGTGTTATCCAACAAAACTTTCTACTTGGCCTATTGGTCTCAGATGATTGAGAACCGTGATTTTTACTACATACGTATGAGTGCTACTTTAATTGTGTGCATAACATGTTACCTTCCCCAAAGGTTTTGGGTTGATTTCTTAATATGATGGTTTTACTGATGGCTTAATTACTTTTATACGCTTTAGTGAACTAGTAAGTATGGGATTATTAGTTCAAACCTCCTTGACTTTCTTTACATGATCCTAAATAAACTGGTAATGAAATTTATTTCTTAAATGGACTAGTAAGTATGGAATTATGAGTTCCAACACTTTAATGTTCTTATAAACTGATAAGTATGGGATTATCAACTTATTATTGTCAATGTTTTAAATATTAATTCTATACACACTCCAACCCTCATTTATATCTATATATTGTTATAGAACTGGTAGAACTTGCTTAGCATATTTGTGTTAATTCCTTTCTTCTCTAAATGCGCCAGGAGAAAGAGCATAGTATATCTTCCCTACTTAAGATAGAAACAGGTCACCTATATGTGTATGTGACCATATGGGCAGAGATTAAGTCATATTGGAGCAAGGAGTGACGCTTTTCAATTTTCTATATTATTATGTAACTCACCCCTGCGGTGGTTCCACGATATGTAAACGTATTAATAATGAATAAAAGTTATGTTATTCCACCTTAGCTTTAATTCATTTCTTTATGTATACTTAATGTTCATTCATACCAAAAAGAAGGGTGTGACAAGTTGGTATCAAACCATGTTTTAAATATAAACATATCGTCGGGTTAGCATTCTATGCGGGAAATAAATAAGTTATTAGTTATTTATATTTTCATAACTTCTTTATTACTTCTATTATATGGTAAGCATGGATTCATGGGACAAATTCCTGTTTAATATAGATCTCGAACCAGATAATAGATGGGAAATATGTGTTAGAAAGGAGGCTCTAGCCAGGTTAAGGGAAATGATCCGTGGCGTCGAGGAAGGTTGGGTAAGGTCAAGTAATGAGATTAAAAGGTTGGTGTTGACCAACAATGCTTTAGGCAAGATGCAAGTAATGCGAAAGGTAGATGATTTTGCCAATGATCCGGTCATACTTCAAGAAGCTATAAATCTAGAACTTACAAACGAACTGCCTGCTCCAACAATTTACCCTAAGGATATATCTAATGGTGAAATTCATGGTGGTTATTCTTCCATCACCATAGGTGACTCGACTGACGACGCGGATCAACGAGATTTTCTAGTCAGCCCAGAATCAACATACAGTGATGAAGCAGTTGTTCCCACTTAAAAGAACCCAACATTAAAATGTTGTTTTAACATGAGTTATATATATTGAAGTGTTGTAGAAAGTATATAGCTTTAGCTACATTGATACGATTTATAATGTATAATTCTATTGTACCATATAACTTTATGTGAATAGTAGGATGGTTACTACTCGAATCCCCTCTGCTAAAACTCAACATGAATACACTCAAACTGAAGTAATTATGTGATATCTTCAGGAAGTTACTACATTAGCTCGACAATAAGAGACTACTCATTTTACTCCTGAGTATGTTTCTAATGAAATTCGTAGAATGAATACTCTATAATAATTTCTAAGGCAACGACCCCTATCTTTTCTTGGAAAGCCATGTGCTAATGAAGGTGAGAAATGAATGTGCCAAATTGTGAAAATCCTTAATGGAGTAGGTATAACTACTAATCTTTGAGTAAATTTAGATGCCTATATGTTTGAAGGTGAAGTTGATTTTTGGTGGAAAGTAATGTCGCACAATCAGAATGTTATTGATTTTACTTGGTAAAAATTTGAGGAAACTTTCTTCAAAAAGTATATTCCCAAGACTGAGGGAGATCAATGAACCATTGATTTCTTAAAATTATAATAATTTAACCTCTCAGTAGCCCAATATGAGGCTAGGTTTATTCAACTATCTAGCTATTCCCTGGAATATATGGATACAGAGATAAAGAAATGCAAGAATTTTGAAAAAGGATTACATCTGAGAGTTAAAAATTCAATCATCACATTACAAATCCATGAGTATTATCAATTGATTGACGTTGCGGCCATTATGGAACGTAATTCTTCTACTATGATCCAATCTACACCCCCGACCATCAGAAACAACAATGTTATTGGAACTCCATCTCATTCTAAACCTCATTCTATGCAAACTCGAGTGGACAAGCTTATTCTAAGATTCATGGTAACACAACAGGTTCAAAAATTTGTTTTCATGAGTGTCATGAAGTAGGACATATTCGCCCTTCATGTCCTAAATTAAAGTCAACTCCAATCTGTCGCCAGCCATATAAACCCTCACGAAATCTAAAATTTTGTTCTGTCAAGAATCACTCCAAGATAAACTCTACATAGAGAGTTAAGCCAATCCCGAGTCGTGGTAGGAATTATGATATATTGCATATACGAAATACAGATGACCTAATAGAAGGCATGATCATCTTTCAACATGTTCCTACACATATTTTATTTGATACAGGATCTACGCATTCTTTTATTAGTCTTAGACTAGATAAATTATTACAATTATCCCCAACATCTTTAACTGTTCTATTGGATATTGATTTAACAATATGTGAAATCAATACAACAATGCAAGGTTATAGAAATTATAAAATTCAGCTTGGTTTAAGAACACTCCTTGTTAACCTGATAATCATAGATATTCGTGGTTTTCATATTATTATCTAAATGAATGTTTTACCCAAACATCATGGTTATATTAATTGTCAAGCTAAGAAAATTCATTATCAAAATGAAGATAGTTATTCTTCTATGTTTTAAGGATCAGGTCCATCAGAACCTTCAAATTTCGAAATCCAGATTTCTTCTTTAATTCCAAATCTGTTGGAACAATTTAAAGACGTTTTTACGAAGGATTTACCAGGATTACTCCCTCCTAGGGAAATTGAGTTGTGTATTAATATTTATACCGATACACTTCCTATTTCGATACCTCCATATCGAATGGCTCCTTAGAACTTCGTACCATATTAGATGATCTTTTAGAAAAAGTTTCATTTGACTAAGTTCATCACCTTGGGGAGTTCCTGTATTATTAGTTAAGAAACATGATGGAAGATTTATACTATGCATATATTATTGTAGACACTACATTCTAGGATCCCTTAAGTCTCTCCTTAGTTCCCTAGCACCTCCCCATTTCACTATAAACCCTAAGTCGTACTTCGATTATCGATATAGAGGCCATCGGGCACTCTTGGGTCCCGTTTGACCATGTTAAACTTTATAGTCAGAGAGAATTCTCTTGGAAACCTTGAAGGTATTTAAATCCACTTTACAACGTTCTGCCCCATGTACGAATCAGCATAACGGTTCAGACGAATGGACCATTTTACCACAAAAACTCGATCTAGAGGCCACCAGGCGCTCTCCGGCCCCGATTTTACCCTAGTCAACTTCATCATCAGAGAAAAATCTATTTAAATCAATGAAGTTTAGCGAAACTCCTTTCCAACTGTCCCCCCATGTGCAAAATGTCATAACCATTTGAACTAACGATCCGTTTCCCCTAAAAATTGATCCGTAGGCAAATGGGTGCTCTCGAGCTTCATCTGACCAATGTCAAATCTTCAGATGAAGAGTGCACTTTTGTTCAAATTAAGAAATTATTTAATTAAACACAATTTTCAATTAAATCCTAAAACATGCACCTATGTGTTTGTGTTTGTGTCAAACCATAAATATATAAAGCATGTGACACAAGATATCAGGAAAAATCCCCGCAGGGCAAAACCATTTATTTTCACTATAATTTGTAAAAACGGTTACACGGATTATAATGAAAATAAGTGTGACTTAGGAAATACCCATAGATGTTGGTTTCGATGTCGTCGGATGGAATCTCCTGCAAGAACTCCAGATGGGAGGCAATGAAGAAGAGGCTGACTTCTCCACAAAATACTCCGTATGAGTGAAAATGACCTCTTGAAGGTTTAACACGTGCCCAGAATAAATGGAAGATAATTGTGCTTATAAAGAAGGCATAAAGACTTAAAATCATTAAGTCTAAAAAGGGAGCCGTCATAGGCCGGTTTAGTGAAGAATAAAATGATGGAAAAATCTTTGAATAACCAATTTGAAAGTGATAGAAATTGGTTCAAAAATCGAGGCGGCTGCGTCGTTCGAACGACATAGGCATGTCGCTCAAACGAGGACACGTGTCATTCGAACAAGTTAGCGCGACATGATTATGTCGCTCGAATGACATGTGATCTCGTTTGAACGAGCACGCTTTCTAAAAAATTATGCTTCTACACATAGAAAAATTTCTGCATTTTGATAAAAAATAATTTAGACTTCAAAAATATTTTCTAAAAAATTCCCAAATATTTATGCAAATATAAACAACTCCAATAAATCATTTTACTGATAATGCGTCGTGGAGTAGTAGGAAACGGTTGAGCAGCACGTCGCATGTAGTATGATGCACGTGTGAAGATGATGGATGCATGGATTCGGATAAAGGCCGTCGTGGATGATCGTGATGACATGCCGAATGTAGCAGTATCAGACATAAAAAAAATTCGAATTATGCAATCTCCCCAAAAAAAATGACATATAAGATAATATCCCCATTAAAACCTCAAACTGAGCATACTAAATGACATGTCATCAATAAAACTTCAACATCTTCATCACTTCAGAAAATCCCAAAGATTTTCTCATCAGGGTGTGCAATCCAATAGATATCAACTTGGTACCTACACACATGAGATAAAGCAGATACTCATGACACGCAACAGTTTGAAATATAATGATAGATAAATCAACAAAAAACATTTAGTATTCTCAGTTTGAGGGTTTAATGGGGATATTATCTTATATGTCATTAATCAAACTTCAACATCTTCAAATCTTCATCACTTCATAAACTCCCAAAGCTTTTCTCATCGGGGTGTGCAATCCAATAGATATCAACTTTGTACCCACACACATGAGATAAAGTAGATACCTATGATACACAACAGTTTGAAATATAATGATAGATAAATCAATAAAAAATTCTCCCCCATAATTCATTCTCCCCTTTTTATGATGTCCCCAAATAGACAGATATGAGAAGCATAAATATGGAAAATGTCACAAACAAAAATCCTATCTATTTTCTATTTTTTAATAATTTTTATTTTTAAAAAAATTTCACACAAAATATACAACAAAGAATATGAAAAAAATGTCATAAGAAAAAATATCTTCTATTTTTTGAATTTTTCAAAATTTTTACACAAACTATACAATAAAGAATCACACCATGAAGGAACACAAAAACAACTAAGTCGATGATAACGTAAATGTAGGGGTGTGAAGAAATTCGATAGGAAAATGAATGCCTACAAACATGGCACATGTGCACGATGAATATCGGATACTCCTAACGAATGAATTCAATATCTTCATTAGGTGTAAAAAGATCGAAATATGAGACATTGATTCAATCAAATAAGCAAATCAAAGCTCAAAATGATTTTCACACTAATAACGTCCAAAATGATTTAATGCTTTTTCAGGACTTTCAAGGAAGTACAAACCCATTTAAATTCTCCAACCAAACTCCCTCAAATTTATATTTTGAATAGAGGTGATCTAAATTCTCAAACTTTGGAGAATTGATGGTGAAACCTAATGACCCATATTTGGCATCTATTTCTGTTTATAGCCTTCAAATTTTGTCGTGCTATTTTAACCTCTTTGGACCCCGGATAATAAAATCCCTCAATTTTTTAGGTCCGATTTAATTTTGTCTTTATCGCAAAGGATAGATAATTACCTTTCGTAGCCCTTCACCGTTTTAAAATACCACACAATCTCACCAAATGGTTTTTACATGCATTCCAATCTTGTCAAGTTTTATCGCATATGGTTCGTTGTATAGACAGAATTAAGATGGAAACACTCAAGCCAATATGTGATGGACAAGAACAATAATAAAATAAAACAGTTCATGTGTGAAATAAAGGAGATAAGGAGTCAAACATGTAGAAATATATCACTAATCACATGTCAAAGACTCCAAACAATATAAATCACATGGATGCAATGATGTAGCGTCTCAAATCACTATCAAACAGTAACATTGATAAGTGGAATTAAATTTGTAACTTGTCTATCTTAAATGCTCATCCATAAAAGGTGTAAACAATATACAATTTTTTTTTGAGATTTTCTAAAAAATTTATAAAATGAAAATATTTTGGGATTTTTTTATAAAAATAAAAAAGTAATAATGCACATAATACAAACTAGCAATAGGAATCATATGATATGAACATGACAAAGCATCCTATCCTAGAAACGGACCAACCCCTCAATCAACTGTGCAAATCCCTAAAGACTTCCTAAGACTCTCAAATCTAAGGGCATCTAAAGGTTTCATGAAAATATCGACTAACTGACGGTTAGTGGGAACGTAACTCAGGGATACCACTTTTTCCTCAACTAGCTCTTGTATAAAGTGCTCGCGTATCCTAATATGCTTTGTGTTCGAATACTGGACTGGATTGCGGGATATGTGTATCGTTCTCATGTTATCACAAGAAATGGTCATGGTGTCCTGTGAAATCCCATAATCCTCCATCATCTATTTCATCTATAAGAGTTGCGTGCAACAACTCGTAACAGCGATGTACTCAGCCTCCGCAGTGGATAAAGAGATGGAGTTTTACTTCTTGCTCAACCAGGAGACAAGAGCAGAACCAAAATAAAAACACCCACCATAAGTGCTCTTACAACCATATACATCTCCGACCCAATTGGCATCTGAATAGGCAATCAAACGGTCATTGGTATGGAAGGAATACCAAATATCGCATGAGAGAGTCCCACTCATGTGTTTGATAATATGTTTTAGAGAGAGTAAGTGTGACTCTTTTGGGGACACCTGATATCGCACACAGACTCCAACACTAAAGGCTATGTCGGGATGACTGGCAGTCAAGTAGAGAAGACTACCTATCATACTCTGATACAAGGTTTGCTCTACGTCCTTGCCTGAAGTATCCTTACTAAGCTTAATAGAAGTACTCATAAGTGTACGAGCATGCTTAGTAGAGTCTAAACCAAATTTCTTCACTAGGTCTCTAGCATACTTAGATTAAGAGATGAACATCCCATCCTCTAGCTGATGAACCTGGACACCAAGGAAGAAAGAAAGCTCACCTACCATGATCATCTGAAACTCACTTTTCATCTCCTTCTCAAAGTGGTGAGCATGCTAGGAGCACATGTAACCAAAGACTATGTCGTCCACACAGACCTGGGCAACTAAACTAGCATAGTCATCTCTGCTGACAAATAACGTCATATCAACTCCCCTTCTCTTGAACCCACGGTCTAAGAGATAGGAAGTAAGCCTCTTGTACCAAAAATGAGGTGCTTATTTCAAACCATACAAGGCTTTCCTCAGATAGTAGATGTGCTCCGGGTGCTTAGGATCTTCAAACCCTTTTGGTTGAACCACATAAACTTCCTCCTGTAAAATGCCATTAAGAAAGGCACTCTTAACATCCATCTGATATAACTTGAAGCGCAGATGACATGTGATGGTGAGTAGTAAGCGGACAAACTCAAGCCTCATAATAGGAGAAAATGTCTCCCCAAAGTCTACACCCTCAATCTGTGTGTAGCCTTGAGAGACCAACCTACCCTTATTTTTGATTATCGTACCATTTTTATCCATTTTATTCTTAAAAATCCACTTTGTACCTATCACATTAGTCTCACTAGGTCGAGGGACAAGTTTCCAGATATTATTCTTTTTAAACTGAAGCAACTCATCCTGCATGGTAGATATCCAGTGTTCATCCTTGAGTGATTCTTTGCGATTCTTAGGTTCGACTATGGACGTGTTGTAAAAATGACTAACAACGTATCTAGCTGAGCACGAGTCTTGACCCCAAAAGTGGGATTGCCAACATTGGAAGAAGGATCATGACTCTTGCGAACCCAAGCATTTATGTCCCCTAACACAGGAGTAGGTTCCACAGAGTGGGTGAGGGACAAGTAAGTCGCTGCCAAAAAAATCCTCATCCTCACACTAAAGGCTAGGATCAATAAACGCCGAAGGTTCATCATCTTGCACGGCGGAATTTATTGACTCCATAACCTTAGAGCTCTTCAGGTTAAAAACTCGATATGCTCTACTATTTGATGAATATCCTAGCAGTATTCCCTCATCGCTCTGAGAGTCAAACTTTCCTAGTTTCTCTCTATCCCATAGGATGTAGCATTTACTCCCAAAGACACAAAAATATGCAAGGTTTGGTTTCTTGCCAGTCCATAATTCATAAGGCGTCTTAAGAGTTTGTGGATGCAGGTAAACCCTATTCACCGTATGGCATGCACTAGACACTGCCCAAAATCTTTTAGCAACCTTATGACCTAGAAGCATAGATCTAGCCATTTCTTAAATCGTCCTATTCTTTCTCTCAACAATCCCATTTTACTGAGGTGTCTTCACAATAGAAAACTCATGTTTGATTCCTAGGATGTCACAATAATGATCTACCTTTGATTGCTTAAATTTCATGTCCTTGTCACTACGTATCCTATTAATAGTGACTTCGTGTTGGTTTTGCAGGACACGACACTTGGTCGTTAAATACTCTACCGCATCGGATTTCTCCCTCAGAAAACCAACAATCGAATATATGGAGAAATCATCTACCATAACGAGGATATACCTCTTACCACCTAGACTCTCAGTATGAGTAGGACCCATAAGATTCATGTGAATCAACTCAAGCACAAAAGAGGTGGTAACGGTATGCAACTTTCAGTTGGGGCTACGAATTTGTTTTCCCAATTGACAGGGTCCACAAATCATGGAAGTTGGATTTCCAAGAGATGCTAAGCCACGTATTAGGTCCTTTTTAGCTAAACGTGTCAAATCTCTAACGTTCACGTGACCAAGACGTTGATGCCACAAATCCATAGGAGTGATCATGGCGTTGTTGCAAACAAGTGAGGATGTGGGCAGAGTCCCATAGCAATTATCTTTCGTCCTCACCCCTTTCACTAAAAGTTTACCAACTTGATTATAGAAATTACATGCATCCCGGTCAAACTTTACGACAAAGTCAACGTCGTACATCTGGCTAATGCTGAGAAGGTTTTCCTTCAAACCTTTGACGTACAAAACATTCTCTAACTTAGGAAATCCTGGTAACACTACTATACCTCGTCCTACGATGCTAGACTTTCTCTCATCTCCAAAGGTGACTCTTCCTTCCTTATAATCCTTTAGGTAGGTAAAGAATGAGACATCACCAGTCATATGTACAGAGCACACACTATCAAAATACCATTATGAGGTATTAAGTGCTTTGAGAGCGACATGAATAACAAGGGCCTTTTCGTCTTTCTGAGGTACCCAAGAAGTGGTAACCTTTTGTTTACCCTTGTTGTTGTTGGTTTTAGCTGGGATGCGGGAAGCTTTCACTAACGAAAAAAGCATCCGACGAAATTCCTCCATCAAACTCTGTGAGGTGGCGGCTAAAATCTCAACACGCTCTCTTAGACTCATAAAATCATCAGAATGATGTGATGTAGCAGTAGTACATTGTGTCCGACCCAAACTATAGCAAAACTCCCAGAGGTGGCCTTTTCTTTTGTAGAACGTACAAAAGAACACAGTCTTAAGCGGACCTGGGTTTGCTTTCCTTGGTCGAACACGTCTTCGTGGTATTTGACGATGGCCATATAGATTCGTAGTAAACTTAGGAACTGGTCCTGGTGCAATTTGGGTCGTGTAGGCACCATCAAAACCTATTCCCTGCCTATCACCAAAATCTAAAGTAGGGCCGATTTCTTATCTTTCCATATTTGTCCTCGATTTGAACCTTGACTTCCCGTTCTCTCTCAAGATCATGAGTAAGTTGGGAAATAAGGGCTTCAAGTTTCTTCCGAGTCTACAGGGAGGAATGTATCTCACTCATAAGATTAGCAACTTGTATAATGAATTCCCCTTTCTCTTTCTCAAAATCGCTCTCTCTTTCTCTAAACAAACTTTCTTTCTTAATACATGCAGACTCTCTCTCTCTCAAGGTAGTGTAGGTGGAGGATTATCTCTCTCTCGCTTCTTCTAAATCTTCCTCTAAAGTGGTGATCCTAAGAACTAGCGCTTTGTTATGCTTTTTGGTTTTAAATGAATCATTATATAACTCAGCGTAGGCACGTTGTAGATTACTCTCGCTCTCACTTGCATTAATCTCCCCCTCACTCACATCGTTCTCACTGTTGATGTGTCCCTGTGAAGCAGCATCCTCAATGTCGTGAGGAGAACTAGAAGTATGACTAGCCATGAATGGGGTGAAGTTACATTCATGCGATGACTTGTCTCCAGAGTCCACCGACTCGACCTCACTGTCTTCACTAAAGGTAACATTAAGGACAACTTTGTCCTTATCTTTTGCAAGTCTGTTCAGCCTAGTAGCACACTCAAAAGCTCTATGACCCTTACCGTCACACTCATAGTATCTCTCACCGTCTTTCTTAGGAGGGTATTTAAAATCTTTTTCATTTTTCTTATTTTTCTCAAAAATATTTTTATCTTTGAAATTTCCATTTTTTTTAATGTGAGAATTTTCTTAAATTTTTTAGCAAATAGGGCGAAATCATCTAAATCAAAATCATACTCGAAATCTAATGTTTCTATCTCCTTTTTTCTAGATGACTCAACTCTCTTTCTTGTCGACCCCTGACTTTTTCTATCATGGGCATTACGTGCAATACCCTTATCTTTAGGTTTGAAGGATTTAGGAAACATGTCAATTTCATACATTTGTAAGTCTCCGACAAGTTCCTCCAATTTAAGCATGTTTAAATTACCAATAGAATTTAGTTTAGGGATAAAACACTTAGGCGGTGATCTTAGAATCTTTTTAACAACTCTAGCATTAAGAATGTGTTCACCAAGATTAAAACTAGTGTTAACAATATCAGATAACCTAGCATAAAATTCATCAAAACATTTAGTCCCAAGCATGGTGATAGTTTCAAATTGAGCTGTTAAATTTTTCAGTTTAGACTCTTTCACATCATTAGTTCCTTCATGGGTAAGTTTCAAAACATCCCATGCCTCTTTTGAAGTGGTGCACGTCATAATCCGTCAGAACTCGTCAGGTGTGACGGATCCAGATATAGCACTTAAACCCTTAGAATTTAAAGATGACCATTTAAATTCGTCTTCAGTCCATTCAGTCACAGATTTTAAATTAGTCACGTTATCAACAGTGACGAAGGTAGGTGTCCACCCTCTTTTAACCAAAATCTAAACACGTTCATCAATGGCTTTTAAAGCAGATTTTATGCGGGTTTTCCAGTAAGCATAATTTGTCCCGTCAAAAACTGGCATTTTATTATATAATTTCTCCATTGAACACGCCCATTTACAAAAATCAATTTTTTAGAAAATTGATATCATAGAAAAATTTTGCGAAAAATTACACTGTATAATTGGCTCTGATACCAATTTCAAGAGTGCGGCTTTGTTAAAATTAAGAAATTATTTAATTAAACACAATTTCCAATTAAATCCTAAAACATACACCTACGTGTGTGTGTGTGTGTGTGTTGGTGTTAAACCAAAAATATATAAAACATGTGACACAAGATATCAGGAAAAATCCCCGCAGGCAAAACCATTTATTTTCACTATAATTTGTAAAAATGGTTACACGGATTATAATGAAAATAAGCGTGACATACGAAATACCCGTAGGTTTCGGTTCCGATATCATCGGCTGGAATCTCCCGCAAGAACTCTAGATGGGCAACAATGAAGAAGATACTGGCTTCTTCACAAAATACTCCGTATGAGTGAAAATGACCTCTTAAAGGTTTAAAACGTGCCCAGAATAAATGGGAGATAATTTTGCTTATAAAGAAGGCATAAAGCCTTAAAATCATTAAGTCTGCCGTCATAGGCCGGTTTAATGCAGAATAAAATAATGGAAAAATCTGTGAACAACCAATTTAAAAGTGACAGAAATTGATTCAAAAATCGAGGCGACTGCATCGTTCAAACGACATAGGCCGGTCTCTCGAATGAGGACACGTGTCATTCGAACGAGTTCGGGCGACATGATTATGTCGCTCGAATGACATGTGATCTCGTTTGAACAATCACACCTTCCCAAAAATTTCGCTTCTATACATAGAAAAATTTCTGCATTTTGATAAAAAATAATTTAGACTTCAAAAATATTTTCTAAAAAATTCCCAAATATTTATGCAAATATAAACCACTCCAATAAATCATTTTACTGATAAAGAGTCATGGAGTAGTGGGAAACGGTTGAGCAGCACGTCGCATGATGCACGTGTGAAGATGATGGATGCATGGATTCAGATAAAGGCCGTCGTGGATGATCATGATGACGTGTCGAATGTAGTGGTATCAGACATACAAACTATGATCTAGGGAAGATAGAAAAATCTTAGATTCTACCCCGGACATTTATAAAATTATGTCTTTACATCATATCAAAGGATACTAAATGAATATCTAAAGTCACTGAATATCCTTTTTAATGGTCCACCTCATCCATGAATCAGCCTTACAGTACGGATGAACGACCCATTTTACCCTGAAAGGTCACCAAACACTTCTGAGCCCCGATTGACTAAACTCAACCTTCCAAACCGAGATAAGATCTTTGGAATGCCTAAGTATCTCTAATAACCTTTCCAACGGTCTTCCCCATGAGTTCTTTGGACTTATCGTTCGGACGAACGATCTATTTTCGTTCGACGATCTCTTATACAAAAGACCGACGAGTGCTTCTGAGCCACGTTTGACCCAAAGTAAACTCCCGGACTTGGGAGAGGCCCAAAATGCTCTTAAATATATCAGAATTACCTTTCTTACTGTATGCCCATGCGCGATTTGGATTTATGGATTTCATTCTACGACCATTTTTTGAAAAAATCTGCACGAGACTACCATTTGGCTGGTAAATTTTCCTACCTATCGGCAGTGTGTCTAGGGTTACCTGTCGATTGGAAGGTATGAGGCTATTCCAATTGACATCCCCTTAACCTGTAGATATATTCCATGTCCTCTCTCCCAAGACACACCACATATCCATGAACATCAGTGATCTCAGTAACATTCTCTTGCAATTAGCAAAGTTTCCTTATGTGAAATTCCTTTCCATATTACATTCCCATCCTTCTCATACCCAATTTGGAAAAATCTCATTCTCTCTCATCTAACATTCATCTCAAAATTCAAGGGAGTTCATCAAGGATCAATTCAATCTTCAATTCTTCAAAGAAGGTCCAAAATCCTTCCCTCTCTCTTTAAATTTCTTATTTTTACATTAATTACATAAATTCATAATATTAGCTTTTAATTTAGTTCATAGACATTAATATCTCACCTTTTCATTAGTTATATTTCACATACTCTATTTTGTATAACAAAAAACTCAAAACAAACAAAAAGAGGGTTACACCTAGAAATTCTAATGGGATTATCCATCACGATTTCTCGAAACTAAAACACATTTGTACACACACATATAATAAATTCTAGTTCGAATCTATGGAATAAACCCCACACTTATTGTGCTTGCGAACTACGTGGACTTTGATGCATTTATAGGCTACATAGGTGTTTCGGTTTAAAACCCGAGACTCGAGTCCAATTTTCCAATTTTCTAATTTTCCAATTTTTGCAATTTAACCTTTTCATATATAAATTGTTTTAATACATATTGTATATTTTTTTATCCTTTTTAGCGTTTTATCCAAAAGACATTCTCGTTTCAACGTAACGATAAATATTTTGATAAACGCAAAAATTATATTTATAATATTATTTTGGAAGAATTCATATGGATGACCTCACTCTATCTTTTCCACGGTATAAGTTGGGTGATTCCGATCTCCATTATATATATATACACACACACAAACACACACTTCACGGAGATATTAAGGAAAATAGTAACACAAGCCCATGAGAGGCCGAAAGGGCGGGATGGGTACCTAACACCTTCCCATTCAATAACTTATCCCCCAAACCCTTGAACTATTAATTTCGTAAGCATGAGTATGTCTTTGATGACGCTCTCTCGAAGTGGAGACATGATCTTTTGCTTATTTTGTGCAAAATAGGCTTGCGACTCCATATCTTTACATTCACCCCACACCTACGACGGCCAAAGCGTTCCTAGAGTGAGAGGGTGCGAGACTTTCACCCCTTCCCTTACCACCGAGGAAGGAGATGAATCAGGATTGCCACAATAGCGATTCCATTGGGAATTAATTTTTATAAGAGGTGTAAACTCTGTGTGCATGGGTGTTATTATTTTTTGCTTGTGTGCGTATGCGCTTACCTGTATGTTCCCTTTTTCTCCTTTATTATTTCTTGTACATATATACCTCATTCTTATATCACAACTTACTCACACACTTGTAGGTACTCTCCATATACACTTCACACTACATACATTTATATCCACATGTTTCACACACCACTTAAAATATCTATGCTTAGGTGTCACTAACACACACCTCCACTTATCACACTTGTTTATATCCCTGATCACTCACATTTGTCACACACCACTTGTAGTAGATCCATGATTAGGTTCACTACCACACACTCACTTGTAGATATTCACATGTCACTAACCCATCCGTGCTTAGTATAATCTTCATGCTCCATGTTAGATTTACTTTTTTTATACTTACTTGTACATTCTCTCCTATTTAGTATAATGCTCATCATGTCAAATAAATATACTCTCTCCATAATATGATAATGAAGAATTATGCTGTTTTCACACTACATCACCAAAGAGCATGGTTATTGACCATTTTTTTCTCGTAACTGGGGTGTCACTTCGTGATGAGCGCTGGTGCAGCATGTCGCAGTTAGCCTAAGTGATATGACTCTCACCTTCTATTGGCCAAGTACCTACGACGTATATCGAACGTTTTCCCTCACATCGTAACGCTTGACTGAAGTCATGACGGGAGGTATATCATTGGGAACTCATTCATTTACGTTGAGTATATCGAATTTGCTCTCACACTTATTATCCCCACGAGGTATATTGTGTGGCAATTCACGTACACTCAAGTATATCAAATGGCTTGTCCACACATACTGATTGCCCTCAAAAGCGTATATTATGAAAGTGATTCCAAAGAGGGGAAACCTACAAATTAACCCAATAACTGCATTCCCTCATACAGGTGTCAAACCCAGAGCACTCATATTTAGTTTGCCAGTTTCTACTCGAAACTCTGCCGAAATAACGGGTCGACATGCCACCCAAATTTTTTACTCGACTTAATATTGTCTAAAAATGGGACCCTGTCCATGAGCCTGGAAATAAATTCAACCATATTTTTCAAACCCAAGTTTCCCACGCTCGGGTCCCGTCCAGCATTTCTTTTTACATTAGGTAAACGTAATTCAAGTGAGAACATGATAACAACAACAACAACAACAACAACAACAACAACAACAACAACAATAATAATAATAATAATAATAATAATAATAATAATAATAATAATAGTAGTAGTAGTAGTAGTAGTAGTAGTAGTAGTAGTAGTAATAATAATAATAATAATAATAATAATAATAATAATAATAATAATAATAATAATAATAATAATAATAATAATGCCCAGACCCTTTTCTTGTTTTTTTTCTCTTTCTTTACCAAAAGTGTTAAAAACATTTTCCCCTCTTTTATTAAAAATACCAAAAGCATTTTTCCTCATTTTTAGACACAAACATTTTATCCTCATCTTTTCCAAAAATGTCAATAACATTTTCTTCCTTTTTAAAAAATAACAGTTTTTCCCCTTCTCTTTAAAAAACAAATTCGAATTTTTTTCTTCTTCTTAGGTCAATCGCATACGCGACCTTTGGCTTGGCTCCCTAATGGCTTCGGTCTTCCATTAAATTGCCCCGAGGCTCTGTTGGTTCCCTCGCTACTTTCTCTGAGTTCGGAATTCATCTTCATCAATTTTCCATGGAGAACGCAGACTAAGTACCGAATGTGTAGCCAAATTTGATGATAGTAATAGACCAGATCACTATCAAGATTGACAACCTTCAAACCGAGGTTCATGAGATGCAACGAAAACGAGTTCCTATTCCCAAAGATCTCAAGGTCCTCTTCCTTTGTGTTATGGGTCCACCCGCACCTGAGCTTATTTGGGTCCCCGAGGAATATCAGCATGCTCCACATGCCCCTCCTACTAATGGGCCATTGCCAACGTAGCTCCCTATGCTGAATCTTAACTAGTTAGGGGCTAATCGACTCGTGATCGTTGATCCAAAGGAAGTAGATTTGAGCAAGGTCAAGGAGGACCTCAATATGTTGACCAAGAAGTTTGACCAAGTACGAATCTTTAGGAACTACATGGATTACACCCATATGTCTCCCTATCCTAAAGCAAGGTTGCCAAAATAGTTCAATATGCCTAACATTGAGAAATTCAGAGGTAGTGGAGCTGCAATTGTTAATCTCTGATGTTATCACTGAGCCATGACTCTCCTAGGTACATTCGAGAAAATAATGATCCAAAGGTTACAATAGACTTTGAAGGACAACGCTCTCCGCTTATTCTTATCTCTCAAGGAGTCAAGGATCTGTAGTTGGGAAGATGTTTCCCCCGAATTCATGACATAGTACAAGTATGACGTGGAGTTGGAGGTTATTCGTTATGATTTATATTTTCTCAAATAGAACCCTGGGAATCTGTCAGTAACTTCATAGCAAGTTAGAGAGAGAAAGCATCTACCATAACCAACTGGCCTTTCGAAGAGGAGCAAGTCAGTATCGTGAAGAAGAACTTCTTATCCCATGTCCGAGCGATAATGGGAGGATAATACTACCCTTATTTTCTATCCCTCCGAGAACTTGGAGCAGAGATCGAAAAAAGTCTTGCCAAGACAGAAGTTAAACCGAAGAAAGTATCCGGACAGTTCACTCTCAGAAAGTATGAGAAGCCTACCAATATCGCAGTTTAACCCATCAATAACATCTCTCATCCTGCCACTTCATTGGCACTAGAAAGCCTCTCTAATCCAGTCAAAAATGAATACACCAAGATTTATGCTCCCCTCTCTAAATTTTACCAAGCCCTTTTAAGAAGAAATCCTATCAAGCCATTGGGCCATCGTCCATTAACAAACTGACTTTTGAAAAATTTCAAACCAGATGCCCACTGCGACTTTCACCAAAGTGTCGACCATAACACTGATCAGTGTTTCTAACTCTGAAATGTAATCCAAGGTCTAATTGACCGCGGTATCATTGCCCTACCAGCCAATCCTAAACCAAACACTACCCATAATCCACTTCCAAATCATATAAATGTCATCTTCCTAGAAGAAGACCAAGATTATGATCCATCTACCCAGATCGTATATATTCCCCTAAACCCCTCCAAGTTTACCCATATTTTCTCTTACATCCTACTTGTTTTTCCAATCAGGCTACGTCACTCCTTATAAGATCATGCATTATTGTTCGTACCCGCTCTGGAGGGAAAGATATGGAATTGTCAGCAGTGTTGAACTAACTTCTAGAGTTCGGGCTGAAATTGTCCTCGAAGATGACCATTGACTGCCAAAAATTCAGTACGCTGTTCTTAGAAGATTAAAATGGGCTCGAGAGTTAGATAATTAGGTGGTACTTACCGATTAAGTCAGCTTAGATGATGTTGTCCAGATCATGGAAGACTTATTCCGACAGACCGATGAAATTTTTAACATGTCCGAGCTACTTGATGCTTTGAAACTATAAGGGCGCCTGGTCCCTTTGCTTCTACATCTTCCCATTGAATGGGAGGATTTATACGAAGAGGCAACTAAGGTTGTGGAGTGTATTGACTTCTCATGGAAAGTTGGTATCTTTTCTGCCGGATGGTGGAAGAATTCAATAGTTAAGGTGAAGAGCAAAGTCCATAAAAGACTAACCCAATAGTTAGCATATGTGGAATGATATCATTTAAGGAGCTATTAGTAGAAATCAATAAGGTGGATGCACAACCACAGATAAATGAGGAAATGGGTTTTCTATTTTTCCCTTTTTCTATGAACCATATGAGTAGATCAGAGAGGCATTACTAGGTTTCGAACTCACAATCATCAGGGATCGACAAAGGAAAAGGTGTTGAGAATCTTCCTATGCTTAAAATTACCCTCGAGGAGAGAAATATCCTCGATCAATTGAAGAAAACCCAAGCTAAAATCACTTAGTTGGGACTCTTTATGTCTTCCCAACTGCACCAGAATGCCTTGATCAAACTACTCATGGGGCCCACAGTCCCTTCTTTCACCAGACCAGAAGAAGTAGTGAATCTGGTCGGATCTCTAACCTCTACTTGAACGTTATTTTTCTCCGAAGAAGAAATTCCTAAGATTGGACCAAATCACAACTATGTTCTCAACATATCTATCGAAGTCATTGGAAAAATTGTCCCACTTTTGCCTATTGATAATGAATCAACTCTTAATATTTTCCGGTTGAGAACCCTCAATTGCTTGGGACTAAAAGTGAGTGACCTTGATCCAACCTTTATCATGGTGCGTGATTATGATAATACTCATCAATAAGTGATGGGATTCATAAAGCTTATAATAGGGTCTCCCATTAGTGAATTACAAGTCATCGATATCCCAACTTATTTCAACGTGTTGCTCGTATGACCATAGCTCCATAGTATCAAGGGTGTGTCTTCTTCCCTCAATTAGAAACTAAAGTTCTTTTCCAATGGTTAAATCATCACCATCTTGGGCGACGACAATAATGCTGAGAATGCAATCACCAGCAGTACGGTACTAGAGATACAACATGGAGCAAATGATATGCTTATATCAGGTTTCTGAGTTGAACCACTTCCTCTCCTAGTAGGGGACGATTTCAAAGAAAGAGTGTATACAGAGCATACCCCTCGTGGCAACATCAATGTGATGCAGAGTTGTAAGAACATGCACTGCTTGCCCGGACTGGGGATAGGAAGATGATAATAGGGAATATTTGAACCAATAGTATTGAATAAAGCTTTTCCTCCTTGCGTTTTGGGTTATCATTCATCAGTAGAAGAACTCAGAATGCTTTGTCAACCTCAATTTAAAAGGAGGGTGGAAAGTGCCAAGACTATCTCAATAGATTCCTTGAATGGAAAATTCATCAGAGAGGGTGAAGATTTCCCCTTTTGCATCTCTTCCAAATCGTAGTATGATCATGTAGATAAGAGGATGAAACCAGGAATAGAGAGCTTTTTCTAAGACAGCTACTCATGGGCCTAAAGTTTCCAGCATCATGTCCAACCATTCATTGAGAAGACTATAGTTGCTACCGAATATTCTGAAGGAAGTGACTTTGAGGATTCATTCAAGTTGGAGATAATGAGCTAACACTCTGCATGATCCACTCAAGCGCTACATCATCGAATCCATCCCACCTGATCAAAGTTGTTGATGTACCTCTCCTCAACTGGCATGTTATACTCATTCCACCTATTGAAATTCAACCCAACTTTGATGTTTGTCCCATTTCCTCTTCTTTTGTTATTCCTCTATATTCTGACGTAATTGAGACCTCCTTCAATGAGGTTCTCAATGCTATTTTCCCAATAATAAAATAAACGAAGATTTTGAGTATCTCGTTGTGCCTTAAATTAATTATCTTAATTCTAATAAAACTCTTGATGATGATGATTTTTCAAATGAAAAATTATTGACCGATCTAAATAAGATTAATAATAAATAACATAACCGCGTTCAAGTTAATGAAGATGAATTTGTTATTATTAATCTCATTTCTAGTAGCCAACTGCGTAAGATTAGGATAGGGTCCACCCTTGATGAGTATGAGCAAAAATAATTCAAAAAACTATTGAAGGAATTTATGGACGTCTTCGTATGGTACTACGATGAAATGCCTAGCATTGATACTGAGAACGATCAACACGAGATTCTAACTCTCCCAGAATCCAAACCAGTCAAACAAAAACTATGAAAGCTCCGCACCAAATGGTCACTCAAGTTTAAGGAGGAAGTGGTCCAACAGTTAAACGTGAGTCTTATTCATGTGATCGAGTATCCCACATGGTTATCTAACTTCGTACCCATGCCAAAATCTGGAGGAAAGGTTCACATGTACGTTGACTATCCGCTCCCCAATATCGATATGATTGTGGATAACACAACCAGTTACGTTCTTAAGTCATTCATTGATGGGTTTATCGAATATAACCAGATCAAGATGAACCCGGATCATCAGGAGAAAATCGCATTCATCACCCCTAGGGAACCATTTGTTGCACAGTTATGCGATTAGGTCTAAAAAATGTAGGGGCTACCTATTAGAGGGCTGCCATAACCATCTTTCCTGATCTGATACACAAAGAACTTGGATCTATGAGGATGATATGATTACTAATTCTAAGACTAGGGAAGGTCATGTTCTCGCTCTTCGAAAGTTTTTCGAGCGACTACGATAATAGCAGATGCGACTTAACCCATAGAAATGTGTTTTTAGAGTTACCAAAGGAAATGTCTAAAGATTCATGGTTAAAAAGGAAGGGATAAAAGCTGATCCTACCAAGATCAAATCCATACTCAAAATTCCACCACCTCGAACGTAGAAGGAAGTCCGAGGGTTCCTTGGAAAATTATAGTATATCAGTTGGTTCATCGTCCAGTTGATTTCTATATGTGAACCCTTCTTTAAACTCATATGGAAGTATTTAACTAAGGTTTGGAATGAAGCTTGCCAAAAGCCCTTTGATCGAATCAATAAATACATAAACCAACCTCTGGTACTCATACCGCCACAGCCTGGTCTTCCCCTACTCCTATACTTAATTGTGACAAACACTACAGCTGGGGATTTGTTGGACTAATACCTAGAAGAGTATCTCAAAGAGAGGGACTTCTACTATACCAATCGCAAATTGGCTGGGTCACTACCTTTGAGAAGGCACGTGTCACCCTTATCAGGGTCATAAAAAAACTACAGTACTACATGCTCGCCTTTCCTATAAAACTTGTATCCTGAATGGATGCCATCACGTGCCTGCCCTGTCTAGATGAATGGCCCGATGCTTGATGCTTCTAGCAAAATTTGATATTGTGTATGTCATACAGAAAGCCATGAAAGGAATAGACATCTCTGACTAACTCATTAACTACCCTATTGAAGAAACTGATGTTTGGACTTCCAAGTTCCCGGATGAGAATATCATTTGTACCTCCCAGGAAGACCTCCAGTGGAAAATGTTCTTTAATGGCGCTGCCAATAAGAAGGGGTATGGCATTGGGATACTCTTCATTTCCCCCGATGACTCTCTCACTCCTATTGCCATCAAATTAGATTTTCCTTACATTAATAACATGACTGAATACGGGGCATGTATGGTAGGCTCCAAAGTTTCTCTCGAGAAAGGAATTTGATACCTATATGTCAACGGGGATTCAACCCTCATCATTGGTCAAGTACTCAGAATATGGAAAGTTAAGGATGAGAAACTCTTACCCTTCCATGCCCACCTAAAAGAGCTGGCCTCCCGATTCTAAGATATCCACAAACTGCCCCGAGCAAAGAATAACCTTATGGATGCCATTGCTACCTTAAGCTCCATGATTGACATGCCCTAAGGAATGACAATGCCCCCCTTCCTAGTCCAAAATTAGTCTAAACATACCCATTACTACCACATTGTGCTCATCAAAGAATATGATCCTGATATAGCTGATTGTTGGTACTACGATATTTGGCGCCTCCTCAATCATGGTAAGTATCCCCAAGATTCTGATAAGAAAGATCAAGCAACCCTTTGCAAACGGGTTACCCAATACATTGTCTGCAATAAAGCATTATTCAAGAGAAATTTTGATGGAACTCATTTACACTAAATTGAAGGTGCTGACATTGAAGAGATGATGCGAAAAATCCACAATGGGGAGTGCAGACCCCATATGAATGGCCATATGCTTGCAAAGAAAATAAATTAACAGAGTTACTACTAAACTACCATGGTTTAAGATTGCGCCGCTTGTGTCCAGAGATGCCTTAAATGCAAGCAGTTTTCCAACCTCTAACACTTGCCTACACGGTAAGTGTACAACATGACTTATCCCTAACAGTTTTCCACATAGGGCATTGATATCATAGGGAAATTACACCGAAAGCCTCCAACAGGCATGTGTTCATCCTAGTTTCCATTGATTACTTCACCAAATGGGTCAAAGATGAGTCATACACAATTCTGAATGCCAAAAATGTGGCCAAGTTCATTTCAAAAAACATCATTTACCAATATGTGGTCCCGCATGAGCTAGTGTCAAACAACGGGTTACATATCGATGCAAAAGTTATAGAGGTGGTCGAGGAGTATGGGATTCATAGGAACAAATATTCTCCCTATCGACCTCAAGCTAATAATACAACCGAAGCCGCTAATAAAAACATCAAAGCCATCATCAGCAAGATGATCGAGAGTAGCCTATATCGGGTCGGCCAGATCCCTAACGCCCTTTAGGGCTACCACACTTCAGTTCAAACATATACTAGATCTACCCCTTACTTTCTTCTATACATCATGGAAGCAGTCTTACCAGTTGACTAGAGATTCTTTCACTGCGCGTCATGCTTGAAAGTAAAGTCACCGAGGAAGAATTGCATTAAATCAGTCTTGACGAGTTTTCTCTCTTAAACGAAAGGAGACTAAAAGCTCTATATCATATATAAGGATACCATCTATGAATAGCACGCTCGTTCAATTAGAGAGTCGAGGACGGTGGTGTCTAAGAATGGGACTTAGCCCTTAAAAAAATTATAGAACCCATATGGGATCCCAGAGGGAAATTCAATCCCAATTGGAGCGACCCATGCATTATAAAATAGATCTTATCCGGTGGCACCACTATGCTCATCGACCTCGACGGAGAAGAGATATCGCATCCAGTCAACCTGGACCATCTCAAGAATTCTACCCCTAATCCGGAATATCGGTGCGCTACGATTCTTCTCATTTCCCTTATATTCTTAAAAAAATCTTCATTTCCCTCTACTTAGATTTTCGTTTGCCCTGATCCTCTAAAAATCTTCTAACTTTTAAAAATGAAACTCGAAATTTTTTTAAAACCCCAAGAGGTACGTTGGCAACTCATACCCTTCACATGAGCACAGTCCTCTTCTTTTTCATAAAATTCTATTCTTTTCTTATCTTCGACAATGACTGTTCATTTTTACCATGTACATGAACAAAGGTATGGCCTTAACGATTAATATAGACAATTCAGATGACAAACTAATCAAGAGGCATAATAATAAAATTAAAATCTTTTTTTATTTCATTAATGAAACTTCCCGTTATAATTTTATCACCATAGGGAGTCAAAAACTTCTCTTGCCAACCTAACATTATTTTTCCTAAACAAGCCAAACTACTCCTAAACAACTTTATTCCCATGCATAACCAAACACATCACAAGAGCTTCACAAATAAATTCCCCAAAGATCTTAACTGGAGATGCAAGAGGAACCAGACCCATCAACATCTACATCATGGGGTCCCTAACCTTCCCCTGCCTGAATAGAATGCCGCAGGCACTCCACGAAATGGTATGCCCATACTAGCCCAGGGAAAACAACAACACCTCCCTCTATGATGTCCAATATGACAAACCACCTTTTGCCCAGTCTCCAAAGCCAGTATTTTGGCAACTAACCTCTTCCACAACCACTTCATGTAATCCTTAAAAATATATCAGACTCTGCCAACAAATTGGAAGGATGGGTCGATAGTCGACGATTCTCCCATAGAGAACCCAACCACATGCGCCGACACTCTATAAAATCGTCCACAAGAAAAAAGTCTAGTGCCTGAGGTGGCACAATCTTCTCCCAGCCAAGTTGGCATAAGAACAGTTAGGGAAAGTAGAAAGAAGTCTGTTAGAGGCTGACCAATCGGACATCCTGGTATTCCCCCATTCTAGAATGGGTTGTAACTTCCCCCACCAAGGTACTCACCAATGCAAACCTTAAGCCTCGTGCTCCACAAACCAGTTCTCGATGTCCAGGCCCACACTGATAAAGTAGCGAGAAAAGAAGTTTGGAACAACTTCCAAGGGATGTTCAAGAGGGATCGCCATACGAAATCTCTCCGACTACTACATGAGCAGCATATAAAGACTACCCCTTAGAAAGTCAGAACAACCTTCCCTCCAGGCACCCTGACCATTTAGAGTCTCCGCCAATATCATTGTCATAAGGTTACGATGGTATGGCATCCATGAAGTAATGGCTATCATTTGTGGGTCCACCAACAGTTCACCAGTCACCAACAGTAATTTTGAAATTAAGCCAAAAATAACGGCTCCAATATAGCCCACATCACCAATATCTTACAAATGCAAGGAATGAAGCCCAACCGTGAGAGAGATCATTCCTCCCATAACCAATGATCGAGTCATAGAGAGCGAGATATGGAGAAGTCCTACTAATATCTCCCGAGGAGACCAAGAAAATTCAGGCATGGCCACCGCAACACTGGGATTTATCCCCAACATGGGAGAGAACCATTCGTAAGTGGGATAGGCTTCATCTAAGACAAAGCGAAAGACATAGTCCTCAAGGTACCATAATTCTACCGCCGCCATCAAAATGTTCCATTTAATATATCGGTTGCACATAATGAAACTCAACGGATGTTTGAAAGCATCGTAGTCTACATTATATGACACATAGCCTCTAAGTTTTCAAGATAAGCGATGAATTCAACACTTTCAGGGAGAGAAATATTACAAATTGATGAGAAAGCCATATTGCAAAATGATGAGACAAGAATAAAGAAGTATGCAAATGAAAGGAAATGTGGATGGGTGAAGAAAGTACTCCACCATTACCTGTTTTATACTTGAAAAACTTAGCCAAAGACAACGGTCCTGTAAATCCCGGAGGAAAACACACCTCATCAAGGACAAAGTAATTGAAGAAAGTGCAATCAAAGCCATGGGTTGATTAGACTGGACTAACCTGTCGATAGGCCTGACAAGGGGTATGCTGATTGACAACCCCTTATTTTTGAAAAGTTCTCTTTTCCTTTTTTATCAAAATAAAAAAAATCAATAAAAATAATTCTTATTCTAAAGAATTCAGAATTTCCTTCTCCGTATATTTTTACTTATCCTGTTTTAAAATAAATTTTCTCTCAAATCATTTTAAATCATTTTTATGGTCACAGCAGCAAAATAAAAGGTGCATATACATTAAGTCACTAAAGAAAAAATTTATAACATCCCATTTCATTGCATATATATTGATTTATTACATTTTCGATTCAGGAAAGAAAAAACATACAAAAAATAGGACTCAACCCGAACCCCCCAAAATACTCTCTTTCTTTCTCTCACCTTCACCTACTTTCTCTATAGTCTCTTTCTCTTTCTCTTTAAGACCCTACATCCCTACGGCGTACCTGATTTCCTCAGAGATGAGATGAAGAGTCTTTTCTCCTGAAACTAGACCCCTCCTCAGATGAAGCAGACAACACCAAGCAAGAAGGAATCGGTATCGACTCCTAAATATGAGCAGTCACAGAAGTCAACCAATCTCGAATATCTCTCAGCCAGGTGGTTGACACCTGAAAGTGCTGCAAACAAATATAACAAAACAAATCAATCAGTCTGAGGCAAAAAAAGAAACTCAAAACTCAAAAGGCAAAGAAATGAAAGGAATATCATCGACTGAAGGATGTCATATGTCAGATGCAGCTCCTCTGGGTTCATCACATTGGGAAGATGAAACATACAAACCGAACCTCCATCAGACCGTTGAATGGTATAGGAAGGAGGATCCAACAACACAAATGGAACCTGTGATATTGTCGCTACAGCCGATGTCGATGCACCACCCGCACTATGATCGGACCCCACTAGTCGTCTCGTGCCCCTACGAGAGCCCACAGGGGGAAGAGACATAATGTCATATATTCTGGGCGGCATCAAACAACTCGACATAAAATCCAATTAGCCATAGGTCCCCACCATGCCGGTATATGATGAATAAGGCTCGCCGACCATCGCCGCCACCCTTGTCTCCTCTAACATCTCTGATCTCGCCTTATATACATTGGGGCCATCCTTAGTGACACCATAACCTCATCCTCAACCACCTGTTAAACTAATCTCTCCCCCAAATACCAGGAGTAGCTGAACTCATGCACCAGTAGATGACGCAACTGTGCATTCTCCCCAGTCACCCCTGTGTGTTGGATGTCCATCCCCTAGGGATAGAAGGTCACTTGCAAGATTCTAAGAAAAAAATCAATATTTGAACAGATCATCAAGGGAAAATGGTTTGAAAGTGAAAGAAGATTTACCCAATCGTTCACCCGCCCATTTAGGACATGACCCACTGCCCCTAAAGAGAGGGATCACTTCGACTGTCGGTTGGACTTTTACCACTAGTACATACTATAGAAGACCCCAATAGACTCATCCTTCCAAGCTATTAATTGGGTGTTCATCCCAATCACCTCATAAAACCACGTATACAAAGGACAAGGGTCAATAATCAGAAGAAAATAATCAAGGAATCAATAATAAAATGCATAAGGGAAAATGAAAAAGCATAGAAGAAAATGTACAAAATAAAAAATACCTCTAAAAGATACGTGGCGCCAATAAAGGTTTGTCGGAAACACCGGTTAAATGCATCCGAAGAAGAATAAAAAATCGCCAAAGTCAGGCTCCCCCAGTTAAAAATAGGGATATTCCAAAATACCCTCAATTAAGGCAAAAACCACAAGTAGACGACGTTGCTACTCTTCGCCGCCAAAAACCCTCCCAATAATAGCAGAATAAACAAATGAGCAATATGTCGCACCTGCAACCCGTCGGTCTCGTTGATCTGTAGACTCAATAACACCTCCTTAAAAAAAGAGGCGAATGGAGTCCTCAGAGGCCATCCTATCCACATCACCTAATGCCACCTCCACTGCCATCGGCGTAACCCGCAAGGTCCGGTCCACCTCTATCTGTCCCCCTCACAATTCAGCCCCGACAGCTATCAAACGTCGATGAGAGTCACTATCATCTTCCCAGAACCATAATGCATGGTGTGGGTGGTGCCCTACCACCTCTCCCCCAAAGCGTAAAGGACGATCGTCGAACAAGGAATCTCATCCAATGCAGATGCCAAACTGCTAAAACTGACTGATAACACCACCCAACGCACCAGCGGTGGAAGGTGCTCCTAAAGATCCTTATACCTCGTTGTCCCTCGAGAACACAAGTTCGATTCAGAAATATAAGTCTATCAAAACCAACAGGAAAAACCCTTGGCAATATTCAAAACATAAGCAAATGTCACCAAGAAAAGAAGAAAGGAATACCAAGGGTCATTAACACTTACATAGCCACTAGGGTTCACCACCCTAGAACATCGGTGGCACGTTGGATCCTGGAAAAGAGTCCTCTCATTCACAACTGGATCGAATGAGTCCAAAAGAATTTTCACTACCCAACGCCAGGGGCACCCTGGCCTGCCACTCCAAGTGCGCCCACTCATCAACACTCAACCATGCCATGCGGACTGTACTACTTGAAAAATCCGTCATTTCTTAGTTTTGGAGGTGAAAAGAATGCCATGCAGAAAGAAAAGGTAGAATAGAGAAGATCTGAAAGCTTTGAAAAATGAGGAAATCTTGCCCCTTTTTATAGGAGGCTAAGAGGCACGCTAATCAGTAGCTCCCAGCAACATACTGATCGACACTGCCCCTTCACCTATTTGAGGAATCCCAAGAAACCGTGCCACTAACAATTGGCACCTTCTACACCCTACAGGTCGGCACCTCACTGAAATTTTATACAAAAAATTCCCAAAAATGTCGAAAAATCCAAAAAAATTCTTAAAATTACCAAATGAATTTTAGGACCTTTTTTCACCAAGAAAAACATTTTTATTACCACACATACTTTCCCAGCAGAACACTAATTCCCCCAAATAATTGGATATCTCCTCAGCAATGTCTCCAAAGGACACCACAGAAATAAATAAAAAATCCCCAACAAAGATGCATTAAATCCTCGGATTAATACCTTTTCCCCAGTGGAGTCTCCTAATTTCCCAAAGAAAACTACAACTTAAGGTCCTTCGACTCGACCTCGGCCCTCAGAATTGGCCGCTCCCATCTTAATCCCTCAGAATTGGCTTCGACATTCAGTATTGGTCACTCTCATTTCATCCCTTAGAATTGTCTTCGACCCGCAAAATTGGTCATCTCTACTTTAGGTCCTCATAATTGACCTCAACTCGCATAATTGGTCGCTACAACTTAAGGTCCTCAGAATTGTCCTCGGGCTGTAGAATTGGTCTCTCCCATTTTAAGCCCTCATTATTGGCTTCGGCCCTCATAATTGGTCACTCCCAACTTAAGATCCTCATATTTGACCTCGGCCCACAAAATTGGTCACTCCTAGATTAAGGTCCTCAGAATTGACCTCGAACCGTAGAATTGGTCACTGCCACTTAAAGTCCTCAAAATTGACCTTGGCCTGCAGAATTGATCGCTCCTACTTAAGGTCCTCAGAATCAAACTCGACCCTCAGAGTTGCTCGCTGCCACTTAGGTCCTCAGAATTTACCTCGGCCCACAGAATTGATCTCTCCCATCTTAAGCCCTCAAAATTGTCTTAGGCCCTTAGTATTGGTCACTCTTATCTTAATCCCTCAGAATTGGCTTTGACCCACAGAATTGGTCATCTCTACTTATGGTACTCATAATTGACCTCGATCCACAGAATTGGTTACTATAACTTAAGGTCCTAGAAATTAACCTCGGCCCACAGAATTGGTCACCTATACTTGGGTCCTCAGAATTGGCCTTGTCCCTTAGAAGTGGTCACTCCCTCTTAAGGTCCTCATAATTGACCTTGGCCCTCAAAATTGATCTCTCGTACTTAATCCCTTAGAATTGGCTTCGACCCGCAGAATTTGTCATCTTTACTTAGATCCTCAGAATTGACCTCTCATAATTGGTCGCTCCTACTTAAAGACCTCTGAATTGGCTTCATCCCCCTAAAATTGTCACCTCTACTTAAACCCTCATAATTGGCTTCGACTCATAGAAATGGTCATCTCTACTTAAGCCCTCGGAATTGGCTTTGACCCTCAGAATTGGTCTCTCCCATCTTAAGCCCTCAGAGGTGGATTTGACCCTCAAAATGGGTAGCTCCTTACCCTAGGTCTTCAGAATTGACCTCCTCCCACAGTATCGGCTATCCCCAACATTTCCTTAGGTCCCTAAAATCGGATTTGACCCTCTGAATCGGTCATCCTCATCCTTTAGGTCCGTAGAGTCGACCTCTTTCCAAAACATCATGTGGTGTCTATTCGATGGTTTACACTTTTTTGAATCTCAAACATCGAGGGTCTCTATAGACCTCACATTTTAGCCCCCCTAAGTCTATCTGTAGGTCCCTAAAACCTCCCCATTACACTACGAACCCTAGGTCATACCCTGAGTACTTATTTAGAGGCCATCGGGCGCTCTTGAGCCCCATTTGACTCTGGTTAACTTTATTGTCAGAGAAAAATATCTTTAAATCATCAAAAGGCTCTGAATCCCCTTTCCAATGGTCCACCCCATGTGCGAATCAGCATAACGGTTCGAACGAACAGACCATTTTACTACCGAAATGGATCTGGAGGCTAGCAGATGCTCCCGGGCCCCGATTTGACCCCAGTCAATGTCATCGTTAGAGAGAAAGCTCTTCAAATCTAATAAGGGCACTAAAACCCCTTTTCGATTCCCCATCCCCCGTTCATAAAATGACATAATCGTTCGGACGAACGATCCGTTTTCCTCCGAAAATTAATCTAGAGGCCACCAAGCACTCCCGGGGTCCCTCTGACTAAGGTCAACTCTTTAAATAAAATGAGACTAAATGAATCTTTGAAGGGAACTGAATGCCCTTTCCAACGATCTACCCCGTGCACGAATCAGCCTTACGGTACGGACAAATGACTCATTTTACTCCGAAAGGTCACCAAACTTCCGAGCCCGGTTGACCATAGTCAACCTTCTGAACCAAGATAATCTATTTGGAAAGTCAAATTACCTCGCATAACTTTTCCAATGGTCCTCTCTGTGCATGATTCTGAGTCCGACGATCTCCCGTCCAAAGGACCGATAAGCGCTTCTGAGCCACATTTGAACCAAACTCAACTCCTGGACTCGGGAGCGGCCCAAAGGACACTTAAAGTTCTATGAATTACATTTATAATTTCATGATCTATACGCTATTTGGATTTATGGATTATGTTCTACGATCATTTTTCTGGAAAAATCTGCGCGAGACTGTCGATTAGCAGGTCCATTTCTCTACCTATCGGCAGTGTGTCTAAGGCTACCTGCTGATTGGCAGGTATAGGTCTATGAAGATAAACACCTCATTACCCTATAAATAGATTACATGACCTCACTCCCAAGACAAACCACAGATCCATCAACATCAGTGATCTCAACAACATTCTCTTGTAATCAGTGAAGTTTCCTTATGTGAAATTCCTTTCCATCTTAGATTCCTATCCTTCTCATACCCAATTTGGAAAAATCTCATTCTCTCTCATCCAACATTTATATCAACATTCATGGGAGTTCATCTAGGATCAAGATCAAGCTTTAATTCTTCAGAGAAGGTCCAAAATCCTTCTCTCTCTCTATAAATTTCTTATTTTTACACTAATAACGTATATTCATAATATTATCTTTTGCTTTAGATTGTACAAATTATCATCTCACCTTTTCATTATTTATATTGCACATAATCTATTTTCTATAAAAAAAACTCAAAACAAATGAAAAGAGGGTCACACCTATAAATTCCAACGGGATTATCGATCACAATTTCTCAAAACTAAAGCACATTTTTGACACACACACACACATATAATAAATTCTCGTAAGAATCTATGATAAACCCCACCCTTATGCCACATGCGAACTACATGAACTTTGATGCCTTTATAGGCTACGTAGGCATTTCGGGTTTAAATCCGAAACTCGAGTCCAATTTTCCAATTTTTTAAATTTTCCCATTTTAGCATTTTCATCCTTTTCATATATACATTATTTTAATGCATATTATATTTTTGATCCTTTTTAGAGTTTTATCCACCACACATTAACGTTTCAACATAACGATCAATATTGCAATAAACGAATAAATCATATTTTTAGTATTATTTTGGTAACATTCCTATGGATGGCCTCGCTCTATCTTTTCCATTGTAAAAGTTGGGCGATTCCGATCTCCATTATATATACGCGCACACACTTCACGGAGAAATTAAGTAAAAAAGTAACACAAGCCCATGAGAGATAGAATGTACGGGATAGGTTCCTAACACCTTCTTATTCCGTAACTTAGCCCCCAAACATTTGAACTATTGATTTCGTAAGCATCAGTTTTTCTTTAATGCTGCTCCCTCTAAGAGGCGATATGTTCTTTTGCCTGTTTTGTGAAAAATAGACTGGCGACCCCATCTCTTTACATTCACCCCACACTGACGGCGATGAAGCGTTCCTAGAGTGAGAGGGTGCAAGACCTTCACCCCTTTACCCTGACCCCTGGGGAAGGATATGATCTTGAATGGCCACAGTTATTATAAACTAAACTCTGTAACTAATAAGAATAAGTATCATTTACCCCTGAATAGTAGATATATTTGATCAACTTAGAGGAGAGAGGGTGTTTTCTAAAATAGACTTATGATCCAATTATCATCAGTTACGCATTAGAGAGAAAGACATTATAAAAATTGCTTTTCGAACTCGTTATGGACATTTTGAATTTATTGTAATTTCATTTGGTTTAATAAATGCCGCAGTAGACTTTATGGATCTAATGCATATAATCTTTAGACCTTTTGCTGACCAGTTTGTTATCGTTTTTATTGACGATATTCTCGTATATTCTCAAAATTTGATAAAAGATTCCCAATATTTGAAAGCGCTCTTAAGTACTCTTAGAAACCATCAATTATATGTAAAAAAAAAAAGAGAAACCGTGACTTCTCAATTAAGGAAATCAAATTCTTAGGTCGTGATTTCTAAAAAGGGAATCTAAGTCAATCGAGCCAAAATTTCAGTCATTTTTGCGTGGGAAAGTCCTACCAATATTATTGAAATAAAGATTTTTCTAGGATTAGCTTGATATTATCGTTTCTTTATCAAAGGATTTTCACGCATTTCTCTTCCTCCTTCAAAACTTACTAGGAAGGAAGTTCCATTTGTGTGGACCAAAGAATGTGACCAATCATTCCAAGTATTGAAGGTCAAATTAGCTACTACTTGTATCCTCACTCTTCCTTCTAGTGATGTAAGTCATGATATGTACACTGATGCTTCATTAAAAGGACTTAGATGTGTGTTAATACAAAATAAAAAATGTTATATAATACGGGTCACAACGACTCAAGACTCGTGAACATAACTATCCAGTCCATGATCTAGAACTATCAGCTGTAGTTTTCACAATGAAGATTTGGCGTTGTTACCTTTATGGTGTAAATTTTCAAGTATTTTTGAATCATAAAAGTTTGTAATATATCTTTACCCAAAATTACTTGAGTTTAAGACAATGACGTTGCATACAATTTTTGGAACATTACCGATTTAAACTCAATTATCATCTAGGTAAAGGTATTGTAGTAGCCAACGCTTTAAGTCAAAATCCAGTAGAAAGAGTCTGCACCCTAATTTCCTACGATAGTTATACTACCATAGATCAAAATGATATACAATTACTTACCTCTTGTACGAAACTCTTTAACATTATCGCTGATCCCGAATTGAGAGAGAAAATCTTAGTTCAACAAGCCAAAGATTTTTTTGTACAACACCTTTCGAGCAAGAGTTCAGATTTTTTCTACAATAAAGAAATATGACTACGATTTAGAATTAGATTATATGTACCTAACAATCCATCTCTTCAAGAATAAGTATTGTAAGAAGCCCATCATTCGAAATTTATGATACACCCCGGAAGCTCGAAAATGTACCATGCCTTGAAGAAGAAATATTATTAGCCAAACATGAGAAATGATATAGAAAATTTTGTAAGGAAATGTCTTACTTGTCAACAAGTAAAAATAGAACAACAACACCCCAGTGGACTTGTTCAACCCTTACCTATTCTCGAATGGAAATGGGAAAATATTACCATGGATTTTGTCAGTAGACTACCTCGTATGTCCTAAGGATATAATTCAATTTGGGTAATAATAGATCAACTACCAAATCTGCCCATTTTTTGTCTTTAAAGGCCACCGATTCATTCTAAAAACTTAGCAAGATGTATATTCGAGAAATGATTCGATTACAAGGAATCACTTTATCCATTGTATCAGATAGATATTCTAATTTTATAGAAATTTTTTGGCAAGTATATAAACTGCAATGGGTACTAAAATTCATTTAAGTACCACATTCCACCCCCAAATGGATGGACAATCCGAACGTACAATTCAAACCCTATAAGATATGTTATGTGCTTGTACGTTGGATATGTCTGACCACTGGAATGTAATATTTACCTCTTGTTGACTTTCATATAATAATAGTTACCAAGTGAGTATTAAAGCTGCCCTATTTGAAGCTTTATATAGAAGACCTTGTAGATCATCTATATGTTGGATAGAGTTAGGAGATACTAAACACTTTGTTATAGAGATAATCCAATAAACCACTAAGGTAATACAACAAATTAGCGAGAAGTTAAAGACGACCAAAAATCGATAGCAAAGTTATGCAGACCAAAGACAAAAAACGTTCAAAATTTTAAGAGAATGATCAAGTGTTTATAAAAGTGTCTCCCCAAAAAGGAATTTTACTATTCAGGAAGATAGGAGAATTATCCCCCAGATATATTCATAATTTCTAAAAGGATCGACTTATCAATTAGAATTACCTATGGAATTATCCAATATCCATAAAGTATTTCATGTGTCACAGTTACTCTAGTATATTTCAGATCCATCTCATACTATTACATGGCAAAATGTTTCAGTCGAACCAAATCATGAGTTTTAAGTACTTCCTATTCAAATTATGGATTGCCAAGTGAAGTATCTCAGAAATGAGGAAATTCCATTAGCTACCGTACATTAGGAGCATCAGAATGAATAAGAAGCTACATGGGAAGCAAAACAAGCAATGAAGAATCAACACCCCAACTTATTTTAGGGTAAAATTTGAGGACGATTTTTTTTAAGTAGGTAGACTGTAAGAATCGGGAATTTTTCAACCCTAGTATACCTACAATCATGATTTAAACCCTCCTAAGGTGTGTAAAATCACAGTCTTCTAAAGAAGAAAGAATCTACATTAAAAACCCTACATTTTTATTAATTAACTAAGGCCCCTTGAAGTTTCAGTAAATTATAAAAGTGGCTCTGAAAATTTCAAAGTACAATAACTTGAGGTATATTTAACCCCTAAATCCCAAATTTACATCAAATCAATCCTTTAGACCTTAATTACCATAAAATTATAATTTGAACCCTGAAAGATTTTTGAAATTACCAAAATACCCATAATCTTTGCAAAAAGTACACTTTTAGGCTATAAAAGTAAATATACCATCAATTAAAGACCGAACAAAAAAACTTCTTGATTTCTAGTTTAACCCCTATCCACATGGTGCTACACGTAAACACTTGAGGTTAAAGTCAGATGAGAATACCATGAACCCATGGGAAATACATTTACCCATGAACAAAACTTCACATAAACTTATTCAAATCCACCTCCCACGAGCTCCAATCAAATCCTCTCATGAAGTAGTATAAATACCCCATGATCCTAGGAGTAAAAACTCACCCTATAGTTCAGTTCTAAATCCAAAAAATTTGCCCAAATCTAGTGCCTTATAATGTTATCCTTCATTTTCAATTCTTTCAATTCCTTTAGTTTGATGCATAGTTAATATAGTTAGAACAATTATAATATGCAAGCTTTTATGTGTAGAATAGCCTAATATAGTAAAAATAGGTGGAAACACTATTAAAGCTTGAACTTTAATGGTGAATCTTGATATAATGCATTAAAACGTTATTTCAAGCCACATATAACTACATTATAACTTAAGGATCTCGAGTGTAATGGTTAAAAGCCATGAATGTTCGTGTAAAGATCAAATTGATCAAAACTGTATTTTAAACTCAAAATCTAAAAATTCAAAATTCTCCATATACAATCCATCTTGATCTTCGAAAGCAAGACCAAACTACTCTCACATATAGCCGAAACCAACCTAAGTTCATAAGAGACCATGCCATACTCTATAAATCCACAAAGATTAGGTCATATTTTCAGAAAAAAACATAATGTTGGAACTTGAGTTATACTGAATATCAATCCGCAAAACTTATATATTTGGATTCCTCATAAAAAATTAGGTTAAGTTTGGAAAGGAATCATCTCAAATGGTAAAGCATTGAAGGGGAAAACCTTGGTTAAAAACTGAAACCCTAAAAACTCAAAATCGAGAGGTTGACGAGGAAGACTTTTTTCAGAAATCTTGACCACTTGTGTGAGGGAGCGTGGCCAATTAGGAATTTCTGATTTTTTTCTTAAAATTTTCTTGTCAAAATGGAATAAGGTAAGGCCATATTTGGATATTCCTAGCTCAAGTTATGCAAAAACAAGATTTTAACTTAAGAAAACTTTTCCAAATTTGTAAATTAACCCCTCTCAACTTTTTCAACTTATGAATTTGATCCTCAAACGTTTTCTATACATACTTCAAAATATTTTAAGATAAAAATGCTATTACACAAAAGTTCAATAATGATCCAAAGTTTAGTATTTTAATGTCCAAAGATAATTACAAATAAACCTTGGAACTTTAAAAGAGACAATTACAGTACAAAACTGATAGACTAAATCCCAAATACTTATATACCCACACATTGCACAAGAAAATCAAGTTCCAGCTCTTCCAAATATCCTAGTGCGATAGCAATCCACCGAATACCAAGCAAGTAGGTTTTTTCTACCTTTTCAATAGTATTCTTTGCGTATTTGACATAGTGCTATTGATATCACTATGCGATAGCCCCTATTTACTCTTAGTGTATGCATGTTATTATACTTCCAGAATACATATTTTATTGACCATCATCAGTATTTGAATTTATCACCAGTATTTTAACTTATTTAAAGTATCAATTTTAACCCTTATCATCTAATAATTGGTATCATGTTCCATATTGATTTAGTTACCCTCAAATTTTTGTGATATTTTTTACTATAATCATTAGTAATAACTAGGGAGTAGACTGACATGTTATCCCACGAAACTTTCTACTTGGCCCACTGGTCTCAGATGATTGAAAGTCATGATTTTTGCTACATACGTATGATTTTCACTTTAATTATGTTCATAGAAGGTTACGTTCCTCAAAGGTTTTAGGTTCATTTATTGATACGATGGTTTTACCGATGGCTTAACTAATTCTATACCTTTTAATGAGCTGGTAAGTATGGGATTATTAGTTCAAACCTCTTTGACTTTCTTTACATGATCCTCAATAAATTGGTAATGAACTTTATTTTTTAAACGGACTAGTAAGTATGGAATTATGAGTTCCAACACTTTAATGTTCTTATAAACTGATTAGTATGGGATTATGAGCTTATTATTGCCAATGTTTTAAATATTGATTCTTAGCATATTTGTGCTAATTCCATCGTTCTCTAGATGCACCAAGAGAAAGTGGATAGTATATCTTCCCTACAAGATATTGAAAACGCTCACATGTTTGCCTACGTGACCGTATGGACAGAGATTAAGCTAGATGGGAGCAAATAGTGACACTTTTCATTTTTTTATATTATCATTTTTATTAAAAGTATGTAACTCACCCTGCAGTGGTTCCACCCTATGTAAACGTATTACTAATGAATAAAAATATGTTATTTCGCCTTAGCTTTAATTCATTGCTTTATGTTTACTTCTTGTTCATTTATACCAAAAATCAGAGTGTGACAGAGATGCACCACGGTTAAGTGGCGTAAGACAGGATGATCCTTTGTGCATTGATTTGGAGAATATTACAAATTATAGTGTTAAACAATACACAAATGAAAGTTCTCAGTCAGACGAACCAACACTAAAAATTATCCTACTACAGACTGACACACCACAGTCTCTGTTTCCTGCTCCTAAATTGAGAAGATCCTTCCAACCTTATATAATAAATAAGAACTATTAGAATTATTTTTTACTCACTGATGAAGGTGAACCTGAATGTTAGAATAAATCATGTCAAATGAAAGATGCGAGTGAGTGGGAGCTTGTAATGAATGATGAGATAAAGTCCCTTGGCTCTAAAAACAAATGAAAACAAGTTAAGTTGCCAGTGGGAAGAATAATCTATAATACAAATGGGTGTACCAAGTTAAAGAGGAACATGATGGTTTCAAGAGATACAAGGCAAGGCTAATGGCCAAAGGATTCCAGAATAAGGAAGGAATTGACTTCACCATAATTTTCTCATCGATTGTGAAACTTACTACCATTCGGTCAGTTTTAAGCATTGTTGCAGTAGAGGATTTGCATCTTGAGCAGTAGATGTCAAAACTTCTTCCTACACGGTGACTTAGAGGAGGAAATATATATATATATATATATATATATATATACACAATATTTGGAAGATTTATTAGTATATAAAAAGGAAAAAACTAGTGTCCAAATTAAAGAAAAGATTATACGACTTAAAGTAGGCCCTAAGACAGTAGTATAAAAAGTTCGACGGGTTTATGTAGTGAAATGGCTACAACAAGTGCAATGCTGACCATTACTGCTACTTCAAGAGATTTCAGTCATATTACATCATTTTCTACTATATGCTGATGACATATTAGTGGCATAATCAAATAGGGAAGAAATAGAAATTTGAGGAAACAGTTAATGAGTGAGTTTGACATGAAGGACTTAGGCGCAGCGAAGCGGATACTTAGTATGCGGATAAAAAAAGATGAGTAAAAGGGTACTTTGAAGTTGTCTCAGGTAGAGTACATCAATCATGTCTTGTGAAGGTTCAAGATGTGTGATACTAAAGTTGTTAACATACCACTGGCTAGTCATTCTCGACTACTATTGGACTAGTCACCCAAGACGGAAAATCATAACAACTTTATAACTATGGTTCCATATGCCTCATCCATTGGAAGTTTAATGTACGCCATAGTCTACATGAGACTGGATATTTCTCATGTAGTAGGAGAAGTGAGCAAATTTAGGAAAATAACACTGGGCAGTAGTGAAGTGGATAATAAGGTATTTACGAGGTACTATCGATAGATGTCCATGGTTCAGATGAGGTAGCACAAAATTTAAAGGATATACATATACTAACTTTTCTTGTGAGGAAGATCATAGGAGGAGCACTACCAGTTACGTTTTCACAGCGAGTAACACTAGAGACAGTTGGGTTTTACACCTACAGAAGATAGTCGCATTATCCACTATAGAGGCAGGGAACATAACTATAACTGAGGCCAACAAGGTGATTATCTGGTTATAAGGATTATTTACAGAGTTGAGGTATTAATAGGTGAATAATGTTTGGCATGCATAGTCATAGAACAATACATCTGGCTAAGAATTCAGTGTTTCATTCAAGAACCAAGCACATTGTACTTCATTATCACTTTATTAGATATTTACTAGATGATGTGGTATAAACATTGGAGAATATCCTTAGTAATGAGAACCCTAATGACATGTTAATCAAACCAGTAACTATATAGAAACCGAAGTTGTTATCAATTTCAGTGGGTGGTCACGATTAGAAGAAAATAAGGTCTCACACCTAGTTCACAGATAAATGCATTAGTGGAGAAATTTCTCAACAATCTTTAAGTAGGAAACTATTAGAATATGGAGTTATTGGAAGAGCTATAAAGAAACCTCTTTCCAGCAGATGTACATGATGCATTAGAACTTAGAATAAATATCATGTGATGCTATCCTCTACCGCATTTCTTCCTCTCTTTTGTTGTTGTTAAAATGCTCATGTGTCCTCCTTATAATTCTATATAAGGAGGTTCTTAGGATGTACAAAACACACCAAATACAAACACCAAGAAGTGTAGTAGTATATAAACTAGTGAGAGAAAAATATGGAGTGAATATTTTTTAGAGTTGTGAGAGCTAGAAAATACCGAGTGCGTGTGGACATCTCGATCGTGATGTGTCCCTCCTCACTCTCTCCTTCTTCCTAAAGGGGTGGGGAAAGAAAGGAAATGGAAAGGTCCCGCGCCTTTTTTGATTTAGGAGTGCTTAGGCCATCGTCAGTGTGGGGTGAATGTAAAGAGATGGAGTTGCAAGCCTATTTTGCACAAAACATGGGAAAAAAATGTCGTCACCTCGAGAGACCATCATCAAACACAAATGGATTCTTATGAAACCAATAGTTCGAAGGGTTCGGGGGTTAAGTTATGAAATTGGAAGGTGTTAGGCACCCATCCCGCCCTTTCGGTCTCTCATGGTCTTATGTTATTATTTTCCTTTATTTTTCTGTGGAGTGTATGTGCGTGTATATATAATCGAGATTGGAATCACCAACTCATACCATGGAAGAGATAGAGTGAGGTCATCCGTAGGAATGTTCACAAAATAATATATAAAAAATACGATTTAGGCGTTTACCAAGATATTGATCGTTATGAAGAAACAATAATATATATTAGATGAAACACTACTAACGATCATAAATATAATATGTATTCAATAACGCGAGAATATAATAAAAACAAAAATGGGGAATTTAGGAAAATTAGAAAATTTTGAAAACTGGACTCAATTTTTTATCTGAGACGCCTACATAGCCTATAAAGGCATCAAATTCCATGTAATTCGCAAGCGGCATAAGGATGGGATTTATCCCATAGATTCGAACGGGATTTTGTTATAGATGTTTGTGTAAAAAATGTGTTTTAGTTTTGAAAAAGTGTGATGGATAATCCCGTTTGGAATTTGTGGGCGTAACCCTCTTTTTGTTTGTTTCATTTTTTTAGAAAATAAAGTATGTGCAATATAACTAATAAAAAGGTGAGATGTTACTAAGTATGAGCTAATGAAAAACTAGATTATGAATCTAATGTAATATACGCAAAAGCAAGAAATTTAAAGGGATAGGGAAGGATTTAGACCTTCTTTGAAGCTTGATCTTGATCCTGGATGAACTCCCTTGAATGTGAGATGAATATTGAATGAGGGATAATGAGAATTTGCCAAATTTGGTATGAAAAGGATGGGAATGTAAGATTGAATGGAATTTCACATGAAGAAACTCTGTTGGTTGTAAGAGAATGTTACTGAGATCACTAATGCTGATGGATTTGTGGTGTGATTTAGGAGTGAGGACATGCCATCTATTTATAGGGTTAGGGGGTGATGATCGTGATGGTCCTAGAACTGAGAATTGACAGGTAACTCTAGGCACACTGTCGATTGGCAAGGAAATGGACCTACCAATCAGGAGTCTCGTGCATATTTTTTTTGGAAAAATGGTCATAGAACACAATCTGTTGATCCAAATTGTGAACGGGGCATAACCTTAGAAAGGTAATTCAGAGACCTTTAAGAGTCTTTTGGACCGCTCCATGGTCCGAGAGTTAACTTTGGGTCAAATGTGGTTCAGAAGCGCACGTCAATCCTTTGGATGGGAAATTATAGGACGAAAACTGATTGTTTGTCTGAACGGTAAGTCAGAATCATACATGGGGAAGAACTTTTGAAATTTTAGGTAAGGTAATTCTAAATTCCGAAGAGCTTCACTCGTTTCAGAAAGTTGACCTTGGCCAACTGCGGCCCGGAGCACCCGGTGACCTCTCAAAGTAAAATGGATTGTTCGTCCATACCATAAGTTAGAAATGTACACAGAGTGGACCATTGGAAAGTTTATTTAGTTCCCTTTGGATATTCATTTAATAATATTTAAGCTGAAGAGCTGACCTTGGTCAAACGAAGCCTGGGAGTGACCATTGGCCTTCAGATCAATTTTTAGGGGAAAATGGATCATTCTTCCGAACGGTTATGCTATTTTGTGCCTGGGGTGAACCATTGTAAAGGAGTTTCCGTGCCTTTAAATGATTAAAAAAGCTTTTTCTCTGATGGTGAAGTTGATCGAGGTAAAATCGGGGCTCGAGAGCTCCCGATGGCCTCCAGATCAATTTTCGATGGTAAAATGGTTCATACGTCCGAACCGTTATGCTGATTCATTCACAAGGTAGACCATTGGAAAGGGGATTCAAATACCTTCAAAGATTCATTAAGATTTTTCTATGACTATGGAGTTTCCCAGAGTTGAACGGGTCTTGAGAGCGCACGATGGCCTCTAGATCAGTGCTCGGAGTATGACTTAGGGTTTGTAGTGAAATGAGGAGCTTCTAAGGACCCAAGGAGAGACTTAGGGGGTCATATAATGTGGTGTATACAGAGAACATCGACGAGTGATCTTGGAGCAAGTGAAAGACATTGAATAAACACCACATAATGTTTAGGAAAAAGGTTAATTCTACGGACCTAAGGGATGAGGATAACTGATTCATAGGTTAGAGGTCAATTATGAGGACTTAAGAAAATGCTGGGGATGGCCGATTCTGTGAGACAAGGTCAATTCTGAGGACGTTAAGTAGGGGCGTCTAATTCTTTGAGCCAAGGTCAATTTGAGGACCTAAGGTAGGAGTGACCAATTCTGCAACCCGAGGTCAATTCTAAGGGCTTAAGTAGAAGTGACCCATTCTGCTGGTCAAAGATCATTCTGAGAGATTAAGTAGATATCACCAATTCTGCGAGTCAAATCCAATTCTGAGGGCTTAAGATGGAAGCGACCAATTCTCCGGGCCGAGGTCAATTGTGAGGACCTTAAGTTGTAACAACCAATTATGTGGGTCAAGGTCAATTCTGAGGATCTTAAGTGGGAGAGACCAATTTTGAGGGTCGAGGTAAATATTGAGGACCATAAGTAGAGGTAACAAATTTTGCAGTTCAAAGCTAGTTCTGAAGGCTTAAGATGGTAGCGATCAATTTTGAGGGTCGAGATCAATTATGAGGACCTTAAGTAGAGATGACCAATTTTGTGGGTCGAGCTAATTCTAAGGGATTAAGATGGGAGTGACCAGTTCTGAGGGTCGAGGTCAATTTTGAGGACCTTAAGTAGAGATAACCAATTATGCGGGCCAAAGACAATTCTGAGGGCTTAAATTGAGGTGACCAATTCTACGGGTCAAAGCCTATTTTGAGGGCCTTGTTATAAGTGACCAATTCTGAGGGTCAAAGACAATTTTGAGGACTTAAGTTATAGTGACCAATTCTATGGATCGAGGTCAATTCAAAGGACTTAAAGTTGCAATTTTCTTGGGGAAATTTGGTGGTTCCACTAGGGAAATTATCTTGGGGGTAAAGGGGATCTTGTGGTTTTATTGAGGATTTTGGTGAAGCATATGATTTTAAATTTTTTAGTTCTGCCGGGGTAGAGGAATTAATCAGAGGATTGGATGTTTCTTTGTTGAGAGACATTGTTGGGGTGATATTTAGGAATTTGGGAAGGTAAGCATTCCATTGGGGAAGTGAGTGCGGTAAAAATGTTTTTTTGTGTGAAAAAGGTTCTAAAATTCATTTGGTAATTTTAGGAGTTTTTTGGAATTTTTTGGCATTTTTGGGGACTTTTGTACAAATGTTAGGGAAGGTGCTGACCGGAAGGGTGTAGGAGGTCACAAACAGTAGTGGCATGGTCTTTTGGGGTACCTCTAGAAGGTGAAGGGACAATGCCAATAAGGTAATTTATTCTTTCCTCTTGAGACCACTTTTTTCTTGATGATCTTTTCAGATATTGGTTTTCTTCTCGGGATTTTGTAGGTGACCTTCTACCCTGGGGGATGGCTCCTCAAGATTTTTTTGCACATTCCCCACTGACTATGGTGGCTTGGTGTTGACCATATTTCATGCTTGATGTAGTGGAATTTCACCTGAAAAGAGACTCAAACAAGGGAAAAAGAGATACATATTTTGTTTGATTATCTTGATTTGGTGGCTTACTTGACATGCACTTTAATCTGCCGCTAAGTTTTATTTTGAGAAAGAGTAGGAAAAGTGTGTTTTTGAGAAAATTTTGAGTAAGTAGAAGATGGACCTGAGGGATTGGTTAAAAAAGAACTTCCCTTCTGAATGGATTTATTTTGAGCGGAAAAATGAGTTTTTTGCATGTTTTTTAGTAAAGAAAGGACTTGGAGGCTTGGTTAGCATATGGATGAGAAGATAGAAAGATTGATTATAAAGTGAAGCTTCTCGACTTCATTGGATTACGCTGAATCTGGTGTGTTGAACAGACTGTAATGATGCATGAGTTTACTAGAGCTGTTAGTTTGGGACTAATTTTGAGGCTACTGCAGGTGACCAGGGATTTGGTGACCTCCAACTTGATGCCATCACTGCATGTATATTATACCGTTGCACTCCTCCAATGGTGATACTAGTGGACACCCTAAATGGTCTAGATGTTTGGCATGAAGGTCATTCTGACTTTCTGAGAGGCAGTCCAATTATGATGTTCATGTGGCTGTCGAAGAGATTTTGTATGGCGATCCCTCCGGAATATCCATTGGAAGCTATGCCAAACTTTTTTACTCGCTACTTTATTAGCATAAGCTTGAATATCGAGAGATAGGAGAACTGGTTTGTGGAGCGGGGCTCAAGGATTGCGTTGGTCAGTGCCTTGGTGGGGAGAATTACAACCCATTCTAGAACTCGGGGAATACCATTATGTTCAGTTAGTTGGCCTCCAGCAGACTTCTTCCTACTTTCCCTGGAAGATCCTACATAAATTAAGAAAGGATCATATTATGCCACCTCAGACACTAGACTTCTTTCTTATGGAGGATTTGACAAAATGTATGTGCATGCGGTTGGGTTCTAAGTGGGAGAATCGTCAGTCATCGACTCGTCCCTCTTAGTCTATTAGCAGAGTCCAAAATATTTTTAGGGATTATATGAAGTAGTTATGGAGAAGAGTAGTTGCTAGATACTGGTTGTGGAGACCGAGTAAAGGTGATTTGCCATATCTAACACCATGGAGGGAAGTATTATTATTTTCCCTAAGCTGGTCTAAGCTTACCATTATATAGAGTGCCTATTGAATTTTTTTCAAGCAGGGGAAGTTTGGGAACCCAAGGACGTGGATGATGATGGTACCGGGTCCTCTAGCAGTTGTGAGTAGTATCCTTGGGGATTTTATTTGTGAAGCTTTTGGTATGGTGTTTCTAGTTATGTAGGGGAAAAATATGGAAGGGTTGTTAAGAGTAGTTGGTTTCTGTCTGCTTTTGTTTGGTTTTAGGAAGATATGGATAAGTTGGATAGGTAAGTTGTTTGACTCCCTATCTTGATGTATTTGTAATGGAATTAATTAAATAGTTTTTATAATTTTATTATTGTTCCTTTTGATGAGTTTGTGAATTTGAATTATCAATACCAATCGCTAAGGCATACATAATCCTTTTTTCAAATAAATGTTAAAATGAATGATCATCCTCGGGGATAAGAAAAGAATAGCATTTTGTGAAGAAGAAGGGGATCATGATCATGTGAAGCATATGAGTTGTCTGCAGACCTCTGTGGGCTTTGAAAATATTATGAATTTCATTTTTGAAAGTGAAATTTTTAGAGGATCAGGCCCCATGTAGTTCTGCGTAGATGGAAATAAAGATTTTTTTTAGAATAGAAGGGAGATGAGAAGAGTCGTAGCGTATTGAGATTTCAGACTAGGGGTATAATTTCTTGATATGATCCAGTTTGACTGGACGGACCATCTCTTCCCATCAAGGTCACTGAGTATAGAGATAACGCCAGATAGGATCTTCTTTACAATGTAGGAACCACTCCAATTGGGCTTGAATTTCCCTCTGGGGTTCCTGATGGGCTCTACTATTTCTTTGAGGGCTAGGTACCCTTATCGAAGACCATGATCCTTGACTCTCTTATTAAATGATCACGTTATTCAATGATGGTACCCTTGTATGTGATATAGAGCTTTCAGTCTGCTTTTATCCAATAGTCACAGCTCGTCAAGATGGTTTTGATGGCAATCTTCCTCGCTGACTTTTCTTTCTAGTATAATGCATAGTGAAGAGATTTCTAGCTCCACGTGTATGATTGCTTCCATATCGTATACTAGAGAGTAATGGGTAGCCCCGTTAGATGCTCGAAGTGAAGTGCGATAGCTCAGAGGGGGTAAGGGATCTGATCGACCCAATCTCAGTAGCTGTCGGTCATCTTAGTGATGATGGCTTTAAGTTTTTTATTAGCGGCTTCCACTGCACCATTGGTTTGAGGTCGGTAGGGAGAAGATTTATGTCTCTAAATACCATACTCGTCAACCATTTATGAGACTTCTGGCTTAAAATTTAACCCATTGTCTGACACTAGGTCATGCAGGACCCCATATCGACATATGATATTTTTTCTGATGAACTTGTCCACCTTCTTGGCATTCATCATTGCATAAGATTCATCTTTGATCGATTTGGTAAAGTAATTAGTGGTAACTAGGATGAACAGATACCCATTGGAGTCTTTGGGGTATTACCTTCCATATGATATCGATTCCCAATATTAAGAATGGCTAGGGGAAGTCATGTTGTATAATTCTCACGGAGGCATGTGTTAGAGGTTAGAAAATTATTGACATTTGAGACATCTTCGAATATAGGCGGTGCAATCCTGAATCATGGTAGTCCAATAGTAACCCCGTTGGATGATTTACTTGGTGAGCATATGGCCATTCATGTGGGTTCTTCACTCTCCACTGTGGATTTTCTGCATCATCTCTTCAATGTCAGCCCCTGCGATGCAGTGTAAATGGAATCCATCAAAGTTTCTCTTGAATAGTGCTTTATCGCAGACAATATACTGGGCAACCAATTTATGAAGGGTTGCTCGGTATTTTTTATCAGGATTTTGGGGATACCTACCATGCTCTAGGAGGTGCCAAATATTATAGTACTAATAGTAGGTTGTATACGAATCTTCTTCAGTGATGAGCTCATTGTGGTAAAAGTCGGTTTGTTTATCTTTTTTTTGGACTAGGAAATGAGATATTATTATTCATTTAGGCATACCAACCTTGGAGACTAGGGTAGCAAGTGCATCGACTAGGTTATTCTTTGCTCGGGGCAAGTAGTGAAAGGTGATATCTCGAAATTGGGAGGCTAGCTCTTCTAGGTGGGCATGGAAGGGTAAGAGTTTCTCATCCTTCACTTTCCATCTTCTGAGTAATTGACTGATGATGAGGGTTGAATTCCCATAGACATATAGGTATCGAATTACTTTATTGAGATCAAGTTTGATGCCTACCGTGTATGCCTCTATTCAGTCATGTTATTGGTGTGGGGAAAATCCACCTTTATGGCAATGGGAGTATGAGAGTCATCAGGGGCAATTAGGAGTATCCCAATGCCATACCCATTTTTGTTGGCAGTGCCGTCAAAGAAAATTTACCATCGAATGTCTTCTTAGTATGTAAAAGGATATTCTCATTCGAGAATTTATAAATCCAGACGTCGGTTTCTTCTATAGGGTAGTCAGTGAGGTAGTCAAAGATGGATATTCTTTTCATGTCTTTCTGTGTAACATATACATTATCAAATTCGTCTAGAAGCATCAACCAATGAGCCATTCAGCTGGATAAGGAAGGTTTCTCGAGTACGTACTTTATAGGATCCATTTGGGATATAAGTTTGATGGGAAAGGAGAGCATGGGAAAGGCGAGCATGTAGTGCCATAAATTTTGGGTTACCCAGATAAAGACGAAATGTTCTTTCTCCAAGGCAGTGTAGTTAACTTCATACCTATCCAACTTGCGACTGGTATAGTATATGGCTCTTTTTTTTATAGGATTCTTCAAGGTATTGGGCTAGCAAAGCCCCAGTTGCAATATCTGTTACAATCAAATAGGAGTAGAGGAAGTCCAGGCTGGGATGGCATGAGTACTGGAGGTTGGGTTAGGTATTTCTTGATTTGATCAAAGGATTCTTGGCAAGCTTCGTTCCAAACCTTGGTGGAATCCATTCGGAGAAGTTTGAAGATGGGTTCACAGATTCAAGTCAACTAGCTGATGAACCGACTGATATACAATCATTTCTCGAGGAATCTATGGACTTCCTTCTCCATTTGGGGTGGTGCATCTCGAGTATGGCTTTCATCTTGGTAGGATAAACTTTAATCCCTTTTTCACTAACCATGAATACTAAGAGCTTTCCTTTGGTAACGCAAAAGAAATATTTTTGAGGTTAAGTTGCATCTGATATTATAATACTTGTTCGAATAAATTTCGGAGAGAGAGAAAATGACCTTCCCTAGTTTTAGACTTGATAATCATATTATCCACATAGACCTCAACTTATTTTTGGATAAGATCATGAAAGATGGTTGTGGCAACCCTCTAGTAGGTAGCCACTGCATTTTTTAGACCAAATGGCATGACAGTGAAGCAAAAGGTTCCCCAAGGGGTGATGAATGCGATTTTATCTTAATGATTCGAGTGCATATTGATCTAATTGCACTCGACAAACACATCAACAAATTACTTAAGGGCGTGACTGGTTGTGTTGTCCATAATCATGTCGATATTGAGTAGCGGGTAATCATACTTCGGAGAGGCTTTGCTCAAATCTCGGTAGTCAACACACATGCGAACCTTTCCTCCAGATTTTGACACAGGTACGATGTTGGCTATCCATGTGAGATATTCGATCACATGAATGAAACCTGTAATATCCCATATTTTTATGACTTTTAAATGTTGGGGATTTATTAAATTTAATTAGAGATATTAATTTAATATTAATTCAAAAATCATTTAAATATTTACTAGCGTGATGAGAGTTAGTAATGATTGGAATTTTGTTGTAAATTACTTTATGGGTAAAGTAAGATGTGTAATTAAATTTAGTAGACTTATCACAAGAATCTAATTTGATAATTTTGGAAATTTATCGGGACACGCCTATGTCGTGTCAGGATTAAATTCGAATTATTAAAAGTGACTAAATTATGAGTCACTCGTATGGTCATTTTGAGTGCGTCAATATGCCCGGAAGGGTCTAGATAGTCAAAATAATGTACCTGGGGATTTAGTTTGGGTTTCGGGGCGTTTTTAGGCCTAATTAACATCTCGGGAGGGCGTTTTAGACATTTTGTATTTTTGAGCATGGAAACCCACGAATTTACTAAGGTTATATCAGATGGTAGGAGTTGTCTTCTAGGGTTAGAATAACCAAAAACAAAAGATGGCCATTGGAGAGGAAGATGATAAGCTTTCCAAGGAGTTCTAGGCCAAGAACTCCATCGTTTGCACCGCCATCGATGCCAAATTATAGATCGCGCAATGAGGATCACAACCACACCAATATTTTCCACAAATCTGAGATAAATATTTCCAGGCAGGTATCTATCTTGCTTTACTTTAGTTAATGCTTCAATTATATTAGTTTAGGGTTGATTAGGACTAGTTTCATGAAAGAAAGCATATATTGGAGACTAGAAATTACATGACGTAGAGGTGATAATAATATTCTGGAAATCAAATTCATATGTAGAGGTTGAACCACGAAATTGCATTGAGTTAGGAGTAGAAAATCTGGAAAAAGGATGGGAAGAACTAAGTTAAAGATAATATTAGGGTTCTTGATATTTATATGGATTTTGGCCCTTTTAATTCGTTACACTTGATGAAACTAGCATGTTTTACGTAGAATATTATCTATTTTGGTATATAACTCTTTAAGTATCAATTTTTGGGAGTTTGGGAGTGAAAAAGGATGATTTGGATGATTTTGGAATAGGATTCCCATAACTATTAATTCAGCAGTTTCGTCATAACTGCTTGATCGATCGATCGACCAAAGATCATCGATCGATCAATGGATCGATCAATCGAGCCCCTGTCATCGATCGATCGACCCCTCCCGGAAAACTCATATTCCCCTTTTTAAATAGTTCATTCCAATTTAAATGAATAAACATCCTTGGACATTATTGTTAGAACATTTTGGGATATAAAGAAGACCAGTAGGAAGTTATAAAAATGAAACCTTTAATGTAAGACGAGATTAACATTAACGAAAGTGTTTTACACTTAAGGAATAATGGGATCATGTGTCTAAAGGGTGAAGCTCGTAAGGAAGTTACGTCATAAAATAAAAGAGTACCTACTGAAATTACAAATAGGTAGATAGGATTCTACGAGTGTTACGAACTAAGTTTGGAATAATCCCATAAACAAGAATAAAAGAGACGAACCATTAGACGGGATAATCTAGTAATGTGTACTAAGAATGAATATCATAAGTATAGGTCGTGGGTGTACCTAAATTAGAATTGGGAATGGTAGTATACATATATGACTTTGATTGTGCATATACTATATACGTGTAAAAATCATGTTCGCGCTACTTGCTATCACCGAGGTTAGCGCGCTGAGATAGTCTTATCTCGATGGGACCTTTATAGGGGTTATTGACTTGTACCCTAGAACATAGGAATCCTTAGTACAGGCTATCAGATCGATAGTCAGACGGTCCTAAGAGACGTGAGGGTATGTGCTGACCTCTTAGTCACTTGGAACTATGCTTCGCCTCAATTTGTATTTGTTTTGTGTTAATACAGTTCGAGAGTAATTCCGAACTAGTATTTCCCTTAGTATGAATGATACGGGAACTTGATAGCAGAGTATGCCAACAGCATAAATTTTATGTGGTGTGCCGATAGTATATATATATTATATGAGTGATATATATATATATATATATATATATATATATATATATATATATATATATATATATATATATATATATACACATACACACACTTGAAATTTGGGAACTTTCTACTATGACTAAAATTAGTTAAGTAATGAATAAATATTTCAACTTTGATTTAAGTGTTTGAAAAGTTTTTGTAAATACGGAAGTACTTTATAATGAAATTAAATCCTTATGAAACTTTATTCTCAGAAATTAATTGTCTTATCCCTAGTAATGGCCGACATGAAACCTGATAAGAAATGTAAGATAAGCTTAACTTATGGAGATTTATAGTACGGTAGGTGTGCACATTAGAAGAGAGGTGAGAAATTTCTCAAGAGAGGGCCGCATACTAATATGGTTGTTGCATTAGTCGGTAAGCATTTTAAATACTTGCTAAACTAAATTTTAAACTGTTTTACAATCAGTCTCTGACCCGTTTCCTGTTATCTCTTCTCTCTTGTATATATATGTATATATTACAGGTGCCCAGCCACAAGGGCGTCATGCTTAGGATCATTTGGAAGGAATGTGCTGCAGCTTGGGTGGGAGTTGTAGGCCTCTTGCTTAGACGACCTCATTATTTATTCCACTCCTATTTCTGTTTTTATCCAGTTGGGCATGTGTCGGCCTTTTTCCTTATTCAGTTGGTTATGTCAGAGATTTTGATTCATTTACTTTTAGTATTTTTACTGTCAGGATATTTTTCCTTTGATGATTTAAAGTTGGAATTAATTATTTGAATGCTTAAATTGCTTGGATTATCTTTTCCAGTCTAGTTATTGTGTGACTCTTAAGCTATGAATTATGAAAGGTTTTATTATTGGATTTAAATTAATTATGGAATTAATGTTTTAAATAAAAATGGTTTCGTCACTTAGCTTAATTATTTAGGGTGTTTAATTGGAAAAGTTATTTTGCGACAGTGATCCTAAGAATGAACCAACCGTTACCTTGGTTATAACTTAATAAAGGACTTATCACCCGGTATTTAATTAGGCGGGGTGTCACAGGTGGTATAAGAGCATCAAGTTCTAGTGTCCTTTAGGATCTGTACGGCTTATTTCGCTTTCAGCTTAGCGTTCTTGCTATAGAGCCCTATTTTTAGGATTGTTTTATCCTTGCATTTACGCTTACGTCTTCAGCTATTTGGGATCTGATGATAACTGTAAACTAATAAATTCCTTTACATTTCAGATGCCTCCGAGACGCGCACCGAAGGACAGACGTGCCCAGGCCGAGCAGCCAGCAGATCCGGTTAAAGGAATGATGAATGCAATCGAGGTAGCCGCTATAGTTGCTCAGGCGGTGAACGCCGCATTAGTAGTAGTGCAGCAGGATCCACCCCAGGTTCAGGCAGTGGCTCCAGTACCGACACAGTTTCCATCTGCATGGGAGCGAGTTAGGGATGCCTTCTAGAAGGCGCATCCCCTAGAGTTCACGGGTAGTTCGGATATCATTGTAGCGAGCCAATGGAAAAAAGACATCCAGAGGCATCTGCGTATGTACGAGTGCATAAACGTGAAGAAACAAGTGTTAGCTTCCTTCAAGCTAGTGGGGGATGCTTTGCAGTGGTGGGAATCCACCACCACCTTGGAGGAGAGGGACATTATCACTATTTAGTCATTTTGGGCGCGATTTGATCGCTAATACTTTCCATCCACCGTGCAGACTGAGATGAGGTGGAAGTTACTGAATCTAAAATAGCAGAATACGACTGTTGCAAAGTATGAGGAGGAGTTCACTAGACTTCTCACTATAGTTCCAGATGAGGCACCCACTAAGGGGAAAAAGATACTGTTATTTGTGGACAGGTTGGCCTGGAGGATCCGTCAGCATCTCATAGGCAATCTGTCAGTGAGTGCCTACACAAATGTACTCAATGCTGCTTTATTACACTGCCAGGATCACCGCTTCCATCCAGCAGGGCAGGACAGGGGGTAATAGTACTGGTGGAGCACCGAAATCTCAGGGACAAAATAGTCATCATGAGCAGAGTTCCCATTATGGTGACCCTGCTAAGAGGTTCCGATCAGGTGACTCCAGATAGGGATTTGGGGGATTTAGGCAGGGCCAGCCTAATCAGCAGGGCCAACATCGTCAGCCGCAGGGTCAGCAACAGGGCTATCAGGGCCAACAACATTTTTAGCAGGTCCAGCAGGGCCAATGTCGGGGTGGTAACGTCCAACAGGGCCGTAATCAGCAGGGACAGATGGAAGGAAATTTCAGGGGCCGATGCTTCGAGTGTGGTAAAAATGGCCATAGGCGCCATGATTGTCCAGAGGGAGATAGGGCCCCCCAGCACTAGGGTGGGCGTAATGAGCCACAAAGACAACTTTTTCCAGTCGCCCTCCTAGCACTAGCTCAGGCACTAGCCCTAACATCCATCCCAGCAGCTCCAGTACAACAGGGGCAGTTATAGTACGGACGTGTCTATAACTTCCACCAGGCAGCAGCTCCTCAAGCACCACCTCTGATTGAGGGTACGTTTCCTATCCATGGTACTATGGGTTGAGTTTTATTTGATACTGGGGAGACACACTGTTTTATAGCTACTCACTTTGCGAAGGCCTTAGGATTATTAGCCAAAGCAGAGAGCACTGTGACATTCGTAGACTCACCACTGGGAAATGGGTCGTTAATTTTCTTTATATGCCGAGGTGTGAGAGTAGACATCGGTAGATTAATCTTACTAGCAGAAGTCTTAGATATGCATGAGAACGATGTTATTATTGGAATGGATTGGTTCGCAGCATACAGAGACATGATAGATTATTTCGGTGGGAGTATTATATTTTTTATTCCGGAGCAGGAGATGTTACTAATGGCGGTGCCTCGCCCAGAGGGAGGCTCTTCCGCTCATTTGTGTTAGATAAAATAGGATACCTCTAAGGAGGTCGTGATTCCTTTAGACTCGATCCCAGTTGCTCGTGAGTATTCTGATGTATTTCAGGAGATACCGGGCCTACCCCCCAGTCGAGAGATAGATTTCGTCATAGACTTGTTACCGGATGCTCGACCGATAGCACGCGCTTCGTACCATATGGCTTCAGCGAAAATGAGGGAGTTACAAGATCAGATAGAGTAGCTATTGGGTCAGGGTTTATTTGTAGGTGTACCTCACCTTGGGGCGCTCCAGTTTTATTTATGAAGAAGCGAGATGGTTCACTTAGGTTATGCGTGAACTACCAGGAGCTGAACAAGGTCACGATATGGAACAAATATCCATTTCCTCGAATCGATGATCTGTTCGACCAGCTGAGGGGAGAAACTTTCTTTTCGAAGATATATTTGAGGTCAAGATACCATCAGCTACGGATTAGGGAGCAGGATGTTTCGAAGACTTCTTTCTTGACGAGATATGAGTCCTATGAGTTCAGAGTGATGCCATTTGGACTCATAAATGCTCCAGTCGTATTCATGGACTTGATGAACTAAGTGTTCTAAGAGTTCTTGGATCAGTTTGTCATCGTCTTTATAGATGATATCCTGATATATTCACACACTGAGGAAGAGCATGCGAAGCACTTGAGGCAGGTCCTTCAGACTCTACGAGAGCATCAGCTGTATGCTAAGTACGAGAAGTCCGGATTCTAGTTATGGGAGGTGCAGTTTTTGGGACATGTTGTATCTGACTTAGGGATAGAGATTGACCCGAGTAAAGTTTCAGCAGTAAGGGAGTGGGGATAGCCCACGACACCGACGTAAATGCGTAATTTCTTGGGCCTAGATGGGTATTACAGGAGATTCATCCGAGGGTTCTCCAAGATAACGAGTCCATTGATGAACCTGACTGGAAAATGGGTACCATATATTTGGGACGATACTTATCAATTGGCAGTCGATGAACTGAAAGATAAGTTGACTTCGGCACTAGTTCTTCCTTTACCCAAGTCGGGCGTGAAGTATCTTGTTTAGACCGATGCCTCCTTACGGGGACTCGAGGGAGTACTTCAGCAAGAGGAAAAGTCTATAGCTTTTGCCTCCCGCAGGCTTAAGCTATATGAGAGAAATTACCCCACTCACGACCCAGAGTTAGTAGCGGTCGTCTTTACATTGAGGATATGGAGACATTATTTATTTGGGGAGAAGTTCCACTTATTCATAGACCATAAGACACTGCAGTACCTGTTCACTCAGCGAAAGCTGAATATGCGTCAGCACAGGTGGTTAGAGTTTGTGAAAGACTATCAGTTCGACATACAATATCATCCGAGGAAGGCCAACGTGGTTGATGATGCATTGAGCCGTAGACCGATAGATGACGTAGTGAACGTCTGGAAAGCAAAGTGGAAAGAGTTGGGTCACCAAGAAACAGTAGATCGTTCCTTCATATCTGTATTGACAGTGACACTCGATATTATTACGAAGGTAATACAGGCACAGTCAGCAAACTCATTTTGACAGGAGCAGATTATACGGCTTTTAGCCGATGGCGCTGAGCCCTATTCGGTTGGTTTCGATGGAGGTTTGAGGTTTAATGGGAGATTAGTGGTCCCAGAAAGAGCAGACTTACGTCATGCAGTGATGACACAGTCTCATAGGTCCAGATTTATGGTGCATCCCGAAGGAGATACGATGTACCAGGATATGAGGTGATAATACTGGTGGAGTGGCATAAAGAAGGGCATTGCTGAGTTCGTGTCCAAGTGTTCTACTTGTTAGATGTTAAAGGTAGACCACGAGAAATCATCGGGGTTACTTCAGTCGTTGGAAATACCCACGTGGAAGTGGGAGAGTATTTCCATGGATTTTATTACTGGGTTGCCTACATCACAGCGGGGTCACAACTCCATATGGGTGATTGTGTACCGTTTGACAAAGGTGGATCATTTTCTGCCAGTACGGAGAGAATATACCACGGGCCAGTATGCTCAATTATTCATTGCCGAGATTGTTAAACTACATGGGGTGCCCCTGGATATTATGTCAGATAGAGATAAGATTTTTGTGTCGCATTTTTGGGGGAGCTTTCAGGAGGCCATGGGTACAGAGTTGAGGTTGAGTTCAGCTTATCACCCACAGACAAATGGACAAACAGATCGTACTAATCAGATGTTGGAAAATATGCTACGCATGTGTGTCCTTGATTTTGGAGGAGGCTGGGAACCACACCTTCCACTGGATGAGTTTTCTTATAATAACTCTTATCAGTTCACGATTGGCATGGCTCCATTTGAGGCATTGTATGTCATACCTTGTCGTTCTCCAACTTGTTGGCTAAAGGTGGGGGACAACAATTTTCTCGGACCAGAGGTGATTCAGGAAACCTCCGCTAGGATTGAGCTTATCGAGAATCGCATTCGGGTAGCCCAGGATAGGAAGAAAAGCTATGCCGATGCAAAACGTTTTTTTTGAGAGTTTAATGTGGGGGACCAAGTATTACTACGTGTATCTCCTATGAAAGGAGTGATGAGGTTCGGGAAGAAAGGGAAATTGGACCCTAGGTACGTGGGACCATTTCCCATTATCGAGAGGATTGGGTCGGTAGCATACAGATTGGGATTGCCAGAGCATTTACACCGCATTCACGAAGTATTTCACATCTCGTCGTTGCGGCAATACCTTCGGGATAATATGTACCACACCCACATCACAATTGAGGAAATTGACTTACAGCCCGATAGCTCTTACGAGGAAAGGCTAGTGGCAATTCTAGACGATAGCGAAAGGAGATTGAGGTCGAAAGTACTCCCAGTTGTACGGATCCAGTGGGAGCATCATAATGTGGAGGAATCCACGTGGGAACGTGAGGCAGACATGCGTGAGAAATACCCAGAGTTATTCTTACCAGGTATACTTTATTTTTCGAATTTCGGGATGAAATTTTGTTATTATGGGGAAAGTATGTAATACCCCGTATTTTTATGACTTTTAAATGTTGGGGATTTATTAAATTTAATTAGAGGTATTAATTTAATATTAATCTAGAAATCATTTAAATATTTACTACCGTGATGAGAGTTAGTAATTATTGGAATTTTGTTGTAAATTACTTTATGGGTAAAGTAAGATGTGTAATTAAATTTAGTAGACTTATCACGAGAATCTAATTTGATAATTTTGGAAATTTATCGGGACGCGCCTGTATCGTGTCAAAATTTAATTTGAATTATTAAAAGTGACTAAATTATGAGTCACCCGTATGGTCATTTTGAGTGCATCAATGTATCCGGAAGGGTCGAGATAGTCAAAATACTGTACCCAGGAGTTTAGTTTGGGTCTCGGGGCGTTTTTATGCCTAATTAACATCCCGGGAGGGCGTTTTAGACATTTTATATTTTTGGGCATGGAAACCCACGAATTCTCTAAGGTTATATCAGATTGTAGGAGTTGTCTTCTAGGGTTAGAATAACCAAAAACAAAATCCGACCATTGGAGAGGAAGATGAGAAGCTTTCCAAGGAGTTCTAGGCTAAGAACTCCACCGTTTGCACCGCCGTCGTGGCCAAATTGTAGATCGCGCAACGAGGATCACAACCACACCAATCTTTTCCTCAAATCTGAGACAAATATTTCTAGGCAAGTATCTATCTTGCTTTATTTTAGTTTATGCTTTAATTATATTAGTTTAGTGTTGATTAGGACTAGTTTCATGAAAGAAAGCATATATTGGAGACTAGAAATTACATGACGTAGAGGTGATAATCATATTCCGGAAATCAAATTCATATATAGAGGTTGAACAACGAAATTGCATTGAGTTAGGAGTAGAAAATCAGGAAAAAGAATGGGAAGAACTAAGTTAAAGATAATATTAGGGTTCTTGATATTTATATGGATTTTGGCCCTTTTAATTCGCTATACTTGATGAAACTCGCTATTTTACGTAGAATATTATCTATTTGGGTATATAACTCTTCTAGTATAAATTGTTGGGAGTGTGGTAGTGGAAAATGATGATTTGGATGATTTTGGAATAGGATTTCCGTAACTGTTAATTTTACAGTTTCGCCATAACAGCTTGATCGATCGATCGACCAAAGATCATTGATCGATCAATGGATCGATCGATCGAGCCCCTGCCATTGATCGATCGACCCCTACTGGAAAACTCATATTCCCCTTTTTAAATAGTTCATTCCAATTTAAATGAATAGTAATACTTGGACATTATTGTTAGAACATTTTGGGATATAAAGAAGACTAGTAGGATGTTATAAAAATAGAACTTTTAATGTAAAACGAGATTAACATTAACGAAAGTTTTTTACACTTAAGGAATAATGGGAACGTGTGTCTAAAGGGTGAACTTGTAAGGAAGTTACGTCGTAAAATAAAAGAGTACCTACTGAAATTACACATATGGAGATAGGATTCTATGAGTCTTACGAACTATGTTTGGAATAATCCCATAAATAGGAATAAAAGAGACGAACCGTTATACGGGATAATCTAGTAATGTGTACTAAGAATGAATATCATAAGTATGGGTCATAGGTGTACCTAAATTATAATTGGGAATGGTAGTATACATAAATGAATGTGATTGTGCGTATACTATATACGTGTAAAAATCATGCCCACGCTACTTGCTATTACAGAGGTTACCGCGCTGGGACAATCTTATCTCGATGGGACCTTTATGGGGAATATTGACTTGTACCCTAGGGCATAAGAATCCTTGGTACAGGCTATTGAATCGATAGTCAAACGGTCCTAAGAGACGTGAGGGTATGTGCTGACCTCTTAGTCACTTGGAACTATGTTTTGCCTCAATTTGTATGTGTTTTGTGTTAATACAGTTCGAAAGTGATTCCGAACTAGTATTTCCCTTAGTACGAGTGATACGGGGACTTGATAGCAGAGTATGCTAGCACCATAAATTTTATGTGGGGTGCCGATAGTATATATATATAGACTTGAAATTTGGGAACTTTCTACTGTGACTAAAAGTAGTTATGTAATGAATAAATATTTCAACTTTGATATAAGTGTTTGAAAAGTTTGAGTAAATACTGAAGTACTTTATAATGAAATTAAATCCTTATGAAATTTTATTCTCAAAAATTAAATTTAAACTGTTTTACAATCGAGCTCTGACCCGTTTCATGTTATCTCTTCTCTCTTGTATATATATGAATATATTACAGGTGCCCAGCCACAAGGGCGTCATGCTTAGGATCCTTTGGAAGGAACGTGCTTCAGCTTAGGTGGGAGTTACAGACCTCTTACTTAGACGACCTCATTATTAATTCCACTCTTAGTTCTATTTTTATCCAGTTGGGCATGTGTCACCCTTTTCCCTTATTCAGTTGGTTTTGTGAGAGTTTGTGATTCATTTACTTTCAGTATTTCTGCTTTGAGATTTTTACTGTCAGCATATTTTTCCTTTGATGATTTAAAGTTGAAATTAATTATTTGAATACTTAAATTTCTTGGATTATCTTTTCCAATCTAGTTATTGTGTGACTCTTGAGCTATGAATTATGAATGGTTTTATTATTGGATTTAAATTAATTATGGAATTAATGTTTTAAATAGAAATGGTTTTGTCACTTAGCTTAATTATTTAGGGTGTTTAATTGGAAAAGTTATTTTGCGACAGTGATGCTAAGAATGAACCAACCGTCACCTTGGTTAAGGATTGATCACACGGCATTTAATTAGGCAGGGTGTCACAAAACCCATGTTCAATTATTTGACCACTTCTACCTTAATCTTGAGCGACCATTCAGTGCTGGGCTTTCATATTTTCCGCTTTACTGGTTTTCATTCTGGGAGAGTTGGAATCTCAAGTTGAGCGATCTCGAGATCAATGCTAGGTATGCCATCATAAGACCATGCGAAGATATCCACAAATTCCTTTAGTAATTCTTTGAGTTGCGCGCGCTCATGCTCGTCATGGGTAGCCCTTATCTTAATCTCGCGCAGTTAGCTACTAGAATCGAGATTAATAACAACAGTTTCATCTTCATCAACTTGAACACGGTTATGTTATTTGTTATTAACCTTATTTAGACAGGTTCATAATTATTCATTTGCAAGATCATCATCATCAAGAGTTTGATTATAATTAAGATAATTAATGTAAGGCACATTAAGACACTCAAAATCTTCATTTATTTCATTATTGGGAAAAATACTGTTGAGAACCTCATCGAAGGAGGCCTCGATTACATCAGAATAAGGAGGGACGGTACAAGAAGAATACATGTGATAAACATCAGAGTTGGGTTGAATATCAGTAGGTATAAAAGGTACATCGTGTCAATTGAGGAGAGGTGCATCAACAACTTTGATTAGGGGGGATGGTTCTAATGATGTAATGCCTGAGTAGATCATGTAGAGTGTTAGCCACAGTGTTTGCAAGTTAAATGAATCTTCAAAGTTACTTCCCTCAGAATCTCCGGTATCAGCTATGATCTTCTCAATGAGTGGTCGCATATGATATGGGGAACTTTCAACCCATGAGTAGTTGTCTTGGAAAAATATCTCCATTCCTATTTTCATCTTCTTGTCCACATGATCATACCACGGTTCAGAAAATCCATAAAAGAAGAGATCTTCACCTTCTCTGATGAATCTTACATTCAATGAATCTATTTAGATGGTCTTGGCACTTTATAACCTTCTCATTAGCCGAGGTTGGCAAATCATTCTGAGTTCTTCTGCTAATGTTTGATAACCCAAAATGTAAGGAGGAAAACCTTTCTTCAACATAATTGGTTTAAGTATCCCATGTTATTGTCATCCCGTCCCAAGTGCGGGTATGAAGTGCATATTTTTATACATTTGGATCATATTTACATTTCTATGAGGGTTATACTCCAGAAAAAACCTATCTTTGAAATCCTCCCCTATTGGGAGTAGAAGTGGTTCAATACGAAAACCTAACACAAGCATATCATTTTCCTCATGTTGTATCTCAAGTATTAGATTATTGGTGTTTTCATTCACGACATTGTCCTCATCGCCCAAGATGGTGATGACCTTCCCATTGGCGAAGAACTTAAGTTTCTGATGAAGGGAAGAAGACACACCCTTAATAATATGGGTCCACGGTCATCTAAGTAATAGATTGAAAAAGAGAGATGTCGATGAATTGGAATTCAACAATAGGATTATAAGGCCAACCCCTATTGCAAGTTTTATGGATCCCATCACTTCTTGACGGGTATTATTGTAAGTGCGCACTGCGATAGAGGTTGTAGCAAGGTCGCTCACTTTTAGTCCCAAATAATTAAGGCTCATAAATGGACAAACATTAAGAGCTGATCCATTATCGATAATAGAGAGCGGGATAGTCTTTCCTATGACTTAGACAGAAATATTGAGATTATAGTTGTGATTTGGCCAAATCTTAGGAATTTCTTCTTCAGAGAAAGAGAGAATTCTAGTAGAGGTTAAGGATCCGACCAGATTCACTCCTTCTTTCGACATGGATGAAGGAGGAATTATGGGTCTGGTGAGTACCTTGATCAAGGAATTCCGGTTCCATTGGGAAGACATAAAGAGCCCCTATATGGTGATGTTATATTGGGTCTTCTTCAACTGATTGAGGATCTTGCTCTCCTCAAAGGTCATTTCGGGCATAGGAATATTCTTAACACCTTTTCTTGCAGGTTTAGAACTTAGTATTGCTACCCTAACCTGGTCATATGGTTCATAGAAGAGAGGAAAATAGAAACCCCATCTCCTTATCGATCTCGAGTTGTTTAGCCACCTTATTGATCTCTCCTAGTTGCTCCAAAAATGATATCATTCCACATATGTTAACTATCGGGCTAGTATTTTCTATACTTTGATCTTCATTTGAATCATCGAACTCGTCCCCCCCATCTAGTGGAAACAACATCATCTTTCCATGAAAATTCAATACACTCTACAGCCTCAACAACATCTTCATATAAATCATCCCATTCAACGGGGAGATGTAGAAGTGAACTGACCAGACGCCCTTGTAATTTCAAAGCATCAAGTAGCTGAGATATACTGCAAATACTATCGGTCAGTCGGGCATCATATATACTAACTTTATTGGTAGGTACTACCAAATTATCTGACTCTCGGGCCCATTTTCAAGCTACCAAGAACAACGTATCGAATCTCTGGCAATCAGTAGTCATCTTGGGGGAAATTTCATCCTAAACTCTAAGAGTTAGTTCAACACCACTAACAATTCAATATCTTTTCCTTCAGAACTGGTACGGACCGTGATGCATGCTCTAGTAAGGAGTGAAAGAATCTGATCGACAAAACTAGTAAGGGTTAGGAGAAAATATGGTCAAACTTGGAGACGTTTAGGAGAATATATAGGTGTGATGGGTGATTTATTGGGTACGATCTTGGTAGATGGATCAAATTCTTGGTCTTCTTCTAGGAAGATGGAATTTCTATGATTTGGGAGCAGATTCTGGGTAGTGTTTGGTTTGGGATTGGTTGGTTAGTCAATGATACCCCGATCGATTAGGCCTTGGATCATAATTCAGAGGTGGAAACTCCGGTTGGTGGTATGGATGACAGTTTGATGAAAGACATGATGGGCATTTGGTTTCAAATTTTTGGGAAGTGGGTTTAGTAATGGATAAGGATCCAATGGCTTGATAAGGTTTCAACTTAAAAAGGATTGGTAAACTTTGGAGAGGGGAGCACAAAGCTCAGTGTATTACTTCTTGACGAGCTTCGAGAGGATTTCGAGTACCCGTGAAGTTGCAACCTAAGAGATGTTATTGATGGTTGAAACTGTGGTATTTGTAGGCATTTCGTACTTTCTAGGGGTGAGCTGTCCAGATACTTTCTTCGGTTCAACTTCTGTCTTAGCAAGACCTTCATCAATTTCTACTCCTACTTCTAGGAGGGCTAAAAAATAAGGGTAATATTCTCCTCCCATCGTTGCTAGGACATGGGTTAAGAACTTCTTCTTCACGATACTGACTAGTTCCTCTCCGAATGGTCGATTGGTCATGGTGTTCTCTCTCCACCTTGCTATGAAGTTACTGACTGATTCCCCAAGGTTCTATTTGAGTAGATCTAAATAATGATAGGTAACCTCCAACTCTTTATTGTACTTTTACTGTGACATGAATTCGTGGGCAACATCTTCCTGACTGTAGATCCTGGACTCTTTGAGAGATAAAAACTAGCGAAGAGCGTTGTCCTTTAAAATCTATTTAAACATTTGGGCCATTATTTCTCTAGAGGCCCCTAGCAGACTCGTGGCTCGATGATAATTACGGAGATGAAAAATTGTTGGTCCACTACCCTCAAATTTGTCGATCTTGGGCATCTTAAATTTTTTCGGTAGCCTTGCTTCAGGATAAGGACACATGTGGGTGTAGAACATGTAATTTCCAAAGATTTTGACTTGATCTAATTTTTTGGTCAACATCTTGAGGTTTTTCTTGACCTTATTCAACTTTTCCTCCTATGGATAACGGTTACGGGTAAGTTAACCCCTGGTTGGGTAAGATTAGGCATAGGGATCTTGGTTGATAGTGGTCCATTAATAGGAGGAGCACGTGGAGCATGTTGATATTCCTCGGGAACCTAAATTGGTTGGGATGCGATGGACCCATAGCACGAGGGAAGAGGACCTCGAGCTCTTCGGGAATAAGGACCCGATTTTATTGCGTCTTATATACCTCAATTTGATGGTTGTCAATCTGGCTACTGAGTTAGGTTAGGATTGTCATCAAATCCGACTGCACATTCAGTATTGGGTTTGTGCTCTCCATGGAAAGATGATAAAGATGTATTTCGAACTTGAAGGTATAGAGGGAATTGACGGAGCCTCGGGCAGGTTCGACAGAAGACCAAAGCCAATAAAAATCCCTTTCTAAGTCATTTAATCAAAAGTTCAAACAGTTAATAAGGGTTCGAAATGTTTTCTTGGGGAAATTCTTTTAATAACACCAATAAAATACAAGATGTGTTAGAAAAATGTTTTTGAACAAGAAATTTCAGTTAGTTAGAAACTTAAGGTTTAAAAGAATTTTAACACTTATAGTAATGATGGAAAAAGTAAAACAAGCATAAAAACGAATTCTCGTAAGACAAAGATTTTAACGTGGTAGAACCCCTATCAACCAGGGGAATGATCCACAACTCCCTCTATGGAGTACAAGAAAAAATTCACTAGAATGAGTTATAGATTATAGGCAAGCAACATATTATCCAACCAAATCAATAATAAACCTAAGTCAAGAATTTATACCACCACTCCTAGCTTTTTCTTCGACTTTTCTAGCTTCTGACTGTTGTCTTTAACGTCCTCCAAGCTTTACTCCTTAGCTACTTCTTTACATCGACTCAGATGGTAAAAATATCTTTACCATCACTACTTTAGTGTTGTTGTGTGACAGTGTAGTGATGTGATGTGCCTAACACATGCATGCAACTCACTCACACTTATACAAACATATTCCTAAGAATTACAAATCAATTCTAAAATAACATGCAAAATTTTGAATCAAATTTTCTTGAAATTAGACTTCCTTTTTTTGAAGGTAGATCAGAAAAAAATCTTGTTATGATAAAAGAGCCAAGATCCTATATGTCTCCCTTATTTATTTACAAACTTATTTCATAAAATGTGAAATATGAAGTTGGATACATAAACGTCTTTAGATCTCAGATTTTGAAGTCTTATTTTTCAAGAACATATGAAAACAAAAAGAGGGATATGTTCGGAAAGATTTGATAAAAATGTTTCAAAACTAAAAACCCAACATAGAGAGATGATTTCTAAAAGGAAATTAGTCCAAAAAGATCGTAACTGTATCACTTAGTCAGATCTCAAATCTCAAATATGTGAGACGAGATCTATCTTGGTGATAGTGTTTGGACAAGAGATTTGAACCAAAGAGGAACTAGTAACATGAAAATACTCTCTACTCTCAAAAACTTTCTGGAAAAAGTTTGCCAGAGTTTGGCTGAGATTTTCTTTTTGCCCTCTCTCTTTTTGCTCTCCCTCTCTCTTATTTTCTCCTCTCCCTCAGACTTGCCAAAAGTTAGAAACTATTAACCCTCAGTCTCTACTTATACTTGATGATGGCAGGCTCTGGAATGTTAAGGGAAATCAACGATCAGGTTTAATTTGACTGTTGGGTGATCAATCTAAGGGCTCATAATGCACCGCTTTTAAACAAATAGCAATTGGCTAAAACGGGTATCACATGGATTGAATATAAACACATGCATACCATTGATTAAAATTGATTGATGTTCCAGATTTAGTTTTAAGTATGTAAGTATAAAGAAACACAAATTGGGTCGGTGATAAGCCAACACATGTATGCTCAAGATTACTTTAAAAACGCGTCTTTCTTATCTTTAAAAAATCTTATTTGCTACCCCCAAAGTCTCTATCGCTTTCGGATTCTACCCAAGGTAAGTTTTAGGAAGTTTAAGATATTATGAATTAACCTAAAAAAAAAATTAAACCTAATTTTAAATGTTTAAAAAATAGATTTTATTTGTTTAAAAAAATTTAAAAATTCTTTAAAAATATTAAAAAAATATTTTTAAGCCAATGGGAACACACACACACACACATTATACACCCAATATGCCAAATAAATGAAATCATAGGTTTTGTGAGTTGTGTTGGTTACTACCTTTTACATCCTTGAATAGCCTTTGATGCAAATCATGAAGAGGCATGAGACTTAGGGATAAACAAAGGATGACACAATTTTGCCTCTATTTCCAAACTAGACAAGCTCTTATATTTTAGACTCAAGTGAGTCATATATATAGTGTGCTTCGGCCAATAGGGAGCAAAGACAAGGGTCGAGTATACGATCGAACTAAGAAGGAGAAAATTTAAATTTATTTTTGAAGGAGGAGGGCAAAACTTTTATTATTTAAAAGGAAGGAAAATATTTCTGATATTTTTTTTTTGAAAAGATGAAGACAAAATGTTTTTGGATAAAGGGACAGAAATATTTTTCGTATTTTTGATAAAATAATTATTTTTTATAAAAGAAGGAGAATTTTTTTTGACACTTTTGATAAAGAGAGGGGGAAATGAGAAACGGGTCTCAACATGATTATTATTGTTATTTTTGTGATGTTCTCACTTGTATTAGATTTACCTAAATGAAAAATGAAATGTCGGACGGGACATGAGCCTAGAAAAATTGGGTTTGAAAAATATGTTAAAATATGGTTGGACTTGTTACCAGGCTCACGGGAAGGGTACTGTTTTAAAAAATAGGAAATCACACAAAAATTTAGACGACATGCTGACCCATCATTTGACATAGTTATAAGTAAAAATAAAAAAACTAAATATGAGTGCCCTAGGTTTGATGCCTATAGGGTGGTTCCCCACTTTGGCATGACTTCCACGATATGCGTCTTGCTTTTGAGGGAAATCGGTACGTGTGGTCAAGCCATTTTATATCCCTGAGTGTACTTGAATTGCCTCACTATATACCTAATAGGGACAGTACGTGTGAGAGCGAATTAGATATACTCGACGTATATGAACTAGTTCCCGGCGATATACCTCCCGTTATGACTTCGATCAAGCGATACGATGCGGGGGGAATCGTTTGATACACGTTGAAGGTACTTGGCCAATGAAAGGTGAGAGTCATATCGCTTAAGCTAACTACGACCTACCGGACCAGCGCCCATCACAAAGTGATCCCCTAGTTACGAGACAAAATTTGGTCAATGGACATGCTCTTTGGTGATGTAGTGTGCAAAATTCATGATTATTGGTTAGTATATTATAGAGAGAGTATCTTCATTTGTCATGATGAGCATTATACTAAATAGGGGAGAATGTACATGTATAAAAAGTTAATCTAATGTGGAGCAGGGAGATTTTAATAAGCATGGATAGTGAGTGATGTGTGAATATCTACAAGTGAGTGTATGGTAGTGAAACTAAGCATGGATCAATTATAAGTGGTGTGTGACAAGTGTGATAAGTTGAGGTGTGTGTTAGTGACACCTAAGCATGGATATTCTAAGTGGTGTGTGCAACATGTGGATATAAGTGATCCTAGGTGCACATAGTGTGAAATGTGCATGGAGAGTATCTATAAGTGTTTGAGTGAGTAGTGATATAAGCATGAGGTATATATGTACAAGAAATAATATATGAGAAAAAAGGGAACATACGAATACATGCATATGCACACAAGCCGAAAATAAAACACCCATGAATATAGAGTCTACCCCTCTTATGAAAATTGTCCCCGGTAGATTCGCCACTTTGGCCATCCCGATCGCGATGCATCCCTCCTATCTCATCATCTTCACAAAGGGGATGGGAAAAGAAAGGTTATGGAAAGGTCTCTCGCCCTATTTAGGAGCGCTTAGGCCATCATCAATGTGGGATGAATGTAAAGAGATGGAGTCACAAGCTTATTTTGCACAAAACAGGCAAAATAAAATGCCGTCGCCTCGAGAGAGTGTAATCAAAGACAAACGGATGCTTATGAAACCAATACTTCAAAGGTTTCAGGGACTAAGTTACGGAATAGGAAGGTATTAGGCACCCATTCCGCCCTTTCGATCTCTCATGGGCCTATGTTATTATTTTCCTTTATTTCTTCGTGAAGTGTGTGTGTGTGTGTGTATATATAATGGAGATCGAAATCACCCAATTCATACCATGGAAGAGATAGAGTGAGGTCATCTATAGGAATGTTCCCAAAATAATATATAAAAAATAATATTTAGGCGTTTATCGAGATATTTATCTTTATGATGAAATGATAATATATAATGGATAAAACACTACTACGGATCACAAATATAATATGTATTACAATAACACAAGAATATAATAAAAACGTAAATGTGGAAATCGGGAAAATTGGAAAATTTGAAAACTTTCACTCGAGTCTTGGGTTTTAATTCAAGATAACTACGTAGCCTAAAAAGGCATCAAAGTCCAAGTAGTTCGTATATGGAATTGAGTGGGGTTTATCTCATAGATTTGAACGGGATTTTATTATAGAATTGTGTGTAGAAAATGTGTTTTAGTTTTAGAAAATACTGATGGATAATCTTGTTTGGAATTTATGGGCATAACCCTCTTTTTGTTTGTTTTTGTTTTTTATAGAAAATAAAGTATATGCAATATAACTAATAAAAAGGTGAGATGTTACTAAGTGTGAACTAAAGCAAAATTAGATTATGAATCTGATGTAATTTATGCAAAAACAAGAAATTTAAAGAGATGGGGAAGGATTTGGACCTTCTTTTAAGCTTGATCTTGATCTGGGATGAACCCCCTTTAATTTTAGATGAATGTTGGATGAGAGAGAATGAGATTTTACCAAATTGGGTATGAAAAAGGATGGGAATGTAAGATTGAATGGAATTTCACATGAAGAAACTTCGTTGATTATAAGAGAATGTTGTTGAGATCAGTGATGCTGATGGATCAGAGGTGTGATTTGGGAGTGAGGTCATTCCCTATATTTATAGGGTTAGGGGGTGCCGATCATCATGGTCTTAATCGACAATCGACAGGTAACCCTGGACACACTGCCGATTGGCAGGGAAATAGACCTGCCAATCGGTAGTATCGTGCAGATTTTTTGGAAAAACGGCATAGAACGCAATTCATTGATCCAAATTGTTCACGGGAAATACCGTTAGAAAGGTAATTCAAAGACAATTAAGACTCCTTGGGAGCGCTCCCGGTTCTGGGAGTTGACTTTTGGTCAAATGTGGCTAGAAAGCACACGTCCGTCCTTTTGATAGGAGATTGTCGGACAGAAACTGATCGTTCATACGAATGGTAAGTCAAAATAGCGAACATGGTAGACTATTGGAAATGTTAGGCGAGGTAATTAGACATTCCAAAGATATTTGATCGGTTCAAAAAGTTGAGCTTGGTCAATCGGGATCGAAAGTGCCCGGTGATGTCTTGGAGTAAAATGAATCCTTCGTTTGTATCGTGAGTCAAAATAGTGCACGGGGGAGACCGCTTAGTGACCTTCGGAGATTCATTAAGTCTTGTTTGAGATGAAGGGTTAACCTTGTCCAAATGGATCCCAGGAGAGCCCGGTGGCCTCCAAATCAATTTTCGGGGGAAAATGGATCGTTCGTCTAAACGGTTATGACATTTTGTGGACGGGGTGGACCATTGTAAAGGAGTTTCAGTGACCTTCGAAGATTCAAAGATCTTTTGCTCTTACGGTGAAGTTGATTGGTACAAAATTAGGGCCTACGAGCGCCCTATGGCCTCCAGATAGATTTTCGGTGGTAAAATTGTACGTTCATCCGAACTATTATGTCGATTCGTGCACGGGGTAGACCATTGGAAAGGGAATTTATATCCCTTAGAAGATTTATTGAGCTTTCTCTCTAATGATAGAGTTGACCAGAGTCAAATGGGCTCGGGAGTGCCCGATGGCCTATTGATCGGTACTCGAAGTATGACCTAGGGTTGGTAGTGAAATGGGGGAGGTGATAGGGACCCAAGGAGAGACTTAGGAGGTCCTAGAATGTGGTGTCTACAATGCATATTTTTAGAGTGAAAATGATAAAATATTGGGTGTTTTGCAAACAAGTTTATTATTATAGTGAAAGTGGGTGTAAGTTGTGGACATAGCCAGATTGGCGAACCACATAAATTTCTTGTGTTTTGTGAACATTATTACTTTTATTATTTTCTTTACCCATAAAACCCCAAGGTTTTGAAAATATTATTTGGCAAAAATAACCGCGTCTAATTTCCTAAAAGAATGTTCATTTTGATTAATTAGGATTTAATGGGCTATCTCATATTCTCTCTATCAAACCATTAGGATTCAATGGAATATTTAACTAATGATTACATCAATACAAGCATATTGCGAGGAAAATTAGTTTACCGATGAGAGTCAACAAAAGTGGTGCCAATTTGTGTTGGATCAAAATGGGTGTGTTATCCAAGGTATATAGTATAATTTTTATTCAACATACAATTTTATACTTGGGTCACTTTTAATTTTGTAAATTTACATTATACATCCTTAAATATATGTAGATTGCGATATTTTCATGTCATAGAAAGAAATCAGTTAATTAAATGTTGAACTGATGGTGTGCAAATATGTAGGCTAATATATAATATTCTAATAAATATCATATTATATTTTTGGGGAATAAAACGAGAGGAACAAGATTATTATTAAGGAATGTTCTTTCAAATAATATTAGTTTCATTTATATCTCTCATCCACAATTTTTTTTAGAATTTTTTCTTTACTGATTTATATTGTTAATTTTTCATCAATTTATTGGGGCAATAGGAGAAGACTTATGGTGAACAACTCGATCTCCTCCTCTCTTACCCTACACCACTAAAATATGTGGTTTGTTCATTACTCTTAATTGATCCCTCTTTCACTTAACCCCTTCACTTTATGTAGATGAATTGATGTATGGTTCTGGATATAAGTTTCCAACATTTTAATAATGTATCTTTTTTATAATTTCGCATTTCTTTAAAACTTTAGAGGGAATTTTTCTATTGACGCCTCATTTGTATGTTGTTGGAAAATTGGACTTAAAGCTATCCAAATGTTTTGGACAGAATTTTGAGCAACTTTGAGCTCAAATTTAGGTGGAACCCACACTACAATAATTGTGGAACCATATACGAACACGTTCTCCTTCTCAAGGAGATTAACGTGGTATATTCACATGTCCAATTCCATTAAGTTATGAATGATATATTTATTCCCAGAGTGACTCATAAAGCAATGAAAGATAATGAACGGGGTTTGTTTTAAATCTTGTCCCACATTGGAAGAGTGGTGGAAAATTGAAGAGTTAATACACCCCAAGTATGGACTAAGTCTTGGATGCCTTTGGGGTATCTCACCTATTTAAAGGGGAGATGGCCTACACTATGCATGTGTTGGGCTTGGACCAAAAGCCCACACGTGCACTCACGCGTCGTTCGGTCGGCTCAGCTCGGTTCGGTTCGGCTCGGGCTTGGGCTTAGGCTTAGAAAAAATCTCTTTCCTTTTGGGTTGAGTTTAATTAATTTTTATGGGCTTTTATTAATTAATTATAAAATTAATTAATTATTAATTAACTGTTTGTCAGTTAATTGCCAAAGGTCAACAGTTAACGAAACTAACTGTTTTGACACTTAATTTCAATTTTGACTGTTCCCAACAGTCAAAACCTTTGCTATAAATAATACCTCTCCACTACAATTATAGACTAATGAAAAATTCCCCTCCAGTAATTCCGAAAATACTTCTGCCTTATTTTCTTAATCCAAAAAATTTGTCTCCTTATTTTTGCAGTGCATATTCATGTTCTGGTTGAGTATAACACATATTTGTGTTCGTTGAAGTTAATTATTTTCGTTCTACATAATTAATTTGGAAAATATGTCCTATTTTGGTAGACAATATTCATCAACCTCAGAGCACATTGAAGGAAATAAATGGTCTTACGGACAGTGTATAAATTCATAGGTCTCGAATTCTTTTTTATTTCTGTTAGTTTTCTGCAAATTGAAGTAAGTTCTTTTATATTCTATACTTTTGTATAAATTAAATAGTAGACATAACAATCTTAAGACAAGTTATTTTTTCTCTACTATTTATGTCGTGTACAATTTTTTTTATAAATTACAGAAATTTTACTAGTGTTAAATAAATCTGTTTTTACAGAAAATTAGAATTCTAGTATTGTTTTTGTACAGAAAATTAATTTTCTACACTATTTTTGTATTCTGTTTCAGAAAAAAAAATAGAAAATCTATTTATATAAGATATTTCTTAATATTTAATTTTGTTTTGTACATAATTTTTTCTAATATTAAAAATAGTTTGACTCGGATTTTTATTAATTTAGACTAGTAAAAACTAGTGTTTAATATTTTAGTTTAATTCTGTTATATAGAATTCAGAATATTGTGTAAAATATTTTAATTTAATTATGTGTTATATAATTCAGAATATTATTTAGAATTCAGTTAGTCTTAATTATATTTAGAGGAATTTGGTGTACATAGTTTTGTATTCTCTTTTGATAATTCCATTACAAATGAATACTATCACTGATAAAAATTCTATTTTTGTAACAGAAATGGAATAAAAAAAATGCAATCACAGTTCCACCACCTACCGTGAACATTTCACCTATCGTGAATGTGACACATGCACCTGTTGTTGCCCCCGTAACCATGCCATATGGGGAGAAACCAGGAAAAATTTACCGGGGCTGATTTCAAACGTTGGTAATGACATATGTACTTTTACCTCATAACTTTCCAATTGGCAAGGTTCTTGTATGAGTATTTTCCACCGTTGAAAGAAGGAGATAAGACTAAAAAAGTTGCTTCTGTTGAAGCATGGAAACATTATGGTTATATGTGACGTAACTACATCCCGACGTACTTGGACAAGACACTGTACCGTGTGTACAACACTATGAAAATCGTAAAATAATTATAGAATTCTTTGGAGAAGAAGTACAAAACTGAAGACGTATGTATGAAGAAATTCATCATGGGTTATTTTTTAGACTTCAAAATGGTTGACTCCAAGCTGGTTATTTCACAAGTTCAAGAACTTCAGGTTATTCTTAATGACATTCATGTTGAAGGAATGTTAATTAGTGAAACTTTTCAAGTGGCAACGATAATTGAAAAATTGCCTCATTCTTGGAATTTCTTTAAAAACTATCTCAAGCACAAACTCAAGGAGATGAATATTAAAGAATTGGTAGTTCGACTGCGGATTGAAGAAGATAACAGTGAATCTCAAAAGAAAAGTGGGAAGAACATCATAGAGTCTAAGGCTCATGTGGTTGAAGGTCCTAAATCCAATCGTAAGCATGATGGGGAAGGAACATCTAAGCAAAGAAAGAAGTTCAAAGGAAAATGTTACAATTTTGACTAGCCAAGACACCGCTCAAGTGAGTGTCGCAAACCAAAGAACGCTAAAAAGAACAATGCTCAGGCAAATGTGATGGAATGTGAGAACATTTTCGATGGAATCGTAGATATGAATCTTTCTACTGTTGTATTTGAATGCAATTTGGTAGGAAATACCAAGGAATAGTGGGTGGATACTGGGGCCGCACGCCACATTTGTGCAAACAAATGGATGTTCACTAATTATAAGGCTTTGGAAAATGAAGAGACTCTCTTTATGGAAAACTCTTCAAGTTCTAAGGTTGTGGGACAAGGACAGATTATTATGAACATGACTTCGGGAAAGGGGCTTACTCTTAACAATATGTTTCACGTGCATGACATTCGCAAGAATCTAATTTCTGGATCGCTTCTAAGCAGGAATGGGTTTAGACTTTGGTTTGTTTCTGATAAGTTTGTGTTGTCTAAAAATAATGTCTATGTGGGAAAGGGCTACCTGTCTGAGGCCCTTTTGAAACAAATGTAATGACTTTGATGCCTAAGGCATCCCCTATGAATGAAATTTCTAGTTATACTTATATGCTTAAGTCCTCTAATATTTGGCATGCTAGATTAGGACATGTTAATTTTGATACCATGTGTAGATTAATTCACTTGGAATTTTTGACTAAATTTAATATTGATAAAAATCATAAATGAGATATTAGTGTTGAATCAAAATTAGCTAGATTACCTTTTCATTCTATTGAAAGGATAACCGAACCACCATATTTCATTCACACGAATATTTGTGATTTAAAATTTGTGCAAACTAGAGGTAGAAAAAATATTTTATTACTTTTATTGATGATTGCACAAAATATTGCTACGTATATTTATTACATAGTGAAGGTGAGGTTATTAATGCATTTAAACAATATAAGAATGAAGTTGAGAATCAACTAAGCAAAAAGATAAAGGCTATTATGAGTGATAGAGGAGGTGAATATGAATGTCTGTTTGAGGAATTTTGTTCCGAAAATGGAATTATTCATCAAACCACCGCCCCTTATTCTCCTTAATCGAATGGCATTGCTAAACGCAAAAATCGTACATTAAAGGAAATGATGAACTCTATGTTAATAAGTTCATGAGCTCCACAGAACTTGTGGGGTGGGGGTGGGGGGTGGGGAGGGGGGGGAGCCTTATTATCTGCTAATTATATTGTTAACAAAGTACGACACAAGAAAACTCATAAGATGCCTTATGAGTTATGGACAGGTCAAAGACCTTGCTATAAATATTTACGAGTGTGGGGGTGCTTAGCCAAGGTAATGGTTCCTAAATATAAAAGGGTAAAAATAGGGCCAAAGATTGTCAACTTTGTATTCATCGGTTATGATACTAATAGCAGTGCATATCGTTTCTTAGTTTGTAAATGTGAGATTTCGGATATTCATTTAAACTCGGTTATTGAATCGATGGACACTTCATTTTTTGAAAATGAATTCTAGTATAACATGACCCGGGAATCTAGTCCTTCTAAAAGGACAAATCAAGATACTACAAGTGGTACTCATCAACTTATTAAAACAATAGAGGATGAACCAAGATGTAGTAAAAGAGTAAGAACCTCGACTTCTTACCGCCTGGATTTTCTAATATATCTACTAGAAAATGAACCTCAATCGTACAAAGAAGCCAAATCCTTACCCGATGATTCTAATTGGAAAGAAGCAATTAATAGTGAAATTGAATCCATATTACAAAATCACACATGGGAACTAGTGGATCTTCCACCAGGTACGAAACCGTTAGGGTATAAATGGATCTTCAAAAAGAAGTTGAAGGCCTATGGATCAATTGATAAATATAAAGCTAGACTTGTAGCTTAAGGCTATAGGCAAAAGGAAGGTTTGGGTTACTTTGACACATATTCACTGGTGATAAGAATTACGTCCATTTGGATGTTAATAGCAATAGTTGCTATTAATGGACTTGAAATACATCAAATGGATGTAAAAACCGCATTCTTAAATGGTGAACATCATGAGGAAATTTATATGGAGCAGCCTAAAGGGTTCAAGGCCCCCGGACAAGAAGGAAAAATATGTAATCTTGTTAAGTCACTTTACATATTAAAACAAGCACCCAAGTAATTGCATGAAAAATTTGATAATGCAATGTTATCAAACGACTTCAAAATTAAAGAATGTGATAAATGTGTTTATTTTAAATACATTAAAAATGGATATATCATTGTGTGCCTCTATGATGATGATATGCTTATCATGAGTAGTAACTTGGAAATTGTCAAAACTACCAAATAAATGTTGAGTAGTCGATTTGACATGAAAGATATGGGTATCGCCGATGTTATGTTATGAATTAAATTTTCTAAAACATAGGATGGGCTTATATTATCTCACTATCATTACATAGAGAAAGTACTTGAAAAATTGAAGAAGTATGATATCAGTCTTACCAAGATACCTGTAGATGTAAATTTACATCTAGCAAGAAATAATGGTGAAAGCATATCTCAACTAGTGTACTCTCTTATTATCGATAGTTTAATATATATCATGAACTGTACATGATCGGACATAGCATAATCAATATGTAAGCTAATTCGATTTATGAGTAATCCAGGGAGAAATCACTGGAACGCAATATTAAGAGTTTTGGGTCATTTAAAATACAGATGTTCTTGAAGGATATTGCGATGCAAATTAGATATCTGATATAAAAGACTCAGTCTACGAGTGGGTATGTATTTATCCTTGGAGGTGCAGTTGTGTCTTGGAAATCCTCAAAATAAACGTGCATTGCTAGATCGACAATGGAATCCGAATTCATTTCACTAGACAAAGCTGGAGAATAAGCTTAATGGCTTCGAAATTTCTTAGAGGATGTTCCAAATTGGTCGAAATATGTGCTTGCAATATGTATACATTGCGATAGTCAATCGGCGATTAAAAGGGCACAGAATCACATGTATAGTGGAAAGTCACGACATATTCGTTGTCAACACAATATCATTAGACAACTTCTCTCAAACGGAATTATCTCAATTAACTATGTAAAGTCAAAAGATAATATAGTGGATCCACAAACGAAAGGTTTAAACCGAGAGAAAGTTGAAAGATCATCGAGAGGAATGGGTCTAAAGCCTATAAATAAATAAGAATCAATATGGTGGCAACTAGGGGTGACAATTTTAGAAACGACACCAAAAAACAACACAGAACGACACGAAATTGACCTGAAATTAACATGATGTTTCATGTTCGTTTCGTGTTTTTTTTACACGAAGTCGTGTCGTGTCGTGCTATTGTATTTTTTAGACCTAAAGTTTAAGAAATTCTGGTTTTCGTGTCGTGGCGTGTTATTTTTTATTCAGGTCATGTTCACGTCAACTAAAAAACCACGAATTCATGTCGTGTCATGTTCATGTCTGAAAAAACCTTATCGTGTCGTGTTGTGTCTGCCCGAAACATGACCCGTTGACCCGAATTTCCACCCCTAGTGGCAACCCAACCTAGCTGACGGAGATCCCAGGATCTAAGTTCAATGGACAAACCGAACTACATTATATTCAGTAAGCACTGGATATTTATCATATCCATTCCAAAGATGAGACAGTGCACATCTGTCGTGAAATTAGGATAAGTTATGCTTTTAATGACATCCATATCTTAGTATGTCTAAGTGGGGTATTGCAGGATACTCTTTATGGAAGTAACCTATGTGAGAAATAAGGGGGTCACTTCTATGAGAATAATAAGAGGCGTATTCTCTAAAATACTCACGGAACCAAGTGGTGTTCATGGCCCAAATGAACACAAACGTGAGAACCAACTGTGTTGAAGAATTATTATGTGAATATTGTTGTCAGATTTACAGAAACGGTTGACGGTTCAAGGACGTGAAGTCTACTGATTAACTAAGTAAATCTGATAGTATATCACTAAGGAAAGTTCAAGGCCACTAGGCTACTTCTCCCGATGCAATAAATCTTATGTTTTACTCAACCTGTATCTGCATCAGCATCTGTTTTGTTTCTATTTATAGTGCTATATCATGCATGTGCGGGATTGTTGAAAAATTAGACTTAAAAGCTTTCTAGATTTTTTGGACAGAAATTTGAGCAACTCTGAGCTCAAATTTAGGTGGGACCTACACTACAATAATTGTAGGACCATATACGAACGCGTTCTCCTTGACAAGGAGATTAATGTGGTATATTCACATGTCCAATTCCATTAAGTTATGAATGATATATTTATGCGCAAAGTGACTCATAAAGCAATGAAAGATAACGAATTTGGTGTGTTTTAAATCTTGTTCCACATTGTAAAAGTGGTGAAAAATCAAAGAGTTAATAACACACTAAGTATGGACTAAGGCTTGGATGACTTTTGGGTATCCCAACTCTTTGAAAGGGAGATGGCCTACACAATGCATGTGTTAGGCTTGGGCCAAAAGCCCACACGCGCGCATCGCCCGGCCAGCTCGGCTCGGCGCGGGCTTAGGTTAGGGCTTATAAAAAATCTCTTTCCTTTTGTGCCGAGTTTAATTAATTTTCTCTACTTTTATTAATTAATTACGAAATTAATTTATTATTATTAATTGTTTGTCAGTTAATTACCAAATGTCAATAGTTAACGAAATTAACTGTTTGGATAATTAATTTTGGGTTTGACTGTTCCCAACAGTCAAAACCTTTACTATAAATAAAACCTTTCCCCTACAGGTTTAGACTAATGAAAAATTCCCCTCCAGTAATTCCAAAAATGCTGCTGCCTTATTTTCTTAATCCAAACAATCTATCTCCTTATTTCTGCATTGCATATTCATGTTCTGGTTGAGTATAACACAGGTTTGTGTTTGTTGAAATTAATTATTGTCGTGCTACATAATTAATTTGAAATTTTTGTTCTATCTTAGGAGACAATATTCATCAACCTCAAAGCACATTAGAGGGAATAAATTATCTTAAGGACACTGTGTAAATTCACAAGGCTTGGATTCTTTTCTATTTCTATTAGTTTTCTGCAAATTCAAGTAATTTTTTTTATTTTCTATAATTTCATTCTATTTCTGTAATTATAATATTATTTCGTAATTTTGTATTTTTGTATAAATTAAATAGTAGACATAGCATATGTAATGTTTTAAAGTACATATTTTCCTTTCAGTAAATACAATTCTTATCGAACACCAACTTTATATATATATATATATATTTTGGTAGCATATCATAAGGTGTCGGGCCAGCTTACGCGCACTTCGACTAATCTCCAATCGCGGTTCGTGGCTTTCGCTGGCCAAGCATTATTTTGACAGTACCAGGGATCGAACTCGGGACCAAACCCAATCCACCCCCAAGACTGTCCTAGTGACAGCCTTATATCACTAGGCCAAGAGGCATGGTTACCAACTTTATATATGCTTGGAGTAAGGCTTACACATGGACGCGCCCATGTATAAAAATCTGGTCCGTTAATGGCCTTTTTATCATATTTTTTAGAGTCATATTATTTGTGTTTTTTCTTTCCTTAATCCATTACTTTTGTTTTACTTTGACTGTTATATATGGGTGGATGAATAAGGGGTACCTTCGTAAAAAGTTGATTAATTTTTTTTTGTTGTTAAAATGTGTAGCTGCAGGTAATAATGAAGCCATGCATTTAAGTACCATAGGTATAAATAGATGTTACAGTTGAAATTTTATGTTTGGCTCTAATCTTCTATTGTTAGGTCCTCATGATTTAAAAATATATACTTGATCTATTTTATTGTGATGGAGTAATGTATTCTAGTGTATTTACAAATTAAATGAATGCATCTGTGTAGCAATTTTCCTCTTGACTACTACTTACAATTTCTACTCTAGCTTTATGAAATAAAATTGAACTTTAATTTTTTGCTCCAACTTCTCATCTGTTCTTTGAAGGGTGAAACGAATCTTTAGGTTAAATTTCATTGGCATTCATATAGAATATATAATTTAATAAATAGTACAACAAACTTTTTGATGGGGCAAAGGGTGGGGGTGGGTAGAATCAACTAGTTTTTCAAACCATGTGATGCACAGATGATTTTTAATTTTGTATTATAAATATAAATAAATCAAATCTACTTAATAGTTTAAAAAAATTGTATAGTGATAACATACAAAATTATAACACAAAACAAATAGGTCACATACTTGTAGATATTGTCAAGGTTCTAAAAGGGACAAGGCGTGATCAAGGTGTAGAGGTCAACCCTCAAGCCTTAGGAGCGTAGGAATAAAAAGATATTTTTTATTATTTTAATTATTAGAAGTCTAGTAACATCATTAAATAATATATACCTATAATTTTAAAAATATATTAGGATGTTTGGTCACCGTCTTTCTCATATACATGCTCAATAATCATTATACATACTGTATTATTCAACATTTAATAAGCAATATAAAAAATGTAGTTTTCATCATTCAATAATTAATATAAATAATCGATAATCAATATACAAAATGTTTCAATATAAGAAATAGATTTTTCGTCTTTCAAATGAAACAAATAGGCTTTGGGTCGTAAGTTGATCAGAAATGTTAGACTTTTTTGGACAAGAGACAGAGACTTGGGATTTTGTATGTCTTTTGATTGTTTTGGATAAGATATTGGTCCGATTTGTTAAAAAACTCTTTAAAAGGGGGTTTTGTTTTACAAAAACGTTCTTTTCCGGGAAAAAAAGTGCGTCTTAAGAGTTTTACCACTAAGAGTAAGACCTAGACATGGCGTTTCCCCTATGGCTCATGTGTAGGAACATTTAGACACACCTTTTAGAACACTGAATATTCATTAGTATTAAATATGGAGATTATTTGTAGAATTGGTAATCGGTAAATTGAAAAAAACACACTAAGCTATGTTTGGAATAAAACAACTCCCTCGAGAGGAGTGTTTTTGCAACAAAAGACCAAGTTTAGACTTAGGGAACCAGTATATTTATTCCTTTTTTGTTAGAAAAATACGAGACATGTGTATGCGTCAAAGAACACATTTAGACTATTATGAGACTATTTTATAATTTTTTTATAAAAGTTTGTCTACAAAAACTTTCAAGTTTAGGGGTGGACTTTTCTCGAATCGGTAATCAATTTGATAAGATATTGATTACCAATAACTATAACTGTATAATTTAAGGGCTCCCCGCCAAAGTTTTTGAGGAGATGAATATAAGGAGTTCCATGAGTGGAAAACAAAAGAAAATGTTAACTTAATATGAGTTTAAGTTGTATCGTTCAATTTTTATCGTAGGTTGTTTGATTCATGGACTTATCCTTTCTCTCCTGTGATATAACTTTGCTGCAATACCTAAATGAGAGCCCATCACAAAGAAACAATTAATTGAATTTATTAATTTACAGAACTATTTATGTAATAACCTTTTACATAAGCGGTTCGAGAGGAAAATAACACATCACATAACAACAAGTAATATAAACCAATTACACTTATATGACTATGTATATATGGACAATAAAAAATAATAATCCTCTTTTCCTATTACAAAACATAGACCTTTGCATTTGAAGATAAAATTAGATATAATCTTTTATTTGGTATTTATAAACAACCAAAAATAAAGAAGAGCATATTAACTCTCTAGAGAGTCCATGGTTGAGTAATTAAATTAGTGGGCCAATATGTAACCAAGATAGAATATTCATCTACTCTATCGTTCAACTCCCTCTTTGAGGTCCAAATAATGATATCGTTGAGAATGCACTTTTAATTAAAAGCTCGAAATTTCCCATGTGATGATGGAAAAAATAAAATGTAATTAGAAACAGTAACTAAAAGAGAAATAAAAAAGGTACAGAATAAAGAGAAAAGGAACTTGATATGTGTCGTGATGAAATTTGGAGGGAATTTTGTATACTACTATGAGAATATGAAGGAGTTTGCGTATAAATTAAAATGACTCACACACATGTTTTTTGTGGATATATATTTTCCCGATAGTTTTTTAATAAGAAAAACATATTGTTGATCTGCTTCAATTTGATCATAATAGTTACTTTTTTATTTGAAGGGACTTGATAAACATGCAATTATCTAATAATTAATCATCTTTTCACAAATGTGTATTCAACAATTAAAGCGTGTTACACTCACTCGTGCATCGCACGGGTCACCAATAGTGTGTGTGCGCGTGTGTGCGTGTGTGTGTGTATGTAGCTTTTTATCGCTTTAGTGAAAAGAACAAGTGTTCAGTGAGAGAAATATAGATCTTAAATAGCTTCAAATTCATCTATCTAAGTATATATAGACACATTTATCTTCTTCTCTATTTTCTATATAGGAAACCATAATATGGGAGAGTAGCTAGAGAGTTGGGAACGACTGGTGCTACAAGGTTTAATTATGACATGGTTTATGGGATGAAATATTAAGAGATTGGTGAAAAAAAGGTATCTCACTAGCATATAATTTGATTTGTTAATTTTCTAATTTTTTTACACATTTGTTTTAGGCTTCATTTCTTTTTAACAGTCATTATTCTAGAATGTTGACCAGAGGTTTATTAATGAATTAGTTAATAAGATTATGGTGGTTGTGATGGCAATGGCATCTTTGTGAACTCTTATATTCCATTTTTTATCACAAGAACGTGAGCGATATAGGTCTTAATCATATTTTACACCATGATATATATGGAGTATGGTGTGGAGAGCAATGGCGGAGCCAGGAAATTAATTCAGATGGGGCACAAACCATAGTCGGGTCGCCCCCGAAAAAATTTAGGATTATTTTTACGTTTTTACAAATATTTAATTGATAATTTGTATTTTTAGACAATTATATCTCAAATAAAGCATCGGGTACAATAGCACAAATTCAAGGCTCTGTCTTAAATCATTGAAATAAGAACCAAAATCATTAAAATTAACAATTCACCACTTCGAGTTGCAAAATTCTATATAACAACCAAATCAAATTAACTCAAATGCACAAAACAGCTGATTTTATAAATGACAAAGTCAAAGCTTACACTCACAATGCACAAAACAGCGTGAGACAACCACCAGAAAAAAACCCAAAAAACAAAAGCCCTTAGAAAGCAAAAACCACTATACCACAAACAACAAAAACAGATAAAGTCATCATCCTCCCCAAAGAGATAGAAAGAAAAGAAAAAAAAATACCTCCTAAAAAACATCACTTTAGAAAACAAAGTTGACTATCAATGTTAAAACACAAGATCCACTCTACAACAGACATAGCTCACCCCACACCTTCAAGGGGGGAAATCCATCCAGAGAATGGCTGAGAGAGGAAGAGGTGGACACGAAATCCAGGCACAAGGTAGATCCAGGCAGGAACATCTTTTCACCACCCAATCCGTTGCTCTATTGACTACTATTGGAATATGCACAAACCTAATCTCCCTACAATGGTTGGTAAGAATTTTAATCTTCGGAACAATTTTTTTTATCTCCCATCTAGGCCTAGACCCACTTTGCATGCTATTAATAAAGATTGATGAGTCAGATTCCAAAAAAACTTTATCAAGACCATTTTCATTAATAAAAGAGGCAGTCGAGCTAACAACCAATGCCTCCAAATGAAGAGCTGAATTATCCCATAGGTTAAGATCAACTCTACCAAAAGTGAGAACCCCAAACTGATTACGCACAATGAAGCCATATGAACCTGTCTTAGTTTCTTCTTTGTAGGACCTGTCATAGTTGATTTTAACCCAATTCTGAGGGGGGGGGGTAATCCATTTACTTACTCTCCTAGGAGGTAAGGGAGGATTAATCCTGGGAGTTGGCAAACACACCTTTAGACTTTTACTGTAGTCATCATCTAAGGACAAAGCCTTAGACAATACATAAGAAATATGAATATCAACCGTTCTGAAAATAGCCTCATTTCTCGTTTTCCAAATGATCCAACAAGTACAAACCAAAAGTAAACAGTACTCCTGGTAATGAATATGTTCAGTCTTCAACTTACACATAGACAGAAAAAATCAATCTTCAAACCTTTCACAAGGGCCCAAAACAACCTTGCCAACAAGGGCAGATCTCGACCATAAGGACTAAACCCATGGACAACCAATAATTAAGTGTTTAATCGTCTCCTTACCCTTTCCACAACTATGAAAAATAGGATCATCTCTAAGATTTTTCTTCCATAGAGAATAATTAACTATTAACCCTTCATTACAACACCTCCAAATGAAATTCAGGACCTTAGGAGGAGCCTTCAAAGCCCACAACATTTTCAATAGATCAGGAGAGGGGAAAAAGAGGACTGAGGGGCCAACCTTAGGTACCTCTTGGGGGAAGAAACATGATAGGCCGAAGAAACAAAACATCAATAGTATGGGGCCAAATGAGGACATCATAATCAAAAGGGGAAATAAGCGGGATAGACAGGATAGAGGAATCAATATCACTCGAAAAAATATGATGAACTAATAGAGAATCCCAAATAAAATATGATTGAATAATAAGCTCACTAACCTTGGAAATTTGAGTATAAACCAACGAGGGAGGTAACAATAACCCACCCACCCACCGATCCCCCAAACAAGAATACCTTACCCATTACCCACTTGCCCAAACACTTCTTCCTTCAAAAGCTCTCTCCCATACATAATGCTATTCCACAACCAAGACCCCTTTTCTCAACAAGGACCTAACAAAAAGAAAAATTCTTGAAATAAAGATTTTTGAGGGTCAAACCCCAAACAGAATCGAGATTATAAATGAGCCTTCACGCTTGTTTAGCAAGAACATCTTGATTTTGCCTACTAAAATCTCTAAAACCCAAACCGCCAACTCCTTTAGCCCTTGATATATTATCCCAGGCCTTCCAATGGATGCCTTTCCTTTCCTTACTCCCATTCCACCAAAAATTTACAATTTTAGAAGATAGGTCAGAACAAAAACCTTTACAAAAATGAAAAATAGACATGGCATAAGCTGGGGAAGCCTAGAGAACTAGCTTAATAAGAATCTCTTTCCCCGCTTGACTAAGAAAATTTTCTTTCCAACCCTCTACTTTCTTTAGAATATGCTCTTTCAACCATGCCAAGGTCACCTTCTTAGACCTACCTAATTAGAAGGGAGCCCCAGATATGTCCCAGGGGAGTCTAAGAGGGGGACTTGTAACCTATTAGAAATATCCCACTTTAAATGGGGAGGCATATTAAAACTACACATAACACCTGACTTAGAAAGATTAATTTTTTTACTAGGGATCTCACAATATACGTTAAGACAATTTAAAAGAACCTCACTCTCCAAAGCATTACCCTTAAAGAAAAAAAAGAAAGAGTCATCAGTAAACAACAAATGGGAAATGGGTGTGCTTGAAGGGGTAAATTTGATACCTTTAAAGGAAAAATCACCAATGGAATTAGAGATGAGGAGGGAAAGACCATTGGCCACAATAATGAAAAGGTAAGGAGAGAGAGGCTCTCCTTGCCTTAATCCTCTAGGCGGTCTAAAAGAGAGATGGTTATCCCCGTTAATAAGCAGCCTAAAAGAGACAGAGGAAACACAATCCATAATAATACCCATCCATTTAGAATTAAAATCAAAGGCCAAAAGAGAATCTCTAGGAAAACCCCATTCCACCCTATCATAAGCCTTATACATATCCAACTTTAGAGCACAATCATAATCTTTTCCATTTCTCTTTTTTTTAGAAAGGCAAACACCTCTTAGGCCACGATAATATTATCTTAAATCAATCTCTGTGGGATGAAAGAATTTGTTGAGGTTCAATGATAGAACCAATAATAGGTTTAAGCCTAGTAGCCAAAAAATTTTAAATTATATTAACAAAAAAATTTATGAGACTAATTGGCTTAAAAAAGACAGATTTTCAGGATTTGGGTTTTTTGGGATTAAGACCACATTAGTCTCATTTAATTTTATAAGCATGTACCCAATATTAAAATAATGATGAACAACCTTAAGTAAATCCCATTTAATATCCTCCCAAAAAGTTTGATAGAAAAACCCTGGCATCCCATCAGGACCAAGGGCTTTTGAGGGCCCCAAAGAAAAGACAACACATTTTAATTTCTCCGGAGAAACCATTTGATTTAAAGAATCATTCATACCTGAAGTAACCAACTTAGGAATAAGAGAAGAAATTCTAAAGGAGTAACGAGGACCATAAGAAGTATACAAAGACTTGAAAAAATTATTAGCAAGATCCTCCAAACGAGCTTTACCCTCCACCCAAACTCCATCTTGATCTTGAAGCCTAACAATTTGATTACTCTGTCCTCTCTGAATAGTAGTAGAGTGGAAGAATTTGGAATTTTTATCACCCCATTTTAGTTAATTCACCCTAGCTCTCACAGCCCAATACTTCTCTTCTCTGACCGACAAAGCTTTAATATTATTTGAGGTAGCCTTGAACACCACATTATCATAAGTCAGACCAGAATGGGACTGCAACTCAAACAATCTACCTTTTATCCTTATAATTTCAACTTTATCATTCCCAAACTTCTTAGCACTCCAACTGAATAGTGAATCTTTAGCTCTGAAGTTTTTTATCATAAGGGATAACGTATATGAACCAGGAACAATCCTCCCCCATACCCTCTTAATGATGGACTGACAATCAGAATCTTCCATCCAATAAACTTGAAATTTAAACTTCTTTTTATAATGAGGTTTAGGAGGCTTCGTGTCAACCATAATGGGGCAATGGTCAAACCCCAAAGTAGGGTGGGCAACAACACTACCACTCGGAAAAGTGGAGGCCCAACCAGAGTTAATAAGCACCCTATCCAACTTCTCCCTTACATTTGCTTCATTATCCCTATTATTGTTCCAAGTTAAACTACATCCTTTAAACGAAAGTTCAAAAAGATGGAAATTCCTTATCATCTCCTTAAAGCAATCAATTTCCCTATTTGCCTTCGCAAGCTTTCCTTCTCTTTACTCTTGAGCCAAAATGTCATTAAAGTCACCCAAACACGTCCATGGGATAGAGTCAGGCAGAAGAGACACCCCTAACCTATCCCATTTTTCTCTTCTAAAATCAAAAGAAGGATTTCCATAAACAAAAGTGACCATAATTTCCCCTAAAGTCCCCTTTCAATTCAAAATGATCACATCAATAAAATATTTAGAACATTCCAATAACTGTAGGCTTACAGAATATTTCCAAAAAAGACAAGAACCACCTGATCAACCAACTGGGTCCACACTGACAACATTATCAAACTTAATCAGCTTTTTGACATACTCTATTCAATCCACCAAAGCTTTAGTCTCTAGAAGGAAAATTATCACAACATTATTCAAAACACAGAGGTTCTAAAGAGCCTGAATTGTCAAGGTTTTACTCAGACCTTAACAATTCCAAACTAGAAAACTCATTGGTATGGAGGAATCCCAATAAAGGACCCCTCAAACTTTATTGGATCAAGAGCTGTGTTGTTACTAACTGCAACTTCCACCAGGTTTTCTTCATAAAATTATACCATATGTTCTTCAAAGAATGATTTTTTTGTAGTTCTCCTAGTGATGACTTTTCTATTACTTTTCTTCACTTATTTTACTGATATTACTCCTGAGCTAGCCAGTTGTGACTCATTTTCCCAATCTGCTTTTACCACAGGTTCCCTCTCCCCGCCACCAGTAAGAAGGCCTCCATGAGTTTATGTATACTTTGATTTTCGAAGGTAAAAGTAATCTTTCCCTTATTAGTTTGTAGCTTTGTAAAGTTGGAGACTAATATTTTGTTATTACCCACTAACTCCTTTTGATGGTGTTCTTGATAGGTAGAAACTGGAAAATCTCTAGCTGGCCACACTTCCTTACCCACAAACCCCAACATTTTCTCCTTACCTTTCATTGAACTTCTAACAACTGCTGTAGAAATAGCCAACTGAGGCTGTGATTGGGAAGCCTGGGTGGGGGAATATTGGAATGAAACTCTGTAGAAGTAGTGGAGCAAAGTTTAAGAGCATTAAGGGTATTTTTTTTTATTTTTGGGTAGTTTTTGTTTTAAACTTTGGGTGATTTAGAGGTAAGAATTTGGGTCGTGGATTACCTAGGTGATATATTTTTAAAGTTTGGGGTTCAGTTTTAATTTTATCAAGGTCAATAGGTTGGGATAAAATGTGAGGGGTAATAGTTTCCTCTATTCTAAACCTACCTGAAACATTAATTGGGTGGTGGACCCCTTCAGCACAGTTGGGATGAGGTAAGGTGTTTAAACACTCATGAGAACACACAAGTCTCTACTTTGGTGGTTATGGGGGTGAATAATGGTGAGATGACATTCGGGAGCTTCAACCCATGCCCTGTCTGAAATCATAAATGGGGAAGTGGATTGGATAAGATTTATTATCCCATCACTGCTGACTTGGTTGGTTTTTAAATGGGAATTAATTTTGTTAGTAGGTTGTACATCTAATTGGCCTGACACCTAGGGATGATCAAAACTGGGGCAGTGAATAGTTTTAGTTACTTTAGTTCCTTCTATGACTAGGTTTATTTGGCCAGTCTGGTTTCTAGAGGGGTTCATCTGGGAAGTTTGCCCAAAAGTTGGATTTTGGTTGGGAGATAGGCAAGGTATTTTCCTAAGAAAGTCTCCCATGGCTTCTTTGAAAGATGATGAGTCAGACATCCATGGGCCAAACCCAACGGATTGACCCTTAGTCTCCATAATTTCTACATTTCTATCACATTCGACAGAGATGTGACTTAGTCTCTCACAATTGAAACATAACCATTTAACTTTTTCATAAGTAAAGAAAATCCATTTATCTTCTTTTTCTCTTTTAAGATTAAAACCTTTTGACAGAGGAGCATCAGTTGGAAGGCTCACCTTTAAATGCATGTAAGAGAAATGACCAGGTCTAATATCCACTTGTACATTTGATCCAAGTATTTGTCCTATCAGCATGCCACTAGCTTTATGGAATTCGTCTTTAAGAAGCCTGTGTACCCGTATCCATAACTCAATGTTTTGAAAACAAACTTCTTCTGTTGCCAAATCAGGATCCCATTTTTTTAACACTAGAAGACCATTTGACAGTGTCCATGGTGATTACTCAAGTATCCTAAGCATATCTTCCTCACTAGAAAACTCAAAGGAAAATAAATTGAATTCATTTTTGCTATTTTGATATCTCCTTTCACTTTCCACGACTTATTAGTCAACCTTCAATTTGGGCTAAGTTAGAATTTTTCTTTGAGATTATCTTACCAAGCAAAGCGAAGATACTAACTCCTGAAATAATTGACGCAGATGGGAGGTACAAAGAAGGCATTGTATTAAAGATTGGCTGAGACATTACACCACTAAGAGGGAAGAAAGGAAACATGAGAGGCTGAAAGATCAAGAAAAAAAGAAAAAAGGGGGCCACTGCAGGTTGGATATAAGATACTTTGAAGAAACATAGATTGAAAAGAGGATAGAAAATACTTTTCTTATGTAAGAGACAAATTTAGATGGATTTAGAAAGAGTTAGAGAGAAGGTAGAGCAAAAAAACTACCAGTCAGGCTAGAGCCAAAATTGGAGAGAGTATTAAATATATCAAACCACCAAAATAAATAACAACAAATTTAATTTAAACCCTAACCTAAATATTAATAAAATTAATCCAAATAATTAATCAAATTTAGTGTCAATAAGTCATTTCATCCAAGTAAATTCAGTAATTAGTATATAAAATAAGTGGGAGAGAGTGTGTAAAGTGTGTGTTGTTTGAAAGATTAAAGTAGAAATTACATATTTGTAGCATTTAACTTTAAAATAAAATATATTTATCCTTATATTTTTTTAATATATATATATATATATAATATTTTTTAATTTTTTTAAGAAATGTTGGGGGTAGGCACTTGCGCCCCCAACACCCAAGCAGATCCGCCACTGGTGGAGACGATCAATCTCTGTAATTTTAATCAGTGGATTTGTTGTTTCAAGATGGTGTATCAAGAATTAATGATGAATATTTTCTTGAAGAAGGGGAACCTCAGTATGATGTTATGATTAAGAGTAATGCTACATACTCCAAATAACTCCCCCAAACTTCTCCCAAAATGACTTGGGCTTTGTTCCCTGGCGGGACCTGCACCACATGAAAATAGATGACAGGCAAGTGGAAGAATGACATGGCATCCACGTAGGATTTGGGACAGATTTGGGGGAGTTGTTTGGGACTCAAAGCATTTTCCTATGATTAATCAAATAATGGATAGATATCACCCAAAGTCTGAAGGAAAACTTGATATAGGTGCGGTGAGTTTACGAAAGTTTTTTTGTTTTATTGATGTTCAAGACTTTTAATTTCTATTAAGAAGTTCTTATTAAACTTGTTCTTCTTTTAAGAACATATTGTTATTATATGAGCAATACGGTTTAAGGTTTATTTTTGTATCTTGGGCTCCATTATATAATTATATCGAATTTGGGATAATTTTTTGCTCTAATAGTGTTCCTTTATAGCAAAGAAGAATTAAAAGATATAATACATATATTATGATGGAGGTCCAAGCCTTCCTTAGACTGGGGCTACTTCAGAAGCATTCATTTAATTAGACTAAAACTTCTATTGATGTCAAGAACGTATAAACAAACCTAGATAATGGGAACTTTGACCTGGACATTATCTAAATTTTCATATTAACTCAAGGAGCTATTTATTTATAGTCACCATGACTTAAATCGTTGGGTTCTAAAGTGAGCTTAAAAACACTCAATAAAATATTCAATCAAAGATCTTAGTTTTAGCGGTTTCTAGTATTCCTAAGCTAAAACAACCAAATAATATTTTGTGTGCTTTATTTTTGCATTGGTTGTGTGTGTTTGTCGTTGTTATAGTTATATGTTATAACATTCAATTTTATTTAGATTCCGGGCCCAACTAAAATTGTCATGAAGTAATAGCTACAAAAGTTTGTTCGTGTAGAAATAACCTTTGATTTGATGCCAATGAAGAATTTACAATTTGTATTGTAAATGCTTTCAATACCCCGCTTAATTAAATTTTTGGTATTTCAAGAAATCCCTTGCAGTTTCACGAGTAAGAAAAGTTTCGAGAAGCTAGCATATTGGAAATTACAAAATGACTGATTTATCATTGTTTGTTTAAGTTTGTTTATCAGTAAAGGTTTTGTAAGTGACGTTATTTTTATTTGTATATAATGATTAATGTTATTAATGTTTTGAATATCACAACCTTATCTATGTGTACTAGTTTTATGTGTATGTTCTTGGAATGTAAATACTATTTTGTAAGCTTATTTGAATTTGTATAAATACTGGATCTGTGTTACAAATATATATATATATATATATATATATATATATATATATATATATATATATATATATATATATATATATGTGTGTGTGTGTGTGTGTGTGTGTGTGTGTGTGTGTGTGTGTGTGTGTGTTAATATTACTAACAAGCCATTATTGTTAAGAAAACACACAAAATTGTTACAAAACTTGTGTTCTTATAGAACAATAATACGGTACAAAAAATCTAAAAAGAATACAAATTCATTAGCAAGGTAGAAATAATAACATAAAATTTTGTTAGTAATTAGGAATGAGTAATGGTAAAAGTTTGTTGGTAAGTTCAATAATGTTAATAATAGTAAATATCCATTACTAATATTTCCCCATGTCTTTATCTAACTGAAAATTAATGTTAGAAAAAAATTTGTAGCAGTAAAATACTGTTACTTTCTTTACATTTTGATGTAGTAATCTACATGACTATCTAAAGCATTAGATGTGCTTGTGTCACTTGTCTTTGTTTATATATTATGGTTAATTGCAAGTGTTCCATGCAAGGTTATGAGCTTGCCAACCAATTACTTATCATAACCATGTGATAATCAAGCGATTATGTACTGCTCGATGCTTCAATTAAAAAGACTCGTGCTTCCCTTAGGAAAGACTTTGATGTGAATGCTAAATTATTGTGATCAACTAGAACTAAAGAAGAAAAATTAATTGGCATAAACTCAAAATAATGTAACGGTTCAAAATTAATGAAAAATAAATGCAATAAAAGAAATAACTACATTATGAAATGTAAACCAAGAATATACTAATGAAAACAAAACAAAACAAACGTAACAACAAGGAAACTTTTAATAAATGGTATAGAAAGTTACAATCTACTTTACAAACTACTTTGAATGACGAAAAAGTTGTAAATAAATTAACCGAAAAGGAAATAAAAAGAGAAAAAAGATAAAATGGGTAAATGTATTTTTTTTGTTAGGGAGTCCTTTTTTCATGTTTCCTTTAACTGCTTATTTATAGAATTCATTGACATGCAACTATCACGTAACTATTGGGTAGTTAACCAATTAGATTTTACTTTCTATGTGATTAAATGCCCCAATAACCTTCACTTACTTCTTAATCCCACGTCCAAAGCCTTAACATGTGTCAAGCATTTGAGCTACATTTTGCATTTTAACCAATGCATTACACTTCAACTTAAATTTTTTATTTGTAATCTATGTGGAAAACTTTCATTGGATGGTTATAATATAATGTGAAGATACCCCCACTAATTAATTTTTGAGAAAAACAATGATTAATGGACTGTTAGTTCCCACACACCATTACTTCCACATCTTAGCCATCGTTACTTCTGAGCGCATGTGGTATAAGTAAACATTTTTTTATGGTGAAAAGATTATCACTTCAATTTATCAGTATTTTTAACTGAACTCCTTGTAACTTGTTCTTTCATTTTCTCTGAACTCAACAATGGCATCCCAAGAAAACAAAGAATCTAGATGCAAGAGTGTCCATGATCTAGGCTCTACTTTGAACTCAGTCAATACTGATGTAAACCCATTGGGTGTCAATAATATCTCCCTAGATTAATTTTATGATGATGAATTGTATAATGCTAGTGCTTGAGGAAGATTGATCTTGAATTTTATGAAATCCCAGCTCCACCTTCTATCGATATTTTTTTCTTTTCTATTAGTAGATCAGTTATTGCAGTATCAACACCCCACCTTATTGAAAAATAGAATTTTGAAGATATGGAAATTGAGGACGATGATGGCTTTAAAGCGAAGGTTATTGTGTATAGAACCAATTATACACTTTGAAAATCATTTAATGACTATGGAGAACACCCCACCATATTAAAGAAGAGATTTATGAAGATATGGTAATTGAGGACGATAATGCATTGAAAGCGGAGGTTATTGTGGATAGACCCAATTATACACTTCAAAAATCATCAAATGGCTATGGAAAACTCCCCACCCACCATAGTGTATGATGGTCTCTTGCCAACTCCCCCTCTAGGGCCTATGTGAGAAGAACATGTTCTACCATCTCATGGTACCACAACTATTTGGTATAATCAAGACCTCACTATTCCACGTTACCTACGTGAGTTTCTGACACAAGTGAACATAATTAATTTCACTTTTCATCCTAATAGAGCTTATGCTTGGACGAAGCTAGACCAAACCTATTTGTCGTTAGAGACTCGCAAGTGTGAGTATTTGAGCCTATTGAATGTTCTGCATCATTTATCTTATAAGATTCTGTGGCATGGTTCCATTGATGTCCCACAACCCCTGTCATGTTTTTGGTCATCCCAAACCTTGTTCTATCATCGATGGTCTTACTAGCTCTTATGTCTTAGTTGGGGCTAACTTTAACATCAATACCTTTGAAAAAATCGATGATCTTGATAAGATTTTCCAATACTCCCCTTTTTGACATGGTTATTTTCTCATGCGCATTGTATTGAGATCCTAATAGGGATTTAGAAAAACTTATCCAAGATGGTCTAGATATTGTTTATTGCACCATTAGTGAGCCATTTATTGTCAGTATTGTTGGCAAAGATATAGAACTTCTTCATTCCTTCTCCTATCTTTCCAAATGGGTACTCTTACAGGGTCATGGCCCAGACAACCTACTTTGGGTTATGTTGATCATTCATAACTTCGAAGACACTCCTCCTATCCCCAAGTCTCAAATCTCCTTTTTTTTCTTAAATCTTATCCTTATTTTATTACAAGGTTAATGAAACATCATGTTGAATTCAAAGATTATGAGGAATGTATGGATTTTAACAACGATATTTTTGCTAAAGCCAATCGCATCTTGGGGGATTGGAAGGATTTTTGCTTGGTTTTTTCATAGGCACAACTTACCTAAAGACTATGGCCATGATACTCTTTCTTCTGAAGAAATTTCCTTCAAATCTAAGAAATTTCATGTGGAAGCCAAATAAACTGTTTGAAGCTTTGAGGACTATGGGCATTTTTTTTCTAAAGATGGCTCGAGATCTTACCTATTTTGAATCTGAACACAATCAAATTGTATCTCTAGGACATACATTCCATAAATTATGCATTCTCCCTTTACTCTCAATCCGAAGAGGATTATTCTTTATTTTTCCATCTGCTACAGTTTTTAGACTCGAGTTCTTAATGAAAAAATATCATTTTGTGCTAGATCATTCTTGATGGCTTGTAATCAAAACCAACGCGTTGTCGATATTTAATGTTTTTCTTTTTTTTTTGGTATATAATTTCTGAGTTTAACAAATTCTATCACCATGGCCTAATATTTATTTTAACCATTTGATGAACATTTTATGCCTTAACCAAATTTGGTATGTTTCATGTAGTTGAAACTGTTTTTGTACTTTTAGATCAGGAAAAAATTAATTGTATTCTATTCTACATGCATGTTTTATTATCGATCATGAGACCATTAGATCTCATTGCATATGAGGAAATGTCTAAATGATAACTTTTGTTGCCAATTGAAATAATTAATTCATAGAAAATAGGCAACTGTTGTAATTCTCTTCAACTAAAATATTTGGTTGCCTTGGGACTCCCAATATTTAGTTTTGTTTCCTAGAGATATTAATGACCCATATCTATAATCATGAGATTATGTAGATTGATGAAGCCAGTATAGGCGCCTTTTTGTCTCCCCACTTCCCCATAATTTCACTTTTCTAAAGGAACACTCTTAAAGGAACATGTCAGTATTTTCTTGGCATTCTTTTTTATTTCAAATGATGACACTAAGCTATATAATCTCATTTCTTTACTTCTTATCCTCTTTAACAGTTACCTTCTCTCTCTAAATAAACTTTCAACTCTCAAGACTACTTATCTGTTTTCAACCTTTTCACTGCCAATGGTGTCCAGTTCAGAATCTTCTGATATTTTCTTCCAATTTGACAAAATCGTCAATAATTCTCTACAAACAAATCCATTGTTGTTGGGATGGCCCCATTAAAACTTCATATTGATCTCCTTGATCCCTTGTTAGCCCCCTTTTTATGTTTGAACTTCCATTACCCATCTATGTTTTATATCCTAGGTTTGTGGATCACACCCTCTTTATAGAATATTCAACTTATCTCAAAGAACCCTCCGCATTAAAGTTTAGGGTTTGTCCTAAAAGGTTGGACAATACCTCCAAGACTATGTGGGTGAATCGGAAGATCATTGCCAAGATAAGAGAAATTGAAAATATTGGCATTTATGACGTCGTTAAACTCATCCTGAAGGATATTAAACATGACCCTTCTTATCTCTAGTGCTATTTATTTTCTGAACTCAACATTCAACTACTTTGATTTTAACTTTGGGATGATAGTGTAACACCGTGTGTTTTTAAACATAAAATCTTTGTTAAATTGAATTACGAAAAAAATAATTTTTGGAATCTATATAATTTTGGTATGTAAAAAGGTTAGTATTTATATATTAAAATAAGGTTTTAAGTGAAATTTAAATCAGGATCCAAAATTTGGAAATTATAATTTTTTTTGAATAAAAATCGGGGGAGGATTCGACCTAAGAAGAAAAAAAAAATAAAACTATCCGACCGTCCGATCGAGAAAAATTTTTATGAACAATTTTGTCTCACATTCAGCTATAATATATGAAATGTTCTTCCAATTCTGACGGTCTAATCATCCAAACTATTTTTTTAGTATTTGTGTTTGATTAGGACTCAAATTATTTTTGGTATATAAACATAAAGTGATTGGTTTAGGACTTTTAAAATACATTTTAGCGATCTCAAAAATCAGTATCCCATTTAAAATCAAGATTCAACCCAAGTTTTGAAGGCTCAAATCTTGTTTTCTCAAGATCGTCCACGAACGAGTCTTTACTAAATTTTCGAGAGGAACGCAACCATCCGATCAGAATTTTCAACAGACTTCTTTGTAGGCATTAATAACTTTATTATTTCTCTTTAGTATTTTTTATTTTAAATATTGCCTAAATATTAATTTTCATGGTTTTGTTAAAATAAACTAGAGACCTTAATTAGGGAAAGTGAAATCTATGTCGGGGCTGTGTTTTTGAAATTTTTTAAATATGAATTAAGACTTATAACCCGCTTGTGCTTAGGGTAGAGGTTGAATTTTTATTAATATGAATGTCGATTTGCATGTAGAAATCATAGTAGCTTTATTTAATTAAAAAGGACTATTGAAATCACATGAAATTATTTCATTATGATAAAAGGGAAATTTTGTTGTGTGAACCATAAACTTAGATGGTGTTCAAATTATATTCGTTGCATAAAATGAGTTGTGTAATTATAAAAAATGACTGAACAGATGAAATTAGATTTATTTGTAACCTTATGAAAAATTGGTAGAATTGTTGGTATAATGTCTCAAGAGACTTATTGATTTAATTATATCGGACCCCGCGGGAGCGACGTGGTTTTTGGGTAGTTATGCGCTCACCTTAATATTAGGAGTTCTTGCTAGGTATGGGACTAGTATGTATGTCTTAGATGTGGTCAACACTTTCTATGTATATAGGACTAGTTAGTGTAGATTTTTACGGATGAAATATTTCGGGGTGGGTATGATTTTGGTGTTATTCCATTTATTTGATAGTCTAAGCGCGAGACTAGGAGGAAATTAATAGCAGAGATTCATCATATATGATAGGGTAGATTGTACTTGTGTTTTGGAGACCTTTAAGTATGGGACTACGGCTAGGTTTGAGGATTTATGCTCTATAATAGGGTGGGGTTAATATAAAGTAATGAAAAATTGAGAAAATTGAGAATTAATGCCTATGATAATAAACATGTATTAAAATGGTTTGGTGTTGCCAATATGTTCAAGGATAATAATAAGGGGTGAACTAGCTATAGCGACGTGGGCATGTGTTGGCGTCACCAATATGTACAAGGATGAAAGAATACGAGCAAACTAGCTATAGTGACGTGTCGTGTGTGGAAGCTCACCAATATGTACAGGGCTATTAGAATATGGGCAAACTGGTTATAGTGAGGGGATTGTTTGTGGTGTAAAACTTTGGGCGTGCCAGAAATATGTGCAGGCCCGGGAGAGGGTGAACTGGCTATACTGGTGTCGCATGAAATAAAATGTGAATAATTAATTAAATTAAATTATAAAAGTTAGTTGAATATTGTCACATGATAATTGGATCTAAATAAAGGGATGGTCTAGTCATGTGGGTAGATTGTAACAACTATGTTTATTTGCATGTTAATTTATATCTCGTTTAAATTTAAATACTCTATTTTGATGTTTATCATATATAATGTTATTGTCTGGGTTCACGGACTCTAATTAGGGAGAGTAGCTAGTATTCATATGGTGGGATTTAAGCCATTGTGTTGACTAACCTTTCAAGTATAGTCCTACATTAGCGGCATAGGATTGATCAAAGATATATTTGGAGATGCAGTTGGAGATTTATTTTAGATGCCTTGGTAGTTAGGATTTCTTTATATTTTTGTCGCTTTTATTATGAGACTTTTATTTATGAATTTAGAGGGCCAATCGGTTTCACAGTTGATTACAAGTTCTGTCAGATATTCATAGTTGGATTATCTCATTGGGAGTTATATTTATTTGGAGCTGGTTTTATTTTGGAGATTAGCATGGTAATGGATTTAATATTGCTTGAATATCTATATTTATTGGATCAATTTAATTACTATCTTGTGGAAATTTTTTATATGTCTCATATATCTGTCACATGCTAAGAATGATAACTTATTTAGTGGCATCCGACATAGTTTGGAGATGATGGATGGCCACCTTGCCTTATAGAATGTGAAGAGTGTTATAGATGGTATTAGAGCATAGTTGTAGGTCTCATACGTTGTTAGTCAATTTTAGCTTCCGCGTTGCTTACTTTTGGTTCCTTTTGATGATTTGTACTCTTAGTAATTATGAGTCTGATGTTGTTTTTGTTCCTATCTTTTTAGATGGAGTACATTAGGAGAGTTGAAGATAGGATATAGGGTATAATTTCTAGTTTCCCAGTTCAGGAGAGGTTGAGCCAGGTTATTTTGGATGCTGAGGAGTTAGCGGATATTTGTGCGTGAGGCCACAACAGGAGATATTGAGATAAGGAGACAGAGGTGGGTGACTTTAGAGACACAGCATCAGGGTACACCCACTTTAACTTGGGACAATGTGAGGGAAATTTTTTAAAAGGGCAATCCTCCCACCTTCGCAGGGAAATCTGACCCAACGGTTGCTCACCAATGGAGGAGAGACATGGAGATACACTTGAGGTTGGTGGATTGTACTAATGTGAAGAAGAAGATCTTAACTACGTTTAATCTGACTAGGGATGCATTACAGTGGTGGAAAAGTGTCACCACATCGAAGGATAGGGATTGCTTGAACTATGGAGATTTCCTGGTAAATTTTAAAGACATGTATTTCCCTTAGTCAATTAAGAGCATAAAGAAGAGGGAGTTTCTGAACTTAGAGTCGGGTTTGAAATCAGTTGTTGAGTATGAGCAGGAGTTTATCAATCTATCAATGTTTGTATCTGATGAGATGAATACAGAGGTGAAGAAGATGGAGTGATTCGTTAAGGGGTTGTCATGGTATATTAAGAAGATAGTGTTGGGGAATCTGACGTACAAGACTTACACCCAGGTGGTAGACATCGCATTGTTATTGTGGAGGGATAAATTGAACTACCAAAAGATGTTGGCGAAGATACAAGAGTCAAATTGTCATGGAGGACAGAACAAGGGTCGAAATGACCAGCCATGGAAGCGACATCGAGTAGGATAGGAGCAGTAGGTTGTTCAGTAAGGTAATGGTTCCCTGCAGGACCCCCACGGACAGAGACAACATAGAGTGCAAGCATCAGCTAGACATTCTGAACCTTTTAGAGGTGCATATTTTAATTATGGAGAGAAAGGACATTGAGCTCTCATGTGTTCGAAGAAGCAAGGACAGTCGGGCCAAGGAGAAGAGGGCCAGTAAGGCCAAGGGCCTCCAGCACCGACAACGTTAGGTGTATAGGGAGCGCCAGCAGCACTGGTAGTAACCGCAGTGGATATGTGTTATATTCTTTAGAGGCACAACAGCATGGTACATCCACTTTAACTTGGGACAATGTGAGGGACAGTTTTTATAACGGCAATCCTCCCACCTTCGTAGGGCGATCTGACCCAACGGTTTCTCACCAATGGAGGATAGATATGGAGATACACTTGAGGATGGTGGATTATACTGATGTGAAGAAGAAGATTTTAACTACGTTTAAGCTGACTGGGGATGCATTACAGTAGTGGAAAAGTGTCACCACATCAGAGGATAAGTATCGCCTGAACTATGGAGATTTCCTCGTATAGTTTAAAGACAAGTGTTTCCCGTATTCGATTAAGACCATAAAGAAGAGGGAGTTTCTGGACTTAGAGTCGGGTTCGAAATCAGTTGTTGAGTATGAGAAAGAGTTTACCAATCTATCGATGTTTGTATCAGATGAAGTGAATACAGAGGCGAAGAATATGGAGTGATTCATTAAGGGGTTGTCTTGGTCTATTAAGCATATAGGTGTGTAGGGGGCGCCAACAGCATCTGTAGTAACTTCAGTGGGTAAGTGTTATATGCTTTCGACTCAGGAGCCCTGGGAAGGGAAGGCGTCACAGGAGCCAAGATGTGGCTGTTTGAGTAGCACATTATTTATTGTTTTCTTAGATACTTATATATATAGGTAATGTATATATGATATTTTTTAGCATGGGGAAGGTGCGTTTGGGATTGGGTGTACGGGAGGCTGATCATGGCATCCTATGGATAGGCATATATGAGCCTTATTTTATTTTTGGGCGTTTATGCTTAGTCGAATTTCGGGATGAAATTCCTATGCTAATGGAGAAGTATGTAGCACCCCGTATTTTTTGAAGCATAAAGTCTTTGTTAAATAAAATTTTAAAAAAATATTTTTTTTTGGAATCTATTTAATTTTGCTATGTAAAAATATTGGTATTTATATATAAAAATAAGGTTTTAAGTGAAAATTAAATCGGGATTTAAAATTTCAAAATTATAATTTTTTTTATATAAAAATTGGAGGGGGGTTCAACCTAAGGAGAAAAAAATAAATAAAATATTCAAATGTCCGATCGAGCTGAATTTTTTTTAGCAGCTTCTTCAGCTATAACATATAAAAATTTCAAACAATTCCGCTGGTCCAATCATCCGAAATGTTTTTTTCATATTTGTATTTGATTAGGACTCAAATTATTTTTGGTATATAAACATAAAGTGACGGGTTTATGACTTTTAAAACACATTTTAGCCTTCTCAAAAATCAGTAGCCTCCTATAATTTCATTCTCTCTCATTTAAAAATGCTAGACTCATTTAAAATCAAGATTAAACCCAAGTTTTGAAAACTCAAACCATATTTTCTAAAGATCGTTCAAGAACGAGTCTTTACTGATTTTTCGAGAGGAATTAAACCATCCAATCATAATTTTCAATCGATTTTTCTATAGGCATTAATAACTTTATTCTTTCTCTTTAGTTGCATGCATTTTAAATATCGCCTAAACATTAATTTGCATGGTTTTCTTAAAATAAACTAGAAAACATAATTAGGGAAAGTAAAATCTATGTTGGGATTGTTTTTATAAAAAAAAAATTAATATGAATTTAGACATATAACCCTTGTGTGCTTAGGGTGGTGGTTGAAATTGTGTTAATATGAATGTAGATTTGCATGTAGAAATTATAGTAGCTTTATTTAATTAAAAGGGACTTGTGAAGTCAAATAAAATTAGGTAAGTGTGATAAAAGGGAAATTTTGTTGTGCGCACCATAAACTTACATGATGTTGAAATTATATTAGTTGCATAAAATAAGTTGTGTAATTATGCAAATTGATTGAACAAATAAAATTATATTTATTTGACCTTATGAGAAATTGGTGGAATTATTTGTATAACATCTCATGCGATTTATTGATATACTTATATTGAACACCGCGGGAACGACGAGGTTTTCAGTTAGTTATGCTCTCACCTTAATTTTAGTAGTGTTTACAAGATATGGGACTATTAAGTATGTCTTAGCTGTGATCAACAGTTTCTAGTTATAGGACTAGTTAGTGTAGATTTTCTACGGATGGAATATTCTGGGGTAGGGGTGATTTTGATGTCCTTTCATTGATTTGATAGTTTGAGTGCGAGATTAGGAGAAAATTAATAGTAGAGATTCATCTTATAGGATAAGGTAGGATGTACTTGTGCTCTGGAGGCCTCTAGGTATGAACTAGGGGTAGGTTTGAGGATTTATGTTCTATAATATGGTAGGGTTAATATAAAATAATGAAAAATTAAGAATTAATGCCTAAGATAATAAACGGGTATTAAAATGGTATGGCGTCGCCAATATGTGCAGGGCTAACAATAAGGGGCGAACCACCTATAGCAATATGGGTGTTTGTTGGTGTCACTAATATGTGCAAGGCTGACAGAATACGATTGAACTGTCTATAGTGATGTGTCATGTGTGGAACCTCAATAATATGTGAAGGGTTGACAGAATATAGACCAACATGCTATAGTGAGGGGATTGTGTGAGGTGTAAAACTTTGGGCATGCCAGTAATATGTGCAATGCCGGGGAGAGGGTGAACTGGCTATACCGGTGTCGCATGAAATAAAATGAGAAGAATTAATTAAATTAAACTATAAAAGGTAGTTGAATATTATCACATGATAATTGGATCTAAATCAAGGGGTGGCCTAGTTAAGTGGGTAGATAGTGATAGCTATTTTAGTTCTCATGTTAATTTATATCTCGTTTATATTATAATACTCTATTGTGATGTTTATCATGTATATAGATATTTTTGGGTTCACGGACCCTAATTGGGGAAAGTAGCTAGTATTCATGCAGTGGGCTCTGACCTATTGCGTTGACTAACATTTCTGGTATAGCACTGGAGTAGCTGCATAGAAGTGATTGGAGATATTTTTGGAGATGCAGTTGAAGATTTATTTTAGATGCCTTAGTAGTTAGGATTTTTTTCTACTTTCGTTGCTTTTACTATGAGACTTTTAATTATGGATTTACTGGGTCAATCAGTTCCACAGTTGTTTACGAGTTTTGTCAAAGATTGATAGTTGGATTATTTCACTGGGAGTTATATTTATTTGGATCTGATTATATTTTGGAGATTAACATGGTGATGGATTTAATATTGCTTGAATGTTTATATTTATTGGATCAATTTGATTATTATCTTGTGAAATTTTTTTATATGTCTCATATATCTATCACATGCTGAGAATGATAACTTATTTACTGACGTCTGGCATAGTTTGGTGGAGGCGATTGGCTACCTCGCTTTCCAGAATGCGTAGGGTGTTGAAAACAGGTCCACTGTGTAGGATATTTGCCAATTGATTTGCTTTAAAGCTATTTGGTAAGATATATACCCTCATATGCCACCAGATGACTTCCCCTTGAAGTTAATAAGTGAAATCATCCACCTACTATACTCCAGTTTTATCAACAAACACATGAAAAACACCAAGTATTTGGATGAAAGGGAGTATTATTGTTTTCCTTTGCTCTAGCTATCGAAGCATATATTTTGTGTTAAGTTTCAGAGAGTTATGTTGGAATATTATTTCTTAGCTGCCATTCTTGTGAAGGATAGAGAATTTCTTTGGTCCTTACCTTCCATAATCTCTTTATAGGAGCTTCGTTGAGCTTATAGATGATCCATTTAATGATAATTAGGGTTGTCCTCTATAAGTACTTCAAATATGGTTGCATGCTTATTTTCTAGAGATTGGCCATGTCAAAGGTAACTCTGAGTTTAGCCATTTATATACTTATTATCACTCTGATACTATTAGGAAGAGCTTATAATCTCTTATCAACATGTTTATAGGTCTATATTATGACATACCAAGGACCCTCTTGTAGCATTTGTTGACAGTCATTGAGGCACCACTTTCCTTGCTTCAATTTTGAAAAAATCCACTCGTGCAAAATGGGTAGACCCATGTTGGGAAATATTTTTATTTATAGAGATTTATATTGTGGATCATCATATCCCAATGCCGCAAATTCCATATCCTTTAAGAAAATCTATTTCCCTACTCAATTATATAGGTGATTTATTTTTTACCAATCCATTCCAGTCCTCTCCTCACCCTCATTTGTTTGCTAGGCCTTCCAAAATTTCAAAGACAGTGATTTTAAAAGGTATTACCAAGTATCATAAAGTTTGAAGCACTTTTAACATAATTGGAGTCGAATTCAATGAAACAGTGACAGAAACCTTTTTAGATTGGTGGTCAAATGGCACTTAAGATCATCTAAAGCCTTTACATACTACCACATTGACTTTGAAGACCTATTCTTCTGGTATGGATTTTGCCATTTTTTGTAATCATGTCTTTATTTAATTTTTCTTTTTCTTAGCCATTTTATGTCTTTGTAGAGGCTCCATCTCCTTCTAAATATATTTCTTCCAGCCAAAGGAAATAAACTTCTAAGAAAATAAGAACTTTAGGGGAGGAAGCATATACAGAGGAAAAAAACTTCATTTGATGCTCTAGTTATCACTTTTTCAAGTACTACTGGACCTGTTGAACCTCCCATATCAACTATGTTTAATATTTCCAAAAGGAAATGGGTCAAAATATTAGCTAGGAAACCCGTGCATAGAGTCCATTTGGTAGGTATGCCAATATATTTTCTTTCCAAAGAACCCTTTACATTTTGCAATTATTGTACCAATATACTTGACTACAAACTATTTTTCCTTAGCATAATTTTATCTGATACCTCACCCAATGTAGAGGAGCCTATGCCAACCAGTGATCCTATGACACCTCCTACCACATCCTCAATAAACGAGTCAGATAAGCAACCTGTCCATACCTTTATCATCATGTCCATACCTCTGCTCCAACTTTAAATCTAGTTTTTGAAGTGGTATCAACTCTAATAACGGTTAATTATCTTATTTGCACCAACAATTCAAAAGATGAAATTGTTAGTACTTCATCTCCCATGGAAAAAACCTACTGATGATACCCCAAAGTCACCTAGGATTCCTCTCATTCCTGAAGATATTCCAATGCCAAGAACTTCGTTCTTGAGGGAGGTTTCCCCCATGCAGAGGTGGATCCCCCACTTGAGGACCTTCCTGACTTAATGACACCAACTGAGGTTACTACTTTTCAAGTGGAACTTCAAGAAATTATTTCATAATATTTTTCTCGGACCACAAAGATCTTTATAAGAAATGAGGAACAATAATTTCATAACCTTATTCAAGCTCGATCAACTCATCCCTGCTAGAAATTGGAGGCCTCTCAAGCTTTCCATCTACTTCAAAGCTTTTCTAGGATGACATTTCAGGCTCTAACTTATTTTACCTTTCTCTTTAGGATGAGAACAACTATCTCTTACATTCCTCAACTTGAAGTCTTAGAGGAGGGTGTTGTGAACACCTTAGACACTAGTGTCTTAGCACTTCCCTATTTCATAAATGATATGACCCAAGCAGAAGCTGCAAAAAATGCCTTATCTGCAAATCAAACTTATTTTTTAAATCAAAAGGCTAAAGTGACAAAATGCCTGCAACATTTGATAGTTGTCCGGGTCAATAGAATTTCCCTTTTATCTAAGAAAGTGGAGTTGGAAAACAAATTGGAAAGAGTCAATGCAATATATAAATGAAGTTGATTTCCAACTAAGATCGAACCTGTTGGTAGGAGATAGAAGAAATAGAGATTTAAATTATAACGAAGGGGTATATGTGCTCGTATTTTGGACCAAATTTAGGTAATTTATATTTAGACATTTTTATTAACATGTAACGACGAATATATATATATATATATATATATATATATATATATATATATATATATATATATATATATATATATATATATATATATATATATATATATATAGTGTATTAGTTTCATAACTGTCAAATACAAAGTCAAACATAGTTTTTCCACTACATATTGTCTATATTCACTATCAATAGAAATATGCTAAGATAATGCACAACTTATTCTTTGTGGTTCTCACATCCTTGAGCCAATAGAACTACATTGATGCATCAGAGGCTAAAACATAAAACTTCAGTGTCTTATCTTCTCTTGGAGTTTCCAACATAGGTGGCTTGACAAATTTCCTCTTAAGTGTCTGAAATGATATCTCATTCTCCTTCTTATAATCCATCTCCTCTTGATCCTTTAGCTTTAAGAAAGGCACAAACACTTTAATTTTTCCTTTTACATTAGATACAAATCTACTAAGGAAACTAAATTGACGTAAAATCCTACGCAATTCTTTTTTGTTTTGGGGGGTTGTGATATAAATTATAGCCTTATTTTTGTTTTGATCAACTTATATTCCCTTTTGGTGTACCATATATCCTAGGTTATTTCCTGCTGAAACTTCCAAGGCTCATTTCAAATGATTCATTTTAAATTAATAAAGTGCCATTCATTCAAATAAGTTTTTTAGATGTGTTATATGACCTCTTACTGTTTTTTATTGATAATTATATGATCAATATAACACTCCTAAAAGGTGGTAATTATGTCATGAAAAAAGATATCCACTACCCTTTGGTAAATGGCCACTGCATTCATTAATCCAAATCCATTTGAAGGTTCCCAATTTATTCGGACACCTAAAAGCAATTTTATGCAAATCTTCTTCAGTTATGCATGTTTGTCCGTATCATAAATGAACATCAATCATAGACATGATAACCTGACTAACAAACTTGTTATATAACAAGTCTACTATTATCATTGGATATTTCTCTTTTGGAGTGGCAGTATTTAAATTTCTACGATCAATGCACACTCTTAATTGTTCACTTGAAAGTTCACTAAAGCCCTATGGTTTATATGAGGATTATCAAACACACACCAATTTTAATTTTTATTTCAATTTTATCTTTGTACTAGTTAAACCACAGTGTTGTATAAATAGTTTATCAATTTTAGTCTTGACCTAAGAATGCATCTAGGTGAGTATAAGAAAGAATAAAATAAAAAACCACAACATGATGATGCACGAGAAAAAAATGAGAAACGTCTCGAATTTCCCAGCCACACAAGTCTACTATGATATAGGTATATATAGAAGGACATTTTAGGCTTACACAATGACTTGATACCTTCAAGCTTTAACGCGATTACTGATACCCAGTTTCCTTCTTCACAGCCATTGTTAGAGACCTTCCAATAGCTACATAAATCAGGCACTTCCCACGTCTCGATATCCCACTGATCTTACTTATCTCATGACCAGTCCAGCTATTACACAACACAAACACAGTCTTCACTGCTCTGAAATAATCTTAATATGAAGATCAAACAACTACAATGTAGAAAATAGGGTATCTCAAATACACATATGTATGTGAAACTTGGATCTCAAAAACTTGAGTGCAAACAAGGGTTTGGGAGGCTTTATATTTGACTCTAAAATTCGTTTTCACAAAAACCCTTAATGAAAACTGATGCCAACCCTAAATATTTATAGAATACATGAATCTTAGGGAGGTACATTTTTCAAGGTAGGTTGTTCAAACAAAAAATTTAGGCTAATTCAGATGACTATAGCAATCTCGTTCAAACCAAAATAAGGTCATTCGAACGACATAACTATTCTTGATATAATGGAGATCGAACGAGCTATAAACTAGACTGATTTGTCTCATAAATTTTTTTTATGCAAAGGTCGTCTGAAGATCGTTTAAATAGGATTCCTAAACTCGTTTGAACAATCATTTGAATGACTTTTATAAACTCATTTGAATGACCACATATAACTCGTTCAAATGACTAAAACAAAACATAATTTTTTTCTTTAAAATCTATTTTATGAAAAATGCCTCAAAATATTTTATAAAACAAAACACCTAAAACTCGAATCAAGGGATGAAACATAAATATTCATTCATAACTTAATGATACCCTTGGATGTTGAAGATGAAACTTAGTACAAAACTTGATGTGCACTCGATGTCGCTTTAACTTGGGCGCTATGGTTTGTAACCACAAATCATAGGTTTAAAGGGAAAATAACTCGAATCCTAACCTATGACACAAACCAATTTTTCCCAAACATAATTAAGCCTATATATATAAAAATTGACTCGATTAGAAATTTGTCCTTACAAATCTCCCCCTTTGGATATTGTGAGATAAAACTCAAAAATACTATGTACCGGTCTATCAAACTCGCTAAGACTCAATCTTAACCCCAAAAGAAAAAAGTACAGACGGTTAACATACACAAAATTTGAGTATCATTGCGTTTGTAAAACTTTATTGTATCATTGCTAAACTTGCACGCTTAACACACCTTTCAAATGCAAAAGTAATATAACAATATATAAACTGCATATCAAAAAACCTCCCTCTTCGTCTAGCAATCTCTATCTAAGGTAAGACATAGCCTCTTAAGGTAAAAATTTCTCCCCCAGAGTTAAAGAGTTGGGTAGCATTTCTCCCTCTTTTTATTCAAGAATAAACAAAGATAAATTTGCATAACATAAAAAAACTTCTACCCTAAATGTAACACATGTAAACATAAAGAAAAATAAGAAATATCATGCAATGATGTGAAGTGAAACACTATAACAAAAAAACTCGATAACACAAGCACATGTAATCCAAATAATGAAAAAATGATACCAATTTTGATATAGAAATTGAAACATGAGATACTGATGTAAATATGTAACAAAAGATATAAATATGATCATAAAAATGCAAATTTGAATCGAAGATTAATTATATGACTAACATGAATTAAATGCAAATGAAAATACTCAAAAGTAAACATAACATATATATAACCAACCATATACCAATGAAACATATAAACATATAGGTATAAACACCACAGAAGACACAAAACACGCAAGCTTTCCACACTCATATGGTATCAATGTGTCTAAACAAAATGTGGCACATAGTGGAGGGGCGTGAACTAGAAACAAAATAACATGAATCAATCACTCAAAATATGTTCAAAGAATTTTATTTGACTGCATTCACTTATCAAACCACGATTTTGCATCAATTGAAGTATACATAATTCATAATGAAAAACATACACGATGCACACTAGCCTAGAAAATATTGATGATTCTCCAATCAATAGTGTCAAAACAATTAATCTTAATTAGGACTCATTGTGCAAATCAATTGAACTTCAACTTAACACCATCAAAAAATAAACATATATTATTTTTTCTCTTTATTTTTGAAGGTATCAATTTTTGAATCGTGACCTTTCACGCAAAGTATATTTACTCCTTCGTAGCTCTTTTCCATTGCACCATCATATTTTCCAAACAAACCAAAGTCATGAAAAATGGTTCTTTCATGTACAAATCCCCCATAGTCAAATATATATGTATATGACAAGATTGATAAGAGAACACCTCACATAGTTAATGCAATGTAGGTAGTTATAATCCAAAAGAGATCGTGCAAGATTGCATCGAGGAACATGAAACGTGAATCCATTAAGCAAATCAATTTAGAATAACTCCATATAATCATGATTGAGTACAATCCTAAGCATTGTAAACCATAATCAAATGTCTGCCACATGCTACACATTGAATAAATGGGATTCAAACACAACAATATTACTTCTGCCTTTCACAAAAAGGAGATTTTCTCTTTCGTATTCCTTTTACATTGCACCATTATATTTTTCAAACAAACCAAAGTCACGGAAATGGTTATTTCTTGTAAAAATCCCCTATAGTTAAATATATATGTACATGACAACATTTATATGATAACACCTCACTTAGCTCATGTAACATAGGTAGTTATAATCTAAAAGAGCTCGTGAAAGTGTGTACGGAGGCATATGAAACGTGAATCCATTAAGCAAATCAATTTGGAACAACTCCATAGAACAATGTTTGAGAACAACCCTAAGCATTGTAAACCTTAATCAAATATCCTTTTCATATGGAAAACATGGAACAAGTGGGATTTAAACTCACTAAGACTCAATCCCAACCCCAAAATAAAAAAGTAAGAACATTTGACAAACATAAACTTTGATTATCTCGTCTCTTATAAATCTTAATTGCATCATTTCCAAACTTGCACAGTTAATACACCTTTTAAATGCAAAAGTAATATAACAATATATAAACTGCATATTAAAATACCTCCCATTTGTCTATGAATCAGTAACTAAGGTAAGGCATCTCACTCTAAGATAAAAATTTATTCCCCTAAGTTAAAGAGTTGGATACCATTTATCCTCATTTTATTAAGAAATACATAAAGATAAAGGTTCACAACATAAAACAACTTCTCCAGTAAATGAAACACATGTAAACATAAAGAAAAACAAGCAATATCGTGCAATGATATGAAGTGAAATGCAACAACAAACAAACTTGATAACACAAGAACATATAAATCAAATAATGAACAAATGATACCAGTTTTGATGCTGAAATTCAAGAATAATATACCAATGTAAACATGCAATAAAAGACACCAATATGATCATAAAACTTGCTAATTTTAATCAAAAATTAATTATATAACAAACATGGATTAAATGCAAATGAAATACTAAAAAATAAACATACCATATATATAACCACCCACGTACCAATGAAGAATACACATATATACGTATAAACATCACAAAAGACACAAAACACGTAAGATTTCCACACTCATATGGCATCAATGTGTCTAAGAAAAACGTGGTACAAAATGAAGGAGCGTGACCTAGAAATAAAAGAAACAGGACCTAAACACTCAAAATTTATCAAAGGAGTTCCATTTGACTGTATTAACTTATCGAATCACGATTTAGTGTCAAGTGATAAATACATAACTCATAATGGACAAACAAACATAATGCACACTAGCCTAGAAAATATTGATGATTGTTCGATCAATAGCGTCAAAATAATTAATCTTAACTAGGACTCATCGTGCAAAACCATTGATGTTCAACTTCACCCCCTCAAAAAATAAACATATATCATTTTTCTCTGTCTTTTTGAAGGTATCAATTTTTGAACCAACAAATAACTTATCCTTGGAAATTTTTCTTTTTAATTCTCCTATCTTTTCTTTTAGTCTCTTGTCAATGGTGGCCTTTCACATAGAGAAGACTTACTAATTCATTGTCCTTTTCCATTGCACTACCTTATTTTTTAAACAAACCAAAGTCATGGGAAATGGTTCTTTCCTGCTCAAATCCCCCATAGTCAAATATATATGTATATGACAAGATTGATAGGGGAATACATAACTTAGCTCAAGAAACATGGGTAATTATAATCCAAAAAAGCTCGTGCAAGTGTGTGCGGAGGCATGTGTAAAATGAATCAAACAATGAAAATCAATTTCGAACAACTCCATACAAGGATGGTTGAGAACAATCCTATGTATTCTAAACCATAATAAAAAGTCCTTGCCACATGGAAAATATGGAACAAATGTGATTCAAACCCACAAATACGTTTAACTACATAGAACAAATAAAAATCTTTTTGCATTTTTCTCACTAAGACCCAATAAAGGAAAATCAAAATAAAAATAACTCAAACATCATATAACTAGCAATAATATAATATATAAATCACAAAATCTAGTGTATGAAAAACATGCAGACATAATCAACCATAAGATATATCATGTGATGAATCATGTGAAAGCATGCGAGTGTCAACAATCCTAACATTCAATGTCTCCAAATTCAATTTCTTAACTCAAATAGATGAATACTTAATGCCTCGAGTTTTTAAAACAATGGAGACATAGGATCTAGACTTTTTAGGACCTCTTCTATGATCAAAACAAAATCTCTTAAGGTGACCTTTCCTACCACAATGTGAGCATGAGTAACCTCGAGGAATGTTACATATGATTTGACCTTTTCTGACATCATTAGCAATGGTTGACACTCTTAAACAAATGGTATTGGCTTTAGCAGTGAAAGTATTCGTATCATTGCAACCAATACCAGTGTGACGTAAGTCTCTCAATTTATCTGCTAATTTCAAAATCCTAAACTCAAGCAAAAACTTAGACTCTTCAACTTTTGGGTACTCCTTCCTCATATTTTCAATAAATTCTAGAAGGTTATCTCACTCTCTTTCCATTTAAGGTAACCTATACCTAAGATTATTCTCACGTGCCCTTAAATTTTAAAATAATTTATCATTCTCTTCTATGACACGTTGTTTCACCCTGCTGTCAAACTTCTTAGAGTTCTCTAATTTACTATCCAAAACGCAGACTCTATGCTCACTCTCTTTCTTGGACTCTTATAAACTTTTAATATCACAATTCATGTCTATGATCATCTCATGAAGGATATCTCTTTCAGTTTGAAAAATTCGTAAAGATTCAATTTCAGCTTTTAGGAACAATTTTTTTTTAAGTAATTTAACTCTTTTCACAAACTTCAAATTCCAATGAGTTAATTTTTTAACATGACTATGAAGCTCATTAAACTCCTCTCAAATATCAAAATTGTCATCATCGATAAACTCATTGGATCACCTATGATGACCCATTGAGAAAAACAAACAAATAAATGGATAGGTCTAAATAGACACCCTAAATAAAATGAAAACCTGGATCAACGCGATAATTTAATGCACCCGCTATGATATCAATTTATAAGGGCATTAGTGCCCTAGGATTTATATGATAATTATTAAACACACCCCAATATTTATTTTACTTTTCAATTTTATTGTTGCACCAATTAAACCCCAGTGTTGTATAAACAATTTACCAATTTTATTCATGACCTAAGCATGCATCTAGGTAAATATAAGCAAGAATGACATAGAAACTACAAAACCACAATATATGAGGAAAATCCCCAATGGGAAAACCCCCGGATAGACTACCACACATGTCCAATGTAATATAGATCTATATATAAGGACAACTTAGACTTACACACCGACTTCCCACCTTCAAGCCTTGATGTGCTTCCTCGTCCCTTGTTACCTTCTTTGCAGCCCCTATTGGATGCCTTCAATAGCCTATCTCTTCCCACATCTTAGTATTCCACTAACCTTACTTGTCTTATGACCAGCATAACATTCTTACAGAATAAACACGATCTCACCATTTTAAAATACTCTCAAAATGAAGAGAAAACAACTATGGTAGCAGTATACATGGGATCTCAAACAGACATATATATGTGAAACTTGGATAACAAAACCTTGGGTATAAACCAGGGTTCGGGAGGCTTTAGATTTGACTCTAAAATTTGTTTTTGCTAAAAGCCTTAATGAAAAATTATGTCAGTCCTAATTATTTATAAAAAAAAAACACAAATTCTGAGGCAATAAATTATTTGAGGCACGTAATTTGAATGAGGAACAAATGTTCATTCGAATGACTATAGAAACATTATTCAAACTAAAATAAGGTCCTTCCAACAACATAGCTATTCTCATTATAACGGGGATTAGACAAGATTTAAAAGAGACTGATCTATCAAATAGAATTTTTTTGCGCGAAGGTCATTTGAAGGAGATGCCTAAAATCATTTAAAAACTTGTTCGAACGACTTTTAGAAACCCATTTGAATGACTACGTACAACTCATTCGAACATCTAAGATGAAAAATAATTTTTTTTTTAAAATAAATTTTACTAAAAATGCCTCAAAACATTTTATAGAAAAAACACCCAAAACTAGAATCGAGGGATCAAACAAAAATATGTATTCCTACCTCAAGTATATCTCTCAGATGTTGAAGACAAAACTCGGTATGAAACTTGTTGTGTACTGGATGTCACTTTAACTTGGCCGCTACTATCTTAAATCATACATCATACGCTTGAAGAATAAACAATTAAATCCTAACCTATGACATAAACAAGTTTTGTCCAAACAGAATTAAGACAATATATACACAAATTGACTCGAATGAAAATTTGTCCTTACACCACTTTTCTTAATTAATTTCACTATTTAGAGAGATGCTCAATATACCTGGATCTTCTAATTAATCTAGACTTTAACAGTATTTCAGTCTTTTCTTTTATCTTATCTGTGATTTCTGGAGTCATTTATTGTGGATGTTGCTTGACACGTTTGTATCCTTCATTGATCTACTAATTTTCTATCTAACGGGTTACTCATCACATTCTCAGGCAAAGTAGTCCTTGTACTGATGTAAAAGGTCTACATCCAATTATCGATCTTTCTTTATAAGGTTTGCACTTATATATGTCGCCTTATTATTTTGTTCAGTTCCAAAGTTGAATTCTAATAAAGTATCCTAGTTATTTACCATAAGCTCTTCATATTGCACTGGTGACCTTGCTAATTCACCATTGTTGTGGCGATATTCATCCTTTTTACCATGTTAATTGTCACTTGCTAAGGTAGAGACCTAAACTGGGTGAATAATTTTTGCACAATTCCTTGATCAGTTCTATTTCATTAAAAAAACATCATTTCCTCCATTTCTAACTCACCAGATGAAATGACTCCATACACATTTATGGCCTTCTTCAACTCTTTAAGTTTTATAACTTGCAAGTCTGAAGAAGATTGGCTCCTCTCTAGCTTCCTATAGATCCTTAGGTTTGTCTTAGATGATGGGTTTTGCTTAGATGATGAATAATCAAACCCCTATGATCCACTCGGGCGTATAATCTCTAAGTCTTCTTTCAAAGTCTTATACTTTCTTTGGATTCTCCTTTGTTGAGTGCGAGAGATCACGATATCTAGTTCCCTCTTCTTTGATTTTGGTGACTATGCCAAATACAACATACGAGTATCTACTTACTGAGGGTTCAATGTTCTTGGCTTCTTAGGCATTTCATTAAATTATTGAGCCATCTTTGGGTCTTGAACAACAAACCAATCAAGCATTCCTTTAACCATTGGAACTTAGTTTGGTATTTTCATAGGCCCTAAAACTCCCAAATGCTTGCAATATTTGGCTTTATTCAAAATCATGCCTAATATATTGGTAGTTACTTAGTGTTTGGGTAATTTCTTGAGGGTAGTAAAGGACAAAAAATGATCTCATCTTTCCAAAGCCATTGTCTTGGAGTTCTTCTTGGCCTTGAAACACTTGGGCTTTGGCTGCATAACCACTATTCCCATTCCTAATGGATTTTTGCTTATGTTTCCCCTTTGAAGAAACAAAGTCACACATCGCATCATATTGCTCTCCATACCTAATGCATAGGTATTTCATTACTTTTTGGTTTGGATCGTCATATGTTTCAAACTTTGACGCCTTAGATTCATCCTTTGTCTTCATCTTGAATTCCATGTGCCCTTTGTTTCGAGGTAGTTGAATAAACTATATTTTTGTTCCCACTTCTTTCAAGTAGTGAAATGAGTCTTCATAAACCCCCATGATGTTAACCTCTTTCCTAAGAAACTTGAGTTTTCCTCTTCTGATCAATTCTTTAATCTTTTTGTGAAAAACACAACAAGCATTAGTTGAATGGGATAAAACATTATGCCACTTACAATAGTTTTTCCCTTTAACTTCTATTGGCAATTTTGCATCATCAGGTAGTTATAACATTTTGATTATTGAGAGTCTGTGTACTCAAAATCAAGATATACAAAAGATACCAGATTAAAATATCTTGTTAAGTTATGACAAGGTGAAAAACATTAGTGCCCTAGGGTATATGGAAACAATACCTAATTTTAATTTTTTCAATTTTCATACATGCACCAAATAAACCAAGTGTTGTGTAAATTTTTTACCAATTTTAGTCTAGGCCTAAGCATGCATCTAGGTGATTATAAGAAATAATAAAAACAGTAAATCATAACACGAAGATATACAAGGAAAACCCATAATGAAAAAACATTGGACCACCCAACCACACAAGTCCACTACGATATAGGTCTCGTTACTGTAACACCCTGTAATTTTGAGGATTAAATATTTATTTATTTTTGGGAGTTATAAAAATATTTAAATTGGAGAAACTTAAATTCATGAGTTGGAGAATTTAATTGAGTGAGCCGAATTAATTATAATTGGCGATTTTAAGTTTAATGGTTCAAAATCTCGTGTGTCACATTTTGAGGTCGAAATTTGAAAAGTTTTTTAGATGGCAATTTTGAGTGCGCGGTTGCGTCCGGATGGGTCGAGATAGTCAGAAATGAGTACTCGGGGGTAGTAATTAGGTCTCGGAGTATTTTTGGGCATAGTCGGGCCCAAACGGGGTGAGTTGGGCCTTTTTAACTAGGCCCACCTGGCCAAAAATGGGAATGTATGTTTTTAACCTAATTGGGAGATTAAGAAATTGCAGCCAACATAACTCTAAACCTAGGGTTTTAGAGGGAATTTGGGGGAAATCAAATCAAGAGCTAATTGGAGGTTATTGGAGCCAAATTAAGGAACTTCAACAACAAATCAGACCCTACGAATGATTCCAGGCAAGTGGTTAACTGTTTTGATTTCTAAATTGTGATAATTAATTCATATCATAGTGATGTGTAAACCAAAATTCGTTTTGGGGATGAATGGGTACAAAAATGGGATTTTTGTTCATGGAACTATTGAATGAGATTCAAAGTAAAAATTGTTGTGTTGTATTTCTTTGAGTATAGATATCTGATTTGATTGAAAATCCGAAATATAAACTGGTGGGATTTGGATTTGGAATTTGGTTTGTAGAACAAGTTGATGAATTTTAATGGGAAACCCATTTCGGGAAATTGTGAAAGTAAGTGGAGAAATTGTGTATTTTAAGATCCATATGATGTGTAGGATGTAGAGTAAATATATTTATATGGTGAGGTCTTTTGATTAGAGGTTTGAGTTAAGGTTAAAAACCTTGGATTTTTGTCAATGGTGGAAAATAGTGACCTGGAGAAGACGAATTCTGGATCGATCGATCGATCGACCCAGGGGGTTCGATCGATCGATCGACCCAGGGGGTTCGATCGATCGATGGTTCAGGAATCTGGGAAGTTCGGCCAATTTTAAATTATAAAGAGAAATTTATTTAAGATTTAATTCCTTGTTGTTCTTTAGTGATAAATTCATGTGAGGCATATATTCCTTAACAATTATAGGGTTATATAATTGGGTGTAGGAGGGTGGAAATTGTATGTCACGAAATGAACGAATTTGGGGAAATAATTCATAAGTATTGATATCGGGCCGAGAAGTATTATTCGGGTATTGTAGTTGGGTTACGCTACCTTATTAAAGGAATTGAGGTAAAATATTTGATTATGCACAAGTGGGTGAGTCTGGGTATGTTGGTAATTATAGGTAAATATAATTAGGAAATTGTGGAGATGAATGTGCAAAACATTATGGGCGAATATGTGGGAATGAAATTATTAAACGTAAAATGGACCAAGTGAGCGAGTTCGGGTATGTTGGTTAAGTGACACCAAAGTATTAAATTAATTATTGAGAGAGAGTAATTATTTTGGAGTCAGAACATAGACTCGGGAAATATTAAGGTATGGGCCAAGTGAGTGAGTCCGTGGATAATGGTTGGGTGACAACAAGTTATTAAATTAATAAATGTGATAATTAATTTAATTAGAGTCGGATTGTAGACTCGGGTATGATTAAATTAATAAATGTGATAATTAATTTAATTAGAGTTGGATTGTAGACTCGGGTAGGATTAAATTAATAAGTGCGATAATTTAATTAGGGTCTAATTGTAGACTCGGGGAGGATTAAATTAATAAATGTGATAATTAATTTAATTAGAGTCGGATTATAGACTCGGGGAGGTATTAAATTAATATGTGTGTTAATTAATTTAATTAGAGTCGGACGGTAGACTCGGGGAGGTATTTAATTAATAGGTGTGTTAATTAATTTAATTAGAGTCGGACGATAGACTCGGGGAGGTATTAAATTAATATGTGTGTTAGTTAATTTAATTAGAGTCGGGTCATAGACTCGGGAAGGTATTACATTAATAAGTGTGTTAATTAATTTAATTAGAGTCGGACCATAGACTCGGGAAAAGTATTTTATAAATTGAGGTGTGAATTAAATATATTAGAGTCGGACCATAGACTCGGGAAGATGATAAATTATTAAGTGAGAAAATTAATTACGTTGAGTCGGGCCACAGACTCAGGAAACTACAGGCAGTGTATGGGATTTTTAGTACACGGTAAAGCCGGAGTTTATAATATATATATATATATATATATATATATATATATATATATATATATATATATATATATATGTGTGATATTAAATTATATGCAGTGTACGGGATTTTGAATACACGATAAAGTCGGGGTTTATATTATATATATACGGTGTAGCGATAGTATATATATACGTGTATATATTGTGTGTAATATTAAATATCGATGACTAGATATTTATTCAATTAAAATACTCTAATGCTATCAAGGGAGGTTGCGCGAGGTGGGTGAATCACCTAGCTTGAGGAGTAGGGTGAGTATATCCCCAGGTCATAGCATCCGGTATATATGGGTGAGGGATTTATCTCACTTTCAGGGAAGAAATATGACCGCCTCCACTACGTTTATATTTTGGGCCGAGTTGGTCAACGATCCCAACTTGGGAAACTAGGTTTTGTGAGCACACCTAGTGAGATAGCATTTTAGAGGGAATCATCCGGTGAGGGTATACTCGAAGGGATGGATATACATATGTTATATGTGTGGATGTTGTAGTAAAGGTACGTATATAATGGTAGTAAATATTATATACGGGTAATAATACAATGTGTGATGTATTTACTTTATTAACTTGTGATACGATAATATGAGACTATTTAAGAGGAATTAATTAAGTTAATTGTGAGATAACTTATAATTCAAGAATCATTATACTCGGGTTAGAGTAGTATGGAAAGGGAAGGTTATACCAGGACTAGTTGGATGGGGTAGTACAACTAGGTGGGGTTAAGGTAACCGGTAGGTGTGCACAATAGTGGAGGGGTGAGAATGTCCACAAGGGAGTGCGACATTAACTTAAATATGAAGCGCATTCATGCATTTTAAATTACTGCAGTTAATTCACTTGCTAAATATTTTCAAAATGTTTTGGGTTCTAACCCTTGCTATAAAACCATTTTCAAAACCTTTTAGGTGTCCAGCCATAGGGACGCCAGGATTGATATTCTATTCCGGGGACACGGAGCTGCGACATATGTGGATGCTAGGAGGAGTTTGGATTAGACGCGTCATTCATTCATTCATTCCTAGAGTAGGAATCTTGTATCAGTTTCAGTTTTATTTAGGGCATGTCGCCCAGACTTTCAGATCAGTTTCAGATTAGTTTATTTCCTGTGTTGGATATTTGTATTGGGCTATTTCACTTTGGTGGATGATGGTTTATTCGGCAAGTTGTGTAATTAATTATTCAGTTAAGTTTTATTCAGTTGTGTGAATGGTTTATATTTTTATTTCCGCATGTACAGTTTTGTGTAATTAAAAAGTTAAAATTGGTACCAGCTGTTGGAATACTAGGTGGTTAGTAAGTTTTAAAAAGTTTTCGACAGTGATGCTAAGGATGATCCAACTGGGATTCCTGTTTTAATTTGGTATAGGACTGATCACCCGGTATTTTATTAGGCGGGGTGTCAGAGTTACAAGGACAAATTACACTTACTCACAAACTCGACACCTTCAATGCTTGACGCGCTTCTTTATTCCTTGTCCTCTTCTTCGTAGACACTGTTAGACGCCTTCCAACAGCCACACAATGCACGCACTTTTCCACATCTTGACATCCCACCGATCTTATTTGTCTCATGACGAGTCCATTCTCTGCATAATAGAAACACGGTATTCACAGCTCAAAATGCTCACACTATGAAGAGAAAATAGCTACGGTGAAGCAAAAAATTGATCTCAAATAGACATATAGGTTAGGATTCTTGGATCTCAAACTTGGGTGTAAACTAGGATTTGTGAGGCTTTAGATAAGACTCTAGATTTTACTTTCGTAAAAAGCCCATTTTAAACTAATGCCAAACCTAAGTATTTATAGAAAACATGAATTTCGAGGAGACATATTTTTTTGATAAATCTCCTTTGAACAAAAATATATGGTCAATCGAACGAAATTTTAATTCTCATTCGAACCAAATTGAAACTCGTTCGAACGACAATAGTACACTCGTTTGAGCGTGTATCCAATGAACATCTAACAGACTTTTTATATGAAGCTGGGATAACTTGTTTAAAGCTCGTTTGAAGATTATTTGGACTAAAATATATATCTCGTTTGAACGAAATAATAAACTTGTTCGACTGAATAGTGAAACTCATTTGAACGACAAGGGAAACTTGTTCGAACGACTACAACAAAACTCATTTTTTTCTTTTAAAATTCTTTTTACGAAATCACCTCAAAAATTTTTATATAACAACATCCAAACTAAATCAATGGAACAAACATAGATATGTATCCATAACTTTATTGAGATCTCTTATATGTTGAAGACAAACCTCGACAAGAAAGACGTTATGCTCGATGTCGATTCAACTTTAGTGCAATGGTCTTCTATCACACATTATTGGGTTGAAGGACAAATAAATCAAACCCTAACAACCTTATACTAAAATAAGTTTTGTCCAAACATAAATTAATCCACTACATAAAAATTGACTCGATTTAAAAAAATTTACTCACACAACGTATTCTATTCAAGTTCAAGATTAGGCAACAAATATAAACCCTAAGGTCTATCTAATAAATTATTTACCAATTAGATTCCAACAAATTCATCTTAAATAATTAAATAACTTATTCTAAATTTGAAAATATAAACAATGTAGCACAACACCAATGCGTATGAGAAAAATCCCACAACAGGAAAAAACCTTGGACCGATAGAGCAATAAATGTACTATGGTAAACTTTTACATCTAGAAGAATTAGACTTTCAACTCTCACGAGGCTGTAACTGATTAATACTATTTCTCATTATATCCTTCTTAGAGAGCGCCAAGAGTTGGAGTACGCTACACAACCACGATCAGTTTTGGTCAGTAACGAATGCCATAAAGTCCTCATGCCAAATAAAGTCTTCATTTAAAGTTTGGAGGAAGCTTCCTTATTTTTGAGTTTGAAAAAGAAACTATATGCTATAAAATGGAACAATGATGAGAAGTCTCATTAGAGTGTCGTACATAATCAACTGTGTAATGACCTAAGGTAAAAGTATTCTTTGAATATAAAGGCTTAAATCACAAAAGTATATCTTTCAGATATATGAAATTTAAAAATTACACAAGAAAATTATAAAGAGATTTATTCAAGGTTTAAAAATGAATTTTAAATCAAATAATTTTACCTCGTAATATTCTTAGATTTCAAGAGTCTTTAAGCTCAAAGTATCTAAAACATATATTTGAAGAGAAAAAGAAGATTTAAAACTTGGAAGAATGAAAGAATCAACATACATTGTAATCTTAAAAAGATTTTTCTCTCCTAAAGTGATTCTTGTGGCAAGAAAGTTTTAGCAAAAATATTTTTTTCACAAAGAATACACGAAATCACACTTATACTCACACACAAAATGAAGCCCAAATTACTTACTTATACAAAACATCTTGCAAGAGAATCTTGGGGGTAAATAGGTAAGGAGTAAGCTTACATGAATAACGTGGTTCTAAAAAATAGAAATAAGATTTTTAGATTGCATAAGTATCAAGAAATATGTGCACAATCTAATTCAAAAAGTGATTTTTTTTCTAGAATGACACATAACGTTGGAGTATCATTGAAGCGAGATTTTCTTTGATGTGGCGATCCTAGAACGAGGATACAAGGCAAGCTAAAAAAGATTAAAAAAAATCTGGAATAAGGCATGGCTAATGAGGCACTATTGCTATAGCAAAAGAAAGCCTTGTTGCACCGAAGGTCTCCTTTGACAGACCTCTGTAGCCTTTATGAAATTAATTTTTAATATTTTCCAAATATAGTTTCATTTCATAAATAAATAAGTTCAAAGATTCATATCAACACAAACACACAAAAAATAAGTATTTTCTTATAAACAGAGCATGTGTGCGTAAAATGTCACGTATCTATTTACCTAACTAATAGTGGTATAAAAAGGATACGCATGAAGGTGAGGATGACCGTTGAATGATTTGCATGATGCTTTGTCAGAATGACCTCAAAGACAAAACTCAATGCATATATGGTGAACAAAATAAGACAATCTAGTCCTATTGGGGCACATAAGTAATATGCATAATCTTGCAATCTCCCCTTTGTCTATTCCATGATAAAATATACAAAAATGAATATTATACGTATTATAAGAAAGTTTACAAACTTATGTCAAATAGACAAAAGCTTGGACAAAGGTGTAAGGCAAAGCCATACTACAAATCTTGAAAGATAAGAGTTTTGAAGATATCTTGAAATTGTTAAGCTGCCACACATTCTAAACAAAAGATATATAGCAATACCAATATATGATTAGTTTAAACAGAAAACATGTGATGAATAAGATATAGAAGTGATTCATCATTCGATGGTGTGTATACAAGTTCTAAAAATGATAATATCTTTGTGTTATAGGAAATATTGAGATATATACTATATCTTTGGGGTATATACTCCATATTCATTACGTTAATCATGAAACATATCAAGATATGTTCATAATTAGAACTCTCCCTTAATTCGATCTTTCTCCCCCTTTTTAACATGGAATTGACAAAGAAATTGTCACACCCTCCTTTTTGGTGTGAACGAACAAGAAGTACACATAAAGCAATGAATTAAATTTAAGGTGGAGTAACATAACTTTATTCATTATTAAGTAGTATTACATAGGATTGTACCATCGTAGGGATGACTTATATTTTTTAGTATAAACTATAATATAGAAAATTGAAAAGTGTCACTCCTTGCTCCCATTTGGCTTATTCTCTGCCTATACAGTCACATACACGAACAGGTGATCGGTATCTGTCTCTAATAGGGAAGATATATTATCCTCTTTTTTCGGGTTCATCTGGAGGAAAAAAAGCAATTAGCACAAATATAGGAAGCAGAATCTACCTGTATAATGACAAATATATATATAGATGAGAGTTGGAGTGTGCATAGAATCGGTGTTTAGCAACGCTAAAAAAATAAAGATGATAATCCCATACTTATCATTTTATAAACAACATTAGGGTTTGAAATAATAATCCCATACTCACTGGTTCAATAAGAAAATAAAGTTCGTTACCAGTCCATTAAGGATTATGTAAAGAAAATCAAGGATTCTTGAACTAATCATCCGACACTTACTACTTCACTAAGGGGTATAAAAATAATTAAACCATCAGCAAAATCAAAATAATAATAATAATAATCAACCCAAAGCCTTTGGGAAAAAGTAATCGACTAGGCACAGAGTCAAAGTGGTACTCATACGTATGTAGCAATAAATCCAGGCTCTCAATTATCTGAGACCTTTAGGCCAAGTAGAAGTTTTGTGGGATAACATGTCAGTCTACTTCCTAGTTAATAGTGATTCTTATAATATAATGACACAAAAGGCTCATAAAGTAAGTAATGACACAAAAAGTGATCATAAGTTAAATAATGGCACAAAAGTGCAGGGGTGAGCTGAATAAATAAGGAACGCGATACCAGTTATTTGGTGAGAAGGGTTAAAATTGATCCATAGTCAAATTCAAATTTCGATGATAAATCCAAATACCAATGATTTGTAATTAAATATGTAGTATGGCAGTATTATAACATGCACGTACTAAGAATAAATAGGAGCTATCACATAGTGATATTAATAGCATTATGCCAAATACACGAAGTTTACTATTGAAAAAGTAGGAAAAAACCTACTTTCTTGGTATATCAGTCGGCTTTATATACCACAAGAGGATATTAGGAGGAACTGGTACTTTATTTTCTGTATATAATATTTAGGTTTGTAAGTATTTGGGATTAGGACACCCAGTTTGCACTAAAACTATATCTATTAAATTTTGGGGGGTTTAATGGTAAATATTTTGGGATTTTAAAATACTAGATTTAATATCTTTTTTAAATTTGGGTGTAAGAGACTTTTTTTCTTAAAATAGTCTGAATTATTCATAAATAAAATTTGGGGATCAAATTAATAAGTTAAAAAAGTCAGAATGGGTAATTTGCAATTTTGGAAAAATATTCTTAGGTTCAAGACTCATGTTTCCATAACTCAGGCTAGGCTAATCCAAACATGGTCTTACCTATACCATTTGAACCAGAAAAAATAAAATAAAAATATCGAAAAAACTCTAGAATTTTCTGATTAGCCACGCGCTAGGTTAATGATTCTAGTCAAATGTAACAACCCTCGATTCTGGGAGGCTCGTTTTCTATTAATCTTACCGCATAAGGTAATTATATAAAATGTGGGGACTGGAGTAAATATTAATTGAATAAATTGAAGGTTAATATTTACTAGATTGATGTATATTTACTGTATGTGAAAGTAAATATCATCAAGTTGCATGTTTATAGTGTCATGTATTTAAAATTACATTTAGGTTTAAATAAGATTGGAACTTGAAATGATTTATAAAATTTTCAGATGCCAGTTTAGAGGGTGTAGTTAGTCTCGGAAGGTGCGAGACAGTCAAAATAAGTTCCATATTGTATTTTTGTATTTCGAGCACTTTTACCTGGTTTTAGCTTATATGCGTATTTGCGAGTCATTTTAATGTGGTATTAACCACTTAAGTTGGGAGAATTATGTTAAGCCATGATTTTGGTCTTTCCCCTTATTTCATTTCCTCATTTTATGTCTTAAAACATAGAGAGAAAAGGAGAGAAATGAAGAGGAAGAGAAAAATGGAGAAATGAGAGAGAGATTGAAGATGGAGGATTTGGGATTTCTTCTTCTCCAAATTAATGTGAGATATCAACCCTAAGGCAAGTTTTATACTTGCTAATATGTGATTTAAGTTGAATAATTTGTATGATATTTATGTATATTCATTTGGAGATCAAAAATGGAATTTATGGGAATTAAACCATAATTTTAGTTTTGATGATAAAAATTGTCGATCATAATGGTTATTAATCATGTAGGTTAAATGTTGCGTAGATAAATGTTGTTGGTTGTGGGTAAAATTGAAGAGATTGGAGGTTTGGGAGAATTAGGGTTCATAACCTTTAAGACAAATTAGGCAAATCTGCAGAACCAAATCGATTCGGCCTGGCCGAATCGATTCGCCTTGAGACAGTTTCCAGGTTTAGGTCGACCGAACCGATTCGGATGGTCCGAATCGATTCGGCAATTATGAAAAAAGTTAGGTTTTCCTGATCGAATCAATTTGGATGGTCCTAATCGATTCTCTTTCCTGAATCCAAATCGATTCGGCTAGGCCGAATCGATTCGGAAGCCCTGCATTTTAAGAGATTTTCTTCGTTTAGTTCCAATTCATTTTATTTAAGTCTAGGGCCTAGGAAGATTATTTAATGAAGTAAACTAAGTGTCCTAGAGTTGAAATTGAGTTAGTACTTTCCCTACACTAGGAATGGGTCATGTGGGGACTTTTCCGAGGATATGCCAATTGATGTTAGCACATTCTCTTCTAGTTAATTATTATGAAACTAGGATTTCCTTGAGTTATGTTTGGGAGACTTTTGGAGCTCAATGGAGCTACATTAATCTTGATGGTTTACAATAACACCATTAAAGTATGTTGGGAGAATAAATTGGAAGTTCATTTATCCCTTCGAGGTATGATAATATTGGGGTTTTAAAACAATACCCTACAATGTTTGGAGGTAATTAAGAGTTTACTTACCCCCTTTGAGGTTGTAGTAATGATATAATTTATCGTATGGCTCCGGATAATAAGTTATATTATTCACAAGAAGTAAATAGAAATGGTTTGGGATAAAATGAGACATATACATGGAAATGAAATGGAAATGGAAATGGTATTGATTTTTGTAAATTATAATTTACTTGATTTTGAAAATGATAAATAAAAATGTTCAAACACACCTCTCTAAATGACATCATAAGGGATGTCCGCGCGCGAGGTGATGCCCCTTGACAAATTAACGCAGGGTGGATATAGTCCACAGGCCATGTGAGCGCTTCTTGTTGTATATTTTTCTACGATGGGTAGGAGATTCCTGGTGTGGTCTTGACTACCCCGCAGGCACATGGTCGCTTCCCGACGTCTTGCGATATAGGTTCTCAGGATGTCTTATGATAGGCCCTGGAAGATGATGGTCATTTAGGGGCGCGCGCAGTGGGGAAACTCGGACGGGCGGTCTTAGAATTCGTTATATGTATATAAATATAACAGTTCATAATCAAGTGGGACTTTATGTATTTGAAATGCCATAAAGAGCATGATGAAGTGCCATAAAGAGCACATATAAATGCCACAAAGAGCATTTGAAAATGATTATTTTCATGATAAGGAAAGGATTTTTACAAAATGTAAAAGTGAGATAAAAATGCCATAAAGATCATAACATTGTGATTTTACATATATTTCCTGTTAAGGAAAAAGATATATGAGATAATTGGTACCCATGATAAGTTTTCAGATTAATGTTATTTATTTTATCTTCCTGCTTAGTTATGTTTTAAATTGTGTAGTTAGATAGTTATATCTCTTATCATGATTCATCATTCATAACTGTCATACTCTTTATTCATCTGGTAATCATATAGAACCGGGCCCTGGCCCGTTTACATTTCTTATTGCATATGCACCTTGTCTCCGCTTAGGTACTCCGTCGCAAGGATGCCTGATTTGAATTTCTATTCCGATGTCCTTGGCGAGACGTGATGCATTGCGGGTATTAAGGGATACATTTGGTACAGACGTTTTCATTTTTGCATTCTAGTTAAGATCAGGTCTTTTTACTCAGGCGAAAGGCCCATGCTTTTGTAATTGTTTAATGTAATGTATTATATAAATTTATTGAAATTGTTTAACAATGTCATATGTATCAGTGGACCGATAACATATTTGGTCCTCTTATTTGTCACTTGTTATTATAGTAATATATATACATTCCTGAGGTTTCCCCTATCTTTTCAGGTTTTGGGTTGTTTAAATTCTTTCTTTATCTTTAAAACAAAATTTTTGGCAACCCGTTTTCTGAAATTTGGGTGGTTATCCTGGATACTCTATATTTTGTTATGATGTTGAGAATGATTCCATCTATGATTCCGTTATATTGGAGTATTGGGCTGGCCACCCCTTATTTTGGTGAGCGGGTTGTTACAGATGGTATCAGAGCATCAGGTTCTAGAGTCCTTAGGAATATGTGTGGACGCCTTAACTTATCAGCATTGCTTTTGATTTGACATAAAGCCTTAGGATTAAGATCGTTCATTTCTCTAGTGAGATCTCGCTCTTCTGCAATGAGGTAGAACTTATAAAATCTTTTGCTCCTTCGTGTGAGAATAGTGGGTCGTCGCGAAGGCGTCATGAGAGGGGAATACTACGAACTGTAAATTGTGGTCGGGGATGAGGACCGCTTTGGAGGTCGCTCCCTTTTTGTAGCACTTTCTTGTCTTGCTACTACGACTACTAATTACAGTCGATGTATTTTTCCCAAGTACCTCTAGAAGTAAAAAGTGGTACTAAACTTGAGAATTCAAGCGATGTTAAATTGAAGTGGACGAGTGCCCTGAAGTAGGATGGAGGGAAAATCCTTCACTCATAGGAGTAGTGTTGAGATGGTGAAAATGTGGACACCATATTCATGGGTGCTGGAAGTTTGGCCTCTAGAGAAGCCCGGTGGATACTTGCAATAGCGAGTTTCTCTGAAAAAAAACTGGACTGATGAGAAGGTGGATTCTCAAATGTTCACAAAATGCTCGGTTAAAGACCGATGGTGAATATAGTGTTGTACGGTTAGGGATATCGTGCACCACAAAATGATAGGTTCCAGAACAAGTGTCGCTAACACTTCTGAAGGAACTGTGTTCATGAAAACCCTATTGTGGATATCCGCTATCCGCCCTGGGTAGGACTCATTGAAATAAGGAAGAGGAGGTCGAGAGCATGTCCTTTTTTACTGAGAAAGTAAGAGGGACTGCGTGGGCAATTGTCATCGACTAGAGTCGAAATAATGGCGATGATGTGGACAGTAGAACCTCTCATTTTAAACTTCGTTGAGTGGAGAATGATGGAAAGAGTAAAGTGCCTGGTTGGGGGAGTAATAATACTGGCGCATAGACCCATTGTTTATGCATCTCACAGCCTTAAACTTGTGGAAAGCATTATCCCATGCTTGAATTAAAATTCATCGTGGTAGTGATCACCTTAAATAGATAAGGCACGACTTCCTGGGTAGGAAATTTGGTCTTTCTCGCAAGCAACAAGTTGTTGCAATATGTCGTGGGAGAAATCGAATTGGTGCTCGGAGTTCAGAAGGACTAGTGATTGGATATTTTCTCATTCGCTAAGGGAATGCGATTGGGGTAGTAGGTGTGTCGAGTAGAAAACTCGTCGGAGAAATTGGTGAGGGCATAGGAAGCCAAATGAAACGAACATGACTAGTGAGACTTTGTAATAAGAATATTCTGATCTATGATTGACCATTTCACCTAGTCGCGTGAAGAGGAGTGGCAGTGAAGTGAAGAAGGGTATATTCATAGGCGTTTGCATTTAAGTGCCGGGATCGTTTTGGTCTTGATCCTATTTGAGAAAATGATTGATCGTTTGACCAGACTGTTGCATTTCTGGCCATTATGGACGGACTACATGTAGAAGAGTACGCCCCATTCTCGATGGAGGAATGGAAGAACCGTGCGAGGTGCCTATTAAAATAGGGTGGACTGAGACTATATATTCGTGTCGGGGATTTGGTAAAAGTTTCCGTGAAGAAATGGGAACCATATGGAAATGGTGTATATCTTGCCACCCTAAAGTGGATGGGTGAATGGGAGGAAATTGACTTATGCCGAAAGGCATGTCTCGAACAGGTTCCTTAGAATACATAGTAGATGGGGGCAGTAATCGTATGGATAGAGATTTCCGTTCAACCATTAGACTTTTGAATGGCCTTATGGATCATTTCCTAAGGCATTGGCATCGTGAGTGGCCTAGCGTGGTGGGTTGAGTAATTCGCATACTCGCTGGATGAAACCAACGTGTAATATGTTCCTTGGACCTGGAGTGGTCTCGGGACATTTCTTTAAAGATTTGGCTTTTGAGCCATACGCCGGGAGTGAGATGTAACATGATTCGGGAGGTTAGGCTATTTTACGCCAAGTTATGGGGGTATTTTCTTCCATCATAGGGAGATAGGATCATTAGTTAGAGAGGGAACGCTTTGTGCTATGCTAGAGCACAGAGGAGGTTGATTAAGATCGATAGGGTCGACCTTAGTCCGGGTCCATTTGGTATGTTGCAATAACGAGGGGTTATTTAGGATGGTAGAATCCTAGTTTAGAGTAGTATACCCTTTTTCAGATTTAAGTATGCCCGAATTTTGGGGGGGAAATTCCATCATAAGGGGGGGAGTATGTAACAACCCTCAATTATGAGAGGCTCATTTTATATTAATCTTATTGCATGATGATGCTAAGATTTAGCACCACCGGAAAAGTGATAATAAGCTCAATCAGTAGCAGCCATGGCAGCCATAGAGATGTATAAATGTATAAGTATGTAGAAGGGGATGAGTATAAGAGGAAATAAGACTGATGTATAGTGGTTCAGCCAAATTGGCCTACATCCACTGTGAGTGTGTGATCCACTAAGTATGGGCACTAATGGCCTTGGATACAATGCTCATAACCCTCTCTCTCTATACTGTGTGTATAAGCAGAGTTTTAGCTAGGGCTACAGTTAATTGATCGATCCCTTGTAGGGTTTTAGGTGACAAGTATATATAGGTCTTGAGGGGTGTAGTGTACCCCCCAAGTATGCATGGTGCATGTGAATCATGATCTAGCCAATCCCCTGTGGACACCTGTAGATGCCAAATGATGACATAATATTCCCTCACGTCGGGTGTGATTTTGTTATAATGGTCTCCCCTATGCCATGTGAGCCTCACGCGCACTGTTCCATGCATCTCCCAAACCACGCGTCGTGATGATGTCACCCTCGGCCTATGAGCTGAGGTCAAGGGAAAAGTTCCTTCCAGTAGTGAGTTTAGCCCAATTCTGGCCTCGTACTGTCGGCCCCTCGTAGGGTCGTCTGAAGCATGATGAAGGGTCGGCCCCTCGTAGGGTCGGTTGGAGCCTGGCGAAGGGTTGGCCCCTCTGAGGGGTCGTATGGAGTCTGGTGGAAGGGTCGGCCCCTCATAGGGTCGGCTGGAGCCTGATGAAGGGTCGGCCCCTCTGAGGGGGTCATTTTGAGCTTGATGAAGGGTCGGCCCCTGAGGGGTTGTCCGTTTGGAGGAAATCCTCAGCCAGGCTGAGGATATAACAGGTATATCAATCACCCCTAGCCCTTATCCATAGGTGCTGTTGAGATGGCTGAGGGATAGTGTGGTAATTGAGATGCGTGTATGATCAGCTAGGTGAGTGACACCTGGGCAGATACTCATTGCTATTCTAGTTTCCAAGGCATGGCGGCTGCACACTTTGCTTAGGGCCTTGCACCCTAATGATGCCTTCCTCGTGGGCTGTGTCCTGCCTTGGTCAATGGTCCCACTAATTACTAAGGTATTTAAGGGATTTTTGAACTCTCCCTCTCTTCTTCTTCTCCTTCGCTCCCAAGCCTTCTCTCTCTAGCCTTTTACCAATTTTCGTCACCATTTCTGCAGCCTTCAATCCTTCAATCTTAGCGACTTTTGCAATTCTTGCTCTCTCTTTATCAGGTAATCCTTCAGCGCTCTATTTTTCCTTCATTTCTGTTTGCTTTTTAGGCTCGTAGGGCTGCATTTTCCTTCGGTTGTCTCATTGCTTTTTCCGGTGTCTTCTCCAGCAACTGTTTCTTGAACGCTCTTGAGTGTTCTTGAGTGTTCTTGAGTGAAAACCATCAATTCCCTTTTTAATTCAAAAGTCTAACTTTGTCAACTGCAAACTTATTTGTAGTTAAGTTCTCCAAATTTCTCCAAGTGTAGGGTCTTCCCTTTTAATGCTTAGGAAGCTTTATAGTTTAGCGTCTGAATTCCCATCCTTGAGAGAGAAGCTCTTTGCAGAGATCAGACGAGTGGAGGAAGAGGAAGAGAGGAGATGAGGAGCCGACCCTAATTGGGTACGACCCATCTTTCCCATTCCTCTCGCCACAATAAAACCATTTGAACCGTCTGAGTCTTGTGGGTCGTCCCATCGTCCAGCCGAGTGTCATTCAAGTGAGATGGACGAGAGAGCGTCGTCGCCAACTGGCGCTGGACCTTCTGGGAGAAAAGAGACATCTGACCTAGGCCCAGGCCGAGATACCGAAGGTATGGTTCCCTCCGAGGCTGTCCCTGTGATAACCCTATCTCCCTATGCCTTTCAGATGGCCTTCCCCCAGGGGACTCTGGAAGATAATGAGGCCGAGGGAGAGGGGAATGAGGACGAGGGTGATGATATACATGACCAAATTGATACCTCCCATGCCTCGTCCTATATCTCCTCTGTTAGGGATCGCGACCTCTTGATATGGAGGCATGCCTATGGAGTGCCCCCCGGCATAACTATGAGGGTTCCCACTAAGTCTGAGAGGTTTTTTGATTGTGAAGAGGGAGAGGTTGCAGTTTATGAGCAAATGTTCAAGGTAGGAGTCAGATTCCCTCTGCATCCTTCCACCGTAGATATCCTGTATGCCCTTGGTGTAGCCCCCTCTCAACTTCCTCCCAACTCTTGGAGGACGATCCTGGGATATATCTCTCTCTGAAAGAATTCTTTCACCGATGAGCCCTCGGTCGGCCTATTCTTGGGCTGCTACAATATCACCTCCTCATCCAAATAGCTGGATACTATCATCTGGGGGTGAGGAGGTCTGAGAAGAAACTCCTCCATATGGCGCAAACTTCCAACCACGATTGGAAAAAGAGATTCTTCTTTATCTCTGGGGAGTGGGAGTTCACCGTCGATGGTCCAAGGGTCCCCAGAAGATGGTCTAACCCCTCCATGAAGGCCAGGTAAGACCATGGACTTAGTCTGGAGGAGAAGGACATCGTTGAATATCTGAGGGGACGAGGGAGAGAGGGTGAACTTCCAAAATTTGAAGACCTGATGACCCCCCGGTTCCTTAAAGAAGTTGGTCTGAGCGTTGTCCCTCTGACAGAACTATGTGAGTTATACTGAACATTTTCCATTCTTTACTTACTGAAGTGGTTCCTATTTATCTCTGCATTTTTCTGACGTGTCATCCTCTTATCAGGTCATCCTGTAGGTATATCAAACTATCTTTGGGAAATGACTGCTCCCAGCTTATTATCAGGCTTGGCAAAGAAGAAAGGAAAGGAGCCTCAGCAGGCTCCGAGGAAGACGAGGGCCGCTGGGCCGACAGTGGTGGAGCCGACCGCTGATAGCCATAAAATAAAGGAGCCTGAGGCCCCTGTTGACCCTCGGCTAGATGCTCGGACGAGGGCTAGGGTCGAAGCATCTGAGGGGACGGCCTCTTCATCCAGCATGGGGGACTTCTGGTCTCAAAACCTGGCACATCTGAGGGCCGAGCCCTCATCACTCATAGCAAACTTGAGGGCAGCCAAGGCCTCAATGTTCTCTGCACCCTCAGCCTCTGAATACAAGTTCCTATCGAAGATGCCTCCTACCAAAGTGTACGACTATGGTCTGCACGCCCTTGAACAGGTAATGGTCTTGACCCACTTCTTTTAATTTCATTTTTTCACCAACTGTTTCCTCGGCCTCTTGACATGTGTTTATTTTTCTTATGCAGTCTGTGTGTTCCTTTACCTCAGCAACAAAATGGATGGATGAGAACCAAGAAAAGTACCATGAAGCCGAGAGGATGATCCAACATGAGGCAGATCTTCAGTCGGAGCTTGACACTGCAAGGGCCGAGTTGGAAAGTACAAGCACTGAGCATGCAAGGATCTTGGACGAGCTGACAAGGTAGCACGACGAGGACATTAAGGCTAGGGACTTGCTTCTCAAGGAAAAGGATGAGGCCTTGACCAACATGGAGGCCAAGTACAAGACTGATCATGAAGCAGCCACCAAAAAAGCCGAGGCTGATGCTGTTGAGGCTTATAAGATTTCTGACAAGTTTCAAGGCTTCGGCCTTGAATACTTGGAGAGAGGAATTAGGACTGCCTGCCGGTGGGTCATCCTCAGGTTTGGTGAGGTCGTCTCCTCGGTCCGCCCTTCGCTTGAAGCAGTCCGACTAGACGACCCTATGATTGCCGAGGCTCTGACTTATGTAGAATCTCAAGTGCAGGTTGAGGGGATCGGCACATCTGAGGACCAGCCGGCCATGGTCATTGAGGAAACCCCTTTGTTGGATGTTGAGGCTCTGCCCTCCGATATTGTCCCATAGGGTGGCTGTCTGTAGCCCATACCCTCTTAGTGTAATCAACATTTTTGTACTTTACTTGTAGAACACTTAACATTTTGTATAACTGGCATTTCGTTAATACTATCGTCTTCTTTACTGTCTTCCATATTTGCTTCTTGTATGGTTTCCTTTGTCATTGTTAATACCACTAACCTCTCCCTCGTCTTTCTTGAGGGTGAACAAGGGGTGATCCCCCGCGTTGGCCATTATAACCTAGGAGTCATATTACCAAATAGGTTTTTAATAAAGTTTTCCCTCTTCTTTCTTGAGGGCAGTGGTGGGGTCGTCCCCTCCACTGGCCCTCATTATAGCCGAGGGATCAGGTTGCCAAATTAATGGTTTTAATGAAGTTTTCCCCCATCTTTCTTGAGGGCAGTGGTGGGGTCGTCCCCTCCACTGGTCCCCATTATAGCCGAGGGATCAACTTACCAATTTAATGGTTTTTAACAAAGTCTTCCCTCGTCATTCTTGAGTAAAGTGGTGGGGTCGTCCCCTCCACTGGTCCCCATTATAGCCGAGGGATCAAATTACCAATTTAATGATTTTTAACAATGTCTTCCCTCGTCTTTCTTGAGGACAGTGGTGGGGTCGTCCCCTCCACTGGTCCCCATTATAGCCGAGGGATCAACTTACCAATTTAATGGTTTTTAACAAAGTCTTCCCTCGTCTTTCTTGAGGACAGGGGTGGGGTCGTCCCCTCCACTAGTCCCCATTATTGCTGAGAGATCAACTTACCAATTTAATGGTTTTTAACAATGTCTTCCCCCGTCTTTCTTGAGGACAGTGGTGGGGTCGTCCCCTCCACTGGTCCCCATTATAGCCGAGGGATCAACTTACCAATTTAATGGTTTTAACAAAGTCTTCCCTCGTCTTTCTTGAGGACAGTGGTGGGGTCGTCCCCTCCACTGGTCCCCATTATAGCCGAGGGATCAACTTACCAATTTAATGGTTTTTAATAAAGTCTTCCCTCATCTTTCTTGAGGACAGTGGTGGGGTCGTCCCCTCCACTTGTCCCCATTATAGCCGAGGGATCAACTTACCAATTTAATGGTTTTTAACAAAGTCTTCCCTCGTCTTTGTTGAGGACAGTGGTGGGGTCGTCCCCTCCACTGGTCCCCATTATAGCCGAGGGATCAACTTACCAATTTAATGGTTTTTAACAATGTCTTCCCTCATCTTTCTTGAGGACAGTGGTGGGTTCGTCCCCTCCACTTGTCCCCATTATAGCCGAGGGATCAACTTACCAATTTAATGGTTTTTAACAAAGTCTTCCCTAGTCTTTCTTGAGGACGGTGGTGGGGTCGTCCCCTCCACTGGTCCCCATTATAGCCGAGGGATCAACTTACCAATTTAATGGTTTTTAACAATGTCTTCCCTCGTCTTTCTTGAGGAAAGTGGTGTGGTTGTCCCCTCCACTGGTCCCCATTTCATCCGAGGGATCAACTTACCAATTTAATGGTTTTTAACAAAGTCTTCCCTTGTCTTTCTTGAGGACAGTAGTGGGGTCGTCCCCTCCACTGGTCCCCATTATAGCCGAGGGATCAACTTACCAATTTAATGGTTTTTAACAAAATCTTCCCTCGTCTTTCTTGAGGACAGTGGTGGGGTCGTCCCCTCCACTTGTCCCCATTATAGCTGAGGGATCAACTTACCAATTTAGTGGTTTTTAACAAAGTCTTCCCTCGTCTTTTTTTAGGACAGTGGTGGGGTCGTCCCCTCCACTGGCCCTCATTATAGCCGAGGGTGGTTCTCTGTAACTGTTTCCATGCGTGCTAGAACTGATAACCACATGATGAGGGGAAACACTGATATTTCTCATTAATTTTCAAAGTGTTATGTTGGAGCAACTCTTATTACAATTATGGTCTATCAAGACCTTACAACACTACTGATAGTATTTCTTCAAATGATCTGCATTCCAGGGGTTGTAAAAAGGTTCCCCCTCTAGGTTTTCTAGTCTGTAGGTCTTAGGGACGACGTCATCGATGATCCTATATGGGCCATGCCAATTAGGATGAAGCTTGTTGGGCTTTTGCCAATTCTTCTTGAGGACCAGGTCCCCCACAACGATAGGCCTCTATTTCACCCTCTGATTGTAGAACCTAGCGGTCCTCTGCTGGTAGGCGGCCTGCCTTATCTCAGCGTCCTCCCTCCTTTCCTCAATCAGGTCCAAGTCGAGTCTCCTCTCTTTCGCATTTTTTGGGGGTCATACACCTGGACTCTATGCGTAGGAAACTCAATCTCGGTGGGGATGACGGCTTCTGATCCATAAGCTAGCATGAATTGGGTCTCTTCGGTAGAGGTCCTCACTGTCGTCCTGTATGCCCATAGCACGGCCTATAACTCCTCGACCCATCTTCCTTTTGCCTCCTCAAGCCTCTTCTTGATTCCATCTAGGATTGTCCTGTTTGTAACTTATGTTTGCCCATTGGCCTGAGGTCGGCCAGGGGTGTAGAAAAATTGTTTGATACTCACCCTTTCACAGTACTTTTGTAAAGAGGAATTCTTGAACTGAGTCCCGTTATCCGAGATGAGGGTGTTTGGGAGACCATATCTGCATATAATATTTTTCTAGATGAACTGGAAGGTCTTATGCTCGGTGATCGTCACCATCGGCTCCGCTTCCACCCATTTTGAAAAATAGTCAATGGCTACGATGAGAAATCGATAGTTATTAATGGCCCTAGGCAAGGGTCCTATTAGATCAATTCCCCATACTACAAATGGCCATGGGTATGTAATGGAAGTAAGAGGCTGATGGGGCTGGTGAGGGATGGTGGCAAATCTTTGACATTTATCACACTTTTTTACATATGTCGCAGCGTCTTTCCCCAAGGTCGGCCACCAGTACCCCTGGGTGATCACCCTCTTCGCTAAGGATCTGCCCCCGATGTGGCTTGAGCACGATCCTTCGTGCACATTTTGCAAAATGGAAGGGACTTCTAAAGGATGCACACACCTAAGTAATTAGGGGAGCAAAAACCCCTTTTTGTACAAGGTGTCTCCGATGACAGTGAATTTTGAAGCCCTGTATCTCAGCTTCTTCCTTTCTTTCCTTGCTTCTGGCATATTACCCTATTTAATGTATCTGATCAGGGGGTCCATCCATGAAGCTTCTTGAGAAACATTTAGGCAATTGCTAAGTGTTCCCTCAGCGTCTTCAATAGTTGGCCGAAGCAAAATGTCTACTGGGACCGTCCTTCTGATATCTTTTCTTATTGTTGAGGCCAACCTAGCAAGGGCATCAGCACGGCCATTGTCGAGCCTAGGTACCCTCCTTAATTTAACTTCTCTAAAGCCCTTCAGTAATGACCTCACCTTCTCAAGGTACCTATCCATCCTCTCGTCCTTAGCCTCGTAGGCTCCTAGTATCTGATTCACTACTAGCCTCGAATCACTATGGACCAAAATTTGGCCGACACTAAGAGACTTGGCCAAAGAGAGGCCTGCTACTAAGGCCTCATATTCAGCCACGTTATTGGAGGCTTTGAAGTTGAACCTCAGGGCGTATTCAACGTCTGTGCCATTGGGTGCTGATAGTATCAGTCCAACACCACTTTCGCTGTCACAGGAGGACCCATCAACGAAGAGGCTCCACAGAGTCTTTCCCTCTGAAAAATTTCCCTTAGAGAGGGATCCCTATCTAAAGATGTATCTTCCCTCTTCGTTTTCAGTCGCTTTCCTTCTGGCGGTGCTTGTCTCAGCCCTATCTGCGAGTGTGTCAGTGGGTGTGTCTTGTTGTGTATCCGTCTTCCTGAGGGTCTTAACCTCGGCCTCATCATCCTCCCAAATGAACTCAGCCACAAATTCTACCAATGCCTGCCCCTTAATGGCCGTCCTAGGCTGATACACAATGTCAAACTCCCCCAGCTCTATAGCCCAGACCATCAACCTACCTGATTTTTCTGTCTTGTGCAGGACCTGCCTAAGAGGAGAGTTGGTGAGGATGACCATTGTATAGGACTGGAAGTATGGCTTCATCTTCCTTGAGGCATGGATCAAAGCGTAGGCCAACTTCTCCATCCTCGGGTATCTTTGCTCTGCCCCCTGGAGTGCCTTGCTGTTAAAATACACAGGCTTCTGTATCCCGTCTTCATCTCTCACAATGGCTGCACTGATGGCCGACTCTGAGACGGCGAGGTACACATAATGTCATTCACCCTGCACGGGTCGTGACAGCAGCAAGGGAGACCCCAAGTATGACTTTAGGTCCCTGAAAGCCTCATCACACTCTTCGCTCCATTCGAAGGCCTTCCTAAGGATCTTGAAGAATGGCAAACACTTGTTTGTGGCTCTATACACGAACCTGTTCAAGGAAGCAACTCTCCCTGTGAGTCTCTTAACGTCTTTAATGGACTTGGGGGTCTTCATCTCAACAAGGGCCTTTATCTTTTCAGGATTGGCCTCGATGCCTCTTTGGTTGACAATGAACCCCAAGAACTTCCCTGCTCCGAACCCGAAGACACACTTGGCCGGATTAAGCTTCATCTGGTATTTATCCATCGTATTAAAGGTCCTCTCCAGGTCTGCCACATGATCCTCTGCCTTCAGACTCTTAGTCCAAATGTCGTCTACGTAGACCTCCATAGACTTCCCAATTTGGTCTTCAAACATTTTATTTACGAGGCGCTGGTACATTGCCCCCGCATTTTTTAGGCCAAAGGGCATGACCCTGTAACAGTATGTTCGCTTGTCAGTGATGAAGGCTGTTCTCTCCGAGTCTTCAGGGTTTATGAAAATCTGGTTATACCCTGAGTAGGCATCCATGAAACTCATGAGCTCATGGCATGTGGTAGCGTCTACCATCTGGTCGATGCGGGGGAGAGGGAAGTTGTCTTTGGAACAATGCTTGTTGAGGTCTGTGAAGTCCACGCACATTCTCCACTTGCCGTTGGCCTTTGGAACAATGACTGCATTGGACAACCATTCAGGGTAGATGACCTCTCTGATAAATTCAGCGTCTTCTAATTTTTTGACCTCGTCCCTGATGACCTCATATTTTTCTCTAGAGTAAATTCTCCTCTTCTTCTTCACCGGCTTCGCTCCCTCTACCACATTGAGCTTGTGGCACATGATTTCAGGGTCAATCCCCGGCATATCTACATGACTCCATGCGAAGACGCTTCGCCTTCTCCTCAACAATTTAACGAGGTCTTCCTTGATATTGGGCTTCAGAGACTTGCCGACTTGGACGGTTTTTTTCGTGTCATCCTCGTCGAGGATGATGGATTCTACCTCTTCCACGGCCACCCCTTTCTTCAGCTTCGTCTCATCCCTGGGGTCTAGGGTATAAATATTGTAAGTGGTCGTAGCCCTCTTGAGTGTCTCCTTTTCTTCAGCGAAGTTGTAGTAACATTCTCGCGCTGTCGTCTGGTCTCCCTGAACTTCCCCCACCTCGTAAGGGGTAGGAAATTTGATCATCTGATGGACTATAGACAACACAGCTTCAAAACCCTTGAGGGCCACATGCCCCAGTATGATGTTGTATGCCGAAAACACCTGCTCATCCGTCACAAAGAAACTGACCTTCTTGGTGAGCCATCTCGGCCACTCGTCCCTCATCCTCACATCGGCCTCATATACCCCAAGTGGATGAACCATTTCCCCACTGAACCCAATCAATGGATAATGGTAGGGGATGAGTCTATCATGGCTGAGACCCAAGGCTTTGAAGCGTGGCCAAAACATCACGTCTGCAGAGCTACCCCCATCTACCAAGATCCTTGGCACCTCGCATCCGTGCACCCTGATAGTGATGACGAGAGGGTCATCATGTGGGGCTAAGAGGCCTTGGAAGTCCATTCTTGAAAACCCCACTATCAGTGTGTCCATATCAACCTTCTTCCTCTTTTCTGACTTGACCTCCAGGGAGGTTGCGTGTACCGTCTTCGTCACTGCCTTGGCCTCGGCCACATGGGCCTTGCTGTCGGCGACCTCAGACCCTCCTCCCGTAAGACCCCCGGAGATCATTCCCACTCCAAGTGATATCATATTAAGCCTCCTGACAGGGCCGTGGTCGTCTCTCGGTGGGAGGTCAGGGTCGTCCTCATCATCAGAAGGGTCGTCCCCTCTTTTTTGAGGACGTTCTTTGCATGCATCGCCTCGCTTCTTTCTGGGGTTGTCCCCTCGGCCCCTCTTAAAGGCGCCTTTGTCGACGTACTTTCTGAGCTTCCCTTCCTTCAGCATCTTCTCAATCTCATCTTTCAGAGCAAAGCATTTGTCCATCACGTGGTCGTGGTCTTGGTGAAATTCACACCACAGGTTCTTATTCCTCTTACCGGGGGCTGCCCTCAGCTTCTCAGGCCACTTCAGGGACCGGTCGCTCTTTATCTCATTGAGAATCTGTTCACAGCTGATCATTAGAGGGGTGTACCCAACGAACTTGTCATCCGTGGACCTCTTCTTCCTCTCTTTGTTCTTCTTAGGGTATTTCCCCCCACTAGCACCTCCTTTTTCATCTTCATATTTTGCAGCCATCGCCTCTTCGGCTTTCATCACCTTTCCTACTGTCGATAGCAGTTCAGCCATCATCCTCGGACGGTCTTCAGCAAGCTTCCATAATAGCTTCCCCTTTGGGAGCCCTCCAATCAGGGCTGTCATAGCTCTGCTCTCCTCATAGTCTTCCACCTCAAGCTTCTCGTTATTGAATCTGGCTATGTAGTCCCTCAGACTCTCACTCTTCCCCTACTTAACATAGAGCAGGTGGGTGGTCTTCTTCCGTGGACTCACCCCAAAGCGGAAGATATGGATGAACAGGTCTGCCAGCTGCTTAAAGTTTTCAATGGAATTTTTTGGAAGAGACGTGTACCAGACATGCGCAGCCCCTGTCAGGGTACCAGAGAAGGCACGACACCTCATCTCATCTGAGATAGAGTATATGTCTATTGCTGACTGGTACATCTCCACGTGGTGGACGGGGTTGGTGCTCCCGTCATATCTTGGGGTGACCACAAGTGGCTTGAACTTTGATGGCGTGGGGAAGTTGACTATCTTTGCCACAAAGGGTGAGCCTATGGTGTATCCCCTCTGCAAAGGGTCCCGGCTCTTCAGTATATCACCGATCTTATCCTCTAACCACTGGATTGAGTCATTCCAGGGCCTGACAGGGTCGTCCTGGCCGAGGTTAACCCTTGCCGCCTCTCTGAGGTGGATGGAGGGTTCTACTGCAGCAGGCCTGTGTCGGCTGTTCACTTCCCTTTGGCCGTCATCTCGTCCTTGGGGTCGGCCATCTGCTGCCTCCCTCCGGGACCTCGCAGCATTTCTTGGCCTGGACAATTGTTCCCGCAGGTCATTTACTGGGCCTAGCCTCTCAAAGGCCGACCCCTTGCTCAAGCAATCAAAAGCAGAGCCTCTCGGGCGATCATCAAGGTTTGGTCTCCCGCACTTTCCTCTACTATCCTGTAGAGGTCGTACGGTATTGTTGGAGACCTCATATGGTTCCCAGCATTCTATAGGGGCCTCCTCTCCCTCCAGCTCGTCATACCTGTCCTCAGGGTAAGGGTTTCCTTGCCTCCCCAGGCATAGATGCCGGGGGTCAGCAACATCCCTACGTCGTTGAGGGGGTGGCAGGTCTTTGCGTGGTGCCCGGGGTGGTCCCCTGGACTCATGCTGTCCTGGAGCTTCTGCCGAAGTAATCATCTCAGGTGAAACCCCTGGTGCTCTTAGTATGTTCTGGCTCAGAGCTGTGAAATGCTCCTGCATCATCCGCTGGCTTGCTTCCAGAGACTTTAAGGCTGCCGCCACATAAGCAATCTCAGACTGAGGCGGCGGATGACTGGAACTGGGTCTTCCCCCCTCATCCGGCGTGGGAATTGGTGGTGGTGGCATCTCAGGTGCCATGTGCTTGAGCTATGAAAAGTTGAACTGAAGAAAAGACTAGTGAGCTTGGGAACCTTAGTGGGTCTCTTTTAATGGTGAAACACCTCGTCTCAGGGGGAGTGTTGGTTCACCACCAAAGTGCCCAATGAGGTCAAGCAGTACAAAGGAAGAGATGTCTTCTCGTTCCCACAGACGGTGCCAAACTGATGATGCTAAGATTTAGCACCACCGGATAAGTGATAATAAGCTCAATCAGTAGCAACCATGGCAGCCATAGAGATGTATAAGTGTATAAGTATGTAGAAGGGGATGAGTATAAGAGGAAATAAGACTGATGTATAGTGGTTCAGGCAAATTGGCCTACATCCACTGTGAGTGTGTGATCCACTAAGTATGGGCACTAATGGACTTGGATACAATGCTCATAACCCTCTCTCTCTCTACTGTGTGTATAAGCAGAGTTTTAGCTAGGGCTATAGTTAATTGATCGATCCCTTGTGGTTTTGTAGGTGACAAGTATATGTAGGTCTTGGGTGGTGTAGTGTACCCCCCAAGTATGCATGGTACATGTGAATCATGATTTAGTCAATCCCCTGTGGACACCTGTATATGCCAAATGATTACATAATATTCCCTCACGTGAGGGTGTGATTTTTTTATAACGGTCTCCCTTGTGCCATGTGAGCCTCACGCGCACTGTTCCACGCGTCTCCCAAACCACGCGCCGTGATGATGTCACCCTCGGCCTATGAGCTGAGGCCGAGAGCAAAGTTCCTTCCAGTAGTGAGTCTGGCCCAATTCTGGCCTCCTACTGTTGGCCCCTCATAGGGTCGTCTGAAGCGTGATGAAGGGTCGGCCCCTTGTAGGGTCGGCTGGATCCTGGAGAAGGGTCGGCCTCTCTAAGGGGTCATATGGAGTCTGGTGGAGGGGTCGGCCCCTCATAGGGTCGGTTGGAGCCTGATGAAGGGTCAGCCCCTCCGAGGGGGTTGTTTTGAGCTTGATGAAGGGTCGGCCCCTGAGGGGTCGTCCGTTTGGAGGTAATCCTCAGTCAGGCCGAGGATATAATGGGTATATCACCGCATAACGTAATTATATAAAATGTGGGGACTGGAGTAAATATTAATTGAATAAATTGAAAGTTAGTATTTACTAGATTGATGTATATTTACTGTATGTGAAAGTAAATATCCTAAAGTTGCATGTTTATAGTGCCATGTATTTAAAATGACATTTAGGTTTAAATAAGATTAGAACTTGAAATGATTTATAGAATTTTTGGATGCCAGTTTAGAGGGTGTAGTTAGTCTCAGAAGGTGCGAGACAGTCAAAATAAGTGCCATATTGTATATTTGTATTTCGGGCACTTTTACCTGGTTTTAGCTTATATGCGTATTTGTGAGTCATTTTAATGTGGTATTAACCACTTAAGTTGGGAGAATTATGTTAAGCCACGATTTTGGTCTTGCCCCTTATTTCATTTCCTCATTTTATGTCTTAAAACATAGAGAGAAAAGGAGAGAAAGGAAGAGGAAGAGAAAAATGGAGAAATGAGAGAGAGATTGAAGATGGAGGATTTGGGATTTCTTCTTCTCCAAATTAATCTGAGATGTCAACCCTAAGGAAAGTTTTCTACTTGCTAATATGTTATTTAAGTTGAATAATTTGTATGATATTTATGTATATTCATTTAGAGAAAAAAAAATTAGAGATCAAAAATGGAATTTATTGGAATTAAACCATAATCTTACTTTTGATGATAAAAATTGTCGATTATAATGGTTATTAATCATGTAGGTTAAATGTTGTTGGTTGTGGGTAAAATTGAAGAGATTGGAGGCTTTGGAGAATTAGGGTTAATAACCATTAAGACAAATTAGGCAAATCAGCAGAACCAAATCGATTCGGCCTGGCCGAATCGATTCGCCTTGAGACAGTTTCCAGGTCTGGGTCTACCGAACCGATTCGTATGGTCCAAATCGATTCGGCAATTATGCAAAAATTCAGGTTTTCCTAACCGAATCGATTCGAATGGTCCGAATCGATTCGCTTTCCTGAATCCAAATCGATTCGGCTAGGCCGAATCGATTCAGAAGCCCTGCATTTTAAGAGATTTTCTTAGTTTAGTTCCAATTCATTTTATTTAAGTGTAGGGCCTAGGAACCTTCTTTAATGAAGTAATGTAAGTGTCCTAGAGTTGAAATTGAGTTAGTACTTTCCCTACACTAGGAATGGGTCTTGTGGGGACTTTTCCGTGGATATTCCAATTAATGTTAGCGCATTCTCTTCTAGTTAATTATTGTGAAACTAGGATTTCCTAGAGTTATGTTTAGGAGACTTTTGGAGCTCAATGGAGCTACATTAATCTTGATGGTTTACAATAACACCATAAAAGTATGTTGGGAGAATAAATTAGAAGTTCATTTATCCCTTGGAGGTATGATAATATTGGGGTTTTAAAACAATACCCTACAATGTTTGGAGCTAATTAAGAGTTTACTTACCCCCTTTGAGGTTGTACTAACGATATAATTTATCGTATGGCTCCGGATAATAAGTTATATTATTCACAAGAAGTAAATAGAAATGGTTTCGGATAAAATGAGACATATACATGGAAATGAAATGAAATGGAAATGGTATTGATTTTTGTAAATGATAATTTACTTGGTTTTGAAAATGATAAATAAAAAGGTTTAAACACACCTCTCTAAATGACATCATAAGGGAGGTCCGCGAGCGAGGTGATGCCCACTGAAAAATTAACGCAGGGTGGATATAGTCCACAGGCCATGTCAGCGCTTATTGTTGTATATTTTTCTACGATGGGTAGGAGATTCCTGGTGTGCTCTTGACTACCCCGCAGGCACATGGCCGCTTCCCGACGTCTTGCGATATAGTTGCTCAGGTTGTCTTATGATAGGCCCTGGAAGATGATGGTCATTTAGGGGCGCGCACAGTGGGGAAACCCGGACGGGCGCGCGGTCTTAGAATTCGTTATATGTATATAAATATAACAGTTCGTAATCATGTGGGACTTGATGTATTTGAAATGCCATAAAGAGCATGATGAAGTGCCACAAAGAGAATATATAAATGCCATAAAGAGCATTTGAAAATGATTATTTTCCTGATAAGGAAATGATTTTTACAAAATGTAAAAGTGAGATAAAATGCCCTAAAGAGCATAACATTGTGATTTTACATATATTTCCTGTTAAGGAAAAAGATATATGAGATAATTGGTACCCATGATAAGTTTTCAGATTAATGTTATTTGTTTTATCTTCCTACTTAGTTATGTTTTAAATTGCGTAGTTAGATAGTTATATCTCTCATCATGATTCATCATTCAAAACTGTCATACTCTTTATTCATCTGGTAATCATATAGAACCGGGCCCTGGCCCGTTTACATTTCTTGTTGCATATGCACCTTGTCTCCGCTCAGGTACTCCGCCGTAAGGATGCCTGATTTGAGTTCCTATTTCGATGTCCTCGGACAGCCGTGATTGATTGCGGGTATTACAGGATACATTTGGTATAGACGTTTTCATTTTTGCATTTTAGTTAAGATCGGGTCTTTTTACTAGGGCAAAAGGCCCACGCTTTTGTAATTGTTTAATGTAATGTATTATAAAAATTTATTGAAATTGTTTAACAATATCCTATGTATCAGTGGACCGATAACATATTTGGTCCTCTTATTTGTCACTTGTTATTATAGTAATATATATACATTCCTGAGGTTTCCCCTATCTTTTCAGGTTTTGGGTTGTTTAAATTCTTTCTTTATCTTTAAAACAAAATTTTTGGCAACTCGTTTTCTGAAATTTTGGGTGGTTATCCTGGATACTCTATATTTTGTTATAATGTTGAGAATGATTCCACCTATGATCCCGTTATATTGGAGTATTGGGCTGGCCACCCCTTATTTTGGTGAGCGGGTTGTCACATCAAAAAGTTCATATTCTTCCCCTCGACAGTTGACTTTTGGGTTTTTGATTTTTAACCTTCAATAACTCCTACATTTCTAAGCCATTTGTGATTATTTCTAAACAAAATCAACCTAATTTTTTATAAGGATTCTGAATATTTGAGTTTTGTGGACTAAGATGCAGTATATTTCAACTTCTAAAATTGTGTATTTCTGAAATTTTGACTTAACATTCGTTGATTTTAAGGATACGGCAAGGATTATAATAAACATGGTTTATTTTATGCTAAGTATAGGAGTAGTTTGGTTTTGATTTCAAATATTAAGATGGATTATACATAAAGAATTTCAAATTTTCAATTTTTTGGTTCAAAACACACTTTCAATCGATTTAAGACTAATATACGTATTCATGGATTTTTATCATTACACTTGAGTTATTTATATTGTAATGAAGTTAAGCATAACTTCAAATCAAAGTGTGGAGCATTATTTCGAAATATACCATTGAAGCTCAAGCTTTAATGGTGTAATTTGACTTTTTTCTATTCTACATTGTTTTATATGTAAAATCTTGAATATTATGATTGTTCCAATTATACTAACTGTACAGGAAGCAATTGGAATTGACATAATTAAAAATAACTCATAAAATTATGGTGTACCTGATTTGATTGAAATTTTGAGTTTTTGAGGTGTGTTTTAACATTGAGATGGTTGCGGTATTTATAGTACATACTCAGGGGATTCGATTGGTGGAATGGGTGGTGGATTTGAGTTGTTTATACGAAGTTTTCAAGACTGGTAAATGTAACTCACATGTGTTCATGGTGTATACATGTTCTTTTTATCTTCTTGTACTTATGTGGTGCACTAGGTGGGTAGGGGGTTTACTAAAATTAATAGGACTTTGATGTTTGGTTCTTGGTTGGTCTTGTAATTGCATGTGAAGCCTTAAAAGTACATTTTTCATAAATTGTATGGGTACTTTTATAATTTTAGAAAGTTTCAAGGGATGAAATTATAATTTCATGTTAGTTGAAGTCTCAATAATTAATTTGATATAAAGTTGAGGTTTAGGAGTGAAATATAAGTCAAATTATGTTACTTTGGAGTTTTTATATGCTATTTTGTAATTACTAAAACTTCAAGATTCTAGGTCAATTTAGTAGAATTATAGGGTATCAAATATAGCATATTTCTTCTTGAGAGAACTTTTGAATTTAAATACCTTATAAGGGTTAAAACAGTGACCGTAGGTATTTAGGGTCAGTTTCGAAAATCTCAGTCATTACAGTCTACCTACCTAAAAAAAATGATCCTCGAGTTTACCTTGAAATAAGTCGGGGTATTGATCTTTCCTCGCTTTTTTTGGTTCCCGTATAGCTTCTTGCTGATTTTAATTTTCCCAAAGTACTTTAACTGAGGGAATTTCTTTGTTTATGAGGTACTTAGTGATCCTGAATTTGAATAGGGCGTACTTCAAATTCATGGTTTGGTTCGATAGAAATTCCTTTCCATGTAACGGTATGAGATGGATATGAAATATACTGGCATAATTGTGACACATGAAATACATTGTGAATATCGGATAAATCCACAAGTAAGCCTAATTGATTAGATACGGAGCCAATTCGTTTAGAGATTGTGAAAGGTACAATATATCTAGGGGCTAATTTTTATTTCTTTCCAAAAAATTCCCTTTCGGGGAGAAACTTTCAGAAATATTTAATCATTAACATGAAATTCTAAGGGTTTTCGATGTTGGACTGCATAACTTTTCTGTCAATCTTGGGATATCTTCAATCTCTCTCGAATTTTTGTATTCTTTCTGTGGTTTCCTGAATTATTTCGGGACATAATTGTTTACTATTTTTTTATTTTATCCAACATACAGGTGATATAAAGGGTCTTCCATATAAAGCTTCAAATGGAGAAGCTTTAATACTGGCTTGATAACTATTGCTATATGAAAATTTGACAAGCAAAAAATATGCATTCCAATTGTCAGACATATCTAAAGTATAAGTACGTAGCATATCCTCCAAAGTTTGGATTGTACGTTTTGATTGTCCATCCGTTTGTAAATGACGTTTAGTACCAATTGCGGTTTGCAATGCCTTCCAAAACCTTCCTACAAAATGAAAATCTATTTCTGATACGATGGATAAACGAATTCTATGTAATATAATAATTTCTTGAATGTAGAGCTTACTAAGATTTTGGAATAGATCGGTGGTTTTTAAAGGTAAAAAATGAGCACATTTGGTGAGTCAATATACTATTACCTAAATTGAATTATATCCTTGGTACGTGATACGACGCAAATATTGCGTATTTCACCCGTTAACCTAGGCGTTATTAGCCCCCTCGGGTATCTTAATCCCTATACTTATGCTCGTTAACCAGACAACCTCGGATTTCTATGTTAACATGTTTTGCAGGGGTTAATTGAGCTTTTGTAGGTATTTAGGTACTAAGTATGAAGTTCGGACGCGTTCCGCTCGATTCCCGTACACAATCGCACGTTCAAGGGCATTTTAGTCATTTTACAGATTGGGCACCTGGCCCAACATCTTCATGGAAGTTGTAGCCCTCCTCGCAAGCTTCGCGTGGCTGCAAACGGTACGTGATTCCGATTCATAACGAAGAAGTTACGGCGATTTTAGCGGAGGAGAAATGCAAGCCAAAACAGGGGAAAATGCAGTCTGCCCCTGCTTGATCGTTCGATCGACCAAAGTGTAGATCGATCGACCCTTCCCATTTTTGCCCCGTCTTATATGGTCGATAGATCGACGATTTTGTAGATCGATCGACCCCCTGTTTTTCAGCAGATATTTTGCATTTCTTTTCTCTTTTCTTTTCTAATTTAATTCCCACTTGGTATATAAGCCAATGTTGATGTAATAAACAGTAGAGAACGTTTTTAGGTTAGTTTTAGTTAGGGTTGGAGGGTTTTTGCTTGGTTCTTCTTCAATCTCTCTTGGATTGACACACAAATTGGTTGTAAGATTGACTATTCATCTTCCCTCTCCTTTAATATAGCTTGTTTTCATTCTTTCCTTGCTTTCTAGATAATTTCCATGCTTTATAATTAGGTTTTCTTGCTTTAATTTATTGTTTTCTTAGTTAATTAGTTTAATTTAGTTAATTTCATGCTTAGTCCGTAGATAAATAGGTTCGGGATTGCATTTCTGCCATTTTCGGGTTCGGACCTCAAAATTTAGGGTTCCGTGTAAAATCGCATTTAATTGAAACCGCGCGTATTAAAGTCAGATTATTATGCGTTTAACTTTCTTTGTCATGCAACGTTAGTGTTTATAGCGACAATACGAATTTAATCCGCGTGCGACCATTTTTCAGTTAAATGTTTAATCTCGCAACTTTGGCTTAAATTCCTTATTGTGTGATGTTTATGCTTAATTGAAAATGTTCGATTAGATTGCTTTCGAACCTTAACTCTAGTTAGTAGTTGTTTCGATCCGTTTGGTAGAATGCGATCCCGATTCTCGCTTTCCTTTAATTTAGCGTTAACTTCTCTTTTCTTCTGTCACCATAACCACACATCACCTTTTACACTTTTATTCTTGAAGTTTTAAAGTAATTAACGTCTAAAATTTAATAACTCCCTGTGGATTCTCGATATCCGACTTACCGCTGTACTTGCTTGTCAAGTGTAGCTGTAGTTTGGGTTCTTTTGCATGTCGAGCGGGAGCCGAAATCAACGATAGTGTCCCTACACGAACACTCTGTTTCCCTCGCATCAAATTGGCGCCGTTGCCGGGGAGTAATTGTTTTAGATAGTAATTGTTTTGTTATTTCGTAGTATTTTTCCTTTTGTATTTGTATTCTTTGTTTTAACCTTTTTTGCAGGATAGCATACTTTGAGCGCTAAGAAATTTTGATTAGCGGTTGCTCACTTTATTTCTTGGATTCTCCATCTTTCAACAACGAGGTAATCATGTCCTACTATTATAGTTATTACGGTTATTCTAATGATTCATACTTTGGGGATAGTTTTCAAGTTTTTCATTTTCAAGATTTTCTTGAAAATGAAAGACTTGAAAACATTTACCGGAATGAAAATCGTTATTGGGAGCTTGAGTTGGATTCATTATTCGAATCCAATGACGATCTTCATCTCATTACTTTCGAAGACGAGTTTCAACCAAATGAGGAGTCCGAGGCTTTTGAGACGAGGAAGCCTACTTTGGAAGAGACTTTTCTTCTTTATTCCCAAGGTTTGGAAGGCTTAAATGATGCTGGAATGAGACTTGGTTCACTTTGCGATGAGATGAATTCTTATGCACAAAACAACGAGGAGGTGGAAACTTGTGTTTCACCTCAATTTTTCAGAGAATTTCTCATCGAGTGTGAATCTTTCTCCTCCGAAATTCAATATCCTTCCGACGATGAGTCGATTGAGATTGAATTTGTTTCATCACCATATTCGTTTTCCGTCATTGAACCATTAGAATTACCGGTTGATTCCTGTGAGTCGGTAGAAACTTTTAAAACTACACTTTTTGCTGATGAGGACTCTTTACCGGACTTGTTTTCGATGGATCCTATCCCCGTGTGTGCACTATCTCCCATTCCACTTGAAAAACCTTAGGGAGATGAGTCGATTTTTCTTGGATCTCTAGTGTACCTTTCCCCCTTATTATCCAAATCCCCCATCGTCCGCCCAAAATTTCAAATTGGCGATGGTTCACTTTTTTCACCACCCACATGCCTTCCGTTGTTCAAACGGGATTCTTATTTTTCGGGAGGCATGTTCGCTTTGGATGGTCCACCATTGATCTTTCAAAATCAAATCCCTTTTTGGGTGGACCCTCAACTATTTAGACTTCTAGTGTATAGTTAGTGTGAAGCCTAAATAGTAGGTTGTAAATAGTTAGCTTTTTAATTTTCTTTCTTTCCTATTTTTCTTTCCTTTTAATTTAGTCTAGTGTAATTAATTAACTTTTTGTTATTTGTTTTTGCTATGCTCGGTACTAACTTGTTTTGTAGATTCCTTTGGACTTGTACTTATGGAGATCGCTCCACGTGTGGGTAATATCATTCTTTTCCTAGCTTTGTGTTGTGTTCTTTAATGGACGCATTGGGGATAATGCAACATTTAAGTTAGGGGGTGTAGGATAGTCTATCCATTTTTCTGTTTAGTCCTTGGATTGGATTACAATTTAGTTACAAAGCATGTTTTTGTTAAAAATTTGAAAAATTTCAAAAATATTTTCTTTCTTTTTTCTCCTTTATTGGGCATTTTGCCCTGTTTCCGATGATAAATTTTAATAATTGCCCGATCAAATAGACAATTCAACTATGCATGTTCTCGATTTTAGAAGTTATTGGATTCTAGTCCCTAAATCATTGATATTGTGAATAACTTCATGAATTAAACTTTATCCCATGTGCATATGCACTTTCCTTGTTATATTGATTTGGTTTAAGATTTTTATAACTCGGTAATCTTTTGTTGCATTGTATATACTTACACCGAGTAAGCTTCGTACCTTTCGTCGTTTGTGAGTGTTATACACTATTCTTTTCTCATTGAAAACGTTGAATTCATTGGTAATCTCACTATTCTTTCATTGATCGTTCATTAATTGAGTCCATACTTGAAATGTGTTACTTGAGCATGATTTTCATATATTGTTTTGACTCGAGAATTGCGTAAACTTTGTGAAATGATCATAGGCCTTCTTTGTTTTATCACCCATATTAGCCTTGACCTCACCCTTATATGTTTACCCTCGTTAACCCCTTTGAGCCTAAATATAGCCTTTCTTTTCATAACCCAATTCCCATAACCAACTCCAAATTGGAGTTATAAACCATACATACACTTTCCATACCTTTGTTTGGAATGTTACTTGGGATTGAATGATGTTTTTGTGATGTCGGTTGCAATTTAGGCATATGAGAGTTTGATAAGTAAAGAAAAGAAAGTAGTGAAAAAGAAAAGAAAAAGAGAAAGCAAAAAGTTGAAAACAAAAGAGAAAAAGTGAAGAAAAAGATAAAAGAAAAAGAAAGAGAAAGTTGTTTATAGTGTTTGTAGTGTTTCAATAAGCTTTGATTACTCTCCCCGATGATATACCAAATGCTTGTTTTGGAACTTGTTTTCCAATTTTTGATATTGCCCGCATTTTTCCATTATCCCGAGTTTTCATCCCGAACACTTTGAATCCGTACATACATTCCTTCGTTTCGCACCCTAGCCATACCTACATCATAACCCTATTAAAGTCCTATGTGATCTTAGGTTGATGTAATTCAAAAGTCATAATAGTTGTGATAATCTATGAAAATGCATTTCGCCTCTTTTAGTGTGCGGTATCCTTTCATTGAGATTACAGTTTTTCAGTTTATATATAGCGTTCTTCATTTGTGACATGTGTGCGGCCTAGTTTCCATTTCCATTTACTCTTTATGCCCGCATGTCCCGTGTATTACCTCCCGTTTTGAGTGATTTCATTTGTTGAGTGTAATGCCCGTGAGGATTGAATATATGCTTGCTTTAATGTTTATTCGATTTATTTAAGTTTTTGCCAAATCATATTTTGCATATGCTCCCCCCCCCCCCCCCCCCCCACATGTTAGAGTTTCAATTCTATGAGGTGCATTCTATAATGTTAATGATTTAGACTTTTGTGTGAATTCATTCACTTTGCTAATAATGCGTATGAAATCCTTTTCGCCATTGTTGGGCTTGTTGCATGTTGGGTTGGGCATATTTTGAGGAAACCATGTGATGTTTGTGGGTACCATCTCTGAAAACCCTCACGAGACGACACTCGTCCACTAGGGTGACCTAGGGGTTTAACGGCTTATTGCATACGCTAAATGCAATCGAATCGCCCGCGAAAGTGGCCTTATCTTTTTATTACTTTTATACCATACTTTTGTACTTCTCCTGCTTTTGGTTTACTTGTTTTTCTTGTTGCATCCTATTTCATTGCTAGGGACTAGCAATGTGTAAGTTAGGGGGTGTGATACGACGCAAATATTGCGTATTTCACCCGTTAACCTACGCGTTATTAGCCCCCTCGGGTATCTTAATCCCTATACCTATGCTCGTTAACCAGACAACCTCGGATTTCTATGTTAACATGTTTTGCAGGGGTTAATTGAGCTTTTGTAGGTATTTAGGTACTAAGTATGAAGTTCGGACGCGTTCCACTCGATTCCCGTACACAATCGCACGTTCAAGGGCATTTTAGTCATTTTACAGATTGGGCACCTGGCCCAACATCTTCATGGAAGTTGTAGCCCTCCTCGCAAGCTTCGCGTGGCCGCAAACGGTGCGCGATTCCGATTCATAACGAAGAAGTTACGGCGATTTTAGCGGAGGAGAAATGCAAGCCAAAACAGGGGAAAATGCAGTCTGCCCCTGCTTGATCGATCGTTCGACCAAAGTGTAGATCGATCGACCGTTCCCATTTTTGCCCCGTCTTATATGATCGATAGATCGACGATTTTGTAGATCGATCGACCCCCTGTTTTTCAGCAGATATTTTGCATTTCGTTTCTCTTTTCTTTTCTAATTTAATTCCCACTTGGTATATAAGCTAATGTTGATGTAATAAACAGTAGAGAACGTTTTTAGGTTAGTTTTAGTTAGGGTTGGAGGGTTTTTGCTTGGTTCTTCTTCAATCTCTCTTGGATTGACACACAAATTGGTTGTAAGATTGACTATTCATCTTCCCTCTCCTTTAATATAGCTTGTTTTCATTCTTTCCTTGCTTTCTAGATAATTTCCATGCTTTATAATTAGGTTTTCTTGCTTTAATTTATTGCTTTCTTAGTTAATTAGTTTAATTTAGTTAATTTCATGCTTAGTCCGTAGATAAATAGGTTCGGGATTGCATTTCTGCCATTTTCGGGTTCGGACCTCAAAATTTAGGGTTCCGTGTAAAATCGCATTTAATTGAAACCGCGCGTATTAAAGTCGGATTATTATGCGTTTAACTTTCTTTGTCATGAAACGTTAGTGTTTATAGCGACAATCCGAATTTAATCCGCGTGCGACCATTTTTCAGTTAAATGTTTAATCTCGCAACTTTGGCTTAAATTCCTTATTGTGTGATGTTTATGCTTAATTGAAAATGTTCGATTAGATTGCTTTCGAGCCTTAACTCTAGTTAGTAGTTGTTTCGATCCGTTTGGTAGAATGCGATCCCGATTCTCGCTTTCCTTTAATTTAGCGTTAACTTCTCTTTTCTTCTGTCACCATAACCACACATCACCTTTAACATTTTTATTCTTGAAGTTTTAAAGCAATTAACGTCTAAAATTTAATAACTCCCTGTGGATTCTCGATACCCGACTTACCGCTGTACTTGCTTGTCAAGTGTAGCTGTAGTTAGGTTCTTTTGCATGTCGAGCGGGAGCCGAAATCAACGATAGTGTCCCTACACGAACACTCGGTTTCCCTCGCATCAGTACGTACAAGGTAGTCCACTGAAAAAATCCATACTAATATGATCCCATTTACACTCGAAAATTGGTAGGGGTGGAGGAGTCCACCAGTGTGTTGGTGCTATATCTTTACTTATTGACATGTAAGACACTTCCTTACGAAATTCTCGATATCATTTCTTATATTTGGCCACCAGTATTTCTTATTCAAAGCGTGGTACATTTTTGAACTTCCAGGGTGAATCATAAATTTTGAATGATGGGCTTCTTACAATATTTCTTCTTGAAGAGATGCATCATTAAGTACATGCAATCTAAATGTAAATTATAAAAATGTTTCCTTATCGTATGAGAAGTCAAGATTTTTGTTTAAAAAGGTTTATACAAAAGAATATGGGGTTTGTTGAACTAAGATTTTATTTCTCAACTCTGACTAAGCAATACGGTTAAAGAATTTCACAAAAGTAGATATCAACCACATGTCATATTGCTCTATGGTAGTAGTAATATCGTAGGAAATTAAAGTGTGGAGTCTTCCTACTGGAAAGCATCGGCTACTAAATTGACCGTGCTTGGATGATAATTTAATTTAAGTCGGTAATCTTCCAAAAATTCCATCCAACATCGTTGTCTTAAATTCAAGTCCTTTTGGGTAAAAATATATCTCAAACTTTTATTATCCAAAAATACTTGGAAACTTACACCATAAAGGTAACAACGCCAAATTTTAATTGCAAAAACTATAGTGGCTAATCAAAATTATGGACATGGTAATTACGTTTAAGAGTTTTGAGTTATTGTGACCCATACTCTATAACTTTCTCATTCTGCATTAACACACATCCCAACCTTTGTAATGAAGCGTCGGTATATGCATAATAGCTTATGTCAAAGAAATAATGAGGAAAAGAGTAGTAGTTAACTTGTCCTTCAACACTTGGAATGCGTGGTTACATTCTTCAATCCATACAAATGGAACTTCCTTACTAGTTAGCTTTAAAAGTGTAGGAGCAATGTGAGAAAATCCTTCTACAAAGTGAAGATAATATCTAGCTAATCCTAAAAAAACTTTTTATTTCAACTATATTGGTCGGATTTTATGACACCCTGCCTATTCTAATCTTAGGTGACCAGTCCATTATTAAATTAAACATGAACCATTAATGATTTCATTATTAGCATCAATGTCGAAGCACAATTATATTACTAATACCCTAATGGCCGAGTGTGAAAATTTTAATCTTTTTTTTACATGCAATAATTTAAACTAATAAATCACATTCACTATTCTAGTAAGCATTGTAATAAATAATGAAACAACTGAATAAATATATGTGCCTATAATAAACACTCCAGCGTGAAATCCACATACAATAGCCCATAAATAAAAACGAAATCCAATAACTGGAAATAAAAATAGAAATACAGTATCTCTGAAATAACCACTAATTAAAGATGGGCGACATGCCCAACTAAGATAATTGAATGAAGAACATGAACTGATAAACGTGGAAGCATTTACTACAGAGGTCCTGCAATGTCCACAGCCACTGCATCACGTCAAATAAGAATGGATTCCTAAGTTTGGCATCCCTATGGCAGCGCATCTGAAAGGTTTTTACAAATATAGATTTGAAACGGGTCAGAGACTAAGAAAACAGTTTTAAAATATTTTGCAAGTATTTAAAATGCAGCGAGAGCAGATATTGTATACATGTTAACTTCACGTGCCCTCACTTGATATTCTCACCTCTCAACTACTGTGAACGCCTAACATACTCTCCTAAAGCATCCTAGTTACGCTATCCCACCTAACTAGTTGAACTAAGTCTCTCCATGCATACTAATTATGTGCCCACCTGCATGGCCCATACAAAACATTACTGAATTTTCAAACCCTTTATCCAGCCAAAACTACCAAGTAAATATTAAATTTCCACATACTTAAGTTATTTTAAATATCACCGTTTATCTTATCTACTAATGCACACGTAGTATAATAAATCACACGTATGTGTGTGTGTGTGTGTGTGTGTGTGTGTGTGTGTACCACCCTCGTCATATATATGAATAAGGCATCCCTAGGTGGAGACCTGCGATGCATGCATACCCCGCTATCGAGTCCTGGTACATCGGGTACTAAATAAAGGGCTTTCCTTTCAGAATCACTCTCGAACCATAAATTTATGATTCATACAATTTTGGAGGTGAACATAGTTTTAAGCCTTTGGGCTACACAAACACCTAACGCACCCAAATGACCGGTTGCACTATCATACACACAAGGATGTGGAACCTCTCATGATAGCAGATAGCGTAGGTATGATCACATACATAAGAATTCACACAATAGGTATTCACACAACCTATATATATGTGTGTGTATATATATATATATATATATATATTACACTATCATACACACAAGGATGTGGAACCTCTCATGATAGCAGATAGCGTAGGTATGATCACATACATAAGAATTCACACAATAGGTATTCACACAACCTATATATATGTGTATATATATATATATATATATATATATATATATATATATATATATATATATATATATATACATACACACTAGGGTATGCCTGTGCCTAAAGGCACGCTGATAATCGCAAAAAGGAGAAAATTTCTATAGTATGTAATTGCAAAAATGAAAAATTTTCATTCCCCAACAAAACAAAATGTAGGTTTTAAAAAATGGTATTAATCTCCTTCATTTATAGGACTATCCACCTTGCCTAACCAATAACAAATTAGTTGATAGTAAATACTTATCGTGCTTAGTTCAATGGCCAACCTTATCCTACCACGAAGCCTTATGCTTGTCCAACCGAAGGTTGACAAACAACTCGATGGATCCAACACCTTTATGGAGCACAACTGTTGCAAGGCTAAACGCATAACTCAGTTGTGTTGGATCGCAACTTTATCTGAAGATCGTATTAAATGAAATTAAATGAAGGAAAGTAAAAGAAAAGAAATAAAGTCCAGACACATTCAGTAACCAACCACATAAATTATTTAGGCGGTATTTCAAAGAGGGATCCATCATTTAGTTCTTGTTACACATTCAGGAGCAACTTGGAACAAATGAAAGTGACGAACAACTTTTAGGAGAAACTTGGAACAAATGAAAGTGACGAACACCTCATACCCCTATCAAAAGTGCTATTTTTTGTTTTAAAATTTCTTGAAATGTCATGTATGATATTATTAATGGGAGGGGCTATCCCCACACCCCTCCCATCTTCCCCCACACCCCTTTGGGTGACAAATGACATATGTGCCCTTATGTTCACCATTTTCATCTCTCCTCACACCTTTTGAGTGACAAATGACATTTTTACCCTTATGTTTATATAATTTAAATGTTATATTTTTTCACTTCCAGTTAAAACAAATACATTTTATAAAAACAAATAATTATATTTTCGATAAAAACTATTTTTTATAAAAAGAAAAACTGTTCAACGTAAAATCTTATCTATTTTTTTTATTAAAAAACTGTTTATAAAACATAAAATTTGTTTTGTTAAAAAGTGTTTTTTTTACAAATTTTATTTTTGATTAAAAACTGTTTTTTTACTTTTTAAAAAAATATCTTAAAAATAGAAAGTTTAAAAACTGTTTTGATTATTAAAAAAACTGTTCTGATTAAAAACTGTTTTTTTTTATTAAAAATTGTTTTGATTATAAAAAAAATGTTCTAAAAAATAGTTAATTTATACAATTTTTTAAAAAAAATTGTTTAATAAACAGCTAAAAAAATAGTTTATTAAAAAAAACTCTTTTTTATGACTGTTTTCAAAAATCAAAAAACAATTTTTGTTGCCTTAAAAAAAATTAAATATTTTTAAAAATTATGTATAAAAACTAAAACAATGTTTATATAATATAAAAGACAATTTTATTTCAAAAATAAATTGTTTTAGTTCTTAAAATAGTATTTTATATATAAATTATTTTAAAAATAATCTTTTTACTATTTAAAAAAAAGGTCCCCGACAGCTACATACCATTGGTGCGGACCGACATATTAATAAAAATGGTCCACACCAGCATTATGTATATGTGGTCTGACCGCGTATACATAACGTAGCCTCGGACCATATTTTTTTCTAAATAGTCAAGATTATTTTTAAAATTGTACAAAAAAATAGTTTTTAACCCAAAATAAAATTGGTAAAGAAAAAAAACACTTTTATAAGAAAACAGTTTTTTAAGAAAACAAATTTTATGTTTTATAAACACTTTTTTAATAATAAAAAAATAGATAAGATTTTACGTTTTATAAGCAGTTTTTATTAATAAAAAACAACTTTTTATTTAAAATATAATTATTTGTTTTTATTAAATATATTTATTTTACTTGGAGGTGAAAAAAATGAACATTTAAATTATATAAACATAAGGGCACAAATGTCATTTGTCGCCCAAAGGGTGTGAAGGAAGATGGGAGGGGTGAACAAAAGGGCACAACTATCATTTGTCACTCAAAGGGTGTGGGGGAAAATGGGAGGGGTGTGGGGATAACCCCTTTCATTATTCATTTGACACATTTATAACACTACATATGAACACGTTAATGTCTTTTTAAAAAATATCATATATGTACCTAGGTCAATGGCACGATTGAGAATTTTAGAAATGTATAAAAAAATATCAATTATCATTTGGTCAATTTCAATCTTACATGCATAATAAACATTAACCTCTATGTACTATTAATTATAATTTATTATTTTCACAAAACCCAAATAATGATTAAAAGTAAAGTCCCATCATCATCAAACACTTCATTAGTTCTAGTATTTTTTTCTTTCAACAACTACCTACCTTTATACTATTAGAGACATTAAAAAGATCTATATCATCTAGCAAGGAAAATCAGAAATACAAAAAAAATGGTAAGGATAAAATGCAATAATATTTAACCTCTAAAGTATAAATAGACATCTTCCCTTTTGGTTGCCCTTATATCACAAACCCCACACACAAATTAGTGTAAAAATCTGACACGTAGTAATGGTTTGAAATGGAATCAGAACATATAAAATCTACAAAACAAACAGTTTACACATGAGGTAAATAAAACACTCCAATTTAAGAAGAAAAAGAAGAAGAAATTAGAAATCTAATTAAATCTAAAGACAAATTGTTGAGAGATAATTTAGTTATGGCCACAGCATTATCCTTTCCTAACCGATTGGGTCCCAAATTTAAAATCAATTACAGATAGAAAAATAATTACGTCTTCAATAAGACAACACCACAATTTAAAGTCGGTGAGTTTAAAATTTCAATAAGATAACAACATAATTACATATTATCCAATAAATATTTAGTAAGCAAGCTAAACAACTTATAATGAAATATTGTACAATGGTCGATTGTAAAAGTAAATACTGCAATTCATGACATAATAGCACCGCCTTTAACAAAGGTGAGGATTTTTCCCATGATATCCTCAAAATAGCAAATCTCCTTGTCACATCTGTTCACGTGATGCTATAGAAGATAGTACTACCTATCACTCCTCTCCTAGTATTACAGCTATACTTGCATGCAATTTCGACGATTTGTCTTTCAACCTGCCTCATTTCTCCTTATTATAATAAGGATGTGGGCCCTGCTCAATTAATGGAACCCAAAAGATGTTTGGCTTAGTCACACTGTCAGACCAAGTTGTACCATCCGTTTTGCGTATCCCTCCCGCAGCTAAAGACATTTGATGGATTTCCTTTGTGCATACATATGAACACATGAAAAAAAGACAAATTCCAAGTTCAATTTCGTCAAGACATTAGTTTTTTGGTTAAACATTAATTTAATGGGTTTGAAATTCATACAGTCACCTTCAACATTAGTTTTTTTTGTTAAGAGATTAATAACTTGTTTAATGAGTGAAAGTTGCAAATTCGTTGTAAAAAAAGTAGTGTTCAAATTGAATTTTGATTTTGCTACGATCAACCATAAGCAAGAAATCATAAAAAGTAAACATACTCTAACCCACAAATCATAAAAAAAAACATACTCAAACCCACAAATCGCATAAATAAAAAACGTACAAACATATTATCTTATCACCTTATTGAACAGTAAAAACACCATTGGTCCTTATTATATAGATATATATATATCATTAGCATAGGTATACACACAACCTATAATATATCCTGTACATAGTATATAACTCTCGAACATTCTAGGTATTATTAATTTACCATTATGTATCTCATCGTATATTCCTAAGTATTTCCCATTACTCTAAGGATCTCAATTACCCCTTAAAATTATATCAGTAGTTATAAAATCTCTCTACTACTGGTTTGTTCTTGAGTTCTTTCATGTTCTCCCTGACCCGTTCTAATTCTCATGAATTCACTAGATATCAAAACACACCCAATCATTCATATCCTTAATTCCCCTTAATTGGGAAAACCTCAACCCTACTGTATGTTTACTAAAATTACAACCTCCCTTAATATCATTTAAAAATGTCGCAAAAGTCTCCCCGTAATTTATTCACAAGTTCTAGGCTTAAATAGGGGAAATTTTCAAATTCTGGGAAAATTGAATTGATTCTCCCAATGGCCGAATCAATTAGCCTTACCGAATTGATTCGCCCTTGGGGTGAACCGAATCGAAAAGTAGCAGTTCGTCTCCTTTGTTAAGATTTTCCATTTTTCAATATTCTTCTTCAACACAACTTCCATGATTCATCTTAAAACTCACATATAATTTATCCTAACATTTAGTATGAGTATATGAACGATTTCCAATGAATTTTCATGACCAAAACATCATTTAAATCCATGTTTCTCAAGATTGAATCTTTGATTGAATCATGAAACCCTTGTTTTATAATTTCATACAAGTTCTTCTTAAAACCCAGATTTCTCTGCATTCTCATGTTACTAAATTATCAGATTCGTGCTACATACATAAGTGGATTTTATCTATCATGATTTCTACCCAAAAACATGAATTTAGTCTCCACTTTAAAGCCATAATCATTTATTCATGAAAAGTATCCAATCCTACACTAACATGGATATTATATGCACTCAAATTTTGAAATATAAACACTTGCCTAGAGTTTGTAGGTCTGATTTGTGAAGAAAAGTGGTGTCATTGTCTTCCTCTCCTTCCTATCTACACTCCGGTGGTGGTGGTGGTGCAAAAGTGGTGGGAGGAGCCTTGGAAACCTTCCCTTCCTCCTCTAATGGCCTTTCTCAATTTTTTAACTGATAGCCCTAGCATCCTCAACCCACATGGTAAAATAAACCTATTAAATTCGTAAGTCCCTTTACTCTAAATATTTAAAAGACCAAAATACACCTTTGGGTGCTAGTTTGGCGTAAAAATGCCCCGGGACACAATCAAAACTCCCGAGTACACTTTTTTTTTACTATTTAGACCTTTTGGATACACTGGCGCACTCGAAATGACAATTTGGATGACCCATAAATAAATCATATTTTATCTCATAAATTTTTGTCCCGACACGACTGATACGTGCGTCCCGACTAAATTACCGTAACTATCGTATTTCTCACTCACAATAATCATAATGCATTGTTAATAATTTATTACTCATTCAATAAGTAATACTCAATATAATTCATAAAAATAAATATTAACCCTTGTCTCGCTAATTAATATTTATTTTAATCCAGATTAATTTCTTATTAATTTTTAATTTTAGTTTAATCAATCCCAATATAAAAATCATTAAAAATACGGGGTGTTACAGATTTTTCCATTTTGAAATGGCCAAAATTTAGGATGGATTGACTTGGATTCCATTTTCAGAAATCACTTATCCTAAAAAATTTATTTCCTACATTAAAAAATCACATTTTCTCTTTTTAGCATACAACCGATGATTTCTAAAAGTAATTAAGGCGGCGCATAAATGTTGGGCATGTTCTACTGGATTTCGATAATAAATAAGAATATAATCAATAAAAACGATAAATCATTGGTTAAGAAAAGGCCTAAAGATTCTATACATTAGATCTATCAAAGTTGCGGGTGCATTGTCTAGTCCAAATGACATTACAATAAATTCAAAATGTCCATAACGATTTTGAAAAGCAATTTTCAAAATATCTTATTCTCTAGTGTGTAATTGATGATAACTAGATCGTAAATCTATTTTAGAAAAGACTGTTGCCCCTCGAAGTTGTACAAATAATTTTCTTATTAAGGGTAAAGTATACTTATTCTTAATAGTTACTGAATTCAGTTTATGATAGTCTATGCATAATCTAAAACTTCCATCACGTTTCTTGACAAATAATATCGGACCTCCCCAAGGTGATGAACTTAGTCGAATAAAACATTTCTCCAAAAGATCATATAATTGGGTATAGAGTTTTCAAAGTTCTAAAGGTTCTATTAAATACAAAGGTATCGAAATAGGAAGTGTATTAGGATAAAGATTGATACTAAAATCAATTTCTCTGGAAGGTGGTAATCCTAGAAAATCTTTGGGAAAAACATTGTCGAATTGTTCCAATGGTTTTGGAATTAAGGAAGAGATCTGAATTTGGAAATTTGAGGGTTCATATGGACCTGATCCTTGAAATACAAAAGTTATCTGCATTTCAAAAATAAATTTTCCTAGCATGACAATCGATATAAGTACGATGTCTTGATTAAGAATCCATTTTGATAATAAAATCGAAACCACAAACATCTTAAATTATCCATTAACAAGGAGTGTTCCAAGACCAAGATAAATTTTATAATTGTTATAACCTTGCATTGGTGTATTGATTTCACCTGTCGGTAATTTAATATCCAATGGACCAAAAGATGTAGGTAATAATTGCAATAAGTTAGATAGTTTAAGACTAATAAAATAATGTGTTGAACTTGAATCAAACAAAATATGCGCATGAAAATTTTGAAAAAGTATCATACCTTCTATCACGTCATTTCGTGTAGGTAGTGTGGTGTAATTCTTTCCACAACTCGGGTGGCATAATTCCTTTAGAAAAATGTAACACCCCACTCAATTAAATATCAAGTGATCATTCCCATACCCAATTAAAACAAAATTTACAGCTGGTTCATTCTTAGCATCGCTATCGAAAAATATTAATCACTTAATATCCAACTAAGCATGTGTTAAACTTTTCAAATTTTAATTTAATAAAATTCCATTTTTACCATTATGAACAATTTCATAATAACCCAATTAAAAACAATAAATGACTCACAATAGAATTTAAATACAACTGGAATAATACTTTCCAGCAAAATATCTTAATACATAAATCCCAATAATAACAAATGTGTCATAACGACATAAGTATAAAATCCTGACTCAAATAGAAGAGAAATACTATAATCCTCTTGGGCGACATGCCCTAAATAAAAATCAACTACAGAGTAGGAATCAACAAATAGGAAGGAGTCTAAACAAATCTCCAAACCCCATAGCGTCCATAACTAGTCAATATCACAACGCTCTAAGGCTGGCGTCCCTGTGGATGGACACCTGATGTAGGAGATACTAGAGAGAGAATAGAATATGCAAGGAAATGGGTCAGAGCCCAGTATAAAATAGTTTTTAAAATATCAAGTGAACGATTTCAATATTTACTAGGTGTAAGCCCGCGAGATGCGCGAGCGTGATACATAAATACGCAAATTAAATTCATATAATTCTAGTTTACAATTGTGAGTAGTTATTTGGAACAAAGTTTATTTTCAAAACAAAATTAAATATAAAAAAAAATAATGCTAAAGAAAATTTAATCGTTTTACTAAATTGAAAAGTTACTTGTATTTAAAAGTTTTATGTGAAAAAAATCCTAAAATGACATAAAGAAGTCCATGTCACAAAATATATAATTTTATATATATAAAAAAAGATACTTTCAAATAACCCATGCGCTATTATTCTATTTGTATGGTTCAAACTAAGATCTTAATTATGGTGGACTAACATTTTTATACAATAAAACATAAAATGCAATAATAAATTATAAAGTGATAATTACCATTCAACCTTTGAATTGGTTCCACTAAAATAATTATGATGTAATGATTGAATAAATATTATTATATATATTATCACATATTAATTGTATAGGAAATTTGCAATCTATTTTCAAGTATTTTAGAATTTAGTCACCTCAATTGTTTGCAATTATCCCCAATTCCGTGCTTACCGGATAATGGAGTAAAAGATCCAAAGAAATGTGGTGATAAGCATCTCGCATGTCAAACTCATGAGGGCCATATAATTCTCTATGACACAGATAAAATCCCACCCTCCTCCTTGTCCATATAAAATGAACCTCTAGTACCTATATTAGCCAAGCCAACCACATAAAACATAAACCTATAAATTCAGAAACACAAAAGAAAGAATCATAAAAAAAAACACTTAACCACCCCCACGCCCATCACTGTATAAACATTTTATCCCCAACTGCAAAAAAACACTATTGTTTCACCATTCAGAAAACCAACTTTAACGCCATTGGCCATTATTGTTGAGCCCGTTCAGTTCTCCCAACAAAAATATATTCGCAAATAAGTTTTGCGATCTCGGTTCGTCTATCTCCTCCTCAGATCTGGTGCCCTGTCCATGGTCCGTCATGGTGGGCATTGTCCTTCCGCCGCAGCCATCGTTAAACCCATAGGCCCACCTCGCGATCCATACCCGGATACACTTAACCTCCTACCAACCACCTGCCTCCGACCGGAACTCCACACCGGTGCATCCGTTCTGGGTTTTGTCTTTTCAGCCTTGGGTTAGTGTGGAAATAGATGGGGGAGAATAGGGATGACGAAAAAAAGGGTTTAGAGCAATTTTGTGGAAACAAATATGGGGTTTTCTTTGGGGATATATGTGGGCAGAAGGAGTTTTAAAGAGAAATGAACATACAGATGAATCAGAAATTTTTTACTTCCCTACAAATGAGAGATGGATGGTAAAGAATAATAAATGCCTTGTTGTGCCACGTGGATAAACTAATTGCAAAGCATAATAAATGGCTTGTTTTGCATTTTAGAGTATATAGAGATTACATATAATATACATGTTAGATATCAGACTCTCTCTTGAGATTCTCACATCTCATCTAGAGTGCACACCTAACGTACCTCTAAGCCATCCTAGTTATAGTTACCATGTCAAGTAGTTTAAACCAGCGTATCCACTAATCATATACCAATTCATTCCCACGTATAAATCTCATAATACATGTAATAATGATATAAACATATATATCCATTTAGATTCAACATGGATAAGCCCCTTATTAATTCAATTAAATTAAGTGTTTTCATAGTTAATTAATTCTAGATATCATTATCTTTCAATTCTACTTTAGTCACACAGTAGATATCATCATATGTATATATATACATTCACTATATTATATATATATATATATACTATATTGCACCCCGAGACACAACTGCGGTGTTGCATTACTCTGATATCATGTCCCAATACATCTCGTCACTATATAGGGGACTATAGGTTCGGTAAATATCCCTCGAACCACAAATATCAAAACACAAATAATGGAGGCGAACATAGTCCTAAGCCTTTAGACTACGCAAATACTAAATCACCCAAATAACTGTTATATACCATTGTTCTCATTAAGGGTAATTGACATAAGTCCTATGTTCTCGAGTGACAAGTCAAAAATCCCATAGACTCATCAGGATATGACTGCCCACACGCATAAACCTCCCGTCGATCGCAAGTAAACTAGGTATGTCATACACATAAATTCTAAATCAATAGGCATTGTCATATATATAATTAGGTACTCATTTGACCTAATGTATAATACTAGGAATTTATCATATCCCAAAATACCCATTGTATTATCAATACCACCCGTACTTGTTAATTATAATTATTTTCTTTGTCACATTATTATTATGTAGTTATCACTCACATAATGTCTTTCTCACTTTAATAAAAAATTTCCAACACTAACCCAAGTCTATCGCTCCTCGTTAATGTACCAAAATTATCCAAACTTAATTCATCAAATATTATTATATGGATACCACTTACATAATATCATCCTCGATTAAATATAATTTTCCATCATTCACCCAAGTCCCTCGCCTTTTGTTAATGTACAAAATTATTTGAATATTATTTCTACCAAAATTTACATAATTCATTATCCTTTTATCTTTTCCCGATTCAATTCCACACAAAATACATTTTTTGGGTCTCAAGTATATCCTATTGTCCTCCCTTAAGTCCCATCATATTCAAATAATCATCACTAAATATTTCTCACAATTTGGGATTCAATCAAACTTTAAAAGGAAAAAATTTCACATTTCTAGGGGGAATCGATCGATCGATCAGATAACAGCCCAATTTCTACATATTACAACCTACGGGTTTAACACTTCTTTCTCATCAAAACTAACATAAATCAATCCAAAACTTCTCCTACTTCATCTCAATTGACATACTAAAGTATATGATCAAATTCTAACAATCAAACAACCTAAATTCATCAATTGGTTTGGATTAAATCATATTATTCCCAGAATTCTCATATTTTAATATTTATCCCAGAAAATTATATGAACTCAGATTTCCTCCATCAATTGAAACCAAATTTCGTGTACAAAAAGAGATTTATTCTATCTAGTTCTCATGTCCAGAACTAAACTAAAACTCTATAGTTTCTCATTTAAACATGGAAATTCTTAGTTCTTTAATTATCCTATCTAGCATGGATATTTTAAGCATCAAAATAAAGCTAGAATTGCACTTGCCTTAGTTATGTAGGTCTAAACCTTTGGTGATGATGGTGTAGGATTTCTTCCTCATTTTTCGGAGATTTTCGGTGGTGGTGCTGGTGGAAGAAGGTGGTTGATCCTCTTTGGTTCAGCCCAAAAGACTCTCCCCTTCTCTAAGCAACCTCTTCTTCTTCAAAGAAACCTTTCACTCTTTTTCACACTAAGTCCTCTCAAATATTTTGTGATGAAATGGAATGAACCTATGTTATTTTAACCCAACACCTTTATAATAAGACAAAACTTGAAATTACTATTCATCTCCCATGTAAAATGACTAAATTGCCCCTTTGGGGTGTCCTTTCATCTCCCGCTTGACCCGAGACCCAATTCCAACACCCAAATAGACTTTTCTGACTATTTCGACACTTTCGGATGTAACGGCTCACTCAAAACAACCATAAGGTTGATATAAAATAATGTTTCCTTTTTATTCATTTAACTTGGTCCCGACACGCCCCACACCGCATCCCGACTTAATTTCCATTATTACGGTATTAGTAACTCATGACAATATATATAACGTCATATTCATATATTACTTATATATCACCAAGTAATATTCGGAATCACACATTACTATGATATCTAGTAATATTAAATCCGGATTAATCCCAATTAATTACTTACTAATTAATTCCAATTAATCCGTATTCACTTTTAATTTATCCCCTAATAAAATTTATTAAAAATTACGGGGTATTACATAGTTCCCCCCCTTATAGTGGAATTTCATCCCAAAATTCAGAAAATAAAAGTATATCTAGTAAAAATAACTCCGGATATTTGTCGCGCATATCATCCTCGCGCTCCCAAGTAGATTCCTCAATGTTATGGTGTTGCCACTACTCATGCACCAACGAAACTACTTTGGATCTCAAACGTCTTTCGCTATGGTCAAGATCACTACTGTTCTCTCCTCTTAAGAGTTATTTGGCTGCAAGTCGATCTCCTCTAATTCAACATGAGTGTGATCCAACTCATCCTGGAGATATTGCCTCAGCAAAGAAATATGGAGCACATTATGTATCCTATGCAAGTGCTCCGACAACCCCAATCTATAAGCAACCGGTCCAACTCTCTTAATGATTGGAAGTGGTCCTACATATCTGGGTGCCAATTTCCCTTTCTTCCCAAATCTCATAATCCCTTTCATAGGTGATACCTGCAATAATACTTGGTACCCCACAATAAATTTGCGGAAGGACCGTTTTGCATCGGCATAGCTTTTTTGTCTATCCTAGGCTACCCGAATACGATTACGAATGATCTCAATCCCGACGGATGTATTTTATATCACCTCTGGCCCCAGTAGTTTATTGCCCGCCACTTCTAACCAGTATTCGGGATAACTACAAGGCCTACCATACAGTGCCTCAAATTGAGCCATACCAATGGTGAAATGATAAGAGTTATTATACGCGAAGTCCACAAGCGAAAGGTATTGCTCCTAACTTCCCCCAAAGTCCAGGAAACTCATGCGTAGCATGTCTTCTAACATCTAGAATGTATTTTCTGTCTGCCCATCCGTCTGTGGGTGATAAGACATACTCAACCGAAATTTGGTGACCATATCCTCTTAAAAGCTCTCCCAGAAATCTGACACAAAAAACTTGCTCTGTCAGACATGATATTTAGGGGCACCCCGTGCAAATTCACTATCTCGGTAATAAATAATTGGTCATACTGACCCGTAGTGTAATCAGTCCGAATGGGCAAGAAGTGAGCTATCTTTGTCAACCGATACACAATCACCTGTATGGATCGTGACCCCTCTAAAAAGTAGGTAACCCTATGATGAAATCCATAGAGATGCTCTCCCATTTCCACATTGGGATCTCTAATGGCTAAAGAAACCCATCAGGCTTCTGATGATCCACTTTCACTAACATACAAGTGGTACACTTATAGACAAACTTACCGAAGTCTCTTTTCATCCTTCTCCACCAATATTGTCGTCGCATATCTTGGTACATCTTATCCCCACTGGGATGTACCCCAAATCTGGATCCATGCGACTCCATTATCACAGCATGCCACAAATCCACATCGTCTGGTACAATCAATCTACCGTTAAAGCGTAAGCCCCCATCTGAACTCACAGACTTTGCTTCCCCGGTTAAAAGTTGTCGAATTTTCTCCTAACAAAATGAATCGGTTTCTTAAGCATGAACCAACCTCATCACAATCAGAGGTGTGACAGTCATAACTGACATAAATAATTGAGCAACTGCATCCTGGTATCCTAGTTCCTTCCATTTTTCCTTCCACACCGTGGCTAACTTACCTACTGGCCTTCGACTCAATGCATCTACTACCACATTAGCCTTTCTTGGGTGATAATGTATCTCAAAATGATAGTCTTTCACGAACTGAAGCCACCTGCACTGGCGCATGTTCAACTCCCGCTGAGTAAATAGATATTGCAATGACTTATGATCCATAAATAGACGAAACTTCTCCCCCAATAAATAATGTCTCCATATTTAAAGAGAAAATATGACTGTCGTAAGATCTAAGTCATGAGTGGGGTAATTCCTCTCATGAGTCTTAAGCTTTCTAGAGTCATAAGCTATGGCCTTTTTTTCCCGCTATATTACTCCACTAAGCCCCTGTAAGGAAGCATCAGTGTAAAAAAAGTACTCCACTCCTGGCTTAGGCAGTGCTAATACTGGTCCTGAGGTCAACTTATCTTTCATCTCGTCAAATGCTAACTGACATGAATCATTATAGATAAATGGTACTCCCTTATGGGTTAAATTCGTCAGTGGACCCCAATCTTTGAGAAACCCCGGATAAAATATCTGTAATAGCTGGCTAGTCCCAAGAAACTACACACCTTTGTTGGTTTCGTGGGTTATCCCCACTCCCTCACCACTGATACCTTACTAGGATCCATCGATATCCCCATTTCAGACACAACATGCCCCAGAAACTAAACTCCCCAACGCCAGAACCCACACATTTCATATTTTGCATATAGTTGATGCTCACGTAGGGTCTGTAGAACCTGTCGTAAATGCTCGACATGCTCCTCCTCAGTCTCAAAATAAATCAGGACGTCATCTATCAAAACAATGACAAATCGATCTAAGAACTATCGAAACACCCTATTCATCAAGTGTATGAATACTGCCGATGCATTTGTCAACCCAAACGGCATGACTCGAAACTCATATGATCCATATCTAGTCCTGATTCACAGCTGATGATAACCAGACCTTAAGTCTATCTTTGAGAAGTAGGCTGCTCCTCTCAGTTGATCAAACAAGTCATCGATTTTGAGCAATAGATACTTGTTTCGTATCGTGACTTTATTAACCTCCCAATAATCTATGCACAGCCTTAAATAATCGCCTCTCTTCATAACAAATAATACAGGGGCACCCCAAGATGACGTACTCCTGTGGATAAACCCCTACCCCAAAATCTATTTTATTTGATCCCTGAGCTCCATCATCTCTGCTGGAGCCATACGGTAAGGTTCACGAGAAATGGGCCGAGTGCGCGATGCTAAATCAATCATAAACTTAATCTCCCTACTGGGAGGTAATCCCAGTATCTCCTGGAATACATCCGCAAACTCAAAAAACTACTAGTATAGAGTCAAGGGATAATACTACTCCCATAGAAGTCTTCTCCCCTATATAATACAAATGAGTAGATGACCCTCCCCCAGAATGAGGCATCGCTATAAGGAATATCGCATGTCCTGAAATAGCAAAAATTATACACCTGCTATAACAGTCAATCATGGCTCTATATGAAAAAAGCCAATCCATGCCGATAATCACATCATACTCGGATATGTCCAACACATGTAAATCCACCAGTAATATCAGACTCCCAATCTCTATACTCACATTACGATATATAAAGAAAATAGGCGTCCCACTACCCATCGGTGAGTCTACATAAGTAACGGTGCTATCGGCCAAGTCTAGTAACCCTGTGGCCCATCCAAATTTAGTAGATACAAATGAATGTGAGGCCACCGTGTCAAAAATAATGCGTCCCATATCCCCATAGATACAAAACATACCCTCAATCACGGGCGGTGGGTGCTGAAACGCTGCCTGATGGACATTATAGATACACCCATACTGTCCCTGCTATGCTAGAGCTACCGGAATGGGAGGTAGTGTTGGCAACTGAGTTGGTGATGGGAGGGAGGGTGGTGGAAATACTTGTCTATGTGGCTCCTGATGTACTCCCTACTGAGGATTCTTGCCCCTATCGTGACAATCCTTCCAGTTGTGGCTAGGCTTACCGCACGCAAACATTTACAAATGAACTTTCCCCCATTCTGCCCTTGTTGTTCTTGGCCCTGCTGGTCGGTACCTCCTCTCCCTTGGCCCTGCTAGCCCCACTAGGCCTGCCTATGGCCTCCCTGTCCAAATTAAAATCCTTTAGATCATAAAAGTTTAGCGTAGTCCCCAGGCTGGGAACCTTGTTCACCCTGTCGTTGTTGACTTTGACCTGACGGTGTCGTGTTAAAACTGCCTCTATTAGTCTTGCCTTACTGGCTCGAATCAATACCCCGTTTAACGCCTTGGGAATATAAAAGGTTATATTATCAATGAATCATCGTGGCATTAATAACATCTGCGTAAGTATGTAAGAAGAGATTGCCCAATAAGTGCTAGCGAATCTTATAGTTCAGGCCATCAGTGAACATCTAAATTCGTCTTTCTTCAGTGGGTACCTCTGCAGGCACCAAGTTGGTCCACTGAGTAAATTCCTCCTCATATCTAGTCACTGCCTTCCCTTCCTATTTCAAGCCAAGTAGTTTCTGCCTCATCGCTGTCTAGATGACCGAAGGGAAGTATTTGTGGTCGAACCGCACCCACAAATCTTGGATAGTCATAGTATCTCTCTTCTCAGGGCTGTTAATGGATTCCCACCATTGTAGAGATTCCCCAACTAGCTTAAACATAATTAGTAACTGAAGTTGAACCTCTGTGCATTCAATCATCCTCAAGTGCCTCTAGATATTCTTCTTTCAATGGCTATAAGTCACGACATTAGAACCCCCTTGAAACTCTTGTAGATGCGCCTTCTGAAAGGAATCCTTAACACGTTCCCAAGTAGTAGGAAACACTTGCCTTGGAATGTATGGTACATCTAGCGCCTGAACTTTAGCTTGTTGAATAATAGCTAACGTTGCATTGACTGCTTGAGTAATAATGGTAGCAACTTCTACAGCATTCATGGTACCCTGAGCTGGGGCGACTGAGATGCACGTCGAGGAGGCATCTGAAACGAGAGAGAATATATCATCCGAAGTAGATATACTGTAATAATGGTACAAAGGAATTTTTTTGAAAATGTCCTCCGAAGTAGAACGAGTTGTTTATTGTTATCAAGCTAAAGATGTAAGTTCTTGAAGACGTTGCATGATTCCTTCAGTTTAATTATGTTCAGTTGAGTACTAGAGGAAGGAATTCGAGTACTAACCACCCTAAGATATAATATAACAGTTTTAATCATAAGAATCATAAACAAAGATATGCCACAAGCCTATTATATTACACATGATAAGTTATATGATACATTGGAGTAATATATCATAAACTATATTAGTGCAGCTATGGTAGTTAGCTCATCTCCTCAGTTTTAGTATAGCATATTATCTACATCACTTTACTATATATATATATTAAGAGATAACTTTTGACTTCGAATTATTTAACTAGGGATAACGAATTCATCACTAGAACTGAACTCTGGACTGACTGTATAATATCCGTAATTTTAACCATTAGTTGAGTTATTAGTAATACCCGGAGAATAGTCACTATGTAATTCACCATTTGATGTGGCATCGAGGTACATCGGTGGAGTTGGTATCTCATCTGCAAGTGCAAGATTTATGATTTCTTGAAAAATTATCTGATCATTCACATAATCATCAACTTTTTTCATGACTTGCATATCGCCCAAAACTTTGTTTGTCAGCACTAGTCTTACATCACTACTCGCACCTGCCCAGTCTTCCTTGTCCGCATGAATTATTTCTCTCAATTTTACTAATGCCTCTTCTCTAACTCTGGTTTCTCAGCGATTGATTGTTTCGATGTCTACATTGAAAAAAATGTGTCCAATGTATCTATGCTACAAAATGTAATTACATATAATAATAGTAATAAAAGAAGTTACGAAAAAGATAAAATATCTAATATCTTTTTTTTTTGATATACAATGTTAACCCTGCGATATGTTTAAATTTATTATATCAACCTGTCGCACCCTGTTTTTTGGTATGGATGAATAAGAATTATACATAAAGCAATGAATTAGAGTTAAAACGGAATAACATAACTTTATTCATTATTAAGTAGTATTACATAGGGTCGTACCACTGCAGGGGCGAGTTACCTTTTTAGCATAAACTATAATATATAAAATTGAAAAGTGTCATTCCTTTCTCCCATCTAGCTTATTCTCTGCCCACACAGTCACATACGCGAACAAGTGACCGGTATCTATCTCAAATAGGGAAGAGATACTATCCTATTTTTGGGTTCATCTAGAAGAAAAAGGAATTAGCACAAATATACCGAGAATGTTTTATCAGTCCCAGAACAAATATATATAAGATGAAAGTTGGAGTATGTATAGAATCAGTGTTTAGCAACGCTAAAGAAATAAAGTTGACAATCACATACATATCAATTTATAAAGATAATTAAGGTTATGGAACTAATAATCTCATACTTATCGACTCATTAAGAAAATAAAGTTCGTCATTAATTCATTAAGGATTTTGTAAACATAATCAAGGATTAATAATAACATACTTACAAGTTCACTAAGGGGTCTAGAAATAATTAATCCATCAGCAAAACCAAAATAATAATACTAATCAACCCAAAACCTTTGTAAAAAAGTAAGCGTCTAGGCACACAATCAAAGTGACAATCATACGTATGTAGCAATAAATCTAGGCTCTCAATCATTTGAGGCCATTAGACCAAGTAGAAAGTTCTGTGTGATAACACATCAGTCTACTTCCTAGTTAATACTGATGCTTTTAATATAATGGCACAAAAGTGCTCATGAAGTTAGTAATGGCACGAAAAGTGCTCATAAGGTGAATAATGCCACAAAAGTACAAGGGTGAACTGAATCAATAAGGAACATGATAACAGTTATTAGGTGAGAACGGTTAAAATTGATCCATAGTCAAATTCAAATTTCGATGATAAATTCAAATACCAAGGATATGTAATAAAATATGTAGTGTGACAGTATTATAACATGCACATACTAAGAATAAATAGGATCTATCACATAGTGATATCAATAGTAATATGCCAAATGCACAAAGTTTACTATTGAAAAGATAGGAAAAATACATGCTTGGTATATCGATCGGCTTTATATATCACAAGATGATATTGGGAGGAGTTGGTACTTGAATTTATATATACAATGTTTAGGAATGTAAGTATTTGAGATTAGTACAGTCGGCTTGTAATAAAACTATATCTTTTAAATTCCATGGGGTTTAATTGTAAATATTTTAGGATTTTAAAATAATGGATTTAATATATTTTTGGAGTTTGGGTGCAAGAGACTTTTTGTCATAAAATAATTTGAATTATTCATAGACAAAATTTGGGGATCAAATTCATAAGTTGAAAAAGTTAGGAGGCGTCAATTTATAATTTTGGAAAAATATTCTTAAGTCCAAACCTCATTTTTTTCATAACTCGGGCTAGTTTAATCAAAACATGGCCTTACCTTAAACCATTTTAATCAGAAAAATAAAATTTCAAATATTGGGAAAAATTCCAGAATTTTCTGATTGGTCATGCACCCTCACGCGCTCAAAAAGTTTATCACCTTCCCCTCGATAGTTGACTTTAGGGTTTCTAATTTTTAACCTTGAATAACTCCTTCATTTCTAAACCATTTGAGATGATTTATAAACAAACTCAACCTAATGTTTCATAAGGATTTCGAATATATAAGTTTTGTGGATTGAGATGCAGTGTATCTCAAGTTCTAAAAGTGTGTGTTTCTATAATTTTGACTTAACATTCGTGCATTTTAAGGATATATAAAGGATTCTTATAAACATGGTTTGTTTAATGCTATGTATAGGAGTGTTTTCGTTTTGATTTCAAATATTGAGATGGATTATACATAGAGAATTTCAAATTTTCAGTTTTCTGGTTCAAAACACATTTTCAATTGATTCGAGCTTAAGAGACACATTCATGGATTTTTATCATTAAACTTGAGCTCCTTAGGTTGTAATAAAGTTATACATAACTTCAAATCAAATTTTGGATCTTTCTATCGAAATTCACCATTAAAGCTCAAGCTCAAATGGTCTAATTTCACTTTTTTTTCTATTCTATATTGTTTAACATGCAAAAGCTCTCATATTATAATTGTTCTAAGTATACTAACTACACATGAAGCAATTGGAATTGAAAGAACTGAAAATAACTGATAAAATTATGGTGTATATGGTTTGAGTGAATTTTTGAGTTTTTGAACTAAAGTTTGAGGTGTGTTTTAACTACTGGAATGGTGGGGTATTTATATTACATACTCAGAGGATTCGATTAGAGGAATGGGTGGTGGATTTGAGCTGTTTATATGAAATTTTCAAGGCTAGTACATGGAACCCACCACATGTGTTCATGGTGTATACATGTTCTTTTTAACTTCTTGTGCTTATGCGGTGTACTACGTGGCCATGGGGTTTACTCAAATTAAAAGAAATTTGATATTTGGTCCTTAGTTGGTCTTGTAATTGCATGTGTAGACTTAAAAGTACACTTTTCATAAACTATAGGGGTACTTTTATAATTTTAAAAAGTTTCAAGGAATGAAATTATAATTTTATTTTAGTTGAAGTCTAAAGGATTAATTTGATATAAAGTTGAGGTTTAGGAGTAAAATATAAGTCAAGTCATATTACTTTAAAGTTTTTAAGGGGTTGTTTTGTAATTACTAAAACTTTAGGACTCCATGTCAATTTAGTAGAATTGTAGGGTATCAAATATATTCTCTTTCTTCTTAAGAGGACTTTTGAGTTTAAATATATTATTAGGGTTAAAACAATGACCGTAGGTATTTAGGGTCGGTTTTGAATGACTTTGTCATGGGAACTTCAGAGAGACTTGGTTTGGAGGATTGAGAAGTGAGGCAGTGTTAGGTCTTGTTCTGACCATCTTAGATACACCTGGGAAAATGCCAACCTTTCACTATGGAAGCTTGTGCGGAGTAGCCTTGAGTTCCATCGTATATTGAGCCCGGAGCCAAACAATCCCCTACCAAATGTCACATCTACTTTAGGTGATTTGACCAACCAGCTAAACACTGTCCAATCTGAACTCGAGTAAACCACTATGGTATTGGGGATTTCAGGTGGTTAGGTGAGTCTCTTATGTGGTGACAGTCCTCTGAAGCACAGTGGTTAACCAAAAATCATGTCTTGGAATTCAATGTTTATGATATAGGATTGGCTGGACCATTATGCATATAATGTTTGTGACAGAAAGTGTGATGGGTAGGTCTTTCACATTAACGAAGACTGAGACATCTTGGGAAGGTGTGTGGGGTTATTTATGGGCTTCAATCATTTTTTAGATAAAGAGTTATTTCTAGATATTATTACTAAAGAGAGAGAATTTACTAGAGAGAAGTTATTGCATACCAGAGCTCTTACTTACCCACCATTGTCATTTATTGTGTAGCTTTTAATAGATAACTAGAGTTTCTTCAGAAGTTAATGGTGTGTTGTCTTCCTACCAAGGTGTATCTAGGGTGCTTACTTCTCTCTCCCTTCGAATGAGTTACTTCTGAGTCCCCATTATTATTATTTTAGTCATAAACGAGTGTATTGTGAGTTCAATATGAGTGTTGATCATATATATCATGGGTTTACTTGTATTTATTGAAGAGTTCCTAAATTATCATTTATCACCATAACTATAGGGGTTACACCTCAAATAGTATTACTATACTCCCAGGCTACAAGTGGACTACCCTATTTCATTTGGCGACTCAATTGGGGAGGTATTCTGTTAAAAGTATAGCACAAGATAATGTTAAACATACCATAGACTTTGACGTTATTCAACGTAATGAAGAACAAGCTGCAAGGAAGTTTGAGGCTTCTAGGGATGGGGCTCCTCGTTCAAAGGTTCCCCAAGTTCAAAAGACAATAGTCATCCCAGTGGTGACACAAGCTTCCATTAGTGCTGGGATAGGACAAGGACAGATGGACCTTCTCATGGGAAAGTTCTTTGAGTTTTTACAGACTCCCATTATTGTGACGGTTTTGGAGGGGATTTGACCCCAGTTCCTTTGTAATCCTAATGGTGACTTCGATAGCCCCATCAAGCACAGCTCCAACGAGAGTTGGCCCCACAAACACGGTACCTACCCCTATCCCCACGGTCGGCATCCCAAGTATGGCAGGCATTCTACGTGTGGTAGGTATGCCAGGCATAATGAGGATTCTTCCTGTGGTCCCTCATCCCATTGATCCAGTGGTCAAGAAAACATATGCATCTCTCTTAGAAGAAAAGAGGAAGGAAATACAGAAAGAGATGTTGAAGATGATAGTGGCTTCCTCACAGTCTGCCAGTGAGGTAGCATCGGTGTACGATGATTTTTGTACCCTTACCCTTTGGAATACAACGATGAGCCTTACCCAAAGGACTTCATTCCTCTCATCTTTGACAAGTAAACGGGAACATGGGGAAACTCGAAGGAACATATCAAGTGCTTCATCGAGCATTTGGGAGCTCACTGCAACAACAAAAAGCTTACATTAAGGGAGTTTTTCAAATCCCTAATTGATAAGGTTTACACCTAATACACTCACTTAGCACCTAAAAGTGTCTTAATGTGGGTGGAAATGCATGTGCTATTTGTCTAGAAGTTCTTTCTAGCAGAAGATGAGTTCACACTGACCCAGCTAGGCAGGGAGAAAAAATAGCAGGGGAGGAAGTAGTGGCGTGTGTTTAAAGGTTCAAGGAAATGTCTCTCGATGTAAGAGAAGAGACCAAGGAGTCCAAACTTCTTCATATTTGTGCTAAGGGTTTGTTCCTAGAATACATCTCATATCTCATTAATGAAACACACGAAGGAACTTTCAAGGAGTTTTCGACGATAGTGAGGAATATATCATTGGTCGTTCGGCTAAGTTCCGTCATGGTGCCTATGATGTTTAGGCAATCTATACAGCCTATTGCTACACGGGACCATACCCCACGGATGGGTTATGCTGATGGGGTAGAAGGATCTAAGAAATCAAGGAAGGAAAACAAAATAAATTTCGACAGAGATAGGGAAAATTCATTACCACTGCCTTACACTGTTGAAGAGGCTCTCAGTTGTTACAACACCATGGTCCAAGGGGAACGGTGTATAAACCTAAGGGCATTCCAGCCGTGGAACCATACACTAAGACAATGGTTGATCCAAAGTATTTTCAGATCCATTGAAAGGTGGGTCATCTAACGAGAAATCACTTCACCCTAAGAAATATCATAAGCAAGAACATGAAGGCAAGGACTCTAAAGATCCCTCAGGAGAATGTTAACGCCAACCCCCTGCCAACACATAACGCTAATATAATAGTTTCTTACGATGAGGAGTCCAAATGGGAAGCGATAGAACTGAACATCGAATGGGAAGAATTCAAGGATGCTTTGGAGGACTATACCAGAAGAATGGATTATGTGGGGATAGCTTACGGTGAAGCTAGTTCCAGGGATATAGAGGATGTGTACAATCAGGAAGGGGAAGATATAGACCAGGGGATAGAATACTAGGCAGTATCGAAGTCACCCAAGTTATCATGGTTCTTTAACCAGGTAAGGATGCCGAAAGAGAGCTGGTTAGAGATAACGCAGTGATTCTATACATTGCATGGAAGAACGCAGTGCCATTGTTGAGGTGGAAAGGGCCCATGGCCAGGTTAGTAAGGAAGTTTTTATTTGAGGTAATTTTTAATGACGCTAATAGGTATATAAGGTTCCCACATAATAAGCCCTTAAACGTAACTGCTAGTATTAATGGGGTGAGTTTTGTAAGAGCTTGATGGATAGGGGAGCATCGATAAACATCATTACCATTAGTTCCTTCCATGAATCCAACATTCCTAAGGCAAGGTTGATACCAATGCCTCTGGTAATTTTGGGTTATGATAATCAGTCATCCAAGTTGATTAGATATATGAATGTGTGTATTGTGATAGGTAACCTTACTTCACACATCAAATTCCACGTAATTGAGAGTGCTACTTTGTACCACCTTCTGATAGGAAGGGTGTCGATGCACAATCATGGTTTAGTCCCTTTGGTATATCACCAATGTGCAAAGGCCAACGTGAAAGGCATTGAAATTATCATACATGCAACAAAGAAACCTTTCGCCACTAAAGAAGCTCACCTGGTGGATGAATCTTTCTATATAGAGTTGGAGGAAGATGCCAGTGTCTTGATGAGAAGAATAGAGGGAGCAAGAGTTCCCTCTATCAGAGAATGGATGGGGGCTATGAACTGTCAGAGTAGTGAAGGAGCTGAAAGAAAGGAAGTAGACAACGAATTTCATAAACCTCAGAATATCCAAAATAATTCAGAGATAGATTGAGGCCCAGGATAGATTTGATGGAGCCTGAGGCCCAACGATAGAGTATGCTGAGCAGTTTTTTTAGAAACAGACGGGCAGTGGTTTCCATATAAAGGAAGAGTAAGACGATTATAATGATAAGTAGGAAATGCAAGAAGAAGATCACAGAGGATGGGAGGGTGATTTACCTCCTCTTAAGGTGTGAGCGGGTGGTTGAAGGAGCTATTCTAGAAGTTGACAAAGAGGATGACTCGGTGTATGAATATTTCTTGATAGACCAACGGGGGTAATTTATGGTCATAGACAACTCTAACATCTAAGAGTTTTTAGAAGAAGTGTCCAAAATATATGATGGATCCGAAGCCACAGGTGCAAAAACTGGAACAACTAGATTTAGTTGATGATGGAAAAGACCCAAGTCCCATCTTCACTTCAAAAGATATGAGTGAGGAGAAAATAAGGGACTTGGTTGAGCTAATTCAGGAGTACAAGGATGTTTTTGCATGGAAATATATAGAAATGGAAGGGATAGATGCAGAAGTAAGTTTCCATAAGCTAAATGTTATGACTTAAGCCATACCGATGAAGCAAGCCACATGAACTTACAAGCCTAAACTGGACCTAAGGAACAAGGAAGAGGTAAAATGATTACTAGTGGCAGGGTTAATCAAGCCGATACAACATCCACTTTGGATATTAATCATCGTCTCGATAGGGAAGAAGGACAAGAACTAGATAAGGATCTGTGTGGACTTCAGGGATTTGAATAGAGCCTGCCCAAAGAATAAGTTCCCTCTACCATCTATTGACATCTTGATCGATGAAACTACGGGACATGAAATGTACAGCTTCGTGAGTGGGTATGTAGGGTACAATAAAATCAAGATGGACCCAGTAGATGCAAAGAAAATGACGTTCAGGACCCCGTTAGACAACTTCATGTAGAAAGTGATGCCTTTTGAGTTAAACAATGATGGGGAAATGTATCAAAGGATGATGATGGCCATTTTCCATGACTTATTTCATAAGTTTTAGGAATTTTTTGTGGATGATTTGTCATAAAGTCGAAGAATGAGAAGTTCCACCTAGATGATCTGAGTAAGTTGTTCACCCGATGTAGAAATTACAAGCTAAAGATAAACCTACCGAAGTGTGCTTTCAGGGAAACAAGTGGAAAGTTCTTGGGTTTTGTGGTAGATCAACATGGAGTGCATATCGACCAGGACTAGTAACGAGTAATCCTGGAGAGGCTTAAAGAACGACGAAGGAGCTTAAGAGTTTTCTCGATAAAGTCTCATACCTTAGGAGATTTGTTTTAAGGCTAGTCGAAATAACTCACCCATTGATGGAGTTGTTACGAAAGGGAAAGAAGTTCAAATGGTAGGAATATCACCAAGAATCTTTGACCAAGTTGAAGAAGCTACTCACCTTTCCATAAATGATGATTCCTCCTAAGGTGGGGATACTGTTGCAGCTTTACCTGACATCTACTAAAAGGTCCGTTGGAAATCTTCTGGCACAGTAAATTGATGGACAAAAAAGGCCATTTTACTACCTGAGCAGCATCATACATGGACCAGAGGCAAGGAACATTAGTATAGAAAGACATTGTTTAGCCTTGGTGTTTGTAGCACAAAAACTTATTCATTACATTCTATCTTTCACAATTCATATTGTGACAAAATGTGACCCAATTAAGTTTTTGTTAGAAAGAATTATTTTGATTGGAAGAGCATCTAGGTGGTTCCTCATCCTTTAAAAATATGACTTAAAATATGTGGTCCCTCATGCGATCAAGATCCAGGAATATGCAGACTTATTGGCCCCATCTAGGGTATTTGAGCCACCCCGAGAGAACATTCCATGGGATGACTTGCATAAAATTTTCTGGATGCCAACCTTGAAGAATGTACAATGTAGTTTGATGGTTCTTTGGCAGAAAAGAAGGGAGGAGCGGGGGTTGTCCTCTCTAAAGGGAAGGAAGAATTTTCCTTTCCTACAAGTTAGATTTTCCTTGCTCTAATAATGAAGCAAAATATAAAGCACTAGTACTAGGTTGTTAGAGGCCTTTCGAAGAGGCATTTGTTCACTGTGCATCAAAGGTGATTCAAATAGTTGGTTCAGAAAGTGAACAGGGAATATGCATTTAAACACCTCAGCCTAACACTATATATAATAATCATCCAACGACTGATCAACCAGTTCCATCAAATTAAGATAAGAAAGCATCCTAGAATGATGAATAGACATGTTGATGCCTATGCCACCATTATTCAGAAGCTGGCTATGAAAACTGACACAACCATTATGGTGATATAACGAAGAACATCCCCCTCGATTGTGCAATCAATATTTTCGATGGAAGACGATTCAGATTGGAGGGGCAATATTAGGAAGCAGTTGTGGTTTGGAGAAGGTAAGATGGAACTGAAAGAGCTAGCGTAGTACTTTACTAATCAAGAAAACCTCTACTTCAGGAACATGGGAGGGTGGTTTTCAAGACGCGTCAATTCAGAAGAAGCGAAGAAGAGGTTAAAGAAGACACATGACGAACATTGTGAAACAAATGAGATCCTTCTATATAGAAGAATTCATAGGGAAGGATACTATTGGACGACGATGAAGCAAGATGCAGCAGAGTTATAATAAAGGTGCGATAAATGTCAAATATTCTTTCAAGCAGCTGAATGCCACTTCGTTGAAACTCAGATAGACTGGAGGCAGCCCTACATTAATTTTATTAAAGATGGAGTTGTTCCTATAGAGAAAATGGATGCGATGGGGCTCAAGAGAAGGGACCCATAATTTCACATCCAATAGGATCAGCTCTATCGCAGAGGATACTTTAACAAACCATTGAGATGCATCATGAAGGAGGAGGCAACAAAAGTTTTGAAAAAAGCTCACGATCTAGCTCATATTTGAGGAGAAAAATTATATGACCAATTAATGATATTGGGTTATTATTGGCCAACAATGAAGAAGGATTATGCTGAGTTTGTACAAAAATGCAAGTCGTACCAGCTACACGAAAACATGATTCATGATCCTTCGGTGGAGTTACATTCTTTAGCTACTCCTTACCCATTACACACTTGAGAATTTGACATGGTAGGGGAAATACACCCATCTTCTATGGGAAAGATATGGATACTCATAGTAACAAGATGTTTTACAAAATGGGCTGAGGCGATACCCACTCAAAAGAGAAACTGCAAGAGTGGTTGCTAACCTCATCAGGGAATACATTATATGCAGGTTTGGGGTTCTAAAGGTTATACTCTCTAATAACAGGACCCCATTTGTCAATAAAGAAGTAAGGGTTCTTATAGACAAATACTCCATTATACCTCAACGGTGGCATAAGGGCAATGATCAAGCTGAAGCAACTAACAAGACCTTGGTTAACATTTTGGCCAAGACGATGGAAGACTTCCCAAGATCCTAAGATGATAAGATTCCAACAATTTGTGGGCCTATCGAACAATGAAGATGAAGCCTACAGGATATATCCCGTCCTCTCTTATGTTTGGAGCTAAAGCAATTCTGTCTGTAGAACTGGAGGATCCTTAGTCTTGATATGCCTTACGAAGAAGCATGCTCCCTCAAAATAAATATGTACAGTAGGAAGCACTGGATGAGCACAGGGAAATGCGATGAAACACTTCCAAATGTATGTTAAGTAGCATTCTAAGTCATATGACAACTTGGTGAGGCCAAGAAAATTTGTAGAAGGGGACTTAGTTTTGAAGGTAGTAGTGAAACACATTCGGGGGCTCCTATTGCCTAAATTTACTACGAATTAGGAGGGACCATCATTATAAAGGAGGCTCAGGATTCATGTTATTGCTTAATTTCTAATATGGAAGAAGATAAACCTTTCAAGATTAACAATAAGTGGTTAAAAGTTTATCATGTTTAGGCGAGTAAACTTAGTTAAAATGTTTTTATTGCAATTAATTGTATAAGTTATTACTTTTTTAATTAGATGACAAAGAATGAGTTTACTTGTAAATTATAAGAGTTCGAACTTTGCATTAAATAGAAGTGTTGTAACAAAACAGCACATGATGACAAAGTATTATATCTTTAACTAATGTGACTTATGAAGACTACAAAATTGGGAACTACTGCCCAACAATTACATGTGGTACAAATAAAGAAAAGATTGTCAATACAAAAGAAGGGACTTCTAGCCTAGAAGAAACAATAAATTAGTTTGGGAGAAAAAATTCCCAGGCAAGACCGGAGAAGATTCCAAGCATGTCCTCTAAGAAATAAGGCAGCCTTTAAGCCTAGTATGCACTTGACCTTTCGATCAACAGAGCTTCCCATTCCAGCTTGGCCTTTTATGAAGCTTCTTAGACAGCCCTCAATTTATCATCAGTTGCTACTAACAGAGGGGCCAACTCTGCTAGCCTCTTCTCCTTAGATTGTGAAACCTCAACATGTTTCAGACAGAGTTCCCTCGGTCTTTCTAACTATTGGCTATTCAAAACTTTCAAGTGGAGAATCATCCAGTTCAGTTGGAAGCCATCCTTGCCCATCTCCTTCAAACTTCCCAGGTGATGATTAATGAATGACCTAGTAGGATGGGACGTTTGAGTGTTGACGATCCCAGTAATAACGACCTCCAGACCTTAAAGCCTATGGCTTATCACCAATAGGTTTGAGTGCACACAGTCAATGGCAAAATTTTGAGGATGGTACATGGCAATCTATTCGGTGATAGACCGATCACATGTAAAAATTTGAAGAGATTGGAGAAGGACCACCAGACATAACTCATGAGGAGCCATGTTTGGGAGGAACCTCATAACCTGACTCATCGTCCGCTGTCAGGTTTGTAGTTGAACCACGGTCGTCATGACTTGAGTTCTCAGAAGGGACTGGTTTTTTATGCATGGATTCAGCAGGCGAGGGATCACACTGAGCCGACATTTGGATGATAGCAGGCACCCATAAAACTAGTAAAGCGTTAAAGAAAAATGAGTTGATGAAAAATCTTAACAAGTATTTTTTAATTGTCAAGTCACCATTATAGGTGGAGTTGATGAAAAATCTTAACAAATGGTATTCATTATTAAATCATCGTTATAGATGGAGTTGATAAAAAATCTTAAAAAGTGGTTTTCATTGTTAAGTCACCGTTATAGGTGGAGTTGATGAGTGGTTTTCATTGTTAATTCACCGTCATATGTGGAGTCGATGAAAAATCTTAACAAGTGGTTTTCATTGTTAAGTCACCGTAATAGGTGGAGTTGATGAAAATCTTAACAAGTGTTTTTTATTGTTAAGTCATCATTTTAGGTGGAGTTTAAGATTTTTTAACAAGTGTTTTTTCATTGTTAAATTTACCTCCAAAGGCATAAGGGAAATACTTAGGCAAAAAAAAAAGAGGGAGAAAGCAACAAAATACCTCAGGATGCCTGGAGCAGTGACGGTGGCCAGAGAAACAGCTGAAATGATAAAAACTATAGGCGAAAAATTAGCTTCCCCCAAGCCTCAGACGAACCCTCGACCAGAGGAACCTCAACCCTTGGCGAAGTACCTTCCCCAGTAAAAGTCACTATAGCCAGGATAGGGGAGGGATCTAAAAGAATTGTTTTCCCTCCTAATAGGGCATCAAATCTCATAGGGGTCGAAGGGCTCCCCGGGTGAGAAGAGGACCCAGAGGTAGCCTGCATAGAATAATAAAGATTTAGACACAAGAAACATAAGAAATGCTAAAGAAAAAGTGTAAGTAGGGATCTTACCTTAGTACTATTTACGAAGGGAGATAGTACAATTGCAGGCCTCGCTAGAGGGAACTGAAGTATTGACTCGGTGAGAGATATGGATAGGTCAAGGGAAGTTATAACCTGGAGATCAAAGAAAATACTTAGTACAAACAACCAAAGGGATGAGAAGATAGCTAAGTGATAATCAAGTTATTACCTTTGGAGGGGAAGAAGAGACTTGAACAACGTCCAGAGGAACCATGGGAAGGGAAGATGGAATAAAAGAAGCCGGAAGACATTCCTCTGGCTGGGAAGAAGCTTCAATATATTCTTGAGAAACACCAGCCCTTCTGAAAGCCTCCTCTATGCTCTTGGAGGTAGATCGGTGAGAATAGGCCAGCCTATACATGGGGGATGGGGAGGAAATGTATCAGCTAAAGTGCTCCCAAAGCATCCTCCCACGAAGGGGCTCATAGGAGGAGAAGGCCTTTCTCCCTCAATCTCCTACACAAAGAAAAAAAATATTGACTAAGTGTTAGAAAATACATTTCACTATGGTTAAAATGGCTAAATGTGGAAAAAAACATACCTCTTGCTCAAGAGAAGAATGGGATGATATGACTATTGGCGAAGAAGGTGGCGAAGGAACTGGAGAAGCCCTATCGGTCGGATCATGCTCAACATCAGGATTGTTATAAAGACTGATAATCTCAATAGGAGCTGGAGATGGAGAGGCCTTAGTAGCAGAAGCAGTAATAGTTGGTTGCACCTCGTAGGCATATTTCCTCTAGTTTTTGTGCCTAAAGTCTTTTTCCTAGTGCCAGAGGCACTAGTAGCAGAGGAGATTCAGGAAATCTTTCTTCATTTTGATACCCTCTATATTGGATCTACGAGGATAGTGGGAAATACAACAAGAGGAGGAACGAGGGATGGCTTATTGAAATGCCCATTGTACTCATTCCAATTTAACCTGGCACTTGGCTCTTATTTCCCCACTCAGATCCACAAACATGGCAGGTGGAACAGAGGAAATGAGAAATGCATCTAATAGAGCTTGGGATTTTTATGGGAGTTAGGTTTTGAATAAGTCACACTCTTAGAAGTTTTAGTTTTGTTGGAGGGAGGTTTTGAAGCCCTCGCTAGAAGCACCTTCGATGGGAGTGGTTTGTTTAGGCGTGGGGGATTTTTTAGGTTTGGGTTTGGTAGTAGGTATCATGGGGAAATAAGGAGGTAGCTCGCTTGGAGGATCCTTTGGGATACGTCTTAAAGGGAACTCAACCCCAAGAATAGAATTGCCCTTAAGGCCCAATTCAGAAGCAGAAAAGGAAAGGACTAGGGGGTACATTGGAGGGCCTTACATGAACCTAGCAATCTAGACCAGTTGCATTGGAGAATTCTTAGTTGTAAAAAGGGAGGTAACATCCCTCTTCCTTTTAATACTGGGGATGGTGACTCACCCAGCCATTCTTGAGCTGATCTCCCAAGTAGCAGTTGAGGTATAGAAGGATCAGGCCTTAGTAAAGGTGGCCTTAGGGTGGGATAATTTTAAAATTGGGTGAGGGGATCCTTGGTCAAAACCAAATTAGCGGTTGCATCAATTAGGGTTGTAATGCTCAGAGGTATATTCCCACTCGGTGTAAGAAGGTAAGTACCCAGGAGAGGACATAAGGACCACAACCATTGAGGGATTTTTAATGATGAGATCAATAGTAGTTGGTTGGATCACCCTTGCCCCATGTTGAAAAAAATCCCAAGTGTGGAGGAAAGATTCTTTGCAATATGGCCTCATGACAAAACTGTCAAGCTTGTCAAAGACAGGCAATATGTCCTTACGACTCTGTTTTTTGTAGTAGCAATACAGCTGATGGGTCTTGATGGGTTCACCGGGGGCAGGATGGATGGAGTTGGCTGATATTATAGGGAAACGGGTATAGAGAAAGCCTGTGAGAAGTATAGTGTTGGAAAAGTTAGCCAGGTTGTAATGGCCAAAAGGCTGTTCCATATCCAGGTAAGTCCTATCCAGCCAAGTGTAGAGGTACCCCAAGGCCATAGCTTCTAGAGGAATCTTGACCCCTCTAGCCAAACTGATAGATATGTTGATAAGGTCCCTCCTGGGCTAGTCATTCAGTTTCCTAGGCAGCATGAAATAGGAAAGAATGATAAGTATATAAGCTGGTAGTTATAGATATGTACCTTGCCCCTTACTAGCAGTAGAAGAACCATCATTCTCAAAGATATCTTGTAATAAGTAGTTAATTAGAGGAGTTAAGGTGGCTTTTTTAGTTGACCCGATGCAGCTTTGACAAATTCAATCCAACTCTGAATGATCAATAACTACTTCGACGTCTAGTGCCTCGTCGGAATAAGGCATAGGATGTGTGGTCTTAAGCCCAAACCGTTCACAACCGCCTCCAACGTGACGGTAAACTCACCCCAACCAGAAACAAAAGTATGGTTGCATTGTGTTTGGAAAGATTGAAGTTACCAAACCACTTGGTTTGATGGAGCCCAATATTAGTAAGGGCATCAGCATAAGTGTTCTGTAGGTGTGTGTTCCAAACAACGAAGTTGGTCGAGGAACCTCCTGGCCCTTCGAAATCAATCTTGGAGTAGGGGAAGTCATCATGGTCAAACTGAGAGATCATAGTCCCTTCTGGTGGGAAGAAACCCTAATCCTTAACTTTATCATCTTCATCACCAAGTGTCAAGGAGTCACACTTAGCACGAAGGACAACAACCTTGCACATGGAGGTGTAATTATTACCCTCACCAAAAATAAGAGAAAGGCAGTAGAAGAGAAGTTGTTCCTGGAAAGACGCTACCAAAGAGGTGGCATCTAGAGGAGCAATAGAGACAGTAACGATGGTACCAGGTGGAGTACTGGCAGTAGGAACAACTGGAGAGCTTGAAGAAGCCATGAAAGATGGTGGTGCTTGTAGAGAAGCAAGAAATCATTGAAAATGGAGGAGTAACAAGGACTGGGAGAGGTAGGAATGGTAAGGGAAGAATAAAACCTTCAACAACAATGACGGATGTCACTTTCTCTTTCTAAAAGATCTGTAAGTATGGAGGCAAGCAAAGGGATGAAGATGAAAAAAATGACTAAGTGTTAGGAATTAGTCATTTGAAAAATCAAGTGGACGTTTGAGTTTCCCACGGAGGCACGAGCTAAGCTATCAAAATGATTACAAGTCGACACATGGCACTTTGGGGAACACTTTGATAGTTGAAAAGACAGGCTCACGTCAATAATGAGGTGACGTCTGGGAAAAGGTGGGTTTCTTTCAAGAGAAGTTAGGTTTTGAAGCCAATTTTTTTTAACCATAAAGAGTTCCCATGCAGATAAAATAGGTTTAAGAGTCATCGAGGAGAATATCAACTTTAGAGGAAAGGTTCCATGTAGCATAATTCAAAAAGTTCAGGATGTACCTTTGCAACAAGCCTGATTAGAGTCAGTTCTGGCTCAAATACATCGGGCATAATTTTTATATTTGAACAAGTTGAAACATGGAAGAATAACGGACTAGCAAAAATTATGAGAGATCTTTCCACTAGGGGCAAACCTAACGATAAGGTTCAAACTGGGGAGAATTTTAAACTTTAATAGTTACTTTGAGAGAATTTTAAAAGTCCAAATGCTAGGAAATTTTTAGTAGGGTGAATTCCAACCAGCATTAAAGAAGACATAATTAATGATAAAAAAATAGTTGCGATGTCCCTTATCCATTCGCTGGGAATTCAAAGAGCTTTGGTTCAGGTACATGGGGAAGAATTTAACTATTTTTTTCTTCCAAAGATAACGACATAAGTTGCAGGGATGACAGTGATGGAAGAATTCTTTCCCATAACTAGAAGGTTCATCAAATTGAGAAATTTTTCGTGAAGATATTTCTTGTTATCACAAAAAATCTCTCTATGAATGGGAAAATGTTGGAGGGGTTTGAAGATGATATTTTAATTACAGAGAGATTATCTAGTTAACAAAAAAGACTTAAGGGAAGTAAATAGCATAAAGGCAGTAAGACAACTCAGCGACGTAACTCAGCGAGGCACCTCAGGGTGGTAGCTCAGCGAGGTAGATTAAGACACAACCCAGTGAGGAGATTGATTGAGAGAGCTCATCCTTTATCTAATTTTTTCTTAATTAGTTAAATTGTACCTTTAACATGGATTGTAATGCTGTAAGGATTATAGTATTCAATGTGAGGTCAAACGGTACTCGCGAGAGACCAGGTCTGGCAGGGCCGGGGATATCTTACATACTCTATCGAATGACTTATTCGTGGGAACTTTAGAGGGACTTGGTTTGGAGGACTGATAAGTGAGGAAGCATCAGGCATTATCATGACCATCTTAGATACACCTGGTAAAACACTGAGTAACCTTTCACTATGGAAGCTTATGGAGAGTAGTCTTGAGTTTCATCGTATATTGAGCCTTGAGCCAAACAGTCTGCAACCAAATGTCACATCTACTTTATGTGATGTCACTAACCAGCTAAATATTGTCTAATCTGAACTCAAGTAAACCACTGTGGTATTGGGATTGTCAGATGACTTGGTGAGCCACCTCTATGGTGGCAGTCCTCTGACACACAGTGGTTAGGCAAAAGGCATGTCTTGGCATTTTATGTTATTGATGTAGGGTAGGCTGACCCATTATGCATTTAATATTTGTGATGTAAAGTGTGATGGGGAGGTTTTCACATTAATAAAGACTAAGACGTCCTGGGAAGGGATGTGGGGCTATTTATGGGCCTTAACCACTTCTGAAAGAAAGAGATATTTCTAGAGATTATTGCTAGAGAGAGAGAGAACATACTAGAGAGAAGTTATTGTAAACCATAGCTCTTACTCAGCCACCATTGCCATTTATTGTGAAGCTTTTAATAGCTAACTAGATATTCTTCATAGGTTGTTAGTGTGTTGGTTACCTGCCAAATTGTATCTAGGGTTCTTACTTCTCTCTCCCTTCGAATGAGTTACTTATGAGTCCCTTCATTATTATTTGAGTCATACACAAGTGTATTATGAGTTCAATATGAGTGTTTATTATATATATATTATAGGTTTGCTTGTATTTGTTGAAGAGTTCCTGAGTTATCAATTATCACCATACTTATAGGGGTTACACCTCAATTAGTATTACGACAAAGTGCACCATAAAATATATAAAATGAGGCATGTGTGCAAGTCAACAAGTATAAAGCATGGGTTAGTAGGAAATGAATCAAGTGAGTGTATAAAAACCTACATAATTCATGGTGTGCCAAATAAAAGAACATATTATAATGAGCTAGGGATCACAAGATACATATTAATGATAGAGGTGTGATAAAACGAAGCTCATATATATAACAAAAAAATGTCATAAAGAATAACCAAGGAAGCTAAGAAGAGCTTCATCAAATTATGTACTCCTATTTATAAAGTACATAGCCATGTGTGACATATGAAAGTCACCCAAAATACAATAATAACGAAATATTTTGATGAAGCCGAGATGGATAAAAGATACCCAATTAAAATCTCTTATTAATTTATGACGAAGTTTTCTATTCAAGTTTAAGAGTGGGAAACAAATATAAAGCATAAGGTCCGTGTTAAAAAAATTACCAATTATATTCCACCAAGATATCAAAAAGTATCAACAAATATTTCATCAAACCTTGTATCACTACCAACCCTCAAAAGTCATCATGAAAATATGATTCCTCCACGAATTTCTTGGAGCGTCTTTTCTTACCCTCTTGAAATGTTTGGTACATGGTTGTGTCTATCCCAATCGGCTCGGCATTCGTTTCGGGGGGAAGGATCTCCGAGCAAGAATTGCGTCGTGGTCTTGTACTCTTCTCTTCGAAAAGGGTCTTCGGTTGTCATCGGTGTAGTGTGAATGTAAAGAGATAGATTTGCTAGCTTATTTTTCTCAAAACAAGAAAAAAAATATATTGCCACTTCCAGAAAGAGGCATCAAGGATGAACTAATGCATATGAATCCAATAGATCGAAGGTAACGGGGATAAGTAATAGAATGGGAAGGTGTTAGGAACCCATCTCGCCCTTTTGGTCTCTTATGGGCAAATGTTAATATTTTACTTTATCCCCATAAAGTGTGTGTATGTGCTTATACAATGGAGATTGGAATCATTCTACCCATACCATGGAAAAGATAGGGTGAGGTCATCCACTGGAATATTCCCAAAATAGTAATAAATATAAAAGATAGAATATGAGAATTCATCGTGATATTGATCGTTATTGGGAAACGATAATATATGTGAGATGAAACGCGAACAAGCATATTATATATATGTGATAATTATGAAAATGATGGATTTTGAGGATTTTGAAAAATAAGAGAAATTGGAAAATTAGAAAATTTAAGTATCCTATAAAGGCATCAAAGTCCACGTAGTTCAAATGCAGAATAGGAGTGGGGTTTATCCCATAGATTCGAAAGGAATTTTATTTAGTGTGTGTGTGTAGAAAATGTATTTTTGGATTTGGAAAAGTGTGGCAGATAATTCCTTTCGAAATTTACGGGTGTAACCCTCTTTTATTTGTTTTTGGGTTTTTTTATGAAAAATAAAGTATGTGCAATATACTAATAAAATCGTAGATGTTAATGTGTATGAACTAAAGTGAAACTAAATTATAAATATAATTACTTTATGTAAAAACAAGATATTTAAAAAGAGAGGAAGAAGGAATTGTACCTTCCTTGGAGCATGAGCTTGAATTTTAGACGAATTCCTTTGAATGTTAATGGATATTGATGAGAGAGAAGGATATTTTCTAAATTGGATGTGAAAAGGATGGGTATTTAGGATTGAATGGCACTTCTCATATGGAACTTCGCTAGCTTTGAGAGAATGTTGCGGATATCACTGATGCTGATCGATTTTCTTTGTCACTTGGGAATGAGGTCATAGACCTTATTTATAGGGAAAAAGGGGGTAACGATCGATAGGTCACCCTTGACACTGTGCCGATAGGTAGGGTTCAGGACCTACCAATTGGCAGTCCTGCGTGGACTTTTCAGGAAAAATGATCGTAGTGCACAAACTGTTAATCTGAATCCCGCACGGGCCATACCATTAGAAAGGTATTTCAGAGGCCTTAGAGAGTCCTTTGGATTGATCCCAAGTTCAGGATTTGACTTTGGCTCAAATGTGGCTTGGAAGCGCACATCTATCAATTGGATGGGAGATCGTCGGATCCACACGGATCGTTCGTCCGTATGGTAAGTTAGAGTCGCATACGGGGCAGACCGTTGGAAAGGTTAGGATATGTACTTTGAAATTCCAAAGAGTTTTTATTGGTTTGAAAAGTTGACCTTTGTCAACTGGGGCCCGGAGGTACCCGGTGACCTCTTGGAGTAAAACGAAATGTTCTTCCATACCGTAAGTCAAAATTGTGCGCGAGGTGGATTATTAGAAAGGGTATTCATTACCCTTCAGAGATTCATTCAGTCTTATTTGATTTTAAGAGCTGACTTTGGTCAAATAGAGTTCAGGAGCGTCCGGTGGCCTCAAATCAATTTCTGGGGAAAAACTGATTGTTCATCTAAACGGTTATGCTATTTTACACACGGGATGGACCACTAAAAAGGGGTTTTAGTTCCCTTCGAAGATTCAAAGAGCTATCGCTCTAATGGTGGAGTTTATTAGGGTCAAATTGGGGACCGAGAGCACCCGATGGCCTCTAAAATAATTTTTAATAGTGAAATGGTCCGTTCATCCGACCCGTTATGCCGATTCGTGTCGGCACGGGGCAGACCGTTTGAAATATCAAAGATCTTTGAAGATTTAAATATATTTCACTCAGACAAAATATTTAACCAGAGTAAAATGTCCCTGGGGGCGCCCAATGGCCTCTAGATCGGTACTCAGAGTGAGGCCTAGATTTACGGTGGAAAGGGGAAGTGTTAGGGGTCTAAGGAGAGACTCAGGGGGTCCTCGAATTTGGTGTCAATAGATCCCCTTGATGGGTGAGCCTGGAACAATTGATGGTTGTCGAATAGACACCACATGATGGAGGGAGGTCAGTGCTACAGACCTAAGGGATGTGGATGATCGATTCAGTGCGTAGGGGTCAATTCTGACCTAAAAGAGGTGACAACCAAGGACCAAGTTCAATTCTTCCCTAACTAAGGTAATGATACAATACCAAGGTCAATTATGACCTAAGAGAGGTGACAACCGAGGATCGAGGTCAATTCTGAACTAACTGAGGTGATGATCCAAGATCGAGGTCAATTCTGACCTCAAAGAGGTGTCGATCGAGTACCAAGGTCAATTCTGACCTAACTAAAGTGATGATACAAGACTGAGGTCAATTATGACCTAAATGAGGTGACGACCGAGGATCGAGGTCAATTCTGAACTAACTGAGGTGACAATCCAAGATCGAGGTCAATTCTGACCTAAAAGAGGTGATGACCAAGGACCAAGGTCAATTCTGACTTAAGTGAGGTGATGATCCAATACCGAGGTCAATTCTAGCCTAACTAAGGTGATAATCCAAGATCGAGGTCAATTCTGACCTAAAAGAGGTGACGACAGAGGATCGAGGTCAATTCTGACTTCAAAGAGGTGATGCCTAGGACCAAGGTCAATTCTGACTTAACAAAGATGACGATCCATGTTTAAGGTCAATTCTGACTTAACTAAGGTGACGATCCAAGTTCGAGGTCAATTCTGACTTAACTAAGGTGACAATCCAAGTCCGAGGTCAATTATGACTTAAAATAGGTAACGATCGAGGATAGAGAGGTCAATTCTGAACTACGAGAGGTGACGACCGAGGATCGAGGTCAATTCTAACCTAACTAAGGTGAAAATCTAAGACCAAGGTCAATTCTGACCTAAAAGAGGTGATAATCGAGGATCGAGGTTAATTTTGACCTAACTAAGGTGACGATCCAAGACCAAAGTTAATTCTAACCTAAAAGAGGTGACGATCGAGGATCGAGGTCAATTCTGACCTTACTGAGGTAACAATCTAAGATCGAGGTCAATTTGGACATAAGAGAGGTGATGACCGAGGATCGAGGTCAATTCTGACCTAAAAGAGGTGACTACTGAGGATCGAGGACACTTTAGACCTAACTAAGGTGATTATCTAAGACCAAGGTCAATTCTGACCTAAAAGAGGTGATGATTGAGGACCAAGGTCAATTCTGACCTAACTGAGATAACGATCAAAGATTAAGGTTAATTCTGACCTAAAAGAGGTGATGACCGAGGATCGAGGTCAATTCTGACCTGCATGAGGTGAGGATCCAACACCGAGGTCAATTTTAACCTAAAAAGGGTGACAGCCAAGGATCGAGATCAATTCTGACCTAATTGAGGTGAGGAACCAAGATCGAGATAAATTCTGACCTAAAAGAGGTGATGATCGAGGATCGAGGTTAATTTTGACCTAATTGAGGTGACGATCTAAGGTCGGGGTTAATTCTGACCTAAAAGAGGTGATGATCGAGGATTGATGTCAATTTTGACATAACTGAGGTGACGATCTAGGACCGTGGTCAATTCTTACCTTAAGGAGGTGACGATCAAGGACTGATGTCAATTCTGACCTAACTGAGGTTACGACGATCCAAGACCAAGGTTAATTCCAACCTAAAAGAGGTGACTATGAAGGATCGAGGTTAATTCTGACCTAAATGAGGTGACGATCTAAGACCGTGGTCAACTCTAACCTAAAAGAGGCGACGAACAAGGACCGAGGTCAATTCTGACCTAACTGAGGTAACGATCCAAGACCGAGGTTAATTCTGACCAAAAAGAGGTAACGACTGAGGATCGAGGTCAATTATGACCTAAGAGAGGTGTACTTTCCTTCGGGAAATTTGGGGACTCCACTGGGGATAAAGATTGGATTTTAGGTTCCGTTGGGAAATGGTGAATCATCCGAGGATTTTGTAGCTCAGGAAAAATTTGGAGTGTCTTTTGCAGACATTGTTGGGGAGAATGATTCTATAGAATTACGCTAGGGGTGTGAAAAAAAATTTCCTTGTTGAACAAGGTACTATAATGGATTTGGCAATTTTAGGAATTTCTCGAGAATTATTCATAATTTTTTGGTATTTTTTGTATGAAATTTTAAAGGGTGTACCGATAGGTATGGATGGAGGTGTGCTAATCGAAATTGGCACGAACTTTTAGTTTGCCTCGAGTAGGTGAAAGGCTTAGTGTCGATCGGTAGGTGGAGGGGACTGCTGACTAGCATGACCCTTAGAGTCCTATAAAAATGGGGCGGGTTCTCCTCATTTTACACATCTTTCTGACTTCTTTTATTTTACTATAAACCTATACAATTTGTCTTACCATCCGAAATGACTGACTTCTTAAGAAGTGTGATCCATATGGAATGGCTTAATGTCGATGACTGGGCAGGGTTAGAGTGAAGGGCTAGGGTGACCCTCACATTAGGAAGCGAGAACTCTTTTGACTCCTTTCAACTGGTGGTGGATGATTAGACTCTTCTGCACAAGCCTTCGCCTCATCGCTCTTCAAGGGTGGTGAACCCTAGTGGCTATGTATGTATTTCATGACTCTTGATATTCCTTTCTTATTTTTTGGATGAGATTGCTCTATTTCTTGAATCTGAAAAGGATTTCATTCATTTCTTGACAGTTTGACGTCTCCATGTTGACTATTTATGCCCACGGTATGATAGGGATTAAGGATGTTTGGGATCACCTTCCTGTTGTGGTGCGCTAGATGGTGTCTTCTGTGGGTTTTGGGAGGCTAGCGTTAGCTTTGGATGAGACACCTCGCTCCATCGCGATTCAGTGTGCTTTGGGAGACAGATGGTGGGACACTACCCGCACCTTCCATTTTGTCTTTGGGGAGATGATGGTGACTCCCATTGATGTTCAACAGCTACTGGGGTTGGATTGCGAGGGTTCCCAGATTGAGGTGGACATGATGCTGAGGGCAACGCCGGAGGCGGTGACGACAACTCTGGTGATGTGGAGAGGGTGGTTTCTGGAGATTCCCTTCGCTTGTCTTCTTTGAGGGAGCTTTTACTGACGAGAATTATGGGCAACAGGTGCGTCAGATATACCATTTGTTTATCTTGCTGGTGTTAGGGGGTTTTCTGGTGGCGACGAGTAGCGACATCGTCCATTTGTGGTTTTTGCCATTTTTTAGGGTGTATTCGAACATCCGCTTCTATGATTGGGGGAGCCGGACTTTGGCGACCCTTTATAATTCTTTGGATGCATTCAGTTGATGCTATCGGATGACTTTTACTGGGGTCACGTATCTTCTGGAGGTATTCTTTTTATGCATTTTCCTTTATGCATTCGCATTTTCCATTCATTCTCTTCTTTTGATTTCTTCAATGTTGATCCTTATCCTTTGCAGATGTGGTTCTATAAGGTGATTGGGTTGAAGACCCAACTGATTTCTTTGAAGGACGACTCAATTGGTGACTTTTTTTGGATGTTCCGGTGGCAGAGGTCCAACCGGTAGTCGAAAAAGAACCTTTCTCTAGAGGCAGTGTGTTAAGTCTTTAATGGCCTAACGAGTGAGAAAGTAAGCCTTATTTTGTTGTTGATACTATTCCTTTTCCTTTAATGATCTTTTATTAATACTGATCCTTCACTTTTTTGGGGGATTTACAGGTGACCTTTTATCCTTAGGGGACGGTCATTCAGCACACCGGGGTGACTGGGGGACATGCGCAAATGCGGTGCCTGCTGGATCATGAGTTCGGATACTCCTAGTATCTTAGGGAGAGGGTAGTCTGGAAAATTATGGAGTACAAGGTTACAATGCCCGCAACGAGGCCTCTAATGTTCATGTGGCGAGTGCAGGAAATGTCTGATGATGCCCGGGTGGCTTCGATGATGGGAGAGCCATACTCTCTGCACACTGGCATAACGGTGATGTACGATTATCTAGATTCTATCTCCAGTTGGATGATTCCTCCTAGAATTTATGATGTGATGCTTATCCCTAGGGAGGGATCGAGTCAGCAAGTGGGGTCCTCTCATAGTGCAAGTGGTGTGGCTACGTCAGCGACGACAACGATGACGTCAGGGCCTTCTTTTGTACGACTCCATTCCCCTAGTTACAACCTTCGATGAGCTGATAGGGGTATATTCATCTACAGCATCGTCCTCATGTGATGGACCCGAAGGAGTTGGGTCTAACGGAGGAGGTCCTTCGGCCTGCAGTATGTCTTTTCCTTTGATTTCCTTCATTTTTTCTCTTTCCTCTTGCTTGAATTATTGGATCTTTTCCATTCTTAATTGCAGCATATCAGTGTTTAGACCACTTGGCTGAAGGACATCAGGGACTATATATCTTCGGCGACTACTCATATTCGTGAGGCGGTTCCGGTGCCTTCTTGTTTGGGGCCATTTACCTCGTCCGGTAAAGGTTCGAGCTCTAGAAGTGGGGGCACATCGTCTAGTCGTAAGGGGAAGAGGGCGCACAGTAGGGATGGGGAATCCTAGAGATAGAGAGAAGAGAAAGAAGAAAGAAAAAAGAGATAGAGAGAAAGAAATTGGGTTCAGGCTGATTCCAGTTATTTTTTTCTATTTTTCCTGCAAAATATCAATGTAATACAGAAAAATATATGCAAATGAAGAAGAATTTTTTTATTAATTTTCTTGGTTTAGTGATTAATGCACATACTCTTTTTACTTTGTTGCTGAGACCGTAAAAAGAATTTTGAAGATTTATTTGAGAATGATTTTATTAAAATGAGATTAGTAAAAGCATAAGTATAAAGGGAATTCGGAATTTCCTTAAGATAAAAATTATTTTATGAAGTTTTTTCTTCCTTTTTTTTATTTTGACAAAAGAGGAAAAAGGGAATTTTCCAAAATAAGGGGTTATCGATCGGCATGAGCCCTGTCCTGCCTATCAGCATATCAGTCCATTCCAATCAATCCAAGGCTTTGATTTCACTTTCTTCGATTACTTGGTACATGGTGGGGCAAGTTTTACTCCCATTTCTACAAGGTTCCTTGTTTTTGCTTCTGAGTTTCTAAGTATAAAAGGGGGCGTGGACGGGGCTTTCCTCCTCACACTTTCACTTTCTCCCTTTTTCATATTCTTACTTGCTTATTATCTCTTGGTTTTTCAAGATGAATATCCCTAGTATCATTGAGTTTGCCAACTAACTCGAAGCCTTGGACGCAATGTGTTCTTATAATGTTGATTATGACGCCTTTCACATGCGGTGAGTCTCTTTGTTGCGCAACCGGCCATTGAGTGGAACATGCTGATGGCGAATGTTGAGTTTTGGTATCCTGAGGATGATGTCTTTTGCTTCGGGTTAGATGACATTTATCCTACCTATGAGGAATTTTATTCCATGCTCGGGATAAATCCCAGCGTTGCTGCAGCTCTGATCGAGTTTTCTCGTTCTCCCAAGGAATTTCTCGGTAGACTTCTTCATATTTCGCCTTTGGTAACCAGTCCATTGGTTACGGGAGGAATGATTTCACTTTCGGTGGTTTTATAGTCCGTGCATTCACAGGACATCGGTGATGATAGATATGTTAGGGCCGTCATCCTAGGCATTGTTTAAAAAGTTATGTTGGTGACTGGGGAGACGCTGGTGGACCTCCAACTAGCTGCTATTGTATCTTGGATGTCATATCTTCACAATCCTTCGGCGGTGATACTGGTGGAGACCTTAAAAAGCCTGGATTCCAGGTGGGAGGTCCGTTCTGACTTTCTGAGGGGGAACCCCGTGATGTTGTTTATGTGGTTGTCAGAGAGGTTTCATACGACGGTCCAACCTGAGTATCCTTTATCGATAGTGCCAAACTTCTTCTTATACTATTTCATTAGCATAGGCCTAGACATTGAGAGTTGGGGGAACTAGTTTGTAGAGCATAGGGCTCGAGGCTTAGGCTAGTTTGTGCCTTGGTGGGGGGAGCTACTGCCCATTCTAGAACTCGGGGAGTACCAATATGTCCGGTCAGTAGGCCTCAGGCAAACCTCTTTCTATTTTCCCTAGCGGTTACTGTGCCAATTTGTTTGGGAGCAAATCATTCCACCGTGGTACCAAACTTCTTTCATGTAGAGGACCTGACAGAGCATATGTGCATACGGCTAGGTTGTTTGTGGGAGAATCGTCATCTGTCGACCTGCCCTTCTCAATCTACCAGACGAGTCTGGAATATCTCCGGGGACTACATGAAGTGGTTATGGAAGAAGGTAGTGGACAAGATGCTAGTTGTGGAGACTATTTAGAGGTGGTTTTCCATGTTTAACACCATGGAGGGGGGCACTGTGGTCTTCCCTAAGCAAGTCCAAGCTTATTTCTCTATAGAGCGTATGTGATACTCCATTCAAGTAGCGGAGGTTTGGGGAGTCCAGGATGTAGATGATGATGGTGATGGTTCCTCTGGCAGTTGTGGGTAGGGATTTATGAAGCTTCTTTTAATAGGTGTGGTTTTTTGATTTGTGGGAATAATTGGGGATGATTTTTAAGAGTAGTGGGGCTTGTTATTATGTGAGGTTTTTTTAGTAGGTGTGGTGTTAGCCAGGGAATTCGTTTGACTCCTTATGCCGATGTAATCGTATGAAAATTTCAGATAGTGTAATAAATAAGTTTTTGATCATCTAGTTGTGCCTCTTGATGACTTTTTACATTTTGAATTATCTATACTCATCGCTAAGTCATACATAATCCTTTTATTCATGTATATTTTAAAATGAAATGTCATTCTCGGGATTGGAAAAGAACAGCATTTTATGAAAAAGAAGGGGGTTGCGCTCATCTGAAGCGAATGAGCTGCCTACGTACCTCTGAGGGTTTTGAAAAATTTTGAAATTTTTTTTAGAGGATCAAGCCCACGTAGTTCTGGGTAAGGGTAAATAAGAGATTTTTTTTAGAATAGAAGGGAGATGAGAAGAGTCATAGCACATCGAGATTTCCAAATAGGGATAGAAATTCTTAAGACAATCCAAGTTGACTGGGCATGCCATTTCTTATCCGTCGAGGTTGATTAGCACAGCAGTGCCACCCGACAGGATCTTCTTCACAATATAGGGGCCGCTGCAGTTAGGCTTGAATTTCCCTCTGAGGTACCAGACGGGCTCTACTATTTCTTTGAGGGTTAAGTCCCCTTATTGAACACCGCGATCCTTGACTCTATTATTGAATGATCGCACGATACGGCGATGGTACCCTTGTTTATGATATAGATCTTTCAATCTCCTTTCATCTAGGAGGGTCAGCTCTTCAAGATGACTTTAGTACAAGTCTTCTTCGTTGACCTTACTTTCAAGCATGACGCACTGCGAGGGTATTTCCATCTCCACGAGTAGGACTGCCTCCATGTCATAGACTAGAGAGTGAGGGGTAGCCCTAGTAGACGTTTGAACTGAAGTGCGATAGCCCCAGAGGGCGTAAGGGATCCTATTAGCCCAATCATGACAACTCTCAATCATCTTGTTGATGATGGCTTTGAGATTCCTATTGGCTGCTTCGACTGCTTCATTGGTTTGAGGTCGATATGGAGAGGATTTATGACTTTGAATCCCATACTTGTTGACCACTTCTGTAACCTCTGCCTCAAGATGTAACCCATTATTTGATACCATCTTATGTGGGGCCCCATATCAGCAGATGAAGTTTTCCTTGATAAATTTGGCCACTTTCTTGGCATTCAAAACTATGAATGAATCGGCTTCGACCCATTTAGTGAAGTAATCAATAGCGAATAGGATGAACTCATGCCCATTGGATGCCTTCGGTGTAACTTTCCCTATGATGTATATGCCCCATGTGGAAAATGGTTAGGGAGAAGTCATGTTGTACAATTTTCGTGGAGGCAGATGTTGTAGGTTAGAGAACTATTGGCATTTAAGACATCTTCAAACATAGGTTGTACAGTCCTAAACTATGGTGGTCCAGTAGTATCCCTGACGAATAATCTTTTTGTCAAGCATATGTCCGTTCATGTGGGGTCCGCATTCATCGCTATGGATTTTTTACATCATTCCTTCAATGTCAACCCCTGCGATGTAGTGTAAATGGGTTCCATCAAAGTTTATCTTAAACAGTGCTTTATCACAGATAAGGTACTGGGCAACCAGTCTGTGAAGAGTTACTCGGTCCTTCTTGTCATCTCCTTGGGGATACCCCTCGTGTTTGAGGAGGCACCAAATATCACAGTACCAATAGTCAGCTATTTCAGGTTCTTACTCCTTGCAGAGCTCGATGTGGTAGTTGTGGGTTGGTTTGTCTTGTTTCTAGATAAGGAAGGGGGACATGGTTATTCCTTAGGGCATGTCAATCATGGAGGCTAAAGTGTCAAGGGAATCACCCAGGTTATTCTTTTCTCGAGGAGGTAGTGTAAGGTGATTCCTTGGAATTGGGAAGCTAGTTCTTCAAGGTGGGCATGGAAGGGTAAGAGTTTCTCGTCCTTAACTTTCCACTTCCTGAGTACTTGACCGATGAGTAGGGCCAAATCCCCATAGACATCGAGGTATCGAATTCCTTTCTTGAGGGAAAATTTGAGGCCTATTGTGCACGCCTCACATTCAGTCGTATTATTGGTGCAGGGGAAATCCAATTTAATGGAAATAGGAGTGTGGGAGTCATTAGGGTCAATTATAAGGATTCCAATGCCATATACTTTTTTGTTAACAGCGCCGTCAAAGAGCATTTGCCATCGAAGATCTTCTTAGGGGGCACAAAGGATAATCTCATCTAGGAACATAGAGATTCAGATATCGACTTCTTCCATAGGGTAGTCAGTAAGGTAGTCAGAGATGGCATTTCCTTTCATAGCTTTCTGTGTTACATAGTTGATATCAAACTTGACTAGAAGCATCAACCAACAGGCCGTTTGGTTGAATAGGGTGGGCTTCTCGAGTAGTTATTTGATAGGATCCATTCGGGATACGAGTCTGATGGGGAAGATGAGCATGTGATGCCATAACTTTTGGGTAACCCAGATAAGAGCAACACATGCTTTTTCCAAGGAGGTGTAGTTAACTTCGTAATCGTCCAATTTTTGGCTGGCATAGTAGATGGCTTTCTCCTTGTAAGTTTCTTCAAAGTATTGATCTAGAAGAGCCCCATCTGCAATATTGGTTACTGTTATGTGTAAGAGTAATGGAAGACCAGGCTACGACAGCATGAGCACTGGAGGTCAGGTTATACATTTCTTAATTCGATTGAAGGATTCTTGGAAAGCCTCATTCCAGACTTTGGTTGAATACTTTAGGAGGAGTTTGAAGATGGGTTCACAGATGGAAGTTAATTAGTTGATGAATCAACATATGTACTATAATTTCCCAAGGAATCCTTAAACTTCTTTTTTCGTTTGGGGAGGTGACATATCAAGTATGGCTTTCAGCTCAGCAGGATTTGCTTCTATCCCTTTCTCACTAACTATGGATCCCAATATTTTTCCTTTAGTAACGTCGAAGACACATTTATGTGCGTTAAACCGCATTTGGTACTATCGCAGTCGTTCAAAGAATTTTCGTAGAGCGAGAACATGACCTTCTCTAATCTTTGGCTTGATAATTATGTCATATACATAGACCTCAACTTACTTGTGTATCAGATCATGAAGAATGGTTATGGTAGACCTTTGGTAGGTAGTCCCTGTATTTTTTAGACCAAATGGCATGACAGTGTAGCATAAGGTTCCCCAAGGGGTGATGAATGTGATTTTCTCTTGATGATCACTGTGCATGTTGATCTGGTTATATTTGGCAAAACCATCAACGAATGAGTTGAGAACATGACTGGCAGTGTTGTCCAAAATTATATCGATGTTGGGAACATAAAAGGCCTTATTCAAGTCTTGATAGTTGACACACATGCGGACCTTCCTTCCTGATTTTGGCACGAGTATGATATTGGCCAGCCATGTAGGATATTCGATCACACAAATGAAGCCCACATTCAATTGCTTGTCTACTTATTCTTTTACTTTGAGTGACCTTTTAGTGCGGAGTTTTTGTAGCTTCTGTTTAACTGGCTTACATTTCGGAAGAGTTAGAATCTCATGTTGTGTTATCTCAGGGCCAATGCTGGGCATATTGTTATAGGACCATGCGAAGACATCCACGAATTCCTTTAGTAACTTTTAGAGTTGCGCACGCTCATGCTCATCAAGGGTATCCCCTATCCTAATCTCATGCATTTGGGTACTATAATCGAGATTAATAACAATATTTTCATCTTCATTAATTTTAACGCATATATGTTATTTGTTATTAACCTTATTTAGATCAGTTAAGAATTGTTCATTTGTAAAGTCATCATCATCAAAAGTTTGATTAGGATCAAGACAATTAATGTACGGCACAGCAAGATACTTAAAATCTTCGTTTATTTCATTGATAGAAAAATCAAAATTGAGAACCTCATCAAAGGAGGTCTTGATTACATCAGAGTGAGAGGAAACAACTAAAGGGGAAGGGGATAAACATCAAGGTTAGGTTGAATATTAGCAGGTGGCACAAGTACATCATGCCAGTTAAGAAGAGGTGTATCAGTATCTTTGGTGAGGTAGGATGGATCGGATGATGTAGTCCCTCAGTGGATCATGCAGAGTGCCAACCCAAGTATCTGCAAGTTAAAAGAATCCTCGGACTCGCTGTCCTCAGAATCCCTAATATCATCTATGGTCTCCTTATTCGGTGGTTGCACATGGTGTTGGGAACTCTCAGCCCCTAGGTAGCTATCTTGAAAAAAGATCTCCATTCTTGCTTTCATCTTCTTGTCTATATGGTCATACTAAGGTTAAGGGAAGCCATAGAAGGGGAAATCTTCACCTTATCTGATGAATCTTCCATTTAGGGAATCTCCCGAGATAGTTCTGGCGCATTCTAACATTTTTCTTCAGTCGAGGATGACGTATCAATCTTATTTCTTCTTCTGATGGTTGATAGCCCAAGCCACAGGGAGGAAAAGCCTCCTTTAACACAATAGGTTCAGTTATACCTTGTTGTCTTTGCCCTAGCCCCAGTCCGGGCATGAAGTGCATGTTCTTTAATATTTGGATTACATTAACATTTCCATGAGGATCATATTCTAGAGAAACCCTATCCTTGAAGTCATACCCCACTGGAAGTAGGAGTGGTTCGACCTGGAAGCCCGATAGCAGCATATCATTCACCCCGTGTTGTATCTCGAGTACTAGATTATTGGTGCTAGCATTCTCGGTGTTGTCACTATCTTCCAAGCTGGTGATAACTTGTCCATTGGCAAAGAAATTTAATTTATCATGAAGGGAAGAAGACACCCCTTTGATGTTATGGAACCACGGTCGTCCGAGAAGTAAATTAAAATAGGTCGGGATGTTGATGACTTGGAATTCAATAATAGGATTTATAGGGCCAAACCCTATTGCAACCTTGATAGATCCTATTACTTCTTGTACGGTGTTATCATAGGCATGTATAGTAGCAGAAATTGGAGCAAGGTCACTGAGGGTTCTTAGTGGGCACACATTCAGAGCTGATCCATTGTCAATGAGAGAGAGGGGGACAGTTTTCCCCATAACTTTAGTAGAGATATTGAGAGTATGATTATGGTTAGGACCAGTCTTGGGGATTTCCTCTTCGATGAAAGAGATCATTCGAGTAGAGGTCGGGGATCCAACTAGGTTCATTGCTTCTTCTGGTGTGGTTGAGGGAGGAAATGTGGGTCCTGTGAGTAGCTTGATTAGGGAATTTCGGTGTATATGGGAAAACATGAAAAGTCCCCATAGAGTGACATTATCTTGAGTCTTTTTCAGTTGATCAAGGACCTTACTTTCTTCAAGAGTCATTTCTGGCATAGAGAGATTCTTAACACCTTTCCCTTTATCGCTTGTTTATGGTTGTATGTTTGAATTCTGGCAATGTCTATTCGACCTGGTCATATGGTTCACGGAAGAAGGGAAAAATAGAAACCCTATTTCTTCATTAATTTTGGGTTGCTTAGCTACCTAGTTGATCTCTCCTAGCAGCTCGTCGAATTCTATCACTCCGCATTGGTTGGCTATCATACTAGTTTTTCCTAAATTTGGCTCTTAATCTAAATCTTCAAAATCATCTCCCCATCTAGTGGAAACAATATTGTCTTTCCATGCAAAGTCAATACACTTTATAACTTCTATGGCTTATTTGTATAATTCTTCCCATTTGGTAAGGAAATGCAAGACTGAAGGGACCAGGTGCCCTTATAATTTCAAAGCGTCGAGAAGCTAGAATATGCTACAAATATCACTTGTATGTCAAAATAAATCTTCCATAATCTGGACTAGGTCATCTAGACTGACTTCATCGGCTGGCACTACCCAGTTGTCTAACTCTAGGGCCCATTTTTGAGCTTCTAAGAATAACCCACTGAATCTCTGACAGTCGATTGTCATATGGGAGGGAAATTTCAGCCTGAACTCTAGGAGTTAGTTTAGCACTTATGATAATTCCATATATTTACCTCCAGAACGGGTACGGGCAGTGATTTAGGCTCTGGAGAGGAGTGATAAGGTTTGATCGTCAATTCTAGTAGGGTGTAAGAGGAAATATGGACATGTTTGGAGAGGTTTAGGAGAGTATGTGGGTATGACTGGTGATTTACTTGTCATGATTTGGACAGATGGGTCAAGTTTTGAGTCTTCTTCTAGGAAGATGGCATTTGCATAATTTAGGAGTGAGCAATGGCTAGTGTTTGGTTTAGGATTAGCTGTTGGGGCGATGATACCCCGATCAATCAGGCATTGGAATGTGTTTCAGAGATGGAAACATTGGTCGATGGTATGGCCAACAGTTTGGTGAAAGTCACAATGGGCATCGAGTTTGAAGTTTTTCAAAAGTGGATTTGGTAACGGACGAGGGTCTAGTGATTTAATCAGGTTTTGGTTCAAGATAGGTTGGTAGACTTTTGAGAGAGGAGAATGAAGCTCAGTATATTCCTTCCGGATTGGGTTTGGGTTAATTTCTGGTTCCCACGAAGTGGGATGAGAGATGTTGTTAATAGTAGAGACTATGGTACTAGAAGGCGTTTCAAACTTTCTAAGAGCAAACTGTTCAGAGATTTTCTTCTATTTAACTTTTGTCTTGGAAAGACTTTCTTCAATTTCTACTCCTGCTTCTCTAAGGGCTCAAAAGTGAGGGTAATACTGTCCTCCCATTATTGTTCGGACACGGGATAAAAAGTTATTCTTCATAATACTGACTTGTTCTTATTGGAAAGGCCGATTGGTCATAGTAGCTGATTTTTCTCTCCATCTTTATATGAAGTTGTTGATTGATTCCCTAGTATTCTGTTTATGTAGCTCTATGTCATGGCAGGTAACCTCTAGCTCCTCATTGTACTTTTACTGTGACATGAACTCACGGGAAACATCTTCTCAATTATAGATTCTAGATTCTTCAAGGGATAAGAACCAATGGAGGGCGCTATCTTTAAAAGTCTGCTGGAACATTTGAGCCATTATTTCTTCAAAATCCCCTAGGAGAGTCATGGCTCAGTGATAGATATGGAGATGAACAATCGGGGGGTCCACTACCTCCAAACTTCTCGATATTGAGAATCTTGATTTTTTCTGGTAGCTTGGATTTAGGATAGGGAGACATGTGGGTGTAGTCCATGCAGTTCGTAGAGATTCTGACTAGGTAAAATCTTTTGGTTAGCATCTTAAGGTCTTAATTTACCTTGTTCATTACTTATTCTTTCGAGTCAACAGTCGCAGGTAAATTAGCCCCGGTCTGAGCAAGGTTTGGTATAGGAAGATAGGCTGGTGGCGGGCCGTTAGCAGGAGGATCACGTGGAGCGTGATGGTATTATTCAGGAACCTAGATAGGCTCAGGTTCAGGAGGACCCATGGTTCGAGTGAAAATAACCTTAGGATCTTCAGGGATAGGGACCCGGTTTCTTTACATCTCACGAACCTAGGTTTGAAGGTTGTCAATTTTGGCAGTGATCTGAGCTAGAACCGTCAAAAAATTTGATTGTACATTTAGCACTTGGTTCGTGTTCTCCATGGAAGGCGGGTGAGTCTCGGACTCATAGAAAGTAAGGGCACTGACAGAACTTCGGGGTGGTTCGACTGAAAACTGAAGCCAATAAGGATCCAGGCCAAGGGTATGTGATTGATCTGAGAAGGAGAAAAATCAAAATTTATTTTTGGAAGAGAAGAAGGGAATTTTGTTATTTTTGGAAAAGGAGGAAAATATTTTTTGACTTTTTTGGAGAAAATGAAGACGAAAATGTTTTCTTTTTTGTTTTGAGGGAAAAGGAGGAAAAATATTTTTGGTATTTTTTATAAAAGAGGGAGAAATGTTGTTTTGGACACTTTTGTAAAGAGAGGGGAAAATACGAGAGACAGGTCTCAACATGATTATTATGTTTATTAGGTTCTCACTTGTATTAAGTTTACCTAAATGCAAAATGAAATTCTGGACGGGACCCGAGCCTGGAAAAATTGGGTTTGCAATATATGTAAAGCTATGGTTGGACTTGTAACCAGGATCAGGGGCAGGGTCTTGTTTTAAAAATTACGCAAAAATTTGGGTGGCAAGTCGACCCGGAATTTCGATAGAGTTTTGGGTTAAAATCGGCAATCTAACATGTATGCCCTAGGCTTGACACCTATATGCGGGTATGTCGTTGGTTAGGTGAATTGGAAAGGGTTCCCCCTTTGGCGTGACTTCCATGATATACGTCTTGCTTTTGAGGGTAATCGGTATGTGAGGACAATCCATTTGATATACCTGAGTGTACGTCAATTGCCTCACTATATACCTCATAGGGATGGTACGCATGAGAGAGAATTCGATATACTCGACATATGTGAACAACTTCCCTGAGAAATACCTCCCGTCATGACTTTGGTCAAGCAGTAAGATGCGAGGTAATTGTTCGATATACGTCCAAGTTACTTGGCAAATGGAAGGTAAGAGTCATATCGCTTACGCTAATTGTGCCTTGCCGGACCAGCTCCCATCACGAAGAGACTCTCCAGTTACATGAGTAGGAGGATCCCTCGAGGAAGATCCCTCGAGGAAGAACTGCGTCGTGGTCTCGTACCCTTCTCTTCGAAAATGGGCTTCGGCCATTGTCGGTGTGTGGCGAATATATAGTGATAGAGTCGCCAGCCTATTTTGCTCAAAACACACAAAAGAATACGTTGCCACTTTAATAAAGCAGCATCAAGGACAAACTGATGCATACTAAACCAATAGATAAATGTTGGGCTAAGTTACGGAATGGAAAGGTGTTAGGCACCCATCCTGCCCTTTCAATCTTTCATGGGAAAATGGTAATATTTTCCTTTATCCCCGTGAAGTGTGTTCATGTGCTTATATAACGGATATTGTAATCGTTCAATCCATACCATGGAAGTCATCCACTGGAATATTCCCAGAATAGTAATAAATGTAGAAGATAGAATATGAGCGCTCATCGCGATATTGATCGTTATTGGGAACGATAATATATGTGATATGAAACGCAAACAAGCATATATATATATATATATATATATATATATATATATATATATATATATATATATATATATGTTGATACCAAAATTAATATGCTTATGTGGACGAATAATTCGAAGACACGTGTCGATCTACATGGCACAATAGTAGCGAGGAAGTTAATTCATTCAACCATTTCATATTCTCTCCGAGCAACGAGGAAGACACCCCGAGGAACTCCATTATCCTGAGATACTACATGCGCTCCGAGGAACTCTTGATCAACGAGCAACTAAGGCGGTCCGAGCTGCATCTCGGTCGTATCATTAATTACCAGACGGACAACTGTTCAACTATTCATTGAATGTTTATATTCTTGACGCCCACGCTACATTAAATGTATTACCCTTTCATATGTATGTCATTTAATGGATCGAACCTTTCATGTACAGCCTAAAGGCTATAAATACCTTGTATCATCCTCATTCAGGGGGGACCGGAAATTTCTTGAGAGAACTTGTAATCAAGAATTCTGCAAACATTCAGCAATAACAATACAGTGGATGTAGGCTTTATTCCTAGCCGAACCACTTTAAAAATCTTTATCTTATTTATTTATCTGTGATTGAATAATTAGAGCAATCTAATTTTTTACATCAACAGATTGGCGCCGTCTGTGGGAAACGACTGTTATTATCGTTTTTCATAAAAAATCATTTACCATCAATGGCAGATAACCCAGAATCCAGTAATCGAAATGCTGGAAATACTGGAAATCTTCCAAATCCATCTGCATCTCCAGATCTGGCCGGAATTATGACAAATCTGTCTCAAGGACAAACCGCCATGTAAGAATCTATAAGGCAACTCATTCAAACTCTTCAAGGCGGTGCACCTACATATTCAGGGCAAAGGAGTGATCGTGGTCAATCGCGATCCAGACGTACTGGGTCATATCGCAATGAAGAATCTAATGATTCTTCTTATCAACCTGGGCGAACTTCATCAATACAGGCCACGAATACAGATCAACGTATCACTCTCTCTCCGGAGAGAACTAGCGCTTTAGAAAGATTAAGCAGGGTGTCTCCTTTCAGTCGATTAGGACCAAGGAGGAATATAAGTCCACCTAGAGCTCCATCAAGAAGTTTACGGCCACCATCAGGTTTGAGAGAAGGATCAGCACAATCACGACCAGCTACTCGTCGAGATAAATCTCAGGAAGCTATGTCAGAACAATCAATTGCTCGGACTAGGCGGCCTGAGGAAGGGAATGAAGCATGGAAAGGTTCCATTCAACGGTTGGAGGAGAGACTGGGAGAAATGGCTAAAGTGAGGAACCCTTTACAGAGAACTTTTGTTCAAGGGACACCTTTTGTGCAAGCCATTGTGGATTTTCCAACACCATCGAAATTCAAAGCACTTGTGGTGACCCCTAAGTACGATGTAAAGACAGATCATGTACTTCATATAGAACAATACCAAGATGCTGCCGACATCTATGCCGTCCCCGATGAGATGAGGTGTAGAGCATTCTCGGGAACTCTTACCGGATCTGCACAAATATGGTACAATAATCTTCCTCGGGGTAAGATTTCAACTTTTATTCAGTTAGCCGAGCTGTTCATTGGCAATTTCTGTTTTGGAGCAAAGCCAGTAAAGCTAGTAGCACATTTGCTAAGTGTTAGGAAAAAATCAGGTGAAAGTACTAGAGATTACATAACTCGTTTTAATAACGAGAAGTTGGAAGTCATAGATTACGAAGAAAAAACAGCGATCACTGCTTTGATGAGTGGTTTACTACCTAACAAGCTGTACTAAACCTTGACCAAAGATCCACCTAAAACTATGTCCGAATTGATGGCAAAAGCATCCAAAATCATGAATGCCGAGGAGGCTATGTCTCAGAAGAAGAATATGGATAAAGAAACTAAGGTGGAGGTCGACAAGTCTAAGAAGAAAGAGCAGAAAGGTAATGGTGGTGACAAGCACTCCAAGAATAATAGGACGTCATGGGAGGTCCTAAAAAAGTACGATAATTATACTCCATTGAAAATGGGTATTAATCACGTTTTAGAAGAAATCAAAAACAGCGAGGAAATCAAGTGGCCAGAAAAACTGAGGACAAATCCTGATCTGAGGAATAAGGCCAAATACTGCGAGTTTCACAAAGATCATGGCCATATGACCAAAAATTGCATAGCCCTTCAGAACGAGATTGAAACGCTCATCCGAAGAGGAAAATTATCAAAATATGTAGATCGCAGGGGTGAGAGGAAGAATGATGATAAAACTAGAGAAAGATCTAGATCTCCTCGTCGTGCAGAGGAGAAAAAGAAGAGGGACCACGAAAATGATCCAGATGATGACCCTGATCTTCCCAAGAAGCCAAGGCAGCCTGAACGAGAGGTATTTTCCATACGTTTTGGGTCATTTGATTGTAAAGTTATTACAGGAGGAGATGCAGGAGGAGGAGACCTTACTGCAGAAAGAAAGGCTTACCTAGGGGAGGCTCAAGCTTGTTCGCATATTCAGCGGATAAATCTGGCCGAGGATGATCGTCCGAGGAAAGTAAACAAAGAGAAGCTAGTCATTGGTTTTTCAAAAAATGACCTGGCAGGTGTTCTTTATCCTCATGACGATCCTTTGGTGATCAAAATGAGGATGAAAGAGGTAATGATTTCAAGAGTGTTAGTAGACAACGGTAGTTCAGCAGACATCATGTATTATTCATGCTTTGATAGCTTGAATTTGAAATTATCTCAATTGGAGCCTTATCATAGACCCCTTCTAGGTTTTGCTGGCGAGAAAGTATTTCCACTTGGGACGATCAAGTTGGATATATTCATTGGAACCTGGCCTGCTTGTCAAACAGAAAGAATACGCTTCTTCGTGATGGATAAGAATGTGCAGTCAGCCTACAACATCATCATGGGAAGAGTTGGATTGAAGAAGTTCGAAGCAGTTCCATCTACGGTACATCAGTGCTTGAAATTCCCAACAAACTTTGGGGTAGGAGTTGTGAAAGGTGATCAAAAAGTAGCTCGGGAATGCTATTATTCGTCTGCCGAGCAAGAGGAACTTGAAGAATCAAGGAAAAAGACTACTACTTACCAAGTGGAGGAAGGTACAGAAATTGAAACCCTTGATCCTAGGGATGAATCTCAACTTGTAAAAGGACAGTTGGTGGAATCTACAGAAAATGTTATTCTGGACGACGAGCATCCTGAACGAATAACCCAGATAGGATCGTATTTGGATGTTTCAATAAAACAGGAGTTGATAGTTTTCTTGGGAAAGAGGAAGAATACTTTTGCTTGGAGTCATGAAGACATGCCAGGAATAGATCCAAACTTCTTATGTCATGAGCTCAATGTGAATAAGGAGATCAAACCTGTGAAGCAGAGAAGAAGAGTGTTTAGTCCCGAGAAGAACCAGGCCATACAAGAGGAGGTCGAGAAGCTCCAGAAAGCCCAATTCATTGAAGATGTGAAATATCCAGATTGGTTGGAAAATGTGGTGATGGTAAAGAAGAAAAACAATAAGTGGAGAATGTGTGTTGATTTCACTGATCTGAACAAGGCATGACCAAAAGATCATTTTCCATTGCCCAGAATCGACCAGCTAGTGGATGCTACCTCGGGACATGAGCTGCTCAGCTTCATGGATGCATATTCTGGTTATAATCAGATCAAAATGAAACCTGAAGACAGGGAGAGTACTTCTTTTATTACCCCAAGGGGAACTTATTGTTATAATGTTATGCCTTTTGGTTTAAAAAATGCAGGTGCAACATATCAGCGGCTAATGAACAAGGTTTTTGCCGAACAAATCAGCTGCAACATGGAGGTCTATGTTGACGACATGCTCACCAAAAGCAAGAGAGCTACTGATCATCTAGTTGACTTAGGCCAGACCTTTGATCAACTGGATAAATACCAAATGAAGCTCAACCCGACGAAGTGTACCTTTAGAGTACGAGAAGGAATGTTCCTCGGATACATCGTCAACCAAAGAGGCATCGAGGCGAATCCAGAAAAGATCAAAGCTCTTTTAGGGCTGCGATCCCCAACGACGAGGAAAGAAGTACAGAGTCTTACAGGACGAGTTGCAGCGCTCAACAGATTTGTATCCTGAGCAACTGATAAATGCCTCCCATTCTTCAAAACACTGCGAAAAAGTTTTGAGTGGACTGATGAATGTGAGAAGGCCTTTCAAGATTTGAAGAAGTATTTGGGAGCCCCACCATTGCTTTCTAGGCCAATAACAGGAGAAAAGTTGTACTTGTATCTAGCAGTATCAGAGAATGCAGTCAGCTCGGCGTTGATCAGATTGGAGAATGGAGTCCAGAAGCCAATTTATTATACAAGTAAGGCTTTCCGAGGTGCAGAAATCAGGTACCCAAAGCTAGAAAAACTGGCATTAGCGTTAATTGAGGCAAGTAGAAGAATGAGGCCATACTTCCAAGCCCATACCATCATCGTGTATACCGACATGCCGTTAAGACAAGCCCTTCACAAGCCAGAAAAATTAGGAAGGTTGATGTATTGGGCAATAGAACTCGGTGAATATGATATTGTGTATGAACCCAGATCATCATTAAAGGGGCAAGCTGTAGCAGATTTTATAGCAGAATTCACATACCTTGATACCCCCGAGGAACAAAAGGTACTTGCTGACCTACCTGTGGACGATACAGGATCAACAGACACAGGTCCAGACCAACTAAGGTTGGTAAAAGGATTTGTGGATGTAGAAAAATCATCATATTCAAACCCAGACCAACTCCGGTTGGTAAAAGGGCACGAACAGATGACCAACGAGGAACGAAAGATACCAGGGGATGACGAAAGAAAATAGTAGATATTTTACCGAGGATCTCTGACAGATAAGAAATTTGAAGACGAGTTACCTACATGGAGATTATATGTAGATGGATCATCTTGCACAGCTGGTTGTGGAGTAGGGATTGTTTTAAACACCCCAGATGATATTGACATGGAATATGCCTTGCGATTCCAATTCAAGGCTTCCAATAATGAAGCTGAGTATGAGGCCATGATAGCAGGTTTTCATTTGGCGAAAGTTATGGAGGCACGGCAAATAATTGTTTTCAGTGATTCTCAATTAATTGTGAATCAAATGATGGGAATATATGCAGTTAAGGGCGAATTAATGGTGAAGTACCATGCAAAGGTAATGGAGTTATTGACAGAATTTGATGCTATTCAGTTGGTGAGAATACCGAGGATGGAGAATGCTAGAGCAGATGCATTGGCCCGATTAGCGTCAGCTACGCGGACCGAGCTGCGAAGAACGATACCAATTGAAGTATTAGAAAGTCGGAGCATAGAAGAAGATCTGACGGTGAAAATTATTACCCTTGATTTAGGACCATCTTGGATGGATCCTATCAGGGCATACATTGAAGAAGGAGAATTACCGGAGGACAAGTTAGCTGCCAAGAAATTTAAGTATAAAGTTGCTCGGTATGTGTTAACTAATGGTGTTTTGTATAGACGAGGAATTATGGAAGGTTTGCAGAGATGTGTGCATCCATCAGAAGTCAAGGAATTGGTCGAAGAAATCCATGAAGGATCTTGTGGAGCTCATGTAGCAGGTCGGACACTTTTACAAAGGGTAATGACACAGGGATATTACTGGCCGACGATGAGGGCTGATTGTATAGCCTATGCCAAGAAGTGTGACAAGTGCCAACATTTTTCCTCCATCCGAAGAACTCCACAAGAATTGTTGACACCCATAATTTCACCTTGGCCATTTGCCATGTGGGGGGTTGATCTGGTTGGACCATTGCCGACGACCCGAGGAAGGTTCAAGTACCTCGTCGTAGCAGTGGATTACTTTATTAAGTGGGTGGAAGCTGAACCACTAATTGATATGACGTACGAGAAGGTATATCAGTTCATTTGGAAGAGCATCATTTGTCGATATGGTCTCCCCCATGCTTTCATCACAGACCATGGAACACAATTCGATAATGAAGAATTTGCTGCCTATTGTCGTCAGTCGAACATTTTGAAGCTTCATTCAGCACCAGGCCATCCCCAAAGCAATGGACAGACTGAGGTGACGAATAGAACATTACTGAATGGTTTGAAGAAGAGGTTAAGTGAAGCTAAAGCAAATTGGATTAACGAGCTCCAATCAGTACTATGGGCTTATCGAACAACTCCCCGAGCAGCAACTGGAGAATCACCATATATGCTAGCATTTGGAAGTGAGGCTGTGATTCCTGCCGAGTTGGGTCTCCCAACTCATAGAGTGCTGAATTTCAATTCCCCAGTCAGCGATTTGATGAGAAGACTGGATTTGGATATGCTCGAGGAGGTTAGAGAAGAGGCAGCCATTAGGAATGCTGCTTACCAACAACGTACAGCTCTGTTCTACAACAAAAGGGTGAAGAAATGTGACTTAAAAGAAGGGGATTATGTGCTAAAGAAATTCATTCAGAAGCAAAATAAGTTGGAAGCAAACTGGCACGGACCTTACCGAGTTACAGAGGTTGTTCGACCAGGAACTTACAGAATAGCAACTCTAGAGGGAGAAGAATTTAAGAACGCATGGAATGCTGAACACCTGCGCAAGTATTATCAGTAATGTAAAATGTAAAGCATTTCCTTCATTATGAATAAAACGAGGATGTTTCACCATTTTCTTTCTGTTGAAAGTTTTTCGGGGAATACTAGTGTGTAATACACTACGCACCAAAAAATACTCCTTTGGTTAGGTGGCGACACTAGTGTGACCAACTACGGTTGGTAAGATATCTAGTGGACAGTTCGAAAGAACCAAAAAATACTCCTTTGGTTAGGAGGCGACACTAGTGTGACCAACTACGGTTGGTAAGATATCTAGTGGACAGTTCGAAAGAACCAAAAAATACTCCTTTAGTTAGGAGGCGACACTAGTGTGACCAACTACTGTTGGTAAGATATCTAGTGGACAGTTCGAAAGAACCAAAAAATACTCCTTTGGTTAGGAGGCGACACTAGTGTGACCAACTACGGTTGGTAAGATATCTAGTGGACAGTTCGAAAGAACCAAAAAATACTCCTTTGGTTAGGAGGCGACACTAGTGTGACCAACTACGGTTGGTAAGATTTCTAGTGGACAGTTTGAAAGAACCACTACTACTCCTTTGGTTAAGAGGTGTACACCATCATGATCAATTACGGTTGGTAAGATAAAAATATACTCTCATATTACAACTTATGTTGGTCGGGAGGTAAGATTATTACAAAAAATTCTTTGAAGAACAAAATGTACCAAAATACACCAAGTATAGTTGGTCGGGGAAGTATAGTTGGTCGGGGATAAAGACCCATCAACTGTAGTTGGCCGACAAACATTATTTATCCACCCTGGTTGGTTGGAAACAGTTCGAGAATTTTATACTCATTACTTTATTATTAAGTGATTGAACAACCTTGATACTTGTAACTTTTTATTAAGTTGCTCGATGAAGAATATTATTGTTATCTTTTTAACAGATACATATGCATAAATGTAAAGTGTTTGATAAACACAAGATAATACCAATACAGATTTACAAACAAAAATGAAGTCTTTCATTAAAAATTCAAAATAAGTTACATATTACATGTATGTGCTGACTATTACATTAAGATTCCTATTCTATTGGTTTCTTGCCCTTTGCTTTTGAGACAGGATCTTCGCCAGCAGGAGGATCTTCCAGGCAAAGGGGAGAATTAATAAAGTTCAAGTCCTTCAGCATTCTGACATTCATTATTGAAGGTGTATCCATTAGATGCTCTGGACGAGATACTTCGATTTGGGAATGAAGGCTATAATCACCGAGGTATTTTGAAATTAAACTACAAGGAATGGAACGAGCTGGGATCCAGGCCATGTCCAATTTGAAAGGTGGCACAGGCAAGTCTAGTAACCCTGGAGCATGATAATCCCATAAAAAATGCCCTTGCTCCAATTTTAATACACCCAAGGCGTTCAACCATCCCTGCTTATAACCTTCATTGTTGGCATGTTTAATACGAGCATCCAAATGAACAAGAGCTTCATTATATCCTGCCATCCAGAATTCCATGGGTTGTTTATGAAATTGAAAGGTTAATCTATCCAATTGTTCGAGAAGATTTTTGGCAAAAAGATCCTTGGTATGAAGAGCAGACTTCGTTGCAGTAAGTTGATCTTCCAACGATAGATTTTTCTTGGACATTTCTGACAGAGCACGATCCTTAGCATTCAATTGAAACGCTTGAGTTTCCAAAGTAGACTGAGTGCGAGCCTCTTCAACATTGCGACTAAGAACTCTTGATCGGCTCCGAGAAGCAACTGGAGAACTTTGCTCCTCGACAATTCTTCCTCGTCCCCGAGAACCTCTTCCTCGTCCCCGAGCAGTCACAGGAATAACAGATTTTCTCAAGTTATCCAGTTCTTGCCTTAGTTTGGCATTTTCAACTTCTAAGAATGAGAAACCTTCATCAGTAACGGGCACTAGAGCAGTGGAAGATGACGCTGCAGATTCATATTGAGCCAACTTTTTCTGTAAATTATTATTTTCTTGTTCCAGGATCTCGGAAATCTGCCTGCAAGCTTCAACTTCGCCTTTTAGGGTCCTTTCCCTAATATCATATCCAGCGATAATCTTTTTATGGCCTGTTTCAGAAGAAAGTTGTCGAAATCTATTTTCATAATCCTTGTGCAACGAAGCCATTGATGCATTGTGTTGATTTTGAAGATCCTCTATGGAACCATGAAGTTCCTCAATCAAGTCGTAGTAGGCTACATTGTTGGCCACAGCTCGGTCGAGTAAATCTTTCAAATACCGATAAGCCTCAATTGCCTGTTCTGAGGCATCATGGCCAAGGATGTCAGAAATTTCTGATGTACTAAGGTCTGTATGACCAGCCTTATAATATTGGCGACATTGCTGCATCAGCTCGGTATCATGTGAAGATATCAGTTCCATTCTAGCAACAAACTAAAGACGAGAAAAAGACAACAATCAACAAAAAACAAATCATCAACAACAGAGATGAGCAAAGATGTATTTTATTAGATCACAAAAGGATTACATTGTTTGATTACAAGTAATGAAATATGGAAATAATGCCGAACAACTTCACACCTTTTCCTTGTCTCCCAAGACTTTCTCGGGAGGCTGGGACGAGGAGCTCTGTTTCTCGGTGGTAACAACGGTTTGATCAGCAGGAATCTTCTCGGCAGGAGGAGGCATAGAAGAAATATCCTCGATGACAGAGGGTTGAGAAGCAGAGACTGGGTCACCCATAGCCATAGAAGATTCATCTGAGAGAGGTTCATCTTCTTCTTCTTCCACAATTGCTGGAGGAGGACCAGGGAGGTGTCGTTGGAATAGCTCAGAATCGTCTTTGACCTTCAAATCTTGCAGAGAAGCTACCTAGCCATCGTGGAAGTATTTCAATTTCCCATATTGGACTTGGGATGTTATAGCAGCAATCCCCTTATCCCATCCTTTCTCCCAGCCAGCGCTGAAGGATTTTTTGACTGCGACTTTTCTTCTTAATTTCTCCGAGGAAAGTTTTTCATCCAATTCCTCTTTTTTGACCTTGATATCTCACAGGGTAGATAACTCTTCCTCTGCCTTTTTCATCTTGCCATCATATTCCTGATGTTCAACCTCTAAACCTTTTACTTTATCCTCCAAATTCTTGGAGGTTTCAGCCATCTTCACCTTCTCAGCTTCAGCCACAGCCAATTTTTTCTCCCAAATAGCTTTTTCCTCAACATACTGTTGGCGAGATTCCTTCCAGGATTGGGTCAAACCCAGCAAATCATCCTCTACACCTGACGAGGAGCTTGAAGCTTTAATAGCTTCATCCTTCTTCACAATATTATTGAAACAGTTCACCAGCTGAAAGATGAGAAAAATAGTAAAGTCAATACAAAATGCAAGCATTCAGAGAAAGAAAGAAAAACCAAAAGTATGAGAAATTTACTGAAGCAAGGTGACGAGCAGCTAGGGATGTCAGCATATCCCTAGGAATTTTTTCATCAATTCCATGGACCTCGGGTATGACCGAGCTCATTGCAGAACTTGGAAGAATGATGTTTGGAACATCAGTACCACCAGCAGGTAGAGAGGAGGCAGTTTCAGGCAGATTAATGGAGGATGATTTCCTCAATCTCCTCAACGGGAGTTCAGCACTTTCAACCAAAGAAGACTTGGTCGGAGAGATAGTAATTACTTCTACAGGAGAAACTTTCTTGCTCGGAGCCACTGGGGGCTTCTCGGTAGCTTTAGAGGGTGAAGCATCCACTTTCTTAGTCCCCTCAGGGACATCAGTTTTGCTCTTTTTGGCCCCAGCAGCAGAAGTAACATCATTAAAGAGAGCAGGAGGAGCTCTTTTCTTACCCATCCTTTGACTTAAAGGAAGATGAGAATCTGAAGAAGAGTCTTCTGGAGTGGAAGCTGGTTCAACAGGGCGAGCAGTATAAGAGGTTGTATAACTCTTATACTGTAGAAAATATGATGCAGACCTAATGTGCTCGTCTGCAACGTTCTTATGCAAACCCCAGATAAGTTTCAGATGCTTGATATTAACTTCTGATTCCTTTGGAGTTTTTCTTTTGCTATCAGCTGCAAATAAATACATAATGAGATATCAGTCATACATTTTGTCAAACATGATAAAAGCATAATTTCATAAGTAAAATAAAATGAAAAATAAACCTATCCCATTGCCATATGGGGGGCATCTGGGACCGTTGTATACTCCATCTCCAACTAAAGGGGCCTATTGCCAATTTTTTATAACCAACCCATGTTCAAAATAATCTCTGTTTGAATCAGGGAGGTTAACTACAAGGGCTCTATTCAGAAACCTAGTTTTTAAGTAATAAATATTATCTAAAGTGGCCCACTTATAGCAGTACATAATTTCAGGGATCCCTATACGAGTCCCATGGGTTAAATTTAATTTGTACACCCCGTTAATTATTCTCCATGAATTGGGGGATATTTTTGCAGGGACAAGATCGAAATACTGACAAAACTCAAGACACAATGGGTTTGGTGGAAAAGAAAATCCACATTCAGCAACAAAAAGACTGGGGAACCAATGTCCCTCAGCTAATCGAAAGTAATCTAAAGGCTCATAAAGAACCTCTAGAGTTACCCACGAAGGAATGGAAAAATCAGAACGAAATTTCTCAACAGACTCCACAATATAAACCATACTGAATAAAAGAGAAGAAAGGAAAAAGATCTTACATGAAGAAAGGAGGTATGTTGACAACGAACGAAAACAAGGATGAACGCACAAGAGAGAAGGAGAGAATAGAAAGCTTGAATGCAAGAAATTGAGAAAAGAAGATGACGGTATGGTTACCTAAGAAGTTTAAATACTTTGCCTTGGGAATCGGCGAAGGAAATGATTACACGAAAGAAACTGTTGAACTTCCAGCGGCTAAAAGGACAAAAAGGGCACGAAGATCGAAGCACTATTAAAAATTCGAAAAAAAAGGCGGATTCCATGAATTGGGAAACAAATTCAAATACGATGCTCCTAAAACCCAGGAAGATCATTCAATATTGCTACATACCAAGAAAGAATATTCCATACTCCTCAAAATTCGAAATATGAAACATTGGGGGCTTCTGTTGATACCAAAATTAATATGCTGATGTGGACGAATAATTCGAAGACACGTGTCGATCTACATGGCACAATAGTAGCGAGGAAGTTAATTCCTTCAACCATTTCATATTCTCTCTGAGCAACGAGGAAGACACCCCGAGGAACTCCATTATCCCGAGATACTACATGCGCTCCGAGGAACTCTTGATCAACGAGCAACTAAGGCGGTCCGAGCTGCATCTCGGCCGTATCATTAATTACCAGACGGACAACTGTTCAACTATTCATTGAATGTTTATATTCTTGACGCCCACGCTACATTAAATGTATTACCCTTTCATATGTATGTCATTTAATGGATCGAACCTTTCATGTACAGCCTAAAGGCTATAAATACCTTGTATCATCCTCATTCAGGGGGGACCGGGAATTTCTTGAGAGAACTTGTAATCAAGAATTCTGCAAACATTCAGCAATAACATAACAGTGGACGTAGGCTTTATTCCTAGCCGAACCACTTTAAAAATCTTTATCTTATTTATTTATCTGTGATTGAATAATTAGAGCAATCTAGTTTTTTACATCAACAATATATATATATATATATATATATATGTGTGTGTGTGTGTGTGTGTGTGTGATAATTGTGAAAATGAGGGATTTTGAGGATTTTAAAAAATAAGAGAAATTGGAAAATTAGAAAATTGGACTCGAGCCTCGGATATTAATCCGAGACAACTATGTAGCCTATAAAGGCACAAAAGTCCACGTAGTTCGAATGCAAAACAGGAGTGGGATTTATCCCATCGATTCGAACATAATTTTATTAGGTGCGTCTGTGTAGAAAATATATTTTTGGTTTTGAAAAGTGTGGCAGATCATTCCGTTCGGAATTTTTGGGTGTAACCCTTTTTTATTAGTTTTTGGTTTTTTTATGAAAAATAAAGTATGTGCAATATACTAATAAAATCATAGATGTTAATGTGTATGAACTAAAGTGAAACTAGATTATGAATCTAATGTATTCTATGCAAAAATAAGAGATTTTAAAAGAAATGGAGAAGGAATTGGACCTTCCTTGGAGCTTGAGCTTGAATCTTGGATGAATTCCTTTGAATGTTGATGAGAGAGAAGGATATTTGTCAAATTGGGTGTGAAAAGTATGGGTATTTAGACTTGAATGGAACTTCTCATATGAAACTTCGCTGTCTTCGAGAGAATTTTGTTGAGATCACTGATGCTGATGGGTTTTCTCTGTCTCTTGGGAATGAGGTCATAGCCCTTATTCATAGGGAAAAAGGGGGGTGCCGATCGGCCTACTCCAGGGAATGCCTATTGGCAGGTCACCCTTGACATTGTGCTGATAGGAAGGGTTAAGGACGTGCCAATTGGTAGTCCCGTGCGAACTTTTCTAGAAAAATGATCGTAGCACAAAAATTTTTAATTTGAATTACACACGGGGCATACTGTTAGAAAGGTATTTTAGAGGCCTTGGAGAATCATTGGACCACTCCCTGGTTCGAGAGCTGATTTAGGTCAAATGTGGCTCGGAAGCGCACGTCGATCCTTTTGATGGGAGATCTCCAGATGAAAACGGATCGTTCATCCGTATGGTAAGTCAGAATTGTGCATGGGGTGGATCGTTGGAAACGTTAGGAGATGTATTTAGACATTACAAATAGTTTGGCTTGGTTTGTAAGGTTGACCTTACTCAACCGGGGTCCGGAGGCACCCGGTGACCTCTCAGAGTAAAATGGATCATTCATCCGTATCGTAAGTCAAAATTTCACACCGGGTAGATCATTAGAAAGGGTATTTAGTGACCTTCAAAGATTCTATCATTCTCGTTAGATATGAAGAGTTGACTTTGGTTAAATGGAGTTCGAGAGCGCCCGGTGGCCTTTGGATCGATTTTCGAGGGAAAACTAATTGTTCGTCTGAATAGGTATGTTGTTTCGTGCATAGGGTAAACTATTGGAAAGGGGTTTTAGTGCCCTTCGAAAATTCAAAGAGATTTAACTCGGACAATGGAGTTGATTGGGGTTAACTAGGGGCACCCGATGCCCTTTGAATCAATTTTTGGTGGTGAAATGGTCCGTTCGTCCGAACCATTATGCCGATTCACGTATGAGGTAGACCATTGGAAAGGGTATTCGGAGCCCTTTAAATATTCAAATATCTTTCACTCTGATGAAACAGTTGACCGGAGTCAAATGGGACCCAAGGGCGCCCGATGGACTCTAGATCGGTACTCGAAGTGCGAACTAGATTTGTGATGGCAAGGGGGAGTACTAGGGGTATAAGGAGAGACTAAGGAGGGCCTAGAATGTGGTGTCTACAGTGATCATATTACCTTCCGGGACTTCTTATCGCTTGAGGAAATATTAATGTTTTTAAAAAGTATCAAAAGATGAATGAGTTTTTCCAAAGTAAAGAGCAGGACAATTACCTTTTCCTTGGCTTGTGATATTCTGTATCATTAAACTATACATAACTTCCCCAAGGTCCATAGAATATCCTATTACAATGTCATAGAAGAACACACATGTGGAATATGGAATGGAATTACTACGTTAGTTTTAAGCAATTTCATCGAAGATAGGATGTCGATAACGTAATAATAGTGAGTAAGATATACCCTTGAGGTAGAGTGATTTGAGGTGCTTCAGTGAGTTCTTCACAGGTAAGCTCGATTACAATTTCATCCATACTAGGATTTTCCACTACATCAAATGGATATTTAGGGTTGAGTTTTTGAAACAATCTGTAGGGTTCTCTAAAAAAACTGGAAGAGACAGTAATGCAAGTCCCATAAACATTGGTGGTAAAATATCCTATGCCTAGCACAACATTATTGTTGAAATCCTTGAAAATGTACAAAAAAAACTGATCATTTTCCACTCCTTGGTTGACAATGTTCAACCAACATATTTATTCAAAAGTTATAATCCCTGTTGCAAGATTGTTTCAAAGACAATTTAAGTCGATTGTGCGTTCATAATGGATAGCATAAAGATGGAAGTTTTTAAAGTTGGCTCGATCGTTTAGGGATTGAAATCTGAGCAGAGATAGAGGAGATGGGTTTCTTTGGGTCAAAGATTTTGTAACCATGTGTAGTCTTCTAGACATACCCACAAGATTTCGCATAAGATTTGAAAAGAATGGAACCAGCCCTAAGCAAATAAGGGTCAAAACAAGTAAACCCAAAATAAATTAGATTATTCAACTCTAGTTTATGAAAAACTACGATTATCCTATACGCAACACCTAAAATATACAAAATACATGCAAATGTGGGTCAAATTCATGAATATAACTAGTATAAACATGGAATAGTATAACACAAACCTTAACAGAGTTAAAGAATAAATCTAATGAGACAAAAGGTCCAAACATCCTTAAACCCAAAAAATAAAATTTGACTCTAGAAGATAAAGATTATAAAATCTTACCGCGTGATTTCAAGAAAGGGAAATAGATGAATCATTCAACAAAAAAAAATCTTCAAAACCATCCAAAAATGGACTAGGGTCGGTTGGATTTCGAAGGGGATAAAGAAAACCTATTTAGCAATAATGAAAAAAAAGAGGATCTAGTCACACTTTAAAATGTATTATCGTTGTAGCAAACCTTATCGATGGTTGTGACCTTTGCTGGAGTGATGACTAAAATTACTACTATGAAACCCACTTCGTTAGCCATTTAATTAGCTAGAAAATCCCAAAAGAATAAAAAATGAGTGTTTAATAAAATGAGCAACTCATAAATGACACAAAGTGATCAGTCTCAAATGATCGACAACCTAAAATGACTTAGACAAATAAATTTTGATATATTTGCATTATGAATCAAGGTTTAAATGGTTATTTCAAGTACTTTATATGGAGAATAAACTGGCTAGTGAAAGATTCATATCATGTTTTCAAGTTAATCTAAAAGAGAACATAGGAAATAAATCGTGTGAGAAAAATAAGCATAAAGCATGCGCATTTGTCCGATGAAATCAAAACAAAGATTAAAAGATAATTGTTACTTGAGAATTTCAAACTTTAAATGATTTTTACTGAAAAAGTTTCATTTTCGTTGAAAAGTAAAATCTTCAACTAACAATTTTCTATTCCTCATTAAGCGATTTTTGGCTAAATTATTGTTTCGTATCCTTGGTGATATTCAATTTTTTAGAAGGATATAAATCTTTGAAACATCGCTTTTAAAACTAATTATTGCATGTAATGGCTTTCACACATTCATTAATATGATAGAATACTATTTTCAATTTTCAAAGATAGAATTATCCAATCAAAGTTGTATCCCCAACCACATCATCTCTTATGATTTTGGAATATATATCATTTTCAACTCTAACCATAAAGATACAAATCTCATACATATAACGATAAGATTGATACCCTTTTCCAATTCACATACATACTGAAAATTCCATAAATCATTATCAAAAGTGTTTTATTCTTTAGTTCATAAGATAATGTTCAAAATATAGTGTGGTGTAAGTGAGATGAGTTGTGACATTTGCTCAATATAAATTAAGCTTGGAAAAATCTTATATTTTCAAAGCCTTTGAATTCTAAATGTATAATTCATAGTCATAAACACAACTAAGATACAAACATCATGTGCAAATAAGTCAAATAAATTAGTTTAGTAAGGTGAGCTATAAGCACACAATCAAAAAGTATCTAGAAACAAATTATGCAAATAAAGCATTAAACAAACTAGAATGAGTTATGGAATAAGATAAACATTGTAATAATACCTAATCCCATAGTGAAACCTTCTGACCAAGGTTCTAAAAAACGAGGGGCATGACCGAGGCATAGAGGCCAAGCCTTAAGCCTTAGAAGCCTATGCGGGTCTTAGGCATAAAAAGGCGTGAAAAGGCGGTTAGGCCTTTTTTAATGTATTTTAACAGTTTTAACTATAACAAAGGTATTAAAAATATAAAAATAGTACATACTTTAAAATATTTCTGAATATAAGCAAAGTAAAGAACTATTTTTTTTAAATACTACGGAAAAAAAAATAAAGAAAGAAAAAATGCGCATTTTTTTAGACTAGAGGCAGAGAAGTTTGGGATACCATTTCTCTTTTGATTGTTTTGAATGAGACATTGGTCTGGTTTTAAAAAAAAAAAGTCCTTAAAAAGTGATATCATTTCACTAAAGCATTTTTGTTTTTAAAAAAAGTGCGCCTTAAGCCTTTTACTAAGAATAGGGCATAAAAAACTTAAGGTGGGCGTTCGCCCAAGCCTCAAGCCTAGGCGTGCCCTTTAGAACACTGCTTCTAATAAGTAGGAGTCAAGGGGGTGAACAAATGATCCGGTCTAGTTTCCAAATCTACAAAATGTAAATGATCCTTCCTAATCCATTTTTTCCTAACATGAGGCGAATCGGGAGTAGGTTTAGTCTTGGAAATATTAGCAATTCTTTTGCACCATTTTATATAAACGTGCCTAGTATTTTCATACTACTTTCCAAAAGTTTTGATCCTAACAAATCTACAATTCATCCTAGTATTACGAAATTCCAAGGCTGATTTAATAAAATAACAAAATTCTCTAAAGTTTTCGTTCCTGTTACAATTATCACATTTATAAACCTTATGATGAGGCACAAGAGGAAATATCTTGGTATCAACCTTATCAAAATGTTTAACCTTTTTCAACTTCAAGTAAAAACTCCTTATGATGACCCTTTTTACGATAATATGAGAGAATATTATCCCTAAAAGGTCTTTTATTATTATTCTCATGTTTTTTTTTTAAATTGAGGAGACTTGTTACACTTTTCTTTCAAATTGTTCATCCTATCATGTTACCTTGATTAATGAAGATTTTGGAAATGATAATTTAAAGAGGATGAATAATTTAATGTTGAAGGTTTTTTATTTAAGGTAATTCCCCTAGAATGATCACAATATCTTGGATATATCTCTCAAGATTGAGCTTTGACTTTCTTTAAAAGTTTGGCATATATATCAAGGCTATTTTGATATTCTACTTTTAAAGTATCCACAATGATGTTTAACTCTTCATTATCCTTTCTTAAAGTGGATACACAATCTTCCTCCACCAAAGGTAACTTCTTAGGATAAAGAGAATGAACATAAACATAAATAGATTGAAAAAAATAATATTCATTTTTAACAGAATTAAGCTCGTTTAAAAGTTTAGTTTTAACATTTTCAAGGACTTTAAAATTATCAAGAAAACTATCCCTATCAAATATTAACCAAGAAGATTCGTGGACTTCGTTTTATTTTAATGGATTTTTTATTTTCTAATTGTTTCACTCTCATAGAAATTTTAACATTGGTTTTCAATAACTCTGATTTTGAAAAGCAAGTGAATCAAGAGAAGAACATAGATCATTATCATCAAAACACCACTAACACAAGTATTACAAATGTTTGTGTTAAAGTGATTTAAAATTTTGGATAGAATGATAAGTCTGAGTAAATCATGACCTTTCTGGATTTCGATCATTTTACACATTTGGTCATTCACATAAATATCCATGGTCACATGCACACGTCATCTACCTCTAGGTGATAAAACCTAATAAAGAGAGGTATAACTCTGATATCAACTGAGGGTGCATGTGCTCGAAATCGAGATGGACAAAAAGTACCAAATTAAGATCTCTTGTCAAGTTGTCACTAGGTTTTCTATTCAAGTTTAAGATTGTGGAACAAATATAAAGACTAAGGCCTATGTGAAAAAAAAATTACTAATTGGATTCCACCAAATTTTATCTTAAATATTTAGGTGACTTAATCTAAATTCGAAAAGATAAAAAAAACAGCACAATACCAAGGCATACGAGGAAAAACTCACAACGAAAAAAATCTTGGCTTGACAAAACGATAAATGTACAATGATAGAGTTTCATAGCTAGAAGAAATAGACTTATGACCCTCACGTCACTATAACAAACTAGACACTCTTTCCCACCATACCCTCCATAGAAAGTGCCAACAACTAGAGTAATATACACAACCATAACCGATTTTGGTGAGAAACCAATGCCGTAAAAATCTCCTGGCAAACAAAGTCTTTGTTTAAAATTTGAAGCAAAATTCCCTTTTTTGGAGTTTGAAGAAGAAACTATATGTTCCAAAATGGAACAATGGTGAGAAGCCTCCTTGGAGTCTCATAGCACTTTCTAGGTGTGTGTTGACCTAATGTGAAAGTGTGATTGACATATAATACAAAAAATATATTTTTGAGATATACAAAATCTAAAAATTACATAAGAACAAATTATAAAGAGACTGGCTAAAGGTTGAAAAATGTTTTTTAAAGAAAACAAGTTTACTTCAAAATATTCTTAGATTTCATGAGTCTTTAAGCTCAATGTATCTCAAATAAATATTTTAAGGGAAAAACAAGATTTAAGACTTGGAATAATGAAAGATTCAACAACAAAGAAATTTTTAATCTTAAAATAGTTTTTCTCCCCTAAAGTGATTCTTGTGGCAAGAATGTTTTAGCAAACATATTTTATTCAAAGAAAATACACAAAATCACACTTACACTCACACACACAAATAAAGCCCAAAATATTTAGCTATACACACAAGCATGCAAGAAAATCTTGGGGGAGAAATAGGTAAGGAGTGGGATTACATTAAGTGACATGGTGTAAAAAGTAACAAGTATCAAGAAGGATGTGCAGAATATAGTTTGAAAATGCTTTTTTTCCTAGACTGACACATATCATCGGAGTATCACTGAAGCGAAATTTTTCATCGTTCTGGAGATCCTACAGTGAAGATACTATGTAAGACAAAGAAGAAAAATATCTGGAACAAGGCGTGGCGAGTGAGACACAATCGCTGCAGCGAGAGAAAGCCTTGTTGCAGCAAAGGTATCCTACGACAGACCTCTGTAGCCTTTATGAAATGCATTTTAAATATTTTTCAAATATTATTTTATTGCATTTTATAAACAAGTCCAAAGATCCATATCAACATAAAAACACATAAAAAAAGTATTTTATTATAAAGAGAGCATGTGTGACTAAAATGTATACGAGTTTATGACCGTTTACCTTCATTATACTGGTATAAAAAAGGATACGCATGAGGGTTAGGATGTTCGCTGAATAATTTGAATGACACTTTACCGAAACGGCCTCAAGGACGAGTCTCAAAATATATTTGGTCAATGAAATAAGACAAATTAGTCCTATTAGGGCACATGAGTAAAATGCGTACTCTTACAACTTCTTAGAGATAATAAAAGATTTTATCTGCCTTAGTGATGTGAAATGAATATTTTTTAATCATTCCCTTATATTTTAGGGCAAAAGATCATGTTATTGTTCTCTTTCAAACAAGTGGTTCACAAGCTATAGTTTCAGGTCCGATAATCTTAGAAGCACTTATTTCTAAATTTTGATATTTATTATATGTTTTGATAGAAGACGTGTTTTTGCAAGTTCTTCTTATAAAATATCCTCATACTTAGATACTTTGCAATCAATTCTACCAAATCTCTAAATTTAGTTGCATTAAATTTCTCTCGATGCCTAGATTCTAACCCATTTTGGGCCAGTTTAACAAACTCAGACTGAGGTAGGATTATTTTACATTTATTCCTAGACCTTTTGAACTTATTTATAAAGGAAGTTTCTTTTTTTATTTAGTTTTGACTTAGTCTAGACAAATCACCCATAGAAACTTTTGGCTTAATTTGGAAGAATTGTATATGGAACATATCTTTCATTTGCTGCCAAGTTTGGACAGTTTCTGTAGGCAAAGTTATGAGCCAGGAAAAAATATGCATTAGTGAAGGAACTAGAAAATAAATGAACCAGGAAAAATATGCATTAGTGAAGGAACTAGAAAATAAACGTATCGTGAGATAATTATTTGTCCCTGTATCAGCACCTTGACTCGTGCCCCTAGTAATGTGTTTCGAAGTAGACTAACTCCTATCTCCTAAAAAGAGAGAGAAAGTTAGGAACTTAAAACACTTTGGAAGTTCAATCATATTTATCCATTCGGTGTATGGATTCCTAAACATTAGAGTCTACACCCTAAAGCCATTATCCCATAAATCTCATTTTTTATATCTATAATTTCATTCCTCCCAACACCTACATGTAACTGCATGTTTAGTGGGGCAATAGTTTGGTTCATTATGGGTACTGGTTGCACCAATGGTGGTGGAATTTGGAGAGGCATATTTTGTTGTGTTTGAAAAGGCATTAGTTGATATAATTAAGGAATTTGATTATCAAACCTCCTATTATTCCCCGAACCCCCGAGTTCTTATTCGAACACATGATTTCTAATAATACCATAGCATGAAGCACCTGAAAAGCCTAAGTTAGTCTTATTTTGATATAGTCTAGTTCTCCCTAAATCTAGGGAAGGTGTGTTATCCATATCGAGTTGTTGTAAGTGTTAGATAGTCCTAAACCCTATAGTGGGTTATTTGAACTTAGACCCATTGTATTAAAGTAACTTCTTATCTTTAGGCTATTTTCAAAGTTGGTTTCACGTGTATTAGGCATGTAACACACAAGGTGATGAAGATTGGGTTAAGTAGTGGTGTTGACACCAATTTTTGGTGCATATCCTTTACCATTGGACACATCAATAATAGGCATGAAAAACCTACTAGTCACTATTGTGGTCATGGTGTTGATGTGTTGCATTATTTTCCCAAGACGATCAAGAACCCGGTTGATTGATTTATCACTTGATCTTGGGCATTTGAGGTCACACCAAAACAAGTGTTGTGTGAATATTTTTTCCCCTTGGCTCCCTGTTACATTCAATCCTTGGTTTAGAGAAATTGGCCTTAACTCATAGGAAATTTCGACCATTTTTTACTCTATGATGGTGTTGTGTTAGCTAGTTGAACAAATTTTACCAACATTTTTAGTACCACCGATTCTCCTAGTCCTAGCCATGGTAGATAATAGTTTAAAACATAAGTCCCACCTGGCATGAAAAATATTTATATCCGTCGCTTGGATTGGTTTGAGTATTCTAGTTGATTTCGAGCGTATTAAGAAAGGTTATGGTCTTGCCAATCAATTGATTATATTAGCCTTGAGATAATTATGCGACTATATAGGATTTGATGCTTCAATTAAGAAGACTTATGCTTGTCTTAGGGAAGACTTTGATGTGACTGCTAAATTATTATGACTAACTTGAACTAAAGAAGTAAAAGTAATTGGTATAAACTGAAATTAAACTAAAGCTTCAAAATTAAAGAAAAACAAATGCAATAAAACAAACAAGTACACTACGAAATGTAAAGGGAGATTACATTAATGAAAGAAAAATAAATCAAATGTAAAGGCAGGGAAAAATTTAATAAACTGTAAAGAAAGTTACAATCTACCTTACAAACTACTTTGAATGAAAGAAAAACTATAAATAAATGAAAAGAAAATGAAATAAAAGGAAAAGGAAAAGAAGATAAAATAAGTAAATGTATTTTTTTATTCAGGGATCTCTTTCTCCCTTTGTTTTATAGCTGGTTATTTATAGAATTTCTTGTCATGCAACTGTCACTTAAATTCTAGGTAGTTACCCAATTAAATTTTCCCACCCAGGGGCCTAAATGCCCTAATAACTGTCGCTTACTGCCTATTTCCACGTCAAAAGCCTTTAAATGTGTCACATATTTGAGAAACATTTTGCATTAAACCAATGCATTACATTTAGGCTATAATATCCAATTTATATTTCTACATGGAAAACTCTCATTGAACGGTGATAATATGGTGTAAACAAGCTAGTAAGCTCTTTGTAAGAGGATCTATCAATTTATCCTAAGTTACAATCTTGGTGACATTGAGATCACCTCTTCATATGATTTCCCATATCAAATTACATTATCACTCTATGTGCCTATCCCTCTAATGAGTCATTAGTTATTTGGAGTTAATCTACTCTGCTATTGTCACAATAAAGTGTAATAGTTGACCACCCTAAAGGAACCACACCTAAATTACTAAGGAAATTCCAGAGCCAAACTACCTACTGTAATACCTCCGAAGATGCAACATATTCGACGTCCAGGGTCGAATCATCAAAACATGATTTCTTGATAATCCTCCAACTTATGGTTCCACCTTATAAAGTAAATAAATATCCCGAGGTCAATATCTTAGAATCCTTATCTGACTAAAAGTCTGAGTTTGTGTCCCTAAACGTACAAGAATATTCGTTGAGTAAATAGACACATAATCTCTAGCCCTTTTCAAATACTTTAGAATATGCTTTATTGCAGTCCAATTCTCCTCATCTGGGTTAGACTCGAATATGTTGACTATATTAATGTCAAAGAAGATGGTCAATTTTATGCACATCATAACATACATGATTCTACCCACCATTGAAGCATAATGTATATTCTTGATCCTATATATCTGATCACGTGTCTTAAGATAATTATACTTGTATATAGAGCTTACATGCCTAAAAGGAAGAATTCATTTTTTGGAATATTTTAATATAAAATTTGTGAGAAAATCATCGATATAAATGGCATTGGATAATCCCAACATCCGATATTTTCAATCGCGCAAAAGCTTGATCCTAAATATGTGATTGGATTTTCCTTAGTACTTTTATTAAGTGGGCTAAATAACCATTCTCTTATACTGGATAAAACACCCACATAGTTCCCAACTAGGAGAATATAATCCACATACAGTATTCGAAATACCAATTTCACCATTCTTATTATACACACAAGTTTCATTTGAGCATTGATTAAAACAAAAAGATTTAATTGCCTGATCAAACTAGAAGTTCCAAGACCTTGAGGATTGCTTAAGTCATGGATATCTTAAGCTTGAACACATTTATTTCCTTGATACTTCTTATAAATCCTTTGGGTTGTAGTATATGGACACACTCGTAAAGATTACCATTTAAGAACTCAGTCTTGATGTCCATTAGCTAAATTTCATAATCAAGATGAGCCACAATGGATAAAATAATATGGATAGACTTTATCATGGATCCCAGCGAGAAGGTAATATCATATTCAATCCCCTCTTTCTGAGTAAAAGCGTTCATAACAAGCCTTGTCTTGAAGGTTTCTACCTTCCTATTTACCCTTCTTTTATTCTTATAGATCTACTTGCATTTGATGGGTTTTATCCTATCTGAAAAGTCCATTAGTTCCCAAACTTAGTTTTAGTACATTGAATCCATCTTAATATTCAAAGTCTTAAGCCAAGTCTCGGATTCTTTATCTTCGAGAGCCTTATTGTAGTTCCTGGGATGTGGTTCGTGTTACACTCGGATCTTACTGAAGTGTTCATCCAAATACATTAACCTATCAGGTTGAAGCATGATCCTTCAACTATGAGGTTTCTCCATTTGTAATCCAGTATAAGTGATGCATATATCCTAATCATCAGTAGTACTTCCACTATCTTTAAGTAGTGTACTATCCACATTAGGTTTTATTTCATTATGTACAAGTGGTCCAAAAGCAATTAGTTAGTCTTTCCCTCTTAGCTCTTGTAAGATCAACTAAATTTTGGGTTTTTGGTCTATGATAAAATCTTCCTCCAAGTACTGAGAACTTGTATTAATAAATACCCTCTAGTCCTTGGGATCATAAAATTCCCACCTTTGGTTCCTTTTGGGTAACCTATAAAGATACATGCATTTGTTCTTGATTTCAACATCTTTGGTTCCTTCCTTACCACATGTACTAGGCAACACCAGATCCAAACTTCTCTTAGACTAGGATTGCACCTAATTAACAGTTTTGTGGGAGTAGTTGAGACCAATTTAGAAGGAACTAAGTTCAGTAAGTATGTAGCCATTTCTAATGAAAATCTAAAAATCAGAAAAATTTAATGTCACACCTCGCCTAATAAAATATTGGGTGATCAGTCATATATTAAATTAAACAAAAATCTCAAATGATTTCATTCTCAGCATCACTGTCGAAACCAATTAATTATTAATAACCTATTAGGCCTAGCATTAAAATTTTAAACTTTCTAATCTTTTTAAACTTAATGCACAATTAAAACCATTCACGTGGGAATATAATCAACAAATGGAATGAATAAATAAATAACCAATAACTCTCGGTAAACATTTATACAACCATATTGAATGCGTGTAAAATAAAATCATTGTAAATAAAATAAATGACATCAGTTGGGCAACATTCTCGATTATTACAACAGTACCTCATATCTAGATCACAGGGATGGAAGAGTCTAAGCAATTTCCTGCCAACATCCACAGCTGCAGCAGCACGTTTGACTCGAAAGAATAGTCATCCAGGCGTCCATGTGTCTGGACACCTAGAAAGCATACAAAAGGAAAAAATAGATACGGGTCAAAGCTCAAGTTTTGAAAATATTTTAGCAAGTTCTTAACATACTTTCATCCTTAAATATGTTATTCTTCATATTTAAATTGGTGTCACACTCACATGAGATACCCCTTACTTCTCATCTAACAGTTCGCACCTATCGCATGTGTTTTAAAACACCCTAGTTAAGCTACCCCGCCTAACTAATACCTCACAAAACTTTTGAACCACCATACACTCTCTCTTACCCCATGTAATATAAATATTCTAAGCTATCGCCCGAGCTTATACGTATAATCTCTCAATTAATTTATCCTTACCTTATGAATAACTTTCACTAGTTATTTAACTATTCATATTTTAGTGTTATCATATCCTATATAATATTCTCATCATTATATACGTATATTACATTTGATATTCCGAATTTTATACTCTTGGATATCAGGAATTGACGCGAGTAAGAATGTATCTCAAAAGTACATATTCTCTAGGCTCAAGTGCAAGCCTTTCGCGTTAGTAATAAACCCGATAAGCCGGGATCGTATCCACGGGAAAATAGGACAACAAAGTTCTAACGACGTTTGATAGACGAAGAAATCCTAATTCTGACCCTAAAAGGAAAAGGAAAGGGAAAAGGTGATTTGGATTTGCGGAATAATTACACTAGATGAAATTATGAAATTATGAAAAAATGTAACTATTCTAAATTACCTAAAATACTGATGAAAATTGAACTGAAACTTGAACTATATGATGAAGAAAACAGGACGGGAATAAAATCCCCCAACCCTAGTGTATTGATGTTATAAAACTAATCGTAAATTTAAATGATTAATTAGACCCAGAATTTAGTGCTCCCGAGAATTACATATATGAGGTTCAAGCCCGCATCATACTTAATCAGAGGATGAGTAAATCGGTATTGCAATAGTTACACTCGAATTGTATTCTAAAGCATCCTAGTTACTCGAAAGAAAATTAGATCTAAAGATCTACAATTATCGCGTTTCTACGCAATACAGTCATAATAAATCATTAGATTCAAAGGATTAATTTTATGCACATGCAACTAACACATCAAGTTGAGTTCATGTATGCCGACCTCTAAAATCTAACCGTACATATGAAAATTTGAAAACAACATGATAGGAATTAATGCAAACATTTTTATTGAGGAATGAAGATGAGGAAAGATGAAATTATAAGTGAACAAAAAACTAGAACAAAGATTGAAATAGAAATTGGAATACTTGTACTTGAATTGCAACTTGAAAATAACTAGGGTTTGTTGTTCTTCTCCTTCTAAATGAATTACAAAGATTCCTTCACGAATTAAAAGCCTCCTCCACATTTGGGAGGAGTTTACAATTTATTAACTACTAAATACTAGAGTTTGAACCAAATAGGACTTTATTTTTACAAGTGGATAAATCCAAAAATTCGATAACAGAACCGATCCGAGTAAATGGTTCGGTTCGGTTCCATCTTTTCTAACTTTTACAGAAAACTCTTCACACATGGGATTGGTTCGTTATCCAGCTTCGGTTTGGTTTTATCTTTTCATCCCTGCACATGAAGTTTATCCAAGGTGGATTCCGTTCATTTTTCCATTGATTCGGTTCGGTTCCCTTTTTCTATCCTTTACAGAAGCTCTTCCCATGAGGGATTTGGTTCGTTTTTCCTCCCTTGGGTTCGGTTCCCTTTTATCAGTCTTTGTAGAAACCTTGCTTTCTTGTGTTTCCTTGAAGCTTTTGAAATGGAACTTGGTTTAGAACACCGAATACCTATAAAATAGATGACGAACACCCAAAACTCGACGTACTCATTAGAAACTTACCATTATCAAAGATATGATATAATCCACTTGAATTAAATTGCGCGCAACGATAAAACCCTCTAAATTACTGGGATAAATGGGAAGAATTTATGCCTAATCAAATTCCCTTAACCTAGAACGTTGATCGTCCCGAGCAATGTAAAAGAATCAAAATAAGGTCTAGCTCGTAAAAGGGATAGGATACCTCTTTCGCGGGTACGCAATTGCATTTAGCATATGCAGCAAGCCTTTAAACCCCTAGGTTACCCTAGTAGGACGAGTGGTGTCTCATGAGGGTTTGCAGAGAATATACCCACAAAATTCGACTCAAGGAAAATTTAAAATACGCAAAAATTGTATAATTCAAACTTTCCCAGAAAATAGTCTTCATCAAGTCATATTTACAAGTCTCAAATCATATTGCACGTGTGCGAAGCCAAAATTTTAACCACGGATTTCCAACGATTGACCATTACGTTACTTATCCGAATATTCGTTTTGATTTTAAATTCTCATAGAATGCTCTCACAAATGAGTCTCTCGGATTATTGCTATTCTCTCGGTATGCGTGATAAAAAGAGTAAATTTAATGGACGCAAAGTCACGCATACAAGTAGAAAGACAGAAATTTTATAGTGATAGGATCTCATCAACGGATTACGGTTTTAAAAACGGGAGCATTGCCTCTTATTCACGCATTATCTCTTTATTATCTTTTGGTGTATTAGCTCTCCACACGGTAATAAATTTTGCAATTTGTACTCAGTTAGTACTTTTTCGGGTTTAAGGTATATTGGGTAAAATGAAAATGGTAGGGAAGGTTGGAATTAGAAAAGTCATTTATGATGTCCATTTGTGCTTTTTCCGGGCTATTGCTCGTTTTCTTCTTTTTCTCTATTTTTTCTGTTTTTCACTTCTTTTCTTTTCTTGCTATTTTTTTTGAGCATTTCTATTCTTTTTCTTGCCCCTTTTTGTTGCACTTTTCGAACTTAAATTCTGAATTTTTCCATTTTTCACAATTTCGGGCTATTTAGGTTTTTCGGGTTACCAAACGGAAAGGATAAATTTTATTCGTCTCAATTTTGGGTTACAAAAGGGATAATTTTTCACAACTTTTTATGGCCAATATTTTTGGGTAACAAATGATGGCCTACTTCATTGTCCAAAATACTAATTGCATTACCAAATGCGTTTCGAGATGAATTAAGTTTAGAGATCAATTTTAGCACATTTTTTAAGTCAATATCACACACATTTTTCACAACCGATCAAAAATGAAAGGATTGAGATCCTCGACGACTTTTTAGACGCTGAAAAGAACTTTGAGTTAACAATTAACTCGGATTGAATTATAATTTTTACAAAGATGAAAGGCTCGAATCTCAACGGGTTTGTTAATCTCCACATTTATTTGTTAAGTCACCTACGTTCGCTCAATTTCCATATTTGGTCAATTTCGGCTTTGTGTGTTTTGAATTTTGCAACTTGAGACTTTAAACCGACTTTTAATGATATTTTTGAAATTTTTTATTTCAAAATTTTATTTATTTTAAACAAAAAATATTTTTGTGCTTTTAAAAATTTTATGATTTTTTTTTTTAGATTTTTGGGCATTTTTGGAAATTTTTGAAGTTTTAGAAATACGCACTTGTGACCCCCCCCCCCCCCCAACTTAGACTTTTGCATTTTCCTCAAGCAAAAAGGACTAAAATCTAACTCAAAGTGAAGTAAAAGTGCAGAAGAATAAAACAAGCAAATGAAACAGAAATGCAGCTTTTATATATAGAAAGAATAACTGTGTTACATAGGATAAGGGAAATCATACAAGCAACACTGAGTAAACAATCATTTCAAGCATACACAACCAACGAACATAGCAAAAACAGGCATGGGCTTTATTGAGGGGGCTGATTGGAGGGCCCGGGTGCGCGTGGATCATAGGGATCATAAAAGAAAGATGGTGGGGGACCACCAATGTTTAGCTCATAGAGGTGGGCTTGGAGTTGGTGAATCATCCTTATGTCTCTTCGATAAGCCTCTTGGTCTCTGCGATAGGCGTCTTGATCTTGGTTGTATTGGGTGATGAACCCATCAAAACGGGATTCCACCGTTGCCAGCCGGCTATCGAAATCAGCACCCGGGGGAATCAAAATTCGAGTCATCGTCTTCATTGTATTCTTCCTCTTCAGACCCTTCCATTTCAATGTCATCTGCCACCGGCTCTTTAACCTGAATTTCTTCCCCTTCATCTAAATTGATCGCCTCCCGAGCTGCTCGAATGGCATCCTTTTGCTGGGCACTCATCATGCGAGATGTCTTTCCAATGGGTTTCGGGAGACGAGGGAAAGTTTGGGGTGGATGGATACCAGTGTCGGCTAAGAGGGACGTGATGAGGCGGGCATACGGGAGGGGTATCGTACCTTTGTGCTCCCAGGAGGCGAAAATGATATCCGTGTAAAGCATCCTAGCCAGGTTGAGGGTGAAATCGGGGTCGAACAAGTGGTACACAAGGGTCACTTGGCGAGGGCGCATCGTCGAGTCATTGGAAGTTAGAAGCAAATTGGCGCACACGATATGGAAAGTTATGCGTGACTTTTCATTGAGACGACCCACGGGGAAAGTACCCCATTCCCAATTGTCATCGGGGGCGAGGCGGTCGATGCACTGCTATTTGGGAACGGTGGGGGTGTTGGTTGGGTAGTCGTATACGTCCAAGTGGGTAACTCCTTTTTCCGCAAGCTTGCGGGTGAGGATGGCTAGGGTGAATGGAATAGGGAAGCCGTCAACAAATAATTGACACACAAAGTCGCTCGTGCGGACGAGAGTTCCATACGACTGGAAGAGGCACTTGCAAGTATTGCTGCCACCCCCTCCGGTGAAAAAGGGTTGTGACGGGGAGGGGCAGCTCGTCCCAGTTGACCACCTGCTCAATGTGCAATTGGCGGGAGAAACTGAAGAAGCGGTCACACCATAATCTCTCCATATGGGAGCGGTATTTCCCATTGTCGTTGGGCAGAACTTCAGTTGACAGGTATTTTGGCGGGAGAGCGGGATTGGCCATTGGGGAAATCTGAGACTTAGGAGAGGGAGGACTAGGGTTTGCAAAGAGAGAGATTTGGATGTGTGAGGGAAAAAAGGATGGGGGTAGGGTATAAATAGGTGGTGGGGAGGGGTGTGGGTGGGTAATTTTGGAGGGAAAAGGGGGTAGGTGTGTTGGAGGGAAAAGGAGAAGAATGGGGGGAAGAGAGGGGATTGGGGGGTTGAATGGGTTTCTCAGGAAGAAGCAAAATCACGGGAACCGAACCGATCCGGGCCAGGCGTGATTCGGTTCGGTTCTGGGGATTTTTTTTATTTTTCAATTTTTCCAAATCGAACCGATCCGACTGAGGGATTCGGTTCGGTTCCATCTCTGACAGAACATCTTATTTCAGTTTGTTGCTCAGGAATCCTATTCTCCCACTTGAATTCCTCGATGCCCTCATGAATAACGTGTTGGAATGCATGATCTAACCCATATACTTACGTAATTTACCTACGGACTCACCCTAATCAAACGAAGCCTAACTGTTATACACAAGAATTCACCCCATACGCGTCAGGGGTACGACGACCTATTTTGCTAGCTCAATCGACCCCGTAAATGGGGTCTGATAACCAAGCGATGTCGACTTCTTCCACACACGCCTCTAGATATGGCTTTAGGCCTTGTCCATTAACTTTGAATGTATTCCCCCCTTTCAGATCGTCTAACTCAATATCTCCATGAGGGAAAACATTCTTCACAACGAATGGGCCAGACCATCGTGACCGCAACTTGCCTGGAAAGAGATGAAGTCGAGAGTTATAAAGAAGCACTTTTTTGTTCAGGAAGAAACTCTTTGCGTCGAATGATGTTATCGTGAACGAGTTTCATCCTTTCTTTGGAGAATTTTGCATTCTCATACGCATCATTGCGTATCTCTTCTAACTCATTTATTTGAAGCTTGCGAGCTTCACCGGCCTTATCTATGGCATAGTTTAACTCCTTAATTGCCCAATACGCCTTATGCTCTAATTCCACGGGAAGATGGCAAGGTTTACCATACATAAAGCAGAATGGGGACATGCTGAGCGAGTTTTTGTATGCAGTATGATAGGACCATAGTGAATCGTTCAATCTAATTGACCAATCTTTCCGGGTAGGATTAACGGTCTTTTAAAGAATGTTCTTTATTTCCCGATTCGCTAGTTCGGCCTTCCCATTCGTTTATGGGCGATACGTCGCTCTAACCTTGTGAACGACACCATACTTTCTCATGAGCTTCGTGAATGGCTTATTGCAAAAGTGCGTGCCATTATCACTAATTATTGCCTTCGGTGCACCGAAGCGGGAGAGTATGTGTTCCTGCAGGAACTTAATCACCACTTTGTTGTCATTTGTCTTGGTAGCTATAGCTTCCACCCATTTAGAAACATAGTCTACCACGACAAGGATGTATAGAAAACCAAAGGACGGGGGGAAAGGGCCCATGAAGTCAATACCCCAACAGTCGGAGATCTTAATAATGCGTATAGGGGTAAGAGGCATCATGTCTCATCGAGTAATAGCTCCCATTCTTTGGCACCTATTGCAAGATTTACAAGCATTGTTCACATCCCGAAATATTGTGAGCCAATAGAGGCCGCATTGTAGAATTTTAGCGGCCGTCTTTTTTGTCGAAAAGTGGCCTACACAAGCTTCCGAATGATAAAATTGGATGACTTTTGGGATCTCATCATCCGGTACGCATCGTAGGATGATTTGGTGCGCAATATTTAAATAGGAAGGGATCGTCATAGAAAAATATGCACGACCAAGTAATAAACCTCTTTTTATCTTGCGGTGTCCGGTCGGAAGGGATGGATCCCGTGACAAGGTAGTTCACTATATCCACAAACTAGGGAAAAGAAGAGGTAGCAAAGAGTTGCTCATTCAAAAAGTATTCATTTATGGGTATTGGATCACTAGGTACGTCGGATGAAAGCCGTGATAAGTGGTCGGCAACGACGTTTTCTACTCCTTTCTTATCTTTAATGGAGAGATTAAACTCTTATAGGAGTAGGATCCACCTTATGAGGCGTGACTTTTCGTCTTTCTTTGTAAGTAGGTATTTCAATGCCGCGTGGTCAGTAAAGGAAGTAATGGAAGATCTGATAAGGTAGGACCAAAATTTTTCAAGAGCAAACACTACCGCTAGCAACTCCTTCTAGGTAGTGGAGTAATTGAGTTATGGTCGGGTAAGAGTTTGGCTAGCCTAGTAGATGACATGAACATATTTGTCTTCTCTTTGGCCCAAAACAGCCCCTATTGCATAATTGCTAGCATCACACATAAGTTCGAATGGTAAAGACAAATCTGGAACTTGCATGATGGAGCGAACCCAATCATGGTTTTCAGTTTTTCAAAAGAGCTTTGGCATGCTTCCGTCCACTCAAATGACTTGTCCTTCATAAGTAGGTTTCTTAAGGGTCTAGCGATGGTGCTAAAGTCCTTAATGAACCTTCGATAAAATCCCACGTGGCCCAAGAAGGAGCGCATGTCTTTGAGCAATTTTGGTGGGGGTAGATCAATTATGACATCTATCTTAGCTCTATCAACTTCTATTCCCTTGGATGATACTATGTGTCCAAGAACTATTCCCTTGGTGACCATGAAGTGGCATTTCTCCCAATTCAGCACTAAGTTCTTTTCCACACACCGGGCAGGTACCTTTTCTAGTTTTTCAAGACAAAGATCGAAAGAGGTGACAAAAATGATGAAATTGTCCATGAACACTTCAAGTCCTCTCTCGACCATGTCACTAAATAGACTTAACATACACCTTTGAAAGGTCGCGGGTGCATTACACAAGCCGAATGGCATACGTTTGTAGGCAAACGTGCCAAAAGGGCAAGTGAAGGTCATTTTTTCTTGGTCAAGTACATCTACCTCAATTTGGTTATATCCGGAATAACCATCAAAGAAGAAATAGTAAGGGTGGTCTGCTACTATCTCAAGCATTTGATCAATAAATGGAAAGGGGAAATGGTCTTTTATAGTTCCCGCATTGAGTTTTCGGTAATTAATGCAAACGCGCCACCCGGTGGTGGTACATTGGGGAACTAGCTCTCCCTTAGCATTCTCAATCACTGTCATGCCCGACTTTTTCGGGACAACTTGAATAGGACTCACCCACTTGCTATCTGATATTAGGTAGTTATCCCGGCATCTAATAGCTTAATTATTTCGGTCCTCACCACTTCTTTTATATTAGGGTTTAGCCTTCTTTGCATTTATCTCGAGGGATTGATATCCTCTTCGAGATGGATCTTGTGGGTGTAAATTAAAGGACTTATCCCTTTTAAATCAGCAATGCACCAACTAAAAGCAACTTGGTGCTTCCTCAGAATCTTTAGCAATTTACCCTTCTGCTCTTCGTCTAGGCTAGAGGACACAACAACAGGAAATGTCTCACCCTCTCCTAGGTATGCATATTTAATATGGGAGGGGAGTTTCTTCAATTCGAGGGTTGGAAATTTTTCGTTGGAGGGAACCATGCGTGTATCCCACGGTGGTAATTCCTCGAATCTAGAAACCCAACTTACATCTCTCGCGTCCTCGTCTGACGCTCTCTCATCAAATAACTCTCTCGACTCCTCCATTTCCCTCTCGAATGCGGTGTAAATCCCCTCACTCTTATGGATTGACACTAAACAGGACCCTAAGGCGTCTCCATAATAAGTTTCCTTGAAATAATCCTCTACAATCTTGTCTATTAGGCTCACCGCGTGATGATTATCTTCTTCCCCCGTTTGTTGGGCGATATGGAAGATGTTAGTCTCTAGAGTTATGTTCCCAAAAGTGAGTTTCATTCATCCATTCTGAGTATTGATGATTGCGTTAGCCGTAGCTAAGAAAGGGCGCCCAAGGATGATGGGAACATGGTTGCTTGAGGTAAAGGAGGGATCCTTGTCCCAAATGACAAAGTCTACTGGGAAGTAGAAGGTGTCAACTTGGACAATCACGTCCTTAACTATGCCTCTCGAAATCTTCACAGTTCGATCCACTAATTGGAGAGTGACCTTTGTGGGCCTGAGGTCGCCCAAATCAAGTTGCCTATAGATGGCATAAGGGAGGATATTGACACTTGCACCCAAATCAAGTAAGGCTTTCTCAATTTTATTTTCACCAATGATGTAGGAAATGGTGGGCGCACCGGGATCTTTGAACTTGTGCAGGAGATCATTTAGTAGGACAGAACTCATGTATGGTTCTAGGAAGACATTTTTCTTTACCTTTATCCTCCTCTTTACCGTCAGCAAGTCTTTGATGACTTTTGCATAGGCTGGAATTTACTTAATAGCATCGAGGAAAGGTAAATTCAGCTTTACTTGTTTTAGCACGTCTAGCACTTCATCACGGGGGTTTCCTTTATGGGAAGGAATCAATCTTTAAGGAAATGGTGCTGTGGTGGGTGGTTTCATTACTACTTCGGGCTCACTAGTGTCCTCTTTATCACTCTCCTTCAAGGGAACATCTTCGACCTCTTTCGTGTCGGGCGAAATCTCCTTATCTTTGGTTGCGTCGTGTAGGGGAGGTGATAAATCAATGACTCTCCCACTACGAAGAGTGGTCACAACTTGACATAGCTCCTGATGTTCTGTCGAGGTGGAGCTAACACTAGTTTGACCTTGGGGTTGTCTTTGGCCCTTTGCAGGAAACTTATCTTTCTCTTGGATACTCAACGATGATTGCAACTGTGAAATGTTCGCATTCATGTCGTTAATCATGCGCTCATGCCTAGCATTAGTTGCAGTCTGGGTATTGATAAAGTGGTTGATCGTATCCTCGAGACTTCTTCGCGGTGGAGGGATGTATGCGCCTTGAGGTGGTGGTTCATTCACATGTCCTTGCATGTGTGGAGCTTGTTGAAAATGCGGTGGTGGAGGAGGGGAAACATGTGAATTAGGATTCATCGTAGCATGTTGTTGCCCATAGCTAAAACCAGGGTGGTTTTTCCATAAAGGGTTGTAAGAATTCCCGTGCGGGGCACCAAAATTTTCCTTAAAGCCTCCTATGCCACTGACTTACTCTTGAAGCATCACTTTATAGGCGGGTATAGTCGGGCATTCCTCAGTTGAATGACCCACCTCGCAAATCGCATACACCTTCTCTACGGGGTTTGGGATGGATCCAGTTGGTCCTCTTCCACATTCCGCACGTAGATCTCACAGTCCTTTGTCAAGCATATCGAGTCGACTGTCCGCTATAGAATTCTTTTCTACATGAAATAGGTCGGACGCCGATGGAGTGGTGATCACTCGATGATTTCGATTTTGAGCGTTAGGGTCAGATGTATCCTAGGATTGGGTAGTCTCGGCGACATACCTCAGGTGGAGCTCAGCATCGTGGGCATCTAAGTCGACAAACGGACCACTACCCATGGTTTCAATAAGTTGTTTGGAGTTAATGTTCAGCCCATTATGGATAAAGGAAATGATTTGCATTTTATCAAAACCATGATGGGTACACAAGGAAATTAACTCATTGAAACGCTCGTAGCATCGTTCGAATGACTAATTTTCTAATTGTCGAAAAGTTTGTATTTGAGCCTTGATGGAATTCGTTGGATGTGGAGGAAATAACTTCTTGAGAAATTTGGATTGTAATTCAATCCATGATGAAATCTAATTTGGAGGTAAAGACAATAACCATGATTTAGCTTTATCCTTTAGCGAGAATGGGAAGAGTTTCAGGCGAATCACATCTTTTGTGCAAGTTTGATCGCTAAGAGTCTCGCACGCCTCCTTAAATCCCATGATGTGGGCATATGGTTTTTTGGAATCCATTCCATGGTAAGTGGGAAGTATCTGTATCATCCCATTCCTAAAACATAATTTCCATGCATTATACGAGAGTAAAATGCATCCCGAAGTGACAGTGCATTCGGGATATAAGACTTCTCTCAAAGGGCGATACGAGGCCTCTACCTTGTCGTCGGCTGCACTACCGTGTTGTGACATACTTTTCTCACTCAAAGACTCTGTGTCCTCGCTTGGTATACTCGGAGCTCGCTCTGAAGTGTGTCCTAAGAGGGAAAACGACGTGTTATTTGAGATTAAGTGTGACGGTGTGGGAGGTGGAACCCAAAACTGTGGAGCGTTAGGAGTGTGGGGCTATCAGGGTTGTACTCAACTATTGGATTCTCGTGAATGTGGGTTGGAGTATTCTGAGGAGTTGGAGTGAGTTCAGAATTTTGCATTAATAGCTTATGAGAGATGATGATGAATCTGTTTGTGCTTTTTTATGTTTTTGGATTTTTGGTCAAAGTTTTAGATTGACTTGATCTAATCCTAAGTCTACCTAAATCTACGACAATGGCGCCAAAAACTTGACGCGACTAAGAATGTGTATCAGAAGTGCGTATTCTCTAGGATTAAGTGCAAGCCTGTCGCATTAGTAATAAACTCGGTAAGTCGGGATCGTATCCATAAGGAAATAGGACCACAAAGTTATAACGACGTTGGATAGACGAAGAAATCCTAATTCTAACCCTAAAAGGAAAAGGAAAAGGAAAAGCTTATTTGGATTTGTGGAATAACTACACTAGATGCAATTATGAAATTATGAAAAAATGCAACTATTCTAAATTACCTAAAATACTAATGAAGATTGAACTGAAACTTGAACTATATGATGAACAAAACAGGATGGGAATACAATCCCCCAACCCTAGTGTATTGATGTTATAAAACTAATCGTAAATTTAAATGATTAATTAGACCCATAATTTAGTACTCCCAAGCATTACGTATATGAGGTTCAAGCCCGCATCATACTTAATCAGAGGATGAGTAAATCGGTGTTGCAATAGTTACACTCGAATTGTATTCTAAATCATCCCGGTTACTCGTAAGCAAACGAGATCTAAAGATCTACAATTGTCGCGTTTCTACGCAATACGGTCGTAATAAATCATTAGATTCAGAGGATTAATTTTATGCAAGTGAAACTAACACATCAGGTTGAGTTCATGTATTCCGACCTTTAAAATCTAACCGGACATATGAAAATTTGAAAACAACATGATAGGAATGAATTCAAACATTTTTATTGAGGAATTAAGATGAGGAAAGATGAAATTATAAATGAACAAAAAAATAGAACAAAGACAAAAACAAAAATTGGAATACTTGTACTTGAATTGCAACTTGAAAATAACTAGGGTTTGTTGTTCTTCTCCTTCTAAATGAATTACAAAGCTTCCTTTAGGAATTAGAAGCCTCCTCCACGTTTGGGAGGAGTTTACAATTTATTAACTACGAAATACCAGAGTTTGAACTAAATAGGACTCTATTTTTACAAGGGGATAAATCCAAAAATTCGATAACAAAACCGATCCGGGTAAATGATTCGGTTAGGTTCCATCTTTTGTGGCTTTTACAGAAAAATCTTCGAACATGGGATCGGTTCATTATTTGCCAGCTTCGGTTCGGTTCTATCTTTTCATCCCTTCACAGGAAGTTTATCCAAGGTGGATTCGGTTCGTTTTTCCTCCCTTGGGTCCGGTTCCCTTTTATCAGTCTTTGCAGAAACCTTGCTTTCTTGTGTTTCCTTTAAGCTTTTGGAATGGAACTTGGTTTAGAACACCGAATACCTGAAAAATAGATGAAGAACACCTGAAACTCGACGTACTCATTAGAAACTTTCCATTATCAAAGATATGATATAATCCACTTGAATTACATTGCGCGCAGTGATAAAACCCTCTAAATTACGGGGATAATTGGGATGAATTTATGCCTAATCAGGAATTAACTCACATTTCTTTCCATGTTTTAGTCCATATATATATATATATATATATATATATATATATATATATATATATATATATATATATATATATATATAATCCAACTAGTCCTACTAATATTACTCCTAAATGCATAAATTCTAAATTTATTATATTTAATTCTTTTGCGAATTCTTCAGTAATTAAATCTAAAATTACTTCGCTATTAGCGGCTGTTGTTTTTCTTTGGCTAGTGTGATTATATATTTTATTAGAAAATTCTAATATGTTCTTTTTATACAACTATCGTCCTTTTGTCTTTTGAATACCTTTTTCTATATATTTTTTAGTATCTTATTCATTATTATATATATTTTCTATCCTATAAATTTCTTTATTTTTTCTTTTTGATGTCATTTTTACAATAAAAAAGATTTAGTTTAGTTTTAGTGACTTTGTGTCTACTTTAATTCTTTAAAATTTTTCTATTATTTTGTTTATTTCTCGTGTTTCTTATTGTTGTAAGATTTTTGTAAGCTTTTCTAATTCGAATTTTATATTTAGAGTTCTTGTATTTATAATATCTAGTTGTTATTTAATATAATCTTGATTATCTTCTAATTTTTTAATTTTTTCTAAAATACTCATATACTATAGACTACGCTTTTCTGCTAATATTCCTAATTTTATTTGTAAAGCTATCACTGCTTCTTCTTGGTTATTTATTATATTGCTACCAGTAGTTGCAAGTTTATAGTTTTCTTTTGCTATGCCTATTTTATAGAGTTTTTGTTGAGTTTTTATAATCTTTTTTCTAAAAGTTATAGAATTTTTTATTCTTTGTTTTTCAGTAAGCATAAATAATTTATCCTAGTCTTCCTTTTTCACTTAGTATTTCTAATTCTAACCTATATTGTGGAATTTTTTTCTTTTGCAATCTTAATTATCCAGTTATTAATTGTTGCGTTTATATAATCCTTATTATTTATGATTTTATTACAAAAACATAATAAAGAAAGAATAAAAATGAAGAAGAAATTTGTAAATATTGTTCAGGTAATTTTAATGAAGCACAAAGTAGGCTACCATCTATAGACCTAGAAATATTAGGAGTAATTAATACTATAGAAAGATTTCAATTGTTTTTAAGAAAAGAATTTTTAATTAGGGGTAGGAGAAGGTCAAATTATTCATAGTAGGCATAAAATCTTTATTGAACATAGGAAAGAAAAAATACTAGATTATTTTGTTCAATGTTGCGATGACCAATCATGTTTACTAGGACAAGATGCAATAGCAGAATTAATAAAAATATCTAAGGTATATAAAATAATGAATGAAATGACAACGGATCATTTGTACATGATAAAAGAAACTTTTAACATAAAAATTTTTATTCCAAAAAATCCCTAAAGAATAATTCTTAAATTCTTTAATAAAACCATAAATTCTGAAGATGTTAAAGAAGCACTAGAAAAACAAAAAAAAAATATCCTTATCATCATCCTCCATGTAATTATTCAGACTCAGATGATTCTGTAGACTCGGTCACTAGAGACAATATAAATAATGTGATGGAAGGATAGAAGCAAAAGAAAAATTATTATTCTAGAAGACGTAAGCACTGACTGCAACAAGGATAGACGCAAGAAATGATGCCAGCAAGACAATGACAGACGGACAGACAAACAAGAAGATGTAAGCAATGACGACCAAACTAAGACAAACTACTAATAATGCAAATAGTTACGAAAAAGACTGATAATAACCGAACGGGAGAAATTAAAGACGCACGAGATTCTTTCTCTCAAAGACTTCTTTACCCTTACTTTTTCAAATAATTGAAGGATATTTGATGTAAATATTACCCTTAGCATTTAGTATAAAAACCCTTCACCTCTCTCAGTTCAAGGGGGCTCAGACAGAAAAAGGACACCTCTCAGTAATATCACTCCAACCTCTCTCAAAAAACCTCCGATCAAGTTTTCGACCAGCATTGTAATAGCATCCAGGAGTAATAGTTGTAAATTATCTTGTAATTGTAAGTTTTCTATGGCTTGTAATTTAATTTCAAGGCTTGTAAATTAGAGTGTAATCAAATGTTTTATTCTTAGCTTGTATAATTTTAAGCTTTTATTAAAACTTTTCGGGTTAACCACTCTGAGTACTTAGATAGTATTCCTAATATCTGATTACATATTATTAAAGGATCCTTGCAAATTTATTTTTTAAGAACACTAATATGAATATATGATAAACTCTAATATGAATGGGTTTTCATAATTGATAAATTTTTCAGTGTCTTGTATGTTGCCATTGTCGCTATTATTGCCGTGATGTTGGATTTTTAGGCTTGATTGGGTTGCGGCAGTAACCTGTAGTACGGTGGATTGAGAAAAATACTATTTAAAAAATTCACTGTCCATTTTACTGTTCATATTGTTGTTCATCAAAAAATCTGGTATATATATATATATATATATATATATATATATATATATATATATGGGGGGGGGGGAGGTGATATACTACACACATCAAGTATATCCATACTTATATATCACACACTATATAAGTATAACAGCCATCTCTCAAAACTATAACTCAATGGATGCAGTCTCTCAATGCTATTATCTTCCAGGGAATTACTCACATATCGTCCTGGGTACCCGCGGTCGTACTCTCGCACCGACTTGGTATAAACCAAATCTTAACGTAGGGGAAGAGAGCGTAGTTCCTCACTGAAAATAAGACGAATCATACCCAAGATGTCTTACCTTTGAACCTCACACAAGGATAATACTGGACGCTATGACCTCAGAACTATACGCTCCTTCTCCTCAAGCCAGGGCCTCACCCACATCGCGCAACTTCCCATGATAGCACTAGAAGGGTATGTTTCACATAAATTTATCATTCACATATGGATATATTTAAAATCATATCATATATATACTGTCTCTATACCCGTATATATATATATATATATATATATATATATATATATATATCCGGCTATCCATGCCTATCTCCAGTGGCATTAGCCTATAATCCCTAATATATCAATTCGTATAGATCATTAAGTATACACACAACTTATTTTAGTCCCATAAGTATTCACCCACTTATGATATGATTCTCACATTTCTTATTTTCGAATTGTGCGTATCACGTCTAGCTAGTATTCTTATATCATTCTATTCGCACCTTAGGATATTACTCAAACATATTCGGCATATATATATATATATTCTATCCATATATAATCGGCATATATATTCCACACGCATAAATATATATATATATATATATATATATATATATATATACGAACCCGTCGAATAATTCCTCGAATGTCATTTGTCTCAAACATTCCTAAATTTAAACCCCGGATCTTTCCCACTAACCCGAGACTTATACAACACCCCTTTACCCTTTTAGATGTCCTCGCACTCTAATTATGATCCCCTAACATTTATCTCCAAAAGAAATTCGTCTCCAATCCTTTTTAAGCTAAGAAAAACCTTTCTGATTTTTTGTCAAAGCCAGATCGATCTGGTGGTCGAAAAATGAAATGGTCTGGTGCTCAAATAAATGAACCGATAAGATATTCAAAAAACGAACCAATTCGAAACCCCAGTTCGGACTGGTTTGGTCTATCCAGATTTCTACTTTCTACGAAATTCACTCCAACTCTCATGCAATCTAAGATTTAAGGTTCTTAATCTCCCAAACTAATCAATGTAAACATCTACACACTTATCTACAACCAACACAACCACTTAATTTCATGGGATTTATCCATTTCTAATAATTTAAACCCTAATTCTTATTTATGCAATCCTTCCATTTCTCACCATAATTTATACCATTTACACGAGTTTTAACTCAGATTTCATGTAATATTATTATCACATCAAAATCATATGAAATCATTTTCCAAAAATTCCTTTTTTCCAATAATCCCAAACCCAAAATCTTATAATTTTTCATCACCAACTATAATATGAAAAATAAACACACTCCAATCATTAAAGCAAGTTAAACACTTGCCTGGATGGATAAATCTGATGATCTCATGCCGAAATCTGCTGGATCTTGGCTGGAACCTTCTCTTTTTCTCCCTTTCTTCCTTACTTTCTCTTTTTTCTTCTTTCTTTCTTCTCTTTCTCTTTCTATCATTCTCTCATCGCTTATAAGAGAGAAATGAGGGTTTATCCCTTATTAAACCCAAAATTGACTCATATACACAAATGTGAGTTCCTACTGATCCAAAAAGTCCCCGGAACGTAAACACTACCCCCGGGTACTCTGTTCTGACTATCTCACCCCTTCCCAGGCCAACGTGCACTCAAAATTCCCATCCAAGTCACTTAACAAAAATTCACGTTTTAAATCCAACACATCTCCACACGTGTTTTCCGCATAAAATGACATCACTTGTCGCTTTTATTCACCTGCGACATGAAATATAATTAGTCCCTCTTATTTACTTTAAATTCTCAAATTATTAAATTACACCCACTCATGTAATTTAAATATCCATAAAAGTACGGGGTATTTCTTATTTATGCAACGCTTCCATTTATCACCATAATTTATACCATTTATATGGGTTTTAACTCAGATTTCATGTAAGATTATTATCACATCAAAATCATATGAAATTATTTTCCAAAACCCCCTTTTTGTGCAAGAATCCCAAACCCAAAATCTTATAGTTTTTCATCACCAGCTATAATATGAAAAATAAACACACTTCAATTATTAAAGCAAATTAAACACTTGCCTGGTTGGATAAATTCGATGATCTCGTGCCAATATCCACCAAAGCTTGGACGGAAGCTCTTCTCTTTCTCCCTTTCTTCCTTCCTTTCTCTTCTTTCTTCTTTCTTTCTTTCTTTCTTTTTATCTTTCTCTCTTTATCTCTTTATCTCATGGTTTATAAGAGAGAAATGAGGTTTTATCCGTTATTAAATCCAAAATTGACTTATATACACAAATGTGAGTCCCTACTGATCCAAAACAATCCCTGGAACCCAAACACTACCCCCAGGTACTCTATTCTGACTATCTCAGCCCTTTCGAGACCAACAGTGCACTCGAAATTCCAATCTGAGTCACTTAACAAAAATTCACGTCTTAAACCGAATACATCTCCACACGTGTTTTCCTCATAAAATAACATCACCTGTCGCTTTTATTCACTTGTGACATAAAATATAATTAGTCTATCTTATTTACTTTATATTATCAAATTAATAAATTACACCCACTCATGTAATTTAAATATCCATAAAAGTATGGGGTATTACATTCTCCCCCCTACAAGAGAATTTCGTCCTCAAAATTCGGATGAAACCAGTACCAAAGACTTTGGCTCACAACCACAACACCCGCTCTAGTCCCAGAAATCAAATCACACTTCGATAATGGTACTATTTACCCTCTAGTGGGGCCTAACTATATAGAGGTCTACCCACAATAGCCCCCGCTTTACAACAAGCTTGTTCAATTCTTTTCATATCGATACACTCCATCAGTCATAAACTCTGACTTTAATAATGGCACATCACACATTGTGCTTTACCAACAACATCCAAATAAGACGAGCATATACATCACTGGCTCTATTGCCTTAATATTATTGGAAAGATGCACATCACTTAATGCCAACTCCCCGTGATTAATCCCAACACAAATCTCCCATCCGAAGAGAGAAACCACAAGAACATCGGACCACTCATGTTCGTCCCTCAAATATCATTTCATGGCGTTGTGACTCTTACGGTGCTCAAAAGTCACCTCAACAGTTTGTGGTTAATGACCCTCTCAATAATAGACTCTAAATCACGTCCGATCAAAAAGTCTATTTATTTGCTCACCTCTAAACAACTAGAGGGAGAATGACCTGTCTTTCCCACACCAAACCTTAAGAGGCACCTTGTCCACATAAAACAGGTACAAATGGCTACACGCAACTTTGCCAATTGGTAATTTCCCTTCCCAATTACCATACCATGTTTTTTCTTCAATTACAAGTTAGGTCAATTGCGGAAGTATGCTAACCGTAATGACTCCAGAATCACATTCATACCACTATACTAGTCGTCAGTCACCTTCCATCTACTCAACGGGCCATAAATGACACGAGTTTCCCAAAACAAGACGTCATCCCCATTGCTTCTCGAAAATCCCTATCGGAGGTGTGGTTCAAAAATCTCATCCTGATTCACAACCATATTTGGAGGCACCTCGCACTGGTGCACTCTTCCTTTACTAGCATGTCCTCTCATTTCATCACTGGAATTTTTAGCTTGATACAAAAGTTCTGGTTGGCCATCCCGAACTAGCCTATTGTCCATCCGTAAGTGATTCGCTTGGAGATAGTCTCACTATGTCTCACAAAACACCAACTTCCACTTATAATATCTCACATTAAGTGGTACTTATAGTCCCTTCTTCCTTGGGGTATACCAAGAGTTTCGGCCCATGCACTTTTTCGCCACAAAGTGCACTTCTGGGCTCTTCATGCCTTATTGACATCATCATTCCATTTACGCGTAAGTCACGCTTAACATTAAACTGAGTTAGACTTTTCTCCAAATTTCCACAATAATTTGGCTTTTCCTCTTCTCAAGAGATATCCTTTCAAATGTCTTCTCACGGACTTTCAACTCATCCCAGGTGTACCAACTCTCATTACACACATATGCTTAGATTATCATCATTCTCACATGGCGTTTAATCTCTCATGCCATTTTATCTTGTTTATTACTGCCCCACGGGTTTACATTCCTTACGTTTATTCCCACATCCTCTTATCTCGGACGGTTTTGAAATCAGTTAACTAGGGCCCCCATACACCCTATAATTCGTGCATATTAACGTAAACACCACATACATTTCACACGTAATACACATAATCTTATCTCCCTCATATTCACAGCGTGGCTTTAACACATGGGCATTCTTAATCACCCCATAAATTAAAAAATTTAATTCTCATTAACATCGTTCCACCCTTCAACTTACGGTGAAAAGAAGAAAAATTTACAATGCTCTCTCATGGCACTACCAGCTCCACTAGCCTTAAATCAGAATATAACTTTCGACTAAGAGTTATAACTAGATACTTGTATAATAACCGAGGTACGAGACTCGTGGACTAAAGACCAAACATCTTCGCACTTCTAACGATGCGCTAAGTTTCATGCATTGGGACGGCTCATAAAGTGAAATCCAAAAAAGAAACCCCCCTGATACACTACTACCTAGCATCATCGGAACATCAAAATTCGTTAGGCCCTCAGTCCATAGAACCCTCAAACTCTTATTTCTTAACACAATAGTATACTCATCCACTATATGTTATATAAGACCACGTATATCACGACGCTCTTCTTATTATTAGTTTCTTAGCACAAATAAATCACGAGCTATGTCTCTATGCTCAATAAAAGCCAACATACACTGAATCACATCAGTAAACGTCCCTACTCACCAGGATCAAATATAACCAGATGACATACGCACAAAAGTCTTCTATATAATCTATCATAATGTATATAAACATATATAGAGGCTCAACCCCATTTCATCGGCCTAAGATTAAAAGGAAAATGGAAATAACAATAAATGTGTAAAGTACTGACGTAAATTCCATTTCTTCTCATTTAAAATATAAGTCTCATCTCGTCAAATGGATACACTGAATCCCAACAAATTTATCCATTTAATTATATTAGGAATAATAATACAAAATGTCATAGGTTCTAAAATCTCTCAACTCCTGACATTTTCTTCTTTCGTGCATGGGAGGTCTCGCAAAGCAAAATCCAAACAAGGAACCCTCCCGATACAATACTATGCAACTCTGTCGGTTATTGAGATCTGTCGGTCCAGGACCTAGGTCTAATAATGTGTATAAATCAATTTATATGTCTCCACAGGTCTACTAACTACAGGTGTGACCTAGCAATATAAATCATAACTAGGATAACATCATACTCGTATAACACATAATTAAAATGATTAATCTCAATAAAAATATACTCGCAGACTACACTCGCTAAACAACACGAAATACTTACACATAATAATGTTATTGGCATAGCCACTAAACTCGTCTCACATGCGAATCTAGCGCTAATCAAAATACTGTGACTTGCTCGTGTCGCAAAAAGCATACCTCATTCACCCGAGAATAAAACTCATATTCATATCTTGCCAATCACCCTAGCTGCTTAAATGGTTCCTGGGCATAACACACTCGTCCGGACCGAACCAAAAATAATCTCAATCATTGCCCCCACTAGGAACCATACTCTTATCCTCACTTTGGGCAAAATTAATGCATGTGGTCTTACTCTCCACATAAAAGAATTTATTCATATAATCCACCTATCTCCGGCCACACTGGATGTATTCGGGTTGTCCTTCTCTCAAACACCGATAGCCTCAACCCTGACGACTACCCTTATTGTTCCCTTAGTTTCTTTAGTCCTAAGGAACACTACTAGCCACCACATCCCTGACTGAATTCACCGTCACTTAGTAAGAATTCAGTTATCCGAATCATTTAAATGGGTCCCTTAATGGGTCTCCCCCTTGTGGTGCTTCACTAACACCATTTCACCTAGATTTACTCTCCAACTAAATCTTTCGATTCAATTAGCTCCCTTCAAAAGAAGCATTAATATCTCCAATGTCAAAAATACAACATTGTCGCCACTTGCATCGACCATCAAAGAAGAATTTCCCACAAGTGCTGGCGACTATTCTCGCGAGTCCATCACCTACTTAAGGACTCTCTTCTCCATTGTACCTACTTCGTCGGGTACAAATTTCACTAGACAAGGTCTCCATCCATCCCTCTTGTGATAAGTTCAGAATCACCTTCACATCTTCTTCCGAATGAAAAGATGAAGGAACTTGCGATAAAATCATACCAAAGATCCTTCCATTAACACAACATTTCACTTTTCAAATGTGGGTGTCTACCCCACCAATATAGCTTTGCTCTTACGAGCCAAGAAAATTTACCCCAATTCATTTTTGGGTGTACTACTTCCTTCTATATGCCAAAACCTATGGGTATCTTACCTCCATTGGCTATACGCATAATCTCTGAATTTTTTAAAATTCCCATTGATGGTCCTCTTCAAAGGCCAAACTAACTCTCTCCCATTCCAACCACTATGGGTGAGTCTAATTTGGCACCACTTTCTGCTAAGGCGATACTTGGAAATCATATACTGCACTCAAATAGTCCTTACATCCCCATCTTCTTGGGCAACATTAGGGATGACCTCCACTACGATCATCATTCCCAAAATATTCTTTAACTCAACCCTGCCTCATGCTGCTTCCTCACGACCTTCATCGATCATCCATTCGTTGTTTGGAAAACTAAAACACCCGAACACAAATAAGATTCATTAATATATATACATTATAGCAGAAGAACAAAATCTCTCCATAGAAATCAACAATCTAAAGCATAGGTCTCTATATCGAATAGAAGGCCACGCTGAAAGCATAGTACGTTCTCACAGATTCCTAAGGACATTAGATACTGATGATCTGATACCACTTGTGACAACCCGCCTAATAAAATACAAGGCGATTAGTCCTATATTAAATTAAACTGGAATCTCAAATGGTTTCATTCCCAGCATCACTGTCGAAACCAATTCATTACTAATAACCTATTAGACCTGGCGTCAACATTTTAAACTTTATAATCTTTTTAAACTTAATGCACAATTAAAACCATTAATGCAGGCATATAATCAATAAATGGAATGAATAAATAAATAACCGATAACTCTTAGTAAACATTTATACAACCATATTGAATGCATGTAAAATAAAATCGTTGCAAATAAAATAAATGACATCAGTTAGGCAACATGCCCAATTATTACAACAGTACCTCGTATCTATATCACAAGGATAGAAGTGTCTATACAATTTCCTGCCAACATCCACAGCTACGATAGCACGTCTGACTCGAAAGAATAGTCATCCAGACATCCCTGTGTCTGGACACCTAAAAATCATACAAAAGAAAAGAAAAAGAAAAAATAGATACGGGTCAGAGCCCGAGTTTTGAAAATATTTTAGCAAGTGATTAACATACTTTAATACTTAAATATGTTATTCTCGATATTTAAACTGGTGTCGCACTCACATTAGATACCCCTCACCTCTAATCTAACAGTGCGCACCTATCGCATGTATTTTAAAACACCCTAGTTAAGAAACCCCGCCTAACTAATTCTCATTAAACTTTCGAGCCACCATATGCTCTCTCATACCCCGCATAATATAAATATTCTAAGTTATCGTCCGAGCTTATACATATAATCACTCACTTAATTTATTCTTACCATATGAATAACTTTCACTAGTTATTTACACTATTCACATTTTAGTGTTATCATCTCCTATATAATATTCTCATCGTTATATACGTATATTACATTTTATATTTTGAATTTTATACTCTCGGATATCAGGAATTAACTCACATTTCTTCCCTTGTTTTAGTCCATATATATATACGTGATATAGTACACACATCAAGTATATCCATACTTATATATCGCACACTATATAAGTATAACAACCATCCCTCAGAGCTACAACTCAATGGATGCATTATCTCAATGCTATCATCTTCCAGGAAATTACTCACATATCATCCTAGGTACCAGTGGTCAGACTCTCACACCGACTTGGTACAAACCAAATCTCAACGTAAGAGAAGCGGCCATAGTTCCTCACTGGAAGTAATATGAATCATACCCAATACGTCTTACCTATGAGCCTCACAAATGATTAATAGTGGACCCTATGACCTGGGGACTATATGCTCCTACTCCTTAAGCCAGGGCCTCACCCATATCGTGCAATTCCATGATAGCACTAGAGGAGTATGCTTCACATAAATATATCATTCACACACAGATATATTTAAAATCACATTATATATATACTATCTCTATACCCATATATATATATATGAAGAGAGAGAGAGAGAGAGAGAGAGAGAGAGAGATCATTATATTCGGCTATCCATGCCTATCTCTCGTGGCATTAGCCTATAATCCCAAATATATCGATTCACATCATATATATACTGTCTTTATACCCGTATGTGTGTGTGTGTGTGTGTGTGTGTGTATATATATATATATATATATATATATATATATATATATCATATCCGGTTATCCATGCCTATCTCTAGTGGCATTAGCATATAATCCCTAATTAATCAATTCGTATAGATTATTAAGTATACACACAACTTATTTTAATCCCATAAGTATTCACTCACTTATGATATCATTCTCACATTTCTTATTTCCGAATAGTAGCATATCACGTCTAGCTAGTATTCTTATACCATCCTATTCGTACCATAGGACATTACTCATACATTTTCGACATATATATATATATATATATATATGTATGTACGAATCCGCTGAATAATTCCTCGAATGTCGTTCGTCCCCAACATTCCTAAATTTAAACCCCGGATCTTTCCCACTAACCCGAGACTTATGCAACACCCATTTACTCCTTTAGAGGTCCTCGCACTCTAATCAGGATCCCCTAACATTTATCTCTAAAAGGAATTCGTCTCCAATCCTATTTAGGCCAAGAAAAACCTTTCTGATTTTATGTCAAAGTCGGACCGATCCAGTGGCCAGAAAACGAATAGGTCTGGTGCTTAAATAAACGAACCAATCCAATATTCCAAAAATGAATTGATCCGTACATAAACGAACCGATCGGGAACCCCAGTTCGGATCGGTCCGATCCGTCCAAATTTTTGCTTTCTTTGAAATTCACTCCAACTCTCATCCAATCCAAGATTTAAGGTTCATAATCTCCCAAACCAATTAATGTAAACATCTACACACTTATATACAACCAACACAACCATTTAATTTCATGGGATTTATCCATTTCTAAGAATTTAAACCCTAATTATTATTTATGCAACCCTTCCATTTCTCACCATAATGTATACCATTTACATGGTTTTTAACTTAGATTTAATGTAAGATTATTATCACATCAAAATCAGATGAAATTATTTTCCATAAACCCCCTTTTTGTGTAAGAATCCTAAACCCAAAATCTTATAGTTTTTCATCACCAACTATAATATGAAAAATAAACACACTTCAATCATTAAATCGAGTTAAACACTTGCCTGGATGGATAAATTCGACGATCTCGTGCCGGAATCCACTGGAGCTTGGCTGGAACCTCCTATTTTTCTCCCTTTCTTCCTTCATTTCTCTTCTTTCTTCTCTCTTTCTTTTTTTTCTCTTCCTCTCTATCGCTCTCTCGTGGCTTATAAGGGAGAAATGAGGGTTTATCTCCTATTAAACCCAAAATTGACTCATATACACTAATGTGAGTCCATAATGATCCAAAAAATCCCCGAAACCCAAACACTACCCCCGGGTATTTTATCCTGACTATCTCATCCCTTTCGAGACCAACCGTGCACTCAAAATTCCAATACGAGTCACTTAGCAAAAATTCACGTCTTAAACCTAACACATCTCTACACGTGTTTTTCGCATAAAATAACATCACTTCTAGCTTTTATTCACATGCGACATGGAATATAAATAGTCCATCTCATTTAGTTTAAATTCTCAAATTATTAAATTACACCCACTCGTGTAATTTAAATATTCATTAAAGTATGGGGTATTACATTTGAATAAATCATCATGAATCTAACCATGTCTAAAAGGGTCTTGTTCCTTCGTTTCACTACACTATTTTTTGTAGAGTGCCCGGTGCAGATAATGGAGATGGAATCCACACCTCTGACACGTGATCCCTAAACTCCTCCAAGATGTACTCACCTTCATGATCAGGTAGAAGATTTTGGATTAGTTTGCCATGATTATGCTCCATCTCAACCTTGTATATTTTGAAATTATCAAAGGCTTCAGACTTGTGATACATAAGGTAAACATATCCAAATCTTGAGGAATCATTATTGAAAGTGATGAAGTACTTTATAATGTTGAAATCATTTTCTAATATGTCATAACAGATAAAATATTTGTCGTTTTGATAAAAACATATTTATTAAAATAAATTGAATATACATCCATAACCAACTTAGAAAACGATATCAAATTTCTTCCAATAATGGGAACACAAAAAAAATATTCTATAATTAAATTTTTGAGAGTGCGCCATCAATCAATGATTAAACTTGTTTTTATTAAATTCCAATTTTTAATCTCAAAAAACCCTAACTCTTGTAAATAAATGTGATTGACGAATTAAATAAATTCAAGCATGCAAAGAAATTACAATATGAGGAAAAATGCCCGAAAGGGGCAAAACCTTTTATTTCACTATAATTCGTAACACTTACAATTACAGAGAAATATAATGACACACGAAAACCCACAGGTGTCGATTCGTCGGTGGCGATAAGAGATCCCGCAAGAGCTCCAAGTCAGCAATGGAGAACACTCTTTTTCTCCACAAGAATATTCCAGATGAGTAGGACAATCAATATAGGGTTTATAAGGATTCACATATGTATTGGGGAAGTATTTGTGAATCAAGAAGGCTAAAACCTTAAAAGATGAAAATGCATCAATTCTGCAGAAACGAAGTTACAAAAGACTTGAGAAACGTACATGCAGAACACTGATATTTATTTGAAAATCGAGACGGCTCATCACTCGAATGATAGAGGGATATCGCTCGAACAAAAGGACAAGTCGCTCGAATGATTCGCGCGACAGCCATGTGTTGCTTGAACGACAGTGTGATTCCGCTCAAATGACGTCAGCGATAATTTTTTCTAGCTTCAACACTTGGAAAAAAAATTCTTTCTGCGAAGGAAAACATTTTATAACCTTAAAAAATATTTTATAAAAATTCCCAAATAATTATGTAACCATTAAAAACACCAAATTAATTATTTTACAATAAATGCGAGTGGAGTAGTGGGAACGATTGAATGTTGAAGACGCACATTGTGCGATGCTCGGTGATGATGCACTAAAAACGTATGAAGATAGTGGAAGCATGATAACTTCTGATTCAGATCGAGGCCGTCATGGATGAACGTTTTGATGTGCCAGATGTAGCAGTATAAGACATATATGTTGTGATCTAGGACACTTAGAAAATTTCCTAGATTCTAAAACAGACATTTATAAAATCACGTCCTTACACTTTTTGTCTCTAAAAAAATAAGACCAAAAAAACTATTTCTAAAATCTATGATTTTCTACTATCACCCAGTAACAGAAACATTTCTCTTTCACTGATCTTCCTAGTTACATAAAACCCCTTCAAAGAATTACAAACATAATTAGTTTGTCTCGAATCTACACACCAACTCCCAGTATATTAGACCACAAAATATGTGTTAATGATAAAGGATAAATTCTTATTTTCGTTCCTCTATTTATCCAAGTATATCGAGCACTACTTATTCTAGTGTAATTATCATTTGCAGATGTTGAACTTGCCTTACGACTACTTACCTGATCGTTGAGATTTAACCATTATTTTAACTATCACGGGTTGAACCTGAAATTTACCCTTATTCTGAATATGGGCTTATCTTAACAACCTACACAACACCCTTTCTCCTTATGATATTCTCGGTAGCTTGGAGTTCTTTAAGTATTTGCACTAGTGAGTAATAATTTTTTTATAGAATCATTTAGGCGAAATTATTTAAAGGTGTATCCTTTTGAACATTCTAGTCCTTCTTCTCCTTAGTAAACTTGACATGAGGCTTATAGAAGTACTTGATAAACTAACCAAAAGTTGTCTTACTAGATTCACTAGTTGACTAGCACACCATCTAGTCTAACTCGGCTCATTCGGTTATCTCAGTTTCATCTAATAGTGTTTCATAAAACGAGATCTCACCACAGGGCTACAGACCTAATAATTCACAAGCATATTTAAGAGTAACGGTGAACCCTCCCCATGATTCAATGAAAGTATAGGTTCTCATGCTCCAACGAGAAAGGTCAGGATCATTTTTAATAGAGTGAAATCCCTAAGACAGGTGGCTGCTCATGTTAAAAAAACCTTAAGCAACTCATTCTTATACTTATCCTTGATGTAGTCCGACTAAGTAGAAAATACATTAGGGGAACCACTAGCCCCTTCAAATTAAAATTTTGAATAGGGAAAGTCTCCTCAATACAAATGAAATTTTAGAGTATTAAAGGAGGGGATATATCAACCTTAGGTGTTATCATATGGATTTTACACCATGAAAAAAATGGTTCGTCCTTACAATGTACAATGTCAATAAAAATGCTCAAACTCGGCCAAAAACTAATCTCCTTTTGTAAAAAAAAGGAGCAAGGCGAGGGAAGGCACAAAGCGCTCGCCTTTCAAGATTCTCCATCACTGGGGATGGGTGGTGTTCTTGGAGGAAGAAGTAACCATGAATAAATGAAGGATTTTGATGGTGGAAAATCTTTGAAAATATGAGGAAAAGAACGGCGATAGAAAAATGTCCAAACAATATAGAACGATGGTGATTTTATAGCAAGAGAACACAATATATCTTTCTCTCTAGAATAATAAGCTCCAAATTCTCTCAAATTTTGACAAGTTTGAAATGAGAAGATGATGAGGTATTTATGGTGAACAACCATTCAGCTACTCGACTGTAGATTAACCCAATGAATACATTAAAAATTAGGGTCAAAATGATTATTGCATAACCCAAGAGATTATTCAAAATTAACCCTAAAGAGCCATGTGTCAATGGGACTCATAAATAACATATGATGGGACATTAACATTAAGTGATAGACATATACAAGAGTTTTGGATTGACACAATAACTTTCTCTATGAGGGGGAAAATGTAGGAAGGTATTAATGATAAACCTCATCATTAAATGATTAATCAAAGATCAAGACAAAGTGGAGCTTAAATTAAGTATAATGAAGTCCTTCAGAAGAAGCAAGATGATTCGGAATCTATCTTATTTTTTTTTTATTATGTTTTTTTTATAATATAAGTGAGGTTACTCGGTACAAGCGATGGACCACTTCTGACAGGACTTGGGAGAGCTTACATGTTTTATCAAGGAAGCTCACTCAATGATCCTCTGAGGGAATTGGTTGTGGATAAATAGCAATCCATCGCTATAGCATTATACTTAACCATTTTAAATACACCACCAAGACAGCCCAAACGAGCACTACTCGAACAACCTCAATCACCACTCATTCTCTACGAAATATATTTTTTGGCTTAAAAAATAGTACATTTCCTAAAATATTTGAGCCATTTCATAGCATACCTAAGCATGTCATTAATGTGCCTCAGAATTGACAGTAAGTGAATTGGTGGTTGAAACGGCTCTAACGCCACACTGTACCACCTCACACTATCAGTTGTTCACTTAAAATTTCACTCAGCATTTAATACTAATGACATATTAGGTATAGTAGTCTGACCCAATATTTAATGCTCTCTGAGGCCCCTCGTCACCAATATCATCTTATAAATACCCTCACTTATCATTTGATAAGATGATATCAAGCCATTAAACCTTGAAACTAGAGAAAATATTCTCCTCCCATTAATGCATTTGCCATGTTCTCAATAAGAACTCTAGTATTGATCACTCCCAAACACTATTACATCCACCCATTGGTTCTTACCTGCCTACTTCTGGTGTATTTAGAGTGCTTATTTCTCTCTCCCTCTAGATTAACATCCTTTAAAGACTCATTTATTACTCAAACATTTTGTATTTATTTCCCAAATTTTTATATTTATTGAATTTTGTTTTCCATAATTACTAGTGCATTAAATATTATCCTTCCACTTTTAAACATGTTACGTCTCATCATTTATATAAATACCTCAGATCAAAATACTCTCTTACAATTGTTAAAAAATTTCACTTGGTCATGAGCCTGAAAATCCATTTTTTAACTATCGATTATTATTCTATAATGCTTATTTTAGTCTCCTTAATTATTTTCCATAAGTCTTATGGTTTCAATTGATAACTTAAACTATTTAACGATTTTTACAAAGATATTTTAGATTTTAATTGATGCTTATATTTACTATTATTATCAGAAGGGTATATATATGGTTCTTGTGATTTACCCTTTTATTAAACCATTGAAAAATATAGTATTTATTATCTATTTTGTAAAATTCTATATTATTCTATAAGAACGACATTTTCCCCACCTCTAGGGGGGGGGGGGGGGGGGGGAGAACGTACTTGAAGTACAATCTATTCTATAAGAACGATATGTTCCTGAGGAATGGCGAGAACTATCGTATAATACTTTCACTTTGTCTCATCTAACCCCTCATATTACTCAATGTGAAAATGAAGTGAAAAGGATATTGCAATATTAAGCGATTGCAAAAATAAAAATGTTAGATGTAGTCACATGATATAGTTAAAAGTGCTTTCTAAAATCATTATCCTAGCAGAACAAAAATTTTAGTATGGAAGTGAATAATTTTGCTGCACGCCAGAAGCGTGGAAAACCTATAGGTCCCAACTACTTGTCTTATTAGAAATGGAGGTCAAATAAAATTGTGCACAAATTCCACTCCGAAAAGAGATCATACAAAACTCTCAAGAAGAGGTATGAACAAAAGATGTATTTTCTCCAAAACCCCGAAATAGGTTATTGCCTATAAATAGACATAAGTTCCTGAAGTGACTATAAATCCCATAAAATAGGCAAATGTACCTCTTATTAATGAGATTTTATATTTTATACATATACAAGAGAAAAGTGGGATCACCAAAGATGATCATCACGGACATAATAGTATATGTTATAACTCTACAAACATCAAAGGGAAATGATACTACAAATCCACGTACTCTAAATGCACCGTAGCTCTACCATCTAACGCTGAGCACCAACATGAATGAAATGGGCTCCTAGAACCTAGAGTTATGTCTGAAGTCCACCCCAACTGGAGCCACAACACTAAGTCATGTTATCGTCCTAAAGAGGAAAATACCGCGAAAAGTGAGTCACATCTGAAGTACACTCGAATTTCACGGCTCATGGATTCTTATAAATGATGACTTTGTCAAAAGGAGGATGCCACACTCCTTCAATAAGAAGAAAATGCATGTTTGTAACGTCACCAGAAGAAGATGGAGCAAGAGGTCAATGGGAAATAATGCAAACGTTACGTCCTAATACCTAGCCCTTAGGCGAGTAAGACTTAATACTGAGGAAGGAGTTTGCATCGTGGTAAAGATCAATCCAAGCATAGGAGTCCACCGGATAAGAGAAACCAAGGAGGAGGATATCGCAAGAAAAATCTTCACGATATCATTCTCTAAGAGATGGATAAGCACCCCATTCATCGGGAAGCTAGGTCCACTAAGAAATTGGCTAAGAGGACATTTATTAGTCAAATAAAGTATCCATTCTCAAAATAAATTAAGGAACTATAGCCTCTGAAAAAAAAGTCCCCACTTAGATTCAACATCTATAATGGGAAGACTGATCCTATCAATCATGTTCACCAATACCAGTAGGAAATGACCCTTTAGAACAATAATGAATCTCTCATGTGTCGTATATTCCTATTCGATTTTAGGGATATCTAACAAAAGTGGTTCAAGAAGATCCTAAACAAGTCATTATACATCTTCAAGAATCTCGCAGAGGCTTTTACTGTGAGGTTCATCACCATTAGTGCTCATCTGAAAAGGATGGACTCGTTCCTCACCATAAGAAAGAAGCCCTGGGAAACCTTGCCGGAATATTCCAGGTGATATTAGAAAACCTATAATAAAGTGGAGGACTACTCCGACCAGGTTGTTATTTCCTCATTAAAGATTGGTCTGCCCAGTAACTCTATATTGCACTAATATTTCACCAAAAATGAGGTTGCCACCATTAAAGATCTTATTTCGTGGATAAATAAATGTGCCAAAGTTAAAGATGTGGACAACCTTCGATTAATGTGCCAAAAAACTAAGATAGAGAGAATGTCCCCGGAAAGGGGGGCAAGAAACATAATGGTGGATCTAAAAATAATGACACAGCGATCCCTACCAAGGTTAATCGGGCGATCAATACTCTTTTTAAAATGCTAATCTATAAGATCTTAAATAAGATAAAAGATAAACTATTCCTCAAGTGGCTGAGGAAGATGATGGGAGATCCATCAAAGAGGAACGTTGTCCTAAGATGTGCTTATCACAAGCATCTTGGGCACAAGACAGAGAACTATAAATCTCTTAAATCTTATTTAGAAGAATTGGCCCAGGCCGACCACCTGGATGACTACTTGGAGAATAAGGGTGCAAAGCCCATCATGGAGAATGACTAGAAGCTTGAAAATGTCCTAAATGATGACAAGATAAGACGCGAGTTCACAGTCATCCACGGTGCATCAACTCCGAACTAGATCCAAGGAAATTCTCTTAGGATGGAATTGAAAAAAGTCAATGCGGTGAAGGAGGATTTCTAGATTGACCTTGCCAAAACTCCAATAGGCAAACAATGACAACAGAAAAATATTGACTATAACAAGCACACATTATTTAATGAATAATACGTGGTCTGAGTCAGGACTTCACATCATGACACATTAGTAATCGCTATTAGAATTGCTAACTGAGGTGTGGATAAGCTAATAGTGGACCATGGAAGATCCTGTGAGGTTACATCATTGGATATGTTTAACAAGCTCATTCTTAATATGGAAGATTTAAACGAAGAGACAATCCCTTTAGTCGACTTCGCTTAAAAGGATAACCATAACAATGCAAAAAGTGGTCCTGCCAGTTTGAATTGGGAATATCTCGAAGATGTTCAAGTCCCTAGTCGTAGAAATTTATTATCCATTAAATGCTATCCTCAAATGAGGATGGCTACATGCTATGAAGGTTGTCTATTACACTTATCACCAAAAGGTCAAATGCATCACCAACCAAGGATAATAGAGATTAGGAAAAACAAGGTTATTTCTGGGTAATGCTTTATCGCTACCATTAGGCCTAAACAAGAAAAGAAGAAGGAAAAGGTGGTCACAAATGAGGTGACAAAGGATGTGGCTATCCCATTTAAGTATCAACTAAAGTATTGAAAATCGAGAGAATAAACAAGGGTGGAACCCACATAAAGAGTCATAAAACCATTATAAGAATTAATGGTCGATGACTTACACTCGGGGAAGAAAATACTGATTGGTAGCTCACTCACTGATCACGAAAAAGAAGAGTCGATCTCCGTGCTTAAAGAGAATCAAGATGTATTTGCTTGGTAAACTTATGATATGCTTGGGATTGATCCCAAAGTCATGTTTCATTGAATCTATGTGGACCCAACATTCCTTTCGATCATAAAAAAGGAGCTCCGAGCCAACCCAGAGAAGGAAAATGTATGGAAAAAGAAGTGGAAAAACTTCCAGAAGTAAGGTCCATAAAGAAGCTAAATTCTCCAAATGTCTCTCTAACCCAGTTATTTTCAAGAAAAATAATCGAATCTGGAGAGTCTGATTAGACTTCATCGACCTCAACAAAGCTTGTCCCAAAGTCAGCTTTCATCTGCCAAAAATTGACCAATTGGTCGACGCTACAGCCATCCATTAACGGATGAGTTTCCTAGATGCGTACTCAGGGTATCATCAAATTTCTCTGTCTGGCCCTAATCAGGAGAAGACAATGTTCATTAACACTCTTACCTTGTACTGTTACACAGTCATGCCATTTGGGCTCAAGAACCTGAAGCAATATACCAATGGCTAGTCACCAATGTGTTTAAACACCAACTGGGCAATACCATGGAGGTCTATATAGACGATATGCTCATGAAGAGAAAGTATAAATCTAACCACCTACAGAACCTAGCAGAGACGTTTGAGGTCCTAAGATGTAAGGATAAATTTCTTAATCGAGTCAATTTGTATATTTTGGCATAATTCCATTTGGAAAAAATCATTTGTAACATAGGTTAGTCTTAAGTTGGTTTATCCTTTAAAGCCTTTGATGTTTTTTATTGAAGACTATCACTGCCAAGTCAGAGCATCTACATCATCATCTCGTGTTTGGTGCCACATTTCTTCTCCAATATTTAAGGATCTTGTGAGGTATGTACACATATTATTTTGATCCTTAGATTTCTCTTTTGTGGTTAAAACGTATTTATCAATAGCCCAAGTACAAGCCACAAAATAACTAGTAAATCTTGGTAAGTACGAGGTCGAATTCCACGAAGATTGGTAAAATATTGATCAATTACACTTATAGAGGCCTTTTATCAAACATGTTATGTGAGTATCGAATTGAATGTGAATTTATTTGAATTAAATGACTCCAACGAGAAAGTAAACAAAAAAATAACAAGTAATAGAGAATTCAAATGAGAGTGGAGGTTAGGGATCATGAGTTAAATATGAATCTTAACACAAATTATTGATTGACTATAGAGATTTATTGATTTGGTGAATCCTTGTGTAAAATTAAATATCAAGTGTGAAGATGTTAACAAGAAACACTTAATTAAGATCTACTATGAACAAATAAAACCAATTGAATTAGAATTGTGGAGATCCACCAACTATCCATGTTTCTTGACAAATTGGATGAAGAGAAATCATTATAATATTAACTCAACTTCACTAATCAATACATTCTACAATCAATCTATGACTAATTACACACGATTCATATTAAATTCACTACCATAACCATATAGGTCTAACAATTTATTGGGAGAATTCAAAAGAAATAGAAATAGAGATGAAGTAGAGAAAGCAATCCATAGATCTTGAATGAAAATAGAGCTTCAATCTCTAAGTATCTTTAAATTTTGCACAAATCCTTCATTTCTCCTTTTTCTACCTCTAGAACTCTCTAAGTACATAGTACGAACTATCTTTACGCTCATAATGATGTTAAAAAAAATCCTTCCAAAGGCTTAAATATGTTATCTTAAAATTAAAACCCACTATGGCATTGTTGTAATTTTTTGTTAAAGGAAAATACATCCTGATGTAGCAAAATATATCCTGACATGGAAAAATACATCCGGAAAGAAGCAAAATACATCTGCTCTAGCAAAATACATCCCGACAGGAGCAAAATAGATCATGCTCTGTGGTGTCCAAAATGCCTAAAAATCATCCAAAACTTCTATAATCCTTCTTTGAAGAGATGGATGTCCTCTTTTAAAGCCTGGACATGCCTTTTCAGAGAAATGAGCTCCGCTTCACGTATAAAATGCTTCCATTACCCTACAAAAGCATATATTTAAAGTCAAATAACATATAACATTCAAATATTATGTATGCACATAAAAATAACTCAAAGGGTAATTAAGATCTCAGGGGAGATGTATTGCCCATACATATCACTATATATGTGTAAAATTTGGCTCTAATCACCCCCGCCCCAAAACCATCTAATGTTAGGACCCTAACATATGAAGCGATGATAAAACAAGGAGAGCGAGGACTTAATTCTTTACTATAAGAAAAAGAAAAAGAAAAAATATAAATGCCACTTTCGTGGGCCTCTCGATTGCATTTAGCTTATACAACAAGCCTTTTAAACCCCTAGGTTACCTTAGAGGATGAGTGAAGTATCATGAGGGTTTGTAGTGAATATATTCACAAAATTCAAAACTCCACAATATTTTACCACGAATTCTCATTATATAAGCACCCAAAAAAATATTAAAAACAAATTTAACTAACTAAAAAACAACTTTATTTTAGCATAAAAGTTCACAAATTATATTAACCATGAAGTCGTTTTATATGGTTGAAATCCAAGGACATGAGTGAACTATGGCCAATGAGTAAAAACAAGGTCCCAAAGCTAAAGAACCTAGATTCTATCAAAGTTACGCTTCGACTCGATCCTCACTGGGAGTACACTCACAAATGAAATGCTCGGATATGGTGTAACTCTCGTTATATGTGAGATAAAATAAAGTATATGTAGTTAAAAATAAGATCTCAAGTATAAATAAGATAAATTCTTTATATTGAAGAATTAATAATCTCATGAAGTGATTTTGTCCACTAGCTAAGCTGAAATGCACTCAAATTATCCTCTTAATTATTTCTACCTTCAAATCATCTTCTACTTATGATCACATAGGACTTTTATCTGGGTTGTAATGGGGCTAGGTTAAAGGTAAAGAAACATAGGGTAAAGCGGGTTGAAAGATGTTTGAGGAATGTGTTGAGAACTATAATGAAGATTACATAAAAGGCAAAGAGCATTAAAGACTTTGATTCAAACTTGCACTTTTTTTATTTTAATCCTTTTCTTAATTTTTTTTCCTTTTTCCTTTTTCTTTTTTTCAATTTTTTTCAGCTTTCTTTATTCATTTTTTCTTTCTTTCTTTCTTTCTTTCTTTCTTTCTTCATCATTTTTTGCACTTTAGAAATGACTTTTTACAAACATATAAAATAAAAGGAAACAATGAAACACCCTTCATGAAGTAAGCAATAAAATAAAAGGAAACAAAAATAAACCAAATACAAGAATAAATATAACATAGTGACAAATAATTGAGTGGACAATAAAGCCCATTTATGTTAAAATGAGGTGTCACAATCATATGTGCAAACATGGATATGGTTGTGTGTGTCAATTTAGAGCAACGCCCAATGCAAACAAACGTTTGCACCATATCAAAAATGAAAATTGGTACATGTTATCGTAATATGTATCATGTCACCACTCGGAGAAGACAAGTCAATTTGCAAAGTAGCGAGCATATGGGATGAGATTTGATGGTGGTGATCACATATGTGAGGGTGCGATGAGGTGAATACATGAGGTTGAACACTTGGCGGGCCAAGTTTAAAAAATGGTCATGTATATCCAACTTTCTTGAAATTAGCCCAATTTATTTTTATTCAACTACACAATTCAAATTAAAAAATCAACAAATACACTCCAAAAGATGAAATGAATCTGCCAAACACCACCATAAATTAAAATATGCCCAAAGTCCAAAAATCATTTAAATGGTTTGTCCACAAAACCAATTAAAATTTAGGACAGAGGTAGAGGGTGGGTGCGTGAGTTTGGTTCGGGGAAAGGTGTAAGCAGCGCATGTGCGGGTTTGGTGGTGCGCGGGTATTGTAACTTGGTATGGTGTTTGGTGTGTTGGGGTCAGCAGCTAGGGGAATGTGGGCATGCGGGTGAGAGGGTATAGCAGCAGGTAGCACCGACAAAATAGCGGATCGGACCTATTCTAAGCGGGCTTAATATGGGTCGGGTCTTTACTGGGCCAGGTTAAATATGGGTTGAATGTTTTTTGGGCCAGGCAAACCATTTTTGTAATAGTTTTTAAAAAAACTTGTTATTTTCAATATATTTCCGGCAGGAATGAAGAAAATGAAAAAAAATTCGTAAATACAGAAATCTTTTCGGCGTGAGATCCGGCGTTAATGGATGAGCTCTGGTTGTCGAGGTCAAACTCCTAATCCTGTTCCGGTGTGAGTCGTTTTGAAGAACAGAGGTCAATCACCTTCTCCGGTGTCAAGTTCCTGCTCATATTAGGTCACCATTTTGATTAGCTACCACTGTTAACTAACTGTTCCAATCAGCTAGCACTTTAAGCTCCGACGTACTGTTCGATATTTGTGTTCACTAATGCTCTCAGGGACATATTGCCACGAGAAAATCTTCACAAGTTGGGACGGCTAAAATTTAGGTCATGTGAGAGCGAGAGAGAAACAGTTATTAATAAATGATGGGTTGTGTTCAAATAAATTTGGATTTGTATTTGGTCCATTTGTTTTAAAATATGGGACCATATCAATTCATTCTTTTAAAATATGGGCTCCATATTTTAGTGTTTGGACTTATATGGGCATTTTAGTTAAATGGGCTACATATTGCCACTACTAGCGGCAGGGTGGGGACGGGGTATCGGGTTAGTGCTGGTAGGGGATTGTGGGTGGGGAATTGGGTACGGGATACGTCCACTCACAAATCCAACTTATTTTTCGCGACTCATTAATGAGTTCTATGCAAGGGCGGATCCAGCCTTGGGCAGACGGGGGCTGTAGCCCAGGGAAAATTTTGGACTTCACCTCATGGTGTATTAGGTATGTATCCCTTCTATTAATGTAGCCCACCCAATTGGAGGTCACACGGAGTTAGTCAATGGTTAAAGTGGTGTTTCCTTTTTATAAGTGAGATTATTTCTCAGTTTTCATGTCCTATCCGTGTGGGAGAGTATCTGTAATGGCATTGAGTTGTTCATTATCCTATAGGTTAATGACAAAACTAATAAGAAAAAAATCTCTCTAAAGCGATTTGATCCTCACGTTTAATATCTATTTATATGTAATAGGTATAAAATAATAACGAAATCTATAATGTAGTATTTAAAAATATATAATATGACTTTAGATTAAGTCCAAAGAGTAGAAGTTATATTTTTTTTGTTAGCACTTGCAAAGAATATAAATCCTCATATGATGATAATTGGAAAAAAAAATTATATTATTAACCAATAATTATATATATTTCTAATTTCATGAGCATCAATAGGGAGGTGCCTAATCAAAAACGACACTAACTCAAAAATATTAGCCCACCCCTCTTATGAATCCTGGATCCACCCTTGGTTCTATGGTGAGAGTCCATCGAAACTAAAAAATAAATCAATCAGACGCAAAATATTAGTGCGTCGCACAAAATGAGGTGGATTTGTGCAGTCTAAAAGGACTCATGGGGATAACTTTGTTGGGAGGGTGGGTGTGTGTGATTCTGGAAAGCAACGGTTAAGGCGTGAGAAGCTGGGGAGTGTGGAATGGGAAGTTGTGTTTGTTAATTTTTCAACACCAGTTTAAGTGCTCAACAATAGAGTCAAAATCTATTTTGTCGGTGGTCAGTATTTTGGGAACTTAAAAAGTAAGGAAATAATACAAAAGATTTTTTTTAGTGCGACTACTAATTCCAAAAAAATCATAAGTTATCAATATCATAATTGAGCCTCAAAAATTGATTCACACTTAACAATTGTCATTTTTTCATCAGAAACTTTTTTTTTTTGCAAGAAATTTTTTTATTTGAAATCCCAACACGACTAAAATGACACTGAACATTCAATGATTTCTCAAAATATTCAAAAGTCAAAGTTTGCAAAAATTTGAATTTGATCCTTTCAAAAAGAATATTTAGCATTGAAAATTCAATTACACTACCTAAATATGAACTTTAGCCCCATAAGAAGCAAATGCCCCCAACTTGATTATGAATACCCCAACACCATAACATGCAAAAAAAAAATCAAAATGACCCCCCCCCCCCCCAAAAAAAAAAAAAAAATGTATAGAGTAAAAAATTGTGCTGTTATGACACCCCTCGTGCTTTCTTGACATTAAAAAGATCAAAATAATCTCACACACATTCAAGTACCACAACGATTTCACTGCACAATATCAATATCAAATCACTCAAACACCAACATTATATCAAATTTTACCAAAATGACCCATCAACATCTAAAATTGACCACAATGGCCCCAATACGAGGAAATCACCAAAATGCTCATATGACTCAATCCAAACCCTCCAAAGCCCACAAATTTGCAAAAATTGCCACCACAGGCCAATGCATGGATGCAACACATAACGAAGGATGTGCTCAATAATTTTTGGAATTAACATTCACTAATATACATGAGTAAAGCAAATTGACTCACTCCTTCCTCCTGGTGGAGACAAATGTCCACCCGAAATTCGAAACAACCACAACGTCATAAACCAAAAGACGAAAAATTTTAGGGTCTTTCTAAAATATGACCATCCCGCAAGATAAATGACCAGTAAAAATTCACTAGCGTGAGAGGGTGAGACAGATTGTTGATCTAGTGGCATGTTTGCCAAAAGTAAGACAAATAGACAATAATCAATAACATGTATATCCGGCTCTAAATCCGAGGATGTAACGATATAATCTTGGAAGTGCATACAAGAGATCGAATATAACATGGAATCATTGTCCTTAACTAAATGAACCCCAGATTGATTTAAACAACTCACAAAAGTGTCATCTTGATCTAAGCAAAATATGTCACATAAATGTAACTTTTCCCATAAATGCAAATGACTTGTATTTGGAAGGGGATAAAAATTGAGCACAAGGTTGCAACTCATCAGTTCCCCATATCCTCCTAACTTCCTCAATTAACCTATACGTTTCAAATAATGGACATTTTTTTTAATGTCCCTGCGAGGTAAAAACAAAATGAGTTCCTTTAGTTATCGATGGGGGTTGAATGGACATAGGTGGTGGTCAACATTGGGGCAAACTCTCACGAAATCACTCTTTCTCACCCTTCTCTTGTCGAGAAAAGTATTCTATTAGTATTGGAGATGTGTTTATCTCCAAATCAAGATGAGGTATCTTACAAAAGGTGTGAAAGGAAGGGGTAGCAACTAAGGGAGATACTATTTCCTCGTGAAAAACGGGAGGTTCATCATATTGTGATGTGGATTCAACACATGGTCGTAACTCCTCAACTAGGTCCTCCATGTTCTTTACCTGAAACATATTAGTACACACCCATCATTTAATTATCATCCTCATCCTAACAAACTGATGGCTTAGCAACATTATAAACATTTAACATAAGCTCCATGTTTCCAAATGATAACTTCATCACCCCATTCCTATAAATAATAGTTGTATCCGAGGTTGCCAAAAATGGACGACCTAAAATTATCATAATCTATGACTCAACATTTGCTACCAATTTGGTATCCAACACGACAAAGTCAACAGGGAAATAAAATTTACCTTCTTGCACTAAGTCATCCTCAATAATACCACGAGGGATTTTTACCGATCGGTCCAGTAGTTGCAAAGTGATATGAGTGGGCTTAATCTCACTTAACCCAAGTTTTTAACAGATCGAAAATGGGAGAAAATTGGCATTAGCTACTAAATCAAGCAAAGCTCTATAGATATGGAAATCCCTAATGTAATAAGAAATTATAGGACAACCGGGGCCCTTGTATTTGGGAGGAATCTTGTGTTGTATGATTTAACTCACTTGCCTGCTAAAAATGCATCTTTGTGAACATGAAGTTTGCACTTCACATAAATATTTTAAAATTTTAACATACGTCGAAACTTGCTTAATGGGTTCAAGCAAAGGAATGTTAATTTTTGCTTTTTTGAAAAGTTCCAAAAATATCTGCATTTCAACTTTCTTTTATGGTGGCTTGAGTCTTTGAGGGAAACGAGCGGAAATGGGACATTTCTCAACCTCAACATGCTTATGTTCTGCCACATCGAATTTATCACAACCTTGATCATTAGATTTCTCAGCAAGCTCTTTTGGAACCAAAAGAATATTATTTTCAATAATTTTTCCACTTCTCAAGGTAGTTATATATTTATCATGTTCCGGTTGGGTACCATTTGGATAAGTGGAACCTATCACCATTTTATCTTTGGGGTTGCGTTGAGGTTGAGTAAGAAATTTTCCTTTCTCGAGCGCACTAATGGATGTGGTCAATCGAGTTAGAGTTACTCTAATTTCACTTAACGATTGTTTATTTCTAGCCCAATTCTCTTGATTTTAAGTGTTGATTAAATTTTTGCTTAGCATGAACTCTTTCAACGTGTCCTTAATGATCTTCTTATGTGATGGCACATGAGGAGTAGTGAATGAAGAGCCTTGATTTTGGTTATATGGTGGTGGAGGTGGTTAGAAAAATAGTTTTTGTGGTGGCGAGGATAGAATATATGTGGTGAATGGAATGGTGGGGGTTGAGTGTTCCCATGATTGCTTTTATACCCAAAGTTTGGGTGGTTCCTCCACTCTAGATTATAGCTCTAATTGTTAGGTTAAGTAAACACCTTCTTGAAGTTATTCATTGCAATTACTTCCTAGTGCAAAACCTCTTTAAATTCCAAAAAGGTGGGGCACTTTTGTGTGGGATGCCTAAGTGTGTCACAAATCAGACACACCTCCTCCAAGTCATACCGTTGTGTGACCTCATCAAAAATTTTAAGCTCCATTGTTTCTACCTTCTTAGTGAGTTATGAATTTTTTTCATTAAGCGCATCCCCTTCCCTAAGATGGTAAAGACCACTCTTCGATGTGTTAATATTGGTCTTAAATGGTGGTGCTCTATCATTTGGATTTATAACCTCCCATGATTATGATTTCTCTGCGAACCAATCAAAGTATCTCTCGATTTTCTAGGGGTCCTTGTTCATGACCTCCCCATTACACATTATTTCAACTAATTGCTTAGTTTGGGGAGCCAAGCCCTAAAAAAAATCAATATTCTATATTGCTCATACCCATAATGAGGGCAAGAATTCAAAGCTCATTAAACCGTTCCCAACACATATTGAAATTCACATTCTATTTTTGGACAAAAATGTGATTTGTTGCATTTATTCTATGTGAAAAAAAAAGATTTTTTTTCAAAAATTGATCTTGCATTTCATTTCAAGTTCCTATAAAACATGGACATAAGGAGTTGAGCCGAGTTTTAGCTCTATCCTTAAGTGAAAATGAGAACAAATTCAACCTTACCACTTATTCCATGCACATTTAATCAGAATATTTTGCGCACACTTATTTAAACCTCTTAAGGTGAAGGTATGGTTATTCACTCTCAACCCCATGAAATTTGGGTAAGAGTTGGATCATACCATGCCTAAAATTGAAATGACTTGCATTTTGGGGTACGATTATGCATTAAGGCCTAGTTCTTCGCTCGAGTTAGAGATAATCACCAAGTGTCCTTATTAGAGGATCATAGGCTGGCTCGTTATCTTCATGGTCACTTAGGTTATTGGTCATGGAACTTGTGGTATATGAATAAGTTCTAGTGAAGGAAGTGAATTCGGAACCAACAATGGAACTAGACTCGGAATCAGAACTAGGAAATCTCACTAAGAGATGTACGTCATCCATACTAGCCCAAGGGTTCATACACAAGAAATCTCCACAAGATTGACATTAACAAGTAACTACAACCAAAACAAGTGAAACAAATTAGATAAATTTTTTATATTTATAAATATATTTTTTTTTTAGTTTTTTGAAAAAGACAATCTATATTTTTTTCTTTTTAGAAAATTGGACTCTAAAATTGTAAATTAATCAAATATGTAAATTGTCAATCCCCGAAACGGTGCTAAAAACTTGATTGTGGTTAAAAAGTGTTTGTAAATGGCCCAAGTGTAAGACACAAAATAAGTAGTAAATCCCGGTAAGTACGTGGTAGAGTTCCATGGAGATTGGTAAAATTATTTATCAATTACACTTATAGAGGCCTTTTACCAAACATGTTGTGTGAGTATCAAATTAAATGTGAATTTGGTTGAATTAAATGAAGGTAACTAGAAAGTAAAGATAAAACAACAAGTAATTGAGAATTTAAATGATAGTGGAGGTTAGGGATCGTGAGTTCAATATGAACCTTAACACAAATTCTTGATGGACTATAGATATGTATTAATTTGGTGAATCCTTATATGAAATAAAATATCAAGTGTGAAGGTATCATCCAATAACATTTAATTAAGATCTACTATGAACAAATAAAACTAACTGAATTAGAATTGTGGAGATCCGCCAACTATCCATGTTGCTTGATAATATAGATAAAGAAAAATCCTATAATACTAACTCAACCTCATTAATCAATACATCCTACAATCAATATATGACTAATTAAACATGATTCGTATTGAATTCACTACCCTAACCATATAGATCTAGAAATTTATAGTTGAAAATTGAAAAGAAATATAAATGGATATGAAGTAGAGAAACCAAACCATAGATCTTAAATGAATATAAAGCTTCAATCTCTAATTATCTTCAAATTTGGTACAAATCCTTTATTTCTCCTCTTTATCTCTCTATAGCTCTCTAAGTACAAAGTATGTACTATTCCTAATCTCAAAATAATGTAAAATAAATCCTTACAGAGGTTTAAAATATGTTATCTTAAAACTAAAATCCTGTAGTGGCATTATTGTAATTCTCTGATGAAGGAAAATACTTCCTGCTATAGCAAAACACATCTTGACATGGGAAAAATAGATCATGCTCCGTGTTGTCCAAAATGACTAAAAAGCATCCAAAACTTCTCTAATCCTTCTTTAAAGAGTTGGACATCCTCTTTTAAAGTCGGGATATGGCTTTTGTGGGAAATGATCTTCGCTTCACATGTAAAATGCTTCCATGACCATACAAAAGCATACATTTAAAGTCAAATAACATAAAACATTCAACTAAAATGTATGCACATAAATATAGCTGAAAGGGTAGAAATTAAGGCCTCGGAAGAGATGTATTTCCCACATATATCACTATATATATGCAATATTGGGCTCTAATCAATTTCATTGGGTGTTGTTTTATAATATTATTTGAGGCTATTTTTCATAAAAGGATTTTTCAAGGGAAAATAATATTTGTGAAAATGTCGTTCAAACGAGTTTATAGAGTTCGTTCGGATGAGGTTCTAAAGTTCATTAAAAAGAACTTTTAACACGTATTCGTTTACTACAAAAATCTCATTTGTAGCTCCTTTAAAGTATGTTCAAATGAGATGCATGATTTTGTTAGAACAAGATTATGCACTCTATTTGAACGAACCTACTATTTTTGTTCGAACGAGTTTGCATCACCTCGAAATTGTATTTTCTATAAATAGTCATGGTTACAATTTTTTGCGAAAACTAATTTTCCTCTATATAACCAAAAGCCTCCAAATCCTAGTTTTTACCCAACTATTTTGAGATCCAAGATTCAATATTTTATATTAATTTGAGATATTCGTTTAGCACCAGATTTTATTCACTTATCATCCTTGTTGAGTATTTATTTTGTGCGATGGATTTCGTGTTTGGTTTATTTACATATGGTGGAATCCGTATTGTGTGATAGTTATTGAGCCTAAATCGATGGATACTGAGGTGTGTGTGGACTCACGTGTTGTAGCAGCACGTAGGTACACTACTACATGTCATTGTGCAGAAGATCGAGGAAATAAAGACTCGTCAAGGCTTGAAGGAGTCGATTCGATTGTGTAATTCTTATGTCGTGTCCTTTTGTAATTCCTAACACAGTGAATTGCATTGGATGGACAGTCTGAAGTTTTTTCCATTTGGGTTTCCTCATGAATCGAGCATTGTGCAGTTGATTTAATTTATCTACTATACTCGCCTAGATGCATGATTTAAGATAAAATTAGTTAATTTGTTTAACATAGTAATCAGTTTAATTTATTCTAAATTTAATTTAAATTGATTTTGTTAAATAGTTGTGCGTGTTTTTACCTTTCCATACAAATTCGAAAATGTAGTTGCATTTTCATAAGATACTATAAGATGAAACTCAACGCTGCCAAACGTTCCTTCAGAGTATAATTCGGGAAGTTCACTTAGTCATCTAGAGGGGGATCGAAGAAAAACCCGAATGAATTGAAGCGATTAACAATGTTCAACCGTCAAGACATTTAAGGACATTCAAAAGTTTATCAAAGTTCTTGCATCACTTAACCGTTTTTTCTCTGGATCTTCTGAGAAGTGCCGACCATTCTTTCAGCTCTTGAAGAAAGGGAAAAAATGGGCTTGGAAAGAAGAATGCTCAAAGGTTCTTAAAGAAATAAAGTCTTATTTGATCCAGCCACCTCTACTTATGATACCAAATCCAGGGGATCAAATTTACATTTATCATGTTGTGTCTAATCACGCAGTTAACTCGGTCTTAATATGTGAAAATTAAGGGCACGAGTGTGGCCATCACGATGATGAGGGGTCAGGGTCTCTGGAGGTGGATCCTCCTTCCTTCCCCCTATTATTTTTTCAACATGCAAGAAGGATTACATCCTTTATTGGGGAACTTGGTCGTCATCAATGTGGGGTGATATGTAGAGATACAATTGCCAACCTATTTCGCACGAAACAGGCAAAAGAAATGTTATTTCCTCGATAGAACGACATCAAGGACAACACTAATGCTTGAAAAACCATGTAGTTCAAAGGTTCGGGGACTAAATTACGGAATGGGAAGATGTTAAGAACCCATCCCAACATTTTGGCCTCTTATGGTCATGTTGTTAATCTTTTCACGAAGAATTTCGTGATGTGTGTGCTTATTGTGCATAATATAAATGGAGGATGGAATCGTTCAGCTCACGTCATGGATAAAGGTGGAGTGAGGTCATCCTTAGGAGTGTTCCCCAAAAAATATATATGGTAACTGTTTTTCGATTCACAAGTTGTTATGAAGGAATGATTGCATATATCGGACAAAACACATGCAACCAAGCATATAAAATGTGTGTATCATGAATATATGACGAGGATAAAATGGAAACTATATGCAGGAGGACTCGAGTGGAGGGATTTACCCAAGACGTCTATGTAGCTAGGGGGCATCAATGTCCACGTCGTTAGAAGACAATATGAGGTGTGTAACAACCCCCATTTTCTCACATAAAGGTTGGCCAGACACAATACGCCAAAGACGGGACTTGTTACACAATATATATCATTCTTAGCATTGACTGTAATAATCATTCATATAACGAATCTCATTTGAATTAAAATTGATTTAAATAACAGTGAATAATAATGAAACCAACATCCAAGTCCAACAAAATAAAAACTAACATGAACAAATATTGTCTCGACTAATAAATAAAATGACTCCAGGATTATGTCCTTACAATAATCCAAAATAAATAAATATAGGAAGAAGTAGCAACCTAAGTTAGAAGTAATAAATCTATCTTTGAGAAGCAACATGTGACAACAAGTCTGATATTCCTTCAATCCCGTTATCCCTGTCTAAGCAAATCTGGGGGGAGGGGGGAATTTTTATTTTGGGTTAGCGCAGTAGAGTGTGCAAGAATTAACTTACTCAATTGGAATTTAAGAATAAAATTAATTTAAATAAAAGACTCCCATCAGCACTCGCTTACGATAAGTATCTCACCTCTCACCTAGGTGCCATCCTAATGGTATCCTAACCCCAAATCCCAACATTTATATAGGTAACAAGAGCGGTATTAAACATGTGAGGCGCCTAGAATAATTCACGTGTTGAAATATACTTGTCTACATTCGTATTACCATTTTCCAAATAACCAAGTAAAATTATCCATAACTGTAACATAATCATTTAATATGCATACTACGTAGTGTTGGGTTATAGTCTACATTATTAGAATAGGAATTATTCTTATTCATATCCATTAATTTATATATATGTCCTTATATATGAGACACTAAGGCATCTACTAATAACGTCTCATTCATGCTCTATCGGTAACCTTGGGTAATCTTCTATCCACCACGGACATCACAATGCACGATCAAGTGGGGCGATACCTACGCTGTTACACCATTGTACGACCCATACCAAGCGGTGTCACCTGGAACCCAGCATCAACACTTTAACTTCTATAATTGGCACTCATACGTAATACCTAAAATATGACCTAACACTATGCCTAGCCCAATTGTGCCGATGTGTGCTCCGGTCTCGAACGCGCGCAACCCCAACCGATAGGACCGTCCATGAACATAGGTATGTTCCACACAAATAAATAGCTACTTATTTATAACACATAATACGTATATAGATAATTAATCTATAATTACCCCCATGAAATATTATTGATTTGCCCATCATTATTTTCCATTTAAGTAACCACTTTGTTAATTATTAGTTTCTGTTTTTAAATAATAGTCCCAATGTTCCCATAATTTATCTCCAATTAATTTAGGTGTTTACCACCTTCTCGTTAAATATAACTTCCTCTATTTAAATTATCGTTCAATATTACTGAGTTTATACACTTCATTTACTTAGTCACTAGCCTTCCCGAGTCATTTCGTAACCCCCATATTCCCATATCCCGGATCCTATTCTTGGCTAACCCAATGAATACATTATCCTACCAATTTTCCAAAATTTCTCGGCTAGCCTAAATGGATATATTTTCATCCTACCAATATTCTGGAATTATTAAATTAATATTTAATAACTCCTAAATTCATCGGGACCTTAGACGACTAACCTAGAACACAAATGAACCAACTTGGGGTGAATAGGGAATCTAAATCGGTTTGCCCCCATGACCAAACTGGTTCGACACTGCAGTTTTGAGGCTGCTATCTGTTTTAGAAAAAATTCCCATATTTTATTCATATTTAACCCATTATTCATCCCCCAAAAGCTATCCCAACATCACTTATGATAATTAACGAGTTTTATATCATCTAACAACAATTTCTACACTAAAATAATACCTAAATCATGATGATTTCATTAGGGTACCATCTTCTCCAAAAATTATAAAGTGGGTGACTTTTAACTTTCAAGATCTGTATCTTTGAATAGGTTTGTGTCAAGAAACAATCTTTCTATATATTATATTTATATTACCACATCATAAAATCAAAATATTCATCTACAAACCAACATTATTCTTATTTTGTTTTTCTAGATTTTCTAATCAATCTTTCTATTCTTAAATTTTCTAATCATCAAAGTGTGATCCTCTACATGCTTCTAGTGAAACCTATTCTACATCATCAATTATAATTTAGATCCACAAATCTACATGGGAGCCTACACAAATAAATTTATAAATAACTTGAAAATCAATTTAAGTAAGAAAATTCTTGCCTTAGGGTGAAGGTGAAAACTCCTATTCTTGAATCCTCCTCTTGAATCTCCAATTATCCTCCTTCTTTTGACCTTAGTATCTCCTCTCTATGGGTAGGGGATGCTAGGGTTTCTTTTGTTATGTAAATGGTGTTTCCCCAAACTCATTAGGCCTAAAATGCCTTAACGAGCCCATAAGTGCTTTCAAAATGCTTTTCAATTATTTTTATTCCATTTAGACATCAAATCTTGCGAATGGTCATGCCTAGTTGGTCACGGCCCAAATCTGCGACCAGCTGGTCGTGAACTTGGGCCATGACCATCTCAATTTTTGGTGTGACCATATTCAATACCACACTGAGTCATGGATGCTCTAGAAGTGCTCGCGGACCAAATCCCTGACCACTGTGGGTTATGGACTTGGGCCGTGACCAAGGCATGATCATCTTGGCACCAAGCTTGATCGCGGATGGGTCACGGACTTAGACCATGATCATAGGCATTAATATCAGAAAAACAAACATATATTAGGTCACGGTTGGGGACTGTGACCATTTCTTGGCACTACACCAAAATGGCCAAATTATCACCTTTCAGCCGGCCACCCTTGTCATGATCATTAACCGTGACAATAAACACGCATTTTTTGTCACGGTCATTGACCGTGACAAGACCGTGACAAAGAATTGTCACAGTCATCGACCGTAACAATTCTTAAAATAATTATCACGGTCAAGGACTTTGACACGACCGTGACAATATCTTCAGTAAAAAAAGCCCTAGGCTTTTTTTCCCACCGTTTTTTAGTTTTCCCTCTCTCTCTCTCTCTCTAAGGGATTTCAGCTCTCTCTCTCTCTCTCTCTCTCTAAGGTATGTTTTTTTCCTCTCTTTCTCTTTCATTTCTATATGTGTGTGTATGTGTGTGTATATATATATATGTATGTGTATGTGTATGTGTATGTGTATATGTGTATGTATGTGTGTGTGCAGGTGTGTGCGTGTGTGTGTGGCGGGGGGAGGGGGTGGGGTGGTTGGGCTGGGGGTGTGGTGTGTGTGTGTGTGTGTGTGTGTGTGTGTGTGGTGGGGAAATCTTAATAATTGTATAGATTTAATTAATAAATTGTATAGATTTAATTGTAATTTTAATTGTATAATTTTAGATGAAAGTAAATTAATAATTAGTGCCCATTTCATATAAAAGTAGGATTGCCTCTCATTGTAAATTAGTAAATTAACAATTGTATACTTTAATTGTTAGTTTAATTGATGAAATGAATTAATTGAGTAGATGAATTAGAAGGAGTATGGGATACACATTTGTTGTTGACATTGCTGTTGGATTATTTTGTTTAGTAAATGTTGGGTTGGTTAGTTTAAAAGTGGCATGACCACTAGATTATTGTCCATATGAGGGTGGGATTTTTCAACTTTTTTTTGAAAATTACTTTGTATATCAAACAATATATATATATATATATATATATATATATATATTGTTTGATAATTAAACGAAACATACTTGAAATATATAGTGTGACAAAAAAAGTTGTCTCGCTCCGAATTGTCACGGTCATTGACCTTGACAAGTTGAACTGGTCAAGGTCAATGACCGTGACAATTAGGCAGATTTGTTGCAAGATCTTAGGTGCACTAAAGTCATGTTTATATCCATTACCTACACAGTATTCTGTAACACCTGAGTATATGAATTGTCCACCTCTATCACTTCTTATGCGAGATACTTGGGTGTCCTTCTCCTTCTCAATTTTTAAAAGAATTTTCAAGAACTCACGGAGGGTGTCAGATTTATTTTTCATAAAAGAGACCCAATTAAATTGTGTACAATCATCCACCATTATAGGAATATAACTGTTACCACATAAGCTAATCTAGAGGGGGCAGTGATGGGGGAAAGGGTGGGGCAAGGTGGGGGGGGGGGGGGGGGGGGAAGAGATGGGGGTGGGGGCTGCGTGTGTGTCTATGTGTGTGTATGTGCGTAGTGTCCTTTGTAAAAGAATTAATTGATTATTAATTTTTTTAGTAAATTAATCTATGATTGCCCCTTATTGTAAATTAGTAAATTAATATATGATTAATTATGAAAGTAGGATTGCCCCTCATTGTAAATTAATAATTGTATACTTTAATTGTTAGTTTAATTGATGAAAATAATTATTGTGTGTGTGTTGGGGGTAGGGGGTGGTGTGTGTGCGTGTACGTGTGCATGTGTGTGGTGGGGGAGGGGAGGGGGTGTATGAAAATAAATTAATAATTAGTGCTCATTTTTATTTGTAGTAATTGTACATATTTGCATGTCTTCTTCTAATTTTTTTTATCTGTACTAATAACATTTTTTTACAGCAAATGTCTCCTTTAGGTATTAAGGCGAGGATGATGATGCTGCTTATCATGATGTCATCTGGGCTCGCTGGTAGCGTAGGCGACGAGGGCTCCTCGGCCCCTAGGCTCCCCAAATATGGCAAATTTGGGATTACCATCGAGAATAAGTCAGAGCTATTAGAGAGCTCCCTCGAGCTGCTAAAGACGGTCATCGGCCCGGGGTTTATGAGTTGGAAGGAGGTGCCATATGAGCTCAAGTTAGCTGTTTGGGAGGCACTACAAGTAATATATTTATATTTATATGAATATTTCAATTTCAATTTCAATTTCAATTTCAATTTCAATTTCAATTTCAATTTCAATTTCATTTTATATTTATATTTATTTGCAAATAACATTGTATTTGTTGGACAGGAACAATTCAACTTGGATCCAAAGCTACACGATTCCGTCTTGGAGCAGTTGAGGGAGCAACATAAGACGTGGAAGAAAAATATGCGAACACGGTACTTTGGGAGAACACGAGATTTCATTATCCAATGGCGTGAATCCGTCCCGCCAAAGGAGCCGATCTCATTGGCACAATGATAAAAGTTCATTGGCAATGAGATCGGGGAGCGACAATTGGCATCTCGCCAATCGGGGAGGAAAAATCGGGCAAAAAAGACGGACGTGCACTACTCCGGCCGGACGTCTTACACCGAGGTGGAGCATAGGATGAAGGTAAGATTTAATTTTTCTATTAATACAAAAATATATTATTCTGCATTATTTTACTTTGCGGGGCCGATACTAATTTTACTTTATTTTATTTCAGGGGGTAGGGAGTGGCCCTGTGGGTAAGCCACATAGGCTCGATACTTATGTGGCTCTTCGGATGAAGAAGGGGAAGGACAAGTAGGTGTCCCCGAGCGTCGCAGCCACGATTGTAAGTAATCCACAGTTTACTTTTTGTTAATTACATTATAATTTTTTAGTTTACTTATTTTACTAATCATGTGATTTTTGTCATTACAGGAAAAGCTTAAGAAAGTGCATGAGTCGCAGTTTGATGCCGACAAGGCATCTTTGTCCACATACGCACTCAGTCAAGTGCTTGGATCTAATCGCAAGGGGAGGACAACGGGGTGAGCTCACGGGTGTCCAAATCTAGGATCATCGGATTGGAGAGGAGCGACACCGGGTTGGCTCGAATGGTGGATTCACATGATGCGAAGCTGTCCCATTTGGAGGCGACGGTCCAAGATATGTACTCATTCATGAAGCGTACGTTGGTCGGAGATCGTAAAGGGAAAGGGAAAGGGAAGGAGAAGGCGGTGGAGGAGGAGGTGCAGGAGGACGAGGCGCAGGATGACGAGGATGTGGACCTCACTGCTTCATCACCGACACGTGCATACTTCGATGATCCACTTCCCTATTTGGCTCCCTTCAATAGACCGATGTTGACACTTGGTCGGCCGAGCGTGTTCATATTGTACGTATTTGATGGCCAACGGATAGGGTGGGGGTTGAGTGACCCGAATATCGTCCAGGGTGGAATAGTTCATGGACATGAGCTTTAAGAGATCGAGTCCAAAGTGCTCGTCACGCATGTGATACCCGGGAAGGAGAAATCCCTATTGTGGTTGCGCGAACAATGCGGCACAATGTATATTAGTGGTTGTGTCAATTCGTATATCGTGTGGCTTACTCACCTCCTCACATTTACCCCAGACATGTAGTTATATTATTTTTAAGTTGGTACATTTGAATTATATTTTGACTATATCGTCATGTATATTGTTTCTATTTTGAATATATATTTTCATTATCTTTAGTTTATTTGGATATATGATGTTGCTATAACAGGTACAAATATACTACTGGGCAGTGGCAGTGGCCATACTACCCAGTAGATTTTTTTAAATTCTGCCCAGAATTATCGCGGACATTGACCGTGACAATTTTTTAAAAAAGGGTCAATGCTTTGTCATGGTTATCAACCGTGACTAAACTTGTCACAGTCAGGGATCGTGACACGACCGTGACAATTCTAACGACCTTTTCACGGTCAATGACCGTGACACGTCAATGACAAAAAAAGTTGTCTCACCCCGAATTGTCACGGTCATTGACCTTGACAAGTTGAACTTGTCAAGATCAATGACCGTGACAATTAGGCAGATTTGGTGTAGTGTGGTGTGGGTCACGGCTCTAGTCCGTGACCAAGTTCATTCCAGCAACACCCTTACCTGTATTTACTGATCGCGCATGCTGGGTCACGACTCTAAGTCGCAACCAGGTTCAGAACTTACAAAAAAGACCTGTTGTATCCTCATTTCCATCGAACGATTTCAATGTCTAATGGTTTGTCCGATTTGTGCAATTTATGGTGCTTTTTGCCCCTCATTTCGATTTTTCTATAGGTATTGTGCCCTCATTTTTATTTCATATCCTCATTTCTATCTAAAGCCATAATTTTGATTCTCATTTTGTGTGTGTGTGTGCATTTCGATTCTCATTGTGTGTGGGTTTGTGTGTATATGTTTGTGCATGTATAGATTTTATGTTTATATGTGTGTGTATGTATAGATTTATATTTGTATGTGTGTGTATGTGTGTGTATGTGTGTATATGTGTGTGTATATGTGTGTTTATGTATATATTTATGTTTATATGTATGTATGCATATATTTTATGAGTATTTATGTGTGTAACTATGAACAAATAAATTGTTTTTATGTCAATAAGCCTAGATTGTATGTGTGTGTATGTATAGATTTATGTCAAAAAAAATATTAGGGTCTAGTAAACCCTAGATTATATGTGTGTATGTATAGATTATGTCAATAGACCATAGATTGTGTGTGTGTGTGTGTGTGTGTGTGTGTGTGTAGATCATGTCAATAAATCCTAGATTGTATGTGTGTGTATTTTTTCATAAAATATTATTCAAAACCCTAAACATTATATTTTTTTGACAAAATATAATTAAATGGATTTTTAATAACTAAAAAAATTACATCCACCTTGTTGTGGGTTACATGCATGTCATCATATTATATTAAGGCTTCTCTCTCTCTCGTCAAAGAAGAAGGTATTTCTACATATTTATGTTTTGATTCATATTTAAGTTTCTACATATTTAGGTTTTGATGCACATTTCTACATATTTAGGTTTCGATTCATATTTAGGTTTCCACATATTTAGGTTTTGATTTGTATTTGGGTTTCAATTGGGTTAGTGGATTTACGGATTTCAAATATGATGTTTTGAGTTAAGGTGGGAGGGCGGGTTGCGATTCCGACAGGGTTTTGCTGGTTGGGGTGGTTTATGACTCGGGGGATTAAATTGGGGTGGGTTTCAATTCCAATGGGTTTTAAGGAGGCGGAGGGATGAAACATGGGTTAACAGGAGTGGGGGTGGTGATTGGCGGTTATAGGGTAATGAAATTATTGAATACAAATCCTCGGTTAATTTTTTTTCATTTCTTACATTTTTTGTGGGCTTTGAGTTGTCTTCAATTTAAATTCATTTTATTTTTGTTTTTATTTTTTTATAGATACTTTTTACCACATGAGACTTTTATTTCTGTATTTAATATATTTTTATGAAAAACATATTTACTTTAGTAGTTATTTTTTATTATAAATTTATTGATTAATTAATCTTGTTTCCATATATGTAGACAATAAAGGAAAATTTTTGTAGTATTTTCATTTATTATAGTTTGAGAGATTAAGTGATGACCTTAAAAAAACACAAATACAATTTTTATTTATCACAATCATGCAAATGGTTCCATTTTGAGTTCTAATTTTTAAGTTTTCAATCCATTGAGTTCCATTTTGAGTACCTTGTGACCATTTTTTCCCTAAAAACTGCAAGTTCCGTGGAGAGTCCTTGTTATTGTGGTAATAGATTTTCAATGCACTGTGTTCCACTCTATTAGTTTTACATAGATAATTCCACCTTTTTAGTTTGACATAGAGGATTCCAATTTTTTAATCCAAGCTATTGGGGGTTATTAGGGGTATTCAAGTAATCTAATACATTTTTTTAATTTAATAACTGAAACTGATTTTAGTTTGACAAGTCATACGAGGAGCATCAATTTGAGTCCAAGGCTGAGAATGGCGCCTCTATGACCTACCGTCAACAAGTCGGTGCTATTCGCAAGGGAGGTTACATTGTCATAAATAATCGTCCCTACAAGGTGTACATATATCATCATGAGATCTCGATTATCTCCATTTTTCTAATTGTTGTGTGATTTTCTACTTTTGATGTTGTATGGTTCATATATTTATTTCGATTTTTATTTTCCCCCGTTGGGGTGGTTTCGATTTATTTGTGTTGTTTCGATTTAAATCTATTTTTTTTATTTAAGTATTGATAATATTTATTGGTATTAGTTCTAAAGGAAGGTTCGATTTACGTATTATAAATTTTTTACTCTTTTAGGGCATTTTGTTCTCTCTCAAGCTAATATTTGTGCGTTTATGTTCTTTCAGGGTTGATTCAAGGTTTTGGTTGATGGTTTTGCAAAATCGACAAGGTAATCTAAGTTTCAACATCAGATTTTACGTGTATCTCATACATAACCCTAAGGTAAGGTATTTTAATTTTTTTTTCTTTTAAATAATTATTTTTTGTTTCAAATATGAGATTTGTCATATTAGCATTCTTATCCCTGGTTTTATGGTTATATTATGTGAGTAACATGGTGGCTAAAAGTAGAGGCAATATGATACACACACGATTTGGGTTGTTCTTGATTACTATTGTTCTGAATTAGTTATTTACAGTATGTGCTTTGGTACTGTCATGTAGTTTGGAAAACAGAGGTTCGTAAAAGAAATTGAAGGAGGTCGACGATTTTTATGCTTAACATACTAAAATTAAAGGGTTTGCATCCCAATTTCTGATGTTTTCACTGTAATTTCAGTATGTTAAGTTGAAGTTAAATGGTTTGCATCCCAACTTTTAGTATTGTGTTGTTTGTTGGTGATAATTAACATGATTTGATTTTAATATATGAAAACGTGTATTGTTTTTCTTTTTAGTCTAAATGTTGATTGTAATGTGTATTGGAGCTACTGGGAACCCAACTTGGCCATGTAATGTTGAGGTAATAGTATATTTATCTCACAGCAACAGTATTGTCCTTATTTTCATTGTTTTTGTTTCTTTTCAATCCTTATTTATTTGTCTAATCTATTTACATTTTTGTTTTTGTTTGGGGTTTTCATCTTTTCAATCTAGGTCCCATCCAATTGCTTTTCATATCTAAATGCTCTTAAATGAGCAAAGAGGTATGATTTTTATCTTCTTTTATCCCAGAAAACAGAGGTATGAAATTTTTCAATAACATCAATTTGGTTTATTGTGTTTGTGGTCTCATATTTTCTTTCTTTTCTTTTTTTTTTGTTTGGAATCTTTTAGGTACTTGATTCTTGGGTAAGGTTTGGGGCTCTTTTTTTTAGGTGTAGACATTTACTTATTAAGTTTTCAACCTCGTTACTTTTTATATAACACTTGCTTGGATTTGTTGTTTAGTATTCTTGAATTGTTGTTGACTAGTGGATTTGAATATTTACATAGCCATTGAGTTGATTGGCCCTAGGAATTTCTAATATATCTCATTATTATTTGAATTATTATTTGGGATTCTTGAATTGTTGTTGACTGGTGGATTTGAACATTTAGATGGCCATTGAGTTGGTTGACTCTAGGCATTTCTAATATTTAGGGTTGTGATTAAACCAAATATAACAAAAACACAAATAAAACATACATTTAAAAGCGCCAATACCTCGCATGGGACCAATGTAACTCGTAGTGACTGACAACATGATCACGGGGCTCCCAGATTGAAAATACGACAATAATTTGAAAATTATAGACCTAGGCTTAGAAAAAAGGCGTTAGAGGGCGACACGTTGAAATAGCCCCTGAATGGCCTCGTGAGAGGTACCAACACCTCGCACGAGACCAATATAACTCGTAGGGACTAATCGTGTGATTACGGGACTCACGGTATGAAAATACTATGATAATTTCAAAATATTTATATTAGGCTTAAAAACAAGACGTTAGAGGGAAACAACCCGAACAGCCCCGTGAGAGGCACCAACACCTCGCATGGGACCAATATAACTCGTAGGAACTGATATAATGATAATTATAACTCGTATTTTCAATTTTTCATTTTGGATACGATTTTTTTAAAACTACTTGGTTACTGATATCATTTTTTATATCCTATTTTTTGAAACATAACATTGTATCGTTTTCTTTTATCCATGTAAAACACATGAGGAAGGCAATGATTTACAACAGGAAGAGTGTTTATAAACTGTTGTTGATATTCACGATTATATTTTTTATGTGTTACGGTCTTATTGTTTAGTTTTATCGTCATGCGGGCTTTTCTAACTTGATTGTTAAATTTTAAGTAGGTTTTATATCAGCAGGGTTTAGAATGTCCAGAAAACAGAGAAAACTATGTCCAAATTTTTTTAGTGTGTGGTCGATTAAGCCTTGTAATATTATGAAGTTTGTATGTACATTAGTTTGTATTTTTTTCCAATAATAGACATTTGTAATACCTCGTGCGCGTACAACGTAATACGTAGCAATCGATCGCACAGTCACAGGATCCCCCATTTTAGGATACGACCCCCAAAAAAATCCATTTTTTATTATAGTGAAATATGGTCATGGACAATGTCCATAACTATTTTTATTTTTTCAGTCGCACATAAAAATGGTCACGGTCAAAGTCCATAATCCCCAACCATGACGAAAAAAAATGATCGCGACCAAAGTCCGGGACCCACACCACGATCATTTTTTTCATCGCGGTGTGGGTCACGGACTTTGACCGCGACCATTTTTCGTCGCGGTTGGGCGTCACGGACTTTGGCCATGACCATTTTTTCGTCATGGTGTGGGTCACGAAATTTGACCACGGCCATTTTTCGTCGTGGTTGTGGGCCACAAACTTTGGTCGCAACCATTTCTTTTCATTTTTTTGTCGCGGTGTGGGTCATGGCCCAAGGCCGCGACCCCTCAGGGCCGTGACCCCCAAATTGGTCACGAACTTGGGCTGCTACCCACGAAATTAGTCGCGCTGGATGTTCACGGCCCAAGTTCATGACTCACAATCTCGGTCAGGAATTTGGACCGTGACCATTCGCCAATTAGGCCTTATGAAAACCCTTAATCCCGAGTTAGCCCCAAATTCCCATTTTTGGACCCCCAAATGGGCCGAAACCTATAATTAAAATAGCCCTCTAACCTCCCAATTAATATACCTATACCCCAGGACCATTTTTAAAGGTCTAAAACATCTAAACGAGCCCATAAAGCCTTCCGAAATGCGTTCCAATTATTTTTATTTCATTTAGACATTTTTATTGTGTTTAAACGACATGCACCCATAAATTTATTAACTTATGATTTATTTTCACTAGTGAACTCCTTATGCCAAATTGAGTCTTGTATTAATATAATCGTGAATAAATATTTATTTTTAATTTAAATCTTACCCATTTAAATTTAAATCCATCCGAGCATTCATTCCCAAAATTAATTCGAAACTATTAAATTTATTTATGTCATAATATTTTATTCTGAAAATATGGGGTGTTACAAGGTGGGTTTTAACCCATAAATTCAACCATGGACTTTATTCTATGTGTGTGTAGAAAAAAGGTGTTTTATTGTGAGAAAGTGTGATGAAATATCTCCTTTTGGAATTTACGAGTGAACCCTTTTTCTTATTTTTGGATTTTTTTATGAAAATAAAGTATGTGCAAATACTAATAATAAAAACTTAGAATTATGATGTGTGATGTAATGAAGTAAGATACTAAAGAAAAAATGAAGTAACTCATGCACAATTAACATAGTTTAAAGGCAAAAAGGAAGAGATGGACCTCCTTATGAAGACTTGAAGTAGATCTTGCTTGTAGATACGCTAACATCAAGGTGAAGTGATTCACTACACCAAATCCCGCGAATGGTCACGCCCAGCTGGTCGCGGACTTGGGCCGTGACCCACTCAATATTTGGCGTGAACATATTTATTACTACACTAAATTATCGATGCTCTGGAAGTTGTCACGGCCGAAGTCCGTGACCACAGTGGTCGCGGACTTGGGCCGTGACCAGGTCGTGACCATCTTGGCGCCAAACTCATGCCAAAATTCCCTCCAAGCTTGGTCGCGTATGGGTCACGACCCAAGTCCGTGACCCGTGGCATGACGAAGATGAGAGTACACACATTGAGGATCACGGATTAGAATCGTGACCATTTTTGGGTGTGGGTCACGGCTATGGGCCATGACCATCCCTCATTCAAGCACTAGGATTGATGAAGGAGGGTCGCGCATCACAGATTGAGGGTCATGGCTATGGACCGTGACCATTTGTTGGTGTGGGTCATGGCTATGGGCCGTTACCATCCCTCAATTGAAGGTCTGCGCAAGGGGTCACGGCTATAGGCCGTGACCATTTGTCAATCAGCAGGAGGTTTTGTTGTTGGGATGAAGTTGGTCTCACATGGGGGTCACGGCTTCAAAAATTAATCAATTAGTAGCAGGTAAGGAACTAATGGGTTGCGATGGAGGGTCACGACTCTTGGTCGTAACCAGGTTCAGCCATTAGAAAAGGGAAACGTGCTTTTCTCAGACCTTAGTCTGTTTTTGGGCATTTGTGATTTCGATTTTGGGCGAGTTTAGGCGATTTTGGGCGATTTCGATTTTTGCTATTCGATTTCTGCGATTTCAGCTCTAAGAATTTGTCAATAAGTAGCAGGTTTGGCCATTTCGATTTATTCATTTGTGGCTGATATGTGTGTGTGTGTGTATGTGTTTATATGTGTGTGCATTTCGATTTGTTGATTTGTGGTTGATGTGTGTGTATGTATATATATCTATTTGTGTATATCTGTGTGTGTGCATATAGATTTATATTTGTGTATATCTGTGCGTGTGTATAGATTTCTATTTTTGTGTGTATTTGTGTGTGTGTATGTATAGATTTATGTTTATATATGTGTGTGTATGCATAGATTTATGTATATATGTCAATAAACTCTAGAAATTGTATTGGGGTTATTTTTTTTGATAAAAATTATTAAAAACCCTAGACATTGTATTTTTTTTGAAATACAGATATTTAGTCCCACTTTTAAAGATTTATTGGTATCCACTCTTGTCTTTTTAATTTTTTTAGTCGTAGGTCCTATTGTAAGAACTGTACGACACGTGTCATTCTCGGTGGAGAGAAAGAGAGGTGGTTGAGGGAGTTTTTAAGTAGTTATGGGACTAAATACAATTTATAAAATACATGGAAGGGGCGCCTAAAAAATCTTTGGACATGGGACTAAACCCCAAAATACTGTATTTTTTTTTACAAAATCTAATTAAATGGTTTTTTAATAAGTAAAAAAATTATATCACCATTGTTGTGGGTTATTTGCATGTCATCATATTATATTGGGCGTTATATGCATTTCGTTAATTTTTGTTTCGACAAAATATAATTAAGTGTTTTTTTTACATTCTATTGGGGGTTATATGCCTGTCGTTATTTTTTAGGATAATTCTAGACTGACACAGAAATGCTTTTGATATTGAATATATTGTTCATTGATTTTAGGAAAAAGATGAAATTAAAGGGTATTAGCCCATATTAGCAAATATGGCTATTACTAAGTTTTCCATAATAATAATTATTATTGTTTTATAAATATAGCAAATATGGTTATTCGTAACTTTTTCAGATGATCTTAATCTTTTTGCAGGAGATATTTCGGCCATTTGGTGTGATTTTTCATTTTCGTAGATTCTTTCGAGTCATTGACCTCCCTACCAGAGCAGCTTTGGTATAATTTTTTTTGGTAGTACGTAGACAGTAATGCAATATATCTAAAATAGTTTTGGCACTCTTATTTCCATTTTTTATTTTTTGAAACTAAAGTCGATTGTGTGCAAACGTTGAATGATTTTAAGGTTACTGATAACTCTTTTTTCATTTGTATACAAATTAGCTAAAGTTTAGACCATGCCCAGTTGTCTTTGGATGTTTTTCTCGTGGCCCAAAAGCGTGTATGTACAAGATTCTTCAGGTAATTATCTTGGATAACTTGTATGAGAATGTGTTTAATGGTGAATTTAACTTTCCTTTCGCTTTTATTACGAGTTCAGATAGAAAAGTTTTAATAATTTTCTCTTTTTTGGTTGCAGATAATTGAGAGGAAATGTGAAAAACATTTCAATCTGGTATGCTTTATTCAACTTATATGTATGTGTCGTCATTTTGTCTTGTGAACTTTGATATTTCGATATGTTTATTTATGAGTAAAGGTTGTGGCTTTATTTGTTTGATGCTTGCTCCTCGTGGCTTGACTTGACTAAATTTACGTGCTAGAGGACAAGATCTTCAATAGGGGAGTGAAATGATAGTTAGTTTTAGACGCTCAACATTTGATTGTATCATATAAAAGAATGGAATAACGGAATATCATAGTATTTTCATAAATTAACAAGAAAAACATGAAGTAGGGGTCATACACCTTATTAAGCTTCTCCCTAACTGATCGAATATCATAGTCTTTGAATATTTCTAGACTTGGGCATAAAAACATGGCGTTCAGGGGTGAAAAATCGAAACATCCCCCGAATGGCTCCATGAGTGGCACCAACACCTCGCACGGGACCAATGTATCTCGTAGGAACTGATTGCGCGATCACGGGACTCCCGTTTTGAGAAAATGATGATAATTTTCATATTTCTAGACATAGACATAAAAACATGGCGTTAGAAGGTAAAAACCCAACACAGTCCCCGAACGTCCCGGTGAGTGGCACCAACACCTCTCACGGGACCAATTTAACTCGTAGGAACTGACCGCGCGATCACGGGACTCCCGTTTGAGAATACGACGATAATTTGCATATTTATTGGCTTAGGTATAAAAACATGGCGTTAGCGGGTAAAAACCATAAAAAGCTCCCGAACGGCCCTGTGAGTTGTGCCAACACCTCGCACGGGACCAATATAACTCGTAGGAATTGACCGCGCGATCACGGGACTCCCAATTTGAGAGAATGGCGATAATTTGCATATTTTTATACTTAGGCAAAAAAACATGGCGTTAGCGGGCAAAAACCTAAAACAACCCTTGAACGGCCCCGTGAGTTTTAACAGCACCTCGCACTGGACCAACGTAACTCGTTGGAACTGAACGCGCGATCACGGGACTCCCGGTTTGAGAAAATGACGATATTTTTCATATTTCTAGATTTAGGCTTGAAAACATAGCGTTAGCGGCTGAAAATCCAAAATAGCCCCCGAACGCCCCCCTAAGTGGCATCAACACCTCGCAAGAGACCAATGTAACTCGTAGGAACTGACCGCGCGATCACAGGAATCCCGTTTCGACAATACGACAATAAATTGCTTATTTCTAGACTTAGGCTTAAAAACATGGCGTTAGACGGTAAAAATCTGAAACAGGCCCGAACGACCCCGTAAGTAGCACCAACACCTCGCTCAGGACCAATGCAACTCGAAGGAATTGATCGTGCGATTATGAAACTCCCGATTTGAGAATACGACAATAATTTGCATATTTCTAGACTTAGGCTTAAAAACACGGTGTTAGAGGGTGAAAACTCGAAACATCCTCCAAACAGCCCCGTGGGTGGCACCAACACCTCCCACAGGACTAATGTGACTCGTAGGAACTGGTCGCATAGCCGCGAGACTCCCGGATTGAGAATACGACCGTAATTTGCATAATTATAGGCTTAGGCTTAAAAATATGACGTTAGGGGGTGAAACCTCGAAACAACCCCCGAACGGCCCCGTAGGTGGCACCAACACCTCCCACGGGACTAATGTAACTCGTAGGAACTTATCGCTCAGCCCCGGGACTCCTGGTTTGAGAATACGATGATAATTTGGATATTTCCTGACTTAGGCTTAAAAGCATGGCGTTAGAGGGTGAAAACCCAAAAGAACTTCCCCGTGGGTGGCGCCAACATCTCCCACGGGACCCAATGTAACTTGTAGGAACTGATCGCGTAGCTGCGAGACTCCCGGTTTGAGAATACGATGATAATTTTCATGTGTCTAGATTTAAGTAAAACACGGCGTTAGAGGGTGAAAATTAGAAACAACCCTCGAATGGCCCGTGGGTGGCACCAACACCTCCCACAGGACCAATGTAACTCGTAATAACTGACCCCACAGCCGCGGGTCTCCCGGTTTGAGAATACGATGATAATTTGAAAATTTCTAGATTTAGGGTTAAATACATGGCGTTAGAGGGTGAAAACTCAAAATAGCCCCCGAACGGCCCTGGGGGTGGCACCAACACCTCCCACGGGACCAATGTGACATGTAAGAACTGAACACGCAGTCGCGAGACTCCCGGTTTGAGAATACGATGGTAATTTGCATAATTCAAGACTTGTGCTTAAAAACATGGCGTTAGTGGGGGAAAACCCGAAATAGCCCCCGAACGGTCCCGTGGGTGGCACCAACACCTCCCACGGGACTAATGTAACTCGTAGGAACTGGCCACGCAGCCCCACTACTCCCGATTTGGGAAGACAACGATAATTTGCATATTTCTAAAATTAAGCTTAAAAATAAGGCGTTAGAGGGTGAAAACCCAAAATAACCCCCGAACGGCCCCGTGGGTGGCACCAACACCTCCCAGGGACCAATGTAACTCATACGAACTGACCGCGCAACCGCGAGACTCCCGATTTGAGAATACAATGATAATTTGCATATTTCTAGACTTGGGCTTAAAAACATGGCGTTCGAGGGTGAAAACACAAAACAACCTCCGAATAGCCCCGTGGGTGGCGCCAACACCTCCCACGGGAATAATGTAACTCGTAGGAACTGACCGCACAACCGCGAGACTCTCGGTTTGAGAATGCGATGATAATTTGCATATTTCTATATTTAAGCAAAATAGGGCGTTAGAGGGTGAAAACTCGAAACAACCCTCGAACGGTCCCGTGGGTGGCAACAACACCTCCCACGGGACCAATGTAACTCGTTGGAACTGACTCCGCAGCCGCAGATCTCTCGGTTTGTGAATACGATGATAATTTGCATATTTCTAGACTTAGGCTTAAAAACATGGCGTTAGAGGGTGAAAACTCGAAACAGCCCCGGAACGTCCTCGTGGGTGGCACCAACACCCACGACGGGACCAATGTGACTCGTAGGAAATGGCCGCATAGCCGCGGGACTCCCGGTTTGAGAATACGATGGTAATTTACATAATTCTAGACTTTGACTTAAAAATATGGAGTAAGTGGGTGAAAACCCAAAACAGCCCCGAACGGCCCCGTGGGTGGCACCAACACCTCCCACGGGACTAATGTAACTCATAGGAACTGGCCTCCCAGTCCCAGGACTCCCGGTTTGAGAATATGACGATAATTTGCATATTTCTATACTTAGGCTTAAAAACTTTTCGTTAGAGGGTGAAAACCCAAAATAGCCCCCGAACTGCCCCGTGGGTGGCACCAACACCTCCCACAGGACCAATGTAACTCGTAAGAACTGACCGCACAGCCGCGGGACTCTCGGTTTCAGAATACGATGGTAATTCGTATAATTCTAGAATTAGTCTTAAAAACATGGCGTTAGTGGGTGAAAACCTGAAACAACCCCCGAACGGCCCCATGGGTGGCACCAACACCTCCCACATGACCAATGTAACTCATAGGAACAGACCCCACAGCCGCGGGTCTCTAGGTTTGAGAATACGACGATAATTTGCATATTTCTAGACTTAGGCTGAAAAACATGGCGTTTGAGGGTGAAACTTGAAACAATCCCCGAACGTCCCTATGGGTGGCACCAACACCTCCTACGGGACAAATGTGGCTCGTAGGAACTGGCCGTGCAGCCGCGAGACTTCCGGTTTGAGAATACGATGATAATTTGCATAATTCTAGACTTAGGCTTAAAAACATGGCGTTAGTGGGTGAAAACCAGAAACAACCCCCAAACGGCCCCGTGGGTGGCACCAACACCTCCCACGGGACCAATGTAACTCGTATGAACTAACCGCACAGCCGCGGGACTCTCGGTTTGAGAATACGATGGTAATTTGCATAATTATAGACTTAGGCTTAAAAACATGGCGTTAGTGGGTGAAAACCCGAAACAGCGCCTGAACGGCCCTGTGGGTGGCACCAACACCTCCCACGGGACTAATGTGACTCGTACGAACTGACCCCGTAGCCGCGGGTCTCTAGGTTTGAGAATATGACGATAATTTGCATATTTCTAGACGTAGGTTTAAAAACATGGTGTTAGAGGGTGAAAACTTGAAACTTCCCCCAAACGGACCCGTAGGTGGCATCAACACCTCCCACGGGCCCAATGTGACTTGTAGGAACTGGCCACAAAGTCGCGTGACTCCTAATTTGAGAATATGATGGTAATTTGTATAATTCTAGACTTAGGCTTAAAAACATGGCGTTAGTGTGTGAAAACCCTAAACAGCCCTTGAACGGCCCCGTGGGTGGCACCAGCACCTCCCACGGGATCAATGTAACTCGTAGAAATTGGTCACACAGCCGTAGGACTCCCAGTTTGAGAATACGACGTTAATTTGCATATTTCTAAACTTAGGCTTAAGAACATGGCGTTAGAGGGTGAAACTCGAAACAATCCCTGAACGTCCCCGTGGGTGCCACCAACACCTCCCACGGGACCAATGTGGCTCGTAGGAACTGGCCGCGCAGCCGCGGGACTCCTGGTTTGAGAATATGATGGCAATTTGCATAATTTTAGACTTAGGCTTAAAAATATGGTGTTAGTGGGTGAAAACTCAAAACAGCCCCCGAACGGCCCCGTGGGTGGCACCAACACCTCCCACGGGACCAATGTGACTCGTAGGAACTGGACGCGCAGCCGTGGGACTCCCGGTTTGAGAATACAAGGTTAATTTGTATAATTCTAGACTTAGGCTTAAAAACATGGCGTTAGTGGGTGAAAACCTGAAATAGCCGTCGAACGGCCCCGTTGGTGGCACCAAGACCTCCCACATGACCAATGTAACTCGCAGGAACTAGTCGTGCAGCCCCGGGACGCTCGGTTTGAGAATACAATGATAATTTGCATATTTCAAAATTTCTGCTTAAAAATAAGGAGTTAGAGGGTGAAAACCCAAAACAGCCCCCGAACAGCCCCGTGGGTGGCGCTAGCACCTCCCACGGCACCAATGTAACTCGTAGGACCTGACCGCGCAGCCGCGAGACTCCCGTTTTGAGAATACGATGATAATTTGCATATTTCTACATTTAAGCAAAACATGGCGTTAGAGGGTGAAAACTCGAAACAACCCCCGAACGGACCTCAGGGTGGCACCAACACCTCCCACGAGACCAATGTAACTCGTAGGAACTGAACCCGGAGATGCGGGTCTCCCGGTTTGAGAATTCGAACATAATTTGCATATTTCTAGACTTAGGCTTAAAAACATGGCGTTAGAGGGTAAAGACTCAAAACAGCCCCCGAACGGCCGCGTGGGTGGTACCAACACCTCCCACAGGACCAATGTGACTCGTAGGAACTGGCCGCGCAGCCACGAGACTCCCGATTTGAGAATTCGATGATAATTTTCATATTCTAGACTAAGGATTAAAAACATCGCGTTAGTGGGTGAAAACTCAGAACATCTCCCGAACCGCCCCGTGGGTGGCACCAACACCTCCCATGGGACTAATGTGACTCCTAGGAACTGGCCGCTCAGCCGCGGGACTCCCGGTTGAGAATATGATGGTAATTTGCATAATTCTAGACTTAGGCTTAAAAACATGGCATTAGTGGGTGAAAACCTAAAACATCCCCCGAACGGCCCCGTTGGTGGCACCAACACATCCCACATGACTAATGTAACTCGTAGGAACTAGTCGCACAGCCCCGGGACTCCCCGTTTGAGAATACGACGATAATTTGTATATTTTAAAACATAGGCTTAAAAACATGGCGTTAGAGGGTGAAAACCCAAAACAGCCACTGAAATGCCCCGTGGGTGGGGCCAACACCTCCCACGGGACCAATGTAACTCGTAGGAACTGACCGCGTAGTCGCGAGACTCCCAATTTGAGAATACGACGGTAATTTGCATAATTCTAGATTTAGTCTTAAAAACATGGCGTTAGTGGGTGAAAAACCGAAATAGCCCCTGAATGGCCCCGTGGGCGGCACCCACACCTCCCACGGGACTAATGTAACTCGTAGGAACTGGCCGCACAGCCCCGGGATTCCCGGTTTGAGAATACAACGATAATTTGCATATTTCTAGATTTAGGCTTAAAAATATGTCGTTACAGGGTGAAAACCCAAAATAGCCCCCGAAACGCCTCGTGGGTGGCGCCAACACCTCCCACGGGACTATTGTAACTCGTAGGAACTGACCATGCAGCCGCGAGACTCCCGGTTTGAGAATACGATATTAATTTGCATATTTCTAGATTTAAGCAAAACATGGCGTTAGAGGGTGAAAACTCGAAACAATCCCCGAACGGCCCTGTGGGTGGCGCCAACACCTCGCACGGGACCAACGTAACTCGTAGGAACTGACCCGGCAGCCGCGAGTCTCCCGGTATGAGAATACGACGATAATTTTAATATTTCTAGACTTAGGCTTACAAACATGGTGTTAGAGGGTGAAAACTCGAAACAACCCCCGAACGACCTCGTGGGTGGAACCAACACCTCCCACGGAACCAATGTGACTCGTAGGAACTGGCCACGTAGCTGCGGGACTTCTTATTTGGGAATACAACGGTAATTTGTATAATTCTAGACTTAGTCTTAACAACATGGCGTTAGTGGGTGAAAACCCGAAATAACCCCCGAACGGCCCCGTGGGTGACACCCACTCCTCCCACGGGATAATGTAACTCGTAGGAACTGGCCGCGTAGCCTCGGGACTCCCGATTTGAGAATACGATGATAATTTGCATATTTCTAGATTTAGGCTTAAAAACATGGCGTTACAGGGTGAAAACCCAAAACAACCCCCGAACCGCCCCGTGGGTGGCGCTAACTCCTCCCACGGGACCAATGTAACTCGTAGGAACTGACCTCGCAGCTGCGAAACTCCCGGTTTGAGAATACGATGATAATTTTCATATTTTTAGATTCAAGCAAAACATGGCGTTAGAGGGTAAAAACGCAAAACAACCCCCGAACGGCCTCGTGGGTGGCACCAACACCTCCCACGGGACCAATGTAACTCGTTGGAACTGACTCCGCAGCCGCGGATCTCCCGATTTGGGAATACGAGGAGAATTTGCATATTTTAGACTTAGGCTTAAAAACATGGCGTTAGAGGGAGAAAACTCGAAACAACCACCGAACGGCCCCGTGAGTGGCACCAACACCTCCCACGGGACTAATGTAAGTCATTGGAACTGGCCTCGCAGCCCCGGGACTCCCGGTTTGAGAATATGACAATAATTTGCATATTTCTAGACTACGGCTTAAAAATAAGGCGTTATAGGGTGAAAACCCAAAACGGCCCCCGAACTGCCCCGTGGGTGGTGCCAACACCTCCCATGGGACCAATGTAACTCGTAAGAACTGACCGCGCAGCAGCGAGACTCTCTATTTCAGAATACGACGATAATTTGAATTTTTCTATATTTAAGCAAAACATGGCGTTAGAGGGTGAAAACTCGAAACAACCCCCGAACGGACCCATGGGTGGCACCAACACCTCCCATGGGACCAATGTAACTCGTAGGAACTGACCCCGGAGCCGCGGGTCACTCGGTTTGAGAATACGATGATAATTTGCATATTTCTAGACTTAGCATTAAAAACATGGTGTTAGAGGGTGAAAACTCGAAACAGCCTCCGAACTCCCCCGTGGGTGGCACCAACACCTCCCACGGGACCAATGTGACTCGTAGGAACTGGCCGCGCAGCCACGGGACTCTCGGTTTGAGAATACGACGGTAATTTGCATATTCTAGACTAAGGATTAAAAACATCGCGTTAGTGGGTGAAAACCCGAAACAACCCCCAAACGGCCTCGTGGGTGGCACCAACAACTCCCATGGGACCAATGTAACTCGTAGGAACTGGCCGCGCAGCCCCGGGACTCCCGGTTTGAGAATACGATGATAATTTGCGTATTTCTAGACTTAGGCTTAAAAACATGACGTTAGAGGGTGAAAACTCGAAACAGCCCCCGAACCGCCTCGTGGGTGGCATCAACACCTCCCACGGGACTAATGTGACTCGTAGGAACTGACCGCGCAACTGCGCAACTGCGAGCCTCCCGGTTTGAGAATACGATGATAATTTGAGTATTTCTAGATTTAAGAAAAACATGGCGTTCGAGGGTGAAAACTTGAAACAACCCCCGAACGGCCCCGTGGGTGGCAACAACACCTCCCACGGGACAAATGTAACCCGTAGGAACTGACCCCGCCGCCGCGGGTCTCCCGATTTGAGAATACGATGATAATTTGCAAATTTCTAGACTTAGGCTTAAAAACATGGCGTTAGAGGGTGAAAACTCGAAACAGCCCCCGAACATTCCCGTGGGTGGTACCAACACCTCCCACGGGACCAATGTGACTCGTAGGAACTGGTCGTGCAGTCGCGGAAGTCCCGATTTGAGAATACGATGGTAATTTGCATAATTCTAGACTAAGGCTTAAGAACATGGCGTTAATGGGTGAAAACCTAAAACAACCCTCGAACGGCCCCGTGGGTGGCACCAACAACTTCCACTGGACCAATGTAACTTTAGGAACTAGTCGAGCAGCCCCGGGACTCCCGGTTTGAGAATACGATGATAATTTTTATATTACTAGTCTTAGGCTTTAAAACATGCCGTTAGAGGGTGAAGACTCGAAACTGTCCTCGAATAGCCCCGTTGGTGGCACCAACACCTCCCACGGCACCAATACGACTAGTAGGAACTGACCGTGCAGCCGTGGGACACGCGATTGGTGAATATTTAAGCTTAAAAACATGACGTTAGTGGGTGAAAACTCGAATCAGCCCCCGAACGGCCCCGTGGGTGGCACCAACACCTCCCACATGACTAATGTAACTCGTAGGAACTAGCCGCGCAACCACGGGACTCCCGATTTAAGAATACGACGGTAATTTGCATAACTCTAGAATTAGTCTTGAAAACATGTCGTTAGTGGGTGAAAACCCGAAATAACACTCGAACGACCCCATGGGTGGAGCCAACACCTCCCATGGGACCAATGTAACTCGTAGGAACTAACCGCGCAGCCGCGAGACTCCCGATTTGAGAATACGCTGATAATTTGCATATTTGAAGATTTAAGCAAGACATGGCATTAGAGGGTGAAAACTCGAAACAACCCCCGAACGGCTCCGTGGGTGGCACCAACACCTCCCACAGGACTAATGTAACTCGTAGGAACTGACCCCGCAGCCGCGGGTCTCCCGGTTTGAGAATACGATGATAATTTGGATATTTCTAGACTTAGGCTTAAAAACATGGCGTTAGAGGGTGAAAACTCGAAACAACCCCCGAACGGCCCCGTGGGTGGCACCAACACCTACCACGGGACTAATGTAACTCGTAGGAACTGGCCGCGCAACCTCAGGACTCCCGGTTTGAGAATACGACGATAATTTACATATTTCTAGACTTAGGCTTAACAGCATGGCATAAGTTGGTGAAAACTCGAAACAGCCACCGAACCACCCCGTGGGTGGCACCAACACCTCCCACGGGAGCAATTTAACTCGTAGGAACTGATCGAGCAGCCGCGAGACTCCCGATTTGAGAATACGATGATAATTTGCATATTTCCAAATTTAGGGTTAAAAACATGGCGTTAGAGGGTTAAAATCCAAAATAGCAACCGAACTGCCCCGTGGGTGGCGCCAACACCTCCCACGGGACCAATGTAACTCGTAGGAACTGACCGCTCAGCCGCGAGATTCCCGGTTTTAGAATACGATGATAATTTGCATATTTCTAGACTTGGGATTAAAAATATGGTGTTTGAGGGTGAAAATCAAAAGCAGCCCCCGAATAGCCCCGTGGGTTGCGCCAATACCTCCCACGGGAACAATGTAACTCGTAGGAACTGACTGCGCAACCGTGAGACACCCAGTTTGAGAATACAATGATAATTTGCATATTGATAGATTTATGCAAAACATGGCGTTAGAGGATGAAAACTCGAAATAACCCCCAAACGGCCCCGTGGGTGATACCAACACCTCCCACGGGACCAATGTAACTCGTAGGAACTGACCCCGCAGCCGCGGGTCTCCCGGTTTGAGAATACGATAATAATTTGCATATTTCTAGACTTAGGATTAAAAACATGGCGTTAGAAGGTGAAAACTCAAAACAGCCCCCGAACGGCCCCGTGGGTGGCACTAACACCTCCCACCGGACCAATATGACTCGTAGGAACTAGCCGTGCAGCCGCAGGACTCCCGGTTTGAAAATAAGACTGTAATTTTCATATTCTAGACTAAGGATTAAAAACATGGCGTTAGTGGGTGAAATCCCGTAACAAACCCCGAACGGCCACGTGGGTGGCTCCAACACCTCCCACGGGACCAATGTAACTCGTAGGAACTAGTCGAGCAACCCTGGGACTCCTGGTTTGAGAATACGACGATAATTTGCGTATTTCTAGACTTAGGATTAAAAACATGGCGTTAGAGGGTGAAAACTCGAAACAGCCCTCGAATTGCCCTGTGGGTGGCACCAACACCTCCCACGAGACCAATATGACTCGTAGGAACTGGCCGCGCAGTCGTGGGACACGCGATTTGAGAATACGACGGTAACTTGCATAATTCTAGACTTAGGCTTAAAAACATGGCGTTAGTTGGTGAAAACCCGAAACAGCCCCCCGAACGGCCCCGTGGGTGGCACCAACTCCTCCCACATGAGTAATGTAACTCGTAGGAACCATCCGTGCAATCGCGGGACTCTCGGTTTGAGAATACGATGGTTATTTGCATAACTCTAGACTTAGTCTTGAAAACTTGGCGTTAGTGGGTGAAAACCCGAAATAACACTCAAACGACCCCTTGGGTGGCGTCAACACATCCTGCGGGACCAATGTAATTCGTAGGAACTGACCGCGAAGCCGCGAGACTCCAGGTTTGAGAATACGATGATAATTTGCATATTTTAAGATTTAAGCAAAAAATGGCGTTAGAGGGTGAAAACTCGAAACAACCCCCGAACGGCCCCGTGGGTGGCACCAACACCTCCCACGGGACCAATGTAACTCGTAGGAACTGACCCCGCAGCTGCGGGTCTCCCGATTCTAGAATACGATGATATTTTGGATATTTCTAGACTTTGGCTTCAAAACATGGCGTTAGAGGGTGAAAACTCGAAACAACCCCCGAATGGCCCCGTGGGTGGCACCAACACCTACCAAGGGACTAATGTAACTCATAGGAACTGGCCGCGTTGCCCTGGGACTCCTGGTTTGAGAATACGATGATAATTTGCATATTTCTAGACTTAGGCTTAAAAATATGGTGTTAGAGGGTGAAAACCCAAAACAACCCCCGAATAGCCCCGTGGGTGGCGCCAACACCTCCCACGGGACCAATGTAACTCGTAGGAACTGACTGCGCAACCGCGAGACTCCCAGTTTGAGAATACGACGATAATTTACATATTGATAGATTTAAGCAAAACATGGCATTAGAGGGGGAAAACACGAAACAACCGCCGAACGGCCCCGTGGGTAGCAACAACACCTCCCACGAGACTAATGTCACTTGTAAGAACTGACTCCGCAGCCGCGGGTCTCCCGGTTTGAGAATACAATAATAATTACATATTTGTAGGCAGGATTAAAAAAATGGCGTTAGAGGGTGAAAACTCGAAACAACCCCCGAACGGCCCCGTGGGTGGCACCAACACCTCCCATGGGACCAATGTGACTCGTAGGAACTGGTCGAGCAGCCGCGGTACACCCGGTTTGAGAATACGACGGTAATTTGCCTAATTCTAGACTAAGGCTTAAAAACATGGCTTTAGTGGGTGAAAACCCAAAACTTCCCATGAACGGCCCCATGGGTGGCACCAACGCCTCCCACGGGACCAATGTAACTCGTAGGAACTGGTCGTGCAGCGTCGAGACTCCCGGTTTCAGAATACAATGATAATTGGCGTATTTCTCGACTTAGGCTTAAAAACATGGCGTTAGAGAGTGAAAACTCGAAACAACTCCCGAACCGCCTCGTGGGTGCCACCAACACCTCCCACGGTACTAATGTGACTCGAAGGAACTGGCCGCGCAACCGTTGGACACGCGATTTGAGAATATGATGGTAATTTGCAGAATTCTAGACTTAGGCTTAAAACATGTCATTGGTGGTTAAAAACCCGAAACAGCCCCCGAACGGCCCCGTAGGTGGCACCAACACCTCCCACATGACTAATGTAACTCGTAGGAACTAGTCGCGCAACCCCGGGACTCTCGATTTGAGAATACGATGATAAATTGCATATTTCAAAACTTAGGCTTAAAAACATGGCGTTAGAGGGTGAAAACCTGAAACAGCTACCGAACCGCCCCGTGGGTGGCGCCAACACCTCGCACGAGACCAATGTAACTCGTAGGAACTGACTGCGCAACTGCGAGCCTAAGTCTAGAATTATGCAAATTACCGTCGTATTGAAAAACCACCCACGGGATCAATGTAACTCTTAGGAACTGATCGCGCAGCTGTGAGACTCTGGGTTTGAGAATACGATGATAATTTGAATTTATCGAGATTTAAGCAAAACATGGCGTTAGAGGGTTAAAACTCGAAACAACCCCGAACGGCCCTGCGGGTGGCACCAACACCTCCCATGCGACCAATGTAACTCGTAGGAACTGACCCCACAGTCGCGGGTCTCCCGGTTGGAGAATACGATGATAATTTGTATATTTCTAGACTTAGGCTTAAAAACATGGCGTTAGAGGGTGAAAACTCAAAACAACCCCTGAACAGCCCCGTGGGTGGCACCAACACTTCCCACGGGACTAATGTAACTCGTAGGAACTGGCCACGCAGTGCCGGGACTCCCGGTTTGTGAATATGATGATAATTTGCATATTTCTAGACTTGGGCTTAAAAACATGGCTTTATAGGGTGAAAACCAAAAACAACCCCCGGACCGCCCCGTGGTTGGCGCCAACTCCTCCCACTGGACCAATGTAACTCCTAGGAACTGACCCTGCAGGCGCGAGACTCCCTGTTTGAGAATACGACGATAATTTTCATATTTCTAGATTGAAGCAAAACATGGCGTTAGAGGGGGAAAATAAGAAACAACCCCTGAACGACCCCGTGGGTAGCAACAACACCTCCCACGGGACCAACGCAACTCGTAGGAACTGACCCCGCAGCCGCGGGTCTCCCGATTTGAGAATACAAAGATGATTTGCATATTTGTAGATAGGCTTAAGAACATGGCGTTAGAGGGTGAAAACTCGAAACAACGCCCGAACGGCCCCGTGGGCGACACCAACACCTCCCACGGGACCAATGTGACTCGTAGGAACTGGCCGAGCAGCCGCGGTACTCCCGGTTTGAGAATACGATGGTAATTTGCATAATTCTAGACTAAGAATTAAAAATATGGTGTTAGTGGGTAAAAACCCAAAACAGCCCTCGAACGGCCCCGTGGGAGGCATCAACACCTCCCACAGTACCAATGTAACTCATAGGAATTGGCCGCGCAGCCCCGGGACTCTCGGTTTCAGAATATGATGATAATTTTCATATTTCTAGACTTAGGCTTAAAAACATGGCGTTAAAGGGTGAAAACTCGAAACATCTCCCGAACCTCCCCGTGGGTGGCACCAACACCTCCCACGGGACCAATGTGACTTGTAGGAACTGGTCGCACAGCCGTGGGACTCCCGGTTTGAGAATACAACGGTAATTTAAATAATTCTAGACTTAGGCTTAAAAATAAGGTGTTAGTGGGTGAAAACTCGAAACAGTCGTCGAACGGCCCTGTGGGTGGCACCAACACCTCCCATATGACTAATGTAACTCGTAGGAATTATGAGAATAATATGATAATTTGAAGACTTAGGCTTAAAAACACGGCGTTAGAGGGTGAAAACTAAAAACATACCCCAAACATCACCGTGGGTGGCGCCAACACATCCCACAGCCCCAATGTAACTCGTAGGAATTGACCGCGCAGCCGCGAGACTCCCGGTTTGAGAATACGACGATAATTTACTTATTTCTAGATTTATTCAGAACATTACGATAGAGGGTTAAAACTCAAAACAACCCCGAACGTTCCCGTAGGTGGTACCAACACCTCCCACGGGACCAATGTAACTCGTAGGAACTGACCCCGCAGCCGCGGGTCTACTACCGTTTTTAGAATACGATGATAATTTGCATATTTCAAAACGTAGCCTTAAAAACATGACGTTAGAGGGTGAAAACTCGAAATAGCCCCCGAACGACCCCATGGGTGGCACTAACACCTCCCACGAGACCAATGTGACTCGTAAGAACTGGACGTGCAGCCACGGGACTCTCGATTTGATAATATGACGGTAACTTGCATATTTTAGACTTAAGTTAAAAAACATGGCGTTAGTGGGTGAAAACCCGAAACAACCCCCAAACGGCCCCGTGGGTGGCACCAACACCTCCCACGGGACCAAAGTAACTCGTAGGAACTGGATGCCAAGCCCCAGGACTCCCAATTTAAGAATTTGACGATAATTTGGATATTTCTAAACTTAGGCTTAAAAACATGGCGTTAGAGGGTGAAAACTCAAAACAGCCCCCGAACTACCCCGTGGGTGACACCAGCACCTCCCACGGGACCAATGTGACACATAGGAACTAGCCGCGCAGCTGCGGGACTCCCGGTTTGAGAATATGATGGTAATTTGAATAATTTTAGATTTAAGCAAAACATGGCGTAAGAGGGTGAAAACATGAAAGATTCCCCGAATAGCCCCCCGAACGGTAATTTGCATAATTCTTGACTTAGGCTTAAAAACATGGCGTTAGTGGGTGAAAACTCAAAACAGCCACCGAACGGCCCCGTAGGTGGTACCCAAACCTCCCACGAACTAATGTAACTCGTAGGATCTGGCCGCGCAGGCCCGAGACTCGCGGTTTGAGAATACGACGATAATTTGCACAATTTTAAACTTAGGCTTAAAAACATGGCGTTAGAGGGTGAAAACCCCAAATAGCCCCCGAACCGCCCCGTGGGTGGCGCCAACACCTCCCACGGCACCAATGTAACTCGTAGAAATTGATCGCACAGTCACGAGACTCCCGGTTTGAGAATACGAAGATAATTTGCATATTGCTAGATTTAAGCAAAACATGGCGTTCGAGGGTGAAAACTAGAAACAACCCTTGAACAGCCCCGTGGGTGGCAACAACACCTCCCACGGGACAAATGTAACTCGTAGGAACTAACCCCGCCACTGCGGGTTTCACTGTTTGAGAGTACGACGATAATTTGCAAATTTCTAGACTTAGGCTTAAAACATGGCATTAGAGGGTGAAAACTCGAAATAGCCCCCGAACGTCCCCGTGGGTGGCACCAACACCTCCCACGGGACCAATGTTACTCGTAGGAACTGGCCGCGCAGCTGCGGGACTCCCGGTTTGAGAAACTGACGGTAATTTGCATAATTCTAGACTAAGGATTAAAAACATGGCGTTAGTGGGTGAAAACCCAAAACAACCCTTAAACGGCCCCGTGGGTGGCACCAACACCTCCCACGGGACCAATGTAACTCGTAGGAACTGGTCGCGCAGCCTCGGGACTCCCGATTTGAGAATACGACAATAATTTGTATATTTCTAGACTTAGGTTTAAAAACATGTCGTTAGAGGGTGAAAACTCGAAACATCCCCCGAACGGCCCCGTGGGTTGCACCAACACCTCCCACGGGACCATTGTGACTCGTAGAAACTGGTCGAGTAGCCGCGGGACTCCCGGTTTGAGAATACGACGGTAATTTGCATAATTCTAGACTTAGGCTTAAGAACATGGCGTTAGTGGGTGAAGCTTAAAACAGCCCCCGAACTGCCCTGTGGGTGGAACCAACACCTCCCACGTGACTAATGTAACTCGTAGGAACTAGTCGTGCAGCCTCGGGATGCCCCGTTTGAGAATAAGATGATCATTTGCATATTTCAAAACTTAGGCTTAAAAACATGGTGTTAGAGGGAAAAAACTGAAAACAGCCATCGAACCACCCCGTGGGTGGCGCCAACACCTACCACAGGACCAATGTAACTCGTAGGAATTGACCTCGTAGCCACGGGTCTCTCGGTTTGAGAATACAATGATAATTTGCATATTTCTAGACTTAGGCTTAAAAACATGGCGTTAGAGGGTGAAAAATCAAAACAACCCCCGAACAGCCCCGTGGGTGGCGCCAACACCTCCCACGAGACCAATGTAACTCCTAGGAACTGACTGTGAAGCCACGAGACTCCCGGTTTAAGAATACGACGATAATTTGTATATTTTTAGATTTAAGCAAAACATGGCGTAAGAGGGTGAAAATACGAAATAATCCCTGAACAGCCCCATGGGTGGCAACAACACCTCCCACGGGACCAATGTAACTCGTAGGAACTGACCCCGCAGCCGCAGGTCTCCCGGTTTGAGAATACGACGATAATTTGTATATTTTTATATTTAAGCAAAATATGGCGTAAGAGGGTGAATACACGAAAGATTCCCCGAAGAGCCCCATGGGTGGCAACAACACCTCCCACGGGACCAATGTAACTCGTAGGAACTTTCCCCGTAGCCGCGGGTCCCCCGATTTAAGAATACGATGATAATTTGCATATTTCTAGACTTAGGCTTAAAAACATGGCGTTAGAGGGTGAAAAATCGAAATAGCCCCCGAACGGCCGCGTCTGTGTCACCAACACCTCCCACAAGACCAATTTGACTCGTAGGAACTGGACGCGCAGCCGCGGGACTCCCGGTTTGAGAATACGACGGTAATTTGTATAATTCTAGACTTAGGCTTAAAAACATGGCGTTAGTGGGTGAAAACCCGAAATAGCCACCGAACCGGCCCGTGGGTGGCACCAACACCTCCCACAGGACCAATTTAACTCGTAGGAACTGACCGCGCAGCCGCGAGACTCCTAATTTGAGAATACGATGATAATTTGCATATTTCAAGACTTAGGCTTAAAAACATGGCGTTAGAGGGTGAAAACCCAAAAGAATCGCCGAACCGCCCTGTGGGTGGCGCCAACACCTCCCACGGGACCAAAGTAACTCGTAGGAACTGACCGAGCAGCCGCGAGACTCCCGATTTGAAAATACGATGATAATTTGCATATTTCTAGACTTAGGCTTAAAAACATGGCGTTAGAGGGTGAAAACTCGAAACGGCCCCCGAACAGCCCCGTAGGTGGCACCAACACCTCCAACAGCACCAATGTAACTCGTAGGAACTGACTGCGCAGCCCTGAGACTCCCAGTTTGAGAATACGACGATAATTTACATATTTCTACATTTAAGCAAAATATGGCCTTAGAGGGTGAAAACTCGAACAACCCCCGAATGACCCCGTGGGTGGCACTAACACCTCCCACGCGACCAATGTAACTCGTAGGAACTGACCCCACAGCTTCGGGTCTCCAGGTTTGAGAATAGGATAATAATTTGCATATTTCTAGACTTAGGCTTAAAAACATGGCGTTAGAGGGTGAAAACTCGAAACAACCCCTGAACAGCCCCGTGGGTGGCGCCAACACCTCCCACGGCACCATTGTAACTCGTAGGAACTGACTGCGCAGCCGTGAGACTCCCAGCTTGAGAATACGATGATAAATTGCATATTTCTAGACTTAGGCTTTAAAAAATGGCGTTATAGGGTGAAAACCCAAAACAGCAACCGAACCGCCCCGTGGGTGGCGCCAACTCCTCTCACGGGACCAATGTAACTCGTAGGAACTGACCGTGCAGTCGCGAGACTCCCGGTTTGAGAATACGACGATAATTTGCATATTTCTAGACTTAGGCTTAAAAACATGGCATTAGAGGGTGTAAACCCAAAACAACTCCCCGAACGGCCCTGTGGGTGCCGCCAACACCTCCCACGGCACAAATGTAACTCGTAGGAAATGACCGCGCAGCCACGAGACTCTCGGTTTGAGAATATGATGATAATTTGCATATATCTAGATTTAAGCAAAACATGGCCTTAGAGGATGAAAACTCGAAATAACCCCCGAATGGCCCCGTAGGTAGCACCAATACCTCCCACGGGACTAATGTAACTCGTAGGAACTGATCCCACAGTCGCGGGTCTCCCGGTTTGAAAGTACGATAATAATTTGTAAATTTATTGACTCAGGCTTAAAAATATGGCGTTAGGGGGTGAAAACACGAAACATCGCCCGAACGGCCCTGTGGGTGGCACCAACACCTCCCACAAGACCAATTTGACTCTTAGGAACTGGCCGCGCAGCCGTAAGACTCCCGGTTTGAGGATACAATGGTAATTACGATATTCTAGACTAAGGCTTAAAAACAGGGTGTTAGTGGGTGAAAACCCGAAACAGCCCCCGAACGGCCCCGTGGGTGGCTCCAACACCTCCCACGGGACCAATATAACTCGTAGAAACTGACTGCGCAGCCCCGAGACTCCCGGTTTGAGAATACGATGATAATTTGCATATTTCAAAATTTAAGCAAAACGTGGCGTTAGAGGGTGAAAACTCAAAATAACCCCCGAACAACCCCGTGGGCGGCACCAACACCTCCCACGAGACCAATGTAACTCGTAGGAACTGTCCACGCAGTCGCGGGACTCGCGATTTGAGAATACGAAGTTAATTTTCATAATTCTATACTTAGGCTTAAAAACATGTTGTTAGTGGGTGAAAACCCGAAACAGCCCCCGAACGGCCCGTGGGTGGTACCAACCCCTCCTACATGACAAATGTAACTCGTAGGAACTAGCCGCGCAGTCGCGGGACTCCCGATTTGAGAATATGATGGTAATTTGCATAATTCTAGACTTAGTCTTAAAAACATGGCGTTATTGGGTGAAAACCCGAAATAACCCCCAAACTGCCCCGTGGGTGGCGGCAACACCTCCCACGGAACCAATGTAACTCTTAGGAACTGATCGCGCAGCCGCGAGACTCTTGATTTAAGAATACGACGATAATTTGCATATTTCCAGATTTAATCAAAACATGGCGTTAGAGGGTGAAAACTAGAAATAACCCCCGAACGGCCCCGTGGGTGGCACCAACACCTCCCACGCAACCAATGTAACTCGTAGGAACTGACCCTGCAGCCGCGGGACTCCCGATTTGGGAATACACCGTTAATTTGCATAATTCTTGACTTAGGCATAAAAACATGGCATTAGTGGGTGAAAACTCGAAACAGCCCCCGAACGGCCCCGTGGGTGGCACCCAAACCTCCCACGGACTAATGTAACTCGTAGAAACTAGCTGCGCAGCCCTGGGACTCGCGGTTTTACAATACGACGATATTTTGTAAATTTTTAGACTTAGCCTTAAAAACATGGCGTTAGAGGGTGAAAACCCAAAATAGCCCCCGAACCGCCCCGTGGGTGGCGCCAACACCTCCCACGGCACCAATGTAAATCGTAGGAACTGACCGCACAGTCGTAAGACTGCCGATTTTAGAATACGACGACAATTTACATAATTATAGATTTAAGCAAAACCTGGCGTTCGAGGGTGAAAACTCGAAATAACCCCCGAACGGCCCCGTGGGTAGCAACAACACCTCCCACGGGACAAATGTAACTCGTAGGAACTGACCCTGCCGGTGCGGGTCTCCCGGTTTGAGAATACGACGATCGTTTGTGAATTTCTAGACTTAGCCTTAAAACATGGCGTTAGAGGGTGAAAACTCCAAATAGCCCCGAACGTCCCTGTGGGTGGCACCAACACCTCCCACGGGACAAATGTTACTCGTAGGAACTGGTCGCTCAGCCGTGGGACTCCCGATTTGAGAAAACGATGGTAATTTTCATAATTCTAGACTTAGGCTTAAAAACATGGCGTTAGTGGGTGAAAAATCGAAACAACCCCCGAACGGCCCCGTGGGTGGCACCATCACCTCCCACGGGACCAATGTGACTCGTATGAACTGGTCGCGCAGCCGCGGGAGTCCCGGTTTGAGAATACGATGGTAATTTGCATAATTCTAGACTTAGGATTAAAAACATGGCGTTAGTGGGTGAAAACCCAAAACAGCCCTCAAACGGCCCCGTGGGTGGCACCAACACCTCCCACGGGACCAATGTAATTCGTAGGAACTGGTCGCGCAGCCCGGGGACTGCCGGTTTGAGAATACGACAATAATTTACATATTTCTAGACTTAGGCTTAAAAACATGGCATTAGAGGGTGAAAACTCGAAACAACCCCCGAAAAGCCCTGTGGGTGGCACCAACACCCACCACGGGACCAATGTGACTCGTAGGAACTGGTCGCGCAGCCGCGGGACTCTCGGTCTGAGAATACGACGGTAACTTGCATATTTTAGACTTATGTTAAAAACATGGCGTTAGTGGGTGAAAACCAGAAACATCCCCCGAACGGCCGAGTGGGTGGCACCAACACCTCCCACGGGATGAAAGTAACTCGTAGGAACTGGCTGTGCAGCCCCAGGACTCCCGGTTTAAGAATACGACAATAATTTGGATATTTCTAGACTTAGGCTTAAAAACATGGTGTTAGAGGGTGAAAACTCGAAACAGCCCCCGAACGGCCCCGTGGGTGGCACCAACACCTCCCACGGGACCAATGTGACTCGTAGGAACTGGCCGCGCAGCCGCGCGACTCCCGACTTGAGAATAGACGGTAACTTGCATATTTTAGACTTATGTTAAAAACATGGCGTTAGTGGGTGAAAACCAGAAACATCCCCCGAACGGCCCAATGGGTAGCACCAACACCTCCCACAGGATGAAAGTAACTCGTAGGAATTGGTTGTCCAGCCCCAGGCCTCTCGGTTTAAGAATATGACAATAATTTGGATATTTCTAGACTCACGCTTAAAAACATGGTGGTAGAGGGTGAAAACTCAAAACAGCCCCCGAACGGCCCCGTGGGTGGCACCAACACCTCCCACGGGACCAACGTGACTCGTAAGAACTGGCCGCGCAGTCGCGGGACTCCCGGTTTGAGAATACACCGATAATTTGCATAATTCTTGACTCAGGCTTAAAAACATGGCATTAGTGGGTGAAAACTCGAAACAGCCCCCGAACGACCCCGTGGGTGGCACCCAAACCTCCCACGGACTAATGTAACTCGTAGAAACTAGCTGCGCAACCCCGGGACTCGCGATTTGAGAATACGACGATATTTTGCAAATTTTTAGACTTAGTCTTAAAAACATGGCGTTAGAGGGTGAAAACCCAAAATAGCCCCCGAACCGCCCCGTGGGTGGCGCCAACACCTCCCACGGTACCAATGTAAATCGTGGGAACTGACCGCACAGTCGCAAGACTGCCGATTTTAGAATTCGACGACAATTTACATAATTATAGATTTAAGCAAAACCTGGCGTTCGAGGGTGAAAACTCGAATTAACCACCGAACGGCCCCGTGGGTAGCAACAACACCTCCCACGGGACAAATGTAACTCGTAGGAACTGACCCTGCCGGTGCGGGTCTCCCGGTTTGAGAATACGACGATAATTTGCGAATTTCTAGACTTAGTCTTAAAACATGGCGTTAGAGGGTGAAAACTTGAAATAGCCCCCGAACGTCCCCGTGGGTGGCACCAACACCTCCCACGGGACAAATGTTACTCTTAGGAACTGGTCGCTCAGCCGCGGGACTCCCGATTTGAGAAAACGATGGTAATTTTCATAATTCTAGACTTAAGCTTAAAAATATGGCGTTAGTGGGTGAAAAATCGAAACAACCCCCGAACGGCCCCGTGGGTGGGACCAACACCTCTCACGGGACCAATGTGACTCGTAGGAACTGGTCGCGCAACCGCGGGACTCCCGGTTTGAGAATACGATGGTAATTTTCATAATTCTAGACTTAGGATTAAAAACATGGCGTTAGTGGGTGAAAACCCAAAACAGCCCTCAAACGGCCCCGTGGGTGGCACCAACACCTCCCACGGGACCAATGTAACTCGTAGGAACTGGTCGCGTAGCCCGGGGACTTTCGATTTGAGAATACGACAATAATTTACATATTTCTAGACTTAGGCTTAAAAACATGGCGTTAGAGGGTGAAAACTCGAAACAGCCCCCGAAAAGCCCTGTGGGTGGCACCAACACCCACCACGGGACCAATGTGACTCCTAGGAACTGGCCGCGCAGCCGCGGGACTCTCGGTTTGAGAATACGACAGTAATTTGCATAATTATAGGCTTAGGCTTAAGAACATAGCGTTAGTGGGTGAAACCCGAAACAACCCCGTGGGTGGCACCAACACCTCCCACGGGACCAATGTAACTCGTAGGAACTGGCCGCGCAGCTCCGGGACTCCCGGTTTGAGAATACGATGATCATTTGCATATTTCAAAACGTAGGCTTAAAAACATGGCTTTAGAGGGTGAAAACCGAAAACAGTCCCCGAACATCCCCGTGGGTGGCGCCAACACCTCCCACGGGACCAATATAACTCGTAGGAACTGACCGTGAAGCCACGAGACTACCGGTTTGAGAATACGACGATAATTTGTATATTTCTAGATTTAAGCAAAACATGGCGTAAGAGGGTTAAAACACGAAAATAATCCCCGAACAGCCCCATGGGTGGCAACAACACCTCCCACAGGACCAATGTAACTCGTAGGAACTGACCCCGCAGCCGCGGGTCTCCCGGTTTGAGAATACGACGATAATTTGTATATTTTTATATTTAAGAAAAACTGGGCGTAAGAGGGTGAAAACGTGAAATAATCCCCGAACAGCCCCAGGGGTGGCAACAACACCTCCCACGGGACCAATGTAACTCGTAGGAACTGACCTCGTAGCCACGGGTCTCCCGGTTTGAGAATACAATGATAATTTGCATATTTCAAGACTTAGGCTTAAAAACATGGCGTTAGAGGGTGAAAAATTGAAACAACCCCCGAACCGCCCCGTGGGTGGCACCAACACCTCACTCGGGACCAATGTGACTCGTAGGAACTGGCCGTGAAGCCGTGGGACACCCGATTTGAGAATACAACGGTAATTTGCATAAATTCTAGACTTAGGCTTAAAAACATGGCGTTAATGGGTGAAAACCCGAGACAGCCATCGAACGGCCCCATGGGTGGCACCAACACCGCCCACATGACTAATATAACTCGCAGGAACTAGTCATGCAGCCCCGGGACACCCGATTTCAGAATACGACGATAATTTGCATATTTCAAACTTCGGCTTAAAAACATGGTGTTAGAGGGTGAAAACCCAAAACAACCACCGAACCGCCCCGTGGTTGGGGCCAACACCTCCCACGGGACCAATGTAACTCATAGGACCTAACCACGCAGCCGCGAGAATCCCGGTTTGAGAATACTATGATAATTTGAAGACTTAGGCTAAAAAACATGGCGTTAGAGGGAGAAAACCCAAAACAGTGCCCAAACATCACCGTGGGTGGCGCCAACACCTCCCACGGCACCAATGTATCTCGTAGGAACTCACCGCGTAGCCGCGAGAGTCCCAGTTTGAGAAAACATCGATAATTTTCATATTTCTAGATTTATGCAAAACATGGCATTAGAGGGTGAAAACTCGAAACAACCCTCGAACGGCCCCGTGGGTGGCACCAACACCTCCCACGGGACCAATGTAACTCGTAGGAACTTGCCCCGCAGCCGTGGGTCTCCCGGTTTGAGCATACGTCGATAATTTACATATTTCTAGACTTAGGCTTAAAAACATGGCGTTAGAGGGTGAAAACTCGAAACACACCCCAAACGGCCCCGTGGGTGGCACCGAAACCTCCCACGGGACCAATGTGACTCGTCGTAACTGGCCGCACAGCCGCGGGACTCTCGATTTGAGAATACGATGGTAACTTGCATATTTTAGACTAAGGTTAAAAAACATGGCGTCAGTGGGTGAAAATTCGAAACAACCCCCGAACGGCCCCGTGGGTGGCACCAACACCTCCCACGGGACCAATGTGACTCGTAGGAACTGGCCGCGCAGCCGCGAGACTCCCGGCTTGAGAATAGACGGTAACTTGCATATTTTAGACTTATGTTAAAAACATGGCGTTAGTGGGTGAAAACCAGAAACATCCCCCGAACGGCCCAGTGGGTGGCACCAACACCTACCACGGGATGAAAGTAACTCGTAAGAACTGGATGTGCAGCCCCAGGACTCCCGGTTTAAGAATACGATAATAATTAGGATATTTCTAGACTTAGGCTTAAAAATATGGTCTTAGAGGGTGAAAACTAGAAACAGCCCCCGAACGGCCCCGTGGGTGGCACCAACACCTCCCACGGGACCAATGTGACTCATAGGAACTAGCGGCGCAGCCGCGGGACTCCCGGCTTGAGAATAGACAGTAAGTTGCATATTTTAGACTTATGTTAAAAACATGGCGTTAGTGGGTGAAAACCAGAAACATCCCCCGAACGGCCCAGTGGGTGGCACCAACACCTCCCACGGGATGAAAGTAACTCGTAGGAACTGGCTGTGCAGCCCCAGGACTCTCGGTTTAAGAATACGACAATAATTTGGATATTTCTAGACTTAGGTTTAAAAACATGGTGTTAGAGGGTGAAAACTCGAAACAGCCCCCGAACGGCCCCGTGGGTGGCACCAACACCTCCCACGGGACCAACGTGACTCGTAGGAACTGGCCGCGCAGCCGCGGGACTCCCGATATTAGAATACACCGGTAATTTGCATAATTCTTGACTCAGGCTTAAAAACATGGCATTAGTGGGTGAAAACTCAAAACAGCCCCCGAACGGCCCCGTGGGTGGAACCCAAACCTCGCACGGACTAATGTAACTCGAAGAAACTACCTGCGCAGCCCCGGGACTCGCGGTTTGGGAATACGACGATATTTTGTAAATTTTTAGACTTAGCCTTAAAAACATGGCGTTAGAGGGTGAAAACCCAAAATAGCCTCCGAACCGCCCCGTGGGTGGCGCCAACACCTCCCACGGCACTAATGTAAATCGTAGGAACTGACCGCACAGTCGCAAGACTGCCGATTTTGGAATACGACGACAATTTAAATAACTATAGATTTAAGCAAAACCTGGCGTTCGAGGGTGAAAACTCGAAATAACCCCCGAACGGCCCCGTGGCTAGCAACAACACCTCCCACGGGACAAATGTAACTCGTAGGAACTGACCCTGCCGGTGCAGGTCTCCCAGTTTGAGAATATGACGATAATTTGCGAATTTCTAGACTTAGCCTTAAAACATGGCGTTAGAGGGTGAAAACTCAAAATAGCCCCCGAACGTCCCCGTGGGTGGCACCAACACCTCCCACGGGACAAATGTTACTCGTAGGAACTGGTCGCTTAGCCGCGGGACTCCCGATTTGAGAAAACGATGGTAATTTTCATAATTCTAGACTTAGGCTTAAAAACATGTCATTAGAGGGTGAAAAATCGAAACAACCCTCGAACGGCCCCGTGGGTGGCACCAACACCTCCCACGGGACCAATGAGACTCGTAGGAACTGTTCGCGCAGCCGCGGGACTCCCGGTTTGAGAATACTATGGTAATTTGCATAATTTTAGACTTAGGATTAAAAACATGGCGTTAGTGGGTGAAAACCCAAAACAGCCCTCAAGCGGCCTCGTGGGTGGCACCAACACCTCCCACGGGACCAATGTAACTCGTAGGAACTGGTCGCGCAGCCCGGGGACTGCCGGTTTGAGAATACGGCAATAATTTACATATTTCTAGACTTAGGCTTAAAAACATGGCGTTAGAGGGTGAAAACTCGAAACAACCCCCGAAAAGCCCTGTGGGTGGCACCAACACCCACCACGGGACCAACGTGACTCGTAGAAACTGGTCGCGCAGCCGCGGGACTCTCGGTTTGAGAATACGACGGTAATTTGCATAATTATAGGCTTAGGCTTAAGAACATAGCGTTAGTGGGTGAAACCCGAAACAACCCTCAAACGGCCCCGTGGGTGGCACCAACACCTCCCACGGGACCAATGTAACTCGTAGGAACTGGCCGCGCAGCTCCGGGACTCCCGATTTGAGAATACGATGATCATTTGCATATTTCAAAACTTAGGCTTAAAAACATGGCTTTAGAGGGTGAAAACCGAAAACAGTCCCCGAACATCCCCGTGGGTGGCGCCAGCACCTCCCACGGGACCAATATAACTCGTAGGAACTGACCGTGAAGCCACGAGACTACCGGTTTTAGAATACGACGATCATTTGTATATTTCTAGATTTAAGCAAAACATGGCGTAAGAGGCTTAAAACATGAAAATAATCCCCGAACAACCCCATGGGTGGCAACAACACCTCCCACGGGACCAATGTAACTCGTAGGAACTGACTCCGCAGCCGCGGGTCTCCCAGTTTGAGAATACGACGATAATTTGTATATTTTTATATTTAAGCAAAACTGGGCGTAAGAGGGTGAAAACAAGAAACAATACCCGAACAGCCCCATGGGTGGCAACAACACCTCCCACGGACCAATGTAACTCGTAGGAACTGACCCCGTAGCCACGGGTCTCCCAGATTGAGAATACAATGTTAATTTGTATATTTCTAGACTTATGCTTAACAACATGGCGTTAGAGGGTGAAAAATCAAAACAACCCCCGAACCGCCCCGTGGGTGGCACCAACACCTCACTCGGGACCAATGTGACTAGTAGGAACTGGCCGTGCAGCTGTGGGACACCCGATTTGAGAATACAACGGTAATTTGCATAATTCTAGACTTAGGCTTAAAAACATGGCGTTAATGGGTGAAAACCCGAAACAGCCATCGAACGGCCCCATGAGTGGCACCAACACCTCCCACATGACTAATATAACTCGCAGGAACTAGTCATGCAGCCCCGGGACACTCGGTTTGAGAATACGACGATAATTTGCATATTTCAAACTTCGTCTTAAAAACATGGTGTTAGAGGGTGAAAACCCAAAACAGCCACCAAACCGCCCCGTGGTTGGGGTCAACACCTCCCACGGGACCAATGTAACTCGTAGGAACAGACCGCGCAGCCGCGAGAATCCCGGTTTGAGAATAGTATGATAATTTAAAGACTTAGGCTAAAAAACATGGCGTTAGAGGGTGAAAACCCAAAACAGTGCCCAAACATCACCGTGGGTTGCGCCAACACCTCCCACGACACCAATGTAACTCGTAGGAACTCACCGCGTAGCCGCGAGACGCCCGGTTTGAGAATACGTCGATAATTTGCATATTTCTAGATTTATGCAAAACATGGCATTAGAGGGTGAAAACTCAAAACAACCCCCGAACGGCCCCGTGGGTGGCACCGAAACCTCCCATGGAACCAATGTAACTCGTAGGAACTTGACCCGCAGCCGTGGGTCTCCCGGTTTGAGCATACAACGATAATTTACATATTTCTATACTTAGGCTTAAAAACATGGCGTTAGAGGGTGAAAACTCGAAACACACCCCAAACGGCCCCGTGGGTGGCACCGAAACCTCCCACGGGACCAATGTGACTCATCGTAACTGGCCGCACAGCCGCGGGACTCTCGATTTGAGAATATGATGGTAACTTTCATATTTTAGACTAAGGTTAAAAAACATGGCGTCAGTGGGTGAAAACTCGAAACAGCCCCGTGGGTGGCACCAACACCTCCCACGGGACCAATGTGACTCGTAGGAACTGGCCGCACAGCCGCGGGACTCCCGGCTTGAGAATAGACGGTAACTTGCATATTTTAGACTTATGTTAAAAACATGGCGTTAGTGGGTGAAAACCAGAAACATCCCCCGAACGGCCCAGTGGGTGGCACCAACACCTCCCACGGGATGAAAGTAACTCATAAGAACTGGTTGTGCAGCCCCAGGACTCCCGGTTTAAGAATACGATAATAATTTGGATATTTCTAGACTTAGGCTTAAAAACATGGTGTTAGGGGGTGAAAACTCGAAACAACCCCCGAACGGCCCCGTGGGTGGCACCAACACCTCCCACGGGACCAATGTGACTCGTAGGAACTGGCCGCGCAGCCGCGGGACTCTCGGCTTGAGAATAAAGGGTAAGTTGCATATTTTAGACTTATGTTAAAAATATGGCGTTAGTGGGTGAAAACCAGAAACATCCCCCGAATGGCCCAGTGGGTGGCACCAACACCTCCCACGGGATGAAAGTAACTCGTAGGAACTGGCTGTGCAGCCCCAGGACTCCCGGTTTAAGAATACGACAATAATTTGGATATTTCTAGACTTAGGCTTAAAAACATGGTTTTAGATGGTGAAAACTCGAAACAGCCCCCGAACGGCCCCGTGGGTGGCACCAACACCTCCCACGGGACCAACGTGACTCGTAGGAACTGGCCGCACAGCCGCGGGACTCCCGGTTTGAGAATACACCGGTAATTTGCATAATTCTTGACTCAGGCTTAAAAACATGGCATTAGTGGGTGAAAACTCGAAACAGCCCCGAACGGCCCCGTGGGTGGCACCCAAACCTCGCACGGACTAATGTAACTCGTAGAAACTAGTTGCGCAGCCCCGGGACCCGCGGTTTGAGAATACGACGATATTTTGCAAATTTTTAGACTTAGCCTTAAAAACATGGCGTTAGAGGGTGAAAACCCAAAATAGCCCCCGAACCGCCCTGTGGGTGGCGCCAACACCTCCCACGGTACCAATGTAAATCGTAGGAAATGACCGCACAGTCGCAAGACTGCCGATTTTATATTACGACGACAATTTACATAATTATAGATTTAAGCAAAACCTGTCGTTCGAGGGCGGAAACTCGAAATAACCCCCGAACGGCCCCGTGGGTAGCAACAACACCTCCCACGGGACAAATGTAACTCGTAGGAACTGACCCTGCCGGTGCGGGTCTCCAGGTTTGAGAATACGACGATAATTTGCGAATTTCTAGACTATGTCTTAAAATAAAGTGTTAGAGGGTGAAGACTCGAAATAGCTCCTGAACGGCCCCGTGGGTGGCACCAACACCTCCCACGGGACCAATGTGACTCGTAAAAACTGGCCGCGCAGCCGCGGGACTCCCGACTTGAGAATAGACGATAACTTGCATATTTTAGACTTATGTTAAAAACATGGCGTTAGTGGGTGAAAACCAGAAACATCCCCCGAACGGCCCAGTGGGTGGCACCAACACCTCCCACGGGATGAAAGTAACTCGTAAGAACTGGCTTTGCACCCCCAGGACTCCCGGTTTACGAGTAAGATAATAATTTGGATATTTCTTGACTTAGGCTTAAAAATATGGTGTTAGAGGGTGAAAACTCGAAACAGCCTCCGAACGGCCCCGTGGGTGGCACCAACACCTCCCACGGGACCAATGTGACTCGTAGGAACTGGCCGCGCAGCCGCGGGACTCCCGGCTTGAGAATAGATGGTAACTTGCGTATTTTAGACTTATGTTAAAAACATGGCGTTAGTGGGTGAAAACAAAAAACATCCCCCGAACGACCCAGTGGGTGGCACCAACACCTCCCACGGGATGAAAGTAACTCGTAAGAATTGGCTGTGCAGCCCCAGGACTCCCGGTTTAAGAATACGACAATAATTTTGATATTTCTAGACTTAGGCTTAAAAACATGGTGTTAGAGGGTGAAAACTCGAAATAGCCCCCGAACGGCCCCGTGGGTGGCACCAACACCTCCCACGGGACCAATGTGACTCGTAAGAACTGGCCGCGCAGCCGCGGGACTCTCGGCTTGAGAATAGACGGTAACTTGCATATTTTAGACTTATGTTAAAAATATGGCGTTAGTGGGTGAAAACCAGAAACATCCCCCGAACGGCCCAGTGGGTGGCACCAACACCTCCCACGGACTAATGTAACTCGTAGAAACTAGCTGCGCAGCCCCGGGACTCGCGGTTTGAGAATACGATGATATTTTGCAAATTTTTAGCCTTAGCCTTAAAAACATGGCGTTAGAGGGTGAAAACCCAAAATAGCCCCCGAACCGCCCCGTGGGTGGCGCCAACACCTCCCACGGCACCAATGTAAATCATAGGAACTGACCACACAGTCGCAAGACTGCCAATTTTAGAATACGACGACAATTTACATAACTATGGATTTAAGCAAAACCTGGGGTTCGAGGGTGAAAACTCGAAATAACCCCCGAACGGCCCCGTGGGTAGCAAAAACACCTCCCACGGGGCAAATGTAACTCGTAGGAACTGACCCTGCCGGTGCGGGTCTCCCGGTTTGAGAATACGACGATAATTTGCAAATTTCTAGACTTAGTCTTAAAACATGGCGTTAGAGGGTGAAAACTCGAACGTCCCCGTGGGTGGCTACAACACCTCCCACGAGACAAATGTTACTCGTAGGAACTGGTCACTCAGCCGCGGGACTCCCGATTTGAGAAAATGATGGTAATTTGCATAATTCTAGACTTAGGCTTAAAGACATGGCGTTAGTGGGTGAAAAATCGAAACGACCCCCGAACGGCCCCGTGGGTGGCACCAACACCTCCCACGGGACCAATGTGACTCGTAGGAACTGGTCGCGCAGCCGCGGGACTCCCGGTTTAAGAATACGATGGTAATTTGCATAATTCTAGACTTAGGATTACAAACATGGCGTTAGTGGGTGAAAAATCCAAAACAGCCCTCAAACGGACCCGTGGGTGGCACCAACACCTCCCACGGGACCAATGTAACTCGTAGGAACTGGCCGCGCAGCCCCAGGACTGCCGGTATGAGAATACGACAATTATTTACATATTTCAGGACTTAGGCTTAAAAACATGGCGTTAGAGGGTGAAAACTCTAAACAGCTCCAGAAAAGACCTGTAGGTGGCACCAACACCCACCACGGGACTAATGTGACTCGTAGGAACTGGCCGCGCAGCCGTGGGACTCTCGGTTTGAGAATACGATGGTAATTTGCATAATTATAGGCTTAGGCTTAAGAACATAGCGTTAGTGGATGAAACCCGAAACAACCCACAAACGGCCCCGTGGGTGGCACCAACAACTCCCATGGGACCAATGTCACTCGTAGGAACTAGCCGCGCAGCTCCGGGACTCCCGGTTTGAGAATACGATGATCATTTGCATATTTCAAAACTTAGGCTTAAAAACATGGCGTTAGAGGGTGAAAACTGAAAACAGTCCCCGAACATCCCCTTGGGTGGCGCCAACACCTCCCACGGGACCAATATAACTCATAGGAACTGACCGTGAAGCCACGAGACTACCGGTTTGAGAATACGACGATAATTTGTATATTTCTAGATTTAGGCAAAACATGGCGTAAGAGGGTTAAAACATGAAAATAATCCCCGAACAGCCCCATGGGTGGAAACAACACCTCCCACGGGACCAATGTAACTCGTAGGAGCTGACCCCGCAGCCGCGGGTCTCCCGGTTTGAGAATACGAAGATAATTTGCATATTTTTATATTTAAGCAAAACTGGGCGTAAGAGGGTGAAAACACGAAACAATCCCCGAACAGCCCCATGGGTGGCAACAACACCTCCCACGGGACCAATGTAACTCGTAGGAACTGACCCCGTAGCCACGGGTCTCTCGGTTTGAGAATACGATGATAATTTGCATATTTCTAGGCTTAGGCTTAAAAACATGGCATTAGAGGGTGAAAAATCGAAACAACCCCTAACGGCACCGTGGGTGGCACCAACACCTCCCACGGGACCAATGTGACTCGTAGGAACTGGTCGCGCAGCCGCGGGACTCCTGATTTTAGAATACGATGGTAATTTGCATAATTCTAGACTTAGGCTTAAAAACATGGCATTAGTGGCTGAAAACCCGGAATAGACACCAAACCGCCCCGTGGGTGGCACCAACACCTCCCACAGGACCAATTTAACTCGTAGGAACTGATCGCGCAGCCGCGAGACTCCCAATTTGAGAATATGATGATAATTTGCATATTTCAAAACTTAGGCTTAAAAACATGGCATTAGAGGGTGAAAACCCAAAATAGTCACCGAACCGCCTCGTGGGTGGCGCTAACACCTCCCCCTGGACCAATGTAACTGGTAGGAACTGACCGAGAAGCCGCAAGATTCATGATTTGAAAATATGTTGATAATTTGCATATTTCTAGACTTAGGCTTAAAAACATGGCGTTAGAGGGTGAAAACCCGAAACAGCCCCCGAACAGCCCTGTCGCTGGCGCCAACACTTCCCACGGCACCAATGTAACTCGTAGGAACTGACTGCGCAGCCATGAGACTCCCAGTTTGAGAATACAACAATAATTTGCATATTTCTAGATTTAAGCAAAACATGTCATTAGAGGTTGAAAAATCGAAACAACTCCTGAACGGCCACGTGGGTGGAACCAACACCTCCCACGGGACCAATGTAACACGTAGGAACTGACCCCGTTGCCGCGGGTCTCCCGGTTTGAGAATACGACGATAATTTGCATATTTCTAGACTTAGGCTTAAAAACATGGTGGTAGAGGGTGAAAATTCAAAACAGCTCCCGAAAGGCCCTGTGGGTGGCACCAACACCTCCCACGGGACCAATGTGACTCGTAGGAACTGGCCGCGCAGTCACAGGAATCTCGGTTTGAGAATACGACGGTAATTTGCATATTCTAGACTAAGGATTAAAAACATCGCGTTAGTGGGTGAAAACCCAAAACAGCCCCCGAACGGCCCCGTGGGTGGCACCAACACTTCCCACGGGACCAATATAACTCGTAGGAACTGATCGCGCAGCCCCGAGACTCCCGGTTTGAGAATACGACGATAACTTGCATATTTCAAAATTTAAGCAAAACATGGCGTTAGAGGGTGAAAACTCTAAATAACCTCGAACAACCCCGTGGGCGACACCAACACCTCCCACGGGACCAAAGTGACTCGTAGGAACTGGCCACGCAGCCTCGGGACTCCCGATTTGAGAATACGACGATAATTTTAATATTTCTAGACTTAGAGGGTGAAAACTCGAAATAGACCCGAACAACCCCGCGGGTGGCACCAACACCTACCACGGGACCAATTTGACTCATAGGAACTGGACGCGCAGCCACGGGACTCGTGATTTGAGTCTATGACGGTAATTTGCATAATTCTATACTTAGGCTTAAAAATAGGGCGTTAGTGGGTGTAAACCCAAATAGCCCCCGAACAGCCCCGTGGGTGGCGCCAACACCTCCCACGGGACCAATGTAACTCATAGGAACTGACCTCTCAATCGCGAGACGGCCGGTTTGAGAATACGACGGTAATTTACATATTTCAAGATTTAACCAAAACATGGCATTAGAGGGTGAAAAATCAAAATAACCACCGAATTGCCCCGTGGGTGGCACTAACACCTCCCACGCGGCCAATGTAACTCGTAGGAACTGACCCTGCAGCAACGGGTCTCCCGTTTGAGAATTGGACGATAATTTGCATATTTGTAGACTTAGGCTTAAAAACATGGCGTTAGAGGGTGAAAACTCGAAACAACCCCTGAACGGCACAATGGGTGGCACCAACACCTCCCATGGGACTAATGTAACTCGTTGGAACTGGTCGCGCAGCCCCAGGTCTCCCGGTTTGAGAATACGATGATAATTTGCATATTTCTAGACATAGGCTTTAAAACATGGCGTTATAGGGTGAAAACCCAAAACAGCAACTGAACCGCCTCGTGGGTGGCGCCAACTCCTCTCACGGGACCAATGTAACTCGTAGGAACTGACCGTGCAACAATTACACTCCCTGTTTGAGAATACGATGATAATTTGCATATTTCTAGGCTTACGGTTAAAAACATGGCGTTAGAGGGTGGAAACCCAAAACAACCCCCGAACGGCCACGTGGGTGGCGCCAACACCTCCCACGGGACCAATGCAACTCGTAGGAACCTACCGAGCAGCTGCGAGACTCTCGGTTTGAGAATACGATAATAATTTGCATATTCCTATATTTAAGCAAATCATGGCATTAGAGGGTGAAAACTCAAACCCCGAACTGCCCTGTGGGTGGCACCAACTGCTCCCATGGGACCAATGTAACTCATTGGAATTGACTCCGCAGCCGCGGGTCACCCGGTTTGAGAATACGATTAGAATTTGCAAATTTCTAGACTTAGGCTTAAAAACATGGCGTTAGAGGGTGAAAACCTAAAACAGACCCTGAACAGCCCCGTGGGTGGTGCCAACACCTCCCATGCCACCAACATAACTCGTAGGAAGTTACCGCATAGTCGCGAGATTCCCGATTTGAGAATAGGACGATAATTTGCCTATTTCTAGATTTAAGCAAAACATAGCGTTAGAGGGTGAAAACTCGAAACAACCCCCGAACGGCACCATGGGTGGCACCAACACCTCCTACGAGACCAATGTAACTCATAGCTTCCACGGGACTAATGGAACTGGTAGGAACTGGCCACGCAGCCCCATGACTCCCTGTTTGAGAAAACGACGATAATTTGCATATTTCTAGACTTAGGCTTAAAAATATGGCGTTAGAGGGTGAAAACCCAAAACAGCCCCCGAACCGCCCTGTGGGTGGCTCCAACACCTCCCACGGGACCAATGAAACTCGTAGGAACTGACCTCACAGCCGCGAGACTCCCGATTTGAGAATACGACAATAATTTGCATATTTCTAGACTTTAGCTTGAAAACATTGCGTTAGCGACTGAAAATCCAAAACAGCCCCCGAACGACCCCCTAAGTGGCACCAACACCTCACACGAGACCAATGTAACTCGTAGGAACTGACCGCACGATCACTGGACTCCCGTTTTGAAAATACGTCGATAATTTGCATATTTCTAGATTTATGCAAAACATGGCATTAGAGGGTGAAAACTCGAAACAACCCCCGAACGACCCCGTGGGTGGCACCAACACCTCCCACAGGACCAATGTAACTCGTAGGAACTTGACCCGCAGCCGCGGGTCTCCCGTTTTGAGCATACGACGATAATTTACATATTTCTAGACTTAGGCTTAAAAACATGGCGTTAGAGGGTGAAAACTCGAAACACACCCCAAACGGCCCCGTGGGTGGCACCGAAACCTCCCACGGGACCAATGTGACTCGTCGTAACTGGCTGCACACCCGCGGGACTCTCGATTTGAGAATACGATGGTAACTTGCATATTTTAGACTAAGGTTAAAAAACATGGCGTCAGTGGGTGAAAACTCAAAACAGCCCCCGAACGGCCCCGTGGGTGACACCAACACCTCCCACGGGACCAATGTAACTCGTTGGAACTGACTCCACAGCCGTGGGTCTCCTGATTTGAAAATACGACGAGAATTTGAATATTTCTAGGCTTAGGCATAAAAACATCTCATTAGAGGGTGAAACCTCGAAACCACCCCCGAACGGCCCCGTGAGTGGCACCAACACCTCCCACGGGACTAATGTAACTCGTAAGAAATGGCAACGCAGCCTTGGGACTCCCAGTTTGAAAACACGATGATAATTTGCATATTTCTATACTTAGGCTTAAAAACATGGTGTTATAGGGTGCAAATCCAAAACGGCCCCCGAACCGCCCCATGAGTGGCGCCAACACCTCCCACGAGACTAATGTAACTCGTAGGAACTGACCGTGAAGCTGCGAGACTCCCGATTTGAGAATACGATGATAATTTGCATATTTCTAGATTCAAGCAAAACATGGCGTAAGAGGGTAAAAACATGTAACAACCCCCGAACAACCCCATGGGTGGAAACAACACCTCCCACGGGACCAATGTAACCCGTAGGAACTCACCCCGCAGTCGCGGGTATCCCAATTTAAGAATACGATTTTAATTTGCATATTTATAGACTTAGGCTTAAAAACATGGAGTTAGAGGGTGAAAAATAGAAACAGCCCCCGAACGGCCCCGTGGGTGGCACCAACACCTCCCACAGGACCAATGTGGCTCGTAGGAACTGGTCGCGCAGCCGCGGGACTTCCGGTTTGAGAACACAACGGTAATTTTCATAATCCTAGACTTAGGCTTGAAAACATGGCGTTAGTGGGTGAAAACCCGAAACAACCACCGAATCGCCCCGTGGGTGGCGCCAACACCTCCCACGGGACCAATATATCTCGTAGGAACTGACCGTGCAGCCGCGAGACTCCCAATTTGAGAATACGACGATAATTTGAAGACTTAGGCTAAAAAACAAGGCATTAGAGGGTGAAAACCCAAAATAGTGCCCAAACATCACCGTGGGTGGCGCCAACACCTCCCACGGCAACAATGTAACTCGTAGGAACTGACCGTGAAGCAGCGAGACTTTCGGTTTGAGAATACGACGATAATTTGCATATTTATGGAGTTAGGCTTAAAAACATGGTGTTAGAGGGTGAAAACTCAAAACAGCCCCCGAACGGCCCCGTGGGTAGCACCAACACCTCCCACGGGACCAATGTGACTCGTAGGAACTGGCCGCGCAGCCACGGGACTCTTGGTTTGAGAATACGACGGTAATTTGGATATTCTAGACTAAGGATTAAAAACATCGCGTTAGTGGGTGAAAACCCGAAACAGCCCCCGAACGGCCCCGTGGGTGGCACCAACACCTCCCACGGGACCAATATAACTCGTAGGAACTGATCGTGGAGCCCCGGGACTCCCGGTTTGAGAATACGATGATAATTTGCATATTTCAAATTTTAAGCAAAACATGGCGTTAGAGGGTGAAAACTCAAAATAACCCCCGAATAACCCCGTGGGCGGCACCAACACCTCCCACGGGACTAATGTGACTCGTAGGAACTGGCCACGCAGCCCCGGGACTCCCGATTTGAGAATACGATGATAATTTGCATATATCTACACTTAGGCTTAAAAACATGGCGTTAGAGGGTGAAAACTCGAAACAGACCCGAACAATCCCGTGGGTGCCACCAACACCTACCACGGGACCAATTTGACTCATAGGAACTGGACGCGCAGCCACGGGACTCGTGATTTGAGACTACGATGGTAATTTGCATAATTTTATACTTAGGCTTAAAAATAGGGCGTTAGTGGGTGTAAACCCGAAATAGCCCCCGAACGGCCCTGTGGGTGGCGCCAACACCTCCCACGGGACCAATGTAACTCTTTGGAACTGACCGCTCAATCTCGAGACGGGCGGTCTGAGAATATGACGATAATTTACATATTTCAAGATTTAAGCAAAACATGGCGTTAGAGAGTGAAAACTCAAAACAATCATCGAATGGCCCCGTGGGTGGCACTAACACCTCCTATGCGACCAATGTAACTCGTAGGAACTGACCCTGCAACATCGGGTCTCCCGGTTTGAGAATAGGATGATAATATGCATATTTGTAGACTTAGGCTTAAAAACATGGCGTTAGAGGGTGAAAACTCGAAACAACCCCCGAACGGCCCCGTGGGTAGCACCAACACCTCCCGTGGGACTAATGTAACTCGTTGGAACTGGTCGCGCAGCCCCGGGACTCCCGATTTGAGAATACGATGATAATTTGCATATTTCTAGACTTAGGCTATAAAACATGGCGTTATAGGGTGAAAACCCAAAACAACAATTGAACCGTCCCGTGGGTGGCGCCAACTCCTCTCACGGGACCAATGTAACTCGTAGGAACTGACCATGCAGCAGTTACACTCCCGGTTTGAGAATACGATGATAATTTGCATACTTCCAGACGTAGGCTTAAAAATATGGCGTTAGAGGGTGAAAACCCAAAACAACCCCTGAACGGCCATGTGGGTGGCGCCAACACCTCCCACGGGACCAATGTAACTCGTAGGAACCTATCGAGCAGCCGCGAGACTCTCGGTTTGAGAATACGATGATAATTTGCATATTTCTAGATTTGAGCAAATCATGGCATTAGAGGGTGAAAAATTGAAACAACCCCCGAACTGCCTTGTGGGTGGCACCAACACCTCCCACGGGACCAATGTAACTCATTGGAATTGACTCCGTAGCCACGGGTTACCCGATTTGAGAATACGATGAGAATTTGCTAATTTCTAGACTTAGGCTTAAAAACATGGCGTTAGAGGGTGAAAACCCAAAACAGCCCCCGAACAGCCCCGTGGGTGGTGCCAACACCTCCCACGGAATAAATATAACTCGTAGGAAGTTACCGCACAGTCGCAAGATTCCCGATTTGAGAATATGACGATAATTTGCCTATTTCTAGATTTAAGCAAAACATGGCGTTAGAGGGTGAAAACTCGAAACAACCCCCGAACGGCACAATGGGTGGCACCAACACCTCCTACGATACCAATGTAACTCACAGCTCCCATGGGACTAATGTAACTGGTAGGAACTGGCCACGCAGCCCCAGGACTCCCAATTTGAGAAAACGACGATAATTTGCATATTTCTAGACTTAGGCATAAAAACATGGCGTTAGAGGGTGAAAACCCAAAACAGCCCCCGAATCCCCCCGTGGGTGGCGCCAACACCTCCCACGGGACCAATGAAACTCGTAGGAACTGACCGCACAGCAGCGAGACTCCCGGTTTGAGAATACGACGATAATTTGCATATTTCTAGACTTTGGCTTGAAAACATTGCGTTAGCGACTGAAAATCCAAAACAGCCCCCGAACGACCCCCTAAATGGCACCAACACCTCGCACGAGACCAATGTAACTGGTAGGAACTAAACGCGCGATCACGGGACTCCCGTTTTGAAAATATGATGATAATTTGCATATTTCTAGATTTATGGAAAACATGGCGTTAGAGGGTGAAAACCCGAAACAACCCCGAACGGCCCCGTGGGTGGCACCAAAACCTCCCACGGGACCAATGTAACTCGTAGGAACTTGCCCCGTAGCCGCGGGTCTCCCGGTTTGAGCATACAATGATAATTTGTATATTTCTAGGCTTAGGCTTAAAAACATGGCGTTAGAGGGTGAAAACTCGAAACACATTCGGAGCGGCACCGTGGGTGGCACCGACACCTCCCACGGGACCAATGGGACTCGTAGTAACTGGCCGTGCATCCGCGGGTCTCCCGATTTGAGAATACGACGGTAACTTGCATATTCTAGACTATGGTTAAAAAACATGGCATCAGTTAGTGAAAACTCGAAACAGCCCCCGAACGGCCCCGTGGGTGGCACCAACACCTCCCACGGGACCAATGTAACACGTTGGAACTGACTCTGCAGTCGCGGGTCTCCCGATTTGAAAATATGATGAGAATTTGCATATTTCTAGGCTTAGGCTTAAAAACATGGCGTTAGAGGATGAAAACTCGAAACGACCCCCGAACGGCCCCGTGAGTGGCACCAACACCTCGCACGGGACTAATGTAACTCGTAAGAAATGGCTGCGCAGCCTTGGGACTCCCAGTTTGAAAATACGATGATAATTTGCATATTTATAGACTTAGGCTTAAAAACATGGCGTTATAGGGTGCAAACCCAAAACGGCCCCCGAACCGCCCCATGAGTGGCACCAACACCTCCCACGGGACCAATGCAACTCGTAGGAACTGACCGTGAAGCTGCGAGACTCCTGGTTTGAGAATACAACGATAGTTTTCATATTTCTAGATTCAAGTAAAACAGGGCGTAAGAGGGTAAAAACACGAAACAACCCCCGAACAACCCCATGGGTGGAAACAACACCTCCCACGGGACCAATGTAACTCGTAGGAACTGACCCCGCAGCAGCGGGTCTCCCGATTTGAGCATGCGATGATAATTTGCATATTTCTAAACTTAGGATTAAAAACTTGGAGTTAGAGGGTTAAAAATCGAAACAGCCCCCGAACGGCCCCGTGGGTGGCACCAACACCTCCCATTGGACCAATGTGGCTCGTAGGAACTAGCCGCGCAGCCGCGGGACTCCCGGTTTGACACAAAATGGTAATTTGCATAATTCTAGACTTAGGCTTGAAAACATGGCGTTAGTTGGTAAAAACTCGAAACGGACACCGAATCGCCCCGTGGGTGGCCCCAACATCCCCACGGGACCAATTTATCTCGTACGAACTGACTGCGCAGCCGTGAGACTCCCGATTTGAGAATACGACGATTATTTGCAAATTTCAAAACATAGGCTTAAAAACATGGCGTTAGAGGCTAAAAAGCCAAAACAGTCACCGAACGTCCCCGTGTGTGGCGGCAATTCCTCCCACGGGATGTAACTCGTAGGAACTGACCGCACAGCCGGGACTCTCCCGGTTTGAGAACACGACGATAATTTGCATATTATTAGAATTATGCTTAAAAACATGGCGTTAGAGGATGAAAAATCGAAACATCCCTCGAATGGCCCCGTGGGTGGCACCATCACGTCCCTTGGAACCAATGTGACTCCTAGGAACTGGCCGCGCAGTCGCGGGACTCTCGATTTGAGAATACGATGGTAATTTGCATAATTCTAGACTTTGTCTTAAAAACATGGCATTAGTGGGTGAAAATCAGAAATATCCCCCAAACGGTCCCGTGGGTGGCACCCACAGCTCCCACGGGACTAATGTAACTCGTAGGAACTGGTCGCGCAGCCCCAGGACTCCCGGTTTGAGAAAACAACGATAATTTGCATATTTCTAGACTTAGGCTTAAAAACATGGCGTTAGAGGGTGAAAACCCAAAACGGCCCCCGAACCGCCCCGTGGGTGGCGCCAACACCTCCCACGGGACCAATGTAACTCGTAGGAACTGACCACACAGCTGCGAGACTCCCGATTTGAGAATACGATGATAATTTGCATATTTCTAGACTTTGGCTTGAAAACATTGTGTTAGCGGCGGAAAATCCAAAACTGCCCCCGAACGACCCCCTAAGTGGCACCAACACCTCGCACGATACCAATGTAACTCGTAGGAACTGACCGCGCGATCACAGGACTCCCGTTTTGAAAATAGGACTATAATTAGCATATTTCTAGATTGAAGCAAAACATGGCATTAGAGGGTGAAAACCCGAAACAACCCCGAACGGCCCCGTGGGTGGCGCCAACACCTCCAACGGGACCAATGTAACTCGTAGGAACTTGCCGCCAGCCACGGGTCTCCCGGTTTGAGCATACGATGATAATTTATATATTTCTAGACTTAGGCTTAAAACATGGCGTTAGAGGGTTAAAACTCGAAACACACCTCGAACGGCGCCGTGGGTGGCACCAACACCTCCCACATGACCAATGTGGCTCGTAGGAACTGGTCGCGCAGCCGCGGGACTCCCAGTTTGAGAACACGATGGTAATTTTCATAGTACTAGACTTAGGCTTGAAAACATGGCCTCAGTGGGTGAAAACTCGAAACAGCCACCGAATAGCCCCGTGGGTGGCGCCAACACCTCACACGGGACCAATTTATCTCGTAGGCACTGACTGCGCAGCCGTGGGACTCCCGATTTGAGAATACGATGAGAATTTGCATATTTCTAGGCTTAAGCTTAAAAACATGGCGTTAGAGGGTGAAAACTCGAAACAACCCCCAAACGGCCCCATGGGTGGCTCCAATACCTCCCATGAGACCAATGTAACTCATAGGAACTGACCCCGCAACCTCGTGTCTCCCGTTTTGATTATACTATGATAATTTGTACATTTCTAGACTTAGGCTTAAAAACATGGCGTTAGAGGGTGAAAACTCAAAATAACCCCGAATGGCCCCATGGGTGGCACCAACACCTCCCACGAGACCAATGTAACTCATAGGAACTGACCCCGCAATCGCGTGTCTCCCGTTTTGATTATACGACGATAACTTGCATATTTCTAGACTTAGGCTTAAAAACATGGCGTTAGAGGGTGAAAACTCAAAACATCCCCTGAATGGCCCCTTGGGTGGCACCAACACCTCCCACGAAACCAATGTGACTCCAAGGAACTGGTCGCGCAGCCGCGGGACTCCCGGTTTGAGAAAATGATGATAATTTGCATATTTCTACACTTAGTCTTAAAAACATGGCGTTAGAGGGTGAAAACCCAAAACAGCCCCAGAACCGCCCCGTGGGTGGCACCAACACCTCCCATGGGACCAATGTAGTTCGTAGGAACTGACCGCACAGCCGCGAGACTCCTGGTTTGAGTATACGACGATAATTTGCATATTTCTAAACTTTGGATTGAAAACATAGCGTTAGCGACTGAAAATCCAAAACAACCCCCGAACGACCGCCTAAGTGGCACCATCACCTCGCACGAGACCAATGTAACTAGTAGGAACTGACTGCGCGATCACGGGACTCCCGTTTCTACAATACGACGATAATTTGCATATTTCTAGATTTATGCAAATCACGACATTAGAGGGTGAAAACTCGAAACAACCCCCGAACGACCCCGTGGGTGGCACCAACACCTCCCACGGGACCAATGTAACTCGTAGGAACTTGCCCCGCAGCCCCGGTCTCCCGGTTTGAGGATACGATGATAATTTGCATGTTTCTAGACTTAGGCTTAAAAATATATCATTAGAGGGTGAAAACTCGAAACACACCCCAAATGGCCCCGTGGGTGGCACCGACACCTCCCACGGGACCAATGTGACTCGTAGTAACTATCCGAGCAGTCGCGGGACTCCCGATTTGAGAATACGACGGTAACTTGCATATTCTAAACTAAGGTTATAAAACATGGTGTTAGTGGGTGAAAACCCGAAATAGCCCCTGAACGTCCCCGTGGGTGGCACCAACACCCCCGACGGGACCAATGTAACTCGTTGGAACTGACTCCGCAGTCGCGGGTCTCCCGATTTGAGAATACGATGAGAATTTGCATATTTCTAGGCTTAGGCTTAAAAACATGGCGTTAGAGGGTGAAAACTCAAAACAACTCCCGAACCACCCCGTGAGTGGCACCAACACCTTCCACGGGACTAATGTAACTCGTAGGAAATGGCTGCGCAGCCCCGGGACTGCCGATTTGAGAATACGATGATAATTTGCATATTTCTAGACATAGGCTTAAAAATATGGTGTTAAAGGGCGTAAACCCAAAAAGGCCCCCGAACCGCCCCATGGGTTGTGCCAACACCTCCCACGGGACCAATGTAACTCGTAGGAACTGACCGTGAAGCCGCGAGACTCCCGGTTTGAGAATACGATTATAATTTGCATATTTCTAGATTCAAGCAAAACATGGCGTAAGAGGGTAAAAACACGAAACAACCCCCGAACATCCCCATGGGTGGTAACAACACCTCCCATGGGACCAATGTAACTCGTAGGAACTGACCCCGTAGCCGCGGGTCTCCCGGTTTGAGAATACGACGATAATTTGCATATTACTAGACTTAGGCTAAAAAACATGGCGTTAGAGGGTGAAAACTCGAAACATCCCCCGAACGGCCCTGTGGGTCGCACCAACACCTCCCACGAAACCAATGTGACTCGTAGAAATAGGCTGCGCAGCCGCGGGACTCCCGGTTTGAGAATACGACGATAATTTGCATATTTCAAGATTTAAGCAAAACATGGCATTAGAGGGTGAAAACTCGAAACAACCCCCGAACTACCCCGTGGGTGGCACTAACTCCTCCCACGGGACTAATGTAACTCGTAGGAACTAGGCGCGCAGCCTCGGGACTCCCGATATGAGAATACGATGATAACTTGCATATTTCTAGACTTAGGCTTAAAAACATGGCGTTAGAGGGTGAAAAATCGAAACAACCCCGAACGGCCTTGTGGGTCGCACCAACACCTCCAACGGGACCAATATGACTCGTAGGAACTGGTTGTGCCACCGCAGGACTCCCGGTTTGAGAATACGATGGTAATTTGCATAATTCTAGACTTAGTCTTAAACACATGGCGTTAGTGGGTGAAAACCCGAAACAGTCCCCAAACGGCCCTGTGGGTGGCCCCAAGACCTCCCACGGCACCAATGTAACTCGTAGGAATTGAGCATGCAGACCCGGGATTCCCGATTTGAGAATATGACGAAAATTTGCATATTTCTAGAATTAGGCTTAAAAACATAGCGTTAGAGGGTGAAAACTCGAAACAGACCCCCAACAACCCCGTGGTTGGCACAAACACCTCCCACGGGACCAATGTGACTCGTAGGAACTGGTCTCGCAACCGCGGGACTCGCGATTTGAGAATACGTCGATAATTTGCATAATTATATACTTAGGCTTAAAAATAGGGTGTTAGTGGGTGAAAACCTGAAACAGCCCCTGAACGGCCCTGTGGGTGGCACCAACACCTCCCACGGGACCAATATAACTCGTAGGAACTGGTCGCGCAGCCCCGGGACTCCCGATTTGAGAATACGATGATAATTTATATATTTTAGACTTAGGCTTAAAAACATGGCGTTAGAGGGTGAAAACACAAAATAGCCCCCGAACGGCCCCATGAGTGGCGCGAACACCGCCCACGGGACCAATGTTACTCTTAGGAACTGACTGCTCAGCCGCGAGACTCCCGGTAAGAGAATACGATGACAATTTGCATATTTCAAGATTTAAGTAAAACATTGCGTTAGAGGGTGAAAACTTGAAACAACCCCCGAACGGCCCCGTGGGTGGCACCAACACCTCCCACGTGACCAATGTAGCTCATAGGAACTGACCCCGCAGCTTCGGGTCTCCCGGTTTGAGAATACGATGACAATTTGCATATTTTTAGACTTAGGCTTAAAAACATGGCGTTAGAGGATGAAAACTCGAAACAACCCCCGAACGGCCCCGTGGGTGGGACCAACACCTCCCACGGGACTAATGTAACTCGTAGGAACTGGTCGGGCAGCCTCGGGACCCCCTTTTGATAATACGATGATAATTTGCATATTTCTAGGCTTAGGCTTTAAAACGTGGTGTTATAGGGTGAAAACCCAAAATAGCAACCGAACCGCGCCGTGGGTGGCGACAACTCCTCTCACGGGACCAATGTAACTCGTAGGAACTGACCGTGCAGCCGCAAGACTCTCGATTTGAGAATACGATGATAATTAGTATATTTTTAGATTGAAGCAAAACATGGCGTTAGAGGGGAAAAACACGAAACAACTGCCGAACGGCCCCATGGGTAGCAACAACACCTCCCACGGGACCAATGTAACTCGTAGGAACTAACCCCGCAGCTGCGGGTCTCCCAATTTGAGAATACGACGATAATTTAAAATTTTCTAGACTTAGGGTAAAAAACAAGGCGTTAGAGGGTGAAAACTCGAAACAACCCTCGAACGGCCCCGTGGGTGGCACCAACACCTCCCACGGGACTAATGTAACTCGTAAGAACTGGCCGCGCAGCTCCGGGACTCCTGGTTTGAGAATACAATGATAATTTGCATATTTCTAGGCTTAGTCTTAAAAAAATGGAGTTATAGGGTGAAAACCCAAAATAGCCCATGACATGCCCCGTGGGTGGTGCCAACTTCTCCCATGGGACCAATGTAACTCGTTGCAACTGACCGTGTAGCCGCGAGACTCCCGGTTTGAGAATAAGAGGATAATTTGCATATTTTAAGATAAAATCAAAACATAGCATTAGAGGGTGAAAACTCGAAACAACCCCCGAACGACCCCGTGGGTGGCACCAACACCTCCGATGGGACAAATGTAAATCGTAGGAACTGACCCCGCAGCCGCGGGTTCCCCGATTTGAGAATACGACTATAATTTGCATATTTTTAGACTTAGGCTTAAAAACATGGTGTTAGAGGTTGAAAACCCAAAACATCCACCGAAACGCCCCGTGGGTGGCGTCGATACCTCCCACGGGACCAATGTAACTCGTAGGAACTGACCGCATAGCCGCGAGGCTCCCGGTTTGAGAATACAACGATAATTGGCATATTTCTAGACTTAGGCTTAAAAACATGGCGTTAGAGGGTTAAAACATAAACAGCCCATGAATAGGCCCGTGGGTGGTGCCAACACCTCCCACGGCACCAATATAACTCGTAGGAACTTACCGCGCATCCGCGAGACTCTCGGTTTGAGAATATGACGATAATTTGCATATTTCTAGATTTAAGCAAAACATGGCGTTAGAGTGTGAAAACTCGAAACAACCCCCGAACGGTCCCATGGGTGGCACCAACACCTCCCACGGGACCAATGTAACTCATAGGAACTGACAACGCAGTCGCGAGTCTCCTGGGTTTAGAATACGATGATAATTTCCATATTTTTAGACTTAGGCTTAAAAACATGGCGTTAGAGGGTGAAAACTCGAAACATCCTCCGAACGTCCCCGTGGGTGGCACCAACACCTCCCACGGAACCAATATGACTCGTAGAAACAAGCTGCGCAGCCACGGGACTCCCGATTTGAGAATATGACGATAATTTGCATATTTCAAGATTTAAGCAAAACATGGCGTTTGAGGGTGAAAACTCGAAACAACACCCGAACGACCCCTAGGGTGGCACCAACTCCTCCCACGGGACTAATGTAACTTGTAAGAACTGGACGCGCAGCCTCGGGACTCTCAGTTTTATAATACGACGATAACTTGCATATTTCTAGACTTAGGCCTAAAAACATGGCGTTAGATGGTGAAAAATCGAAACAGCCCCAGAATAGCCTTGTGGATGGCACCAACACCTCCAACGGGACCAATGTGACTCGTAGGAACTGACCGTTCCACCGCAAGACTCCCGGTTTGACAATACGATGGTAATTTCCATAATTCTAGGCTTAGGCTTAAAAACATGGCGTTAGTGGGTGAAAACCCAAAAGAGCCACCGAACCGCCCCAAGGGTGTCGCCAACACCTCCTAACGGACCAATTTAACTCGTAGGAACTGATCGCGCAGCCGCGAGACTCCCGATTTGAGAATACGATGATAATTTGAAGACTTAGGCTAAAAACACGGCGTTAGAGGGTGAAAACTCGAAACAACCCCCGAATGACCCCGTGGGTGCAACAAACACCTCCCACGGGACCAATGTAACTCGTAGGAACTGACCCAGTAGCCGCGGGTCTCCCGGATTGAGAATAGGACAATAATTCGAATATTTCTAGACTTAGGCTTAAAAACATGGCGTTAGAGGTTGAAAACTCGAAACAGCCACCGAACGGCCCTGTGGGTGGCACCAACACCTCCCACGGGACCAATGTGACTCGTAGGAACTGGCCGCACAGCCCCGGGGCTCCTGGTTTGAGAATACGACAATAATTTTAATATTTCTTCTCTTTGGCTTAAAAACACGGCGTTAGAGGGGAAAACTTAAAACAACCCCCGAACAGCCCCGTGGGTGGCACCAACACCTCCCACAGGACCAATGTGACTCATAGGAACTGGTTGCACAGCCGCGGGTCCCGTGATTTTAGAATATGATAGTTATTTGCATAATTCTATACATAGGCTTATAAATATGGCGTTAGTGGGTGGAAACCCGAAACAACCCCCGAACGGCCCTCTGGGTGGCACCAACACCTCCCACATGACTAATGTATCTCGTAAGAACTAGCCACGCAGTGCGGGACTCCCGATTTGAGAATATGACGGTAATTTCCATAATTTTAGACTTAGTATTAAAAACATGGCGTTAGTGTGTGAAAACCCGAAATAGCCCCCGAACGGCCCCGTGGGTGGCGCCAACACCTCCCACGGGACGAATGTAACTCGTAGGAACTGACCGCGCAGTCGCGAGACTCCTGGTTTTAGAATACGACGATAATTTGCATATTTTAAGATTTAAGCAAAACATGGCGTTAGAGGGTGAAAACTCGAAACAACCCCCGAACGGCCCCGTTGGTGGCACCAACACCTCCCACGGGACCAATGTAACTCGTAGGAACTGACCCCGCAGTCGCGGGTCTCCCAGTTTGAGAATACGATGATAATTTGCATATTTCTAGACTTAATAAAAATGTGGCATTAGAGGGTGAAAACTTGAAACAACCCCTGAACGGCCCCGTGGGTGGCACCAACACCTCCCACGGGATTAATGTAACTCATAGCAACTGGTCGCGCAGCCCCAGGACCCTCAGTTTTAGAATATGCCGATAATTTGCATATTTCTAGGGTTAGGCTTAAAGACATGGCGTTATAGGGTGAAAACCAAAAATAGCCCCCGAACTACCCCGTGGGTCGCGCCAACTCCTCCCAAGGGACCAATGTAACTCGTAAGAACTGACCGTGCAGCCGCGAGACTCCCGATTTGAAAATACGACATTAATTTACATATTTCTAGATTGAAGCAAAACATGACGTTAGCGGGGGGACACACAAAATAACCCCGAACGGCCCCGTGGGTAGCAATAACACCTCCCACGGGACCAATGTAACTCGTAGGAACTGACCCCGCAGCCGTGGGCCTCCCGGTTTGAGAATATGACAATAATTTGTATATTTCTAAACTTATGCTTAAAAACATGGCGTTAGAGGGTGAAAACTCGAAACAACCCTCGAACGGCCTCGTGGGTGGCACCAGCACCTCCCACGGGACTAATGTAACTATTAAGAACTGGCTGCGCAACCCCTGGACTCCCGATTTGAGAATACGATGATAATTTTCATATTTCTAGACTTAGGCTTAAAAACATGGCGTTGTAGGGTGAAAACCCAAAACAACCCCCGAACCACCCCGTGGGTGGCGCCAACTCCTCCCACGGGACCAATGTAACTCGTAGGAACTGACCGTACAGTCGCGATATTCCCGGTTTGAGAATACGAGGATAATTTGCATATTTTAAGATATAATAAAAACATGGCATTAGAGGGTGAAAACTCAAAACAACCCCCGAACGACCCCGTGGGTGGCACCAACACCTCCCACGGGACCAATGTAACTCGTAGGAACTGACCTCGCAGTCGCGGGTCTCCCGATTTGAGAATACGATGATAATTTGCAGAGTCTTAGACTTACGGTTAAAAACGTGGAGTAAGAGGGTGAAAACTCGAAACAGCCCCTGAACGTCCCCGTGGGTGGCACCAAGACCTCCCACGGGACCAATGTAACTCGTAGGAACTGGTCGTGCAGTCCCGTGACTCCCGATTTGAGAATACGACGATAATTTGTATATTTCTAGGCTTATGCTTAAAAACATAGCGTTATAGGGTGAAAACTCGAAACAGCCCCCGAACCGCCCCGTGGGTGGGACCAACACCTCCCACCGGACCAATGTGACTCGTTGGAACTGGTTGCGCAGCCGCGGGACTCCCGGTTTGAGAATACGATGGTAATTTGCATAATTCTAGACTTAGGCTTAAAAACATGGCGTTAGTGGGTGAAAACCTAAAATATCCCCCGAACGGCCCTGTGGGTGGCACCAACACCTCCCACATTACTAATGTAACTCGTAGGAACTAGTCGCACATCCTTGGGACTCCCCATTTGAGAATACGACAACAATTTACATATTTCAAAACTTAGGCTTAAAAACATGGCGTTATCGGGTGAAAACCCAAAACAACCCCGGAACTGCCTCGTGGGTGGCGCCAAGTCCTCCCACGGGACCAATGTAACTCGTAAGAACTGACTGTGCAGCCGCGAGACTCCCGATTTGAGAATACGACAATAATTTGCATATTTCAAGATTGAAGAAAAACATGACGTTAAAGGGGGAAAGAACGAAACAACCCCGGAACGACCCCGTGGGTAGCAACAACACCTCCCACGGGACCAATGTAACTCATAGGAACTGAACCCGCAACCGCGAGTCTCCCGATTTGAGGATACGAAGATAATTTGCATATTTGTAGACAGGCTTAAAAACATGACGTTAGAGGGTGAAAACTCGAAACAACCCACGAACGGCCCCATGGGTGGCACCAACACCTCCCATGGGACTAATGTGACTCGTAGGAACTGGCCGAGCAGCCGCGGTACTCCCGATTTGAGAATACGACCTTAATTTTCCTAATTCTAGACTAAAGCTTAAAAACATGGCGTTAGTGGGTGAAAATACAAAAGAACCCTCGAACGGCCCCGTGGGTCGTACCAACACCTCCCACGGGACCAATGTAACTCAAAGGAACTGTCCGCGCAGCCCCGGGAGTCCTGATTTGAGAATACGATGATAATTAATATATTTCAAGACTTAGGCTTAAAAACATGGCGTTAGAGGGTGAAAACCCAAAACAGCCACCGAACCTCCCCGTGGGTGGCACGAACACCTCCCACGAGACCAACGTAACTCGTAGGAACTGGCCGCGCAGCCGCGAGACTCCCGATTTTATAATACGATGATAATTTGCACATTTCTAGACATAAGCTTAAAAACATGGCGTTAGAGGGTGAAAACCCTAAATAGCCCCCGAATAGCACCGTGGGGTGCCAACACCTCCAATGGCACCAATGTAACTCGTAGGAACTGACCGCGCAGCCGTGAGACTCCCGGTTTGAGAATACGATGATAATTTTCATATTTCTAGATTTAAGCAAAACATGGCGTTAGAGGGTGAAAACTCGAAACAACTCCTGAACGGCACCGTGGGTGGCACCAATACCTCCCATGGGACCAATGTAACTCGTAGGAACTGACCCCGCAGTCGCGGGTCTCCCGATTTGAGAATACGACGATAATTTACATATTTTTAGACTTAGGCCTAAAAACATGGCGTTCGAGCGGCGAAAACCCGAAATAGCCCCCAAACGGCCCCGTGGGTGGGGCCAACACCTCCCACGGGAACAATGTAACTCGTAGGAACTGACCGCGCAGCCGCGAGACTCCCAGTTTGAGAATACGACGATAATTTTCATATTTTAAGATATAAGCAAAATATGGCGTTAGAGGGTGAAAACTCAAAAAAAACCCCTGAACGACCCCGTGGGTGGCACCAACACCTCCCACGGGACCAATGAAACTTGTAGGAACAGACCGCAGAGCCGTGAGACTCCCGATTTGAGAATACGATGATAATTTGCATAATTTAAGATTTTAGCAAAACATGGTGTTAGAGGTCGAAAAATCGATACAACCCCCGAACGACCCCGTAGGTGGCACCAACACGTCCCACGGGACCAATCTAACTCGTAGGAACTGACCCCGCAGCCGCGGGTCTCCCGGTTTGAGAATACGACGATAATTTGTATATTTCGAGACGTAGGCTGAAAAACATGGCGTTAGAGGGTGAAAACTCAAATCAACCCTCGAAAGGCCCCGTGGGTGGCACCAACACCTCCCACGGGACTAATGTAACTCGTAAGAACTGGAGACGCAGTCCGGGACTTCCGATTTGAGAATACGATGATAATTTACATATTTCTAGACTTTGGCTTAAAAACAAAGCGTTATGGGGTGAAAACTCAAAATAGCCCCCGAACCCCCCCGTGGGTGGTGCCAACTCCTCCCACGAGACCAATGTAACTCGTAGGAACTGACTGGGTCGCCGCGAGACTCCCGATTTGAGAATACGATGATAATTTGCATATTTCTAAATTGAAGCAAAAATAAGGCGTTAGAGGGGGAAAACACGAAACAACTCTCGAACGGCCCTGTGGGTAGCAACAAGACCTCCCAGGGGACCAATGTAACTCGTAGGAACTGACCCCGCAGCCGTAGGTCTCCCGGTTTGAGAATACGATGACAATTTGTCAGTTTCTAGACTTAGGCTTAAAAACATGGCGTTAGAGGGTGAAAACTCAAAACAACCCCTAAACGAACCAGTGGGCGGCTCCAACACCTCCCACGGGACCAATGTAACTCGTAGGAACTGACCCCGCAGCCGCGGGTCTCCCGATTTGAGAATATGACGTTAATTTGTATATTTCTAGACTTAGGCTTAAAAACATGGCGTTAGATGGTGAAAACTCGAAACAACCCTCGAACGACCCCGTGGGAGGCACCAACACCTCCCACGGGACTAATGTAACTCGTAAGAACTGGATGCACAACTCCGGGACTCCCGGTTTGAGAATACAATGATAATTTGAATATTTCTAGACTTAGTCTTAAAAAAATGGAGTTATAGGGTGAAAACCCAAAATAGCCCATGACATGCCCCGTGGGTGGTGCCAACTCCTCCCATGGGACCAATGTAACTCGTAGGAACTGACCGTGCAGCCGCGAGACTCTCGGTTTGAGAATAGGACAATAATTTGCATATTTCTAGATTGAAGCAAAACATGTCATTAGAGGGGGAAAACACGAAACAACTCCCGAACGGCCCCGTGGGTAGCAACAACACCTCCCCTGGGACCAATGTAACTCGTAGGAAATGACCCCGCAGCCGCGGGTCTCCCGATTTGAGAATACGATGATAATTTGCGAATTTCTAGACTTAGGGTTAAAAACATGGCGTTAGAGGGTGAAAACTCAAAACAGCCCCCCGAACCACCCCGTGGGTGGCACCAACACTTCCCACGGGACCAATGTGACTTGCAGGAACTGGTCGCGCAGCCGCGGGACTCCCGATTTGAGAATACGATGGTAATTTGCATAAATCTAGACTTAGGCTTAAAAACATGGCGTTAGTGGGTGAAAACCTAAAACATCCCCTGAACGGCCCTGTGAGTGGCACCAACACCTGCTACATGACTAATGTAACTCATAGGAACTAGTCGCGCAGCCCCGGGACTCCCCATTTGAGAATACGACAATAATTTGCACATTTCAAAACTAAGGCTTAAAAACATGGCGTATGAGGGTGAAAACCCAAAACAGACACCGAACCGCCCCCTGGTTGGTGCCAACACCTCCCATAGGACCAATGTAACTCGTAGGAACTGGTCGTGCAGCACCGGGACACCCGATTTGAGAATACAACGATAATTTGCATATTTCTAGACTTAGGCTTTAAAACATGGCGTTAAAGGATGAAAAATCGAAACAACCCCCGAACGGCCATGTGGGTGGCACCAACACCTCCCACGAGACCAATGTGACTCGTAGGAACAGGTCGCGTAGCTGCAGGACTCTCAGTTTGAGAATACAATAGTAATTTGCATATTTCAACACTTCGGCTTAAAAATATGGCGTTAGAGTGTGAAAACCCAAAACAGCGACCGAACCGCCCCGTGGGTGGCGCTAAAATATCCCACGGGACCAATGTAACTCGTAGGAACTTGCCGCACAGCACCGGGACTCCCGGTTTGAGAATACGACGATAATTTGCATATTTCTAGACTTAGGCTTAAAGACATGGCGTTAGAGGGTGAAAAATTGAAACAACCCCCGAACGGCCTTGTGGGTGACACCAACACCTCCCACGGGACCAATGTGATTTGTTGGAACTGGTCGCGCAGCTGCAGGACTCCCGGCTTGAGAATACGATAGTAATTTGCATATTTCAACACTTAGGCTTAAAAACATGGCGTTAGAGGGTGAAAACCCAAAACAACCACCGAATTGCTCCGTGGGTGGCGCCAAAATCTCCCACGGGACCAATGTAACTCATAGGAACTGACCGCGCAGCCGCGAGACTTCCGATTTGAGAATACTATGACACTTTGCATATTTCTAGACTTAGGCTTAAAAACATGGCGTTAGAGGGTGAAAACCTCGAACGGCCCCGTGGGTGGCGCCAACACCTCCCACGGCACCAATGTAACTCGTAGGAACTCACTACGCAGCCACGGGACTCCCGGTTTGAGAGTACGATGATAATTTGCATATTTTTTTATTTAAGCAAAATATGGCTTTAGAGGGTGAAAACTAAAAAAAAATTAATGGCTCCGGGGGTCGCACCAACACCTCCCACGAGACCAATGTAACTCGCAGGAACATACCACATAGCCGCGCGTCTCCCGATTTGAGAATATGATGATAATTTGCATATTTCAAGATTTAAGCAAAACATGGTGTTAGAGGGTGAAAACTCGAAACAACCCCCAAACGACCCCGTGGGTGGAACCAATACATCCCACGGGACCAATGTAACTCGTAGGAACTGACCCCGCTACCGCGGGTCTCTCGGTTCGAGAATACGACTATAATTTGTATATTTCTAGACTTAGCCTTAAAAATAAGGCGTTAGAGGATGAAAACTCGAAACAACCCTCGAACAGCCCCGTGGGTGGCACCAACACCTCCCATGGGACTAATGTAACTCGTAAGAACTGGACACGCAGCCCCGGGACTCCCGATTTGAGAATACGATGATAATTTGCATATTTCTATACTTAGGTTGAAAAACATGGTGTTTGAGGGTGAAAACCCAAAAAAGCCACTGAATCGCCCCGTGGGTTGTGCCAACACCTCCCACGAGACCAATGTAACTCGTAGGAACTGACCGCGCAGCCGCGAGACTCCCGGTTTGAGAATGAGATGATAATTTGCATATTTCAAGATTTTAGCAAAACATGGTGTTAGAGGTTGAAAACTCGATACAACCCCCGAACGATCCCGTGGGTGGAACCAACACCTCCCACGGGACCAATGTAACTCATAGGAACTGACCCCGCAGCCGTGGGTCTCCCAGTTTGAGAATACGATGATAATTTGTATATTTCTAGACTTAGGCTTAAAAACATGGTGTTAGAGGGGGAAAACTCGAAACAACCCTCGAACGGCCCCGTGGGTGGCACCAACACCTCCCACGGGACTAATGTAACTCGGAAGAACAGGCCACGCAGCCCCGGGACTCCCGATTTGAGAATACGATGATAATTTACATATTTCTAGATTTAGGCTTAAAAACATGGCGTTATAGGGTGAAAACCCAAAACAGCCCCCGAACCGCCCCGTGGGTGCCGCCAACTCCTCCCACGGGACTAATGTAACTCGTAGGAACTGATCGTACAGCCGCGAGACTCCCTCTTTGAGAAAATGACGATAATTTACATATTTCTAGATTGAAGCAAGACATGGCGTTAGAGGGGGAAAACACGAAAAAACTCCCAAATGTTCCCGTGGGTAGCAACAACACCTCCCACGGGACCAATGTAACTCGTAGGAACTAACCCCGCAGCCCCAGGTCTCCCGGTTTGAGAATACGACGATAATTTGCAAATTTCTAGGCTTAGGCTTAAAAACATGGCGTCAGAAGGTGAAAACTCGAAACAATCCCAGAACGACCCCGTGGGTGGCTCCAACACCTCCCATGGGTCCAATGTAACTCGTAGTAACTGACCCCGCAGCCGCGGGTCTCCCAGTTTGAGAATACGATGATAATTTGAAAATTTCTAGACTTAGGCTAAAAAATATAGCGTTAGAGGGTGAAAACTTGAAACAACCCCCGAACGTCCCCGTCGGTGGCACCAACACCTCCCACGGGACCAATGTAACTCGTAGGAACTAGTCGCGCAGCCTCGGGACTCCCGGTTTGAGAATACGATGATAATTTGCGAATTTCTAGACTTAGGGTTAAACACATGGCGTTAGAGGGTGAAAACTCAAAACAGCCCCCTAACCGCCCCGTGGGTGGCACCAACACCTCCCACGGGACCAATGTGACTCGCAGGAACTGGTCGCGCAGCTGCGGGACTCTCGATTTGAGAATACGATGGTAATTTGCATAATTCTAGACTTAGGCTTAAAAATATGGCGTTAGTGGGTGAAAACCTAAAACAGCCCCCGAACGGCCCTGTGGGTGGTACCAACACCTCCTACATGACTAATGTAAATCGTTGGAACTAGTCGCGCAGCCCCGAGACTCCACATTTGAGAATACGACAATAATTTGCCCATTTCAAAACTGAGGATTAAAAACATGGCGTTTAAGGGTGAAAACCCAAAACAACCACCGAACCGCCCCGTGGGTGGAGCCAACACCTCCCATAGCACCAATGTAACTCATAGGAAATAACTGCGCACTCGTGAGACTCCCGATTTGAGAATACGATGATAATTTACATATTTCTAGACTTAGGCTTAAAAACATGGCGTTAGAGGGTGAAAACCCAAAACATCCCCCGAACTGCCCCGTGGGTGGTGCCAACACCTCCCACGGCACCAATGTAACTCATAGGAACTTACTGCGCAGCCGTGAGACTCTCGGTTTGAGAATACGACGAAGATTTACATATTTTTATATTTAAGCAAAATATGGCATTAGGGGGTGAAAACTCAAAACAACCTCCGAACGGCCCCGTGGGTGGCACCAGCACCTCCCACGGGACCAATGTAACCCGTAGGAACTGGCCGCGCAGCACCGGGACTCCCATTTTGAGAATACGATGATAATTTGCATATTTATAGACTTAGGCTTAAAAACATGGCGTTAGAGGGTGAAAAATTGAAACAGCCCCCGAACGGCCTTGTGGGTGGCACCAACACCTCCCACGGGACCAATATGAGTCGTAGGAACTGGTCGCGCAGTTGCAGAACTCCCGGTTTGAGAATATGACAGTAATTTGCATATTTCAACACTTAGGCTTAAAAACATGGCGTTAGAGAGTGAAAACCCAAAAGAGCCACTGAACCTCCCCGTGGGTGGCGCCAAAATCTACCACTGGACCAAGGTAACTCGTAGGAACTGACCGCGCAGTCGCGAGACTTCTGGTTTGAGAATACTATGATAATTTGCATATTTCTAGACTTAGGCTTAAAAACATGGCGTTAGAGGGTGAAAACCCAAAACAGCCCCTTGGGTGGCGCCCACGGCACCAATGCAACTCGTAGGAACTGACTGAGCAGCCACGAGACTCCCGGTTTGAGAATACGATGATAATTTGCATATTTTTAGATTTAAGCAAAACATCGCTTTAGAGGGTGAAAACTAAAAAAAAAAAACGAACGGCACCGTGGGTTGCACCAACACCTCCCACGGGACCAATGTAACTCGTAGGAACTGACCTCGCAGTCGGGGGTCTCCCGGTTTGAGAATATGATGATAATTTACATATTTTTATACTTAGGCTTAAAAATATGGTGTTAGAGGGTGAAAACCCAAAACCGCCCCCGAACGGCCCCGTGGGTGGCGCGAACAACTCTCACGGGACCAATTTAACTCGCAGGAATGGACTGCGTAGCCGCGAGTCTCCTGGTTTGAGAATACGATGATAATTTGCATATTTCAAGATTTAAGCAAAACATGGAGTTAGAGGGTAAAAACTCGAAACAACCCCGGAATGACCCCGTGGGTAGCACCAACACCTCCCACGGGACCAATGTAACTCATAGGAACTGACCCCGCAGCCGCGGGTCTCCCGGTTTGAGAATACGACTATAATTTGTATATTTCTAGACTTAGCCTTAAAAACATGGCGTTAGAGGATGAAAACTCGAAACAACCCTCGAACGGCCCCGTGGGTGGCACCAACACCTCCCACGGGACTAATGTAACTCGTAAGAACTGGTCGGGCAGCCCCGGGACTCCCGATTTAAGAATACGATGATAATTTGCATATTTCTAGACTTAGGTTGAAAAACATGGCTTTATAGGGTGAAAACCCAAAAAAGCCCCCGAACCTCCCCGTGGGTGAAGCCAACTCCTCCCACGGGACCAATGTAACTCGTCGGAACTCACCGTACAGTCGCAAGACTCCTGGTTTGAGAATACGACGATCGTTTGCATATTTGTAGATTGAAGAAAAACATGGCGTTAGAGGGGAAAAACACGAAACAACTCCTGAACGACCCCGTGGGTAGAAATAACCCCTCCCACGGGACGAATGTAACTCGTAGGAACTGACCCCGCAGTCGCGGGAGTCTCGGTTTGAGAATACGACGATAATTTGTATATTTCTAGACTTAAGCTTAAAAACATGGCGTTAGAGGGTGAAAATTCGAAACAACCCTCGAATGGGCCGGTGGGTGGCACCAACACCTCCCACGGGACTAATGTAACTCGTAAGAACTGGTCGCGCAGCCCGGGACTCCCGATTTGCGAATATGATGATAATTTACATATTTCTAAACTTAGGCTTAAAAAAATGGTGTTATAGGGTGAAAACCCAAATCAGCCCCCGAATCGCCCCGTGGGTGGCGTCAACTCCTCCCACGGGACCAATGTAACTCGTAGTAACTGACCGTGCAGCCGCGAGACTCCCGATTTGAGAATAGGATGATAATTTGCATATTTCTAGATTGAAACAAAACATGGCGTTAGAGGGGGAAAATACGAAACAACTCCCGAACGGCCCCGTGGGTAGCAACAACACCTCCCACAGGACCAATGTAACTCGTAGGAACTGACCCCGCAGCTGCAGGTCTCCCGGTTTGAAAATACGACGATAATTTGTAAATTTCTAGACTTAGGTTTAAAAACATGGCTTTAGAGGGTGAAAACTCGAAACAACCCCTGAAAGACCCCGTGGTTGGCTCCAACACCTCCCACGGAACCAATTTAACTAGTAGGAATTGACCCCGCAGCCGCGGGTCTCCCGATTTGAGAACATGATGATAATTTGTATATTTCTAGACTTAGGCTTAAAAGCATGGCGTTAGAGGGTGAAAACTCGAAACAACCCTCGAACGGCCCCATGGGTGGCACCAATACCTCCCACGGAACTAATGTAACTCGTAAGAACTAGCCGCGTAGCCCCGGGACTCCTGATTTGAGAATACGATGATAATTTGTATAATTTTAGACTTAGGCTTGAAAAATGGCATTATAGGGTGAAAACCCAAAACAGCCCCGAATTGCCCCGTGTGTGGCGCCAACTCCTCCCATGGGACCAATGTAACTCGTTGGAACATACCGTCCAGCCGCGAGACTCTCAGTTTGAGAAAACGATGATAATTTACATATTTCTGGATTAAAGAAAAACGTGGCGTTAGAGGGGGGAAATTCGAAACAACTCCCGAACAGCCCCATGCGTAGCAACAACACCTCCCATGGGACCAATGTAACTCGTAGGAACTGACACCGTAGCCGCGGGTCTCCCGGTTTGAGAATACGATGATAATTTGCAAATTTCTAGACTTAGGCTTAAAAACATGGCGTTAGAGGGTGAAAACTAGAAAACAGTCCCCGAACGTCCCCGTGGGTGGTACCAACACCTCCCACGGGACCAATGTAACTCGTAGGAACTGGACGCACAGCCTCGGGAATCCCGGTATGAGAATACAACGATAATTTTCATATTTCTAGGCTTCTGCTTAAAAACATGGCGTTAGAGGGTGAAAACTCGAAACAGCCCCCGAACCGCCCCGTGGGTGGGACCAAAACCTCCCACGGGACCAATGTGACTTGTAGGAAGTGCTCGTGCAGCCGCGGGACTCCCAGTTTGAGAATACGATGGTAATTTTCATAATTTTAGACTTAGGCTTAAAAACATGGCGTTAGTGGGTGAAAACCTAAAACAGCCCCCGAACGGCCCTGTGGGTGGCACCAACACCTCCTACATGACTAATGTAACTCGTAGGAACTAGTCGCGCAGCCCCGGTACTCCCCATTTGAGAATACGATAATAATTTGCACATTTCAAAACTTAGGCTTAAAAACATGGCGTTTGAGGGTGAAAACCCAAAACAGCCACCGAATCGCCCCGTGGGTGGCGCCAACACCTCCCATAGGACCAATGTAACTCGTAGGAACTGATGGTGCAGTCCCGAGACTCCCGATTTGACAACACGACTCTAATTTCCGTATTTCTAGACTTAGGCTTAAAAACATGGCGTTAGTGGGTGAAAACCTAAAACAACCCCCGAACGGCCCTATGGGTGGCACCAACACCTCCCACGGCACAAATGTAACTCATAGGAACTTCCCGCGCAGCCGCGAGACTCTTGGTTTGAGAATACGATGATAATTTGAATATTTCTAGATTTAAGCAAAATATGGCATTAGAGGGTGAAAACTCGTAGCAACCCCCGAACGGCCCCGTGGGTGGCACCCACACCTCCGACGGGAACAATGTAACTCGTTGGAACTGGCCGTGCAGCACCGGGACATCCGGTTTGAGAATACGCCGATAATTTGCATATTTCTAGACTTAGTCTTTAAAACATGGCGTTAGAGGGTGAAAAATCGAAACAGCCCCCGAACGGCCTTGTGGGTGGCACCAACACCTCCCACGGGACCAATGTGACTCGTAGGAACTGGTCGCTCAGCTGAAGGACTCTCGGTTTAAGAATACGATAGTAATTTGCATATTTCAACACTTCGGCTTTAAAACATGGCGTTAGAAGGTGAAAACCCAAAACAGCCACCGAACCGCCCCGTGGGAGGCGCTAAAATCTCCCACGGGACCAATGTAACTCGTAGGAACTGACCGCGCAGCCGCAAGACTTCCAGTTTGAGAATACTACAATAATTTACATATTTCTAGACTTAGGCTTAAAAACATGGCATTAGAGGGTGAAAACCCCGAACAGCCCCGTGGGTGGCACCAACACCTCCCACGACACCAATGTAACTCGTAGGAACTGATTGCGCAGCCATGTGACTCTCGGTTTGAGAATACGACGATAATTTGCATATTTTTAGATTTAAGCAAAATATGGCTTTAGACGGTGAAAACTAAAAAAAAAACGTACGGCCCCGTGGGTCGCACCAACACCTAACACGGGACCAATGTAACTCGTAGGAACTGGCCCCGCAGCCGCGGGTCTCCCGGTTTGAGAATATGACGACAATTTACATATTTTTAGACTTAGGCTTAAAAACTTGGCGTTAGAGGGTAAAAACCAAAAATAGCCCCCGTGGGTGCCGCGAACAACTCCCACAGGACCAATGTTACTCGCAGGAACTAACCGCATAGCCGCGAGACTCCCGATTTGAGAATACGATGATAATATGCATATTTCAAGATTTAAGCAAAATAAGGTGTTAGAGGGTGAAAACTCGAAACAACCACCGAACGACCCCATGGGTGGCACCAACACCTCCCACGGGACCAATGTAACTTGTAGGAACTGACCCCGCAGCCGCGGGTCTCCAGGTTTGAGAATATGACTATAATTTGTATATTTCTAGACTTAACCTTAAAAACATGGCGTTAGAGGATGAAAACTCAAAACAACCCTCGAACGGCCCCGCGGGTGGCAGCAACACCTCCCACGGGACTAATGTAACTCGTAAGAACTGGTTGCACAACCCTGGGACTCCCGACTTCAGAATACGATGATAATTTGCATACTTCTAGACTTAGGCTGAAAAACATGGCGTTATAGGGTGAAAACCCAAAACAGCCCCCGAACCCCCCCGTGGGTGGCGCCAACTCCTCCCACATTACTGATGTAACTCGTAGGAACTGATCGTGCAGTCGCGAGACTCCCGGTTTGGGAATACGATGATAGTTTGATTATTTGTAGATTAAAGCAAAACATGGCGTTAGTGGGGGAAAACACGAAACAACTCTCGAACGGCCCCGTGGGTAGCAACAACGCCTCCAACGGGACCAATGTAACTCGTAGGAACTGACCCTGCAGCCGCGGGTCTCTTGATTTGAGAATATGACGATAATTTGTATATTTCTAGACTTAGTCTTAAAAACATGGCGTTTGAGGGTGAAAATTCGAAAAAACCCTCGAACGGCCCCGTGGATGGCACCAACACCTCCCACGGGACTAATGTAACTCGTAAGAATTGGTCGCGCAGCCCCGGGACTCCCGATTTGAGAATACGATGATAATTTATATATTTATAGATTTAGGCTTAAAAACATGGCGTTATAGGGTGAAAACCCAAAACAGCCCCGAACCGCCCCGTGGGTGGCACCAACTCCTCCCACGGGACCAATGTAACTCCTAGGAACTGACCGTACAGTCGCGAAACTGCCGATTTAAGAATACAACGATAATTAACATATTTCTAGATTGAAGCAAAACATGGCGTTAGAGGGGGAAAACATGAAACAACTCCCGAATTACC